>CM053786.1:321860940-324308440 GCA_028749045.1 Cupressus sempervirens
GAAATGTTAAATTAAAGCAAGAGATTTTGAAGACTTGCAACTTTAGGAGGCATATTTCCCACTAGTTTGTTGTACGACAAGTCCATCAATTCTAGAGTCTTGCATCTACCTAAACTAGCAAATATGTTTCCTGACAGCTGATTGTGATGAAGATAAATCATTCTTAATTGTGAAACGTTTCCAGGAGTATGTCAATTTTTTTTGAAAAGATTATTGTCCTCAAGTGACAATAATCCAAGTCTTTTTGTGGCCAAAACTTTGTGGAAATCTTCCATGGTATTTTTTTTTTCCAAGGACTATTCTTTCAAGTTTTTGAAGTATACCTAATGTTGTTGGAATGGTCCCATTGAATCTGTATTTTTTTTAAGCTTATTGTTTCTACATATGTGAGGTTACCAATCTCTTCTAGTATACTCCCTCCAATTTCATTTGACTCTAATGATAAAATAGAGAGATAATTTGAAAGGCTACGAACTGAAGTGGGTAGAATGCCAGTTAGATTAATATCTTAAATAAATTTGTTCCAGGATGGAGAAATTAGTTAAGAATGGTATAATAGACAAACCACTACTTTCACTCACAAAATTATTTCCCCACAATGCTAACACTCTCAGCTACTACATTTTCCCAAATTCTAGGGGCACTGTGTCGCTGAGTTGGTTTTGCCACAAATCTAGCCCTTGCAGTTGATTCAAATTATCCACTAAGTTGAATATTTCACTAGCGAGTTTTTTTCCCTCCCCCAAGTATAATTCTTAGAACTCTGTTAGCCTTCCAAACTCCAATGGAATTGGGACGTTTAATTGGTTCACACTTAAATAGATAATATTTGGAGTTGAGTGCAATTGGAAATGACATAGGAGATTGATCCTATTAAATTAGAATAGACATGGGCATGTGTATGATCACAGTGTACCAAAAAATGGTGACTTGAAAATTATGTAGTTCTAAAATGCCTCAAAGAATTTCAAAATCTATTAAAACTTTTTTCCCACCCATCCTGATACCAAACCAAAAATTTAATACCTTTATAAGGCCTATTATATCTTTGGATACCAAACCTACATGGTCAGCTTTTAAAATATCCCGACAAATGTATTTTTGGCTTGTTCTTATGTGTTTTTTATTTCAAACATGTAGCTGACGATTTTTTTTTCACCCAATTTTGATGAAACAAAAAGGGTTTCTTAAGAATGTTCTTAACTTTCCATAAATGCAATGTTTGTCAAATTAAGATTTAGTAAGTAATTACTACTTATTTTCTAATGGAGTTACATATAAAGTGATGATTGACACATTGATTGAAAAACAACTATAACTTTCAAATGGTGCAACATTTTTAAAATCCAAAATATGAATCACATTTGATGCTTCTTCTACCATAAGGAAAAAAAAAAAAAAATTAAATTGTGCAAAATTTTGAATTAGTTAAGGTGGTCAGACATGAGAATTTTTTTATTCCAAAAATACTATAGCAGAAAATTAATAATTAATTATTTATATAGAATATAAATACCCAAAAATATTTGTCACATTTTTGAATGAGTCTACTTCTTATATCTAGAATATTATTAAAAAATATTATCATTTGATTTTGATTAAGGTGGTCAAACATACATCTACATATTTTTGTCTTGAAATTTTTATAATATTGCATTACAATTCAAAATTTTGACTAATCAATTTTTTTTTCTTAGATAAGGCCTAGTATTTTAGAAACTAAATTCAATTTTCCAGAGATTCTTTTCTATCAAGTTTTTGATAGGAAGTTCATAACAAGTTGAAAATTGCATGTCAAGTTAACAAAACCCTGAGTTGTTGATTTTTCATTGCCACTTAAGTGCATAGATTGGTTGACCATGATCTTGCACATACCTATGTGCTTAGAAAGAATGAAATTCCTACATCTAAAGAATATGAGAAGCACAAAATAATTATCATATATTCACATCTTATTATAGCAGTGGATGTGAAGTTGTTGAAGCATCAAGGAAGACCAAAAGTAAAATAACTTTTTACTATTAGTAATGCTGATCATAGAGCCCTATTGAAGACCCTCAACCAGAGAGATGACCCTTTGGGAACACTTTAATAGGTAATACTAACTCACAACAAGGTTTCATATGTTCATTATATGCTTTAAATTTAGTTTCAAATGTTAATTATATGCTTATACTTGTACTTAATATTAAATGCACACTATAGTAACATTTGTTATGATATTGAATTCTAGGTGTCTTCAATAGTAGCAATGCATAAAGATAGAAAAAAAAGTAAGCAGCAAAATGAAGTCAATTCTATGATACTTTAGTCTCTATGCTTTTTGGTTGTTGTGTACATGTAATATGATTCTATCAATGATTTACACAAGGACTTTAGTATGCACAATGATATACATTGCATACCTTTTGTTCCATATACATAAATTTGTATGGAAAAGATATATTCATATTTATATCATTTGGTTGTAATTATAATATAACACTTCAAATACTAGAAATATAAACTTGTTAAGTTATTATATATATTCATAAGGTTCACGAATTTGTATTTTTATGTTAACTAGATTAATGGTAAATTTAGTTGTAATTATTTCAACCATAGAGACCCTTAGATGCTCTAAGTCTATTTCAAGATCAATCTTTCGAGGGTTGTAAATTGAAGCTCATGGGTACTATCAGTGAAACATCCAATGATAAAGGGAGGTGATATTGAGGTATACAATAACCTCTCTTAGTTCAGAGAGATCACATTCCATTTGGATTTGGCACAGTGATATCACCCAATGCCAAAACTTGCAGTGTGCCTCAAATCATTGGTGCATCACTGCATAACATTGAAACTACTAATCCTAGCATCAAATCATCAACTCTATTTTCTCTGGATGGGAAAATTAACCCTAGTTACACCCTTTTTTCAACCATAGAGATCCTACAACATTCGCAACCACCCCATACTGAAGTGTGTCTAAGATGCTCTAAGTGCATTTGCAGATTGATCTTCTAAGGGTTGTAACTCATAACTTGTGAGGGCTATTAGTAAAATGTCAAATGCTACAGGGAAGTGATCTTGAGGTCTAAAATAACTTCTCTCAGTTCAAAGAGATCACATTTCATTTAGATTTGGCACAGTGATCTCACCCGATGCCAAAACTTGGAGGGTGCCTCAGTTCATTGATGCATCACTGTGTAACTTATAAACCACTAATTCTGGCATTGAATCATCAACTTCGTGATCTCTGAATGGGTGGGTGAACCCTAGTGACATCTTGTTCTAACCATTGAGAGCCTACAACATTCATGGCCACCTCATACCAAAGTGTCTCTACGATGCTCTAAGTGTGTTTGGAAATTGATATTTTGAGGGTAATAACTCGAAACTCATTGGGGCTATTGGTGAAACCTCAAATGCTACAAGGATTTGATATTAAGGTCTAAAATAACCTCTCTTAATTTAGAGAGATCACATTCTATTTGGATTTGGCATAGCAATTTTTCTTGATGCCAAAACTTGCAATGTGCCTCGGTTCATTGGGGTATCACTGCGTAACTTTTAAACCATTGATCTTGGCATCGAATTGTCAGCTTCATTAGCTCCAGATGGATGGTTGAACCCTCATGACACCCTTTTTCTAACCATGGAGATCCTACAACGTTCGTGTCCACCCCATACCGAAGTGTCTCTAAGATGATCTCGATGTGTTTAGAGATTGATCAAATGTCAATCTCAAATGGGGGATATTAGTGAAATGTCAACTGCTATAGGTCATTGATGTTGAGGTCTATAATAACCTCTCTTAGTTTAGAAAGGACAAATATGATTTGGATTTGGCACATCAATCTCGTCCAATGCCAAAACTTGTAGTGTGCCTATGCCACAACTTGCAATGTGCCTCAGTTCATTGGTGCATCACTCCATAACTTTGAAACCATTGATCCTAGCATCAAATCATCAGCTTCAATTTTTCTAGATGGGTGGGTGAACCCTAGTAACACCCATGTTCTAACCACAGAGATCATACAACATTTGTGGCCACCCTATACCAAACTATCTCTAAGATGCTCTAGGTGTGTTTTGATATCGATCTTCTGAGGTTCATAACTCCAAGCTTGTGGGGGGTATTATTGAAACATCAAATGTTGTAGTGTGGTGATTTTGAGGTCTACAATAAAATCTCTCAATTCGGAGAGATCACTAACGGTTTGGATTTGGCACAGCGTTCTCACCTGATGCCAAAACTTGTAGTGTGCCTCAGTTCATCGGTGCATCACTACAAAACTTTGAAACCACTAATCTTGACATCAAATCCTCAGCTTCATTAGCTCCAGAGGGGTGGGTGAATCATAGTGACACCCTTATTCTGACCACAGAGACTAGTGGTTCCATAGAATATGGACTATTCTAAATTGATTTATGCATATCAAAAATAACTAAATAAGTTAAAATGAATTTTTGCATAGTTAAATATTCATTTTAGGGATTTTTTTGTGACTAATCAAGTTGATTTTTTGCAACATTGTAGATTAGAGCATCTAGAAACACCTAACCATTTTTTTTTTGTAGGTTTATCTTAGGAATGAACTTGAATGCTACAATATTTTTCTTTGAATGCTTGTTGCAGTTAATTGGATAAATCAAACACATTCTTGAATGACTAAAGTTAAAACAAACCAAATTCAATCTTGACCGCCTACATCAATTAAACAAATCTTTCATTGAATTAATATTGCCAAGATCAATCTTGAATGCCATGGACAAAAATCTAAAGTCTTCAATGGAATGCATTATTAAAACAATAAACACAATCTTGAATGCCAAGGATCAAAGAATCATTGCTATAACTCACACTTCAGATTTGGGTATAAAATAGTTTAACTCAATCTCAAATGCCAAAAAGTCAATGAACATTGCAAATTGACACACTTTGAATTTGGGGCTTGAAAGGAATGCATTCAATCTCGAATTCTCTAAAAATAAAATGTTCTTATTCCCTCCACTTCAAAGCTTTCACATGTGATTTTCTTATGTTGATGTTGATCGATTTATTTTGTTGACAAACCCTTGGCTTATTATGTTGACAACGTTCTCAAGTTAGAAATAACTTTGCATGCTTAAACACGAGCATCTTCAAGAGTAGATAGAAAACCTAAAGCTTCAAATGGAAAAGAACAAAGTGTGGTCTTGTTTTACTTTTTAGGAGGCATGTAATGCCGCGCCATGTGACCCAAAAGAAGTTAACCTAAACTTTTACTAAGCTTGACAAATATTTTTTTTAAAGATAAAGAAAACATATGACAATAATAATAGAATAGTGGAAGCAATAACATACATGCATACATTAACGACACACAAATAGGTTACAACTCTTAAGGGTCCCATGATGTTGAATCACATTTAAATTTAATTAATACTAACTCTAATATATAACACATCCATATTAAAGAATAACCACAAGTACAAATTTCATTTAAACAATTTACAATTATAGGATGCCACTTGGCAATAATCATAATGCACCTTCATCCTCTATATAGGTCATAGCATATGAAGAGCTAAAATAATATACATCATGAAATAGATTACATCATCTTGTAAGATCTAATAAATCAAATACAATACACTTAGAGCATAACCATCCATCATAGAAAAACAAGATCAGATAAAAATGATCATTTGCACAAATACCTCCAACAATGACATCCAATGGTCAGATCTCAATGGTATAAGAAAAAGCACTACCACCCAACCTCATAGAACCCAAAAAGGCCCACTCCCACTACACTGAGGAGATAGACTCAAGTCCCAAACAAGATATCAAACTAAAAAGTCAAACCAACATCTAGGTTTACGGAATCACTTGAAAGCAAACTATCTCAAATGGTACCAACACACAAGTATCAACTAAAGCTAGAGGCAACAATGACACATTGGAAATCTACTGTGCATGTGGGAAAGTGTCATCAGACGAACCAACTCTAGGGTTACCCAGCTAGTTTTTTAATCCTCTGGCCTCCTAGTGACTCTATGCGGCACTAGTATCCTTTTATACTGACAAGGCATACTAATGAGTCATCTCTAAGGTTACCTGGCTAGTCTTTTAATCCTCCAGCCCCTTAGTGACTTTCTGTAGTACCAATATCTTGTTAATTCAATTTAAACCCATTTAATGAAATGTTATCACTTATTAAATGACCTACAATGGGTTACCCATCAGCCTCTTTAGGGCTTCAGCCTCCATTGGAAGACACTTCCCAACATGACATACAAATAACCTACCCTGAGCTCAATAAAATCAAAATATCACAAAAGACCACATACCATACATCAAATCTTAAACAAGCAACAAACAAGTACTGAAAAACACTGATCATAATAAGAGATTCCACCAATATGATCATCCTAACATGATTGATCCAAGAAAGTACACATAAACCAATCCATGTCATAACATGACATCACCAAGAACAAATCATACAAACACTTCAGTCCTATACAAGCATCTGAAAGGCAATCCAAATAGAACTAATCGAAGACTTAAAGGTTATATCAAATAGGTCATACCATTCACCTCAGTTTCAAACAAGAACACTAGAAAGCAATAACAATCAATAAATCAAAACACTTCATAGAGCATACAAGACACATTAACATGGTTGAGTATAAAAGATCATGATCAAAACATCATCATGACCTCACAGACAAAACTCTTAAGCCTCTGGTAAACATCCTGATTTGGTCAAAGCTAAGTAGTTCACTTAAAATCCATCACAAAATAAAACACCACATTAAAATTTCCAAAACCCATCACAAAAAAAATACCACAAAAACTCAATTAGACACACACCAAATAATACAAGGTTTTATTGAATGATTTAGATTAGACTATTTTAGAAATTGTGTTTGATTATATAAAGGTTATAAAAGTTTAGATAAATTTAGTTTATTAACTATATAATGTATTTAGAATTAAATATTTTATATGTTAAATCAATAATATTTAAAATAAAGATAAAATATTTTCAAATTTCATAACATTGAGTTTTTATGCATTTTCTCTATGTAAATCAGCTGGTATTTTAAATATTATAATCTCATATGGAATGGTAAAGATCTGCAACCTATATCAATGGAAAGTTAATTTAACTTCACATATTCTTTGTTTTTACCAGTCCTAAGGAAAAGTTCATTTGAATGGTGTAAAATATGAATCTTTCTAGTAGTACTATTCAGATTTGAAGGTTACTAGTTTAGAAGAAAGAACATAACTTTTGTTTGAACTGTTGGATCTTCATGAAAATTAAGAAAAGTATTCATAATAGACTTATTTACAATCACAAAGAAGGTATTTTCCTAAATATTTATTTTGTAAAATTTATAAGTAATTGTTCGCATTTCTCTAATTGAAAAATCAAGCTCAAATAGGCCTTGTTAAAGCACGATAGTTAATCTTTGACTATCTCTATACAAAAAAATCATATATGATTTCTTTTTATATATGTTAAATAAAATTCAAATGGCTGTCTAAAAGTATCTTTACATTTTTGATAAAATATATTAAATAAAATTTATAGGTCAAAATCACATGTTTCAAACTCTCAAACTGACACACAAGTAACTGCAAACAAATTTACTCATAATTAGAAAAACACACAGAAGACAATCTTTCCAATATAAATTGCAAAGAGATTTTAAAACCCCTACCTTCAAACACCAAGTTGATTTGTTAAAAAGAAGAAGAAAATCCAATTGTAGACTTTACCCCAAGCTTTGAAAAAAAATCTTTTTCATTAAAATCTAAATGCATAACTTGTAACTTGTCTCCTAAAATCTCTATTCTAAATTATCTTATTGTTCTCCCAAAAATCTTCTCTCCACCCAAAAAACTAGAATGACCTCTTAATAAATAATAAATAAATAAATACAACTAATAAAACTAAGGTTTCTAAAATAAATAAAGTTACAAAAAAAGGTAACTCAACTAAAATAAAATAATAGTTTCTTTTGTTTTCTTTTATATATATATATAATAACTTTATTTATTATTATTATTAACAAAAAAATACATAATTTCTACTTTTTCCCCCTTTCTTTTAATATTAAATAAATACATATTCTTTGTTAAATTAACTTGCTTGCTCTCCATAATTAATTTATTATATTTTAATTTCAAGCATAAGCTTGATGCAATTTATTTAAAATAAACTTAATTATATTATATTTTATCTCTTATTAAATCATGAAAATGCTTTTAATATAGTATTTATTAATTTAACTAACAATATTATTTAGAGTTTATTAATTAAAATAAAACTCCTAAATAAAGTATTATTAAATTAAATAAATACAAAACACCAAATTTAGAACTATTACTTTATCTTTAAATTAAATTCTTTTATTTAAATAAATTCACGAGACATTTTTTTAATAATATATTTATTAACTTAATTAATAGCATTATTTAGAGTTTATTATTAAAATAAAACTCCTAAATAATTATCGTTAAATTAAATAAATATAAATACATCAAAAATAAAACTTTAATAAAATCTTTAAATTTAATTATTTTAATTAATTAATTTCTTAATTAATTAAATATGATTAAATATCAAATTTCTTTATAAAATTTCCATTAAATTATCTTTTGATTTGATCTAATTATAACAAAAAATCATCACATACCCACAAAATCAAATACAACCCAACTGAAAGTCAAAGAACAAAGTCAAACTCCAGGGTCAAAGTCACGAATTCATGTCATTTGACAAATTTAGAAAGGTGAACCAACTTAGATACTTGTCCTATTTTCTAGGACAATTAGCTTAGGTTAGGATTTGGACTCAAGAGTTATCTCCCCACTTATACCATTGAAATACTATGATAGGGTACGCTCATCCTGGCAATTTAGGAAAGTTGATACTGGTACCTACAATCTGCATAAAATCTATGTATGTACAAACACAATATTCTAAACTAAATAGGCAATGGTAGGAAGTGGTGCATTGTGTAGATCCTGACTAGCAGGTGACTACAACTCCCTTCCTTAACCACATCAAAGATGTCAAACATATAGAAAACATACACGCACACCATACACATGCAAGTATGGGGTAAGTATCCATAGAAATTGCATAAAAATCATTTATCTATCTAACATCATTCAATAACTAAAATAACTGGCACTAAGTAACTCAACACGCGCGCACACACACACACACACATGTACATATATATATATGTACATATGTACATATGTACATGTATATATATATGTACATATATACATATACATATGTACATTTATACACACACACACACACACACACACACACACACACACACACACACACACATATATATATATATATATATATGTGCACACACACACACACACACACACACACACATATATATATATATGCACATATATATATACACACACACACACAAACACACCCACACACACACACACACACACACACACACACACACACACACACACACATACACATATATATATCAACCGAATATGAGCTACAATTGATCTGATTAGGTAACCAAGTACTGATAATCATAAAACAGAATTAAAAAATTGACTTAAAAGAATTCAACACTCTACAACCAAAAAGTCAAGTAAGGGTAGGCATTACAAGGCATGCTTTAGGATTTCATCACCCCTTGGGATGACCTCAACTCTAGCATTCTGGCAGAGTATAAATATCGGGATGTGAATTGAAAGACATTTCTCTTGGAAGCATAATCTTGTCACTCTTGGCTAAGCCCCAAAGAGCTTTATACCTTTGAGAAGTGTAGGTGGAAATTTGGGTTATCATCTCCTCCGGGTTGTGTGGTATTATTTGCTTTCATCTACAAATTTGTGCCTCATGTACCTTGTGTATATCGAGGACACCCTAGTTGAGTTTGTATATCCTAGTAAAAACCTTATAGAATTATTGGTGTGTTTGACGTGCCTGAGTGTTCAAAATTCCCCCCATGTTTCAAAAAAATCTAAAAACATCATATAAACATACACATTGTTTACTATCAAATCTTTTTGCTAAAGAGATCACTTTTCTGTCTCTCTCAAAGTTGCTTTGTCCTTTCAGAGATTGTTTTCTCACAATATACAATATCCATTTATGAAAGAGTCATATCCTTATTGTTTCCAAAATGGTTGTTAGCAAGTTCATTCGCAACAACCCTCTCTCTACTTTTCTCTACTTTATATTTTGTATTATCCATTGGTAAATCATTCAACCCAAATGAAAGGCATACTTAACATAGTCACTGCCTCATCAGAGATTCATCCAAACTTCCAAAAATATTGTCATCCTAATCACATCCTTTCTTACATCATTCTAGTCTTCCATCAAGTCTTCCTTATCCTAAGATAGCCATGTCTTCTTAGTCATTCCCCACCCCATTTCCATATCCTTTGGAGTTAGTCTTTCCTTCTATCACAAGCTTAATCCAAATCAAAATATGACATTATGTACTTATCCTAATCTGCACTTTCATATTCCTATGTATTCATCCTTCATCCCCAAAACATAGCGTCCCAATCTTATTATGATGAGCTTGGTAATCCCACCTTTTCTCCCACTCCATCCTATTCAAATGATGATGAAGGTCTTGTTGACTATGATGGGTATATTGAAATCCTTTGAGATATTCCTCCAAACATCCTCCAAAATCCATACATTCCTCCAAACTACATCATCATGCCTTTGTGCATACCTGATAGTACTCCTTATTGTACCTTTGACAAAGGAAATCCATTATTGTCATCATCCACGCCTCCTTCCTATATCGCACCCACATATTCCCCTTATACATCAGTCATATCTCCATCTTCCTCTGCCTTCATATCCCAATCTCCACCATTCTAGAATAATGCTAGTAGCTACATCCCTATTCCAAACCCACCATCTCAATATATTCCAAACCCCTTTCCAAATTCTCCAACCAATCCTATTTATACAATGCATCACCCTAATCCTCTTAGTCTTCCTAATCCCACGCGTGCATCTCCAAGGAGTTTTACATGGAAACCAAAAGAAAACCCATTTCTCAAACCCATAATTCCTCTTCCATCATCCTATCACTATCATCTCTATTTCATCCACACCACTTATCAATCTCCTTCCATCTCCTACCTCCCATCCATCAAATCCCTCCAAATTCCACCCATATCTCCTCCTTCTAGCATTACCCATATCCCATGTAATAAACCTAACGAGTCCATCCCCCATCAACCCATCCCCATTGAAGAACTATAATGTCCCCACTAATTAACGTTATATTGGAACATTATTACCTTCAAAATAGATGTTAGGTTTGAATATCAGCAAGCTTAAATATATTGTTCTAGCCATAGTTTTGGCCATTGCCTCATTCTTATCTAGCCATTTGTACAGGTTTACTCATCTCTCACACTGGCACGATAGCCATTTATACGAGGATCTCACGTCCTGCTCTGGCACTATAAGATTCATTACTCATTTATTCATTTATACATGGGTGCAATTACTTCTTGCACTGGCACCACAAGCCATTTCTACAAGAGGACACATCTCATCAACTGGCACTATCAATCCCATCTTAGCCATTTATATAAAGACGAATCCTAACCCTATTCTGGCATGAAGCCATTTATATAGGTGAGCAATGTCCTTATATTGGCACTATGGGTCCTTAATCATTTGGTATAAAAATATAAGATCTCCTTCAAGTGTCCATTGATTAACTTAATTATCTATATTTAATTTGATACAAATTCTTATCAATACGTTCTTATATTATTGTATTTATATAATCATATATTTTATACCATAATATTAATGAAGCTCAATGTACATATATATATATACTTCAACATGTAAATGAAATTTAATATTTACCTTAATTGTCCATTTGTGCATGGTTCCCAACTCTTGGTATCCTACTAGCTTCTCTACTCCTCGATGGTCTATCCTTGACATGGCAATTTTAATATTGCTATATACTTTTTGTGCATGGTCTGAATACTCCCAAACTCCTTGGTACCTCTGCATAGAATTCTATCCAACATGGTGCGTGGGTTATGGCGTCAATAATATCTTTTCCCGATGCTCGATCCTCCAATAGTTGTTCATGATTGTCCTCCATTTGGTCATTCATCCACGTGTGTTTGTCAACTATGTGCCTCTATTCCTCCATGTCACCATGGTGATATAAATTAATAGCTCCAACATTTATACTTTGTAGTGGTTGTCTAGTCCTTTTTTCTTTCTCCATTTTATATGTCGGAAGGAATATGGGCCGTGACCGCTCCTTATGTTAATTAGATGGATTCTTCTTAATGTTTAAGATTGGCTAATATTGGTGACTTGAATTAGTTATTTAATTATTATTAAGTAAGTAATTTAATTAGCAATTTTACTTTATCATTTTATCATATGTAAACATAAATGATTGTATTTAAATGATCATGTATAAATATCATTTTGGACATTCAATAGTCATATATATTAAATGTAATATTATTGGTAGATTTAAAAATTATATCATATGACTAGATATAATTATTATTTGATTCATCATAATCTATGAAATGTTTTTATCAATTTAGGCTCATGACAAGAACCCGCCACCCATCCATCTACCTCACTTAAAGAAACCATTCATACTTCTCCTACCATACCATCCACTCCAATCCAATCCTATCAAGATCTTGTCCAAAAGCATGTTGAAATACCCATGACACAAAAGAAGATCCCACCATCCCACTTATTCACCTACATGATCCACCTTTACCATTTACCCCATCCAAAGAGAAACTTCACTATCCCCTTATTCCCCTCCATATCCAAATCCTACCATCGCACCTGCTCCATCTCAAGATCTACTTCCATCAATCAATTTAGATCAAGATAGTATCCTTCCATCTCCTCTACTTCATGATCATACATCTCCTATAATCCATGATGATAGATCCATAGAAGAAGAACTAACTCTCATATCTGAAGCTTCCATTCCTTCACCTAGTAATGGACTCACATCTTGTGTTCCAAATAATGAACATCATATTGAAAAAATAAATAAAAGTATATCTCTAGATGTCTGTATCCCTCCTACACCTTCATGGTTCCAAGTCCTTCCATCTTCACCCCAAAGTTCCCATCCATCTTATTCCACATCTATTTTGGGCCCTTATCCTACTACTTCTTTACATCCCTCCATTTTGGGTACACATATCCCTTATCTAAATCCCCCACCCTTTCCATCCATTTTGGGTCCTTATATACCTAATCTAAATCCTTTATCTCCTCCATCTATTGTGGGACCTACTCCTTCCTCGATTCGATTTGTTTTGGGTCCTTTTCCTTCATTTCCTCCATCTATTTTGAGCAATTATATGTATCCATATCCTGTTTTCTAATCCATCACTCCATTCCCTCAAATCCACAAGATAGATCATCAAAGGCACTCATCCTTGAATCCATTCGAACCTTAAACCTTTATCTTTCCATGCACAATCCTTCCATATCCTCCATGCTCTTGTTCCCATACATTGGCCAATAGAAGCAAATTGGATGCCACAATTAAAAAGCATAAATATAGAAATCCACAAAAATCCAAGTATCGACATGTCCCTTCTAAAATGCATGCTCCAAAAGAGAAGCATTTGATCCAAACCAAAGAAAAAGTCAAGAGGCCACAAAGATCCAAGCTGAAAAAGTTAAAAATCATGTGCATACCTTGGATGCTTATAAAAGAAATTCACCTCAAAGAAAAATCTCAATCGGCATCCATTCTCGCTACTCAAAAAGCCTCATTTGTTCATACTTTATCCAAATCTCCATATATACATCCTTCATCCCCCCAATCCACTTTTAGTCCCTATGCTTCTTATCCTACATTTCCAATCCTTCATCTTCCAACTTTAGTTTTGGTCCTTATATTTCTCCTACTCCATTTTCTCCTTAACCTAATTCAAAACCATTTTTCCTGCTACTTCATCACCTCTCAAGGTGTGTGCCAATGATGTTCTTTCCATTTTCCTCATCCATTTACCCACATGTACTATGTCTTCCCATCCATTATATGTCAACTCCTACCCTTCCTACCAACATCTATGAGTAAAATTCAATTTAAAAAAATTTGTCCACATGTGAAAACTTGGAAATTCAAGCGGCATGGACAAGTACCATAATGAAAACTTGGCAAAGAAGTGTCATGTGTAATCCCGCAATCCAAATGCTCTACACACTTGGGGGAAAGTTCCATCACCCACCATACCAATCACATCTTATCCATTTCACCTGCCATCCTCCTTTGGATCTTGATAAAAATAAATTCAACCACCAGATACATGTTTTTGGTCATCCCTTTTTACATCCATTTCCCATCAACGTTTGTATCCACCTATCCTTTATCCACACATTCTTTTTTCCATATAATCCCTCCATCATCCTCATCCACCAAACATAATTATCTCCTATCTTCCATACTCATTCACCTTTCTTATCCTAGCTTCCATCTACCTCATTATCCTCTTATCATCCAACCCTATATCCTATCACGCCCCTCATAAAAACCTCTTCTTATCTTCCATCTATCTCCCTCATCCTCTTGTTGACCAATCTTCCATCCTATCACATCCCTCATAAAACCTCCTCTTGAATAATATATGATAACTGAGGGCATTATATTCCTTGGAGACCATGTCATGTCCATCTTTGCATCCCCCCATTCTAGCCCTATTTTCATCTTATCATCCCCAAAACTAGTCGTCCCATTTTCTTCTATCCTTGCACTTCTCACCATATATCGATCTTTTCATCACCTAGTACATCCCTTGTCATTGGTATCTAGCTCTAGGCTATCCCCATATACCCCAATGCCATCCATTCATATCATAATGCTCCTTTAAATCTATCATCAACTACACCATCCCATTACACATCTTTCACCTCATCTAATCATAGTCTTAATCCTTTTCCTTGCCTTGGTCACACCCCAATCATCATTATTGGGATGCATCATTCACACTCCTTGTCTTAAGGTATATCATTCCCTTATCTACATCACCCTATCCACCCTAAATCCACTATCTTCTCATCCCAGGCTTTTCATCCCCTCTATCTTCTCATTCCGAGGTTTTCATTCACTATCTTCTCATCCCAAGCTTTTCATCCCCTCTATCTTCCCATCCCAAGATTTTCATCCACTATCTTGAGTGTTTTATCTGCTAATATTCTCATGCCAAACCTTTCACCCACTATCTTCTCATCTTTATATTTCTCACCGCTATCCTATTATACTAAGCTTTTGTACACTATGTCCTTTTGTAAATGTTGTGTTCAGTCTGTTGTATATCCTTATCTTAGGCCCATTGTGCATACCTTGGTTGTTCATATTTGATCATAAGTTGTAGTTCTATTGGTTAGGTGCTCTAGTAAATCCTCGTACAAGATCCCTTATCATCAAAATGTTATCCTAAAAAGTTTTGATTTATCATCTCATCCTAGTCCTTGATATTATTGATAGATCCTTGTAGGATGCATCCTTACTCTCATCTGATCTTGGTTTGTCAATATCCAATCCTATTGATCTCTTTGGCAAAAGGTTTACTTTTTCATGGATTTACATTTTTCTTTCAACTTATTTTCTATTGGAGATTTCAAGTTTGGTTCTTAAAAATATCTCTTCCAAGCAATTTGGGTTGTTCCCTCCTCAAAACTTCACCATGATCTATTATATCATGGTGTTCTACAAATGGGGAAATTTTAGAGCAAGGTTTTTATTATGTCTCTTTCACCTTCTTTTTTCTTCTTGTGAGTCAGTTGGATATGATCCTTGCATAGTTCCAAACATGTGATCACTTGTGGTTATATGGTTCACTTGGGAAATGTTGTTTACCTGTGGGTTACTCGGTGTCATTTCCACTCTAATTCCTTTAGGATTCATGTGTGATGTTGGGGCAACCCTTGTGCGTTTGTTTCAAGTCAATCCTATGTAATATTGGTAAACGGGCCTTGATGTTCTTGGTAACCTTGGCATATCGCCAATATTCCTATAGAAAAATAAGTGCTCAACTACATGGTGGCACTCCCCTTTGGAACACCTCCATGCTCAAGCTTTAATGGATTACTTCACACTTCCATCCTATCCAAGCATCCCATCCTATCCAAACATCCCATCCTATCCAAGCATCCCATCCAATCAGTCCTACAATCATGATCCAATAGTTCTATCCATATTAGTATCATAGCTCTTGCATCAATCATAATCTTAGTTGTTAACAATCCTAATCCTAGAATCATAATCTCCCCAACCCTACCATCTTCCAAATCATTTCCTTGAGTTCAATTTAAAACAGCCCATCACCCCCCCTCCCTCCTATAACTAGTGTTATTAACCATTGGTTATCCTTGTGCATAAGGTATTCCTTTGTATCAATCTCCCATAGTTGTTAGAATTTGAAAAGATCAATAATATAGAAAACTAGTGCAAAGAATAGATATATAAACTATGAATGCAAATGATACATAAAAACATAGAGTTAGTCTCCAAGAGAGTAATGCAAATGCTAGAAGAAAAATAGTATTAAGAGGATGCAAAAGAAATCGATCACAAATACAAGCTAGGTAGCATGCTTATATAGACTAGGAAGAGGGAGGAGGTGGCAACACTGACCAATGAGGAGCAACCATCTATTGGATTAAAGATAGCAAAGTATCATCCTAAGATAGCTAATGGATGCTCACATGTAGGAAGGTGACACCTCGCAACCACTTTCTAAATAAGACATGCTTTATTAACCTAAGCAAGATTATTAAAAGTGTAGGAAAAGCCTAGTAATATAGGGAAAAATAAATAACCCATTAGGAAATTAAAAAACTACACTAACACCCCCCCCCCCACATAAGTGAAGCTTAGGTGGATGTAAAAATGGGTCCCAACAAGTCATACTTGTTGAGGTACCCATGTACATAAAAGTCCCCCAAAAGAGAGAGAAAAGAGACTCCCCAAAAAAATCAAGACTCCAAGTGAGAAGAAGAAGCCCCCTCAAAAGATGAAGCATCTCGTACACCCAAAAAAGGTCACAAATTTTGTCCGATAGATCCACTTACATCAAACAAGTTTTCTTCCCTTAGGAAGAGGGACAAGATTCTAAGTGTGGTTCCTCATCAAGAAATTATACTCTTCCTGCATATTTGTATCCCACTCAGGAATACTAGAAGCCTCATGAAAGGACAGTGGATCTAAGGTAGTAGCAATGAAGACATGTGGAGCATCCTAAAATTGTGAATGAGTCTGCCTGGTGTTTGATGGATCCCCAACCCAATCACCTATAGACTGCAAGGTCTGTCTAGCCCAAAGTGGACCAAAAGATCAAGAATCTGGAGGAGAATCATCAACCTATGAATGATGACTAGGAGAGGAAGGAGGTGAGTCCTCTGAATCACTCTCTGCATTAGAAGTGGAGGTAGAAGACTGCTCAGGTGAATCTGACTCATTAGAAGATTTGTCATGTATTCCAAGTGACTCTAATATCAAAGTAGAAGGCAACCCTATGACCATGCTCTAATGGTTAAGCTGATGCAAGTAGCAGAAGTCAAGATGGCCAAATCGCTCATGCCATAATTTACTCACATCATTAGAGTGAGTGAGCAAAAAGATTGAAGGATGATTAGGAACAAAGTGAGAAAATAGATAAAGTGATGATTGATGATCTGCTCTCCCAACTACAACTGTAGAATCATAGTGCAACTCACGTATCTCCACTAAATCAGGAGTGAACTAAACTCACTTGCTTGAACCTGTGTGAGTGATTTGGTATACTGAAAGGAGATTAGTTGATAATGAGGGTACACAAAGAACACCATGGAATGTGCCATCCCCCACATCAACTGACCCTATCTCACACACCTCAATAGGAGTGTCATCACCCATCAAAATAGAAGACATAGTACACAGCTCCAAGGATGCAAGTTCTTCCTTAGATGATGCCATGTGGTGCAAAACACCCGAATCAAGAACCCAAGTGGATGGTGAGGAAGCAACTGCAACAAGGGCCTTGCCCTTTCCTTTGCCCTTGCTATTTTCTTCTTCCTTGTTAGACCCTTCATTAGAACTTTGTTTGATAGACTCAGGAACACTGATATTATTCTTCTCAAGAATGTATGTCAAGTGATCAATTTTTTTCTTCAAAGATTTATGTTCATCATGACTGGGTCTTTTACAATAGGAACATTTGACCTTTTCTTTCTTAGGCTTAGTGCCCTTGGAAGATGGGGTATCAATAGTTGCTTTTGAAGCAACTGATATCTGATCCTTCTTTTCCTTGCTATTATTTTGTTTCTCATCCTTACTATTGTTGTTACTACTTTGTCCTTTTTGTTCTTTTGTACCTTGGTTGGTAGCCAAGGCATATGACTTAGAGGACTTAAGAGTACCCATCTGGATTAGCTTGTCCTATTCTCAAGTGAGATTGAATTGAGTGTCAAGTGTACCCTTAGTAGCATAGAAGGTAGAGACAAATGCATAATATTTTGAACTTAGCTTAGAGAGAATACTAAGAATCATTTGTTCATCTTTCTTTTCAATTCCACATTGTTTTAACTACAACTTTAATGACTTCAATTTAGTGAAAAAATCCTAGATTGTGTTGAAATTGTGTGGACTTAAACTAATTAGTTCATTTTCCAACATATAACCCCTCATTGAATCTTGTGTGCCAAATAGTGTTTCCATCTTTAACCATATTTCATTTGGTGTGTCCAAAAATTCAATGTGAAATAGCAAATCAAGAGAAACAGACAAACACAATGTTCCACATGCCTGATCACATTTGCTAAACCATTCAGGCTTATTTTCATATTTATTAGGTTCAATTTCAAGTCCCGTAGTTATCCTATTTAATCTAGCTTTCCTTAAGTGAATTGTCATGCGTGATTTCCACTCAAAGTAATTTTATGCAGTTAGGATGGGCATATTTGTTTGATCCATGATGAAAAAATGTAGAGAAGAAATCCTAAAAAGAAGAGAACCCAACCACAACAATGCCCCCCCCCCCCTCGCCCCCCTCCACAAAGAAATATGATTTGACACGTTATTTTAGTGCATTTACAACTACCACTAGAAAGAAATACTTAGTGGTCTTGATTTCAATGCATTACAAACCCTCATAAAGAGCATATGTTGAAAGTGAAAATTGGGCACAATAATCAAGGAAACAAATATCACCACTGTAATCTACTCAAAAAATATTGCACTTTCAAAAAGAGAATCACCTCGATATGAAGTCGTATGAGAAAGTTATGATCCTCTAAAGTTTCCAAAACAAGTACTATGCATAGTCACGCCAAGAAGTTGCAACTTTTGAAAAATTTATGCATGCAAATCAAAAAACAACTCCACTAGTGGATAGAGCACAAAAAAATAGCTAAGTTCATAACAAGAATTGTTGAAATTGGAGTCTGTAAGAGTAAGGATGAGGCATTTGAAAACTGCATTCAAATCTGCAACTACTAATGGAGAGGGGTATGGCTATAGCTTTCTATGCTTGATTATGCAAAATATACAGCTTGCATGCAAAAACTAAAAGATACCCAGATAGTTTTTTCAGTGTTACGAACAAAACCCAGAAAGTTTTTTTCTTGCTGATATATAGAAGATGTAGTTGTAGTGTAAATCAGATGCCTTTAACAATAAAAAAATGGCTCCAAAAACCAAAAAATGACCCCAGCAACCAAAAGATGACATGCAAATGTTGAATCAGCTTCCTAAGTCTATCAATGGCATACTGGAACCTGCAATACTGATTGAAAACTTCAAATATGCACATTGGTTGTCAGATTTGAGATTGAAACCCCAAAGATTAAAAATGCTTTTGTCAAAACTTTTCTGATTCTCAAGATCATCCAAAGATGCAAGAGAAGAGAATACTTCATTTTTCAAAAAACTATAATAAGATTTATTAGCCCCCCATGTGCCCCCCCCCCCCCCCCCCCCCGAATCTCTCAAATAAGGTAACTAAAATATACTCTTGCACATATAAAAGCTCTGATACCATGTTAGAATCTGAAAAGATTGATAACTCAGAAAACTAGTGCAAAAAATAGATATCTAAACTATGAATGCAAATGATACAAAATCAAAATAGCAACATAGAGCTAGTCTTCAAGAGAGTAATGCAAATGCTGGAAGCAAAATAGCATTAAGAGAATGCAAAAGAAATCGATCACAAATACAAGCCAAGTAGCATGCTTATATAGACTAGGAAGAGGGAGGAGGTGGCAACACTAACCAATGAGGAGCAACCATCTATTGGACTAAAGATAGCAAAGTATCTTCCTAAGATAGCTAATGAATGCTCACATGTAGGAAGGTAACACCTCGCAACCACTTTCAAAATAAGACATGCTTTATTAACCTAAGCAAGATTATTAAAAGTGTAGGAAAAACTTAGCAATATAGGGAAAAATTAATAACCCACTAGGAAATTAAAAAACTACACTAACAATAGTGAGAGTATGAGCTTGCTTAAAATCCCCTCTCTTAGCCACTCTAAGTCCTCTTTCTCACCTCAAATTCTCATACTTTTCAAGAAGTTTTCGGGCCTCACCTTCTTTCTCTGCCACCTTCTTGAGGGGGCATCACATAGTCCATTCTTTCCTCTTCTATTCAAAATTGGGGCAACTATATTGCTTTAAAAAATCTTCTTTGCATCGTTTATATCTAAACTTCTTTGAAATAGTGTTGTCACAACACTATGTCAAAGAGGGGCAAAATGTAGACACCTAAATCTAATTACACCATTAGGTAATCTTATCTAGTCATCTTCTAGGACATTAATGGTTAAATATTTATTATTTAATTAATTAATTGTCATCCCATAGTTAATTGATTCATTTAATTATATATAGTCCAATTGATGAAATCAAATGATAACCAGGTAAAAGCACAAACTTGTGTCACCCTTTTACAAAGGAAAAGGCTAACAAAAGTATAATTGTTCACCTTCAATGACATAAAATTGGTAAGTATTACTTAGAATTTGAAAATGAGGTAAACTAATGAAATGTGTAGAAACAGATGAAGTTTAGAATTATGATTTCTAATAATTATTTGGAATAAGAATTGATATACTTTCCTACTTTTTAAAGCTAACTTTTTAGTTGTCAAAAAATGCTAAAAATTAAGGGTCTAGTTCCCACCACAAAACTATATGGAAATAAACCATTTCCCTTTGATCTCAGATTATGTTATAGATAACAAATGTAACTAGAACACTAAAAAATAAAAATTGGCTTTAGACCTATATTTTCTCTTTTACAATGATTCAAATTTCAACTCACCTGAATTCAATATTTTTCATCTCCCACCACATTTTTCTAAATAAACCTATTCCAACCAAAAGAAAAATTATGCATTCTTGAAGAGGACTTTCTCCTCTAGAATGTCATATAATTTTTATTTTTATTTTTACTATGATTTAACATTTTTTTCTTTCTCAAAATTGACTTCTTCTTGAGTGTTAAAATTAGTAGAACTTTTAAATTACAATAGACTATATCTAATTAAAACACTATGACCTCTATATAAAAATTTCTTGACTTTGAGATCTATAAAATTGTGTTTATATGTTATTAAATAAATATAATAAAAAATAGTAAGAGTTATTGAAACGTTAGTTTTCTGAAATAATTTTATTTCTTAAGTAATTGGATATAATCTAGTATAAAACATGCATTTAATAGACATTTCCAATTGGAAAAGTGTGAGACCATATATAACTTAGCTAAAATAAAATTATCCAGATCATATATTTGAATTTTTTTTATTTTTAGATAGAAATACAAAAATTTAGTCATTCTGATAAGTCAATCTAAAAGGTGACACAACTTTGTACTTTTACCCAACACAAAATCAATTTATCAATTAAATCCTTATTCCTCTATTAAATTAAATAAATGCTCAAATCTATTTGATTCAATTTCTCAACCTCCTTTTATTAAATAAATCATACTAAAACCCTAAACCATCCCTAAAACCTATCTTTACACCTAATCAAACCCATTCACCCATACTAACCTCACTTAGGTAACTAACTAACCCATCCCATCAAAGCTAAGCCACCTACCTCTTAACCCCCTTCTTAAGCTCTCCCTAATCCCCCTCCTAATCATGTGCATAACTTTTAGAAGGGGTTAAGACTTGCTAACCCAAACCAAATTCAATGGTCTCCCTTGTCCTCTTCCATCCCTATCCAAGAGCACTAATGGCTCTTACATGCCATTAATGCCTCTTACATCCCTCTTACACACACTTCCTCTCTCATTTCTCCCCTTGACCCTTCATTTTGGCTATCCAATCCCCTTGTGACACTAGTCACAAGGTTGGAGCCCTGAAGAAGCACAATCTACGTGTTCTCCTCTCATTGCATCCTAGCCCTTTCTCACCTTCTCTCCATCCTCACATCCTAACCCTCCATATCTCACTACCCCTTAACCTATAAAATGAGCCCTTCCCCTCTCATAATCCATCATCTACCAATGCAAACTTATAATGCCCCACTAACCACTACAGTATAGCCATTTTACACCATTTCCATGTCAAAACCCACCTACACATCCATTGTTGAATCCTCCACTGATCTCTAGGCTTGATAAACAACCCACCACTTGAAGCTTGAGCACAATCGAGCACACATCCCCTATCTATCTAAACACATCTACGTCATCACAGGTCACACCCAAAGAGCTTACCATTTTTTGTTTTCCTTCCCTCATGGTGTTCACCTCATCTTATCATAAGTGTTGCTATTATTTAGTTTTGTGAATTATATATTTGTTATTAATGTTCATAACATACTAGCTTTTTAGCATTATATTAGGTTTTGGGTATCCAATCCACTATTGGGTACTCAATATCATATCGGATACCCGATAATGGATTAGGTACCCAATAAGGGTTGGTCTCACATTTTTTCTTTAGTATTAGGATGGGTGAATAAATGTAAGAGTAGATTTTGAAATGCTTTTAGACGTTTTAAAACTCCACTTTTTTCACATCACCACTTTTTGGCACACCAGATCTTGCACATACCCAATATAAATTATAATAAAGAATCTTCTTTAGCACAACATACTCATTCGTGGAAAATAAATTTTATAAACCAAATAAAACATATTTTTTAATAAATAAAGAGGCATTGATGAGAAATATGTGCAACTTAATGATATCATAAATAAATACTTATTCTTTAAAAATATTAATATTTTAAGCAACATCTTCTAATATCACCAGTAGCTTAAAATATATTCAATAATAAAATTAAATGATTAAAAAAACATTTTTACAAAATATTGTATTATTAAATAAATGTTAAACACTAAATATAATGCAAAAAATATAATATAATATTCACTTATCTATATATAATATATTATTGTTTAAGTTATATTATTATTGAACACATGATTGAAAAACTATACTAAATTATCATAACTTAATATATTTGATTATACCAGTAAAAAATTATACAATAATATTTTTGAAAAATCATCTATCTTTTCTAATCAGTCAAAGATCAAAATATTCTTCTCCCCTACATAAGAAGCCTTTTCTTTCACTTCATAATCAATGATGGTTGTAGTCAGATAATTAATAATTATAATCAAATGTATGCCAAAATAGGCCAGTGTTGACATTTGAAAGCATCACTACCCTATTTTTTCGTTACAGAATAAAAAACTAGATTGTAATTTATTTATTTTTAAATATTTGGCCTTGTAATATGGTTCTTGCACTAGACATCCTTAGGAAAGGGCTAAAAGATTTAAGATTGGAATGATGAGATGCTTGGGGTTAAACATTATTATAAAGGCCCAACAAATAGGGGAATTTATCCTTCTTGATTTGGTGTTGCCTTAACAATCAACCCTAATGAATTTTTTGTTGAAGAGAGACAAAACCTAAAATCCAGGGAATTTAACAATCAACCCTAGTGAACAAAAAATCTCATAGTTATCATATTTAGAGACGTTGGTAAATATCCTCATAAAAGTTTCTCTCTGATACTCTAGTCTAAGTATTAGTGTTGGGTCACCTTTTACTGGGACTTGTGCATTCCCATCTATAGACAAATTCTTTTTGTATGTGCAAAGTCAAATGTGTTAGCAATCACTCAGCATCATAGACCAATATTTACCAAAAGGGCGACAGAGGAAAATAGGGGGAAAAATGAATGGAGATGATCAATTTAACGATCATCCAAGGTCTCTCACAAAGACTCCACCATTGACTGAAATAGTTAGCTTGGTTACTTTCAAATGAAAAATGCCTATAACGTAATAACCACATGGTATATCATTATTTACAACATCTCTATAGAAATATTTTCATTATCAACCTTTACTTATAACATTACAAAGACTTCATCATCAACATATGTATTTAATTGATTAGTGTAAGAATTTGGCTTAGGCCAGAATTCACCAAAGAACTAAAGAACTCAACACAAGCACACATTAGACCAAAATAGATAGAGTATGATAAGAATGATGATATTCATTCAATATGCCAGCTTGAGAGTACACTAGGAGTGCCTGTATATAAAGGCCTCTCAGGAAGCACCTAGAATGTCTCTAGAAACAACCAAGAGATAAGAAAACTAAGCACCTTATCCAACATTCTAGATGAATGGATAAGAATGACAATGTTTCATATGTGTGTAGAAGATTCCTATATTGTAGACAACATGTGCTTAAAAGAGGTGTGGACCCCTGTGATGTCATCATGACAACTCACAAGAGTGCACATACTCCTAGGTGACTAATAAATAAATATTAATATAATGCATTAACCTAAGTAAACTTAAGTAAGTGTAATATGTAAATACTTATTTACAACAACACCCCCCCTTAAGTGCAACTTAGAGGAATGCCCTTAAGCTTACAAAATCTAGGATGATATGTAGAATGGGTCCCAGCTACTAGGACATGTTAGGTACCCATGTATAGAATTATATGCATTCTCTCATAAAGCAGAGAAAGAGGGAAAACCTCATAGGAAAAACCCTCCCCCAAAAAGAGAGATAAATAGGGATGCATGGATGGATGGAGTAATCAAGACCCCCCCATTATGACATACATCTAGTATATACATAATAGAATGATGATAAGAGGAAGAGAGATAGGATAGGCTCTCCCCCAAAGAAGAATGTCGAATAGTGACTGTTGCGATGAAGAAGCTGATCCAAGACTGCAGAATGGTGTTCCTCCCCTTAGGAAGAAACAATGCCAAAGGTACAAATGAGACGCTTCCACTGTTTGTGGAAAGAATCCCATGAATAAGTCATGTCTCTGAAATCTACTCAACTGGATGAAGAACCTATCCCAAAGAACTGTCTATCTCTGCAACTGATGAAGAACCCTATTACAACTGTTGATCATAAGTATCCATAATCACTTCAACCTGTGAGGATAGATCATGTAGAGAATGAACAAGAGAGTCAGATGGATCCCTTGTGACAACTGAAGAAGGTACTTCTACATCAAGAAGAAGAGGTAGATCATTAATACTAAACACTATATCTGTCATTGAACCTGTATCTGCAAGACTGGATGTACCCTGCTATTTTGGACTTATCACTGTGGCGATGTATGCATGTGGACTAAACTGAGGTAGTGAAATCTCACTACAATTGTCGATAGAACCCCACTTGTCTAAAGGTGTTGAAGCACTATCGTTGGTGTTACTATCAGTTTCCACACTATATGATGTGCAAAGAGGATGAGAGGAAAAGCTGGGAGAACTTTTCTCAAAGTATACATCCTTCTCCACAAAAATCTGATGTGTCTCAAGATCTAGAAGTCTGTATGCCTTCACACTATCTTCATAACCAATGAAGATACAAGGACGAGATGATTGTGGCTTGCATCCCCTGGAAGATCTCTTTTCCCATGCAAGACAACTGAAGACTCTGAAGTGTGTCAAAATAGATTTTCTATCGCACCATGCCTCAAAAAGAGTTTTTCCATCTAAGGCTAGATGAGGAGAACAGTTAAGAATGTGAGTGGCACTGGAGATTGCTTCGACTTCTAATGATCGATCTAGAGACTTGGCATGTATCATGCAACTTGCCATCGACAACAACATCTGTCTTATGTGGACTGAATGGTGCTGGAGTCTGAAGATCAATGCCCTCAAGTCTACAAAATTCCATAAGTCTTTTGTTCACATACATGCTTCCATTGTCCGTTTGGAGTACTTTGATGGCCTTTCTAGATTTTTGTTCTACATGAGTCTTGAATTCTAGAAATATGTCTAACACTTCATTCTTGTTTTGAAGAAAGTAGACCCATGTGAACCTCATAAAGTTACCAACAAAGGTAAGTGTGTAGTGACCCTAGCTAAATACAAAAGGACCTACTAATACCATGTGAACCATCTGTAGAACACCTTGTGCTCTTGAAGACTTCCCTCTCTGTAACTTCCTCTCTGGATGCATATCCACTGAATTTGTTGAATATTCACCCTTAGAAAAGTTGATTTGAGGTAGACCTTTGACCATTCGATTTGTGCAAAGTTGCTGAAAGTAGCAGAAGTGAAGATGACCATACCGCTCATGCCATAATTGCATGTTTGAATTGGATTGTGATAACAAGGCCTTTGAAGGAGACTTGGGCACAAAATGAGAGAAAGAGTACAACCTTTTGTTATGATTCACTTTCCCCACTACAACCAATGAATCATCTTTAAGACTATGCACTTTTACTGAGTCTGGAAGGAATTCAACTCTATGTCCATCTCTAAGGTGGGTGATTTGGTATATTGAGAGGAGATTTGAACTTAGGTTTGGAACATAGAGAACATCTTCAAACTCTCCATTTTCCATCTCCACATTTCCTTTTCCTTCAACTTCCATTTTTCTATCATTCCCCATGAAGATGTGTGGTACCTTAGACTGCTTCAATGAAGAAAAATCCTCCTTTGAAGAACCCATATGATATGAGGCACCTGAGGCAAATATCCATTCCTTTGAAGAGTTTGCATTTTCCATGAATGCTTGCCCTTTGCCCTTTGAATCTGAAAAAGACCCTTTATCCTTATAAGCATTAGGCAATGGAACATTATGTTTCCTCATGATGTTGGTCAATTCATCAATCTTTTTGAGATAACACTCATACTCTTCATGACCCGATTTCTTGCAATAAGCTCACTTCTTCTTCTCCTTATTGTTGTTCTCCTTCTTGTTTGAATTTGAGGACTTGCCTTGTTGATTGGATTGTGGTGTTGTCTTTTTTGCATCCTCTGATTTGCTCTTCCATTTCTTTTTACCCTTTCCTTTACTTGAAGATTGTCCCACTGAATTTTGAGAACCCTCATTGGCCAACAATGCTTTGAAATGAGGTGATTTGAGAATCCCCATTGATTTCAACTTCTTTTCTTCATCATCCAACAATTTAGCATGTTCATTAAAAGTGACTTTCTTGTAGGCAGACCCTAAGGTAGTCTTTGAGGTGTTAAAAGAAGATACAAATGTGGAATACTCTGATGGCAACTTGTTATGGATGAGATAGATCAATCTTCCATCTTTGATAGAACTCCCACAATTAGTAAGCTTTGTCCTTAGCTCATTCACCTTGATGATGAAATCTTGAATTGAATCATATGACTTAGGATCTAAAGAGATAAGCTCATCTTCAATTTTGACCACATCCTCTTCAGACACTTTACCATAAAGGTTTTCGAGGGTATCCCAAGCTTCCTTGGATGTAGTACACTTCTTGATTTGATACATTATCTTATCATCTACCCCCAAACATATATCACCTAGGGCTTTCCTATCCATTGCTACCCAAGCTAAAATATCACTTTCTAATACTTTACCACCTACTAGTTTAGGAAAAGTACCATCTACATATTGTGAAACTCCATTATGCATTAAGTGATACCACATTTTGATTGATCACGTAGCATATTTATGAGGAGTTAATTTTGGAAACTTGAAGTTGCCCATAATGCAAAAAATGAAAGAAAAGTGTGCAAAAGAAAGAACACAACACCAAGAACACCCCCCCTTTTCACTAAATCAAGAAACCCCCCTAAAATAGATGCTTTGGGCACTTTATCAATAGTGCGATTACAATGGGCCACTTGCCAATTTTGGCCTTTGTGGACTTCTGATTTTTCTTGTTACAACCTCTTAATGGAGTACAAATCTGAAACTTTACAATGTGCTATAATTCTGAAGCATTACAAAGCAAAGAAAAACCCTATTGCTGAAAGTGACACTTTTGTCCACATAACCCTACAATCTAATAGTAGATCTAAAAAATAGACAAAAAATAATGCACTTTCAAAAAAAATGGAACCTATTTTTGACTCCAAATGTGCCCGTATGAAGTGTTTGAAGTTGCAAAATGCAAGATTATGCAGGTACAGTTGCAAAAAAATGCAAATTCTAAACAATCCTTGCATGAAAACCAGAAAATAGTTGCACCACTAAAAAATTTAGGTAATTCTACCCAATTTCAAAAAAAACTGCACTTGATTTGGAGTCTAGATGTCCAAGTTATGGCCTCCCGAAGTTGGACTACAAAAATGAAAATCAATCTGGAGAGGGGTTGCATTAGCAAATGAAAGGGTTAAATTTGATGGTCATACGACCATCATAGCAGTTGTAATTTTCTCTGTTTTGACATCTAGATGGTTGTCAATTTTTAACAGGGGAAATGATGATGTCAACAACTCCAAGCTTGATGATGACGTTAGCTGTACAAAATCGTACGAAATTGTACGAAAAAATTGGCATGGTAGGGTGACGTGGCTTGGTACTTCTACTGATTGTGTAGCCACATAAGTGCTAACTAGAGGCTAACTCGACAGTAATGTGTGATTGCCATGTGTCACAGTTCGTCGAATAATGCAGTTGTCAAAAATTGTTTAAATGTTGTTGGCGATTTCTTACAGGCTATGGGAGACTAAATTATGATGCCGAGGTTTTTCAATTCTGCTTGCTGGAAAAATACAGTGTGGTTGGGAAAGCCGAACATGCCTTATGGAAACTGATTGCAAAGGATAGAGATTGGATGTCGGGTTTTCCTTCCCTTCGCCGCAGAACTGTAACTTACGCCTCCTGAAAAACATTAAATCATGCTGAAATTATACAATATAGTCCCACATTCGTGGGAAATGGGAGTTCATAATTCTTTTTAAACACCAATTTGCAGTTGTAAATGAAAAAGCAACTCACCAGATTCGATCGCTCGCCGGTGAGGCTACCCCTGGGTTTAGGGAGATGTTCTCGCCGGTGAGGCTACCGCTGGGTTTAGGGAGATGTTCTCGCCAGTGGTAGAAAATTTGCCCAATTTTGTGGACTTAATGCAATATGGCCCATGGATTTAAGGAGGTCGCTAAATTAAAATAATCCCTGCAAAATAAAATTCCTCTGACAATACAAAGAGCTGAGCTAGGGTGTTTGGCTAAAAAAAAATTATGTCTGAACGAAATGAAATTCGAACAAATAGCCTAGAATTGCAGAGATAACAATAATAATGTAGATCTGAAAATCAAATTAATTAGATACTGCAAATTGGGGCCTCCAAGGTCCAATTTGCAAAAATTTTTAACCTCACAATCAACTTTCACTCAGCATAGGTAAATTTATAGTCGATATTCACTGAATTGACGCTCTATATGCAATGGTGAGGTCAGATTTGGCTCTAGATGCTCCCAATTTCTGTGGATCCTTTGGATTCGTGTCGAGGTGTTGAAGCATGAACGATCTCGAATGGCTATGTGTAGAGAATCTCCCTTAGAGCTCTGATACTATGTAAGCATTTGGCTTAGGCCAGAATTCACCCAAGAACTAAAGAACTCAACACAAGCACACAGTAGACCAAAATAGACAGAGTATGATTAAAATGATGATATTTATTCAATATGCCAACTTGAGAGTACACTATGAGTGCCTGTATATAAAGGCCTCTTAGGAAGCACTTAGAATGTCTCTAGAAACAACCAGGAGATAAAACAACTAAGCACCTTATCCAACATTCTAGATGAATGGATAAGAATGACGAAGTGTCATATGTGTGTAGAAGATTCCTGTGTTGTAGACAACATGTGCTTAAAAGAGGTACGAACCCATGTGATGTCATCATGACAACTCACAAGAGTGCACATACTCCTAGGTGACTAATAAATAAATATTAATATAATGCATTAACCTAAGTGAACTTAAGTAAGTGTAATAAGTAAATACTTATTTACACCAACAATTAGTTCCATTTTCTACGTGCCCTTGCAACATCTCTTTTGCAACTCAATGATCTAGACCATTTATGCGTTGATCTAGGATAAGACAATAAAAAATTATATACTAAATTTAATTGTAAGTAACAAGGTGAAGATTGGAATAGATAAGAGTCAAACTATATGTCTAACACTAAACTAAAACCACAAAACTATACACTCGTCATTACATAGTTGAGAGACGATATAGCTAAAGTGAGATAACATTAAAATTTGTACCAATTAAGAATGGAATACAATATACCCACCATTTATATATCACTCAATCAATAGAAAAACTTTTATTGTTACTTATAGCACAACTTCAATGTAAAAGTTGTGTGTGTGTGCACGCGCGCGTGTTCTGAGATCGCAACATTTATTATTAGTGACATTTTCTTTTTTGGTGGGAAGACAAAATTGTTCTATATAAGAGAATCCGTAATCTATAAAAAATAAAATGTTTAAAATAACTTGTACATGCATCTATCTATTCTTGAATTAGTATCATTTGTCATTTTTAAAGTTTTCTTTTACATAATAGAAAATTCATTAATTTAAGACAAAATTGAACCATACAAGAAATCACCTTTCTCTAAAAATGACAAATAAAATTAAGTACGAAAATAAAATGCATTTACTTCTTTATATTCTTGAGGGCCAACCTCAAATATCACATCTTAAAAGAAAAAAATAAAGTTGGAAAAAAAGTCAATTTTAATTATTCAAACACTTTTAATCTATGAATCATAATGTTTAAGCTCTCCAATTTTGAAAGAATATCATTTATCATCATTAAATTTTTCTCTTTCTCCCCACAACTTGAATTTCAAGGAAAAGGTTTCATATATCGTCACCAGCGTACTCCACACGCCATTACCAAGTTCTGCCATTCGCTCGTCCGATTCTCTCAATTCTGTCAAAACATTATTACTTGAAGTTATGCTCGGTTGCAAAGAGAAGATTAATACAAATTGTCACGCTTACCAACGAATCTGGCGACTTTGGTGAGTAGACGTGGAAAGCTTTGTTGGCTGAACAGTCGGTTCTGACAAAATATTGACTGGTGCATTATTATTACATTTATATGGTGTTGAATCAAATGGAATTTGTTATTTTGGGTCATTTCTTTATTAATTATTTGTTTACAAATGGGTTTGGGTGAAACTTTTTGTTTTCTTAAATCTTTAAGAATTATTTCAAAGATTTTCTTTAAGTCACATCAGAGACTGTTATGTATTATAGTTTAGTAGAAGACAAGGTTCGTATTAGCTGCTTCTTAGTTCAAAAAATTATTGTGGACACAATATCTATTAAGAAATTAAATATAGATTTTCCATCTTTTAAGTCATTTACATAATCAAATTCTAAATATCAAAGCAAAGAGAGTTGTGTTGTCTTGGAGAATTTGAGGGGATAGGTTTGAGCCCAAAACTATTTGGCTGCTAACCAATGAGGCTGTCATGTTTGTTGCATATATATCGAGAATATTCCAACAACAAAATAAATATCTAGGTGGGTGGTGGTCCTATAAATCAAACTAGCAGTTCAAATTGTATGTATGTACTCACATGAACTAATGTCCTAAAGGCATAAGATACAAGCTTTAAATCTTGTTGCATAGGAGTGCATAGTGTTTTGCAATTAGCCATACCAAACATATCGAGAATTTTGTTAGAGTATTTTGGTTAGATGATGAAGGTATACTTATATATTTGAATTATCTTAATACCCAAATAGAAATTGAGATGACTCCAATAGGTTATTTTTAACATTTTGTTTAAATTTGTCTTTCATATTGTGAATATAATCTTCAACTCTACCACATAAAAAAATAGAGATAGATTATAGTGTCATCGGCCTTTTTAGTTCTAAAAGAGTTACAATGTCAAATTTGAAATGTTTGAAATTGAACTTTAAGAAATGATATGTAGGTTTTTCATGCCAAGCTCATGTTACAAGTGTGGTTGTCATTAAACCAAAAGATCGTCGTGCCAGTGCGCAATACGACTACTACACTTACAGAATCCAAACGAGCCGGATAGTCCCTTGTCACAGACCCCAAGGGGAGTGTTGATGATTTTCCAATAATCTCACCCTCGCCATTATGCAAGGGGATTCAAACATGTCGCCAAGCTCTAATACCACTTCTTACAAGTGTGGTTGTGGTTGGACCAAAAAATTGGCCTAATAATGCTTGATACAATTGCTAGAATTATAGAATCTACATGAGGTGGTAAGCCCCTTGACAAAAACTATATAGGGAGTACTGACTATTTTCCTACAGTTCAATGAGCTTGTTTAAAACATATCATGTTTTTACAAGCCTGCACACCTACCTTTATTTACCATTTGTTGTACATCATTATGGTTAAGTCATACATGTGTTGTTTCCTTGATATCACCATTTAACAATCCAAATTTAGCATCCAACTCATGAAAATAAGACCTATTAATTTTGCTACAAGAAACATAAAAGTACAAATGTTAGTCCATTTCATTGTAGGTGCAAAAGTTTTATACTAATTTATTCCCTCATTTTCATCATAGGTTTTTGATAAATGTTAGGAATAATTTATTTTTTCAAGTGAACCATTTTCTTTATGCTTTTTTATAGAGACCTTCTTGCAACTAGTCAACTTATAATGAGAACAAGGGAATAAAACACCCATATGATCATCATACTCATTTTGCATAGGTTGCCTCAACACAACAGAATTTTAATAATATCTATCGGATGTTGATTTTCATTCCATTATAAAATTGAGTTCATCAATAGACATTAAGAAGGGTTCCTCGGAAGGGTGCACCAACAATAATAAAAAGTCTATTTATCTTCATTCAATTAATACATCACATAATTCATTGATATGATTAGAGAAAAAAAAATATTGAGAGCAAAGAAGCCATAAGATATCACACTAATATTTGTGCATGGAAGACTAAAATTGGTAAAAATAGAACAAGATTCACACCAACTATATGATAATATTATTTTCAACTTCTTGGCTAAAGGGAAAGGAACTAATTGTGCTTGGTATAGATAGGGGAACTACTTTATGCATAGTAAAAGCTTGCAGCCACTAAGTATTATGCCCTTCTTAAGGAAAGGAACACAACATAAAAAAAATAAGAATAATATATTTGAGCTAAAGAAGAATATATTCATAAAAAGAAAAATATTTAAAAAAATTATTGTAGGTGTATTCCATTTCTGCTAGTCTTCTTTTTCTTTCTCAATTTTTATCCTTCTTCTATAATCTAATTGCTCATCCTATTGCATGTGTATTTTACTAATCCAAACAACATCATTCATTTATATTCATCACAACTCTATTAGACAACTTAAACATCACATACTAAGGCTTGATTCTTGGGTTAACAATATTAAATAGTCAAAGTTGGCATACTTTTTCCAAGCTTAATTTTTTCCTTAGTTTGTGATGTTTAAGGATGACCTCAATGCCTTGCTCTATAGCCATTCATCATGTTGGAAAAAAAAGTTACAATGAGTAGATTAATAATTGTTGACTAAAATAAAACAATCTTTGATGTTTACAAAGAAATGATGTAATGTTCATAACACTCTATCAAGTTGGCCTAAACTTATAGCATTTGTGAACATTACCAAGTCAGTATGCACTATTACATTAAGTTAAAACTAAAAGACTAAATTTGATTAATCAAGTTGGACAATAATCTCAGATAGATGATGTGAATGTCCAAGAGTTATTGTGAAGTGAAACTTATCATTTCTTTTATAATACTTGAGATGTTCTCATACACTACAACCTTTGAAATATCTAAGAAAATGGGATATAAAGCAGTTCTGTAAGTAGATCCTATTATTTCCCAAAGTACCAAAGGCTTTAAACGATGTATATTTAATTTGGAAAGAAATCACAGTCATAAAGACCATAGTATAGAATGAATTAGCATTTACCTACATTGTTCCCATATTATGACCATGGATCTAGAATTTCATAGAAACGGAAACATGATTTTAAATATACTATATTCTATTATTCATCAAAAATAGCCACCAAATAGTACAATTTGCAATTGAACTTCATTAATCAACTCCAAATTGTTACAAAAGAACTATCATATACCACCATCCTTGATTATCTTTAGGCACAAGCAACACACTATATTTGCTAACCCAATATTGAATATTTGATCACTGACATTAATAAATTGTAGTAAATTTTTGAAAAACCTTTGAAAAGAAAAAAAAAACATCTAGAATCGTTTTACTCAAACAACTACAAGAAAATTTGAGCTACTATATTTTTATATATGTTAAAAAGATTACATTTACCATTAATGACAATAATTTTTCATGTGTATCAAAAGAATGACTAGAAAGTACACGCATTATATCACACTATGGATAGTTTAAGGACCATGAAACTCAAAAAGGATGCATTAAATCAAGAAATTTATTGATTATATGTATAAAATCACAAGGATTTTGACATAAAATATTTCCTAGAAGATCTAAAGTTACAAGTTCAAAGTCTAGCCAACATGAATATTTGGTACCTTAAGAATTCATAAATAATTTATTGCTATTTATTGATTCACTCTTTGAAATGGATGTAGAACTTACAAATGATAAAAAATAAAAATGAGTTGAATAATGCGATATCTATAGGCCCTCTCCTATATCTTGTGTTGATTTCTAAGTGGCACATCATGAACAATCTATAACATTAAAGCATTCAAGTCTTGGGAGTGAGAAATTCCTAAGTTTTATTATTCATCAAATATTCACTTCATCAAACACCAAACTTTGTCTCGAGATTATAAAATTATAAAGTTAGAAAATCCTCTTGAGACTTTTTTTAATATGCCTAGAAGATATCAGCTTTCTTGATAATTATAGAATATGAAAGTTACTCATAAATGAACTTTAAGAGATATAGAAATCTATGATCATTCACTTATCTCCACATTAAGGGTGAGCCCACAATAGGGGGTGCCACTTTTGTGGCACGAACAAAATTAGCATTGTTAAAAATAATTCGAATTAAGATTGTTCACATGAACTATATATGTTCATGGGAATACATAAATTATGTTCGCGTGAACTGCATTTCATTATGTATTCGGACGATAATATAATGAAAAAATGTTTGCAACTTTATACATATTTTTCACACTATTTTTGTACGAACATACAATATATGTTCATACGAATATTGTGTTCACGTGAACATGGATTATTTTAAAAAAGCTTTTATTCTTTTTCAGATTTTTTTTTTAAATGGCCTTTTGACCCTCAAAACTAGAATCAAATGACCTCCTACTATAAATCTAAAAATGTGAAATTGTTTTGCTCGGAGAAAGCTTTCCAATCACTATAATTTTAATTAGTAGTATATTCATTAAGACTTTCAAATATGAGTTTGACTCATTATAGGTTGATTAACGATTGAATATCAACTAACTTTGACACTTCGAGAAAAATTGTAAATTAGGTCAAATTTTTTTTTGAAAAATCTCTAGGAAATAGGTTACTAGGTTAGCTTTCTATTGAAAAAAGATAATTTGATTTATGATATATTGAGTTCAAGTTATGCTTGTCAAAATGAATGTATGTCTGAATTATGAAAGATGTCACTTCAAAACTTCATAAACTATACAATATTAACCTAAATTGAATCAAACCAAATGGATCCTCTAGATATTGATATTACAAATCCAAAATCAAAAGAATTACCTTATTATCATTTGTAGAAAAAAAAAGTTATGCTTGTCAAGCGAACTGTCACTCTTTAGAAATTTTGATTTTTCATATGTACCACTTTTCAAGGGAGAAGAAAAATTTGACTTAAATAAAAGAAAATTAATTAAAAAATATGGTTACAAAGAAGGAACAAAGTACTAGAAATCACTAGTTTACATTATCTTCAAATTAATAGTTTTAGAGATGTAGTCACTTGAATGTAACATTTGTTTCAAAAATGTTGATTTCAGTGTCAAAATTGTTCAAAAAGTGGCACCCACTATTGTAGGATCACACTTAACTAGATGTAGAAGTATTTTTCATTCTCTACCCTCACCTATCTATGTATTTGTTTGTATCATTGGTTGCATTGTTAAAAGAAGATTATGTGGCATAAAGTGATTCATTTCATAAAAATATTATGACATTGCAAGTATGGAGAAAAATCTCTTGCAAGAAAACTGACTCTAAGTTGAACATATGACAGTTGTTAGCTACAAGACTATTGTAATGCCTACCCCTGCCTAACCTTTCTGATTTGTTTTGACTGTATTCTTTTAGACTTGTTCTATGATTATCGGTACCTAGTTACCAAAACTGATTAATTGTATTTCATAGTCAGTTGATATATGTACATACATACATACATACATACATACATACATACATACATATATATATATATATATATATATGTATGTACATATATATATATATATATATATATACATATGTATATATACATATATATAGATATACATATGTATATATACATATATATATGTATATGTATGTATGTATCTATATATATATGTACATATATATATATATATACACACACATATATATGTATGTATATATATACATACATACATACATACGTATATATATATATATGTTGAATTAATTTAGTGCTAGTTATTTCAGTTATTTCATAATTGTTCGATGATAATATATATGTTCGTGTATTGACTTTTAGTTATTGGATGATGTTAGTTAGAAAAATGATTTTTATGCAGTTTCTATGGATACTTACCCCATACTTGCATTTTTATGGTGTGTATGTGTGTATGTTTTCCTTATGTTTGACGTTTTTAGTGTAGTTGAGGAAGGGAGTCATAGTCACTTGCTAGTTGGGATCTACACAATGAACCTTCCTACCATTGTCTATTTAGTTTAGAATATTGTGTTTGTACATGTGTTGATTTTATGCAGGTTGTAGGTATCGAGTATTGACTTCTTTGAATTGCCAAGATTAGCATACCCTATTGCAATACCTCAATGGTAAGAGAGGGGAGATAACTCTTGAGTCCAAATCCTATCCTTAAACCATTTGTTCTAAAAAGTAGGACAAGAATCTGAGTTAGTTCACCTTTCCCAATTCATCAAGTGACGTGAATTCATGATTATAACCCTAGAGTTTGATTATGTTTTTTTGTTTAGTTTTTGTATTTAGGTTTTGTGGGTCTGTAATGATTTTTTGTTTTAATTAAATCAAATTAAAAGATAATTTAATGGAAATTTTATAAAGAAAATTTGATATTTAATTATATTTAATTAATTGAGAAATTAAATAAATAAAAGAATAAATTTAAAAGATTATGTTAAAGTTCTATTTTTGATGTATTTATATTTATTTAATTTAATGATAATTACTTAGGAGTTTTATTTTAATAATAAACTCCAAATAATGTTATTAATTAAGTTAATAAATATATTATTAAAAAATATCTTGTGAATTAATTAAATAAAGGAATTAAACTCAAATATTTAATTAAAGTTCTAATTTAGGCGTATTTATATTTATTTAATTTGATAATGATTATTTTACGAATTTTATTTTAATAATAAACTCTAAAAAATATTATTAGTTGAATTGATAAATATATTATTAAAACGTCTCATAATTGATAAGAGAGAGTAAATAATTGTTTAATAAAGTTTATTTTAATTAAATTGTCTAAAGCTTATGCATGAAATTATAATATAGTAAATTAATTAAAGAGAGAAAGCTAATTATTTAAATAAAGATATTTTGTAATTAAATGTCTAAAAGAGTTGTGTATGAAAAGGTAAAAGGTAATAAAGTAATTGATCAATGAATTCCCTCTCGTGATTGCACAATTAGAGCCCCAAATTAGGGGAGAAGTCTTTATCAAAGATCTAGAGCTTATTTTGCAATTACACAATTTTGGAGAAGCAATTTTCAAAGAATGAAGCTTTTCAGAAGGAAGGGGTTTTCTTGTGTGCTTCATGCATTTATGTGTTTGCATGTTAGAATTAGATCCAGGTAGGATCTCATAGTTTAATTGTACAATGGATTTCCATTCTTCGAATTCATGTCTTCTTCGTGTCCAGGTAAATATGTTTTTAGAGTTTTTAAATGTGGTTGAAAAACCCTTGTGTTGAAATCTTCTATGCCTTGTTCTTAATATGTCTTTGAGCAAAGTAATTTGATTGAAACCCTTGTTTGAGAAAATTGAATTTTCATTATACAATTATTTGTGATTTAATTTGAAACCTCGTAATGGATTTATTATTCTTTGTTTCAGAAACATTTGTGAATGATTATAGCATTGAAATCTTTGTCTTATTGATTAGAAAATGGGATGAGAGTTTAGAAAGTTTCCATTTTTAGCAAGGTTCCTATTTTTGGAAACTGTCTATTTTTAGTAGGTTTCTATTTTTGGAATGTTTATATTTTTAGTAGGTTTCTATTAAGCGAAAGTTTATATTTTAGCAAGCTTTATTTTGGGAAAGTTTCTAGTTTTGTAAAGTTTATATTTTTAGTAGGTTTCCTTTTTTTAAAGTTTTCATTTTTAATATGTTTCTATATTTTGAAAGTTTCTATTTTTAGCAAGTTTCTATATTTAGAAATTTTATGTTTTTAACAAGTTTCCATTTTTAGCACCTGTTCGAGAAAGTTTTTCCAAACTTTAATAAATTTAAAATTATTATGGTAATAATTGGTAATTATTATTATTTATAATTTTAATAAGTATTCTTAAAATTTTAAATTTGATTTGTTACTTTATTATTTAAATATAATTCTAAAGTAAATTAAAAATCAAAGAAATTAATTCGGACAATTGATGTTTTCTTTTATAAACTTGGATGTGTTTATATGGTTCAAATATATGAAAATGATTTGTAACACTTGGGAAATTTAATTATTCGAAAACCTTCATAATTATAATGCTTTAGGAGAATAAAAACTGAAACCTTGATTGAGATCAAAAACAAGTGAAAATGGATTTGTTGTGTTTTGAAAACCTAATATATGGTGAAAGTTACTTTTGTATGTACTCTTTTTATGACGTGTGATTTTACTATTGGGTGTTAGGTTGACTTAGCTTTGATCAATAAAGATGTTTACTAGAGGCTTTGGAGTTTTGTTTGTGATGTCATGATGATGTTTTGATCTCGATCTTTATACTCAACCATGGGAATGTGTCTGGTATGCTCTATGAGGTGTTTTGAGATATTGATTGTTATTGTTTTCCAATGTTCTTGTGTGAAACTAAGGTGAATGGTGTGACCTATCTGATATAACCTTTGAATCTTCAATCAATTGTATTTGGATTGCCTTTCAGCTGCTTGTATATGACTGAGGTGTTTGTATGATTTGTTCTTGGTGATGTCATGTTATGACAAGGATTGGTTTATGTATACTTGATTTTGGGATTAGTCATCTTAGGATGATCGTATTGGTGGAATCTGTAATTATGATCAGTGATTTTTAGTGCTTTTCAATTGCTTGTTTAAGAATTGATGTATGGTATGTGGTATTTTGAGATCTTTTTTATTTTACTAAGCTTAGGGTAGGTTATCTATATGTCATGTTCATAAGTGGCTTGCAATGGAGGCCGAGACCCTAAAGAGGCCGACAGGTAACCCATTGTAGGTCATTTAATAAGTGATAACATTTCATTAAATGGGTTTAAAATGAATTAATAAGAGTCATTTTTTTCCTTGGCCATACCTCGAGTGCTAGTATAGGCAGGGATGGGACAAGAGAGCATGCTTAGTTGTGACCATGCTTCGTTAGCATGTCTTGTCAGTACGAAAGGATACTAGTGCTGCATAGAGTCATTAGGGGGCCAAAGTATTAAAAGACTAGCCGAGTAACCCTAAAGTATTAAATGCAGCTGCTAGGCAAGGAAAGGGAGCAACTTAGCAAAACTTTTAGAGGGGAGCGAACATTGGGCCAACATATTGATAAACTTTCAAAGGTTATTGGGAATGTAGAAGAAGTGAAAAATCTCATGCATAAGATACCACTGCTTGAAGCAAAACAAAGGGTGATGGATAAAGAGATAAGTAGCATTCAGAGGAAGGCGTCGAAACTGGAAGCTGGGCAATTTGCATAAATTGTTCAAACAGCTGGTGGACAATGTGAGCAACCTCTTGAAGAGGAATGAGATTGACAAAGGCCAGGACTCCCCTCCGAGGGCAAAGATTTAGGGACCAAGAAAATGTACCCATTATCACTCTAAGAAGAATGAGGAATTTAGTAAGAAGGACAAGGTGAAGGCTATTGCTGAAAATATGCAAACTCTGGTGGACCAGGCTGTTCACCTCATAAAGACTTCTTAGTTGGTCAGTTGTTGTTCTTTTGCTGTACTTTGGCTATTTTTTCTAGCTTTGTCTTGTGTGACCTCATGACTATTTTTGTTGGAGGTATGTCTCATGTTGTTCCATGCTTTTGTTCTCTGATGTTCTTTTCTTTTGTTTATCTCTAGACTTTTGTTATTGTAAAGGTTTTGGGTGCTTTAAAACCTATTTTTACTTAATCAAAACACCACTAGTGCCTACATAGATATGACCCCCATAGACTATTAAACATGAACTTGTCCTATCTTTCTCACCATTTTATTTCTTCATTCCACCTCATGTATACCTCTTCTAGTCACTTCAACATGAAACCATTGTGGTAAAAGAAAATTGATTAAGGCCGTGAATAAATATTTGAGCATAATCAATTTGAGTTCAAAGTAGAAATCAGATGAGTTTTTAAAGTAAAGCTTCAAGTTCAAAATTCAAATTGACAAGAACAATGAAAGAAAAGACAACAAAAAAACACAATAATCTTGTTTGTTGTTACTTGTGGACATTTTTTAATTATCATTTTCTAACAATATTCATTTTTTCTATTATTACTTATTGTTTTACATAATGTTTACCTTTTTAATATTATAAATATATCTATTTTATCTTAATTTTATTAGAAAACTATATTTAAAAATATCATTCACAAATTTCTATTAACGTTACAATAGGAGATGTTTGATTGTTTAGCAAACAAATTTTCATAAAAGGAAAAAAAAATTCACATGGTAAAAAATAAAAATTACATCTAGTAATTGTGCTTTATAAAAAGTAATGAAATAAATAAACTTAAGAGTTTTATTATATTTTATAATTAAAAAAATCTTCACTTAATATTTAGAAGAAATAATTATTTTTTAAAAAATTATAAAAAATTATGAGAACTATTAGAATTTAATAATAATTATTCAACATTCAACGATTAATATAGATTAAAATTAATTATAATAATATTCATATCTTGAAAGATAAAAAAATAATATTATAAAATATTGAAAACTATATATCTCTTTTATGAGACTTTATATTAACATACATAGAACCACTTGATTAACATGTTCAAAATTAATCATATTCACGTCCCCTTTTCACAAGGAATTTCAAATACATAATCATGTGACAACATTATAAGATATGAGTAGCACATGTTGGAGTTTATTTCATCTATTCACAAAAGAGTATCAAGATATAAAGTAAGAACTTTTTTCTGCGGGGGTGGGGGGAGTGTCGGGGGGTTGGTGAGGGGGAGGGGATTAGGATGTAGATGTAGACCAACTTCCCCTATTTCCTAGTTCTATGGCATTCATATTTCCTTCATTATTAATAAAAGGTGAGATATCTATAGGAAATTGAAAAGTTCTGGGGGCGCCAAGAAATGCACCACTAATTGTATGTAATCTATCAACTACCTCTATCATATTAGGTCGCTCTTGAGGTAACTCCCTTGTGCAAAACAACCCAATTTGTATAGTCTGGCTAAGACACTCCATTGCCATTGATGTCTCCAATTCATGAGCTTCAATAAGAAGGCTATTATCCACCACATGTGAAATTCTATTTGGAAAATGCATTTCTACCCACTTTCGTAGGTTGATTCCTTCCCTAAACATATCATTTGTTGGTCTCTTCCTTGTCAGCAACTCTAAAAGTAAGATTCCATAGCTGTAAACATCTCCTTTTGTACTCAAAATCCTACCTATTCCATACTCTATAGTAACAAATAAACTGGAATTAATTGTTGTAAATCGTATGAAGAATTCAATCATTTACAAAATAAACATCAAAAAGTAATGAAATATAAAGAAAAAATAATAAGAAAATTATACCTGGTGTAATGTATCCAATAGATCCTTTAAGTGCATTTGTAGAAGCCAAGGAATCCACAGAAATGCCAAAAATAAGTTTGGAAAGGCCAAAATCGGCTATGTATGAAACCATATCATCTCCTAGTAGGACATTGTTGGGCTTGAGGTCACAATGAATCACTTGAACAAAAAAATGATGATGAAGATATGCCATTCCTTGTGCTATCTCTATTGCTATCCTTATTCGATCATTCAAATTTAGTCTGCATTTACCCCCTTCACTAGGATGTATCCATCTCTCTAAACTTCCATTCGACATCAATGGCAGAATTAAGGCTTTAAAATCGAGGTTGGAGCATGTTGAAATGATTTTTATTATGTTGCAGTGTCGAACTCTCTTTAATACATTGCATTCTCTACTAAAATTTTGGTGATCCTGTTCATCTTGCAACTTAAGAACTTTAACAGCAACATCTCTGCTATTATTTAAAATCCCTTTATAAACTGACCCAAAACTACTAGTTCCTAAAAGATTTTCATCACTGAACCCACTAGTAGCATCTATAAGTTCTTGATATGAAATTTTTGGAGGCCATAATTTGAGAGCAGGGATATTGGAACCTTTGCATGATTTATAGGAAAATGCTACCAGCAGAAGATATTTAATTCATTTTTGTTGAACTTTTATATGAATTGCACATGTGAAATATAGTTTAATATAGATTTTGACTAATATTTCTTATTAGACTCATATTTCAAATTTTAATTAACTTCAAACAATTTTTTTAAAGCTAAACAAAAGTAGAGCCATTAGTGCTAGACATCACTGAGATGAAAGAAGTCACAAAGACCTGTTTTCTTCACTAGTCTTATAATAAAATTTAGCATTATTTATTTATTTAATATTATCTTATATAGATTAGGAAAATACATTTAAAAATATATATATTTGTTATTGTTCTTATAATTTATAAATCTATTTTACTTATAAAAACTGCTAAAGTTTTATCAATATTTGAAAGATAAAATATTATCATTTATATATAAATATATAATGATTTATTATTTTAAAAATATTTATTAAAAATTATTTATATAAAAATGTTATGAAGATATCAAAATTTCTTATTCATTAAAATATTTTTACTATCTATAGTTTAGATTAAAAAAAAAAGCATGCTTCGAGGGACACCATAGCTAACATAAAGGAAATGAGACAAAAAATCAAATGGAGAAAATCTAGCAAGGAATTAAGCCAAAAAGCTAGCACACTAGAATGGGATGAAGCCAAATCTTTCATTGAAGTGGATATATCATATTAACAAAATTATTTCTATTGTGGAAGGCCACCCTTAAATATCAAAAAATTTGCAATTTTGATTATTTAACACTTTTTTTAGTCTATGAATCATTGTATAATATTTAAACCATTACAAAAGACTTAAATAAAATTAGATGAAATTGGTAATTCTTCACAATTGAATGAAGAAAAGGTTTCATTTGTCATCACTTCACCAACATATTCTAGGAGCAATACATAATTGGAAAGAGAAGGTGAATACAAAGTTAGGCCACTCACTCATATCATTTGAAATTTTCTTTTGCGTAAAGGATAAATATTTGGTGCACATCATTACTTCCATCTATGAAGGATAAAGATAGGGTGCACTTCACTTTGTAATGGTTGGAGATGAGTTTACTTCATCTTTTACGCATGAAGAAAAGTTACCTAACTTCGCCACCACAACCCTAAAGTTCCACAGATGTCTATTCATGCCTTTGTAAATACTTGACATTATGTTTGGTTGCATGAAGAAGATTAATACATACAAGTGTCAGTTTTCAAGTTGTAGCATTTATCATCACAGGAGTTTTAAAACTGCCATTCTTCCCAACTCAATGAGGCCCATCGACGAAAGACATGACTTGACTGACTTTGGTGAGATAGCTCATAATATAGACTCTGAAAGCTTTCTCAGGCCAGGATTTTCAAAGCAATGGAAAGCAACAAAGAATATTGTTTTATCTAATCTAAAAGAAGAACAGACATTTTAATATTAGAATGCTGCTAAATTTATTCAACTTCTCTCACTAAGTGTTTTTGTTAAGACTATGGATCCCACCTTAGTGTGGAATAGGTGGGTTGAATTCTAATATTCTATTAGATTAAATTTGCTTTAAATGATTCTTAATTATTATTATTATTATTAGTTGATCAATAAACGACCGAAGGCTTGATTAATTTTATAATTAAATAAAGGTATTACAAAGAGTCCCCCGTTCTGACAGGCACTGGTAGGGAAGAACAGGGAAAGAAACCCTCTAGTCTTGCCCAGGATCGTAGTCCTATATTATACATTGATAAAAGGGGCATACCCTAGTTTTTACATTGATAAAAGGGGCATACCCCAGTAGATATTATCACAATTTTTCATTACAAATGATTTTGGGGCATACCCCTATTATTTACATTTACTTTCCTCGCAAGTACTATCCAAATATTGTATCCTCTTAACTCCAAACTAGAAGAAAGATCTAAAGTAAGAAATCTACTCATATCTGTCTTTTGGCTGTCTAAATCTTTTGTACTAAACTAAAACTCTGTCTATAAGAGCACCTTCCTTTCCATTCTGTGCCAACTGTACCTATCTTTCTAAAATATTTTCAAAGAACTAATTAGTCACAAACAACTCTGACTGATAATGATGATCTTTCAGCCTCTATACTAAAACCTATTCTAAAAACCTATCCAAAAATACCTATTCTTTCCATATTTAAAATCAAAATATAAGAAAGGGAGGGAAATTTTAGAACCAAAATGGAATATCTTCATATCATTACCTATGAACCACCAACTACCGGGGAAGCAGTAATACAGTGATGACAATTTTACCAAGACATAGATATTATAAAAACCTCAAGTCATAGATTAATCGAAGATGTCTTCTCATAGAATATATTTTAAAAGACCATACCAGTAGACTAAATCTCTATCCAAATTAATTCCTAAGAATTATCCAATAATCCGTTCTTTTACGAAGGCCTGATTATCCACCGTTTCTATTTCAATAAACAAGAAGATACCCTATTTGGATTGAGGGGCTGAAAATAAATGCTCCAACAATTTTATCGAGTACTCCTCCAACAAAACTAAACCTAATTAATCTTGCTCAAAAAGGAATATCTGGATATCTCAATAGAAGTCTAATTCATACAGCGAAATTGTAAAGAGCATATCCTCTAATTTAGATCAAAACACTGATATTTATCTATGATAATCCCATAAACCTGATAGGAAACAAAAAAATACAGTCATATTAGGAAGCATTTATGAGATGAAGATTCTGTTTAAGCACCTTTTTTAAAAATACACTTACAGGAAATCTAGAAGAATCAGGTAAGCACTATTCTAAAAAGAAGCAGAAGGAACCCAGAAGTGATTTAACACAGAGACGAATTAGCTTTATACTATTCATTGATTAGAGCATTACTCCATAAAGTCCTAATTTTAGCAGATGATCAGTTACTCACAGCCAACCACTGCACCTACTGCATTTAGGCTTTAAACTGAAGACTACTGTTTAACAGACAAAACAACATATACAAGTTTTCATCCAATACCAAATTACAGGGGGTTTTGAACTTTTCGAATACTATCATATTCATTATATACAACTTAGAAAAGTTTCTTATATGAGAGCAAATTAGACCCTAGACCCTCAGTATACCCAAATCATCAGAAAAAACAGAGTGCAAAAAAAGGAGTTATCTATCCATCCGATACAGAAATTGACATATTAGTTTATGCGATTGTTGAACTGATCCAGAGTCTACACAAAACCTAAGTCCAGATTCTACAAGCTATATTATCAAATTACATGTAGAAGTCCTTAATACTGAAAAAACCTACCCTATCCTTATTCTTTCCGTGTAACCATAAGCACTTTGGGTTCATCTTTTGTATCATCCATGGCCATATTCATGGGTATTTTGATTCGTAGTGAGACGCTGCTCATTTTTTTAGACTTGAGGATGTCAAAATTGATAGCATTCAGATCGTCGAAGGAGACTCCTAGCTCAATGTAAGCATTAAACATTTTGAGGTAATTGTAAACCCATTCATTTTTGTCTTCTACAATGATCCCTCTCCAATGTAAAAGGAAATTAATGATGGCTTCCATACGGAGCCATTCCTTATAGAAGGCTAGGCCTTCCCTTACAATTAGGGCTTGTCGACGCAGGGCCGTCTCCAATTCTTGATCACCCACCGGGAGACCCATGTATTTTTTAGGGTATGGAATTTTTCCTTTATCGTCTATGTTGCATACGGCCTTTTTCAACCCCTTCCTCCACACCGGGCTGATAATATCAAAGCAATGCCATATAATGTCATCCTTAGGGATCTTTGCCCTAACCATTATCCCAATGAAAGAGCCGATAATGGAGCTGTTTGTCCTCCAGGTTGCTGAATAATCAAAGACTTCTTCACCCAGTGCCCTACTTACAGCAAATCTTATCATGTCATCGGTGATTTTCAGCAACCGACTCCATCTTTCAGGCTTGATTTTTCCTAAGAAAGCCATAGTTCTAGATTTGGTCGAGTGAAAGACATGAATGTTGGATTCCATCTTAAAACAGAGGGCTACAATGAAAAATGTTCTAAGAAATGACTAAGAGGGGAAGAAACTATGATCAGAGAACTTCACTCTTAACCTTTCCTTCTATTACAATCCTGGGAATGCATTAAAGCTTAAATGAATGAGTGATCATTGTCACAAACTAGCTTGAACTCTGTAATTAACATCACACAAGTGTTGAAACCATACTTCGTACCCTGTCATGATAAACTTAGGTCATTCAAATAAGCTTGTGAGATCCTTACCATATCTTGTGATGATGGAAATATGATCATGCTCAAATTTGGCATGCTTGGATGAAACGGAAAATATCTAACTATGTTTAATAATTCCGCTGGAAACAATTTCAGCGAGACATTCAGGGAAAAAAGGACTATACGTACACTTCTTGATGAGAAAGAATGACACAAATTAGTATCAACACTGAATAATCATTAATTTTGCTTGTAGTTGGAGGTTTTGGACTAGTTTATCTAATAATTTGATTACGGATGCTAGTTACAGTTTATAGATAAGGCGTTATTTGTTAAAGATTATAATAATAGACGTAATCCTAAATTAGTAGTATTCAATAATTAAATTCTTGTTATATTCTTATAATGCTTGTTAATATTCCTATCTTACACAAGTATATTAATATCTCCGTATAGATTAACATATTTAACCTCTGATTTTATATATATATATATATATATATATATATATATATATATATATATATATATATATATATATATATGTAAATTTTATTATAGCTATATACATGTAGTTTTATTTAATTTCTAATGATATTATAATGTATATATATATATATACACACACACACACATTTTTTAGTAATTTTTAATAATTTAGACCTTTAATTTATTTTTAAATAAATATAAAATAAGTGATTTATAAATATTATATAGGTTAATAAGCTAGTTGGATATTGGTATTAGCAATATTTTTAAGAATATAAGTATTTAAAAGTATGATACATTGCTTAAATTATGGTTTGAGATAGTGTGATCATGTTTCAATGAATATTAATGTTTTTTATGGATTGGCTGAATATAACTGCAATGCATTAATTGTGGATTCGAATTTGAACTAGATCTAGGCTTAGGATTAGTCCAAAAGGAACTTTAATATCAATCTGCAGTTGATTCTTGATACTCCATACTATCTTAACTTTCTTCTTTTTGTAGTTACATATTATTTTATATACATAACTATCTAGTTATTATAAAGGAGGAGAAATAACTGAATTGAACAATAAGCTTAATTCTCCATCCGCACCCTTATTGGCAAGTTCATCTACCAGCGAGTTACCTTCTCGATAAATATGACTGATAATGATCTCCTCGAAATGCTCTAATAATATTAACACTTCTTGGCATTTAGAGTTCAAGACCCAATTTGGGGTCTTTTTTTGTCTGATTGCGTTAAGGATGACTTGAGAGTCACCTTCAATGTGGATTTTATGGAGGCTTAATTTATGATAGAGTTGAAGACCCTTCTCCAAAGCTTCAAGTTTTGCCACGTTATTGGAAACAGGTGGAAGAGGGGCTGCTAGTTTTGCTACCCATCTGCCATTCTCATTATTTATGATACATCCTACCCCGACTATGCCCAGGTTCCCTCTTGCTGCACCATCAAAGTTCAATTTGTGCCAATCTGGGGGAGGAGGGGCCCATTTGCATTTTTCCCTTGCCTCCTTATTACTAACTGCATACACCAATGGTGGATTGATAAGATTGGACCATAGTTTCTTCATAATTCCATCCCAATATGAGAAAGATCCTTCCACATATGCTGTCTTTCTCAGATTAGCATTCATTACTTCTACTATTGAAGCTTCTAGATTTAGTATAAATCTACCTAAATTTCACTCTTGATCTTTAAAGATACGACGATTTCTTTCTTTCCATAATTCCCATACAACTATGGATGGGTAAATATTCCAAATTTTGCTGTAGACCCCAAGCCTCATATTTGTGGGCCATGAGTAGAGGAACCCATTAAGAGAGTTCTGAAGGGGGGTAGCCCAGTTTAGTCAGGACTTGAGCCATTCCCAACAATTTTTGGTGAAAGGTCAATTGAGAAAGAGATGATCAGCATCTTCATTGCTCTGTTTACACATGACACACCAATTGGGACCAATTATACCAAATCTAGAGAGTCTATCTGCTGTCAAAGCTCTGTTTTGAAGGGTAAGCCATAGAAAGAAACTGGCCTTAGGAAGGTAGGCTATATCCCAACACAACTTTAATGGGATCTCCACTGAGTTCCATTGCTATGAATGAATAATAGCCTGATAACCTTGTTTCACACTGTATAATCCATCCTTTGAACCAGCCCAAATAAGACTATTTGACCTTTCAAATTGTTTCATTTTTCTATTCGAGATGATCTTTTTAAAGGCTACAGGTGATTTTGGATCAAGATCTAAACCATCTATTGACCGCCATCTCCATTGAAGTTCCCCATCAATCAACTCTTTGATTTTGTAATCTTTAACCTTACTACCCCATAATGATTTCAGCTTAATTATTAAGTTTTCTAAGTTGGGGGATGAGTGTAAAGGGGGGTATCCATCCCAGGAGTCTTCCCAGAACAAGGCTTTATCCCCTGCAACCACGTCCCACGTTAGGTATTTTTTAATAATACCCTTGCATTTTACCATGAAATTCTAGCATTCCGACCCTTTAGGAAAATTTCCCATCCTGAACAACGATTTTGGCTTCGTCGGATCTAGATATTTATAATATAAAATTTTAGCCCATTTGTGCTCATTTTCTTGATATAGCCTCCATACAAGTTTAGCTCCCAAAGCCTCATTTTGCCATTGTGGCTTCCTCAATCCTAAGCCTCCACATTCTTTAGGTTTGCATGAATTGTCCCATTTAATAAGAGCGAGTTTCTTATCATCTTCCTTATCCTTGGGTGAACCAAAAATAGTGGGTTACACTTTTTCGGAGGAAGAAATTCTTCCAAACAAGCGCGGGTCCGAAAAATTACTCGTATAGTTTCGATAGAAGCTCTTTTTCAAAGTTTCGATCGAAACTAATTACTTTCGATAGAAAGTAACTATCGATCGAAACTAACCGCGCTAAATAGTTTCGATTGAAACTTAAGTAATGTTTCGATCGAAACTTGGAATGCGGGTTTCCTCGCGGTTTTAAAGTTTCGATCGAAACTATGAAACCTACTAGCATAAATAGCGACGCAGTCGGATTCTCTCCTCATTAGTTCGATCGAAAGTTGGAGAGAGACTGGCATCCGCTTTATCGACCATCTGAAAAAGGTATGAAACATTTGTTTTTTCCTTTTTTCTATTGTTTTAGTTAAAATTTATATATTTTTTCATATATTTTATTATTTTTTATATATGTTTCTTTGTATATTTTATTTTACTATTCATGCTTAAGCCTCTAATGTTATTATGAATCTCTAAATGCACAAATAAGATTTTTTTAAAGATAATTTTCATCTATATTAGATCTAAGTATATAATATTATCTTTTAATTTAAAGTTTATTTAAAAATTAATTATTTTAGATGTTTTGAAATGTATTTAATTTATGTATTTATTACAATGTTGAATGATTAGATTAGATGTAAATTTATTGTTTAAGTTACATGTAATTTTACAAATAAATATAATTTTGACTTAGAACCATATAACCTTGACCTAGAACCATATAACCTTGACCTAAAACTATATAACCTCGACCTAAATTCATTATTTAAACTATAATCATGACCTAACCATATAGTTATGTACAATAAAACCCTAAACATATATAACTAAGTACTTAATCACATAACAACTCGCCAAGGGATCCAAACAAAAAACTTCTAATACTATTTTAAATGATTTTACTTAAATTGTATTGTTCTTTGTTTCATGGATCGAAAATGGATGATGTAAACTATTTTATAAATGTATATTCTTTCAGCCTTTCATACCCTGTGACATGTACAGTGGATGATTGTGCATTCCGAATGAATTTGCCAAGTGGCATTCGGAACAAATGTATATAAATTATTTAAATGGATTGAACTGAAGTCTAGTTAATATTATTTCATGTGGATGTGTTATTTATTTTACTTTTAGTACTTATAATTATTTAAAAATGAAATGTAAATTTGCTCATTAAGGAATTTGCAATCTCTTATGTTTTTTATAATTGTAAATTATTGTATATATGTTTTTGTTTGCTTAGTAAAACTTTTGATTAGTTCTTTGGATCCCTTGGCTAGGCCTCATTTAGAATTAACTATAATGTCAGTTTGTAAATTGAATTTAAAAATAATCTAAGTATATAATTAACTATATTATAATTCAATCACATGTCTTAACTTGGGTCCAGATCCTAAATTAAATACATATATAAGAATTTCAGAGATTAATTTGCATCTAGGTAAGAATATAACATGCATATACATACATAAGAATGTATATAACTTAGAATGTGTATGACCTAAAGAATACATGTTACAACCTTTAATTAATAAAAGTTAATTATAAGAACATAACTTGATTAAATAATATACAAGTTACATAAAAAAGTGTACATCATATAATCTAATGTTCATGTAAAGATTAAATATATTTAACTTAAATTTTAAGTCTTAAGTTCCTTAATGCTAAACAGTAGCCCTAAATTATACTAAACCTGGTCATAATCCTAACTGCAAAACCCTTTAATCATAAATTATAACCCCTAATCTTAGATGCACACTTGAAACCATAAAACTTTTCTAAATCTCAATTTGAACCGTAGAGGTCTAAATGATAAACCCCAACATTAAATAGTAAATCATATTAATACTTGATCCTAACTTTAATTATATAAATTTATTTAAACTATGTGTTAAAACCATAATCAAAATTTTTATTGCTAATACAAATCCTAACCCTTAGAATCATACTTCTAGTTCAACATGATGTAAACCCATACCCTAACCCTCTAACCATACTTCTAGCAATGATCATGTACAACCCTATAAGCTATAATCATAAATGTTAAACCATGACCCTAAATTATACTAAACCCTAGAATCAAGATGTATGTACACTAAGATCCTAAAATTTGTTAAATTTAAATGCTAAACTCTAATTTTAAAAGCTAGCTAGATATAAACTAATTTAAGTACTAAACCATTATTCTAACCCTAATAATAAATTATAATGGTAAGTTCCCTTATACTAGATGATAAGCCCCAACCCTTATCCTAAATTATAAGCCCTAATCATAATCCTAGATCCATAAATTTAAACCCTGATGTACAAACTATAACCCTAAAAATAATACTAATACCAATGTCAACCCATATCCTAACCCTATAAATAGTACTAATAGAAATGTAAACCCAATGTACCCTAACCCTATAATCATAACTATAACCCTAAATCATAAATGCTAACTTGCCTACTTTACTAACTCTAATTGATCTAGACTATAATTTCTACTCAGGTACTTGGGACCTCCGACCACATGATCCTAACCCTTTAATCGTGGTCTCAATCCTAAATCATAGCCCTAACCATAATTCTAACTCTAACCGTAAACCTAAAACTAAAATTTAATTATCCAAACCCTAACCCTAACCTCAAGATCTTAAAATTTAATTTCTAAACCCTTATATTATAAATGATAATTTATGGGCTAAATCATAAGATTATATATATATATATATATAATCCATGCATATCATATCAAAAGAATCATATAGAAATGTCATTTATGACATGTCCATCATATCAAAATATCAAAAAATGAGTGATATCATAATTTAGCATTATATCTTAATATTTAACACTAAAATAAACTAACCCCTGGGTCAACCTTAAACCAAATTGATTATATCAAACTAGATTGAAAGGTAACCCTGGCCCTTAACTAATTAATATTATACTTATAAACCAAATTGAATTAAACCATGATCATAAAAAGGTAATTATATATCCCAAGTTAATAGTAGAAACCTTGAATTTAACCTTAAATCCTTTCCCCAACCATTAACAAAATTGAACCGTTACCCTAAGATTGAATTGAAACGTTAATTCAATTTATTAACTCTTGTCCTAATTGAAACCTAAGCATGTAAACCTAATCAAATAGTACAAACCAAATTGAACCCTAATCCTAAAACTAATTAAACATTGATATCAAGGTCTCAAAATGATACATCAATGTTATATATATGTACACAAATAGATCTATATATGCATATGTGTCATGATATATATATTTACACATATCATGTGCACGTGTGTGTGTATATATATATATATATATATATATATATATATATATATATATATATATATATATATATATATATATATATATATATATATATATATATATATATATATATATATATATATATGCACACGTATGCATGTATATATACACATGTGCATGATAGATCTATATGTGCAAATATACATATCATGTACATGTATATACACATATATCTATATATACATATATATGCACATATTTAAACTTCGTGGACCTAAATTACATCTGACAAGTTTATGTGCATACATATGTCTAAAACCTTTGAACATTCAATCTAACTTAGATAGATATATAACTTGCACACATGTAGTTCTTAAAAGGTCCCTGAGTTACAAACATTATATATATAACAACATATGTGTTTTAAAATTTAGTTTTCTTTTAAGGTATATGTTCATTTAAGTTTTAGGACTTTTATATATATGTAGACATGTACGTGCATGTTTAATTTTATTAAAACAATTTAGATACAAGTTTTTTTAATTTTTTCAAATTGTACATACATATATGTTAATATAAATTTCAAGTTTATTAAATGTCATACATTTTAATTTTAATTTTCAGGTTTACACATTATACACGCACCTACATACATTGACATGGCTGATCAACAGCCTTCTATCCCCCCCGAGCAACCTGTCCCCCTCGAGCAGCGTATACCCGGGCCCGAGCAGCCTATCCCGGGCCCTGAGCAACAACCTATACCCAGGCCTGAGTAGCCTATCCCAGGCCCTGAGCAGTAGCCTATTCCCCCTGAGCAGCATCATGTCCCCTGTGATCAGCTACCTATCCCACCTCAGGAGCTCTATGATTGCACTAACCAGGAGATTCATAGACTCCAAGAATCCCTGACTAGTGGCACATGCTCCAGTGTTTATAGTGGTACATGCCAGACTATCTTACGCAGCCTGACATTTATTCCAGATGAGATTCATGGCGCTGCCCCATATTCTGCACATACTATACAGGTTGTCCTTGGCAGTAAGAGACGAGAGGTCTCCTCTGGTCTTTCACTCTAGGAGGTGCAGGGCTTGGTGCCCAAAGATGTCCTGAAGAGGGAATGTTTCCCTCATTATCTTTCACAAAAGTATGTGAAGGGGTATTCTCCCCTTAAGTGTACAAATCCACAGATGGCTGCATTGATATACCCACGCTTTCTTGCTACACATGGTCGTTATCCAAATAACGACCAAATTCCACTCTATTTTGCCCGATAGCTTTATGTAGAGGTTCGCTTACGTAGGGTGGTGAACTACACATATTTACCAGGACATTTAGGACAGGGGCATGGTAGATTGGCTGATAGGAAGCCAGGTCATCCCCCACTGGCACATAGATCGATTGTCAGAGAGAGGGTACCTGCTATTTCCTCTGTGTTAGGTCCATCAGCTGATGAGACCATGTGTAGCACTCAGTTACGTGGGGTCCTTCAGGGAGTTGGAGAGATTGCAGCAGCTATCAGATCTATTTTGAGTGATGAGGTTGGTCAGTATTTGATGTCTCGTCGGCATTCTAGATCATCATCCTATGCTTCATCTTCAGGAGACTTGTATAGTGCAGCAGGCATCCCTTCAGTGGCTAGCTTAGAGGGTCTCACTGGAGTGTTGGCACGAGATACTATGATTGGTTTGGCTGAGGATTTATTAGATACATATAGATTTGTATCAGAGCATCTTGGCATACCCATATCAAATGTTCGAGGTCGTGTCCATGGTAGTACTAGGACACATCCTCAGCCATATTCCTCTCATCGATCAGGTAGTGGTCATGGTGGTAGTGCACATGATGATCCATCTACTGACCACTCTTTTGCTCTACAGAGACATATACATACCACAGACCCTTCAGCCAGTGTTACAGTGCAGGCTCAGAGTTTAGATGTGGGCCTTGATGATGTTGATTTGAGCTTGTCGACCACAGGGTGGATGGACTTGTTGACATGTGATGATTCTACTTCTATGCCATCTCATGTACATAGTCCACTTGGCTCGTCATTATTAGGAAATGTGCCAGTCACCAGCCATGGGGCCCGCGTAGATGCAGAGATTGAGCTTGATGCGACGCAACGAAATTTGGATGCATTAGTGGACACGATCGATGCTAGGCAGTCCGAGTATTATCAGATGCCACCATCTACACAGGTAAAAAAAATTTCAAGTTCATGTTAAAATTTCAATCATTTCAAACTAATTTAATTTAGACATGTGCATGTGTGCACATATACATGTATATCATACATGTAGATTCAAATGTAATCATGTAGAGAAATTTTAATTTGATGTGTTGCCCGTGCACATGTACAATGTAGGGGACGTGCCTATTTTTACTCCAGCTTTGATGCCAGATCATGTACATCGTCAAGACACATTGGATGATGTCAGTAGTGGACAACTAATGTTTATTAATGTTTTGATTAAATACATGTACATGTATTTCAATATCACTTTCTCTTGATTAAATGTATGTATGTATTGATATCACTTTCTCTTGAATTTATATATAGGGGTCAGCACATCCTAGTGAGCACCTTGATACTAGTCAGTCTTTAGAGTGCGTTGTGAGGAGGCATGGCGATGATAGTCCTACATGTGATGATCTATAGTTTTTTTTATCTAGATGATTTGTTGTAGACTTTCATCCAGAGAGACATTCATATATGTTAGATAGACACTTTATATACACACATGATGCATGTTATATTTATATTTGATTTGATATAGATGTACCTGGATTTACATGTCTACATGTGTGCACACTATATTTATATTTGATATTATCTTCTGATAGATCTCTAGATAGATACATGTTTTTGTTATTTGTTCTCGAGATGATTGATACATGTTGCATTATGTTGTGGAATCTAATGTACATACTAGATCTAGATCTAGTATATTATAAATTTTTTCTATCTAAGATATGTAAGTAATTTATTTAGATATGTATGTGCATGTTTAATATATTGATTAAATTTATATATATATATATATAGTTCATGTAATTTAAATGTTTGGTAATATATTGAACATGTATTAAATGTTAAAGTATCAGGTAATTAGTTGTACATAATTCCTAACTCAAGTAAATCTATAGAACTCATCCCTTTTATTTGTACACATATCCTAGAATTTTATCCCCTTAAGCCCAATGTTGTAAAATTCAAGTCCAACTTAAAACATGTACATGTTCAAAATTTAGTTTAAACAAATTGCAATTTGAACTTGAAAGCTCACATGTCAAGTAATTAGTTAAATCGAAAGCTCACATGTCCTAAAATTGAAAGCACATGTCCTAATTAGTTAAATTGAAAGTGTACATGTGTTCTAAAATTGACAAGTTAAATGAAATAGAAAGTTCAATATAATAGAAAGTTAAATGAATTCTTGCATTGAGTTAAAAATGAAAGAGTAAACTTTCAATTTAGAAAATTAGTTATTGGACACCAAATTTCAAATTGTTCAACACAATTTGAAATAGTTTGAACCAAATTTCAAATTGTTCTTGAGTTACATTTCAAATATTAATCATAGTGAAATTTTAATTCAAGTGCACACATGTATCCTAGGATTTTATCCCCTTAAGCCCAATGTTCTAATTCAAGTCCAACTTAAAACATGTACATGTTCAAAATTTAGTTAAACAAATCGCAATTTGAACTTGAAAGCTCACATGTCCTAAAATTGAAAGCTCACATGTCAGGTAATTAGTTAAATTGAAAGCTCACATGTCCTAAAATTGAAAGCACATGTCCTAATTAGTTAAATTGAAAGCGTGCATGTGTCCAAAAATTGACAAGTTAAGTGAAATAGAAAGTTCAATATAATTAATTTTACAAACTCCTAATTTCATCCTCTTAAGACAAGTGGTGTTCGAATTTCTTTCCCTCAAGGTGCACATGTCAGGTAATTAGTGTACACATATGTACATATAAGTTCATAATTTCTATAATTAGTTACTTTAGAAAATTCAAAATAAAAGAGTAAAAGTTCAATTTAGAAAATTAGTTATTCCACGAAATTTCAAATTGATCAAATGATTGTTCAACCAAATTTCAAATAGTTTGAACCAAATTTCAAATTAGGAGTTGTTTCTATCTCATATCAAGTGGATCAACTCGTTCTTGGATAACATTTAATATTTTCTCATGATCATCAATATGGAGCCTCCACTTATGTATTCCAGGTCCTTTTACTGGATGAAGAGTTAGACCAGTGGCAATAACATGGTTACTATATTGATATACCTTATTGTTAGGTTGATAATCGGTGAAATGAATCCCACTTTTAAGTACTTTTATTTGCTTCAAATATGTTCCTTGTACAACAACAGAACCTGCACATGTACACATTTAAAAAATACATCAATCTTGAATTTAAGTCAAAGAATTTGAATTCATTAAAAATATAGATACTTGACATACATATATACATAATTCAACTATATACTAACCTGTGGGAAAAACAATTTCATCACTTATTTCAGTCTTTGTTAGCTTCTCTCTTTCCATGGTGCAACGTAATAAATAATAGCTAGCACCTTCTACATTTTCCGATTTTCCTATGACTACAAAAACATTTCCTACACAAACTTATATATGTCAAAATTTTGGATACACGTCATTTACATAAGTACATATATATAATAAAAATTAACCAAAATTATGAAAAATGTATACATGTACATGATCCAGGTATATATATAGTTCATACATACCAACTCTGATCAATCCTGAAATATGGTTATAATCACTAGAAATCAATGGAATATCATCATAGTTTTTGTCCTCAAACTCATTCGTATTAATAACATCTAGTGACACCAAAGTCCATTCACCCACATATCCACGTTCTTGATTAATGCAACCACCATAGTCTTCATCAATACAATTAGGACAAAAACATGAGTATTCTCTTGTATACAATGACCACACATTACTATTTGTACTCATGACTGAATGCAAAGATCGTGTCTTCTCTACCCTCTTGCATGCATGCATTGATCTTCTATCAACACTTGAATGTGTACACAGGGTCCATAATTTAGTTAGAGATCATCTAAGGTAACATATTAAATATAAATTTAAGATTCAATTTAAAAATATGAACAAATTAATTTATATATACCTGATACCTCCAAAAATACTCTAAATGGTATGACTCGATCCGCTTCTGATGATGTGTTATCTATATTTGTTGGCACCGAAAAATGTGTTTTGCACCACTCAACCACATCATGAGCATTATTAATGTGATATCCTTTATAGTCCATTTGATACTTTCTTAAAGCACATTTGATACAAGCTCCTGCACCATCATGCTCACCCTTTCCATGTCCACTCAAAAAAACTCCAAATGTGTGGTATATTAAGGTATCGATGATATCTACATAATGCATAAAATTGTCTAGCTGATTTAAATTGTGCTGCACATCCATCTGACCATACCAAATGTTTTTCTATTTTAATGTTTTTGTTTCTCAAATATTCAAAAAATGTCTTAAAACAATGTTCCACAAAATGTGTGTCATGTTCTTTGTCATCACTAATATAAAAGTGATACTCTTTTTTAATGACTCGTGCTTGATTTGTACTTTCCACACCATCCAGATCAATTTTTGCATGTTGATAAGACACTTGAACCATAATAGTAACCTGCTCTATATAGTAGTATTCTGCTTGAAGTTGTTTTTGAGATACGAAAGAGTAATTCTCTGCAAAGTCAACAACAGATAGAATTGTTCCAAGTGGGAAAGTTTCTCTTAGTGTTTGAAATTGTTCTGCTTGCCACTTAGCAAAAAATGCATGGCGTATATATGGTTGAATCAATTTACGAAAATTTGACATAAATTCTCTAGCCGATATCTCATCCTCTACATATTCTAACCTTGTTGATTCTTTTCCAGCTTTTGTTTCTGACTTTATGTACTTATATCTCTTACATTTTACCATCCTTGTCGTATTAGTATCTTCTTCTCTCAAAGGAAATTTAGTCAAGTTACCACATGTTTCACAAGTTCCTCTTATGCAATCTATTTCACGGACACAATCATTTGGTTTGTCACATAAGATTGATGTTATGAATTGACTTGGTCGTTTAGGAAAAGTATTTTGAGAAGTTTCACCACTTTCTTCTATCATCTTTCGAAACCATTCATAGTACAAATCAAATTCAACATGATATCGACAACAACATGTTTCAAAAGATTTATTTATCTTCACAAAATATGGCTTCAATCTTTCAAACATTGTTTGTCCAATCTTTATGTTAGGATTTAAATTACAAAATGAGAGATACAATTCATGTTGAGTGACATCCAACCAATGTTTTGCGTGTTGAATATATTCCTTAGGCTCAATCCTCTGCTTGATGATATCTCTTCTATTTGGTGAAGGATGAGTATTATCAATCCAAAATTGAATAACTAAGTTCTTAACTATTTCCCCAATCATGTCAGATCGAGGAGCTCTACACATTAGTGCCCAATTGCCTTCTAATGTACTATCATTCAAATTGTTTCTCCTTTTCAGATAATGTAATACTGTCTTCCGACTATACCCGAAATGAGATGATAATAAAGAGATCTGTCTATTTTGGGATGTTTTCTTATTTAAAATAGATGTTAGTATCACTCTTCGTGCAATGGATTTATCTGCAGATCTAGTTTTTTTCCCAATGGAATGTAACCCTTCCTTAACACTTTCAACAATATATTTTTCTAGTTTAGAAGTCCTCATCTTTTTTATACTTGTATCTATACCCAATAGTCTCAGTGGCTCTTTTAATTCATCTTTGAGAAGTGAAATTGATAATAGTTGAGTTTTCTCCACTGTTGATAGATTCTCAAATTGTGCAATTATGTCTTTAGACTTTTTATTCAATTTCCTCTTCGTAGTATGTGTAGGTTGATTAGCATATTCTCTCAATGTTTCCACATCCATTTCAATTAAATGATCTATGTTTCTATGATTAATTTTTCTCTTCAATCTTTGAGCTAAATTAACATTCTCATTTGTTGTTTGATCTCGGGCTGCACAAGAAAAAATGAAACAAAGTCTTAAGATACAATCTCTTTAGGGGACATATATGTATACATATATACATGTTTAACTCAAGAGTGAAATATTATGTACTTGATTAAATTATCTAACCTTCAGATGGTCCTTCTTCAATATCCATTGCTTCATCTTCAATTTCCTCATGTCCAACATTTTCATCATCTACTAGAATTGCACATGCACGATATAACAAATAAAATCAAGTAAGTTTATAAGGGGAAATATCGCTCACTAAATTTAAAAATTAAAGATATAAAGTTTGATAGAGACCTAGAATTCTAGAAAGATCTATATTATATACTTGCAAGAGATGCACATGTACCTGTTTGAACTTGGGATGAACCTTCTCCAATGTCGATAGGTTGTCCTGGTTGACTACATCCTAAATAAATTCATTTATTTAATTATAATTATAATCTAATAAACCTTAATGGACTATAAATTATTAACATAATTGAATAAAAAAGGTAATTCCCATGCTAAATAAATTCATAATTTAAATTTATTCATAATGTAATATTCACCCTAAGGACTAATATGGACATAATTGGATAAACTCTAATGGCCTAAATATGAACATAATTTCAAATAAACTCTTAATATTAAGTTAATCTAGTAATGCTAATTTAAGATAAATATGATAGTCCTAATTGGATTTAAACCCTAATCCTAACTAAATAAAATAATTAAATACATTGGAAAAAATATTGTGCATGTGTACCTAATCTAAGATAGTACCTTGCTAGCATTTTTTGACGATTTGCATCTTCTTGTTCCTTAGTTCTTCTTCGTGCATATTTACTTGCTCTTTTATCTTTATTGCCCATGTCGTAAATTCTTCCTCCAAAATTCAAAAATAGGTTGAAGTTTGTCAAATATTTCTTTCTACCCAATTCAAAAGCCAATAACTTGATTTCACATAAATGCAAATTGTAAAAAATGAAACTCATATTTATATACAAATTTTTTTTTTTTAAAAACCTCTTTATTAGCCGACTAGGGAAAAATCCTATGGAGCCGACTAGAAAAACACCCCTATGGTCTGCTTCTAGGTTCCAAAGGAAATTCCTAAGTTTGGATTCAAATCTCTTGGACATCCAGTTTGTGAGAGGAAGACATGCCAATGGAAAAATTGGAATGGCTGAAAGGACTGATTGGATCTTAGTAATCTTACCAGCCTTAGAAAGCCATTTATTCTTCCAACTTCCAACCCGCTTATCAACCTTTTCAATTGTATCCTGCCAAACTTTGGTATATCTCGAGTTCTTTTCCAAGGAGATACCCAAATACTTGCATGGGAACATACCCTTTTTATATCCCATAATTCCACAAATCTTGTTTTCCATCTCCAGAGAGGTGTTCATGAAGAAAATTTCAGATTTTTCTTTATTAACCTTCTGACCTGAAGTATCCATATAATTTTGAAGTATACTTTTAAAACCCATAGCTTCTTGGATAGAGCTCTTTCCAGGTCGAATGGTATCATTTGCATACTGTTGATGGGTAATGTTAGGGAGATTTCTGGTAACAGAAATCCTAGAGATCTTCCGTAGTTGATAAGCATAGGAGACTGCTCTACCAAAAGCTTCAGCCATTAGAATGAAGAGAGAGGGAGATAGAGGGTCTCCCTGCCTAATACCCTTGGAGGTTTCAAAGAAACCTTCAGGAGTCCCATTTATGAGAACAGAAATCTTTGGAGTAGAGATAAACTTGAATATTAGATTTACCCATTGACGTGAAAAGCTGAAAGCTTCTAGAACTTTATAGAGGAAACGCCAATCAACCATATCGTAAGCCTTCTGTATGTCTAATTTCATAAACATACATGCTTCCTTATCTATGGCAGCCGAGTGAATAACTTCCTGAATTATGAGTATGCCATCGAAAATAGATCTTCCTTGAACAAAACCTGTTTGTTCTTTAGAAATCAATTTTGGCATGATTGTCTTGAGTCTATTAGCTATAACTTTTGAGTAAATTTTGTAAATGGTGTTACACAGAGCTATAGGACAGAAATCTCCAGGATGTTTCGAACATTCCTTCTTAGGGATTAGTGTGAAGAATGAATAATTGATTTCAGCCAGCAAGGATCCACCATTTCTTGAAGCTTTGATTGCTCTCCATAGGTCTTCTCCAAGTATATCCCAACATTTTTGAAAAAAGAAAGCTTGAAACCCATTCGGACTTGGAGACTTATCTGGACTTATATTAAAGACCACAGTCTTTACCTCTTCCAAAGTTATTGGTCTATTTAGATTTTTGTTATCTTCTGCAGTGACCAATTTTGGAATAAATTTGAGCATTCGGGCATGTGACTCCCCATTAGACCCTTCATAATTGTTAAGTAGAGTTTTAAAATGAGATACTATCGTGTCTGCTATTTCTAGTGGGTTTTCTGTACGCAAACCCTGCAGAGTTGAGATACTAGTTATTTTCTTTAGGGATTAGTTGTGAATAGTTGAATTGTCAAAAAACTTTGTATTTCGATCTCCCTCTTCCAACCATTTCTCCCTGAATTTTTGTCTCCAGAAGGTTTCCTCTTTGGATAAAATATCTTCCTGTTTCATGAGGAGCTCTTTTTCTAAAGTGTATTTCTCATAATTCATACCATATTTTATAATTTCCTAATTCAGATTTTTTAGTATATCTTCAATTTCCAACTTTTCTTTAAAAATGTTGTTGAAGTGTTCTTTGTTCCACCTCAAAATGTTTTCTTTGAACAATTTGAGTTTAGAAATAAAAATGAACATTCTGGACCCAGCAAAGTTCGCGTGAGTCCACCATGTCTTAACTAGTTCAAAGAATCTTGGATCTTGAAACCATGTCTTCTCACACTTAAAAGGATTTCTGTGAGGTTTAGATGGTTCTGAAATCTCCAAACATATAGGGAAATGATCCGATCCTGCGAAGGGTAGGATGGAGGATTGAAAGTCCTTATTATAAGAAGAGATGTTTCCTACAATAAAGAATCTAACTTTTCCGCAATGTAATCATTATCCTTTCTTCTATTATTCCACATAAATATACCATTACTTGATGGAATTTCTAATAGACTAAGTTTGTCAATCCATAATTTGAATTCTATGGATGAGAGCGAGAGATGTTGAGTACCCCCTACTTTCTCATTTAAAATTAAAATTGTATTAAAATCACCTCCTAATATAATTTGGCTATCTTTCTGTTCTGAAATAACCGTACTTAAATCAGCCCAAATAGCTTTTTTCCCTATTATATTGTTAGGACCATACACATTTATAAGAAAGAATTTTGTATCTGGTTTTAGGCTCTGTATACTAGCACACAACCAATTATTTTTATTAACTTGATATGTTAGAGAAACTTTCTTAGGGTTCCAAATAATTCCTAAACCCCTCGAAGCACCTATTGCCTCTATGAAAATTGAATCCCACAACCCTAACATCTTGTTAAATTTGTCTCCTTCTACCTTATTTAGTTTTGTTTCTTGAATTAATATTATTTATGAATTAAAGCTTTTTAAATGTTTTTTAAATAACCTTTTTTTGCTAGGGGCATTTAGACCCCTAGCATTCCATGATGTTATCCTCATATTGCCTTAGGAAGGCACTTCCCCTTCCCCAAGTTTAGAAGCTCATCAATTTTCCTCTATTCTCTAGCTTGGCCTTCAACTTCACATAAATCCTTCAGTGGTCTCCTACCCCTTTTTCCTTTAGGGTTACCATATTTTGGAGAGGTTAGACCTTCCTAATTCATTTGTATACCAAGCTCTTGTTGAAATATACCCAGTTCTTGTGCTGTTGAAAAGATGCATTCCTTAGTTCTTTCAAATTCTTTCATTTCCAATTCCTTGCAGATCTTAGATCTGAGACTGTCCTCCTCCAGTTCTTTATTTTTTCTTTCTCCCATGGTTGTTTGGTCACCTTCTTGATTGATTTTTAATTTCTTCCCCCTCCGTCTGTCCTGCTTCCTTACACTATCCTCCATCTGGATCTTTATCATATCCCTTTGGAGATCTTCAGTTGTATATTCCTCTCCTCCCAGTTTGATAATTTTTTGGATCAACCTTTCTTTTTGAGAGCTAGTACTCTTATCTAAGTAATCAAAGTCAAAGACCTGAATAAGCTCCTCTACTAACTACTTAAGACTGTTATCTTCAAACTCTGATATGCCAACCTCTGGTGTAAATTCTAGATCCTCATTTAAAAAGTGTTGAAGGTCTTTACTGATAGAAGCTTCTAGACTTTTGCCATCAATCTGAGTCTGTGATTGCATCTCCTCTGGGGTGAATGGTGAGGTGGGGTGTCCATCTGGTGTCTGCCAAAATTTTGAAGTACTTCTTGCTCCTTCAATTTGTGGAGTGGTTAACTCTGATTCAGGGAGAATATCAGTATTCAGTTTTTTGAGAATCCTGTTTTTCTATTCTAGAAGCTGCTTTTTCCAACCTCACCTTGGGTGAAGAGAAAAGCATGTCATTTTTTGCTTCACCTATATTTTGATAATCTACTGATTTTGTAGTGTTGTTTTGTATTTCTCCTTGTCTTACAGTTTCCTTGTTTCCATCAAGCTCCTTCTGATACATGTATGTGGAGGGCCCCTTTATTGTATCTTATTTCCAACTACTTTCTTCACTTCCATCCTCCTTAATACACCTTTCTTTGTGCTTTGCAGGCACCTCATGTATTACTGTGTCTTGCTTTGGATTTTGATCTCTGATCCAAATCCCATCTGATTTGCATACTATTTCATGATTTTGACCAAATTCTCCTCTATTGCCAGCCTCAGTTCTGGTTATTGCTAAATCTTCCTTCTCCTTCCATTTTGTATCGTCCTGGGCTTCCTTCTCTATATGATTCACATAATCCAATTCTGAAGGAGGGGATATTTGATCTCCAAAATTCTCCTTGTTTGTCCTATAATCATTACTATCCACTCTGTCTAATAATTTACTTCGGTCTGAAGCCTTGCTCTTTTCCTTGTACTGTCTAACAGTTGGCTCTTTCATTTCTCTAGGGTAATTTCTTCTGACATTTGGAAGTTGTGTCTTTATTCCATCAGATCCACTTTTATTAGTATTATGTTTATTGTCACAAATTCTTGTTCTCTTGAATTCCTTGTCCTTTTTGGTGCAGACACCAGTCTTCATTATTCTTGTATCCTCTATTAAATTCGCTTCTGTGGCTAATAGGGTGCCTTCTGTCCTATCTGGCATGATGCTTATCAATGAAGCCCTCTATTCTGTCTGAGAATTTTGACCAATTTGAATCTCTGATTGGTTGTTTTGATTTCCTAAATTTCTATTCCTTCTGACTAACTTAGAGCTTAGCCCTGAAAATTTGTTCCTGAAGTGCGAGGTAAGGGGAAGGAGCTCTGGTCTGTGATTATTTGTAATTTCAGATTTCAATATATCAATGATCTTCCCTTTAAACGCTTGAAAGGTAATATCATAAGAGGCTTTCCTGGTAATTATTTTCTTTTGGAACTCTGAAGGGTGATTAATTACAGCTAAAAAAGGAAGCATCAATAGCAATAACTTCTCCAATTGCAGATCCTATTTCATAGATAATATCAACATCACATAGCTCTGGAGGAAGAGATAGCATGGAAAACCATAACGGAACCATACAATCCACCTTATCAATATGGAAATTAGGAAACCATTCTACAAATTTGACACAAAAATCTTTAAAAAAACATTTAGAGATAGCAATAAACTCATTTTTAACAGACTCTTCTTCACATTTTAAAAATAGTATATTTTCATAATGGTGGAAGATACTTACTTGCTCCTGGCAGTTACCCGACAGCCATTCCATTAGGCGCTAGATATCTTTGGAAAGGCCAGTCCAAATTGCAAAGATCCCTTTTTTCAAACAGTCAAACCAAGAATCTTCAACATCATCAATGTTGATGTGAACCAGTTTAATTAGGGTTAGCAGAATGGGAGGGATTGTTAAGCCATCTATGAGGGGGTATGTAGGTGTGGGGGGACACTAGTTTTAAATAAGATTCAACATCTAGAAGATTAGAAGTCAATGAGGTGCTTCCTGGAGGGGACGTAGTTTTGAATGAATTTGGATATACATACTTAGTCATGTTAAAAACCTGGATCTGGTTATCAAGTTGTTCTACTATGAAGATATGCAATTGGGAACATGTTCCAGATTGGTTTTTGATACCAGAGGGAGCTTCCACATTAATTTTAAGTCTTTGATGCCCTTCTTCCTGACAGAAGCAGGTAGATTCATCTATAGATTTATCCAGTACCTCAAATCTGTTGGTTATGGAGACATCAAACCTTGCATCTATTTTTCCATTTTTTAGGTTATGAATTTTGCTCCGGTTTGCTGGAGAACATCCATGCCTCGCTACTTCGATGGCACACACATTCCTAGAGTGTCTCCTTTTGTTCCTCTACCCTCGATTCGGGCCTGGATAACTGATCGAGATCTTTGCTTTTGGCATTTTCACAAGCAGAGCTTTTTCCTTGTTTTTTTTTAGAAAACTGTTTAAATTATTCTAAATGATTCTTAATAATAATTTCAAGGAACATTATAATTGTATCAGAGATTAAATTTATTAATTGGGTGTCATTTTAAAAATATTTTAAACCATTAGAGTTTATTTATAGCATTCTTATAGAAATTTATATGGAAAATATTTTAATGAGAATTCAAGTTCTTTCATATATGATTATATAATAGTAATACTTTTATTGATTTAAAAAAATAAAAATTGGCTATTGCAAATTTCCATATTTGTTGGTCTTTTGGTCAATTTTTTTGCATCAAGGCTCAAAAGCACAAAACTTAATTGTTTGTTAGTCTAACTTTAAAAGTGTGTCAAGCTTCAACATCATCACATTGTTGTCAATGTTGCAATTGAATCCCTTGAACATCTCTTTGAGCTCTAAAAATTTTTATTGTTAAATGATTTTGTCTAGTTGTTTGGACCCATGTTCACTATTCAAAATACATCCAACTATCATTTTCCCATACTGTCAAACAAGATGATGTTGAAGAAAGTGAAGAGACAAATTAAAAGATCACAAATGGAGAAGATTGGATAGCAAGGATATTTTGTATGATCATCCACTCTATGTAGTTGATACCAAACATTGATCATTCAATTAAGCTCATCCATCTCTAATGTAGTATATCAACATTGTGATGAACAAGTGACAAAACTAATTAAGTCATAAATATGATTCACATTACTAGTCTAATAGAAAAGGTTGATATTTTGTGTAACCATTAATTACAAAAAGTGTAAACAATGTAATTTCGTATTTATCAAGTGTGCATTTAAAATTATTATCCTAAAACATTTGTGCATCATAGTGCTTATCATGATAAAAATAATATTTTTACAAAGCTTTGATAAATTACAAACTACAGATTTCTTTCTTCTCTATTTATAACTATTTATGCACACCCATTACCTATTTGTACACACAAAAAAGAACCCTAATCTAGGAATACACCTTTAAATCAAAATAAATTGAACTTCTATTGAAAGTGTGTTGTTAGATAGCAAGGGCTACATCTAAAAATAGATTGCTTATACCTTCATAAACCTACCTTCTTTATTTCAAGATTCTCCTAAAGATGCTTAATGTTTTCTTGTAGCTTTCTTTAGAAAGAGAAGATCATGGAGTCTTCAAAAAAGCATAAATATGCAAGTATTCATACTCCAAGACTTGATGTTTGTTCTCTAGTTTGAAATGAAAAATTATAGTTGGGAGCTTGACTTAAAATTTTTTATATTAAAATAAAGGAGGATACATTTCTTATATATCTCTCTTAATCATTTTATGGTGTAAAACTCAAAGCACATTGATGTGGGTTTGAAATTGTTTCTCAAAAATGTTGATGATCAATTGATTTGAATTTGGGCCCAAATATCAGTGATTAGGGCACCCAGATTGGCCTTCTTTGAGGAGTGAGTTTCCCAAGTCATCTTGTTTGCCCCAATGTGGTTCAAATGAAGAGTTGAGGTCCTAAATAGAGAGAAGTTAAATCAAATGCAGAATTGATTTGGATCCAACATGTTAGACACGAAAGGTTAGAAACTTTAGAGTAGGACCCTTATAACAGAAATTATATAGGATTGCAATTTAAGATGCTATATTGTCTTATCCACAAGAACATATTTCTTTGAATGCTATAGTGTCTTATCCACAAGAACATATTTCTTTGAGGAAATAATGTCAAACAAACAACTATAAAAATTTCTTGTTTAGAGGTGTCTTCTAGATCCCACCATTTAAAATCAATTATGTAGAAGCCCAGTCAAACTTTAGCTTTGACCTAATTCCAAAATTGACAATGACACATAAATTATGAATGGTCATGAATAAAGCTATGATCTTCCATTCCTTCTAAAATTTTGAACCATTAGATTAAATAAGAAGCATGTTTCCTTCTATGAGATGGATGACCTAATATGTAAATTGAATGGTACAAGTTTCTCTAGGAGTGTATAAGATCATTATTTCATTATGAGCTGTCAACCATTTTCCATCAGTTCTATTACTTTCTATATTTGATTATCTTGCACATAAACCCTAAACCTTATGATGTATATAAGTCATCTGTTGAGCTCCTTAAGTGTAGGGTTCATGGTGGTAAGGCTATTGTAGATTTAATGCATGTAAAATACCAAAGATTTGTGTCCATGTTTTTGTAGAAATGGTCACTAAAGAGATTTTTAAGTGTTTATTCCTCAAATTGCAAATGTGCTCATATCATGACATAAGGATCTCCCACAATAGCTTGATTGGGAATCGTCATCTCCAGATTTGTCCACAAGGACGACTGCAGTTGTTAACCTAAATTCCCTTCATGCATGTTCCTTAGAAACTTCTTTTTTTCTTCACAAACTTCTCCTCCATCTCCATCTCCTTAAAAGTGTTGACAATGTAGCCTAATCACCAAATAAGGAATTATAAAATATAGTAATCACTTTTATATCTGAATAATTAGAGCTTGACAAATAGTTTAGGAATCTAATAACTGGCATCACTAACCATTGGTCACATCCCTTCTTTACATGTTAAAAATGTTATATCTTACTAAAGACAATATAAAATGTCACTCCTCAAAGAAATAAATATTTATGTCTAATAGAAATGAAAATTCTTTACAGTTCCACAAAAGCTTTGATACAACATGAGTCTAGTAATTAATGGGACTATAAAAATTAAAGAATTTGAGTGGGGAGATTGGGTAATGATTTTTCATGACAAGCATAACTATACAGTCTTCAAAATTAAGTTGTAAAATAACTTTACCTATATTTAAATGGACATAAAAATATTATATGTGTGTAATAGATAATAGCTTACCCTTTACCTATTTTTGTTTGAAATAGAGAAACATATGCCAAAAATACTTGCATCTTGATCTTATGCATTAGTATGAGAAAGTAAAAACAATTGCATTTAGTCCAATGTTTTGTGAACTAAATAGGTATTGAAAGGAATGAAGGATGAAATCATTGAACCTGTTGTAATCTACTATGACAATACTAGTGCCATAAACATGTCTAAGAACCATGTGATGCATACAAAGACAAAACACAATCCAATCAAGTGTCATTACTTGAGAGAGTTGGTTCAAGACAAAAGAAGTGAGATTGGAATATGTGAATACAAAAGAATAGATAGCTTATATATTCACAAAAGCTTTACCTAAGGATGCTCATGCATATCTAATAGGTAAACTAGGGCCCGTTACCCCTATCCCAAGCTAGTTATTAAACAAGAGTTGTGTCCTGCATCAACTGAGTTGAATGGCATATTTTATAACTTGATGTAATGGATCTTACTTTAGGAGCTGCCTAAATTAAACAATTAGCTGAAACAAAAGATTTACAGTCACATGCAAGGTGACAAAGGGAGAACCTTAACTATTGGTATCTACATGAAGAGATGGAAAGTCTTTGCAATTGTTGTCAAAGTGGGAGATATATACTTAAAAGGGGAGAGATATAACTTAAGAATGAGATTGTTTTCAAAGAGGGATTCATTAGAAAGATAAAGCAAAGAGGGAGAGCCTACTTGATGAGAATTAACTGTGAGAAAGAGGGAGATAAAAATCTAATAGAACTATGAGGGAGGTGTTAAAGTTCAAAAAAGAGAGAGAGAAATCTACAGAGTTGATAAAAATAGATGAAGTTTGACAGTAGCCTATACAAAAGAAGGAAAGACATTGATAAAGGGAGAGATTTTCAATACAAGGTATTAATCTATTCTTTTGGTATTGTTGTTGGTATTGCTTTTCCATCAATGTCAAAGAGGGAGATTGTTGAGAAAAGAATATTTTTGATAGTATAAGAATGTGGAAGAATCATTATTTTGTCATTGATGTCAAACTTGCTACTTGCTAGTGAGACAATTTCTTGCTTTGGTTTGAATTCTATCATTTGATTGATTGATGAAGATAATTTGAAGAAGATGGGATAACAAGAGTACCTAGAGAAAGGTTGAGTTATATGGTGTGTAAAACGAGCACTAAGACCACATAAGACTATGATGATATAGAGCATTGTTTATCTACTTAAGGATAAATAAAAAGGATACACAAGATAAGTCAAGAAGAAGAAGGAAAGACAAATGTGTCTATCAAGCTTCATCGAGTAAACAGTGGCAGCTGAGCGATGTTAGTTCAATCTGAGTAGAAATTCAGTAGGTGTCAAGCAAAGTGAAGAAATAGTGTATGCCGAGAAAATTTAGTATGTGTTGAGCACGAGTGAAAAGACAAAATGTGACGATCAAATTTTAGTGGATGTCAGGAAACCTTCTGTTGGTCGAGCATCAAAAGATAGTTGTTGCTAAGTGACAACATAAAGAGTTTAAATGAAGATTTGATGAATCTAATTCAACAAAGTTGATTTCTTGAATTGTGTGAAGGGTGTGGAAGATAACCTTGATGAGCTAGAGCCACAAAATTCAAGACAAACCATTTTGTGATGAAACTAAGGAAGATTGTAAGAGAAGTTTCTAGAGGAAGAAAAAAATAGAAAGGTGGTTTGATTCAATGAATCCTACCTAACCCTAAAATAGATGATTATGGTTAAGCAAAAAAAGATCTAAATTCTTTGTTTAAGAGGGTGTTTTGCCAGAAGCAATAGTTGTTGATGGTTTTTGAAGCCTAAGGAAAAGTTATAGGAGCAAAGACAGACATGGAAGAAGTCAAATAGTATTACTTCATATGAGGGTTTAAGGGATGGATCTGCAAATGGTATACTAAAACTGAAGGCTTAAGGAAGTGAACGCTTGAAGGGGTGATAAAGAAATTAGAGATGAAGGAAATTGAATACCGAGAAGAATGAAGAGCTAAATAGAGATCTATTATCTACAAGTGAGTTTTTTTGTTATCAGATCAAGTCCTACTACTACTCTCTAACAATTGTATCAGTTTGGATAAATCCTATGGATTAAGGTTAACCTAATAGTCATAAGTAAATCTTTTAATAGGTTGACATTCCGATGGAATTTTCTAAAGTCCTCTAACAAGGCTCACTCCTAATTGAGTGATTAAAATCCTTTAACTAGGCCACATTTAACGGTGTGCATTGTAACCTTTAATAAGGTTGGCTCCTATCATGGCTCACTTCAGAAGAGTGAAATTTGGTAGCATGTTACTAGTGGTTTTTCCCATATTGGATTTCCACATTAAATACTTGTGTCAAATGTGTTATTGAATCTGTGATGTTTCATGTTTACATTTCTACAAAGTTGATTTGACCTACGACAACAACCAGTTAAAGTTTTAGATATTAGACGATCTAATGGATGCATGCATGATATGGATATATGGATATGAATTTGTTCAGTACTAAAAAGTTTTATTTGTACATTTAGACCTCAGATAACTGATTCAACCCCCCCTCTCAATTATTCTAATTATTCCAACACATATGTGTGTGTTGTATGTATATATACATAATATATACATATACATATGCATATACATATATATGAGTAAATACATACATACATACATACATACATATACACATACATAAATACATACATACATGCATGCATGCATATATACATACATACATTCATATACACATAAATATATACATACACACACACACATACATACATACATTTGCATATGCATATGCAATTTTATTACCTTGGAAAATTGTATTTGATACTGCTAGCTGGGAACAACCAATTGTTTGTTTTATTGTACCTAATATGATGACATTTCTATAGGACTTTGTAATCAATGCAACTGATCAACAACTAGACCCATTTAATTGGGTTATGGCTTGTTTCTTTCTAGAAATATCTGCTATGATATGTTTTTGTAAAATTTCTTGCGAACTCTATCCATTTTTCCTGGTCTACATTATTATTGTGCAAGATTTTGAGGTAAGTCACTTAGCATGGGTTGATTGAGTTTTATTTTTTACTTATTTGGATTCTTGAATACATATATAGCTGGATCAATTTTTTTCGTTGTGCTAACATGTTATAACCACCTAAAAAAAGATATCTATATATATATATATATATATATATATATATATATATATATATATATATATATATATCTACATACATACATTCATATACACATACATAAATAGATACATACATACATATATGCATGCATGCATGCACGCACGCGCGCGCGCACACACACACACACACACACACACACACACACACACACACACACACACACACACACAGATACATACATCTGCATATACAATTTAATCACCTTGGAAAATTGTATTTGATCCTGCTAGCTGGGAACAAATGATTGTTTCTTTTATTGTACCTAATTTGATTAGAGTTTTATAGGAATTTGTAATCAAGTCAGCTCATCAGAAACTAGATCCATTTAACTGGGTTATGACTTGTTTCTTTCTAAAAATATTTGCTATGATATGCTTTTGTAAAATTTCTTATGAACTTTGACCATTTTTCCTGGTTTGCATTATTTTTGTTCAAGATTTTGAGGTAAGTCACTTAGTATAGATTGTGTGAGTTTTATTGTTTTCTTATTTGGATTCTGGAATATGTATGTAGCTAGATCATTTTTTCTATTGTGCTAAGATGTAATAACCACCTTTAAAAATATCTCTCTATATATACATGCATACATAAACACACACACATGTGTGTGTACATATTTATATATACACATACATATACATAAATATAAGCTTCTCTATATATATGTGCATACATAAATAGAGACACACATAAAGAGTTTTCATTTTTGATTTGAGATGGTGGCCTTGTACTTACTCTAGCCAAGTCAAGATGGTGAATCAGTTTGGAGTTGTTGGGAAAGGTGTGTGGATTGTTTCTAAGTTTTGGTTTGTGGCTTACAAAGACATAGTTCTAAGACCTTGAGAAGTGTGCATCTATGGTGGGTTTTCATTTTTAATCTCTAGTTTGTATATGGATAAGGAGTCATAAGATGTCATGAAGGAGTTAGGAAGTGGAAAGAGGTAAAAGATGTCAAGTTGTGCACCCTCCTATGAAAGTTTTTAAATGGGCATGATAGCTCAAAAATTGTATATTGGTGTTGTAGGGTCACAATAATGTTTTTAATAGAATTCTTGACTCAATCTAGATGATTTAAGGGCTCCTAATAGGACTAGAAGTAAAGTTGCTCATAAAATTAAAAAGTTGTCAGCATATGCAAGTTTTTGCAAAAATTGCTTGACAACTTTTTGAGCAAAAGTTGCAAAGCTAAAGTTTGAACTTGGTGGTTATTCCAACCACTTGAAACCTCCTTGGAAGGCTATATATCTACCATCAAAACACATTTCAATGGTTGGGAATTGTAATAAGAAATCTTGAGTAAGTAAATTGGAATGGATAGGAGATCACAGATCAAGAAGAGGAGTGTTGGGATTTGAAAGTGGTTAGATACTTCAAACCAATTAGTGTAGAAGGAGGAGGTATGAGTAAGGTTGAATCCTACTAAAGGAAAAGTTCCTAAGATCAGTTTTTGTGAGTGAAAGACCATACCCTAGCTAGGACAATCTACATTGTTTTGAAACCCTTGAAAGTAAGCTTAAATTGTCCTTTTTGGTGTACAGACAATTCAAGGAATAGAGACACACAAAATGTGATAAGGTTATAGGAGTGTTTAAAGGTTGGGAACCACTTCAATATCCTTTGCATGAATTAGAGGTAATTTCATTATGGTAGAGGCTTCTGCAAGGGAATTAGCCTCATGATTATGGCATTTACACAGAAGTGGAGCTTTCTTCTTCAACTTGTTAGACTCAACTCTTCACTAAAGTTGTTCTTCTCGTAGTGATAATAGCTGCTACAAATTCCTAGGAGCCAAGGGACCCTAAACCTATTCTACAATTTTTGGAGACATGGGATAAGCAACTACTGGCTTCAATACTTCATAACATTTTGGATCATATAGTGATGCCTAAACTAACAACAATAGTAGATACTTGGCATCCTTGCAGGCAGAGTTTGCCAATACATGCATGGTTACATCCTTCGCTTCCATTGTTCGGCCAGTGTATGGAGCCTTTATATCCAACTATTCATTATAAATTGTGGAATGTGCTTCATCTTTGCCATGCAAGTGATGCATCTACATATGCAATTTTATCACATTGGAAAACTGTATTTGATCCTGCTAGCTGGGAACAACTAATTGTTCATTTTATTATACCTAATCTGATGAAAATTCTATAGGAATTTGTAATCAACCTAGCTAATAAAAAACTAGACCAATTTAACTGGTTTATGGCTTGTTTCTTTCTAAAAAATTCTTCGATGGTATGTTTTTGTAGAATTTCTTGCAAACTCCACCCATTTTTCTCGGTCTACATTATTAATTGTAGGATCTTGACCAATATTGAAAACTTGAATGCTGAAATGAAAGCTATCGAGGATGTGATTGAACCATATGCACAAGAACATGAAATCAATTTCTTTCCTAAAGTGCAAGGCACACATGATGGTCTTTAAGTTTATGGCTTTGGAACTATTAGTATCTATCTAGATTTTTTTAAACAAAAAGTGCTTGCACAATCTAGAGATAGATGGATAGTTGCATCTTTGGAGCAACTAATTGAGATGCACTATAATAAAATGAGAGAGAGATTCTATTAAAATATACCATAAGGAGAAGGAGCATCTTTAGAAAGAGATTGTATGATAGGAACAATATTTAGACAACATAAAGGATATTATGGGAGCATTGGATGAAATCTAAGAAAGTGTTGTGGTAGGTGCTATGACATTGGATTGACTTGCAAGTGTCTTTGAGAATTTACAATCCAAATATCAAGAGGACAACAAGTTGTGCAATTTGTCATGTATTACATCTGGATTTTATTTTCCATTACTGATAAGAGTGTTTCAAGGTTGGGAACCACTTCAAGATCCTTTGCATGGTTGAGAGGTAAGGTCATTGTGGCAAAGGCTTTTGCAAGGGAATAAACCTTGTGATTATGGCATTTACACAAAAGTAAAATTTGCTTCTTCAACTCCTTACACTCAACTCTTCACTGAAGTTATTCTTCAAGAAGTGAGAATAAATGCTACAAATTCCTAGGAGCCAAGGGACCCTAAACCTATGCTACATTCTCTAAAGACATGGGAGGAGTTACTATGGGCTTCAGTACTTTATAATATTCTAGATCATATAGTGGTGCCCAAATTAACAACAACAACAGATACTTGGGATCCTTGCATGAAGAGTGTGCCAATACATGCATGGTTACATCCTTGGCTTCCATTGTTGGGCTAGCATATGGAGCCTTTATATCCAACCATTTGTTATAAATTTGGGGAATGTGATTCATGCTAGGCATGCAAGTGATGCATTTGTATATTTAATTTTATCACCTCACTACTACATTTGGATCTAAATAGCTATAGAAAATCATCATAATTGTGATGGATACACATGGCCCAATTGATAGAAAGAGGAATTGGCTACCATCAGATGGGTGTTAGATTTTTGCCATTGTAATTTGTGATGATAAGGGCAACCGTCACAAAAGTGATAGATACAATTGTCATAAATTGGGCAAAGTCACTGGGAAAGAGTTCATTTTCACCATCACAATTGTGATGGAAAGCTATCAAAGACATTGTCACAATAGCGACGTTCGTGACAGAAATGCTATGGGACTCATGGCAAGCTATCATAAACATCTAATCTAATTATGATAGTCATGTGGCAAGAATGTTGCACGAATGATGGCTAGCCATTAAACGTGGGTGTCACAATGGCAACGACCTACTATATTAATAAAAAGGAATTTGGCAGAAAATGTTGAATAGCTATGATGGTCTCATAGCTCACATTAGATTCACACAATTAGTTGTCATGCAATCATATGTTAATATTGACCTTCACTTGGTTTCAAGAATAGTTTAATATTCTCTATTAATCAAGGCCAACCATGTGGAGGTGGAAGCTCATTCCCCCCCCCCCCCCCCCTCCCCTCCTGAACATCAAAATTCCCTATTAACATCTAAAATATTTAAGAAAGGTTCAATCTTTAAAGTACCTCGAATGACCTCATCGCCTCCTACTACTCTCAAGGGAAGTCCATCTTCATTGCTCATGAGCAATTTATCACATGGGTACATCTAGGAATGTCCTCATCACCTCCTACATAAAATGAATCCAATATTAGAAAATACCCCCAAAGAAATAATAGTTTAAGTGAAATAAACAAATGAAAAATGAGAGAGAAAAAGAGGAATCTACTTATTGATAGGTGTTGCCATCACATCTATGGCCATGTTACCTATTGAGTAAGTTTTATTATTTCTTTGTTTTGCCAACATCTCTCTATTTATATACATACATACATATACAAATATATATACATATAAATATGTATATATCTATATATACATACATATCTACATACATATACAAAGATCACAAGGGCAGGACAATGAGATGCAGAGATCACAAGGGTATGACAATGAAAGACATCGATCACAAGGGCACATACATACATACATATATATGCATACATACACAAATACATACATATATACATACATATATACATACATACATACATGTATACATATATGCATACATATATATATATACATATGGGTATGTGCAAGATCATGGTGTACCAAACTATGGCCTTAAGTGGCAGTGAAAAATTAGCAAATCAAGGTTATGTCAACTTGACACATAATTTTAAAGTGGTTATGGACTTTATATAAAAAAGTTGTAACAAAATAATCTGTGGAAAATTGAATTTAGTTTCTAAACTACTAGGCCTTATCTAGAGAAAAATAAAATTGATTGGTCAAAAGTTTTAATTTTAATGCAGTACTACGAAAATTTCAGGGCGAAAATAACAAGTAGGTGTATGTCTAACCACCTTAATCAAAATGAAATGATAATATCTTTTTAATATAATTATAGATATGAAAAGTAGACTCATGCTTGGATGTGACACATTTTTTTCGGTATTTTTATTGCAAATAAATAATTAAATATGAATTTTCTACCAAAAAATTTGTGGAAAAAAAGAAGTCCCGTATCTGACAACCTTAACAAATAGAAAATTTTACCAAATTTTATTTTATTTTATTTTTCTTATACTAGGCGAAGCATAGAATGTGACGCAACTTTTAGATTTAAAAAATGTTATACCATTTGAAAGTTATAGCTATTTTTCAATCAGTATCTCAATTAGCACTCTACAATAGTCTTCATTGATAATTAACTAATAAATACTTATCGAACTCAAAATTTGATAGAAATTATATCGATGGAATCTTAAGAGCGATATTAAAAAATCTTTTTCATTTCATTCAATTTCGATCAAAATAACATTGTGAGACAGCTACTCGAAGTCTAAGTATCACTAAAATCCTCTTCAAACAAGTCTTTTCGGTTGACCGGGTAGGCTTGGTAAATACCAAGCCTAATAAGATATTCAATTTCAAATCAGATATCTGATTTCAAATTGGATATCCGATATAGCTTGGTGAATTTTGGTGGAAAATTTGAAACCCAACCCATTTTGAGGGGAAACTAGATTTAAGATTTATAGCTTATGATTTATAAATTACTTTTGTTATATTACTATGTAAATATTCATTATAATATATTATATATGTATAATAACGTAATGTAAAGATATAACATATAATATATTAATATATAATAATATATTATGTAATTCTTATTATAATCTATAAATATAATTTATATTATTATTATTTTTACTAAATATAATAACGTTATATATATATATATATATATATATATATATATATATATATATATATATATATAAGTATGTTATTAATATATATATATATAATAACGTAATATTTTTATTAAATATAATAACATAATATATATTATAACGTAATAATTTTATTAAATATAATAACGTAATATATATGTTATTAATATATATAATAATGTAATATTTTTATTAAATATAATAACATTACATACATACATACATACATACATACATACATACATACATACATACATACATATATATATATATATATATATATATATATATCTGTGTGTGTGTTACTAATATATATTATTATACTAATATGTATGTTATTAATATATATGAGTCAAAAGGGTCATAGGTCCTTCGACCCATACATAACAACATATGTCCCTAGGGGTCCTAGGACCCCTAGAGACATATTAGAATCATTCTTATGGGTTGAAGAGGGTCATAGGTTGACCTATGACCCCCTTCGACACACTACAGGACTACATATGTCCCTAGGACCCCTAGGGATATATTAGAATCATTCTTATGGGTCAAAGGGGGTCATAGGTTGACCTATGACCCCCTTCAACCCATTAAATGACGACATATGTCCCTAAGGGTCTAGGACCCCTAGGGACATATTAGAATCGTTCTTATGGGTCAAAGGGTGTCATAGGTTGACCTATGACCCCCTTCGACCCATTAAATGATGACATATGTCCCTAGGGGTCCTAAGACCCCTAGTGACATATTAGAATCATTCATATGGATCAAAGGGCGTCATAGGTTGACATATGACCCCCTTTGACCCATTACATGACGACATATGTCCCTAGGGGTCCTAGCACCCCTAGGGACATATTAGAATTGTTCCTATGGGACGAAGGGGGTCATAGCTTGACTTATGATCCCCTTTGACCCATTACATAATGACATATGTCCCTAGGGGTCATAGGACCCCTAGGGACATATTAGAATTGTTCTTAGGAGTCGAAAGGGGCCACAGGTTGACCTATAACCCACTTTGACACTTTACATGACGAAATATGTCCCTAGGGGTCCTGGGACCCTTAGGGACATATTAAAATGATTCATATGGGTCAAAGGGAGTCATAGGTTGAGCTATGACCCCCTTCGACCCATTACATGAAGGCATATGTCTCTAGGGGTCCTACGACCCCTAAGGACATACTAGAATCGTTCATATGGGTCAAAGGGGGTCATAGGGTGACCTATGACCCCCTTCGACCCATTAAATGATGACATATGTCCCTAGGGGTCCTAGGACCTATAGGGACATATTAGAATTGTTCATATGGGTCCAAGGGGGTCATAGGTTGACCTATGACTCCCTTCGACCCATTAAATGATGACATATGTCACTAGGGGTCCTAGGACCCCTAGGGACATATTAGAATTGTTCATATGGGTCAAAGGGGGTCATAGATTGACCTATGACCCCCTTCAACCCATTAAATGATGACATATGTCCCTAGGGGCCCTAGGACCCCTAGGAACATATTAGAATTGTTCATATGGGTCAAAGGGGGTCATAGGTTGACCAATGACCCCCTTTAGCCCATTACATGATGACTTATGTCCCTAGGACCCCTAGGGACATATGAGAATCATTCTTATGGGTCAAAGCGGGTCATAGATTGATCTATGACCCCCTTCGACACATTACATGACGACATACGTCCCTAGGGGTCCTAGGACCCTTACAGGCATATTCTAATCATTCATATGGGTCGAACGGGGTCATAGGTTGACCTATGATCCCCTTTGACCCATTAAATGACAACATATGTCCCTAAGGGTTCTAGGACCCCTAGGGATATATTAGAATTGTTCATATGGGTCAAAGGGGGTGATAGGTTGACCTATGACCCCCTTTGAACCATTACATAATGACATATGTCCCTAGGACCCTTAGGGACATATGAGAATCATTCTAATGGGTCAAAGGGGGTCATAGGTTGACCTATGACCCTCTTTAACGCATTACATGATGACATATGTCCCTAGGGGTCCTAGGACCCCTAGAGAAATATTAGAATCATTCTTATAGGTCAAAGGTGGTCATAGGTTGACCTATGACCCACTTCGACCTATTACATGATGACATATATATGTCCCTAGTGGTCCTCGAAACCCTAGGGACATATTATAATCATTCTTATGTGTCTAAAGGGGTCATAGGTTGACCTATGACCCCCTTTCAGCCATTACATGATGACATATGTCCCTAGGGGTCCTAGAACCCCTAGGGACATATTCGAATGCTTCTTATGGGTCAAAGGGGGTCATAGGTTAACCTATGACCCCCTTCGACCCATTATATGATGACATATGTCCAAAGGGGTCCTAGGACCCCTAGGGACATATTAGAATCGTTCTTATGGGTCAAAGGGGGTCATAGGTTGACCTATGACATCCTTCGACCCATTACATGATGACATATGTCCCTAGGTGTCTTAGGACCCCTAGGGACATATTAGAATCATTCTTATAGGTCAAAGGGATTCATAGGTCAACCTATGACCCCCTTCGACCCATTCCATGATGACATATGTCCCTAGGGGTCATAGGACACCTAGGGACATATTAGAATTGTTCATATGGGTCAAAGGGTGTCATAGGTTGACCTATGACCCCCTTCAACCCATTGAATGATGACATATTTGAATTATTCATATGTTTGACCTATTAAATGATGACATATTAGAATTGTTAGAATGGGTCAAAGGCAGTCATAGGTTGACCTATGACCCCATTTGACCCATTACGTGACAACATATGTCCCTAGCACACCTAGAGACATATGAGAATCATTCTTATGGGTCAAATGAAGTCAAAGGTTGACCTATGACCCCCTTCGACACATTAGATGATGACATATGTCCTTAGGGGTCTTTGAAACCCTAAGGACATATTAGAATCATTCTTATGGGTCTAAGGGGGTAATAGGTTGACCTATGACCCCATTTGACCCATTACATGATGAAATATGTCCCTAGGGGTCCTAGGACCCCTATGGACATATTATAATGCTTCTTATGTGTCAAAGAGGGTCATAGGCCACTTGACACATTACATGGTGAAATATGTCCAAAGGGGTCCTAGGACCCTTAGGGACATATTAGAATTGTTCTTATTGGTCAATCGGGGTCATAGGTTGACCTATGACCGCTTTGACTCTTTACATGACGATATATGTCCCTAGGGGTTCTAAGACCCTTAGAGATATATTAGAATCGTTCTTATGGGTCAAAGGGCATCATAGGGTGACCTATGACACCCTTTGACCCATTACATGATGGCATATGTCCCTAGGGGTCCTAGGACCCCTACGGACATATTAGAATCATTCTTATGGGTCAAAAGGGGTCATAAGTCAACCTATGACCCCTTCGACCCATTACATGATGACATATATCCTTAGGGTTCATAGGACACCTAGGGATATATTAAAATTGTTCATATGAATCAAAGGGGGTCACCTTTGACCTATTGAATGACAACATATTAGAATTGTTCATATGGGTCAAAGGGGGTCATAGGTAGACCGATGAACCCCTTTGACCCATTAAATGATGACATATATCCCTAGGGATCCTAGGACCCCTAGGGACATATTAGAATTATTCATATGGGTCAAAGGGGATCATAGGTTGACTTATGACCCCCTTTGACCCATTACATAATGACATATGTCCCTAGGACTACTAAGGACATTTGAGAATCTTTCTTATAGGACAAAGGGGGTCATAGGTTGACCTATGATCCCCTTCGAGACATTGCATGATGGCATATGTCCCTAGGCATCCTAAGACCCCTAAGGACATATTAGAATCATTCATATGGGTCAAAGGGTGTCATAGGTTAGCCAATTATCCCCTTCGACCTATTAAATGATGACATCTTAGAATTGTTCATATAGGTCAAAGGGTTCTTATGGGTCAAAGGTGGTCATAGGTTGACCTATGATCAGCATATGTCCCTTGGGGTCCTCGAAACCCTAAGGACATATTAGAATCGTTCTTATGGGTTTATGGGGGTCATAGGTTGACCTATGACCCCCTTTGACCCATTACATGATGACATATGTCCCTAAGGGTCCTAGGACACGTAAGGACATATTAGAATGATTCTTATGGGTCAAAAGGTGTCATAGGTTGACCTATGACCCCCTTCGACCCATTACATGATGACATATGTCAAAAGGGGTCCTAGGACTCCTAGGGACATATTAGAATCATTATTATGGGTCAAAGGGAGTCATAGGTTGACCTATGACCCCCTTTGACCCTTTACGTGACAACATATGTCCTTAGGAGTAATAGGACCACTACGAACATACTAGAGTCATTCTTATAGGTCAAAGGGGGTCATAGGGTCACCTATGACACCCTTTCACCTATTACATGACGATATTACTATGATCCTAAGACCCCTAGGGACATATTAGTATCATTCTTATGGTTCAAACGGGGTCATAGGTTAATCTATGACCCCCTTCGGCCCATTACATCATCACATATGTCCATAGGAGTCATAGGACACCTAGGGACATATTAGAATTGTTCTTATAGGTCAAAGGGGGTCATATGGTTGACCTATTAGAAGGATTCTAATATGTCCTTCAGGGTCTTAGTACCCCTAGGGACACATTTCCTCATGTAATGGGTTAAAGGGGGTCAAATGTAAACCAATGACCCCCTTTGACCCATAAGAATGATTCTAATATTTCCATAGGGGTACTAGGACCCCTAGGGACATATGTCATTATTTAATGGGTTGAAGGGGGTCATAGGTCAACCTATAACCCCCTTTGACCCATAAGAATGATTCTAATATGTCCCTAGGGGTCTTAGGACCCGTAGAGACATATGTCCTCATTTAATGGGTTAAAAGGAGTCATTGGTCAAACTATGACCCCCTTTGACCCATATGAACAATTCTAATCATTCTTGAGGGATCCTAGGACCCCTAAGGACATATGTCATCATATAATAGATCGAACAGGGTCATAGGTCAAACTATGACCCACTTTTATCCATATTAATGATTCTAATATGTCCCTAGGGATCCTAGGACCCCTGGGGACATATGTTATCATGTAATGGGTCGAAAGGAGTCATAGGTCAACCTATGCCTCCCTTTGACCCCTAATATGTCCTTAGTGGTCCTAGAATCTCTAGGCACATATGTTGTCATGTAATAGATCATGAATGATTCTAACATGTCCCTACGGGTCCTAGGACTCCTAGGGACATATGTCATCATGTAATGGGTCGAAGGGGGTCATAAGTCAACCTATGACCCCCTTTCACCCATATTAACAATTCTACTATATCCCTAGGGGTCCTAGGACCCTTAGGGACATATGTAATTATTTAATGGGTGGAAGGGACCTATGACCCCCTTTGACCCATAAGAACAATTCTAATATGTCTCTAGAGGTCCTAAGATCGCTAGGTACATGTATCATCATTTGATAAGTTGAAAGGGGTCATAGGTCATCCTATGAAACCCTTTGCCCCATATGAAGCATTCTAATATGTCCCTAGGGGTCTTAAGACCCCTAGGGACATATGTCATCATGTAATGTGTCAAAAAGAATGATTCTAATATATCCCTAGGGGTCCTAGGACCCTCTGGGACATATGTCATAATGTAATGTGTCGAAGGCGATCATAGGTCACTGTATGACCACCTTTGACCCATAAGAATGATTCTAATATCTCCCTAGGGGTCCTAGGACCCCTAGGGACATATGTCATCATGTAATTGGTTAAATGGGTCATAGGTCAACCTATGACCCCTTTTGATCCATAAGAATGATTCTAATATCTCCCTAGGTGTCTTAGGACCCTTAGAGACATATGTTGTCATGTAATTGGTCAAAAGGTGTCAAAGGTTAACCTATGATCCCCTTTTACCCATATGAACGATTCTAAGATGTCCTTAAGGATATTAGAACCCCTGTGGACATATGTCATCATGTAATGGGTCAAATGGCGTCATAGGTCAACCTATGACCCTCTTTGACCCATATGCACAATTCTAATATGTCCCTAGGGATCCTAGGACCTCTAGGGATATATGTCATTATGTAATGAGTCGAAGGGAGTCATAGGTCAGCCTATTACCCCCTTTGACCCATAAGAACAATTCTAATATGTCCCTAGAGGTCCTAGGACCCTTAGGGATATATGTCATCATTTAATGCGTCGAAGCTAGTCATAGGTCAACCTATGACCCCCTTTGACACATATGAACGATTCTAATATTTTTCTAGAGATCCTAAGACCCCTAGGGACATATGTCATTATTTAATGGGTTGAAGGTGGTCATAGGTCCCTCTATGACCCCCTTTGACCCATAAGAATGATTCTAATATCACCCAAAGGGTCCTAGGACCCCTAGGGACATATCTCGTCATGTAATTGGTCGAAGGGGGTCATAGGTTGACCTATGACCCCCTTTGACACATAATAATGATTCTAATATGTCCCTATGGATCCCAAGACCCCTAGGGACATATGTCATCATTTAATGGGCCGAAGGGGGTCATAGGTCAACCTATAACCCCCTTTGACCCATATGAAGTATTCTAATATGTCCATAAGAGTCTTAGGACTCCTAGGGACATATGTCATCATATAATGGTTCAAAGGGGGTCATAGGTCAGTCTATGACCCCCTTTGACCCATAAGAATGATTATAATATGTCCTTAGGGGTCGTAGACCCCTAGGGACATATGTTGTCATTTAATGGGTCAAAGGGGGTCATATGTCAACCTATGATACTGTTTGACCCATATGAAGCATTCTAATATGTCCCTAGGGGTCCTAGGACCCCAAGATACATATGCCATCAATGTATTGGGTCGAAGCGAGTCATAGGTCAACCTATAACCCACTTTGACCCATATGAACGATTCTAAGATGTCCCTAGGGTTCCTCAGACCTCTAAAGACATATGCCATCATGTAATGGGTCATGAACGATTCTAAGATGTCCCTAGGGGTCTCAGGACCCCTAGGGACATATGTCATCATGTAATGGGTCGAAGGGGATCATAGGTCAACCTATGACCCCCTATGACCCATAAGAATTATTCTAATATGTCCCTTGGGGTTCTAGGACCCCTAGGGACAGATGTTGTCATTTAATGGGTCGAAGGGGGTCATAGGTCAACCTATGACCCCCTTTGACCCATATGAACGAATCTAATATGTTCCTTGGGGTACTAAGACCCCTAGGGACATATGTCATCATGTAATATGTCGAAGGAGACCATAAGTCAACCTATGACCCCCTTTGAGCCATAAGAATGATTCTAATATGTCCTTAGGGGTCCTAGGACCCCTAGGGAGATATGTCATCATTTAATGGGTCGAAGGGGGTCATAGGTCAATCTATGACCCCCTTTGACCCATATGAAGCATTCTAATATGTCCTTAGGGGTCCTAGGACCCTTATCGACATATGTCATCAGGTAATGGGTCAAATAGGGTCATAGGTCACCCTATGACCCCCTTTGACCTATTAGAAGGATTTTAATATGTCCTTAGGGGTCTTAGGAGACCTGGGGACATATTAGAATCATTTTTATGGGTCAAAAGGGATCATAGGTTGACCTATGACCCCCTTCAACCCATTACATGATGGCATATGTCTCTAGGGATCCTAAGACACCTAAGGATATATTAGAATCGTTCATGTGGGTCAAAGGGGACCTATGACCCCCTTTGATGCATAAGAATGATTCTAATATGTCTCTAGGGATCCTAGGACCCTTGGGGACATATGTCATCATGTAATGGGTTGAACAGGATCATAGGTTAATCTATGACCCCCTTTGACCCATAGAAATTATTCTAAAATGTCTGTAGGGATCCTTAGACACTTGGGAACATATGTCGTCATGTAATGGGTTGAAGGAGGTCATAGGTCAACCTATGACCCCCTTTGACCCATATGAATGATTCTCATATGTTCCTAAGGGTCCTAGTACTGCTAGGGATATATGGCATCATTTAATGGGTCAAAGGGGGTCATAGGTCAATCTATGACCCCCTTTGACCCATAAGAATGATTCTAATATGTCCCTAGGGGTCCTAGGACCCCTAGGGACATATGTTATCATTTCATGGGTTAAAGGGGGTCATAGGTCACCCTATAACCCCCTTTGACCGATAAGAATGATTCTACCTAGGACCCCTAGGGACATATGTCGTCATGTAATGGATCATGAACGATTCTAAGATGTCCCTAGGGGTCTTAAGACCTCTAAGAACATATGTCATCATGTAATGGGTTGAAGGGGGTCATAGGTCCACTTATGACCCCCTATGACTCATAAGAATGATAATAATATGTCCCTAGAGGTCCTAGAACCCCTAGGGATAATTGTTGTCATTTAATGGGTTGAAGAGGGTCATAGGTCAACCTATGACCCCCTTTGACCCATATAAACGAATCTAATATGTTCCTTGAGGTTCTAGGACCCCTAGGGACATATGTCATCATGTAATATGTCGAAGGGGACCATAGGTCAACTTATGACCCCCTTTGAGCCACAAGAACGATTCTAATATGTTTCTAGGGGTCCTATGACCCCTAGGGAGATATGTCATCATTTAATGGGTCGAAGGGGGTCATAGGTCAACCTATGTCCCACTTTGACCCATATGAAGCATTCTAATATGTCACTAGGGGTCTTAGGATCCCTATCGACATATGTCATCAGGTAATGGGTCAAATGGGGTCATAGGTCACCCTATGACCCCCTTTGACCCATTAGAAGGATTCTAATATTTCCTTAGGGGTCTTAAGACACCTAGAGACATTTTCGAATAATTCCTATGGGTCAAACGGGGTCATAGATTGACCTATGACCTTGTTCGACCCATTACATGATGACATGTCCCTAGGGGTCCTAGGACACCTAGGGACATATTAGAATTGTTCTTATAGGTCAAAGGGGGTCATAGGTTGACCTACGACCCCCTTCGACGCATTACATGATGATATATGTCCGTATATGATGTTCTAAAGGAGAGAGTTCTCTTCCAGAATATATAATTTTTCTTCTAGTTAGAAGAGATTTATTTCAATTAATGTGGTGGGAGATGAAAACTATCAATTTGAATAAGTTGAAATTTGAATTGTTATCTACTTAAGAGAAAATATAGGTCTAAAACCCATTTTTATTTTTGATTGTTCTAGCTAAATATATTATCGATAACATAATCTAAGATCAAAGGGAAATAAGTTTATTGCCATATAGTTTTGTGGTGGAAACTAGACCCCTAATTTCCAACTATTTTTAGCAACTAAAATTTATCTTTAAAAAATAGGAAAGTATATAATTTCTTATTCAAAATAATTATTAAAATTGAAAATCTTAAAATTCATCCATTTCTACACATTTCATTAGTTTACTTCATTTTAAAATCCTAAATAATAATACCAGTTTTATGTCATTGAATGTGAACAATTACACTTTTGTTAGCCTTTTCCTTTGTAAAACGGTGACACAAGTTTGTGCTTTTGCTTGGTTACAATTATAGTTAGAGTTAAAATTAGAGGTAGTGTTAGTGTTAGTGTTAGTATCAAAATTAGAGTTAGAGTTATAGTTAGGGTTAGAATTAGGGATAGGGTTAGGGTTAGGGCTAGGGTTAGAAATAGAGTTAGAGTTAGGTTCAAGTTAGAGTTAGTGTTAAAGTTTGAGATAGAGTTGGGGTTAGGGTTAGATTTAGGGTTAGGGTTAGAGTTACTTGGATAGATTTAGGGTTAGGGTTAGTTTTAGGGTTGGGATAAGAATTAGAATTATGGTTAGGTTAGAGTTAGAGTTATATATAGTATTAGGGCTAGGATTAGGGGCAGTTTTAGAGTTAGAGTTATGGTTAGGGTCAATGTTAGGGTTAAGGTTACAATTAAAGTTAGAGTTAGATTTATAGTTAGGGTTACAATTAGGGATAGGGTTAGAATTAAAGATAAAGTTAGAGTTAGAGTTAGAGTTAGAGTTAGAGGTAGAGTCAAATTTAGGGTTAGAATTAGGGTTAGAATTAGGGTTAGGATTAGAATTAGCATTAGAGTTAGAGTTAGGGTTAGGGTTAGAATTAGTGTTAAGGTTAGGGTTAGGGTTAGGGTTAGGGTGATAATTAGAGTTAGAGTTATAGTTAGGGTTAGAGTTAGGATTAGAGTTATAGTTGGGGTCAAAATTAGGTTAGGGTTAGGGCTAGAATTGGTGATGGGGTTAGAATTAGGATTAGAGTTAAGGTTATATAGGTTAGGGTTAGGGTTATGGTTAGGGGTAGAATTAGAGTTATAGTTAGAGTTAGAGTTAGGATTAGGTTTAAGGTGAGAATTAGGGTTACAAAAATAAGTAGGGTTGGAGATTAAGTTAGAGTTAGGGTTAGGATAAGGGTAAGAATTAGGGTTAGGGCTAAAATTAGGGTTACAAATATAGTTAGGGTTAGAATTAGGGTTAGGATTAGATTTAGAGTTAGGGTTTGAGCTAGAGTTAGAGTTAGAGTTAGAATTAGAGTTAGAACAAGGGTTAGAGTTAGAGTTAGGATTAGAATTAGGGTTAGGGTAAGGGTTAACACAAGGGTTACGATTAGAGTTAGGGTTAGCATTAGGGTTAGGATTACAAATAGTGTTAGTGTTAGTGTTAGTGTTAGTGTTAGTGTCAGTGTCAGTCTCAGTGTTAGTATCAGTGTCAGTATTAGTGTTAGTGTTAGAACTGGGGCTAGAATTGAGGCTATGATTAGGGTTAGGGTGAGGGTTAGAATTAAAGTTAAAGTTAGGGATCAAGTTAGAGTTAGAGTTAAATTTGGAGATAGAATTGGGGTTAGGGCTAGATTAAGGGTTAGGGTTAGATTTAGGGTTAGAGTTAGGGTTAGAGTTAGAGATAGGGTTAGAATTAGGGTTGGAGTTAGGGTTATAATTAGGGTTAGGGTTAGAGTTAGGGTTACATATAGTCTTAGGTTTAGGATTAGGGGTAGGGTTAGGGTTAGAGTTAGAGTTAGAGTTAGGGTTAGTGTTAGGGTTACAATTAGAGTTAGAGTTATAGTTATAGTTAGGGTTACAATTAGGGGTAGGGTTAGGGTTAGAGATAGAGTTGGATTTAGAGCTAGGGTTAGAGTTAGAATATGGGTTAAAATTAGGGTTAGGTTTGGGGTTAGAATTAGTGATAGAGTTAGAATTAGAGTTAGGATTAGAGTTATAGTGAGTCTTAGCATTAGGGCTAGAATTACGGTTAGGGTTAGAGGTAGAATTAGAGTTAGAGTTAAAGTTAGAGTCAGAGTTAGGGTTTGGGTTAGGGCTAGGGTTAAAATTAGATTTAGGATTGGGGTTACAATTAGAGTTAGAGTTAGGGTTAGAATTAGAGTTAGAAAAAAAATTAGAGTTAGAGTTAGAGTTAGAGCTAGAGTTCAAGTTAGAATTAGAGTTAGAGTTAAGGATTATGTTATTATTGCGGTTAAGGTTATTTTTGGGTTACTAATCATATTATAGCTGATATTAGTACTATTATTACACTTTATCTTAGTGTTACAGTAATTTTTAGGATAAATTTTTATGTGGGTTAGTTCTATTATGGTGCCCATTTTTAGCGCTATTGTGATACAAGTTACTAACCTTTTTAATAATGTAATCCCCCCCCTCTCTCTCTCCACCCCATACTCTCTAACTATGCCCCCTAATTTCTCTCTCTAATCTCTAGATACACCCCCTTATCTCTCTCACCCTGCTCCCTGGATGCACCTCCTAATCTCTCTCTCATTATATTCTCTCTAGATACACCCCTAATCTCTCTCTCTCTCTCTCTCTCTCTCTCTCTCTCTCTCTTGATACACTCCCTAATCTATCTCTCTCTAGATAAACCCCTTAATCTATCTCTCTCTAGATACACCATCATATGACTATCTCTTTCCTTATCTCTAATATCTCTCTCTATACTAAAAACATGTCTTTATAAGAAACATAGTATGAGCTCCCTCTTAACTACAGATATGCACTCTCTCTCTCTCTCTCTCTCTCTCTCTCTCTGTATATATATATATATATATATATATATATATATATATATATATATATATATATATATATATATATATATATATATATATATATATATATATATATTTGGGTACCCAAAAGAAGTTGGGCCACAATTCTGCAAAAGTAAAATCTGTGGAATTTTACTTCTTAGAAATGGGTACCTGATTTTCTTAGAATCAAGTACTCGTTTCTAAAATCACGCTTCAAGCACCCAACCCATGATTCAAAAATTGGGTACTTGGTTTTTGAAAAGCGGATCGGGTGCCCAAACTACTTAAAAATTCGATGCCTGATATTTTTCCAAATCAGGTACCCAATTCGTAAAAGTTACAAATACCCATTTTAAAGCATTTTGGGGTCATTTTCACCATTTGGAAAATGGGAGCCCGATTTGAGAGCCATATGGGAGCCCATTTTTTACCTCTACCAACTGCCCCGTGCTACTATTTTCTGACATACTAAGTGTTTTAATTTTTTTTGTACTAATTCACTTAATTATTTTCAGTTTTACATTTTATATGTACATCAATTTATTGTTTTTTTTTAGTTTTAATATATGTAAAATTGTAAATTTACATTGTTAGTGAGTATTATCTTTAGATTATTGTATCTATTAATTTAAATAATAGTTTCATAGATGTTCATTTAAAAATTATTATTTTAAATATTTTGAAATGTATTTAATTTATGTATTTATTACAATGTTGAATGATTAGATTAGATGTAAATTCATTATTTAAACATGTAATTAAAAATAAATATTGATTTCAAATAACTAGTGATTAATTATCTAGATTAGTTTGTAAACCATATAACAAAGAAAGTATTTAAACTAACTATAACCTCGACCTAACCATATAGTTATGTACAATAAAACCCTAAACATATAACTAAGTATTTAATTATGTAACACCCCGTCAAGGGATCCAAACACAAAACTTAGTATTTAATGATTTTACTTATTGTATTGTACTCTGTTTCATGGATTGAAAATGGATGATGTAAACTATTTTATAAATTTATATTCTTTCAGCCTTTCATACCCTATGACATGTATAGTGGATGATTGCACATTCTAAATTAATTTTCCAAGTAGCATTCGGAACAAATGTATATTATTTAAATGGATTGAACTCAAGTAGTTATTCTTTCATGTGGATGTGTTATTTATTTTACTTCTAGTACTTATAATTATTTAAAAATGAAATGTAAATGTGCTTGTTAAGGAATAACAATTGTTAAATGATAAGATAGGATTTAATTTGCTAAAGAAATATTAAATATAAGTTTAAGTATTATGATTAGAATTAGGATTATGATTAGAATTAGGATTCTTATGGTTAGGGATAGGGTTCATGTATTAGAATTAGGATCATCTAGACTTATAGTTTGCATTAAAGTGGATAATATTTAGGATGAACTATAATCATAAATAATAATCAAATCATAATTCTATCTCTAAGATTTCATTCTAATTGTAAACTTAACTCTCATCCTAATGCCATCTATTATATATCCTTTAAACAATAGCACCATAATAAATATCCGAAACCTAAATATAATTCTAACTAAAACCATAATCCTAGGTAAGTTCCTTAACATTAAAGTCATAATCATTATAATAATCTTAAGCTTAGCCATCATGAAAACCGTAAACATAACAAAATTGTAAACCATAACCTTGCTATAATATTAACTTTTTTTGATCCTGAGATGAACATATAATCGATAATGAGAATACAATCCCCCAGTGTCACAAAATAAGTGTACATGAAAGCAATTAGCTAGGTGGCTCCTTTTTTTAGAAAAGAAACCTTGAAGTAACCTATATAGTTTTTATGGAGTATTATTTTATAATTAGAATTAAATTTGGTATTTAATGTACAATTGGACTTAAGTGTTTAACTTTATTTATTTAATTGATATGATTTTAAATATTTTCACATAATTTATATAATTTATATTTTAGATTTGAATTTTATTAAATAGTAATTTTGTCATTTTTTATGTTGTTTAAACATATATGTAGATTGTATTTGATGGACCCGCCACCACCACCTCCCCCTCCCACACCCTCGCCTCTACCCCCTCCATCTCCACCTCCACCTCCACCTCCACACCAACCTCTACTACCCACCTCAGATGATCTCGATGAGAGCATGAGGCATAATCTTAATGACCTCATGCATGATATTGAGGCTATCCAATGTGAGACCCAGCCCCTCCTCACCTACTACACCTTGCAGATAGCATGCAAGGTATCATTCAGTCTATACAACATTTAGATTTTGATATTGATTCATTCAGATTCTGGAGGCAAAACATGTGTTCCTTCTATTCTGACAACTTATCATATAAAGAGGTTCATAACCTCAATATAGGTAAAGGAAATTTTAAAAGCTATTTTTTTAACCCTAAGATGGGTGAGGAGATTAATGAGAAGAAGCCTCACATTTTTATTAGGTGGTGCACACATCCACGTATAGCAGCACATTTTTGGGAGTGGTGGTGGATGGTATTTGACCATCCACCACACGCTAATCATGAGGTGCCCATGTACTTCCTTAGGAAGCTATGGGCTAAGTTTGAATTGGCTTTGAAACCCAATTATTTTGATATGAAAGCATTTTAGGGGGTTTTTGGTGGGATTCCTCATAATAGGCTTGGGGAAAATTTGAGTGATAGAACAAGAAACCACAGGTGATCTTAGCCCCTTGTACCTCTTCCTGCACTTGTTGTACTAGCTTCACACCATCATCAAGTAGTGTCATCTACTCTTACCTCTTTGAGTGCCATTTTGGGAAATTTAGTACAGCAGTGGACATAGGCAATACATGTTCGTCCACTTGGACATATTTGTACTAGCTATGGAGTCATATGCATAGGCCCCGAGAGTGATGTTGATGCAGTGCATGATGACCATTAAGCTGATGGTGCTGATTTTGATGATGATGTATATGCTGCCCATGGTGATGGTAGTGACGAGATTGATGTGTCATCATTTGTTGACCTCATGTAGCAGGGAGAGCCTGGAGACAGTCAAGAGTAGCAGGTAAAATTTTAATTTTAATTTAAATATAAATTACACATAATTATTTACTTTCTACATACATGTGTAATTGTATTAACCATATTAATTTGTACTTTTGAAATAATAGAGTAAGGATAATATTGTTCCTCCTAGGAGGCAGTATAGTCTTTTTTGTGACCTACAAATGTTGGCGTCCCTCGTACGGTATGAACTTTGAATTAAACTGTAAAAATGTACATTTGAACTTGAATTTAATAACATGTGCTCATATGTTCTTTTTATCTAATTTTGTAGGGATTGTCCATGGCTACAGAGTTTGATTTAGTACAGGTCCTGCTCTAGTTACCGCTAAGGCATAGCCTCAAATACAAACAGTATGAACTTTTGACTAAAGACAAATAATTTGTATTATTTTTATGTATGTACATTATTATTAACTTATAATCTAAACAATTTTGACTCATGCATATATATTTTATGTGTTTTGATTTGACGAACAGGAGATGGATCGTACTCATCCATACAGGCCTCGATATAGTCTATTTTCGACTCCATCTTATGATCATCATGTTAGCATACATGTAGACACATCTGTGACATTGGCTAGTACTCAAGTTATATATATATATATATATATATATATATATATATATATATATATATATATATATATATATATATATATATATACATGTTATATTTATAGTGTATAAAAAATGTAGTGTACAAATTATGTACTTATTAGTTTGCATACTTTTTAATTATTCATGTATATAGTTGAGAGCATAGGACTTATCCAGATGGAGGTACCTACATCATCCTTTGAGGTCAGTATTGCTATTTATGTACAAAATGTATAGTTCATTATGCTCTAAAATCAAATTTTAAACATTTATGTATTGTAAATTACAGGACCTCACCACTGTTGCATTTGGTAGTTTTCATAGTGCACCTCCTCCTATTACTGAGGGACACCCATCTCATGTGGTATTTATTTTATTATGTAGTGAATATTTAATTTATTTTCAAGCTAGATTTTGAAATCCATTTCAATTAGGCATGTACATGATGAGACATGCCACATATTACATAGGGTGATCCATCTACCTCATAGGAAGTCCCACATGATGATGACACAACTCATATTACATAGCATGATCCATCTAAGTCCTCTTCACATAGAGTAAAGAGGACATTCGATCGATAGATTAGGTCTTGTTGGCACCTGTAGATTGTGTTTTTATGACACATATTGTATATTTTGATACACTTTGTGTTAGGACAATTAAAACTGTATTATATATGCATTTTTTAACTTCATAGATCATATTATGATGTATGTTAGACCATGTACTATTTTTTTACAACTTCTTATCATGCTTGTGTATGTAGTATATATTATTATGTTTCATCATGTTTTAAGTATTCAAACCATTTTCTTTATTGCAACATATTTTATTCATGAACATATGACACATTTTGTAAGTATATATGCTAGATGAATAATAACTTTCAATATTTATAGAGCATTAGTACTGATATAAAAAAGATTATTGGATAAGTATCACATCAAATTTATGCATTGAGATTCATACAAATAAAATCGACCTACTATTAAATAAATACTTTTCATCCTAAACATTTATATTTATAAAATCTAGGTAAAGATTGAAGATTTTTTTAATGAAATGATGGATGGTACCCTTCCTTTCACACATTATGACCCCTTATGATACATTACAATCATTAACATCCCATTTGTGTGTCCTATCATAGTTAATGTGTTCTAAGGGGTCCTAATAGGCCCTAAGATGTCCTAGGACCACTAAGAACCCATTATGACCCTTCATGATATATTAAGACCACTTAGGAACTATTATAATGCCTTTGGACATTAGGACCTAGTAGGACCCCCTAAGTCCTATTAACACACATATGAATCAGAGTACCTAGAAATGTATCATAAGGAGCCCTTATGTGTTTAATGTTAACATAAGACTAATTATTACGTACTAAGACATGTTAAGACCTATTAGAACCTATAGCACATATTAATACTGAGCAAGACTCTCTAGGTCCCCTTAATACAAATATGGATCTAAGTACCTAGAAATGTGTCATAAGGGGCTCTTATGTAATACAAATATGGATCTAAGTACCTAGAAATGTGTCATAAGGGGCTCTTATGTAATACAAATATGGATCTAAGTACTTAAATAACTGGCACTAAGTAACTCAACATGTATATATATCAACTAAATATGAGCTACAACCAATCTAATTAGGTAACCAAGTATCGATAATCATAAAACACAATCAAAAAATTCAACTAAAAGAATCTGACACTCTACAACCAACAAGTAAAGTAGGGGTAGGCATTAAAAGGCATGCTCGGGGATTTCATCACCCCTTAGGACAACCTCAACTCTAACATTCTGGCAGAGTATAAATATCAAGAGGTGAATTGAAAGACACCTCTCTTGGAAGCATAATCTTGTCACTCTTGGCTAAACCCCAAAGAAATTTATACCTTTTGGAAGTGAAGGTGTAAATTTGGGTTACCGTCTCCTCCTGGCTGTGTGGTATTATTTTTTGTCATCTAAAGATTGGGGCCTCACATACCTTGTGTATATTGATGACACTCCTAGCCAAGCTTGTATATCTTAGTCAAACCCTTATAGGATTATTGGTGTGTTTGAGGTGCTTGAGTGCTCAAAATTCCCCCCATGTTTCAGAAAAATAAAAAAGCATCATATAAACATACACATTGGTTACTATCAAATCCTTTTGCTAAAGAGATCACTTTTCTATCTCTCTCAAAGTTTCTTTGTCCTTTCAGAGATTGTTTTCTCACAATATACAATATCCATTTATGAAAGAGTCGTATCCTTATTATTTCCAAAATGGTTGTTAGCAAGTTCATTCACAACAACCCTCCATCTACTTTTCTCTACTTTATATTTTGTATTATCCATTGGTAAATCATTCAACCCAAATGAAAGGCATACTTAGCATAGGCACTGCCTCATCGGAGATTCATCCAAACTTCAAAAAACATTGACATCCTAATCACATCCTTTCTTACATCATTCTAGTCTTCCATCAAGTCTTCCTTATCCTAAGCTAGTTACCTTTTCTTAGTCATTCCCCACCCCATTTCCATATCCTTTAGAGTTAGTCTTTCCTCCTATCACAAGCTTAATCCAAATCCAAATTTGAGCTTACGTACTTATCCTAATCTTCATTTTCATATTCCTCTGTATTCATCCTTCATCCCCAAAAAATAATATCCCAATCCTATTATGATGAGTTTGGTAATCCCACCTTTTCTCCCACTCCATCCTATTCCAATGATGATGAAGGTCTTGTTGCCTATGATGGGTATATTGAAATCCTTTGAGATATTGCTCGAAATATCCTCCAAAATCCATACATTCCTCCAAACTATGTCATCATGCCTCCATGCATACTTGATAGTACTCCTTGTTATACCTTTGACAAAGGAAATCCATTATTGTCATCATCCACACCTCCTTCCTATATCACACCCATATATTCCCCTTATACACCAGTCATATCTCCATCTTCCTTCACCTTCATATCCTAGTCTCAACCATTCCAGAATAATGCTAGTAGCTACATCCCTAGTCCAAACCCACCATCTCAATATCTTCCAAACCCCTTTCCAAATCCTCAAACCAATCCTATTTATACAATGCATCACCCTAATCGTCTTACTCTTCCCAATCCCATACATCAATCCTCAAGGAGTTTTACAATGAAACCAAAAGAAAACCCATCTCCCACACCCATCATTCCTCTTCCATCATCCTATTGCTATCATCCCTATTTCATCCACACCACTTATCAATCCCCTTCCATCTCCTACCTCCCATCCATCAAATCCCTCCAAATTCCATTCATATCTCCTCCTCCTAGCATTACCCAAATCCCATGTAATAAACCTAATGAGTCCATCCCGCACCAACCCATCCCCATTGAAGAACTATAACATCCCCACTAATTAGCATTAGATTGGAAAATTATTACCTTCAAAATAAATGTTAGGTTTGAATATCAACAAGTTTAAATATATTATTCTAGCCATAGTTCTGGCCATTGCCTCATTCTTATCTAGCCATTTATACAAGGTTACTCATCTCTCGCACTAGCATGATAGCCATTTATACAAGCATCTAACTTCCTACACTAGCACTATAAGATTTACTACTCATTTAGTCATTTATACATGAGTTATAGTTGCTTCTCACACTGGCACAATAAGCCATTTATACAAGAGGACACATCTCATGTATTGGAACTATCAATCCCATCTTAGCCATTTATATAAAGATGAGTCCTGACCCTATACTGGCACGAAGCCATTTATATAGGTGAGGAACGTCCTTATACTAGCACTATGGGTCCTTAATCATTTTTTAGAAAAACATAAGATCTCCTTGTATCCATTGATTAACTTAATTATCTATATTTAATTTGATACAAATTCTTATCAATACCTTCTTATATTATCGTATTTATATAACCATATGTTTTATACCATAATATTAATGAAGCTTAATGTACACACACACACACACACACACACACTTCAACTTGTAAATGAAATTTTAATATTACCTTAATTGTCCCTTTGTGTACAGGTCCCAACTCTTGGTATCCTGCTAGCTTCTCTGCTCCTCAGCGGTCTATCCTTGACGTGGCAGTTTTAATATTGCTATATAATTTTTGTGCATAGTCTGAATACTCCCAAACTCCTTGGTACCTCTACACAAAATTCTGTCCAACATGGTGTGTGGGTTACTATGTCAATAACTTCTTTTCCCAATGCTCGATCCTCCAATAGTCATCTGTGAGTGTCCACCATTTGGTCATTCGTCCACATGTATTTGTCAAATATATGCCTCTATTCCTCCATGTCACCATAGCGATATAAATTAATAGCTACAACATTTGTACTCTATAGTGGTTGTCCTTTCCTTCCTTTTTCTTTCTCCATTTTATATGTGGGAAGGAATATGGGTCGTGACCTCTCATTATGTTAATTAGATAAATTCTTCTTAATGTTTAAGGTAGGAAGATAGTAGTGACTTGAATTAGTTATTTAATTATTATTATCTAAGTAATTTAATTAGGAATTTTACATTATCATTTTATCATATTAAACATAAATGATTGTATTTAAATGATCATCTATAAATATCATTTTCGACATTCAATAGTCATATATATTAAATGTAGTGTTATTGGTAGATTTAACAATTATATCTTATGTCTAGATATAATTATTATTTGATTTATCATAATCTATGAAATGTTTTTATGAATTTAGGCTCATGACCAAAACTTGCCACCCATCTATCTACTTAAAGAAACCATTCATACTTCTCCTACCATACCATCTGCTCCAATCCAATCCTGTCAAGATTTTGTCCAAATGCATGTCGAAATATCCCACAACACAAAAGAAGATCCCACCATCCCACTTATTCACCTACATGATCCACTTTTACCATTCACCCCATCCAAAGAGCAACTTCACTATCCCCTTATTCCCCTCCATATCCAAATTCTACCATCACACCTACTCCATCTCAAGATCTACTTCCATCAACCCATCCAAATCAAGATCCTATCCTTCCATCTCCTCTACTTCATGATCGTACATCTCCTATAATCCATGATGATAGATCCATAGAAGATAACTAACTCTCATATTTGAAGCATCCCCTCCTTAACCTAGTAATGGAATCACATCTTGTGTTCCAAATAATGAACATCATATTGAAAAAATAAATAAAAGTATATCTCTAGATGTTGGTATCCCTCCTACACCTTCATGCTTCCAAGTCCTTCCATCTTCGTCCCAAAGTTCCCATCCATCTTATTCAACATCTATTTTGGGCCCTTATCCTACTACTTCTTTCCATCCTTCCATTTTGGGTACATATATCCCTTATCTAAATACCCCACCCTTTCCATCCATTTTGGGTCCTTATATATCTAATTTGAATCCTTTATTTCCTCCATCTATTATGGGACCTACTCCTTCCTCGATTCCATCTGTTTGAGGTCCTTATCCTTCATTCCCTACATCTATTTTGAGCAATTATATGTATTCATATCTTGTATTCTAATCCATCACTCCATTACCTCAAATCCACAAGATAAATCATCAAAGGCACTCATCCTTGAATCCCTTCCAACCTTCAACCTCTATCTTTCCATGCACAATCCTTCCATATCCTCCATGCTCTTGTTCCCATATGTTGGCTAATAGAAGCAAATTGGATGCCAAAATTAAAAAGCATAAATCCAAAAATCTACAAAAACCCAAGTATCGACATGTCCCTTCTAAAATACATGCTCCAGAAGAGAAGCATTGGATCCAAATCAAAGAAAAAATCAAGAGGCCACAAAGATCCAAGCTGAAAAAGTCAAAAATCATGTGCATACCCAGGATGCTCATAAAAGAAATTCATCTCAAGGAAAAATCTCAATTGGCATCCATTCCTACTACTCAAAAAGCCTCATCTATTCATACTTTATCCAAATCTCCATACATACATCCTTCATCCCCACAATCCACTTTTAGTCCCTATGCTTCTTATCCTACATTTGCAATCCTCCATCTTCCAACTTTACTTTTGGTCCTTATATTTTTCCTACTCTATTTTCTCCTTAACCTTGTTCAAACCATCTCTCCCACTATTTCATCACCTCTCAAGGTGTGTGCCAATGATGATATTTCCATTTTCCTCATCCATTTACCCACATATAGTCTTATGTCTTCCCATCCATTATATGTCAACTCCTACCCTTCCTACCAACATCTATGAGTAAAATTCAATAAAAAAAAAGTCCACATGTGAAAACTTGGCAATTCAAGTGTCATGGACAAGTACCATAATGAAAACTTGGCAAAGAAGTGTCATGTGTAATCCCTCCATTCAAATGCTCTGCACACTTGGGGGAAAGTTCCATCACCCACCATACCAACAACATCTTATCCATTTCACCCACCATCCTCATTTGGATCTTGATAAAAATAAAGTCAACCACTAGATACATGCTTTTGGTCATCCTTTCTTACATCCATTTCCTATCAAATTTTGTATCCACTTATCCTTTATCCACCCATTCTTTTGTCCACATAATCCCTCCATCATCCTCATCCACCAAACATTCTTATCTCCTATCTTCCATACTCATTCACCTTTCTTATCCTAGCTTCCATCTACCTCATTATCCACTGATCATCCAACCCTATATCCTATCACGCCCCTAATAAAATCCTCTTCTTAGCTTCCATCTATCTCCCTCATCGTCTTGTTTGCCAATCTTCCATCCTGTCACATCCCTCATAAGACCTCCTCTTGAATAACATATGATAATCGACGGCACTATATTCCTTGGAGATCGTGTCATATCGATCTTTCCATCCCCTCTATCTTCTCATCCAAAGATTTTCATCCACTATCTTGAGTGTTTTATCCGCTAATCTTCTCATGCCAAACCTTTCATCGACTATAATCTTCTCATATTTATCTTTCTCGTCACTATCCTATTATACTAAGTTTTTGTACAATATGTCCTTTTTTAAATGTTTTCTTTAGTCTATTGTATATCCTTATCTTAGGCCCATTGTGCATACCTTGGTTATTTGTATTTAATCATAAGTTGTAGTTCTCTTGATTAGGTGATCTAGTGAGTCCTTGTACGAGATCCCTTGTCATCAAAATGTTATCCTAAAAAGTTTTGATTTCTTATCTCATCCTAGTCCTCGATATTACTGATAGATCCTTGTAGGATGCATCCTTGCTCTTATCTAATCTTGGTTTCTTAGTATCCAGTCCTATCGATCTCTTTGGAAAAAGGTTTACTTTTTCATGGATTTACATTTTTCTTTCAATTTATTTTCTTTTTAGGATTTCAAGTTTGGTTCTTAAAAGTACCTCTTCCAAGCAATTTATGTTGTTCCCTCCTCAAAACTTCACCATGATCTTTTATATCATGGTGTGCTATGAATGGGGCAAATTTAGAGCAAGGTTTTGATTAGGTCCCTTTCATCTTGTTTTTTCTTCTTGTGAGTCAGTCGGATATGAGCCTTGCATAGTTTCAAACATGTGATCACTTGTGGTCATATGGTTCACTTGGAATATGTTGTTTGCCTGTGGGTTACTCGGTGTCATTTCCACTCTAATTCCTCTGGGATTCATGTGTGATGTTGGGGCAATCCTTGTATGTTTGTTTCAAGTCAATACTATGTAATATTGGTAAATAGGTTGTGATGTTCTTGGTAACCTAGGCATATCCCCAATATTCCTATAGCAAAAAAGTGCTCAACTACATGGTGCTACTCCCCTTTGGAACACCCCCATGCTCAAGCTTCAATGGATTACTTCACACTTACATCCTACCCAAGCATCCCATCCTATTCAAACATCCCATCCTATCCAAGCATCCCATTCAATCAGTCCTACAATCATGATCCAATAGTTCTATCCATATTAGTATCATAGCTCCTGCATCAATCATAATCTTAGTCGTTACCAATCATAATCCTAGAATCATAATCTCCCCAACCCTACCATCTTCCAAATCATTTCCCTAGGTTCAATTTAAAATAGCCAATCACCCCCCCTCCCCCTATAACTAGTGTTATTAACCATTGGTTATCCTTGTGCACAAGGTATTCCTTTGTATTGGTCTCCTAAGGTGAGAGTATGAGCTTCCTTAAAGTCCCCTCTCTTAGCCACTCTAAGTCCTCCTACTCACCCTAGATTCTCATACTTTTCAAGAAGTTGTCAGGCCTCGCCTTCTTTCCCCACCACCTTCTTGAGGGTGCATCACATAGTCCATTCTTTCCTCTTCTACTTAAGATTGGGGCAACAATGCTGCTTTAAAAAATCTTCTTTGTGTCGTTTATATCTGAACTTCTTTGAAATACTATTGTCCCAACACTATGTCAGAGAGGGGAAAAATGTAGACACCTAAATCTAATTACGCCATTAGGTAATCTTATTTAGTCATCTTTTAGGACATTATTGATTAAATATTTATTATTTATTTAATTAATTGTCATCCCCTAGTTAATTGATTCATTTAATTATCTATAGTTCAATTAATGAAATCAAATGACAACTAGGTAAAAGCACAAACCTGTGTCACCCTTTTACAAAGGAAAAGGCTAACAAAAGTATAACTGCTCACCTTTAATGACATAAAATTGGTAATTATTATTTAGAATTTGAAAATGATGTAAACTAATGAAATGTGTAGAAACAGATGAAGTTTAGGATTATAACTTTTAATAATTATTTGGAATAAGAATTTATATACTTTCCTCCTTGGGTATGTGCAGGATCATGGTCAACCAAACTATGCTCTTAAATGGCAATAAAAAATTAGAAAATTAGGGTTATCTCAACTTGACATGCAATTTTCTACTTGTTAATTAATTTTATATCAAAAAGTTGAGAGAACAAAATCTCCAGAAAATTGAATGTAGTTTCTAAACTACTAGGACTTATCTCAAAAAAAAAAATTGATTGGTCAAAATTTTGAATTTTAATGCAATATTACAAAAATTTCAAAACAAAAATAAGAAGTAGACGTATGTCTGACCAACTTAATCAAAATCAAATGATAATATTTTTTAATAATATTCTAAATATATATAGTAGACTCATGCCTAGATGTGACACATATTTTTTGGTATTTTTATTCTAAATAAATAATTAATAAATAATTTATGAGTTTAGTATTTTTTGGAGTAAAAATACTCTTGTGTCTAACCACCTTAACTAATTCAAAATTCTGCAAAATTCAATTTTTCATTTTTTTGCCTTATAGTAGAAGAAACATAGAATGTGATGCATCTTTTGGATTTAAAAAATCTTGTACCATTTGAAAGTTATAGTTGTTTTTCAAATAGTGTGTCAATCAACACTTTATATGTAACTCCATTATAAAATAAGTAATAATTACTTACTAAACTCATAATTTGAAAAAAATTACATTTATGGAAAGATAAGAACTTTCTTAAGAAACCCTTTTCATTTCATCAAATTTTGGTGAAAAAAAGTCGTCAACTACATGTTTGAAGTAAAAAATCACATAAAAATAGGTCAAAATCACATTTTTAGGATGTTTTTAAAGTTGACCATATAGGTTTGGTATCAAAAGATATAGTAGAACTTATCAAGATATTAATTTATTTCATTTAGTATCAAGGTGGGTGGGAAAAAAGTTGAAATAGATTTTCAAATGGTTTGAGATATTTCAGAACTACAAATTTTTCAGATCACCACTTTTTGGCACACCATAATCCTGCACATACCCATTTTTTAAAGCTAACTTTTTAGTTACTGAAAAATGTTGAAAATTAAGGGTCTAGTTCCTACCACAAAACTATATGGAAATAAACTATTTCCCTTTGATCTCAGATTATCTTATAGATAACATATGTAGCTAGAACAATCAAAAATAAAAATTGGCTTTAGACCTATATTTTCTCTTTTACAATGACTCAAATTTCAACTCACTTGAATTTGATATTTTTCATCTCCCACCACATTTTTAAAAATAAATCTATTCCAACCAAAAGAAAAATTATGCATTCTTGAAGAGGACTTTCTCCTCTAGAACGTCATATAATTTTTAATTTTCTTTTATATGATTTAACAATTTTTTTCTTTCTCAAAATTGACTTCTTCTAGAGTGTTAAAATACGTACTTGTATAATTTTTTAATTACAATATGCTATATCTAATTAAAACACTATGACCTATATATGAAAATATTCTTGACTTTGAGATCTATAAAATGGTGTTTATATGTTATTTAAAAAAATATAATAAAAATAGTAAGAGTTATTGAAATGTTAGTTTTCTGAAATAATTTTATTTCTTTAGTAATTGGATATAAACTAGTATAAAACATGCATTTAATAGAAATTTTCAATTGGAAAAGTGTGAGACCATATATAATTTAGCTAGAATAAATTTATCAAGATCATATGTTTGAATTTTTTTGATTTTTAGATAGAAATACAAAAATTTAGTCGTTCTGATAAGTCAGCCTAAAAGGTGACATAGCTATGTACTTTTACCCAACCCAAAATCAATTTATCAATTAAATCCCTATTCCTCTATTAAATTAAATAAATGTTAAAATCTATTTAATTTAATTTCTCAACCTCCTTTTATTAAATAAATCATACTAAAATTGTAAACCGTCCCTAAAACCTATCTTTAACCCATTCACCCATACTAACCTCACTTAGGCAACTAACTAACCCATCCCATCAAAGCTAAGCCTCCTACCTCTTAACCCCCTTCCTAAGCTATGCCTAATCCCCCTCCTAATGATGTTCACAACTTTAAGCAAGGGTAAAGACTTGCTAACCCAAACCAAAGTCAATCGTCTCCCTTGTCCTCTTCCATCCCTATCCAAGAGCACTAATGGCTCTTACATGCCATTAATGCCTATTACATCCCTCTTACACACTCTTCCTCCCTCATTACTCCCCTTGACCCTTCATTTTGGCTACCCAATCCCCTTGCAACACTTGTCACAAGGTTGGGGCCCTGAAGAAGCACAATCCATGTGTTTTCCTCTCATTGCAACCTAGCCCTTTCTCACCTTCTCTCCATCCTCACATCTTGACCCTTCATCTCATTACCCCTTAGCCTATAAATTGAGCCCTTCCCCTCTCACAATCCATCATCTACCAATGCAAACTTATAATCCCCCACTAACCACTACAGTATAACCATTTTACACCATTGCCATGTCAAAACCCACCTACACATCCATTGTTGAATCCTCCAGTCATCTCCAAGCTTGATAAACAACCCATCATTTGAAGCTTGAGCACAATTGCGAACACATTCCCTATCTATCTGGACACATCTACATCATCACAGGTCACACCCAAGGAGCTTATGATTTTTTGTTTTCCTTCCTTCATGGTGTTCACCTCATCTTATCATAACTGTTGCTATTATTTAGTTTTGTGAATTATAAATTTGTTATTAAGTTTGCAACATACTAGGTTTTTAGCATTACAATAGGTTTCGGGTATCCAATCTAATATCGGGTACCCGATATCATATCGAATACCCCATAATGGATCGGGTACCCAATAAGGGTTGGTCTCACCTTTTTTCTTTAGTATCAGGATGGGTGGATAAATGTAAGAGTAGATTTTGAAATTCTTTTAAACGTTTTAAAAGTCCACTTTTTTCACATCGCCACTTTTTGGCACACCAGATCTTGCACATACCCAATATAAATTATAATAAAGAATCTTCTTTAGCAAAAAAGACTCATTCATGGAAAATAAATTTTATAAACCAAATAAAACATAATTTCTAATATAAAAAGAGGCATTGATGAGAAATATGCACAACTTAATGATATCATAAATAAATACTTATTCTTTAAAAATATTAACATTTTAAGTAACATCTTCTAATATCACCATTAGCTTAAAATACATTCAATAATAAAATTATATGACTTAAAAAACATTTTTAGAAAATATTGTATTATTAAATAAATGTTAAACACTAAATATAAAGCAAACAATATAATATGATATTCACTTATCTATATATAATATATTATTGTTTAAGTTATCTTATTATTGAACACATGATTGAAAAACTAAAGTAAATTATCATAACTTAATATATTTGATTATAGGAGTAAAAAATTATACAATAATATTTTTAAAAAAATCATCTATCTTTTCTGATCATTCAAAGATCAAAATATTCTTCTCCCCTACATAAGAAGCTTTTTTTTTCACTTCATAATCAATGATGGTTGTAGTCAGATAATTAATAATTATAATTAAATGTATGCCAAAATAGGCCAGTGTTGACATTTGAAAGCATCACTACCCTATTTCTTCATTACAAAATAAAAAATTAGATTGTAATTTATCTATTTTTAAATATTTGGCCTTGTAATATGGTTCTTGTACTAAACATACTTAGGAAAGGGCTAAAAGATTTAAGATTGGAATGATGAGATTCTTGGGGTTAAACATTATTATAAAGGCCCAACAAATAGGGGGATTTATCCTTCTTGATTTGGTGTTAGCTTAACAATCAACCCTAATGAATTTTTTGCCGAAGAGAGACAAAACCTAAAATTCACAGAATTTAGCAATCAACCCTAGTGAACAAAAAATCTAATAGTTATCATATTTAGAGACGTCAATAAATTTCCTCATAAAAGTTTCCCTCTGATACTCTAGTCTAAGTATCAGTGTTGGGTCACCTTTTCTAGGATTCGTGCATTCACATCTATAGACAAATTCCTTTTGTATGTGCAAAGTCAAATGTGTTAGCAATTACTCAACATCATACACCAATATTTACCAAAAGGGTGACAAAGGAAAACATGGAAAAAATGAATGGAGATGATCAATTTGACGATCATCCAAGGTCTCTCACGAAGACTACACCATTGATTGAAATAGTTAGCTCGGTTACTTTCAAATGGAAAATGCCTATAGCATCATAATCACATGGTATATCATTATTTACACCATCTCTATAGCAATATTTTCATTATCAACCTTTACTTATAACATTAAAAAGACTTCATCAGCAACATATCTATTCAATTGATTAGTTCCATTTTCTACGTGCCCTTGCAACATCTCGTTTGCAACTCAATGATCTAGACCATTTATGCATTGACCTAGGATAAGACAATAAAACTTTATATACTAAATTTAATTGTAAGTAGCAAGGTGAAGATTGGAATAGATAAGAGTCAAACTATATGTCTAACTCTAAACTAAAATCACATAACTATACAGTCGTCATTACATAGTTGAGAGAGGATATAGCTAAAGTGAGATAACATTAAAATTTGTACCAATTGAGTGTGGAATATAATATACCCACCATTTATATATCACTCAATCAATAGAAAAACTTTTATTCTTACTTTTAAAACATATACTATTCATTATAGCACAACTTCAATGTAAAAGTTTTGTGTGTGTGCGTGTGTGCGCGTGTGCATTCTTAGATCGCAACATTTATTATTAGTGAAATTTTCTTTTTTGGTGGGGAAGACACAATAGTGCAAGACAAAATTGTAGGAAAAACCTAGCAATATAGGGAAAAATTAATAACCCACTAGGAAATAAAAAAACTACACTAACAATAGTGAGAGTATGAGCTTACTTAAAATCCCCTCTCTTAGCCACTCTAAGTCCTCTTTCTCGCCTCAGATTCTCGTACTTCTCAAGAAGTTGTCGGGCCTCGCCTTATTTCTCCACCACCTTCTTGAGGGGGCATCACATAGTCCATTCTTTCCTCTTCTATTCAAGATTGGGGCAACAATATTTCTTTAAAAAATCTTCTTTGCATCGTTTATATCTGAACTTCTTTGAAATAGTGTTGTCACAACACCATGTCAATGAGGGGCAACATGTAGACACCTAAATCTAATTACACCATTAGGTAATCTTATCTAGTCATCATCTAGGACATTAATGATTAAATATTTATTATTTAATTAATTAATTGTCATCTCCTAGTTAATTGATTCATTTAATTATATATAGTCCAATTGATGAAATCAAATGATAACCAGGTAAAAGCACAAACCTGTGTCACCCTTTTACAAAGGAAAAGGCTAACAAAAGTATAATTGTTCACCTTCAATGACATAAAATTGGTACGTATTATTTAGAATTTGAAAATGAGGTAAACTAATGAAATGTGTCGAAATGGATGAAGTTTAGGATTATAATTTTTAATAATTATTTGGAATAAGAATTGATATACTTTCCTACTTTTTAAAGCTAACTTTTTAGTTGCCAAAAAATGCTGAAAATTAAGGGTCTAGTTCCCACCACAAAACTATATGGAAATAAACCATTTCCCTTTGATCTTAGATTATGTTATAGATAGAAAATGTAGCTAGAACAATATAAAAAAAAAATTGGCTTTAGACCTATATTTTCTCTTTTACAATGATTCAAATTTCAACTCACCTAAATTCAATATTTTTCATCTCCCACCACATTTTTCTAAATAAACCTATTCCAACCAAAAGAAAAATCATGCATTCTTGAAGAGGACTTTCTCCTCTAGAATGTCATATAATTTTTATTTATTTTTTAATATGATTTAACATTTTTTTCTTTCTCAAAATTGACTTCTTCTCAAGTGTTAAAATTAGTAGAACTTTTTAATTACAATAGACTATATCTAATTAAAACACTATGACCTCTATATAAAAATTTCTTGACTTTGAGATCTATAAAATTGTGTTTATATGTTATTAAAAAAATATAATAAAAAATAGTAAGAGTTATTGAAATGTTAGTTTTCTGAAATAATTTTATTTCTTAAGTAATTGGATATAATCTAGTATAAAACATGCATTTAATAGACATTTCCAATTGGAAAAGTGTGAGACCGTATATAACTTAGCTAGAATAAAATTATCAAGATCATATGTTTGAAATTTTTTTATTTTTAGATAGAAATACAAAAGTTTAGTCATTCTGATAAGTTAGCCTAAAAGGTGACACAACTTTGTACTTTTACCCAACACAAAATCAATTTATCAATTAAATCTTTATTCCTCTATTAAATTAAATAAATGCTAAAATCTATTAGATTTAATTTCTCAACCTCCCTTTATTAAATAAATCATACTAAAACCCTAAACCATCCCTAAAACCTATCTTTACACATAATCCAATCCATTCACCCATACTAACCTCACTTAGGTAACTAACTAACCCATCCCATCAAAGCTAAGCCACCTACCTCTTAACCCCCTTCTTAAGCTCTACCTAATCCCCCTCCTAATCATGTGCACAACTTTTAGAAGGGGTTAAGACTTGCTAACCCAAACCAAAGTCAATGGTCTCCTTTGTCCTCTTCCATCCCTATCCAAGAGCACTAATGGCTCTTACATGCCATTAATGCCTCTTACATCCCTCTTACACACTTTTCCTCTCTCATTTCTCCCTTTGAACCTTCATTTTGGCTTTCCAATCCCCTTGTGACACTAGTCACAAGGTTGGAGCCCTGAAGAAGCACAATCCATGTGTTCTCCTCTCATTACATCCTAGCCATTTCTCACCTTCTCTCCATCCTGACCCTCCATATCTCACTACCCCTTAACCTATAAAATGAGCCCTTCCCCTCTCATAATCCATCATCTACCAATGCAAACTTATAATGCCCCACTAACCACTACAATATAGCCATTTTACACCATTTCCATGTCAAAACCCACCTACACATCCATTGTTGAATCCTCCACTCATCTCAAAGCTTGATATACAACCCACCACTTGAAGCTTGAGCACAATCGAGCACACATCCCCTATCTATCTAAACACATCTACATCAGCACAAGTCACACCCAAAGAGCTTACCATTTTTTGTTTTCCTTCCTTCATGGTGTTCACCTCATCTTATCATAAGTGTTGCTATTATTTAGTTTTGTGAATTATAAATTTGTTATTAATGTTCATAACATACTAGCTTTTTAGCATTATATTAGGTTTTGGGTATCCAATCCAATATCAGGTACTCAATATCTTATCGGATACCCGATAATGGATTAGGTACCCAATAAGGGTTGGTCTCACCTTTTTTCTTTAGTATCAGGATGGATGAATAAATGTAAGAGTAGATTTTGAAATGCTTTTAGACGTTTTAAAACTCCACTTTTTTCACATCACCACTTTTTGGCACACCAGATCTTGCACATACCCAATATAAATTATAATAAAGAATCTTCTTTAGCACAACAAACTCATTCGTGGAAAATAAATTTTATAAACCAAATAAAACATATTTTCTAATAAATAAAGAGGCATTGATGAGAAATATGAGCAACTTAATGATATCATAAATAAATACTTATTCTTTAAAAATATTAATATTTTAAGGAACATCTTCTAATATCACTAGTAGCTTAAAATACATTCAATAATAAAATTAAATGATTAAAAAAACATTTTTGCAAAAGATTGTATTATTAAATAAATGTTAAACACTAAATATAATGCAAAAAATATAATATAATATTCACTTATCTATATATAATATATTATTGTTTAAGTTATATTATTATTGAACACATGATTGAAAAACTATACTAAATTATCATAACTTAATATATTTGATTATAGCAGTAAAAAATTATACAATAATATTTAAAAAAAAAATAATCTATCTTTTCTAATTAGTCAAAGATCAAAATATTCTTCTGCCCTACATAAGAAGCCTTTTCTTTCACTTCATAATCAATGATGGTTGTAGTTAGATAATTAATAATTATAATCAAATGTATGCCAAAATAGGCCAGTGTTGACATTTGAAAGCATCACTACCCTATTTTTTCATTACAGAATAAAAAACTAGATTGTAATTTATTTATTTTTAAATATTTGGCGTTTTAATATGATTCTTGCACTAGACATCCTTAGGAAAGGGCTAAAAGATTTAAGATTGGAATGATGAGATGCTTGGGGTTAAACATTATTATAAAGGCCCAACAAATAAGGGGATTTATCCTTCTTGATTTGGTGTTGGCTTAACAATCAACCCTAATGAATTTTTTGCTGAAGAGAGAGAAAACCTAAAATCCAAGGAATTTAACAATCAACCCTAGTGAACAAAAAATCTCATAGTTATCATATTTAGAGACATTGGTAAATATCCTCATAAAAGTTTCCCTCTGATACTCTAGTCTAAGTATCAGTGTTGGGTCACCTTTTACTGGGACTTGTGCATTCCCATCTATAGACAAATTATTTTTGTATGTACAAAGTCAAATGTGTTAGCAATCACTCAGCATCATAGACCAATATTTACCAAAAGGGTGATAGATGAAAATAGGGAAAAAAATGAATAGAGATGATCAATTTGATGATCATCCAAGGTCTCTCACGAAGACTACACCATTGACTGAAATAGTTAGCTTGGTTACTTTCAAATGAAAAATACCTATAACGTAATAACCACATGTATATCATTATTTACAACATCTCTATAGAAATATTTTCATTATCAACCTTTACTTATAACATTACAAAGACTTCATCATTAACATATGTATTTATTTGATTAGTGTAAGAATTTGGCTTAGGCCAGAATTCACCAAAGAACTAAAGAACTCAACACAAGCACACAGTAGACCAAAATAGATGGAGTATGATAATAATGATGATATTCATTCAATATGCCAGCTTGAGAGTACACTAGAAGTGCCTATATATAAAGGCCTCTCAGGAAGCACCTAGAATGTCTCTAGAAACAACGAGGAGATAAGAATACTAAGCACCTTATCCAACATTCTAGATGAATGGATAAGAATGACAAAGTTTCATATGTGTGTAGAAGATTCCTATGTTGTAGACAACATGTGCTTAAAAGAGGTGTGGACCCCTGTGATGTCATCATGACAACTCACAAGAGTGCACATACTCCTAGGTGACTAATAAATAAATATTAATATAATGCATTAACCTAAGTAAACTTAAGTGTAATATGTAAATACTTATTTACACCAACACCCCCCCTTAAGTGCAACTTAGAGGAATGCCCTTAAGCTTATGAAATCTAGGATGATATGCAGAATGGGTCCCAGCTACTAGGCCATGTTAGGTGCCCATGTATAGAATGATATGCAATCTCTCATAAAGCAAAGAAAGAGGGAAAACCTCATAAGAAAAACCCTCCTGCAAAAAGAGAGATAAATAGGGATGCATGGATGAATAGAGTAATGAAGACCCCCCCATTATGACATACATCTAGTATATACATAAGAGAATGATGATAAGAGGAAGAGAGATAGGATAGGCTCCCCCCCCTGCCACAAAGAAGAATGTCAAAATAGTGACTGCTCCGATGAAGAAGTTGATCCAAGACTGCAGAATGGTGTTCCTCCCCTTAGGAAGAAACAATGCCAAAGGTACAAATGAGACACTTCCACTGTGTGTGGAAAGAATCCCATGAATAAGTCATGTCTCTGAAATCTACTCAACTGGATGAAGAACCTATCCCAAAGAACTGTCTGTCTCTGCAACTGATGAAGAACCCTGTTACAACTATTGATCATAAGTATCCATAATCACTTCAACTTGTGAGGATCGATCATGTAGAGAATGAACAAGAGAGTTAGATGGATCCCTTGTGACAACTAAAGAAGGTACTTCTGCATCAAGAAGAAGAGGTAGATCATTAATACTAAACCCCAAATCTATCATTGAACCTATATCTGCAAGACTGGATGTACCCTGCTATTTTGGACCTATCACTGTGGCGATGTATGCATGTAGACTAAACTGAGGTAGTGAGGTCTCTCACTACAACTGTCGATAGAACCCCACATGTCTAAAGGTGTTGAAGCACTATCGCTGGTGTTACTATCAGTTTCCACACTATATGATGTGCAAAGAGGATGAGAGGAAAAGCTGGGAGAACTTTCCTCAAAGTATACATCCTTCTCCACAAAAATCTGCTGTGTCTTAGGATCTAGAAGTCTATATGCCTTCACACTGTCTTCATAACCAATGAAGATACAAGGATGAGATGATTGTGCCTTGCATCCTCTAGAAGATCTCTTTGCCCATGCAAGACAACCGAAGACTCTGAAGTGTGTCACAATAGATTTTCTACCGCACCATGCCTCGAAAGGAGTTTTGTCATCTAAGGCTAGATGAGGAGAACGATTAAGAATGTGAGTGGCACTAGAGATTGCTTCGACTTCTAATGATGGATCTAGATACTTGGCATGTATCATTCAACTTTCCATAGACAACATCATCTATCTTATGTGGACTGAATGGTGCTGGAGTCTGAAGATCAATGCCCTCAAGTCTACAAAAGTCCATAAGTCTTCTGTTCACATACATGCTTCCATTGTCCATTTGGAGTACTTTGATGGCCTTTCTAGTTTTTCATTCTACATGAGTCTTGAACTCTAGAAATATGTCTAACACTTCATTCTTGTTTTGAAGAAAGTAGACCCATGTGAACCTCATAAAGTCATCAACAAAGGTAAGTGTGTAGTGACCCTAGCTAAATGCAAAAGGACCTGCTAATACCATGTGAACCATCTGTAGAACACCTTGTGCCCTTGAAGACTTCCCTCTCTGTAACTTCCTCTTTGGATGCATATCCACTGATTTTGTTGAATATTCACCCTTAGAAAAGTTGATTTGAGGTAGACCTTTGACCATTCGATTTGTACAAAGTTGTTGAAGGTAGCAGAAGTCAAGATGACCATATCGCTCATGCCATAATTGCATGTTTGAATTGGATTGTGATAACAAGGCCTTTGAAGGAGACTTGGGCACAAAATGAGAGAAAGAGTACAACCTTTTGTTATGATTCACTTTCCCTACTGCAACCAATAAATCATCTTTAAGACTATGCACTTTTACTGAGTCTGGAAGGAATTCAACTCTATGTCCATCTCCGAGGTGGGTGATTTGGTATATTGAGAGGAGATTTGAACTTAGGTTTGGAACATAGAGAACATCTTCAAACTCTCCATTTTTCATCTCCACATTTCCTTTTCCTTCAACTTCCATTTTGCTATCATTCCCCATGAAGATGTTTGGTACCTTAGAGTGCTTCAATGAAGAAAAATCCTCCTTTGAAGAACCCATATAATATGAGGCACCTGAGTCAAATATCCATTCCTTTGAAGATTTTGCATTTTCCATGAATGCTTGCCCTTTTCCCTTTGAATCTAAAGAAGACCCTTTATCCTTATAAGCAGTAGGCAATGGAACATTATGTTTCCTCACGATGTTGGTCAATTCATCAATCTTTTTGAGAGCATACTCTTCATGGCTTGATTTCTTGCAATAAGCTCACTTCTTCTTCTCCTTATTGTTGTTCCCCTTCTTGTTTGAATTTGAGGACTTGCCTTGTTGATTGGATTGTGGTGTTGTCTTTTTTGCATCCTCTGATTTGCTCTTCCATTTCCTTTTACCCTTTCCTTTACTTGAAGATTGTCCCACTGAATTTTGAGAACCCTCATTGGTCACCAATGCTTTGGAATGAGGTGATTTGAGAATCCCCATTGATTTCAACTTCTTTTCTTCATCATCCAACAATTTATCATATTCATTAAAAGTGACTTTCTTGTAGGCAGACCCTAAGTTAGTCTTTGAGGTGTTAAAAGAAGATACAAATGTGGAATACTCTGATGGCAACTTGTTATGGATGAGATAGATCAATCTGTCATCTTTGATAGAACTCCCACAATCAGTAAGCTTTGTCCTTAGCTCATTCACCTTGATGATGAAATTTTGAATTGAATCATATGACTTAGGATCTAAAGAGACGAGCTCATCTTCAATTTTGAACACATCCTATTCAGACACTTTACCATAAAGTTTTTCAAGGGTATCCCAAGCTTCCTTGGATGCAGTACACTTCTTGATTTGATACATTATCTTATCATCTACCCCCAAACATATATCACCTAGGACTTTCCTATCCATTGCTACCCAAGCTAAAATATCACTTTCTAATACTTTACCACCTACTAGTTTAGGAAAAGTACCATCTACATATTGTGAAACTCCATTATGCATTAAGTGATACCACATTTTGATTGATCATGTAGCATAGTTATGAGGAGTTAATTTTGGAAACTTAAAGTTGCCCATAATGCAAAAAATGAAAGAAAAGTGTAGAAAAGAAAGAACACAACACCAAGAACACCCCCCCTTTTCACTAAATCAAAAAACCCCTACAAAATAGATGCTTTGGGCACTTTATTAGTAGTGCAATTACAATGGGCCACTTGCCAATTTTGGCCTTTGTGGACTTCTGATTTTGTTTGTTACAACCTCTTAATGGAGTACAAATCTGAAACTTTACAATGTGCTACAATTCTGAAGCATTACAAAGCACAGAAAAGCCCTATTTCTGAAAGTGACACTTTTATCCACACAACCCTACAATCTGATACTAAATCTAGAAAATAGATAAAAAATAATGCACTTTCAAAAAAAATGTAACCTATTTTCAACTCCAAATGTGCCCGTACGAAGTGTTTGAAGTTGCAAAATGAAAATTCTGAACAATCCTTGCATGAAAACCAAAAAATAGTTGCACCACTAAAAAATTTAGGTAATTCTACCCAATTTCAAAAAAAAATGTACTTGATTTGGAGTCCGGATGTCCAAGTTATGGCCTCCCGAAGTTGGACTGCAAAAATGAAAATCAATCTGGAGAGGGGTTGCATTAGCAAATGAAAGGGTTAAATTTGATGGTCATACGACCATCACAACAGTTATAATTTTCTTTGTTTTGACATCTAGATGGCTATCAATTTTTAATAGGGGAAATGATGACATCAACAACTCCAAGCTTGATGATGACGTTAGCTATACGAAATTGTACAAAAAAAATTAGCATGGTAGGGTGATGTCGCTTGGTACTTCTACTGATTGTGTAGCCACGTAAGTGCTAACTAGAGGCTAACTTGGTAGTAATGTGTGATTGCCATGTGTCACAGCTCGTCAAATAATGCAGTTGTCAAAAATCGTTTAAATTTTGCCGACGATTTCTTACAGGCTATGGGAGACTAAATTACGATGCCGGGGTTTTTCAATTCTACTTGTTGGAAAAAATACAATGCGGTTGGGAAAGTCGAACATGCCTGATGGAAACTGATTGCAAAGGATAGAGATTGGATGTTAGGTTTTCCTTCCCTTTGCCACAAAACTATAACTTACGCCTCCCAAAAAACATTAAATCATGCCGAAATTATGCAATATAGTCCCACATTCGTGGGAAATGGGAAATCATAATTCTTTTTAAACACTAGTTTGCAGTTGTAAATGAAAAGGCAACTCATCGGATTCGATCGCTCGCCGGTGAGGCTACTGCCGGGTTTAGGGAGATTTTCTTGCCGGTGGTAGAAAATTTGCCCAAATTTATGGACTTAATGCAGTATGGCCCATGGATTTAAGGAGGTCACTAAATTAAAATAATCCCTGCAAAATAAAATTCCTTTGACAATACAAAGAGCTGAGCTGGGGTGTTCAGCTAAAAAAAAATTATGTCTGAACGAAATGAAATTTGAAAAAATAGCCCAGAATTACAGAGATAACAATAATAATGCAAATCCGAAAATGAAATTAATTAGATCCAAAAAAGATCATACCCAAACTGCAAATCGGGGCCTCCAAGGTCTGATTCGCAAAATTTTTTTGCCTCACAATCAACTTTCACCCAGCATAGGCAAATTTATAGTTGATCTTCACTGAATTGACGCTCTGGATGCAATGGTGAGGTCAGATTTGGCTCTAGATGCTCCCAATTTCAGCGAATTCTTTAGATTTGTGTCGAGGTGTTGAAGCATGAACGGTCTCAAATGGCTATGTGTAAAGAATCTCCCTCAGAGCTCTGATACCATGTAAGCATTTGGCTTAGGCCAAAATTCACCCAAGAACTAAAGAACTCAACACAAGCACACAGTAGACCAAAATAGACAGAGTATGATCAAAATGACGATATTCATTCAATATGCCAACTTGAGAGTACACTATGAGGGCCTGTATATAAAGGCCTCTCAGGAAGCACTTAGAATGTCTTTAGAAACAACCAGGAGATAAAAAGACTAAGCACCTTATCCAACATTCTAGATGAATGGATAAGAATGACGGAGTGTCATATGTGTGTAGAAGATTCCTGTGTTGTAGACAACATGTGCTTAAAAGAGGTGTGGACCCCTGTGATGTGATCATGATAACTCACAAGAGTGCACATACTCCTAGGTGACTAATAAATAAATATTAATATAATGCATTAACCTAAGTGAACTTAAGTAAGTGTAATAAGTAAATACTTATTTACACCAACAATTAGTTCGATTTTCTACGTACCCTTGCAACATCTCTTTTGCAACTCAATGATCTAGACCATTTATGCGTTGACCTAGGATAAGACAATAAAAATTTATATACTAAATTTAATTGTAAGTAACAAGGTGAAGATTGGAATAGATAAGAGTCAAACTATATGTCTAACTCTAAACTAAAATCACAAAACTATACACTTGTCATTACATAGTTGAGAGACGATATAGCTAAAGTGAGATAACATTAAAATTTGTACCAATTGAGAATGGAATATAATATATCCACCATTTATATATCACTCAATCAATAGAAAAACTTTTATTGTTACTTATAGCACAACTTCAATGTAAAAGTTGTGCGTGTGCCTGCGCGCGTGTTCTTAGATCGCAACATTTATTATTAGTGACATTTTCTTTTTTGGTGGTAAGAAAAATGTAAGGTAAGGTGGTTTTATAGTCCGCGACACTATGCCATAGTTTTTGGGTTTACATATGGTGACAGTGATTGTTCTATATAAGACAAAATTGTTCTATATAAGAGAATCCGTAATCTATAAAAAAAAAATGTCTAAAATAACTTGTACATACATCTATCTATTCTTGAATTAGTAACATTTGTCATTTTTGAAGTTTTCTTTTACATAGTAGAAAATTCATTAATTTAAGACAAAATTGAACCATACAAGAAAGCACCTTTCTCTAAAAATGACAGATAAAATTAAGTATGAAAATAAAATGCATTTACTTCTTTATATTCTTGAGGGCCAACCTCAAATATCACATCTTAAAAGAAAAAAATAGAGTTGGAAAAAAAGTCAATTTTAATTATTCAAACACTTTTAATCTATGAATCGTAATGTTTAAGCTCTCCAATTTTGAAAGAATGTCATTTATCATCATTAAATTTTTCTCTTTCTCCCCACAACTTGAATTTTAAGGAAAAGGTTTCATATATCGTCGCCATTACCAAGTCGGCCACTCGCTCGTCCCATTTTCCACAGCTGTCTATTCATGCCTTTGTATTAATATAAGTCAAGTCACGTCAAGTCAAGTCATCGCATGATTTTTCAAATTGTCACGCTTACCATCGAGGAAAGAAATGGCGACTTTGGTGAGTAGACGTGGAAAGCTTTGTCAGGGCAGGATTTTCAATAGAATGGAAAATGGCGAAGAATATTGAGTGGTGCATTATTATTCCATATATATGGTGTTGAATCAAATGGAATTTGTTAATTTGGGTCATTTTTTTATTAATTATTTGTTTGTTTACAAATGGGTTTGGGTGAAACTTTTTGTTTTCTTAAATCTTTAAGAATTATTTCAAAGATTTTCTTTAAGTCACATCAGAGACTGTTATGTATTATGGTTTAGTAGAAGACAAGGTTCGTATTAGCTGCTTCTTAGTTCAAAAAATTATTGTGGACACAATATCTATTAAGAAATTAAATATAGATTTTCCATCTTTTAAGTCATTTACATAATCAAATTCTAAATATCAAAGCAAAGAGAGTTGTGTTGTCTTGGAGAATTTGAGGCGATAGGTTTGAGCCCAAAACTATTTGGCTGCTAACCAATGAGGCTGTCATGTTTGTTGCATATATATCGAGAATATTCCAACAACAAAATAAATATCTAGGTGGGTGTTGGTCCTATAAATCAAACTAGCAGTTCAAATTGTATGTATGTACTCACATGAACTAATGTCATAAAGGCATAAGATGCAAGCTTTAAATCTTGTTGCATAGGAGTGCATAGTGTTTTGCAATTAGCCATACCAAACATATTGAGAAGTTTGTAAGAGTATTTTGGTTAGATGATGAAGGTATACTTATATATTTGAATTATCTTAATACCCAAATAGAAAATGAGATGACTCCAATAGGTTATTTTTAACATTTTGTTTAAATTTGTCTTTCATATTGTGAATATAATCTTCAACTCTACCACATAAAAAAATAGAGATAGATTATAGTGTCATCGGCCTTTTTAGTTCTAAAAGAGTTACAATGTCAAATTTGAAATGTTTGAAATTGAACTTTAAGAAATGATATGTAGGTTTTTCATGCCAAGCTCATGTTACAAGTGTGGTTGTCGTTAAACCAAAAGATCATCGTGCCAGTGCCCAATACGACTACTACACTTACAGAATCCAAACGAGCCGGCTAGTCCATTGTCACAGACCCCAAGGGGAGTGTTGATGATTTTCCAATAATCTCACCCTTGCCATTATGCAAGGGGATTCAAACATGTCGCCAAGCTCTAATACCACTTCTTACAAGTGTGGTTGTGGTTGGACCAAAAAATTGGCCTAATAATGCTTGATGCAATTGCTAGAATTATAGAATCTATATGAGACGGTAAGCCCCTTGACAAAAACTATATAGGGAGTACTGACTATTTTCCTACACTTCAATGAGCTTGTTTAAAACATATCATGTTTTTACAACCCTCCACACCTACCTTTATTTACCATTTGTTGTACATCATTATGGTTAAGTCATACATGTGTTGTTTCCTTGATATCACCATTTAACAATCCAAATTTAGCATCCAACTCATGAAAATAAGACCTATTAATTTTACTACAAGAAACATAAAAGTACAAATGTTAGTCCATTTCATTGTAGGTGCAAAAGTTTTATACTAATTTATTCCCTCATTTTCATCATAGGTTTTTGATAAATGTTAGGAATAATTTATTTTTTCAAGTGAACCATTTTCTTTATGCTTTTTTATAGAGACCTTCTTGCAACTAGTCAACTTACAATGACAACAAGGGAAAAAAACACCCATATGATCATCATACTCATTTTGCATAGGTTGCCTCAACACAACATAATTTTAATGATATCTATAGGATGTTGATTTTCATTCCATTATAAAATTGAGTTCATCAATAGACATTAAGAAGGGTTCCTCGGAAGGGTGCACCAACAATAATAAAAAGTCTATTTATCTTCATTCAGTTAATACATCACATAATTCATTGATAGGATTAGAAAGAAAAAATATTGAGAGCAAAGAAGCCATAAGATATCACACTAATATTTGTGCATGGAAGACTAAAATTGGTAAAAATAGAACAAGATTCACACCAACTATATGATAATATTATTTTCAACTTCTTGGCTAAAGGGAAAGGAACTAATTGTGCTTGGTATAGATAGGGGAACTACTTTATGCATAGTAAAAGCTTGTGGCCACTAAGTATTATGCCCTTCTCAAGGAAAGGAACACAATAAAAAAAAAATAAGAATAATATATTTGAGCTAAAGAAGAATATATTCATAAAAAGAAAAATATTTTAAAAAATTATTGTAGGTGTATTCCATTTCTTCTAGTCTTCTTTTTCTTTCTCAATTTTTATCCTTCTTCTATAATCTAATTGCTCATCCTATTGCATGTGTATTTTACTAATCCAAACAACATCATTCATTTATATTCATCACAACTCTATCAGACAACTTAAACATCACATACTAAGGCTTGATTCTTGGGTTAACAATATTAAATAGTCAAAGTTGGCATCCTTTTTCCAAGCTTAATTTTTTCCTTAGTTTGTGATTTTTAAGGATGACCTCAATGCCTTGCTCTATAGCCATTCATCATGTTGGAAAAAAAAAGTTACAATGACTAGATTAATAATTGTTGACTAAAATAAAACAATCTTTGATGTTTACAAAGAAATGATGTAATGTTCATAACACTCTATTAAGTTGGCCTAAACTTATAGCATTTGTGAACATTACCAAGTCAGTATGCACTACTACATTAAGTCAAAACTAAAAGACTAAATTTGATTAATCAAGTTGGATAATAATCTCAGATAGATGATGTGAATGTCCAAGAGTTATTGTGAAGTGAAACTTATCATTTCTTTTATAATACTTGAGATGTTCTCATACACTACAACCTTTGAAATATCTAAGAAAACAGGATATAAAGCAGTTCTATAAGTAGATCCTATTATTTCCCAAAGTACCAAAGGCTTTAAAAAATGCATATTTAATTTGAAAAGAAATCACAGTCATAAAGACCATCGTATAGAATGAATTAGCATTTACCTACATTGTTCCCATATTATGACCATGGATCTAGAATTTCATAGAAATGGAAACATGATTTTAAACATACTATATTCTATTATTCATCAAAAATAGCCACCAAAGAGTACAATTTGCAATTGAACTTCATTAATCAACTCCAAATTGTTACAAAAGAACTATCATATACCACCATCCTTCATTATCTTTAGGCACAAGCAACACACTATATTTGCTAACCCAATATTGAATATTTGATCACTGACATTAATAAATTGTAGTAAATTTTTGAAAAACCTTTGAAAAGAAAAAAACACATCTAGAATCGTCTTACTCAAACAACTACAAGAATATTTGAGCTACTATATTTTTATATATGTTAAAAAGATTACATTTACCATTAATGACAATAATTTTTCATGTGTATCAAAAGAATGACTAGAAAGTACATGCATTATATCACACTATGGATAGTTTAAGGACCATGAAAGTAAAAAAGGATGCATTAAATCAAGAAATTTATTGATTACATTGATAAAATCACAAGGATTTTGACATAAAATATTTCCTAGAAGATCTAAAGTTACAAGTTCAAAGTCTAGCCAACATGAATATTTGGTACCTTAAGAATTCATAAATAATTTATTGCTATTTATTGATCCACTCTTTGAAATGGATGTAGAACTTACAAATAATAAAAAATAAAAATGAGTTGAATAATGCGATATCTATAGGCCCTCTCCTATATCTCGTGTTGATTTCTACATGGCACATCATGAACAATCTATAACATTAAAGCATTCAAGTCTTGGGAGTGAGAAATTCCTAAGTTTTATTATTCATCAAATATTCACTTCATCAAACACCAAACTTTGTCTCGAGATTATAAAATTATAAAGTTAGAAACTCCTCTTGAGACTTTTTTTAATATGCCTAGAAGATATCAGCTTTCTTGATAATTATAGAATATGAAATTTAGTCATAAATGAACTTTAAGATATATAGAAATCTATGATCTTTCACTTATCTCCACATTAAGGGTGAGCCCACAATAGGGGGTGCCACTTTTGTGGCACGAACGAAATTAGCATTGTTAAAAATAATTCGAATTAAGATTGTTCACATAAACTATATATGTTCATGGGAATACATAAATTATGTTCGCATGTTCTGCATTTCATTATGTATTCGGACGATAATATAATGAAAAAATGTTTGCAACTTTATACATATTTTTTCACACACTTTTTGTACGAACATACAATATATGTTCGTATGAATATTGTGTTCACGTGAACATGGATTATTTTAAAAAAGCTTTTATTCTTTTTCAGATTTTTTTTTTAAAATGGCCTTTTGACCCTCAAAACTAGAATCAAATGACCTCCTACTATAAATCTAAAAATGTGAAATTGTTCTTCTTGGAGAAAGCTTTCCAATCACTATAATTTTAATCAATAGTATATTCATTAAGGGTTTCAAATATGAGTTTGACTCATTATAGGTTGATTAACAATTGAATATCAACTGACTTTGACACTTCGGAAAAAATTGTAAATTAGGTCAAATTTTTTTTTTCAAAAATCTCTAGGAAATAGGTTACTAGGATAGCTTTCTATTGAAAAAAGATAATTTGATTTATGATATATTGAGTTCAAGTTATGCTTGTCAAAATGAATGTATGTCTGAATTACGATAGATGTCACTTCAAAACTTCTTAAACTATACAATATTAACCTAAATTGAATCAAACCAAATGGATCCTCTAGATATTGATATTACAAATCCAACATCAAAATAATTACCTTATTATCATTTGTAGAAAAAAAAGTTATGCTTGTCAAGCGAACTGTCACTCTTTAGAAATTTTGATTTTTCATATGTACCACTTTTCAAGGGAGAAGAAAAAATTGACTTAAATAAAAGAAAATTAATAAAAAAATATGGTTACAAACACACACACACACACACACACACACACACACACACACACACACACACACACATATATGTATATATATACATACATACATGCATACATACATACATACATACATACATACATACATACATATGTTGAATTACTTTAGTGCTAGTTATTTCAGTTATTTCATAATTGTTCGATGATAATATATATGTTCGGGTATTGACTTTCAGTTATTTCAGTCATAGTCACTTGCTAGTTGGGATCTACACAATGAACCTTCCTACCATTGTCTATTTAGTTTAGAATATTGTGTTTGTACATGTGTTGATTTTATGCTGGTTGTAGGTATCAGGTATTGACTTCTCTAAATTGCCAAGATGAGCATACCCTATTACAATATCTCAATGGTAAGAGAGGGGAGATAACTCTTGAGTCCAAATCCTATCCTTAAACCATTTGTTCTAAAAAGTAGGACAAAAATCTGAGTTAGTCCACCTTTCCCAATTCATCAAGTGACGTGAATTCATGATTATAGCCCTAGAGTTTGATTATGTTTTTTTGTTGAGTTTTTGTATTTTGGTTTTGTGGGTCTGTAATGATTTTTTGTTTTAATTAAATCAAATTAAAAGATAATTGAATGGAAATTTTATAAAGAAAATTTGATATTTAATTATATTTAATTAATTGAGAAATTAAATAAATAAAAGAATAAATTTAAAAGATTATGTTAAAGTTCTATTTTTGATGTATTTATATTTATTTTATTTAATGATAATTACTTAAGAGTTTTATTTTAATAATAAACTCCAAATAATGTTATTAATTAAGTTAATAAATATATTATTAAAAAAGTCTTGTGAATTAATTAAATAAAGGAATTAAACTCAAATATTTAATTAAAGTTCTAATTTAGACATATTTATATTTATTTAATTTGATAATGATTATTTTACGAATTTTATTTTAATAATAAACTCTAAAAAATATTACTAGTTGAATTAATAAATATATTATTAAAACGTCTCATAATTGATAAGAGAGAGTAAATAATTATTTAATAAAGTTTATTTTAATTAAATTGCCTAAAGCTTATGCATGAAATTATAATATAGTAAATTAATTAAAGAGAGAAAGCTAATTATTTAAATAAAGATATTTTGTAATTAAATGTCTAAAAGAGTTGTGTATGAAAAGGTACAAGGTAATAAAGTAATTGATCAGTGAGTTCCCTCTCGTGATTGCACAATTACAGCCCCAAATTAGGGGAGAAGTCTTTATCAAAGATCTAGAGCTTATTTTGCAATTACACAATTTTGGAGAAGCAATTTTCAAAGAATGAAGCTTTTCAAAAGGAAGGGGTTTTCTCGTGTCCTTCGTGCATTTATGTGTTTGCATGTTAGAATTAGATCCAGGTAGGATCTCATAGTTTAATTGTACAATGGATTTCCATTCTTCGAATTCATGTCTTCTTCGTGTCCAGGTAAATATGTTTTTAGAGTTTTTAAATGTGGTTGAAAAACCCTCGTGTTGAAATCTTCTATGCCTTATTCTTAATACGTCTTTGAGCGAAGTAATTTGATTGAAACCCTTGTTTGAGAAAATTGAATTTTCATTATAGAATTATTTGTGATTTAATTTGAAACCTCATAATGGATTTATTATTCTTTTTTTCAGAAACATTTGTGAATGATTATAGCATTGAAATCTTTGTCTTATTGATTAGAAAATGGGATGAGAGTTTAGAAAGTTTCCATTTTTAGTAAGGTTCCTATTTTTGAAAACTGTCTATTTTTAGTAGGTTTTTATTTTTGGAATGTTTCTATTTTTAGTAGGTTTCTATTTAGGAAAAGTTTATATTTTAGCAAGCTTTATTTTGAGAAAGTTTCTATTTTTGGAAAGTTTATATTTTTAGTAGGTTTCCTTTTTTTAAAGTTTCCATTTTTAATATGTTTCTATATTTTGAAAGTTTGTATATTTAGAAAGTTTATGATTTTAACAAGTTTCTATTTTTAGAAAGTTTTCATTTTTAGCACCTGTTCGAGAAAGTTTTTCCAAACTTTAATAAATTTAAAATTATCATGGTAATGATTGGTAATTATTATTATTTATAATTTTAATGAGTATTCTTAAAATTTTAAATTTAATTATTTGAAATTTTGATTTGTTACTTTATTATTTAAATATAATTCTAAAGTAAATTAAAAATCAAAGAAATTAATTCTGACAATTGATGTTTTCTTTTATAAACTTGGATGTGTTTATATGGTTCAGATATATGAAAATGATTTGTAACACTTGGAAAATTTTATTATTCGAAAATCTTAGTAATTATAATGCTTTAGGAGAATGAAAACTGAAACCTTGATTGAGATCGAAAACAAGTGAAAATGGATATGTTGTGTTTTGAAAACCTAATATATGGTGAAAGTTACTTTTGTATGTACTCTTTTTATGACGTGTGATTTTACTATTGGGTGTCAGGTTGACTTAACTTTGATCAATAAAGATGTTTACTAGAGGCTTGGGAGTTTTGTTTGTGATGTCATGATGATGTTTTGATCTCAATCTTTTATACTCAACCATGGGAATGTGTCTGGTATGCTCTATGAGGTGTTTTGAGATATTGATTGTTATTGTTTTCCAATATTCTTGTGTGAAACTGAGGTGAATGGTGTGACCTATCTAATATAACCTTTGAATCTTCAATCAATTGTATTTGGATTTCCTTTCAGCCACTTGTATAGGATTGAGGTGTTTGTATGATGTAATGCTCCGCCAAGGGATCTAAAGAATTACACTAAGTTTACCAAACTTTTTTTTTTTTTTGTAAAACATGAAAGATAAACCATTCATAACATTCGCAAAAGCAATAGTAACATCCAACTAAAATTAATCATAACATAACAGATTACATTCTTCATAGATCCCTTAACATAGTATCACATCTAAATTAACTATTCATCTAACATCACATCCTTATGAAATCACAATGATACAACCAACATTCTTAAACTACATACAAGTGTCCTTTTTTTGTAATTACATTTTAGATTGCTCAATCATCCACTGTACATGTTACAAGGTATGAAAAGCTTAAAAGAATAAAGCATCCATGTAAATAAAGTACATCATCATCCAATATTAATCTATGATGCAATAAAAGTAAATGAAACTATAAACAATACATGATACATCATCATCATAAAGATATAGACATCCATCATGTAAAATAACCATACATCAAAAACATAAATAACTAAGTGCATGGTTCCTCCCAACCGTAAATAGCATCATTAGACCATCGTGGATCCTAGCCATCCCTCTGTGCGTAAAATTCCAAAGCACCGAAGAGATCATCGGTATTAACATAGTAGGAATGTCACTCCTAAAAACATCCTACTAACATGCAAAGTAAAGCATAATAAATCATCAACTAACATATGCAAATCATCAATGTAAGGAACATACTAGTAAATACATCTATCATAAGGTATATCGTCTATCATAATGATCCAAGAACATAATGAAGATAAATACCAACCAAGAAAGCATCAGCCACGATGTCTCAGACGGATCTCAAATGATAAGAGTGGAAAATACACTACCACCCAACCGCGTGGAACCTAAGTGGTCCACTCCCACCATGTTGAGGAGATAATCTCAAGTCCCAAACATGCTATCAATTCACAAAGCATAAATCTCTATAAGTCCAGGAATCCTAAAAGTATACTACTCAAGGGTTCCATCACAGAAAATCGACATCTAATTCCCAGAGGCACACAATGACATGTAAGAAACCTACTATGCAAGCGAAAAAGTGTCATCGCATTTATCACATACAAGTTACCTTGGCAGTTAGCTAAATTCCACGGGTCCATACTGATCTCATGCGGCCACTAGTATCCTCTCATACTGATGAGGCATACTACGGAATGCAAGGCTGCAACCATGCGTTCTCACTACTCCCATCCTAGCCTGTACAAGCGCTCAAGGCATGGCAAGAACATCAACAATTATTTTTTTAGGTTCATTTAATCCCCATTTAGTGTGTAAATGTTATCACTTATTAACCAAACTTACAATGAGTTACCCTGGTAGCCACTTAGGGCCTCGGCCCCCATTGCAAGCCACTTTCCGACACTACAAGTAGATTACCTACCCTAAGCTCATGGAATCATAAATCACCACAGTCCTATACAAGCGACTGTAAAGAAAATCCAAAAGATAATCCATAAAAAGAATTATCAAATATCCATGATAAAAGCATCAAATATCAAAAATAAGAATCATCAAATCTCCAAGATAAGAATCATCAAATCTCCATGAGCATTTGAAAAAAAAAATTCCATTGAAAATCATGACTACAACAGTTCTCTATTGGCAACTGAAGGCGTCACTGATAATCATAAGTATTCATTGGTTCTCAACAAGCAACCAAGAATATCTCAAAATTATACTGATCAAAGATTCCAAAATGGTTGAATCAAACATGTCACAACATGACATCATCAAAAAATAAATCCACATTTCAGTCTCATCATGGTGACTAAAAAATAATCCAAGAATAACTGATCAATGACTCAAAAATGATTAGCTCAAGTGTCTCATACACATACATCTCAGCTTCACACATGAAGACTGATGAACAATAACAATCAGTAAATACAAATATTTCATAGAGCACACAATCACATTACCATGGTTGGGCTTATAAAGATTGAGACCAAATAAGATCAACATGCCAACACATCTCATAACCCCTGAGCCTTTGGTAACAGCCTAGGACTGGTCAACACTAGTCAACCCAAAACTCAAAACAAGAAGCATATAGAATACATGATGCAAACACATGTTTTGGTTTACTAAAATCACATAGTTGAATAATGTGTAGGGGTTTCCAGTTTTCTATTTGCAAGTATACCTCAAGTGTCTAAGTTTTATTATTTGACCTACAAGTCAACCCATTTGTTCCCCGATAGCATTATCCTTCCATTATTAAGAATTACATTCTAAGAATAACCTAAGGATAAATATTTACTTATTAAATCATTTTCTTTATTTGCTAAGATCCATAGTACTAATTGGATAACTCTTCTTTAATTTTACTTCTACATTTCAACATAATCAAAGAACCACTATTTATTTATAAAAGAACCAATTATCAATCTTCGAATAAGAAGAAGATAACTTTATTTATCTCAATCCATAAACATAAGTACACCATCCATGACCTATTAGATCTTATTAGTTTTCAATTAGAAACTTAATTAAGTATTACTAAAGTTTGATTCTTTTAATTTAATCGTTATCATCATTGATAACCATATAATATCTAAAGTCATAATTCAAGTCATATGACTTATCAACTTCGATATAGATAATCTACAATCTCGTTAAAAGAATTATATCAATTAAATCTCTATTACATAACTTAATTATTAATTAAATCTAATTAACTCTCATTAATTGATTTAATTAATAATTGCATAACCATAGCAACGTTTTAATTAATATCAGTTGACTAATAACCAACTAGAATTCTATAAGTTGAAAGTCAACTATAATTCAATACTCAAATGATCATATTAAGAATTCAATAATAATAATCTTGTTAATAATTAATAACAAGCTATATTGGAAATCTTATTAATAATTCTATACTAACCAAATTCATCACTCTTCAACAAAGTTTCCATTTATATTTTAATAATAACAAGTTATAATAAATCCCCAATACCAAGTATTATTATCTCAAATAAGTTTTCCCTATGTACATTGATTTAGTTAATTGATACTCTTCCAAATTATTAATCAATTCAATTTGATTAATATCTTTTACAGTACTTCAATCATTAACTAATCTCTACTAGATTAACTCTAATCGTATTAATTGATAACTATTTAAACTATTATTTATTAATAGTTTGTTAGACCCAAAAAATATTAATAAATAATAAACTCATCAAAACTATTATTAATCGATCTAGAGAACTTTACATAAGCTTTATTAGTTAACTCTTAATACCATTAAGGTATATCAATAATTATAACGTATTAACAATTCAGATTATAACTAGGTTATTAAATGTTATAACAATGATTTTGACCCTTATCAATTAAATCCAATATCATTAAAGTCTCCTCATTTAAAAACGTAATATAAAATTACCATTTCTAAATTATTTAATATATATTAAATAGTATTTAATATACATTATAAAAAGTCCACTATATAAACTATATTAAAATATCTTTCCCTTTTAAATTTCTCTGATTTAAAAATTCATTTACTTAGATTGACTAATAATTAATTACACTTCTTCTACTATTAACTAATCTTAATTAAATTTGATTTAATTAGATTAGATAATAAACCATATAAAACTAATGCATATTAATAAGATTCTGCGAAGGGAAAATTGCAATAATATCTTTAATTCATTCCATGCTTTGATATATTATTTTTGTGAAGTTTAAGCATAAAGAGCTCTTGGTTATGGAAAATGGAGAAATATCTATCATTGAATAAAATAGTCTCAGTACGATGGCCATATCTCCCTAATGAACCTTTGGATCAGGCTGAAATTTAAATATGTTGGAGAGGGCCAAGTTGCGTCAACTTTGACCGGAGCGATCGAATAAATTCGATCATAATAAAAAGTTATGAATGACTGAGTTTGGGTCTATCCAAGGGGCAGCGACAAGTCAATTTGTGATGAATTAAGAATTTCCTCTTAAATAATTGTTCTCTAAATTTATCCAATAATTTCACTAATGGATTTGGCCATAAATCTTCAAACCATTTCCAAATCTATTTCAATTTGATTCTAATTCAAACCCAAACTCGTTTAAATCTAATTTTTTCCTTAATTGGATCTAAGATTTTTCTATTATTTTTTTTGCAACCATACATATCTAGATTCCAATTTAATTGTAGATTCAATCACAAAGAGTATTCAGACACATAAAAAACATGATGAAGATAGGAAGAGAAATAGTGCAAAGGGAATATGAGAATATCACGAGTGCACCTATACACTGATGCTAATTTGCCATGCCTCAGAAGTCCATAGAAAATCTCTTCCTTCTTTAACATTCGCAAATTCCTCCATGATCCAAGCCAACCGAAATTTCCACATGACAAGAAGTGCTAGATTCTGATGTTAATTCGCTCTTCCTCAGAAAACTCGCAGAGCAAGCTCCCTTCTTCAGAATTCTTGAGTCCTCCAATGCTTCAATTGCTCTCCACGCTATACCTAAGCTTCTATGAATGCCTGAATATAAAGAGCTCTCAAGAAACCTTTGGAATGCTTCTTGAAACAGCTGGAAGGTGTCACCAACTAAGCATGGGTCTTTTCCAACTTTTTTGATGAGTCATTGTAGACACCTTGTGCTTAATTGATGCACTAACCCCCGTGTTGTTGACACATGTTAATTCTCATGCAAGCTTATAACTCCAATTTACTTTTTAAATAATTTCTATTTAAATTTTATAACTTTCATTTTAATTTTTATAATTATTATTATTATTCTATTTATTACTTTATTATTATTTTATAATTATTAATAATTTTAATTTCTAGTTTTCTTTTATTTAATTCCTTATCTCAATAATTCACATTTAATTAATCACAATCAAAATATCAAAGATCGTGATATTTTATTAATTTTTTCAAATAAATAATTTATTAATTAAATCTATTTGTTAAGACTTAATTAATGGAAAATTCACCATAGACCTCCAAGACAAAATATGAAAACTCATCATAGAACAAATCATACAAAATAAATCTAAAGGGTTTAATATCACGACTTATGTCATCTGATGCATTCAAAGGGTACTCAACTCAGATACTTGTCCTAATTTTCAATTAGGACAAATGGCTTAAAGGGTAGGGATTTGGACTTGAGAATTTATCTCCCCTCTCTTATCATTAAGATAATATGATAGGGTACACTCATCCTAGCAAATTCAGAAAAGTCGATACCCAGTACCTACAACCTACATAAAAACTATGCATGTACAAACACAATATATACTAAACTAAATAGGCAATGGCAGAAAGTGGTGCATCATGTAGATCTTGACTAGCAGGTGACTATGACTCCTTTCCTTAACTACATCAGACACGCCATACAAAAGCAAACATGTAAAGCAAACATGCACACCATACACATGCAAGTATGGGGTAAGTATCCATAATAAAACACATATGGTAAATCATCTTACTAATCATCATTAATAACTGAAAGCACTGAAAATAATCATCATGCATACTTGAAATGTAAAGTCTAAATAATTTCATCACATAATAAACTGAATTTATAGCACAATATTTGATAATCTCAAAAGAATGTTGCTAACTAACAATATAAAACTAGCTCTAAAAGAGTCCAACAACAATAACAAAATGTGAACTAGGGGTAGGCACTACATATAATTTGTTCTTGGTGATGTCATGTTATGACAAGGATTGGTTTATGTATACTTGATTTTGGGATTAGTTATCTTAGGATGATCGTATTGGTAGAATCTATAATTATGATAAGTGATTTTCAGTGCTTGTCAATTGCTTGTTTAAGAATTGATGTATGGTATGTGGTATTTTGAGATCTTTTTTATTTTACTAAGCTTAGGGTAGGTTATCTATATGTCATGTTGATAAGTGGCTTGCAATGGAGGTCGAGACCCTAAAGAGGCCGACAGGTAACCCATTGTAGGTCATTTAATAATTGATAACATTTCATTAAATGGGTTTAAAATGAATTAATAAGAGTCATTGTTTTCCTTGGCCATACCTTGAGTGCTAGTATAGGCAAGGATGAGACAAGAGAGGATGCTTGGTTGTGACCATGCTTCGTTAGCATGTCTTGTCGGTACGAAAGGATACTAGTGCCGCATAGAGTCATTAGGGGGCCAAAGTATTAAAAGACTAGCCAAGTAACCCTAAAGTTGGTTTGTGCGATGACATAATTTTTCCACATGTGCATAATAGATTTTCTACATGTTTGTGTTGCCTCTGGGTTTAATTGATACTTGTGTCTTGGTACCCTTTGAGCTAGTCTTCTTTTAGGTGATTTCTTGAACCTAGATGTTGGTTTTGACTTTTGAGTTTGTTATCCTATTTGGGACTTGAGATTATCTCCTCAACATAGTGGGAGTGGACCTTTTTAGGTTCTACAAGGTCGGTTGGTAGTGATTTTTTTTATACCATTGAGATCCGACTATTTGATGTCGTTGCTGGATGTATTTGTGCAAATGTTTCTTTTTATCTGATATTGTATTTCTATGATGGATGGTTATATTCTAAGTGTATTATATTTGATTTCATATATCTTAAGAGATGTTGTGATCTATTTCATGATGTATATTATTTCAGCCCTTCATACCCTCTGACATGCACAGTAGATGATGGTGCATTATGATTATTGCCAAGTGACATTTGAGATGATTGTATATCGTTTAAGTGGAATCATACTTGTACATTATTCCTTGATGTGGATTTATTATATATTGGTTGTAGTGTTAATTAAAAATTAAATATGATTCATAGTCATGGGACCCTTAAGAGTTGTAACCTATTTATATGTTGTTGAGGTATGAGTGTATGTTAATAGCTTCAGCTATTCTATTACTATTGTGTATGTTATCGTTTTAAAAAAAAATGTTTGACAAGCTTAGTGAAACTTTAGGTTAACTTCTTTTGGGTCACATGGCAGGGCATTACATTTGGTATTAGAGCCTAAGTTTCTACATTGAGAGCTCTAGGTATATTGAAATGCCACTAGTTGATAACTAGTTGAACACTTGAAACTTGAAAACTTTAGACTTAATACTTGAAACATAGAAAAAGGAAAAACTCTTGAGTTGGACTTCAGACATATTTTTTTATGATTATGCTTTAAGGTAGTATGCCTTTAATAGTCTTTGTGAGCATTATGTTGTTCTTGTTTGGGTGTTTTCAATAGAGTTACAAACTTGAACCTAAAGAGTTTCAAAAAAAAAATAGAAGTAATGAAACTTTTGAACATGAAACTTGGAAACTCATAACATTTATGTTCTTAACTTTTGATTTATGTCTATACATTATAACTTTTATGTTTTCCAATGGAATTAGAGATGTTGATCTTTTGTTTGGATTGTTTTAGGGGATCTATTTCAGTTTTTGTTAAAAAGATGAATGTTGGATCAGTAGGGTTTTCAATTTATTATTAAACCATAATCATATTGCTCTAAGTGACTAAAAGTGTATACATAGTTAACTTATTTGTATTAATCTCTTAAATGAGCTCTTGTTTGACATTATAGATGGTATTCTTTGACTTTTAGTTACCTTAATCATTGTAGTAGGCTTCCAAGAGTAAGCCTAAGTCTAAAGGGGGTGGATGTAATGCCCACCCCTAGTTTAGTTTTATCTTTCTTGTAGGCTTCTAGGAGTAAGCCTAAGTCTAGGGGGAATGGATGTAATGCCCACCCCTACTCGATCTTTCTGATTTGTTTTGTCTAGATTTTTTTAGGCTCGTTCTATGATTATGTTTTATGATTATTGGTACTTGGTTACTAGAACTAATTAATTGTATTTCATAGTCAGTTGATATATATGTTGAGTTACTTTAGTACTAGTTATTTCTTGATTGTTCGATGATGATATATATGTTCATATATTGACTTTCAGTTATTGAATGATGTTAGTTAGATAAATGATTTTTATGCAGTTTCTATGAATACTTACCCCATACTTACATGTGTATGGTGTGCATGTATGTTTTCTTTATGTTTGATGTTTCTGATATGGTTGAGGAAGGGATTCATAGTCACCTACTAGTCAGGATCTACACGATGAACCACTTCCTACCAGTGTATATTTAGTTAAGAATATTATTTTTGTACATGCATAGATTTCATGTAGATTGCAGGTATTGGGTATTGACTTCCCTGAATTGCAAGGATGAGCGTAACTTATTGCAATATCTCAATGGTAAGAGGGGAGATAACTCTTGAGTCCAAATCCTATCCTTAAACCATTTGTCCTTAAAAGTAGGGCAAGAATCTAAGTTAGTCCACTTTTCTGAATTCGTCAAGTGATGTGAATTTGTGATTATAAACCTAGAGTTTGATTATGTTCTTTTATTGAGTTTTCATATTTTGGTTTTGTGGGCTTGTGATATTTTTTGTTTTAATTAAATCAAACTAAAAGACAATTTAATTATTTAATTTAATAAAAAATTTATAAAGAATATTCGATATTTAATTATATTTAATTAATTGAGAAATTAATTAAATAAAAGAATTAAATTTAAAAGATTATATTAAAGTTCCATTTTTGACATATTTATATTTATTTAATTTAATGATAATTATTTATGATTTTACTTTAATAATAAGCTCTAAATAATATTATTAATTAAGTTAATAAATACATTATTATAAAATGTCTCGTGAATTAATTAAATAAAGGAATTAAACTTAAAGATTTAATTAAAGTTCTAATTTAGACGTATTTATATTTATTTAGTTTAGTAATTATTATTTAGGAGTTTTATTTTAATAATCAACTCTAAATTATATTATTAATTGTATTAATAAATATATTATTAAAACATCTCATAATTGATAAGAGAGAGTAAGCAATTATTTAATAAAGTTTATTTTAATTAAATTTCATAAAGCTTATGCATGCAATTAAAATATAGTAAATTAATTAGAGAGAGAAAACTAATTATTTAAATAAAGATATTTTGTAATTAAATATCTAAAAGAGTTGTGTATGAAAAGGTAAAAGGTAATAAAGTAATAAACAATAATTGATCAGTGAGTTCCCTCTTGTAGTTGCACAATCAGAGCCCCAAATTAGGGGAGAACTCTTTATCAGAGCTCTACAACTCATTTTGCAATTACATAGGTTTTGGAGAAGTGATTTTCAAATAATGAAGCTTTTCAGAAGGAAGGGGTTTTCTCGTGTGCTTCGTGTGTTTGTGTGTTTGCGTGTTTGCATTAGATCGAGGTAGGATCTCGTGGTTTAATTGTAATATAGATTTTTATTCTTCGAATTCATGTCTTCTTCGTGTCTGGATAAATCTACTTTTAGAGTTTTTAAATGTGGTTGAAAAGCCCTTGTGTTGAAATCTTCTATGCCTTGTTCTTAATAAGTCTTTGAGCAAAGTAATTTGATTGAAACCCTTGTCTAAGAAAATTGAATTTTCGTTAGAGAATTGTTTGTGATTTAATTTGAAACCTTGTAATGGATTTATTTTTCTTTGTTTCTAAAACATCTGTGAATGATTATAGCTTTGAAATCTTTGTCTGATTGATTAGAAAATGGGATGAGGGTTTAGAAAGTTTCCATTTTTAGTAAGGTTCCTATTTTTGGAGATTTTCGATTTTTAACAGGTTTCTATTTTTTGAAAGTTTCTATTTTTAGAAGGTTTCTATTTCGAGAAAGTTTCTTTTTTTAGCAAGTTTCTAATTTTAGCAAGTTTCTATTTTTGGAAAGTTTATGTTTTAAGTAAGTTTTCATTTTTGGAAAGTTTATATTTTTAGCAAGTTTCTATTTTTGAAAAGTTTCATTTTTTAGTAGTTTCCATTTTTAGAAAGTTTCTATATTTAGTGTGTTTCTATTTTTAGAAAGTTTCTATTTTTAGCAAGTTTCTGTAGTTAGAAAGTTTATGTTTTTAATAAGTTTTCATTTTTGAAAAGTTTCCATTTTTAGCAAGTTTCGTTTTCGGGAAAGTTTGTCCAAACTTTAATAAATTTAAAATTATTATGGTAATAATTGATAATTTTAATTATTGATCATTTTAATAAGTATTGTTAAAATTTGAAATTTAATTATTTGAAAATTTGATTTATTACTTTATTGTTTAAATATATTTCTAAAGTAAATTAAAAATCAAAGAATTTAAGTGGGAGAATTAATGTTTTCTTTTATAAACTTGAATGTGTTTATATGTTTCAGATATATCAAAATGGTTTGTAATACTAGGGAAATCTTATTATTTGAAAACCTTAGTAATTATAATGCTTTGAGGAAATGAAAACTGAAACCTTGATTGAGATCGAAAACATTATCAACTATAATATTTGGAAATGAAAACTTGAAAACCTACAATTGAAAATGGAATTGTTGTGTTTTCAAAAACCTAATATATGGTGAAAGTTACTTTTGTATATACTCTTTACGACGTATGATTTTACTGTTGGGTGTCGAGTTGACTTAGCTTTGACCAGTCAAGATGTTTACCAGAGGCTTGGGAGTTTTGTTTGTGATGTCATGATGACATTTTGATCTCGATCTTTTATACTCAACCATGGTAATGTGTCTAGTATTCTCTATGAGGTGTTTTGAGATATTGATTGTTACTGCTTTCCAGTGTTCTTGTGTGAAATTGAGGTGAATGGTGTGACCTATCTGATATAACCTTTGAGACTTTGATCAGTTGTATTTGGATTCCCTTTTAGTCACTTGTATAGGACTGAGGTGTTTGTATGAATTGTTCTTGGTGATGTCATGTTATGACATGGATTGGTTTATGTATACTTGATTTTGGGATCAATCCTATTAGGATGATTGTATTGGTGGAATCTATGATTATGATCAGTGATTTTCAGTGCTTGTCAATTGTTTGTTTAAGAATTGATGTATGGTATGTGGTTTTTTGAGATCTTTTTTATTTTACTTGGCTTAGGGTAGGTTATCTATATGTCATGTTGGGAAGTGGCTTGCCATGGAAACTGAGGCCCTAAAGAGGTTGACAAGTAACCTATTATAGGTTATTTAATAAGTGATAACATTTGAAATTAAATGGGTTTAAAATGAATTAATACTTGAGTCATTGTTTTCCTCGCCCATGACTCGAGTGCTAGTATAGGCTAGGATGGGAGTAGAAAGGACACTTGGTTTCGACCATGCTTCGTTAGTATACCTTGTCAATACAAAAGGATACTAGTGCTAGATATAGTCACTAAGGGGCTAGAGCTTTAAAAGACTAGCCGAGTAACCCTAGAGGTAGTTTCTGTAATGACACTTACCCACATGCATAATAGATTTCCTACATGTTTGTGTTGCTTCTAGGTTTAGTTGATACTTGTGTCTTGGTACCTTTTGAGGTAGTTTGCTTTCAGGTGATTCCTTGAACCTAGATGTTGGTTTTGACTTTTGAGTTTGTTATCCTATTAGGGACTTGAGTTTATCTCCTTAGCATAGTGGGAGTGGGCCTTTTTGGGTTCCACGAGGTTGGGTGGTAATGCTTTTTCTTATACCATTGAGATCTGACTGTTGGATGTCGTTGGTGGATGTGTTTGTGCAAATGTTCCTTTTTATCTAACCTTGTATTTCTATGATGGATGGTTATATTCGAAGTGTATTGTATTTGATTTCATATAGCTTAAAAAAATAAGATGTAGTTAATAATTGGTCATAAAATAAATCATTTTGGTGAATATTTTGTTTTTGCATATGCATGAAAAAGGCATTATATTCCTTTCTTGTCAAGCAATCAACTTGCCCAACTCACTGACACACTCTAATGCACATTTCATTGGGTTTCTTATTACAAAAAGGAAAATGATGGGGTGAAGGTGAAAACACATTGAATTAGATAAATTCCATAACTTTATAACCACATGAGACTCACTACCTCAACCATAAACTAAATTAATAAAAAAAATATAACAAAATTCTTGTTCATCAACCCAAAACAAGTTGATAATTGTCAATGTCATGCATGGTGGGCTTGTGTCTTCCAAGGGCTTATTTGGCAACCCAGGTTCAATTCTATAAGAGATTTGTATCCTCAAGCAACAAATGCAACTGCTAGGAAAGGAAAGGGAGCAACTTAGCAAAACTTCTAGAGGGTAGCGAACATTGGGCCAACATATTGATAAACTTTCAGAGGTTATTGGGAATGTAGAAGAAGTGAAAAATCTCATGCATAAGATACCACTGCTTGAAGAAAAACAAAGGGTGATGGATAAAGAGATAAATAGCATTCAGAGGAAGGTGTCAAAACTGGAAGCTGGGCAATTGGTATAAATTGTTCAAACAGCTCATGGACAATGTGAGTAACCTCTTGAAGAGGAATGAGATTGACAAAGGCTAGGACTCCCCTTCGAGGGCAAAGATTTAGGGACCAAGAAAACATACCCATTATCACTCTAAGAAGAATGAGGAATTTAGTAAGAAGGACAAGGTGAAGGCTATTGCTGAAAATATGCAAACTCTAGTGGACCAGGCTGTTCACCTCATAAAGACTTCTTAGTTGGTCGGTTGTTCTTTTGCTGTACTTTAGCTATTTTTTCTAGCTTTGTCTTGTGTGACCTCATGAATATTTTTGTTGAAGGTATGTCTCATGTTTTTCCATGCTTTTGTTCTCTGATGTTCTTTTCTTTTGTTTATCTCTAGACTTCTATTATTGTAAAGGTTTTGGGTCCTTTAAAACCTGTTTTTACTTAATCAAAACACCACTAGTGCCTACATAGATATGACCCCCATAGACTACTAAACATGAACTTGTCCTATCTTTCTCACCACGTTATTTCTTCATTCCACCTCATGTATACCTCTTCTAGTCACTTCAACATGAAACCATTGTGGTAAAAGAAAATTGATTAAGGTCGTGAATAAATATTTGAGCATAATCAATTTGAGTTCAAAGTAGAAATCAGATGAGTTTTTAAAGTAAAGCTTCAAGTTCAAAATTCAAATTGACAAGAACAATGAAAGAAAAGACAACAAAAAAACACAATAATCTTGTTTGCTGTTATTTGTGGACATTTTTTAATTATCATTTTCTAACAATATTCATTTTTTCTATTATTACTTATTGTTTTACATAATGTTTACCTTTTTAATATTATAAATATATCTATTTTATCTTAATTTTATTAGAAAACTATATTTAAAAATATCATTCACACATTTCTATTAATGTTACAATAGAAGATGTTTGATTGTTTAGCAAACAAATTTTCATAAAAGGAAAAAAAAATTCACATGGTAAAAAATAAAAATTACATCTAGTAATTTTGCTTTATAAAAAGTAATGGAATAAATAAACTTAAGAGTTTTATTATATTTTATAATTAAAAAAATCTTCACTTAATATTTAGAAGAAATAATTATTTTTTAAAAAATTATAAAAAATTATGAGAACTATTAGAATTTAATAATAATTATTCAACATTCAAGGATTAATATAGATTAAAATTAATTATAATAATATTCATATCTTGAAAGATAAAAAAATAATATTATAAAATATTGAAAAATATATATCTCTTTTATGAGACTTTGTATTAACATACATAGAACCACTTGATTAACATGTTCAAAATTAATCATATTCACGTCTCCTTTTCACAAGGAATTTCAAATACATAATCATGTGACAACATTATAAGATATGAGTAGCAAATGTTGGAGTTTATTTCATCTATTCACAAAAGACTATCAAGATATAAAGTAAGAACTTTTTTCTGCGGGGGTGGGGGGAGTGTCGGGGGGTTGGTGAGGGGGAGGGGCTTAGGATGTAGATGTAGACCAGCTTCCCCTATTTCCTAGTTCTGTGGCATTCATATTTCCTTCATTATTAATAAAAGGTGAGATATCTATAGGAAATTGAAAAGCTCTGGGGGCGCCAAGAAATGCACCACTAATTGTATGTAATCTATCAACTACCTCTATCATATTAGGTCGCTCTTGAGGTAATTCCCTTGTGCAAAACAACCCAATTTGTATAGTCTGGCTAAGACACTCCATTGCCATTGATGTCTCTGATTCATGAGCTTCAATAAGAAGGCTATTATCCACCACATGTGAAATTCTATTTGGAAAATGCATTTCTACCCACTTTCGTAGGTTGATTCCTTCCCTAAACATATCATTTGTTGGTCTCTTCCTTGTCAGCAACTCTAAAAGTAAGATTCCATAGCTGTAAACATCTCCTTTTGTACTCAAAATCCTACCTATTCCATACTCTATAGTAACAAATAAACTAGAATTAATTGTTGTAAATCGTATGAAGAATTCAATCATTTACAAGATAAACATCGAAAAGTAATGAAATATAAAGAAAAAATAATAAGAAAATTATACCTGGTGCAATGTATCCAATAGATCCTTTAAGTGCATTTGTAGAAGCCAAGGAATCTACAGAATTGCCAAAAATAAGTTTGGAAAGGCCAAAATCGGCTATGTATGAAACCATATCATCTCCTAGTAGGACATTGTTGGGCTTGAGGTCACAATGAATCACTTGAACAAAACAATGATGATGAAGATATGCCATTCCTTGTGCTATCTCTGTTGCTATCCTTATTCGATCATTCAAATTTAGTCTGCAGTTGCCCCCTTCACTAGGATGTATCCATCTCTCTAAACTTCCATTTGACATCAATGGAAGAATTAAGGCTTTAAAATCGAGGTTGGAGCATGTTGAAATGATTTTTATTATGTTGCGGTGTCGAACTCTCTTTAATACATTGCATTCTCTACTAAAATTTTGGTGATCCTGTTCATCTTGCAACTTAAGAACTTTAACAGCAACATCTCTACCATTATTTAAAATCCCTTTATAAACTGACCCAAAACTACCAGTTCCTAAAAGATTTTCATCACTGAACCCACTAGTAGCATCTATAAGTTCTTGATATGAAATTTTTGGAGGCCATAATTTGAGAGCAGGGATATTGGAACCTTTGCATGATTTATAGGAAAATGCTACCAGTAGAAGAGACACAATAAAAATTACAATCCCAACTACAACTGGAATTATTACCTTTCTTGAAATTGATGGTTGTTTGTGTTTGGGAGGAGAGCATGGTGGCAAATTTATCCACCCACCACAAAGTCCAAGATTTCCCGTAACTTCTGAGGCATCAAGTGTTGCGAGAGCTCCTCCCCTTGGGACCTCCCCAGTTAACCTATTTGATGAGAGGTTGAAATGTTTGAGCATTTTCATCTCTTTAAAAGCTGCTGGTATCATACCTGACAAATTATTACAAGAAAGATCCATGTACAATAGATTTTGTAGATCTGCCAATGATGCAGGGATTGGACCCTCAAATTCATTCGTAGAAAGATTTAGATACTCCAATGCCCTGCAGCTTGCTAGTGCTCCAGGAATGACACCTGATAAATTGTTTAGAGAAACATCTATGGCTAAAACCATAGCCATTTTGCTCATTTCCAAAATAGAACCTTGCAGAGAATTTGCAGAAACGTTGAAATAGAACTGGAGATTTTGAAGACCTGCGACATCAGGAGGAATATTTCCCACTAGTTTGTTGTGTGCCAAGTCGATCAATTCTAGAGTCTTGCATCTACCTAAACTGGCAGGTATTTTCCCCGAGAGGTGATTGTGATGAAGATAAAGCATTCTTAGTTGTGAAAGGTTGCCAAGAGTATCTGGAATTTTTCCTGATAGAATATTTTCCTCAAGTGACAACAATCCGAGTCTTTTTGATTGGCCAAAACTTTCTGAGATTCTTCCCTCCAAATTGTTTGTGGCAAGTGATAATCTTTCCAGATTTTGAAGTTTTCCAAATGTAGATGGAATGGTCCCATTGAATCGGTTTGTTGCCAAGCTTACTGCTGCTATATTTGTGAGGTTTCCAATCTCCTCTGGTATGCTTCCCTCGATTTCATTTGACTCTACTGATAAAAAAAAGAGTGAATATGAAAGGCGGCCAACTGAAGTAGGCAAGATGCCCGTGAGATAATTAGATCCCAAATCAAGAGCTACCAATCTGGAGCAATTAGTTAAGAATGTTATAATAGACAAACCACTGCTTCCACTCACAAAATGGTTTCTCTGCAAAGTTAAATGTCTCAGCCACTGCAATTTCCCAACTTGGAGAGGCACTGTGCCGCTGAGTTGGTTTTGCCACAAAGACAACACTTGCAGTTGAGTCCAATTACCCACCAAGCTCGATATATCTCCAGTTAGATGGTTTGCCCCCAAGTACAATTCTTGCAACTCTGATAGCCTTTTAAGGAACTCCCCCCAGGGAATCGGGCCTTCTAAGCTGTTCTGATTTAGCGCCAATACTTGTAGATGAGTGCAATTGGAAATGGCCGCGGGGATCGATCCTGTCAAGTTGTTGATGTTAACAAGCAGCCAGTTTAGCTGAGTAAGCATACCCAAGGCAGCAGGAATATCGCCTATGAGTCTATTTTCGCTCAAGTCCATGATAATTAAGGAGGACAGGTTTCCAAGGAAAGCTGGGATTATGCCTGTCAATTTATTTCGTGCTAATTCTATGGTTTCCAAATTTGAAAGAAGATCAAATTCAGACGGAATGCTTCCACTTAAATTGTTATAGGACAACCCAAGCACTCTCAAGCGAAAAAGCCTTCCAATCTGGTATGGAATATGGCCCTGGAAGCTATTATTTTCTAGATCAAGAACTCTAAGGAAGGAAAGGTTTCCTAGGAAGGGAGAGATTGGGCCATATAATCCCATACCAGTGAGATTCAAAGAAACCACGCGCTGTCTGCGAGAAGAGCAGGTGATGCCAGTCCACTCGCAGAAGGTGTGATTGGGAGACCAATCGAGCAAGGAATTATATGGGTCCAAAAGCAGAGAAGTCTTGAAATCATTCAGAGATTCCTGATCGGAATAATTAGAAGGCTTTGGCAGATGAACAGAAGAAGCAGTGTAATCATCAGAGAACCAGAAAAACAGTAGCAAACTAATCATCATCTTCATTCTCAGCCTGGTCTTCGAAAACACCCAAAAAAATATTCTGAAAGAATGAAAGGTGTTAATGGTTGGGTTCAATTTTATACGGCAGCGCGTGGGTTCCCTAAATTTATTTTATTGAAAGATAAAACCTCACTGTCTCCGTGGAAGACGTAGGTAATTACGACACTGGATAACATCACATTTCTAAATTAATTATTTAATTAAATTATATTTTATAAAACTATTATTTTATTTATTTCTTATATAAATTTAAATATTCAATTTTCCAATTCTAAAATTATATATTTCAAGATATTTAATTCATTTTTGTTGAACTTTTATATGAATTGCACATGTGAAATATAGTTTAATATAGATTTTGACTAATATTTCTTATTAGACTCATATTTCAAATTTTAATTAACTTCAAACAATTTTTTTAAAGCTAAACAAAAGTAGAGCCATTAGTGCTAGACATCACTAAGATGAAAGAAGTCACAAAGACCTGTTTTCTTCACTAGTCTTATAATAAAATTTAGCATTATTTATTTATTTAATATTATCTTATATAGATTAGGAAAATACATTTAAAAATATATATATTTGTTATTGTTCTTATAATTTATAAATCTATTTTACTTATAAAAACTGCTAAAGTTTTATCAATATTTGAAAGATAAAATATTATCATTTATATATAAATATATAATGATTTATTATTTTAAAAATATTTATTAAAAATTATTAAAAAATTATTTATATAAAAATATTATGAAGATATCAAAATTTCTTATTCATTAAAATATTTTTATTATCTATAGTTTAGATTAAAAAGAAAAAGCATGCTTCGAGGGACACCATAGCTAACATAAAGAAAATGAGACAAAAAATCAAATGGAGAAAATCTAGCAAGGAATTAAGCCAAAAAGCTAGCACACTAGAATGGGATGAAGCCAAATCTTTCATTGAAGTGGATATATCATATTAACAAAATTATTTCTATTGTGGAAGGCCACCCTTAAATATCAGAAAAATTGCAGTTTTGATTATTTAACACTTTTTTTAGTCTATGAATCATTGTATAATATTTAAACCATTACAAAAGACTTAAATAAAATTAGATGAAATTGGTAATTCTTCACAACTGAATGAAGAAAAGGTTTCATTTGTCATCACTTCACCAGCATATTCCAGGAGCAATACATAATTGGAAAGAGAAGGCGAATACAAAGTTAGGCCACTCACTCATATCATTTGAAATTTTCTTTTGCGTAAAGGATAAATATTTGGTGCACATCATTACTTCCATCTATGAAGGATAAAGATAGGGTGCACTTCACTTTGTAACGGTTGGAGATGAGTTTACTTCATCTTCTACGCATGAAGAAAAGTTACCTAACTTCGCCAACACAACCCTAAAGTTCCACAGATGTCTATTCATGCCTTTGTAAATACTTGACATTATGTTTGGTTGCATGAAGAAGATTAATACATACAAGTGTCAGTTTTCAAGTTGTAGCATTTATCATCACAAGAGTTTTAAAACTGCAATCCTTCCCAACTCAATGAGGCCCATCGATGAAAGACATGACTTGACTGACTTTGGTGAGACAACTCATAATATAGACTCTAAAAGCTTTCTCAGGCTAGGATTTTCAAAGCAATGGAAAGCAATGGAGAATATTGTTTTATCTAACCTAAAAGAAGAATAGACTTTTTAATATTAGAATGCTGCTAAATTTATTCAACTTCTCTCACTAAGTGTTTTTGTTAAGACTATGGATCCCACCTTAGTGTGGAATAGGTGGGTTGAATTCTAATATTCTATTAGATTAAATTTGCTTTAAATGATTCTTAATTATTATTATTATTATTGTTATTTTATCAATAAACGGTCGAAGCCTTGATTAATTTTATAATTAAATAAAGGTATTACAAAGAGTCCCCCGTTCTGACAGGCACTGGTAGGGAAGAACAGGGAAAGAAACCCTCCAATCTTGCCCGAGACCGTAGTCCTATATTATACATTAATAAAATGGGCATACCCCAATTTTTACATTGATAAAAGGGGCATACCCCAGTAGATATTATCACAATTTTTCATTACAAACGGTTTCGGGGCATACCCCTATTATTTACATTTACTTTTCTGGTAAGTACTATCCAAATATTGTATCCTCTCAACTTCAAACTAGAAGAAAGATCTAAAGTAAGAAATCTGCTCATATCTGTCTTTTGGCTGTCTAAATCTTTCCTACTAAACTGAAACTCTGTCTATAAAAGCACCTTCCTTTCCATTCTGTGCCAATTGTACCTATCTTTCTAAAATCTTTTCAAAGAACTGATTAGTCACAAACAACTCTGACTGATAATGATGATCTTTCAGCCTCTATACTAAAACCTATTATGAAAACCTATCCAAAAAATACCTATTCTTTCCAAATTTAAAATCAAAATATAAGAAAGGGAGGGAAATTTTAGAACCAAAATGGAATATCTCCAGATCATTACTTGTGAACCACCAACTGCCGGGGAAGCAATAATACAGTGATGACAATTTTACCAAGACATAGATATTATAAAAACCTCAAGTCATAAATTAATCGAAGATGTCTTCTCATAGAATATATTTTAAAAGACCATACTAGTAGACTAAATCTCTATCCAAATTAATTCCTAAGAATTATCCAATAATCCACTCTTTTACAAAGGCCTGAGTATCGATCGTTTCTATTTCAATAAACAAGAAGATACCCTATTTGGACTGAGGGGCTGAAAATAAATGCTCCAACAATTTTATCGAGTACTCCTCCAACAAAACTAAACCTAATTAATCTTGCTCAAAAAGGAATATCTGGATATCTCAATAGAAGCCTAATTCATACAACAAAATTTTAAAGAGCATATCCTCTAATTTAGATTAGAACACTGATATTTATCTATGATAATCCCATAAACCTGATAGGAAACAAACAGAATAAAATCATATTAGGAAGCATTTATGGGATGAAGATTCTATTTAAGCACTTTTAAAAAAAAATACACTTACAGGAAATCCAGAAGAATCAGTTAAGCACTATTCTAAAAAGAAGCAGAAGGAACCCAGAAGTGATTTAACACAGAGATGAATTAGCTTTATACTATTCATTGATCAGAGGATTACTCCATAAAGTCCTAATTTTAGCAGATGATCAGTTACTCATAGCCAACCACTGTACCTACTGCATTCAGGCTTTAAACTGAAGACTACTGTTTAACAGACAAAACAAAATATACAAGTTTTCATCGAATACCAAATTACAGGGGGTTTTGAACTTTTCGAATACTATCATATTCATTATATACAACTTAGAAAAGTTTCTTATATGAGAGCAAATTAGACCCTAGACCCCCAGTATACCCAAATCATCAGAAAAAACAGAGCGCAAAAAAAGGAGTTATCTATCCGTCCGATACAAAATTTGACATATTAGTTTATGCAACTGCTGAACTGATCCAGAGTCTAAACAAAACCTAAGTCTAGATTCTACGAGCTATATTATCAAATTACATGTAGAAGTCCTTAATACTGAAAAAACTACCCTATCCTTATTCTTTTCATGTAACCATAAGCACTTTGGGTTCATCTCCTGTATCATCCATGGCCATATTCATGGGTATTTCGATTCGTAGTGAGACCCTGCTCATTTTTTCAGACTTGAGGATGTCGAAATTGATAGCATTCAAATTGTTGAAGGAGACTCCCAGCTCAATGTAAGCATTAAACATTTTGAGGTAATTGTAAACCCATTTGTTGATGTCTTCTACAATGATCCCTCTCCAACGTAAAAGGAAATTAATGCTGGCTTCCATACAGAGCCATTCCTTATAGAAGGCTAGGCCTTCCCTTACGATTAGGGCTTGTCGATGCGAGGCCGTCTCCAATTCTTCATCACCCACCGGGAGACCCATGCATTTTTCAGGGTATGGAATTCTGCCTTTATAATCTATGCTGCATACAGCCTTTTTCAACCCCTTCCTCCACACCAGGCTGATAATGTCAAAGCAAAGTCATATAATGTCATCCTTAGGGATCTTTTCCCTAACCATTATCCCAATGAAAGAGCTGATAATGGAGTTGTTTGTCCTCTAGGTTGCTGAATAATCAAAGACTTCTTCACCCAGTGCCCTACTTACAGCAAATCTTATCATGTCATCGGTGATTCTCAGCAGCCGACTCCATCTTTCAGGCTTGATTTTTCCTAAGAAAGCCATAGTTCTGGATTCGGTCGAGTGAAAGACATGAATGTTGGATTCCATCTTAAAACAGAGGGCTACAATGAAAAAGGTTCTAAGTAGGGACTAAGAGGGGAAGAAACTATGATTAGAGAACTTCACTCTTAACCTTTCCTTCTATTACAATCCTGGGAATGCATTAAAGCTTAAATGAACGAGCGGTCATTATCACAAACTGGCTTGAACTTTGTAATTAACATCACACAGGTGTTGAAACCATATTTTGTACCCTGTCATGATAAACTTAGGTCATTCAAATAAGCTTGTGAGATCCTTACCATATCTTGTGATGATGGAAATATGATCATGCTTAGATGTGGCATGCTTGGATCAAACGGGAAATATCTAACTATGTTTAATAATTCCACTGGAAACAATTTCAGCGAGACATTCAGGGAAAAAAGGACTATACGTAGACTTCCTGATGAGAAAGAATGACGCAAATTAGTATCAACACTGAATAATCATTAATTTTGCTTGTAGTTGGAGGTTTTAGACTAGTTTATCTAATAATTTGATTACGGATGCTAGTTACAGTTTATAGATAAGGCGTTATTTGTTAAAGATTTTAATAATAGACGTAATCCTAAATCAGTAGTATTCAATAATTAAATTCTTGTTATATTCTTATAATGCTTGTTAATATTCCTATCCTACACAAGTATATTAATATCTCTGTATAGATTAACATATTTAATCTATGATTATATATATATATATATATATATATATATATATATATATATATATATATGTAAATTTTATTATAGCTATATACATGTAGTTTTATTTAATTTCTAATGATATTATAATATATATATATATATATAGACACACACACACACACACACACACACACACATATTTTTTAGTAATTTTTAATAATTTAGACCTTTAATTTATTTTTAAATAAATATAAAATAAGTGATTTATAAATATTATATAGGTTAATAAGTCAGTTGGATATTGGTATTAGCAATATTTTAAAAAATATAAGTATTTAAAAGTATGATACATTGCTTAAATTATGGTTTGAGATAGTGTGATCATGTTTTGATGAATATTAATGCTTTTATGGATTGGCTGAATATAACTGTAATGCATTAATTGTGGATTTGAATTTGAACTAGATCTGGGCTTAGGATTAGTCCAAAAGGAACTTTAATATCAATCTGCAGTTGGTTCTTGATACTCCTTACTATCTTTAACTTTCTTCTTTTTGTACTTACATATTATTTTATATACATAACTATCTAGTTATTATAAAGGAGAAGAAATAACTGAATTGAACAATAAGCTTGATTCTCCATCCACACCCTTATTGGCAAGTTCATCTGCCACCGAGTTACCTTCTCGATAAATATGACTGATAATGATCTCCTCGAAATGCTCTAATAATATTAACACTTCTTGGTGTTTAGAGTTCAAGACCCAATTTGGGGTTTTTTTTTGTTGGATTGCGTTAAGGATGACTTGAGAGTCACCTTCAATGTGGATTTTGGGGAGGCTTAATTTATGACAGAGCTGAAGACCCTTCTCCAAAGCTTCAAGTTCTGCCACGTTATTGGAAACAGGTGGAAGAGGGGTTGCTAGTTTTGCTACCCATCTGCCATTCTCATCATTTACGATACATCCTACCTCGGCTATGCCCGGGTTCCCTCTTGCTGGACCATCAAAGTTCAATTTGTGCCAACCTGGGGGAGGAGGGGCCCATTTGCATTTTTCCCCTTCCTCCTAATTACTAACTGCATACACCAGTGGTGGATTAATAAGATTGGACAATAGTTTCTTCATAATTCCATCACAATATGAGAAAGATCCTTCCACATGTGCTATCTTTCTTAGATTAGCATTCATTACTTCTACTATTGAAGCTTCTAGATTTAGTATAAATCTGCCTAAATTTCACTCTTGATCTTTAAAGATACGATGATTTCTTTCTTTCCATAATTCCCATACAACTATGGATGGGCAAATATTCCAGATTTTGTTGTAGACCCCAAGCCCCATATTTGTGGGCCATGAGCAGAGGAGCCCATTAAGAGAGTTTTGAAGGGGGGTAGCCCAGTTTAGTCAGGACTTGAGCCATTCCCAACAATTTTGGGCGAAAGGACAATTGAGAAAGAGATGATCAGCATCTTCATTGCTTTGTTTACACATGACACACCAATTGGGACCGATTATACCAAATCTAGAGAGTCTATCTGTTGTCAAAGCTCTGTTCTAAAGGGCAAGCCATAGAAAGAAACTGGCCATAGGAAGGCAGGCTGTATCCCAACACAACTTTAATGGGATCTCCAAAGAGTTCCATTGTTGTAAATGAATAATAGCCTGATAACCTTGTTTCACACTATATAATCCATCCTTTGAACCAGCCCAAATAAGACTATCTGACCTTTCGGATTGTTTCATTTTTCTATTCAAGATGATCTTTTTAAAGGCTACAGCTGATTTCGGATCAAGATCTAAACCATCTATTGACCGCCATCTCCATCAAAGTTCCCCATCAATCAACTCTTTGATTTTGTAATCTTTAACCTTACTACCCCATAATGATTTTAGCTTAATTATTAAGTTTTCTAAGTTGGGGGATGAGTGTAAAGGGGGGTATCCATCCCAGGAGTCTTCCTAGAACAAGGCTTTATCCCCTGCAGCCACGTCCCATGTTAGGTATTTGCTGATAATACCCTTGCATTTTACCATGAAATTCCAGCATTCCGACCCTTTAGGCAAATTTCCCATCCTGAACAACGATTTCGGCTTCGTCGGATCTAGATATTTATAATATAAAATTTTAGCCCATTTGTGCTCATTTTCTTGATATAGCCTCCATAAAAGTTTAGCTCCCAAAGCCTCATTTTGCTATTGTGGCTTCCTCAATCCTAAGCCTCCACATTCTTTAGGTTTGCATGAATTGTCCCATTTATTAAGAGTGAGTTTCTTATCATCTTCCTTATCCTTCCAAAGGAAATTCCTAAGTTTGGATTCAAATCTCTTGGACATCCAATTTGTGAGAGGAAGACATGGCAATGGAAAAATTGGAATGGCTGAAAGGACTGATCGGATCTTAGTAATCTTACCAGCCTTAGAAAGCCATTTATTCTTCCAACTTCCAACCCACTTATCAACGTTTTCAATTGTATCCTACCAAACTTTGGTATATCTCGAGTTCTTTTCCAAGGAGATACCCAAATACTTGCATGGGAACATACCCTTTTTATATCCCATAATTCCACAAATCTTGTTTTCCCTCTCCAGAGAGGTGTTCATGAAGAAAATTTTGAATTTTTCTTTATTAACCTTCTGACCTGAAGCATCCATATAATTTTGAAGTATACTTTTAAAACCCATAGCTTCTTGGATAGAACTCTTGCCAGGTAGAATGGTATCATCTGCATACTGTTGATGGGTAATGTTAGGGAGATTTTTGGTAACAAAAATCCTAGAGATCTTCAGTAGTTGATAAGCATAGGAGACTGCTCTACCAAAAGCTTCAGCCATTAGAATGAAGAGAGAGGGAGATAGAGGGTCTCCCTGCCAAATACCCCTGGAGGTTTCAAAGAAACCTTTAGGAGTCTCATTTATGAGAATAGAAATCTTTGGAGTAGAGATAAACTTGAATATTAGATTTACCCATTGACGTGAAAAGCTAAATGCTTCTAGAACTTTATAGAGGAAACGCCAATCAACCATATCATAAGCCTTCTGTATGTCTAATTTCATAAACATACATGCTTCCTTATCTATGGCAGCCGAGTGAATAACTTCCTGAATTATGAGTATGCCATCCAAAATAGATCTTCCTTTAACAAAACCTGTCTATTCTTCAGAAATCAATTTTGGCATGATTGCCTTCAGTCTATTAGCTATAACTTTTGAGTAAATTTTGTAAATGGTGTTACACAGAGCTATAGGACAGATTTCTTTAGGATGTTTCGGACATTCCTTCTTAGGGATTAGTATGAAGAATGAATAATTGATTTCAGCCAGCAAGGATCTACCATTTCTTGAAGCTTCAATTGCTCTCCATAGGTCTTCTCCAAGTATATCCCAACATTTTTGAAAAAAGAAATCTTGAAACCCATTCGGGCCTAGAGATTTATCTGGACTCATATTAAAGACCATAGTCTTTACCTCTTCATAAGTTATTGGTCTATTTAGATTTTTGTTATCTTCTGCAGTGACCAATTTTGGAATAAATTTGAGCATTCGGGCGTGTGCCTCCCCATTAGACCCTTCAAATTGTTAAGTAGAGTTTTAAAATGAGATACTATCGTTTCTGATATTTCTAGTGGGTTTTTTGTACACAAACCCTATGGAGTCGAGATACTAGTTATTTTCTTTAGGGATCGGTTCTGAATAGTTGAATTGTGGAAAAACTTTGTATTTTGATCTCCCTCTTCCAACCATTTCTCCCTAGATTTTTGTCTCCAGAAGGTTTCCTCTTTGGATAAAATATCTTCCTGTTTCATGAGGAGCTCTTTTTCTAAAGTGTATTTCTCATAATTCATACCATATTTTATAATTTCCTGATTCAAATTTTTTAGTTTATCTTCAATTTCCAACTTTTCTTTAAAAATGTTGTTGAAGTGTTCTCTGTTCCACCTCAAAATGTTTTCTTTCAACAATTTGAGTTTAGAAATAAGAATGAACATTCTAGACCCAGCGAAGTTCGCTTGATTCCACCATGTCTTAACCAGTTCAAAGAATCTCGGATCTTGAAACCATGTCTTCTAACACTTAAAAGGATTTCTGTGAGGTTTAGATGGTTCTAAAATCTCCAAACATACAGGGAAATGATCCGATCCTGCGAAGGGTAGGATGGAGGATTGAAAGTCCTTATTATAAGAAGAGATGTTTCCTACAATAAAGAATCTATCTAACTTTTTCGCAATGTAATCATTATCCTTTCTTCTATCATTCCACGTAAATATACCGTTACTTGATGGAATTTCTAATAGACTAATTCTATGGATGAGAGTGAGAGATGTTGAGTACCCCCTACTTTCTCATTTAAACTTAAAATTGTATTAAAATCACCTCCTAATATAATCGGGCTATCTTTCTTTTCTGAAATAATCATACTTAATTCAGCCCAAACAACTTTTTCCCCTATTATATTGTTAGGACCATACACATTTATAAGAAAGAATTTTGTATCTGATTTTTAGGCTCTGTATACTAGCACACAACCAATTATTGTTATTAACTTGATATGTTAGAGAAACTTTCTTAGGGTTACAAATAATTCCTAAACCCCTCGAAGCACCTATTACCTCTATGAAAATTGAATCCCGCAACCCTAACATCTTGTTAAATTTGTCTCCTTCTACCTTATTTAGTTTTGTTTCTTGAATTAATATTATTTCTGAATTAAAGCTTTTTAAATGTTGTTTAAATAACCCTTTTTTGCTAGGGGCATTTAAACCCCTAGCATTCCATGATGTTATCCTCATATTGCCTTAGGAAGGCACTTCCCCTTCCCCAAGTTTAGAAGCTCATCAATTTTCCTCTGTTCTCTAGCTTGGCTTTCAGCTTCACGTAAATCCTTCAGTGATCTCCTACCCCTTTTTCCTTTAGGCTTACCATATTTTGGAGAGGTTAGACCTTCCTGATTCATTTGTATACCAAGCTCTTGTTGAAATATACCCAGTTCTTGTGCTGTTGAAAAGATGCATTCCTTAGTTCTTTCAAATTCTTTCATTTCCAATTCCTTGCAGATCTTAGATCTGAGACTGTCCTCCTCCAGTTCTTTATTTTTTCTTTCTCCGATGTTTGTTTGGTCACCTTCTTGATTGATTTTTAATTTTTTCCCCCTCTGTCTATCCTACTTCCTTACACTATCCTCCATCTGGGTCTTTATCATATCCCTTTGGAGATCTTCAGTTGTATATTCCTCTCCTCCCAGTTTGATAATTTTTTGGATCAACCTCTCTTTTTGAGAGCTAGTACTCTTATCTAAGTAATCAAAGTCAAAGACCTGAATAAGCTCCTCTGCTAACTGCTCAGGACTGTTATCTTCAAACTCTGATATTCCAACCTCTGGTGTAAATTCTAGATCCTCATTTAAAAAGTGCTAAAGGTCTTTACTGATAGAAGCTTCTAGACTTTTTCCATCAATCTGAGTCTGTGACTACACCTCCTCTGGGGTAAACGGCGAGGTGGGGTGTCCATCTAGTGTCTACCAAAATTTTGAAGTCCTTCTTGCTCCTTCAATTTGTGGAGTGGTTAACTCTAATTCAGGGAGAATATCAGTATTTAGTTGCTGAGAATCCTATTTTTCTATTCTAGAAGCTGCTTTTTCCAACCTCGCCTTGGGTGAAGAGAAGAGCATGTCATTTTTTGCTTCACCTATATTTTGATAATCTGCTAATTTTGTAGTGTTGTTTTGTATTTCTCCTTGTCTTATAGTTTCTTTGTTTCCATCAAGCTCCTTCTGATACATGTATGTGGAGGGCCCCTTTATTGTATCTGATTTCCAACTAATTTCTTCACTTCCATCCTCCTTAATGCACCTTTCTTTGTGCTTTGCAGGCACCTCATGTATTACTGTGTCTTGCTCTAGATTTTGATCTCTGATCCAAATCCCATCTGATTTGCATACTATTTCATGATCTTGACCAAATTCTCCTCTATTGCCAGCCTGAATTCTGATTATTGCTGAATCTTCCTTCTCCTTCCATTTTGTATCGTCTTGGGCTTCCTTCTCTATATGATTCACACAATCCAATTCTAAGGGAGGGGATATTTGATCTGCCAAATTCTCCTTGTTTGTCCTATAATCATTACTGTCCACTCTATCTAATAATTTACTTCGCTCTAAAGCCTTGCTCTTTTCCTTGTACTATCTAACAGTTGGCTCTTTCATTTCTTTGAGGTAATTTCTTCTGAGATTTGGAAGCTGTGTCTTTATTCCATCAGATCCACTTTTATTAGTATTATGTTTATTGTCACAAATTCCTGTTCCCTTGAATTCCTTGTCCTTTTTGGTGCAAACACTAGTCATCATTACTCTTGTATCCTCTATTAAATTGGCTTCTGTGGCTAATAGGGTGCCTTCTGTCCTATTTGGCATGATGTTTATCAATGAAGCCCTCTGTTCTATCTAAGAATTTTGACCAATCTGAATCTCTGATCGGTTGTTTTGATTTCCTAAATTTCTATTCCTTCTGACTAACTTAGAGCTTAGCCCTAGAAATTTTTTCCTGAAGTGTGAGGTAAGGGGAAGGACTTCCAGTCTGTGATTATTTGTAATTTTAGATTTCAATATATCAATGATCTTCCCTTTAAACACTTGAAAGGTAATATCATAAGAGGCTTTCCTGGTAATTATTTTCTTTTGGAACTTTGAAGGGTGATTAATATTAAGGTTGATGAGAATTTTAATACTGTTACAGCTAAAAAAGGAAGCATCAATAGCAATAACTTCTCCAATTGCAAAGCCTATTTCATAGATAATATCAACATCACATAGCTCTGGAGGAAGAGATAGCATGGAAAACCATAACGGAACCATAAAATCCACCTTATCAATATGGAAATTAGGAAACCATTCTACAAATTTGACACAAAAATCTTTAAAAAAACATTCAGAGATAGCAATAAACTCATTTTTAACAGACTCTTCTTCACATTTTAAAAGTAGTATATTTTTATAATGGTGGAAGATACTTACCTGCTCCTGGTAGTTACCCGATAGCCATTCCATTAGGGGCTAGATATCTTTGGAAGGGCTAGTCCAAATTGCAAAGATCCCTTTTTTCAAACAGTTGAACCAAGAATCTTCAACATCATCAATGTTGATGTGAACCAGTTTAACAAGGGGGTTTGGTCGCGGTGATCCAGGAGAATAATTAGGGTTAGCAGAATGGGAGGGATTGTTAAGCCATCTATGAGGGGGTATGTAGGTTGGAGGGGACACTGGTTTTAAATCAGATTCAACATCTGGAAGATTAGAAGGCAATGAGGTGCTTCCCAGAGGGGACATAGTTTTGAATGAATTTGGATATACATACTTAGTCATGTTAAAAACTTAGATCTGGTTATCAAGTTATTCTACCGTGAAGATAGGCAATTGGGAACATGTTCCAGATTGGTTTTTGATACCAGAGGGAGCTTCCGCATTAATTTTAAGTCTCTGATGCCCTCCTTTCTGATGGAATCAAGTAGATTCCTCTATAGATTTATCAAGTACCTCAAATCTGTTGGTTGTGGAGACATCAAACCTTGCATCTATTTTTCCATTTTTTAGGTTATGAATTTTGCTCTAGTTTGCTGGAGAACATCCATGCGTCGCTACTTCGATGGTGCATGCATTCCTGGAGTGTCTCCTTTTTTTCCTTTGCCCTCGATTTGGGCCTGGCTAACTGATCGAGATCTTTGCTTTCGGCATTTTCGCAAGCAGAGCTTTTTCCTTGTTTTTTTTATAGAAAACTATTTAAATTATTCTAAACGATTCTTAATAATAATTTCAAGGAATATTATAATTGTATTAGAGATTAAATTTATTAATTGGGTGTCATTATAAAAATATTTTAAACCATTATAGTTTATTTATAGCATTCTTATAGAAATTTATATGGAAAATATTTTAATGAGAATTCAAGGTCTTTCATATATGATTATATAATAGTAATACTTTTATTGATTTAAAAAAATAAAAATTGGCTATTGCAAATTTCCATATTTGTTGGTCTTTTGGTCAATTTTTTTGCATCAAGGCTCGAAAGCACAAAACTTAATTGTTTGTTAGTCTAACTTTAAAAGTGTGTCAAGCTTCAACATCATCACATTGTTGTCAATGTTGCAATTGAATCCCTCGAACATCTCTTTGAGCTCTACAATTTTTTATTGTTAAACGATTTTGTCTAGTTGTTTGGACCCATGTTCACTATTCAAAATACACCCAACTATCATTTTCCCATACTGTCAAACAAGATGATGTTGAAGAAAGTGAAGAGACAAATTAAAAGATCACAAATGGAGAAGATTGGATAGCAAGGATATTTTGTATGATCATCCACTCTATGTAGATGATACCAACCATTGATCATTCAATTAAGCTCATCCATCTCTAATGTAGTATATCAGCATTGTGATCAACAAGTGACAAAACTAATTAAGTCATAAATATGATTCACATTACTAGTCTAATAGAAAAGGTTGATATTTTGTGTAACCATTAATTACAAAAAGTTTAAACAATTTAATTTCATATTTATCAAGTGTGCATTTAAAATTATAATCCTAAAACATTTGTGCATCATAGTTCTTATCATGATAAAAATAATATCTTGACAAAGCTTTGATAAATTACAAACTATAGATCTCTTTCTTCTCTATTTATAACTATTTATGCACACCCATTACCTATTTGTACACACAAAAAAGAACCCTAATCTAGGAATACACCTTTAAATCAAAATAAATTGAACTTCTATTGAAAGTGTGTTGTTAGATAGCAAGGGCTACATCTAAAAATAGATTGCTTATACCTTCATGAACCTACCTTCTTTATTTCAGGATTCTCCTAAAGATGCTTAATGTTTGCTTGTAGTTTTCTTTAGAAAGAGAAGATCATGGAGTCTTCAAAAATGCATAAATATGCAAGTATTCGTACTCCAAGACTTGATGTTTGTTCTCTAGTTTGAAATGAAAAATTATAGTTGGGAGCTTGACTTAAATTTTTTTATATTAAAATAAAGGAGGATACATTTCTTATATATATAGATATATCTAAATCATTTTATGGTGTAAAACTCAAAGCACATTGATATGGGTCTGAAATTGTTTCTTAAAAATGTTGATGATCAATCGATTTGAATTTGGGCCCAAATATCAGGGATTAGGGCACCCAAATTGGCCTTCTTTGAGGAGTGGGTTTCCCAAGTCATCTTGTTTGCCCCAATGTGGTTCAAATGAAGAGTTGAGGTCCTAAATAGAGAGAAGTTAAATCAAATGCAAAATTGATTTGGATCCAACATGTTAGACACGAAAGGTTAGAAACTTTAGAGTAGGACCCGTATAACAGAAATTATATAGGATTGCAATTTAAGATGCTATACTATCTTATCCACAAGAACATATTTCTTTGAATGCTATAGTGTCTTATCCACAAGAACATATTTCTTTGAGGAATTATGTCAAACAAACAACTATAAAAATTTCTTGTTTAGAGGTGTCTTCTAGATCCCACCATTTATAATCAATTATGTAGAAGCCCAGTCGAACTTTAGCTTTGACCTAATGCCAAAATTGACAATGACACATAAATTATGAATGGTCATGACTAAAGCTATGATCTTCCATTCCTTCTAAAATTTTGAACCATTAGATTAAATAAGAAGCATGTTTCCTTTTATCAGATGGATGACCTAATATGTAAATTGAATGGTACAAGTTTCTCTAGGAGTGTATAAGATCATTAATTCATTATGAGTCTTCAACCATTTTCCATCAGTTCTATTACTTTCTATATTTGATTATCTTGCACGTAAACCCTAATCCTTATGATGTATATAAGTCATCCGTTGAGCTCCTTAAGTGTAGGGTTCATGGCGGTAAGGCTATTGTAGATTTAATGCATCTAAAATACCAAAGATTTGTGTCCATGTTTTTGTAGAAATGGTCACTAAAAGAGATTTTTAAGTGTGTATTCCTCAAATTTCAAATGTGCTCATATCATGACATAAGGATCTCCCACAATAGCTTGATCGAGAATTGTCATCTCCAAATTTGTCCACAAGGACGACTACAATTGTTAACCTAAATTCCCTTCATGCATGTTCCTTAGACACTTCTTTTTTTCTTCACAAACTTCTCCTCCATCTCCATCTCCTTAAAAGTGTTGACAATGTAGCCTAATCACCAAATAAGGAATTATAAAATATAGTAATCACTTTTATATCTAAATAATTAGAGCTTGACAAATAGTTTAGGAATCTAATAAATGACATCACTAACCATTGGTCACATCCCTTCTTTACATGTTAAAAATGTTATATCTTACTAAAGACAATATAAAATGTCACTCCTCAAAGAAATAAATATTTATGTCTAATAGAAATGAAAATTCTTTACAGTTCCACAAAAGCTTTGATACAACATGAGTCTAGTAATCAATGGGACTATAAAAATTAAAGAATTTGAGTGGGGAGATTGGGTAATGATTTTTCATGACAAGCATAACTATACAGTCTTCAAAATTAAGCTATAAAATAATTTTACCTATATTTAAATGGACATAAAAATATTATATGGGTGTAATAGATAATAGCTTACCGTTTACCTATTTTTGTTTGGAATAGAGAAACATATGCCAAATAGTTGCATCTTGATCTTATGCATTAGTATGAGAAACTAAAAACAATTGCATTTAGTCCAATGTTTTGTGAACTAAATAGGTATTGAAAGGAATGAAGGATGAAATCATTGAACCTGTTGTATTCTACTATGACAATACTAGTGCCATAAACATGTCTAAGAACCATGTGATGCATACAAAGACAAAACACAATACAATCAAGTGTCATTACTTGAGAGAGTTGGTTCAAGAAAAAAGAAGTGAGAATGGAATATGTGAATACAAAAGAATAGATAGCTTATATCTTCACAAAATCTTTACCTAAGGATGCTAATGCATATCTAATAGGTAAACTAGGGCCCATTACCCCTATCCCAAGCTAGTTATTAAACAAGAGTTGTCTCTTGCATCAACTGAGTTGAATGGCATATTTTATAACTTGATGTAATGGATCTTACTTTAGGAGCTACCTAAATTAAACAATTAGCTGAAACAAAAGATTTACAGTCACATGCAAGGTGACAAAGGGAGAACCTTAACTGTTGGTATCTACATGAAGAGATGGAAAGTCTTTGCAATTTTTGTCAAAGTGGGAGCTATATACTTAAAAGGGGAGAGATATAACTTAAGAATGAGATTTTTGTCAAAGAGGGATTCATCAAAAATATAAAGCAAAGAGGGAGAGCCTACTTGATGAGAATTAACTATGAGAAAGAGGGAGATAAAAATCTAATAGAACTATGAGGGAGGTGTTAAAGTTCAAAAAAGAGAGAGAGAAATCTATAGAGTTGATCAAAATAGATGAAGTTTGATAGTAGCCTATACAAAAGAAGGAAAGACATTGATAAAGGGAGAGATTTTCAATACAAGGTATTAATCTATTCTTTTGGTATTGTTGTTAGTATTGCTTTTCCATCAATGTCAAAGAGGGAGATTGTTGAGAAAAGAAGATTGTTGATAGTATAAGAATGTGGAACAATCATTATTTTGTCATTGATGTCAAACTTGCTACTTGCTGGTGAGACAATTTCTTGCTTTGGTTTGAATTCTATCATTTGATTGATTGATGAAGATAATTTCAAGAAGATGGGATAACAAGAGTACCTAGAGAAAGGTTGAGTTATATGGTGTGTAAAAGGAGCACTAAGACCACATAAGACTATGATGATATAGAGCATTGTTTATCTACTTAAGGATAAATAAAAAGGATACACAAGATAAGTCAAGAAGAAGAAGGAAAGACAAATGTGTCTATCAAGCTTCATCGAGTAAACATTAGCAGCTGAGCAATGTTAGTTTAATCTGAGTAGAAATTCAATAGGTGTCAAGCAAAGTGAAGAAATAGTGTATGCCGAGCAAATTTAGTATTTTTTGAGCACAAGTGAAAAGACAAAATGTGTCGATCAAATTTTAGTGGATGTCAGGAAACCTTCTATTGGTCGAGCATCAGAAGATAGTTGTTGCTGAGTGACAACATAAAGAGTTTAAATGAATATTTGATGAATCTAATTCAACAAAGTTGATTTCTTGAATAGTATGAAGGGTGTGGAAGATAAGCTTGATGAGCTAGAGCCACAAAATTCAAGACAAACCATTTTGTGATGAAACTAAGGAAGATTGTAAGAGAAGTTTCTAGAGGAAGAACAAAATAGAAAGGTGGTTTGATTCAATGAATCCTACCTAACCCTAAAATAGATGATTGTGGTTAAGCAACAAAAGATCTAAATTCTTTGTTTAAGAGGATGTTTTGCCAGAAGCAATAGTTGTTGATGGTTTTTGAAGCCTAAGGAAACGTTATAGGAGCAAAGACAGACATGGAAGAAGTCAAATGGTATTACTTCATATGAGGGTTTAAGGGATGGATCTGCAAATGGTATACTAAACATGAAGGCTTAAGGAAGTGAAGGCTTGAAGGGGTGATAAAGAAATTAGAGATGAAGGAGATTGAATACCAAGAAGAATGAAGAGCTAAATAGAGATCTATTATCTACAAGTGAGTTTTTTTGTTATTAGATCAAGTCCTACTACTACTCTCTAACAATTGTATCAGTTTGGATAAATCCTATGGATTAAGGTTGACCTAATAGTCATAAGTAAATATTTTAATAGGGTGACATTCTAATGTAATTTTCTAAAGTCCTCTAACAAGGCTCACTCCTAATTGAGTGATTAAAATCCTTTAACTAGGCCACATTTAATAGTGTGCATTGTAACCTTTAATAAGGTTTGCTCCTATCATGGCTCACTTCAGAAGAGTGAAAATTGGTAGCATGTTACTAGTGGTTTTTCCCAGATTGGATTTCCACATTAAATACTTGTGTCAAATGTGTTATTGAATCTGTGATGTTTCATGTTTACATTTCTGTAAAGTTGATTTGACCTACAACAACAACCAGTTAAAGTTTTAGATATTAGACGATCTAATGGATGCATGCATTATATGGATATATGGATATGAATTTGTTAAGTACTAAAAAGTTTTATTTTTACATTTAGACCTTAGTTAACTGATTCAACCCCCCCTCTCAATTATTCTAATTATTTCAACACATATGTGTGTGTTGTATGTATATATACATAATATATACATATACATATGTATATACATATATATGAATAAATACATAGATACATACATACATACATACATACATACATATACACATACATAAATGCATACATGCATGCATGCATCCATACATACATACATACATACATATACATACATACATACATACAACCATATATACATACATACATACATTCATATACACATACATATATACATACACACACATACATACATATATTTGCATATGCATATGCAATTTTATTACCTTGGAAAATTGTATTTGATACTGCTAGCTGGGAACAACCAATTGTTTGTTTTATTGTACCTAATCTGATGACATTTCTATAGGACTTTGTAATCAACCCAACTGATCAACAACCAGACCCATTTAACTGGGTTATGGCTTGTTTCTTTCTAGAAATATCTGCTATGATATGTTTTTGTAAAATTTCTTGTGAACTCTATCCATTTTTCCTGGTCTACATTATTATTGTGCAAGATTTTTAGGTAAGTCACTTAGCATGGGTTGATTGAGTTTTATTTTTTACTTATTTGGATTCTTGAATACATATATAGCAGGATCAATTTTTTTTTGTTGTGCTAACATGTTATAACCACCTAAATAAATAAATATATATATATATATATATATATACATACATTCATATACACATACATATATAGATACATACATACATACATATATACATGCACACACACACGCACGCACGCACGCACGCATGCGCACACACACACACACACACACACACACACACACACACACACACACACACACACACACACACACACACACACACACAAATACATACATCTGCATATATAGTTTAATCACCTTGGAAAATTGTATTTGATCCTGCTAGCTAGGAACAACTGATTGTTTTTTTTATTGTACCTAATTTGATTAGAGTTTTATAGGAATTTGTTATCAATTCAGCTCATCAGAAACTAGATCCATTTAACTAGGTTATGACTTGTTTCTTTCTAAAAATATTTTCTATGATATGCTTTTGTAAAATTTCTTATGAAGTTTGCCCATTTTTCCTAGTTTGCATTATTTTTGTGCAAGATTTTGAGGTAAGTCACTTAGTATATATTGTGTGAGTTTTTTTTTTTCTTATTTGGATTCTGGAATATGTATGCAGCTAGATCATTTTTTCTATTGTGCTAAGATGTAATAACCACCTTAAAAAATATCTCTCTATATATATACATGCATACATAGACATACACACGTGTCTGTACATATTTATATATACACATACATCTACATAAATATAAGCTTCTCTATATATACGTACATACATAAATAGAGACACACATAAAGAGTTTTCATTTTCGATTTGAGATGGTGGCCTTGTACTTACTCTAGCCAAGTCGAGATGGTGAATCAGTTTGGAGTTGTTGGGAAAGGTGTGTGGATTGTTTCTAAGTTTTGGTTTTGTTGAGATAATGGGTGTTGCACACATTGCATAATATTGTTATTTTATTATTTTATTTTATTATGTAATGTTGTACCTAGATGGATGTGCAACATGTAAAGATTCCCATGGAATATTCTTGATGAGTTGTATTGTAACATTGTGATAATATTTCATGTAATTATTTAATATTGGGGCAAAGAATTAAATGCCCAATATTAAATGTGGGGTCAGTGGGTTAGGTAGCACATGGTTTTAGCACATGGTTTATGTAATACCACTTAGTGGTTTTGTGGGACTTGCTACTATATAAGCAGCCACAAGGGTAGTTGTTGTAGAGAAAAAGAGAGGAAGAGTGACAAGGAAAAGAAAAAAGGCAAGAGTCGAGCGAGACAAGGCTTGACAGGTTAGCCAAGGGAGCATTTGTGAAGGTTGGAAGCATGGCATGGGATGTGTGGATTCATGCTTGTTCACATAGTTTGCTCGGTTGTGGCTATGGCCATGAAGGCTTCCATGGTTGTATGGCAATGGTATTTTTTGCTGAATAATACATGGTGATGGATGCTTTTGGAGGCTGGGTTTTTCCCTCGATGAGGGTTTCCCAGGGTATATCTTGTGTCACATCTTATGGGTATGTTGTCTATTCTCTTGCATGTGGATTTTAATTCCGTGTTTATTTTAGATCTATTATGGGTTATGTGGAAACGGTTATATTCTTTATTGCCAAGTTTCCTTACAAGTGGTATTAGAGCTATGGTTTTATTATTGTAACCCTAGATTGAATCCATGGGAATGCATGAGAGGATAAAAGAAAGGGCAAGATATATGAATGGTTTATTGCAGATCTGAGGGTTTTGGATTTGCTATTATGATGGGATGTTAAAAGATTTGGGCATGAGAAATTGTTGGACAAAAAGTTTTTTTTTCGGATGTTTCATTTAAATGAGGGTTTTGGGGGGTAGCATGTAGAAATGACCTCCTGGGTAAAAACAGACCTCGCCATTGGATCTGGGTTGACATTTCCATAAAATTTGATATATATTATGCCCTAGTTTGGCCATGTTCAGAGGAAATGAAAGAGTTTTTTGGTTTCAGCCCATGATGGCCGTCAAATTTAATCCCGTCGGAATTTTCGTCACTGAAAAAATTAAAAATGAAAAATCGTACTGAAAATGGTAAAAAGATAGTTTTAGTAAAATGGCCATAACTTTCTCTCAGAATATCGGATTTCAGACTTCTTATAGGCGTTGGAAAGCTAATTCAGAGCACTACAAGATGGTGTAGGTTTGGTTCTATGATTTTGAAATTTTGTTAGGTTTTAAGAGCCCTAAAGTCAGATGTTGTTTATTTTGAGCACGGATTAGGGCATAACTTGGGCATACAGAGTCAGATTTTGGACTTCGAGTAGTCAACGGAAAGCTCTTGGAGAGCTCTACACAATGGTTCAGATTTGGTGCAGGTTTGGCATGATTTATTTATTAATATTTTGATCTAAACAGTTTATAGGTATATTTTGACTATGGTAACTTGTGAGTTTATGGCATTGGAGATATAAATTTTGATGTCATTGTATACTCAGTCTCATGATGATATGGTTATCAGTGTTTGGTTTGGATATGCATGATGACTTGTTGGGTCTACAAGTTGTGCAGTGTTGTAAGCGGTCTATACTTACAGGTTGCATTTATAGCTTGGTTATGGGTTGTCTTTGCCCATTGATCTTTCATTATTGATGTATATTCAAATTGGTGACTTGGATTTGGGTTGTCTATGCCCTAAGTCACATGATTTACTGTTTATCTTCATGTAGAAGGGATGAGATGTTGTTACCAGGTACAGTCATGGCAGAGGATTGTGGTTGACTATGCTGACAGGTTGGACACTTTGAGAGCCAGAAGCTCAGTTCATGGATGTGATCATGGTGTCATGGTTTTTGGCATGACATGATTGGATATACAGGTACATCCTTGATGTTTATTAGCTTGGATTTCTAATTTGGTTATGGTGGTATATCTTCTTGGTTGAGGATCATGGTTATTTGGTTTCTTTTGAGGAGCTCATGAAGTGCACTTTGAGTTCTTTGATGGTTTGATGCCTTGGTTGATTCTCATGGTTAGAGGATGGATTTTTTTTTCATCATGATGTCATGGATAGCTTGGATACATGGTTTAGTGGGAGCTTGTGACAGTGATGGGGTGACAGTGCAGGATTAGTTCCTGGTTTGGTTTATATCTTCTTGGTTTGGAGAGGATGGATTTTATGATGCCATAGGTGACTTGGTACCATGGTTGAGTGGGAGTTTTGTTGGCATTGATATATTTATTGAGTGTTTGCAGATGTTGGAGGTTTGTCTTAGATCCTGTTGCTGCAGAAGCGTCTTTGACATTTGCATGGTGCACTTGTTATCTTCATGGTGTTTGAAGATGGTTAGATCTTGAGGACTCATGGAGTTCTTGGTTATCTTCATGGTGTATGGAGATGGTTCTTCCTGGTATGTGGAGATGGTTTTCTTCATGGTGTGTGGAGATGGTTGCATCTTGAGGACTCACAGGGTTCTTGGCAAAGGTGTGGTTTATGCTTTTATTTGGCATGTTATCCTTGGTATGAGGATGGTTTCGTTATTATGTCATGGTATACTCTTGATACGCGTTTAGAGTTGTGACATGTTATAGTATGTTCATATGGAGCATGTTATCTCTTTAATTGAGATGGTAAGATCATGTTGTCATGTTTATGTTCCTGAGGCCATGGTTGGAACTTTGACATTGATCTTGATTTAGTTTCTTGGTATTGAGTACACTAATCATAAGCTAGATACTTCATGATATTTCTATGTTGCATTTGGAGTTGGCATGGATTGATTGGTTACAGGTGCTCATGGATACTTAGAGACGGTGGTGACGCTGATTTCTCTTGGATTAGAGAAGTATTTGTTGGGACGATTGATGGTTTCAGCAGGAAGTCTGAGGAGTAGTCACCTGATATGGACTTGAGAGGAGATTGTTCTTAGATGAGTCTTGGTTGGAGACTTGGGTATCTTGATGAGCATTCTCATTCCCCACTCTTGGTCTACTCGGCAGTTTGCTACTTGAGAGGTATAGCCCATTGTTTCTCTCAGTTGCATTTTATTTATGCTTGTCTTTCATGGATATGGATCTTGACCTATGGTACATGAGTTAGTTCTGGAGGGTTCATTTGAGAGATGGTTTAGCATTGGTTATCTCCATGTGCATATGTTGTTATGCTGGTTGAGTTTGGGAGATGGTTTTATATTGGGCATATTCCTTGGATTAGGATGGTTATTCCTTGGTTTAGGAATGGTTTTATTGAGTTTGATCTTCTTGTGAGAGGCTTACATCCATGATGAGTTATATGGTATGGTTTGGGTATTGTTGAGGCTTCTTGTTGGGGTTTTATGGAGGAGATCATACTTGCACAGTTTACATCTAGAGGTGTGTGTAGAAGGACATGATACAGGTTTGATTTGCATGGTTTCTCTGGTCTTGGTTATCTTCCTGGATGTTCAGTTTTGCTTACATTGGATTTGAGATTGGTTGGAGATTGTGATCACTGGTTTGTGCTCATGTATGTCATGTGAGAGATGACATGGTTATTTCTTTATCTCTTTCCTCTATTGGTTGTGGTGAACTTGGGAGAGCATTGGAGAGTTGTTCTTGCAGGATATCAGTTTATGTATTGTGGATGTCCTTGATACTACATGGATTCACTTCTTTGAGATGTGTTGAGTGGATTGGTTATAGATTTGACATTATCTTTTGCAGTGGGAGCTTCTTGGTATATATGTGGTAGGTATTGCTCTTGAGGCTTGTGATTGCAGGTTATAGATTGGATATGTCGGTGATATGAGCATTCACTTGTTATACCTTTTAAGGTATGGATAGTTGGATGGGTTTGGCACTTGCTGTGGGTGCTATTTCAGCTATGGATATTTTGACAACTACGGATACATGTGATTACCTTTGGATCAGGTTTTTTGTGCTTGGATTTCAGTTGGTACAGGATTTTATGATCTTCTAATGCGACAGGTTGGGTGGTTTTCTCTTTGGATGGCTTCTATGTATGTCCAGTGGGAGTGGCATAATAGGAGGTGAGATCATTCATGTTCGAGATGCTGGATACTTTGATTTTGTTGCGGGTACCAGGATGGAGCACTTGGTGTATTTTGATCCATGATGGTGGATGTGCTGGGAGGGATTGTTCCCTTGTTCATTTTATGTGGCTACGGATTGACCCTATGCAATGTATACAACAAGTGGGAGATTGTTGAGATAATGGGTGTTGCACACATTGCATAATATTGTTATTTTATTATTTTATTTTATTATGTAATGTTGTACCTAGATGGATGTGCAACATGTAAAGATTCCCATGGAATATTCTTGATGAGTTGTATTGTAACATTGTGATAATATTTCATGTAATTATTTAATATTGGGGCAAAGAATTAAATGCCCAATATTAAATGTGGGGTCAGTGGGTTAGGTAGCACATGGTTTTAGCACATGGTTTATGTAATACCACTTAGTGGTTTTGTGGGACTTGCTACTATATAAGCAGCCACAAGGGTAGTTGTTGTAGAGAAAAAGAGAGGAAGAGTGACAAGGAAAAGAAAAAAGGCAAGAGTCGAGCGAGACAAGGCTTGACAGGTTAGCCAAGGGAGCATTTGTGAAGGTTGGAAGCATGGCATGGGATGTGTGGATTCATGCTTGTTCACATAGTTTGCTCGGTTGTGGCTATGGCCATGAAGGCTTCCATGGTTGTATGGCAATGGTATTTTTTGCTGAATAATACATGGTGATGGATGCTTTTGGAGGCTGGGTTTTTCCCTCGATGAGGGTTTCCCAGGGTATATCTTGTGTCACATCTTATGGGTATGTTGTCTATTCTCTTGCATGTGGATTTTAATTCCGTGTTTATTTTAGATCTATTATGGGTTATGTGGAAACGGTTATATTCTTTATTGCCAAGTTTCCTTACAGGTTTGTGGCTTACAAAGACATAGTTCTAAGACCTTGAGAAGTGTGCATCTATGGTGGGTTTTCATGTTTTATCTCTAGTTTGTATATGGATAAGGAGTCATAAGATGTCATGAAGGAGTTAGGAAGTGGAAAGAGGTAAAAAATGTCAAGTTGTGCACCTTGCTATGAAAGTTTTTAAATGGGCATCATAGCTCAAAAACTGTATATTGGTGTTGTAGGGTCACAATAATGTTTTTAATAGCATTCTTAACTCAATCTAGATGATTTAAGGGCTCCTAATAGGACTAGAAGTAAAGTTGCTCATAAACATAAAAAGTTGTCAGCATATGCAAGTTTTTGCAAAAAATGCTTGACAACTTTTTGAGCAAAAGTTGCAAAGCTAAAGTTTGAACTTCGTGGTTATTCCAACCACTTGAAACCTCCTTGGAAGGCTATATATCTACCATCAAAACACATTTCAATGGTTGGGAATTGTAATAAGAAATCTTGAGTAAGTAAATTGGAATGGATAGGAGATCACAAATCAAGAAGAGGAGTGTTGGGGTTTGAAAGTGGTTAGATACTTCAAACCAATTAGTGTAGAAGGAGGAGGTATGAGTAAGGTTGAATCCTACTAAAGGAAAAGTTTCGAAGATCAGTTTTGGTGAGTGAAAGACCATACCCTAGCTAGGACAATCTGCATTGTTTTGAAACCCTTGAAAGTAAGCTTAAATTGTCCTTTTTGGTGTACAAACAATTCAGGGAATAGAGACACACAAAATATGATAAGGTTATAGGAGTGTTTAAAGGTTGGGAACCACTTCAACATCCTTTGCATGAATTAGAGGTAATTTCATTATGACAGAGGCTTCCGCAAGGGAATTTAGCCTCATGATTATGGAATTTACACAGAAGTGGAGCTTTCTTCTTCAACTCGTTAGACTCAACTCTTCATTAAAGTTTTTCTTCTGGTAGTGATAATAGCTGCTACAAATTCCTAGGAGCCAAGGGACCCTAAACCTATTCTACATTTTTTGGAGACATGGGATAAGTAACTACTGGCTTCAATACTTCATAACATTTTGGATCATATAGTGATGTCCAAACTAACAACAATAGTAGATACTTGGCATCCTCGCAAGTAGAGTTTGCCAATACATGCACGGTTACATCCTTCACTTCCATTGTTGGGCCAGTGTATGGAGCCTTTATATCCAACTATTCATTATAAATTGGGGAATGTGTTTCATCTTTTCCATACAAGTGATGCATCTACATATGCAATTTTATCACATTGGAAAATTGTATTTGATCCTGCTAGCTGGGAACAACTAATTCTTCATTTTATTATACCTAATCTGATGAAAATTCTATAGGAATTTGTAATCAACCTAGCTAATAAAAAACTAGACCAATTTAACTGGTTTATGGCTTGTTTCTTTCTAAAAAAATTCTTCGATGGTATGTTTTTGTAGAATTTCTTGCAAACTCCACCCATTTTTCTCAGTCTACATTATTAGTTGTAGGATCTTGACCAATATTGAAAACTTGAATGCTGAAATGAAAGCTATCGAGGATGTGATTGAACCATATGCACAAGAACATGACATCAATTTCTTTCCTAAAGTGTGAGGCACACATGATGGCCTTTAAGTTTATGGCTTTGAAACTATTAGTATCTATCTAGATTTTTTAAAACAAAAAGTGCTTGCACAATCTAGAGATAGATGGATGGTTGCATCTTTGGAGCAACTAATTGAGATGCACTATAATTGAATGAGAGAGAGATTCTATTACAATATACCATAAGGAGAAGGAGCATCTTTAGAAAGAGATTGTATGATAGGAACAATATTTAGACAACATAGAGGATATTATGGGAGCACTGGATGAAATCTAAGAAAGTGTTGTGGTAGGTACTAGACATTGGAATGACTTGCAAGTGTCTTTGAGAATTTACAATCCAAATATCAAGAGGACTACAAGTTGTGCAATTTGTCATGTATTACATTTGGATTTTATTTTCCATTACTGATAAGAGTGTTTCAGGTTGGGGACCACTTCAACATCGTTTGCATGGTTGAGAGGTAAGGTCATTGTGGCAAAGGCTTCTGCAAGGGAATGAACCTTGTGATTATGGCATATACACAAAAGTAGACTTGCTTCTTCAACTCCTTACACTCAACTCTTCACTAAAGTTATTCTTCAAGAAGTGAGAATAAATGCTACAAATTCTTGGGAGCCAAGGGACCCTAAACCTATGCTACATTCTCTAAAGACATGGGAGGAGTTACTATGGGCTTCAGTACTTTATAATATTCTAGATCATATAGTGGCGACCAAATTAACAACAACAATAGATACTTGGATCCTTGCATGAAGAGTGTGCCAATACATGCATGGTTACATCCTTGGCTTCCATTGTTGGGCTAGCATATGGAGCCTTTATATCCAACCATTTGTTATAAATTTGGGGAATGTGATTCATGCCTAACATGCAAGTGATGCATTTGTATATTTAATTTTATCACCTCGCTACTACATTTGGATCTAAATAGCTATAGAAAACATCATAATTGTGATGGATACACATGGCCCAATGATAGAAAGAGGAATTGGCTACCCATCAGATGGGTGTTAGATTTTTTTTCCCCGATCGTAATTTGTGATGATAAGGGCAACCGTCACAAAAGTGATAGATACAATTGTCATAAATTGGGCAGAGTCACTGGGAAAAGAGTTCATTTTCACCATCACAATTGTGATGGAAAGTTATCAAAGGACATTGTCGCAATAGTGACATTTGTGACAGAAATGCTATGGGACTCATGGCAAGCTATCATAAACATCTAATCTAATTATGACAGGTCATGTGGCAAGAATGTTGCATGAAATGATGGCTAGCCATTGAATGTGGGTGTCCACAATGGCAATGACCTACTATATTAATAAAAAAGAATTTGGCAAAAATGTTGAATAGCTATGATGGTCTCATAGCTCACATTAGATTCACACAATTAGTTGCCATGAAATCATAAGTTAATATTGACCTTCACTTGGTTTCAAGAATAGTTTAATATTCTCTATTAATCAAGGCCAACCATGTGGAGGTGGGAAGCTCATTCGCCCCCCCCCCCCCCCCCCCCCCCCCCCCACCCCCCCCCTCCCGAACATTTAAAATTCCCTATTAACATCTAAAATATTTAAGAAAGGATCAATCTTTAAAGTACCTCGAATGACCTCATCGCCTCCTACTACTGTCAAGGGAAGTCCATCTTCATTGCTCATGAGCAATTCATCACATGGGTACATCTAAGAATGTCCTCATCACCTCCTACATAAAATGAATCCAATATTATAAAATAACCCCAAAGAAATAATAGTTCAAGTGAAATAAAAAAATGAAAAATGAGAGAGAAAAAGAGGAATCTAATTATTGATAGGGTGTTGCCATCACATCTATGGCCATGTTACCTATTGAGTAAGTTTTATTGTTTCTCTGTTTTGCCAACATCTCTCTATTTATATACATACATACATATACACGTATATATACATATACATATGTATATATCTTTATATACATACATATCTACATACATATACAAAGACCACAAGGCAGGACAATGAGATGCAGAGATCACAAGGGTATGACAATGAAATACATCGATCACAAGGGCACATACATACATACATATATATGCATACATACAAAAATACATACATATATACATACATACATACATATATACATATATGTATACATATATACATATATGCATACATATATACATACATATGGGTATGTGCAGGATCATGGTGTACCAAACTATGGCCTTAAGTGGCAGTGAAAAATCAGCAATATCAAGGTTATGTCAACTGACACATAATTTTAAAGTGGTTATGGACTTTATATAAAAAAGTTGTAACAAAATAATCTATAGAAAATTGAATGTATTTTCTAAACTACTAGGCCTTATCTAGAGAAAAATAAAATTGATTGGTCAAAAGTTTTAATTTTAATGCAGTACTACGAAAATTTCAGGGTGAAAATAAAAAGTAGGTGTATGTCTGACCACCTTAATCAAAATCAAATGATAATATCTTTTTAATATAATTATAGATATGAAAAGTAGACTCATGCCCGAATATGACGCATATTTTTAATTTATTTTTATTGCAAATAAATAATTAAATATGAATTTTCTACCAAAAAATTTTTAGAAAAAAGAAGTCTCGTGTCTGACAACCTTAACAAATAGAAAATTTTACCAAATTTTATTTTATTTTATTTTTCTTATACTAGGCGAAGCATAGAATGTGACGCAACTTTTAGATTTAAAAAAATGTTATACCATTTGAAAGTTATAGCTATTTTTCAATCAGTATCTCAATTAGCACTCTACAATAATCTTCATTGATAATTAATTAATAAATACTTATTGAACTCAGAATTTGATAGAAATTATATCGATGAAATCTCAGAGAATTATTAAAAATCCTTTTCGTTTCATTCAATTTCGATCAAAATAACATTGTGAGACAGCTACTCGAAGTCTGAGTATCACTAAAAATCTCTTCGGACAGTCTTTTGGGTTGACTAGGTAGGCTTGGTAAACACCAAGCCTAATAAAATATTCGATTTCAAATCAGATATCTGATTTCAAATTGGATATCCAATATGGCTTGGTAAATTTTGGTGGAAAATTTGAAACCCAACCCATTTTGGAGGGGAAAACTGGATTTAAGATTATAGCTTATGATTTATAAATTACTTTTGTTATATTACTATGTAAATATTTATTATAATATATTATATATGTATAATAACGTAAGGTAAAGATATAACATATAATATATTAATATATAATTATATATTATCTAATTCTTATTATAATCTATAAATATAATTTATATTATTATTATTATTACTAAATATAATAACGTAATATATATATATAATAACGTAATATTTTATTAAATATAATAACATAATATATATTATAACATAATAATTTTATAAATATAATAACGTAATATATTTTTATTAATATATATAATAACGTAATATTTTTATTAAATATAATAACGTTATATATATATATATATATATATATATATATATATATATATATCTGTGTGTGTTATTAATAAATATTATTATACTAATATGTATGTTATTAATATATATGAGTCAAAAGGGTCATAGGTCCTTCGACCCATTACATAACAACATATGTCCCCTAGGGGTTCTAGGACCCCTAATGACATATTAGAATCATTCTTATGGGTTGAAGGGGGTCATAGGTTGACCTATGACCCCTTTCGACACACTACAGGACTACATATGTCCCTAGGGGTCCTAGGACCCCTAGGGACATATTAGAATCATTCTTATGGGTCAAAGGGGGTCATAGGCTGACCTATGACCCCCTTCGACCCATTAAATGAAGACATCTGTCCCTAAGGTCTAGGACCCCTAGGGATATATTAGAATCATTCTTATGGGTCAAAGGGGGTCATAGGTTGACCTATGACCCCCTTCGAACCCCTTAAATGATGACATATGTCCCTAGGGGTCCTAGGACCCCTAGGGACATATTAGAATCATTCATATGGGTCAAAGGGAGTCATAGGTTGACATATGACCCCCTTCGACCCATTACATGACGACATATGTCCCTAGGGTCCTAGCACCCCTAGGGACATATTAGAATCATTCTTATGGGATAAAAGGGGTCATTGCTTGACTTATGATCCTCTTCGACCCATTACATAACGACATATGTCTCTAGGGGGTCTTAGGACCCCTAGGGACATATTATAAATGTTCTTAGGGGTCGAAGGGGGCCATAGGTTGACCTATGACCCACTTCGACACTTTACATGATGAAATATGTCCCTAGGGGTCCTGGGACCCGGTAGGGGACATATTAGAATCATTCATATGGGGTCAAAGGGGGTCATAGGTTGACCTATGACCCCCTTCGACCCATTACATGAAGGCATATGTCCCTAGGGGTCCTAGGACCCCTAGGGACATACTAGAATCGTTCATATGGGTCAAAGGGGGTCATAGGGTGACCTATGACCCCCTTCGACCCATTAAATGATGACATATGTCCCTAGTGGTCCTAGGACCCGGTAGGGACATATTAGAATTGTTCATATGGGTCCAAGGGGGTCATAGGTTGACCTATGACCCCTCTTTGACCCATTAAATAATGACATATGTCACTAGGGGTTCTAGGACCCCTAAGGACATATTAGAATTGTTCATATGGGTCAAAAGGTGTCATAGATTGACCTATGACCCCCTTCAACCCATTAAATGATGACATATGTCCCTAGGGGTTCTAGGACCCCTAAGGACATATTAGAATTGTTATATGGGTCAAAGGGGGGTCATAGGTTGATCAATGACCCCCTTTGACCCATTACATGATGACATATGTCACTAGGACCCTTAGGGACATATGAGAATCATTCTTATGGTCAAAGCAGGTCATAGATTGATCTATGACCCCCTTTGACACATTACATGATGACATATGTCCCTAGGGGTCCTAGGACCCCTATGGACATATTCTAATCGTTCATATGGGTCAAACAGGGTCATAAGTTGACCTATGATCCCCTTTGACCCATTAAATGACAACATATGTCCCTAGGGGTCCTACGACCCCTAGGGGACATATTAGAATTGTTCATATGGGTTAAAGGAAGTAATAGGTTGACCTATGACCCCCTTTGAACCATTACATAATGACATATGTCCTAGGACCCCTAGGGACATATGCGAATCATTCTTATGGGTCAAAGGGGGGTCATAGGTTGACCTATGACCCTCTTCGATGCATTACATGATGACATATGTCCCTAGGGGTCCTAGGACCCCTAGAGAAATATTAGAATCTTTCTTATCTATCAAAGGTGGTCATAGGTTGACCTATGACCGCGCTTCGACCCATTACATGATGACATATGTCCCTAGTGGTCCTCAGAACCTTAGGGAACATATTAGAATCATTCTTATGTGTCTCTTTGACCCATTACATGATGACATAACGTTCCTAGGGGTCCTAGAACCCTAGGGACACATTCGAATGCTTCTTATGGGTCAAAGGGGGTCATAGGTTGACCTATGACCCCCTTTGACCCATTACATGACAAACATATGTCCAAAGGGGTCCTAGGACCCCTAGCGATATATTAGAATCGTTCTTATGGATCAAAGGGGGTCATAGGTTGAACTATGACCCCCTTTGACCCTTTACATGATGATATATGTCCCTACAGGTCCTAGAACCCCTAGGGACATATTAGAATCATTCTTATGGGTCAAACGGGGTCATAAGCTGACCTATGACATCTTTCGATCCATTACATGATGACATATGTCCCTAGGTGTCCTAGACCCCTAGGGAAATATTAGAATCATTCTTATGGGTCAAAGGGAGATCATAGGTCAACCTATGACCCCTTTTGACCCATTCCATGATGACATATGTCCCTAGGGGTCATAGGTTGACCTATGACCCCCTTCGACCCATTGAATGATGACATATTAGAATTGTTCATATGTTTGACCCATTAAATGATGACATATGTCCCTAGGGGTCTTAGACCCCTAGGGACATATTAGATTGTTAATATGGGTCAAAGGCAGTCATAGGTTGACCTATGACTCCATTTGACCCATTACATGACGACATATGTCCCTAGCACACCTAGGGACATATGAAAATCATTCTTATGGGTCAAATGAGGTCAATGGTTGACCTATGACCCCCTTCGACAAATTACATGATGACATATGTCCTTGGGGGTCTTCGAAACTCTAAGGACATATTAGAATCATTCTTATGGGTCTAAAGGGGTAATAGGTTGACCTATGATCCCATTTGACCCATTACATGATGACATATGTCCCCTAGGGGTCCTAGGACCCCTATGGACATATTAGAATGCTTCTTATGTGTCAAAGAGGGTCATAAGTCCCTTTGATACATTACATGGTGAAATATGTCCAGAGGGGTCCTAGGACCCTTAGGGACATATTAGAATTGTTCTTATTGGTCAATGGGGGTCATAGGTTGCCTATGACCCCTTTGACTCTTTACATGACGACATATGTCCCCTAGGGGTCCTAGGACCCTTAGAGACATATTAGAATCATTTTATGGGTCAAAAGGCATCATAGGATGACCTATGACACCTTTTGACCCATTACATGATGACATATGTCCCTAGGGGTCCTAGGACCACTACGAACATATTAGGATCATTCTTATGGGTCAAAGGGGTCATAGGTCAACCTTTGACCCCCTTCGACCCATTACATGATGGTATATATCTCTAGGGGTCATAGGACACCTAGGGACATATTAAAATTGTTCTTATGCATCAAAGGGGGTCACCCTTCGACCTATTGAATGACAACATATTAGAATTGTTCATATGGGTCAAAGGGGGTCATAGGTTTACCTATGAACCCCTTCGAACCATTAAATGTTGACATATATCCCTAGGGATCCTAGGACCCCTAGGGACATATTAGAATTATTCATATGGGTCAAAGGGGGATCATAGGTTGACTTATGACCCCTTTGACCCATTACATAATGACATATGTCCCTAGGACTGGTAAGGACATTTGAGAATCTTTCTTATAGGACAAAGGGGTCATAGGTTGACCTATGATCCCCTTTGAGACATTACATGATGACATTTGTCCCTAGGCCATGCGAGGATCCCTAAGGACATATTAGAATCATTCATATGGGTCGAAGGGGGTCATAGGTTAGCCAATGATCCCCTTCGACCTATTAAATGATGACATCTTAGAATTGTTCATATAGGTCAAAGGGGTCATAAGTTGACCTATGAACCCTTTTACCCATTACATGGTGACATATGTCCTTAGAACCTCTAAGGACATATGAGCATCGTTCTTATGTCTCAAAAGGGGTCATAGGTTGACCTATGACCCCCTTCGACACATTACATGACAACATATGTCCCTAGGGGTCCTAGGACCCCTAGGGAAATATTAGAATCATTCTTATGGGTCAAAGGTGGTCATAGGTTGACCTATGACTGGCTTCGACCAATTACATGATGACATATGTCCCTTGGGGTCCTCGAAACCCTAGGGACATATTAAAATCGTTTCTTATGGGTCTATGGGAGTCATAGGTTGACCTATGACCCCCTTTGACCCATTACATGATGACATATGTCCCCTAGGGTTCCTAGGACACCTAAGGACATATTAGAATGATTCTTATGGGTCAAAGGGGGTCATAGGTTGACCTATGACCCCCTTTGACCCCATTACATGATGACATATGTCAAAAGGGGTCCTAGGACTCCTAAGGACATATTATAATCATTATTATGGGTCAGAGGGAGTCATAGGTTGACCTATGACCCCCTTTGACCCTTTACGTAACAACATATGTCCCTAGGGGTATAGGACCCCTACAGACATATTAGAATCATTCTTATAGGTCAAAGAGGGTCATAGGGTGACTTATGACACCCTTTCACCCATTACATGATGACATATGTCCCTAGGGGTCCTAGGACCCCTAAGGACATATTAGTATCATTCTTATGATTCAAACGGGGTCATAAGTTAATCTATGACCCCCTTCGGCCCATTACATCATCACATATGTCCATAAGAGTCTTAGGACACCTAGGGACATATTAGAATTGTTCTTATAAGTCAAAGGGGGTCATAGGTCACCTTATGACCCCCTTTGACCAATTAGAAGGATTCTAATATGTCCCTCGGGGTCTTAGTACCCCTAGGGACACATTTTCTCATGTAATAGGTGGAAAGGGGTCAAATGTAAACCAATGACCCCCTTTGACCCATAAGAATGACTCTAATATGTCCATAGGGGTACTAGGACCCTAGGGACATATGTCATTATTTAATGGGTTAAAGGGGGTCATGGGTCAACCTATAACCCCTTTTGACCCATAAGAATGATTCTAATATGTCCTTAGGGGTTCTAGGACCTGTAGGGACATATGTCCTCATTTAATGGGTCAAAGGGAGTCATTGGTCAAACTATGACCCCCTTTGACCCATATGAACAATTCTAATCATTCTCAAGGGATCCTAGGACCCCTAAGGACATATGTCATCATATAATAGATCGAACGGGGTCATAGGTCAAACTATGACCCACTTTTACCCATATTAATGATTCTAATATGTCCCTAGGGATCCTAGGACCCCTGGGGACATATGTTGTCATGTAATGGGTCGAAGGGGGTCATAGGTCAACCTATGCCTCCCTTTGACCCATATTAACGATTCTAATATGTCCTTAGTGGTCCTAGAATCCCTAGGCACGTATGTCGTCATGTAATGGATCATGAATGATTCTAATATGTCTCTAGGGGTCCTAACACTCCTAGGGACATATGTCATCATGTAATGGGTCGAAGGGGGTCATAAGTCAACCTATGACCCCCTTTCACCCATATTAACAATTCTACTATATCCCTAGGGGACCCCTAGGGACATATGTCATCATTTAATGGGTGGAAGGGACCTATGACCCTCTTTGACCCATAAGAACAATTCTAATATGTCCCTAGGGTTCCTAGGATCGCTAGGTACATATGTCATTATTTAATAGGTTAAAGGGGGTCATAGGTCATCTTATGAAACCCTTTGACCCATATGAAACATTCTAATATGTCTCTAGGGGTCTTAAGACCCCTAGGGACATATGTCATGATGTAATTTGTCAAAAAGAATTATTCTAATATGTCCCTAGGGGTCCTAGGACCCCCTGGGACATATGTCATCATGTAATGGGTCGAAGGCGGTCATAGGTCACCCTATGACCCCCTTTGACCCATAAGGATGATTCTAATATCTCCCTAGGGGTCCTAAGACCCCTAGGGACATATGTCATCATGTAATTTTTTGAAGGGGTCATAAGTCAACCTATGACCCCCTCTGACCCATAAGAATGATTCTAATATCTCCCTAGGTGTCTTAGGACCACTAAGGACATATGTCGTCATGTAACTGGTCGAAGGGTGTTAGAGGTCAACCTATGATCCCCTTTGACCCATATGAATGATTCTAATATGTCCTTAGGGATCTTAGAGCCCCTGTGGACATATGTCATCATGTAATGGGTCGAATGGCATCATAGGTCAACCTATGACCCTCTTTGACCCATATGCACAATTTTAATATGTCCCTAGGGATCCTAGGACCTCTAGGGACATATGTCATTATGTAATGAGTCGAAGGGGGTCATAGGTCAGCCTATTACCCCCTTTGACCCATAAGAACAATTCTTATATGTCCCTAGGGGTCCTAGGACCCCTAGGGATATATGTCATCATTTAATGGGTCGAAGGTGGTCATAGGTCAACCTATGACTCCGTTTGACACATACGAACGATTCTAATATGTCCTTAGGGATCCTAAGACCCCTAGGGACATATGTCATCATTCAATGGATTGAAGGTGGTCATAGGTGCCTCTATGACCCCCTTTGACCCATAAGAATGATTCTAATATCTCCCAAGGGGTCTTAGGATCCTTAGGGACATATCTCGTCATGTAATTGGTCGAAGGGGGTCATAGGTTGACCTATGACCCCCTTTGACACATAATAATGATTCTAATATGTCCCTATGGGTCCTAGGACCCCTAGGGACATATGTCATCATTTAATGGGTCGAAGGGGGTCATAGGTCAACCTATGACCCCCTTGTACCCATATGAAGCATTCTAATATGTCCGTAGGAGTCCTAAGACTCCTAGGGACATATGTCATTATATAATAGTTCGAAGGGGGTCATAAGTCAATCTATGACCCCATTTGAACCATAAGAATGATTCTAATATGTCCTTAGGGGTCCTAGGACCCCTAGGGACATATGTTGTCATTTAATGGGTCAAAGGGGGTCATATGTCAACCTGTGATACTGTTTGACCCATATGAAGCATTCTAATATGTCCCTAGGGGTCCTAGGATCCCTAGATACATATGTCATCAATGTATTGGGTCGAAGCGAGTCATAGGTCAACCTATAACCCACTTTGACCCATATGAATGATTCTAAGATGTCCCTAGGGTTCCTTAGACCCCTAAAGACATATGTCATCATGTAATGGGACACGAACGATTCTAAGATGTCCCTAGGGGTCTTAGGACCCCTAGGGACATATGTCATCATGTAATGGGTCGAAGGAGGTCATAGGTCAACCTATGACCCCCTATGACCCATAAGAATTATTCTAATATGTCCCTTGGGGTCTTGGGACCCCTAGGGATATATGTTGCCATTTAATGGGTCGAAGGGGGTCATAGGTCAACCTATGACCCCCTTTGCCCCATATGAACGAATCTAATATGTTCCTTGGGGTGCTAAGACCCCTAGGGACATATGTCATCATGTAATATGTCGAAGGGGACCAGAGGTAAACCTATGACCCCCTTTGAGCCATATGAATGATTTTAATATGTCCTTAGGGGTCTTAGGACCCCTAGGGAGATATGTCATCATTTAATGGGTCGAAGGGATTCATAGGTCAACCTATGACCCCCTTTGACCCATATGAAGCATTCTAATATGTCCTTAGCAGTCATAGGACCCCTATCAACATATGTCATCAGGTAATGGGTCGAACGGGGTCATAGGTCACCCTATGACCCCCTTTGACCTATTAGAAGGATTCTAATATGTCCTTAGGGGTCTTAGGAGACCTAGGGACATATTAGAATCATTCTTATGGGTCAAAGGGGATCATAGGTTGACCTATGACCCCCTTCAACTCATTACATGATGACATATGTCCCTAGGGGTCCTAAGACACCTAGGGACATATTAGAATTGTTCTTATGGGTCAAAGGGGGTCATAGGTCAACCTATGACCCCCTTTGATGCATAAGAATGATTCTAATATGTCTCTAGGGATCCTAGGACCCTTACGAACATATGTCATCATGTAATGGGTCGAACAGGGTCATAGGTCAATCTATGAACCCTTTGACCCATAAGAATTATTCTAAAATGTTTATAGGGATCCTCGGACACTTGGAGGCATATGTCGTCATGTACTGGGTTGAAGGACGTCATAGGTCAACCTATGAGCCTCTTTGACCCATATGAACGATTCTCATATGTCCTTAGGGGTCCTAAGACTGCTAGAGATATATGTCATCATTTAATGGGTCAAAGGGGGTTATAGGTCAATCTATGACCCCCTTTGACCCATAAGAATGATTCTAATATGTCCCTAGGGGTCCTAGGACCCCTAGAGACATATGTTATCATTTAATGGGTTAAAGGGGGTCATAGGTTACCTTGTAACACCCCTTTGATCGATAAGAACGGTTCTAATATGTCCCTAGGGGTCCTAGGACCCTTAGGGACATATGTCGTCATGTAATGGGTCATGAATGATTCTAAGATGTCCCTAGGGGTCTTAGAAACCCTAGGGACATATGTCGTCATGTAATGGGTTGAAAGGGGTCATAGGTCCACATATGACCCCCTATGACCCATAAGAATGATTATAATATGTCCCTAGGGCTCCTAGGACCCCTAGGGATAGATGTTGTCATTTAATGGGTTGAAGAGGGTCATAGGTCAACCTATGACCCCCTTTGACCCATATGAACAAATCTAATATGTTCCTTGGGGTGCTAGGACCCCTAGGGACATATGTCATCATGTAATATGTCGAAGGGGACCATAGGTCAACCTATGACCCCCTTTGAGCCATAAGAATGATTCTAATATGTCTCTAGGGGTCCTAGGACCCCTAGGGAGATATGTCATTATTTAATGGGTCGAACGGGGTCATAGGTCAACCTATGTACCACTTTGATCCATATGAAGCATTCTAATATGTCCCTAGGGGTCCTAGGACCCCTATCGACAGATGTCATCAGGTAGTGGGTCGAATGGGGTCATAGGTCACCCTATGACACCCTTTGACCCATTAGAAGGATTCTAATATGTCCTTAGGGGTCTTAGGACACCTAGGGACATTTTAAAATAATTTCTATGGGTCAAAGGGGGGTCATAGATTGACCTATGACCCTGTTCGACCCGTTACATGATGACATATATCCCTAGGGGTCCTAGGACACCTAGGGACATATTAGAATTGTTCTTATGGGTCAAAGGGGGTCATAGGTCAAAGGGGGTCATAGGTTGACCTGTGACCCCCTTCGACGCATTACATGATGATATATGTCCATATATGATGTTCTAAAGGAGAGTGTCCTCTTCCAGAATATATAATTTTTCTTCTAGTTGGAAGAGATTTATTTCAATTAATGTGGTGGGAGATTAAAACTATCAATTTGAATAAGTTGAAATTTGAATTGTTATCTACTTAAGAGAAAATATAGGTCTAAAGCCCATTTTTATTTTTGATTGTTCTAGCTAAATATATTATCGATAACATAATCTAAGATCATAAGGAAATAAGTTTATTGCCATATAGTTTTGTGGTGGAAACTAGACCGCTAATTTCCAACTATTTTTAGCAACTAAAATTTATCTTTAAAAAATAGGAAAATATATAATTTCTTATTCAAAATAATTATTAAAATTTAAAATCTTAAAATTCATCCATTTCTACACATTTCATTAGTTTACTTCATTTTAAAATTCTAAATAATAATACTAGTTTTATGTCATTGGATGTGAACAATTACACTTTTGTTAGTGTTTTCCTTTGTAAAACGGTGACACAAGTTTGTGCTTTTGCTTAGTTACAATTATAGTTAGAGTTAAAATTAGAAGTAGTGTTAGTGCTAGTGTTAGTATAAAAATTAGAGTTAGAGTTATAGTTAGGGTTAGAATTAGGGATAGGGTTAGGGTTAGGGCTAGGGTTAGAAATAGAGTTAGAGTTAGGGTTCAAGTTAGAGTTAGAGTTAAAGTTTGAGATAGAGTTGGGGTTAGGGTTAGAGTTACTTGGATAGATTTAGGGTTAGGGTTAGAGTTAGGGTTGGGATAAGAATTAGAATTATGGTTAGGTTAGAGTTAGAGTTATATAGAGTATTAGGGCTAGGATTAGGGGTAGGTTTAGAGTTAGAGTTATGGTTAGGGTTAATGTTAGGGTTAAGGTTACAATTAAAGTTAGAGTTAGATTTATAGTTAGGGTTACAATTAGGGATAGGGTTATAATTAAAGATAAAGTTAGAGTTAGAGTTAGAGTTAGAGTTAGAAGTAGAGTCAAATTTAGGGTTAAAATTAGGGTTAGAATTAGGGTTAGGATTAGAATTAACATTAGAGTTAGAGTTAGGGTTAGGGTTAGAATTAGTGTTAAGGTTAGGGTTAGGGTTAGGGTTAGGATTAGGGTTAGGGTTAGGGTTAGGGTGAGAATTAGAGTTAGAGTTATAGTTAGGGTTAGAGTTAGGATTGGAGTTATAGTTGGGGTCAAAATTAGGTAAGGGTTAGGGCTAGAATTGGTGATGGGGTTAGAATTAGGATTAGAGTTAAGGTTATATAGGTTAGGGTTAGGGTTATGGTTAGGGGTAGAATTAGAGTTATAGTTAGAGTTAGAGTTAGGATTAGGTTTAAGGTGAGAATTGGGGTTACAAAAATAAGTAGGGTTGGAGATTAAGTTAGAGTTAGGGTTAAGATAAGGGTAAGAATTAGGGTTAGGGCTAAAATTAGGGTTACAAATATAGTTAGGGTTAGAATTAGGGTTAGGATTAGATTCAGAGTTAGGGTTTGAGCTAGAGTTAGAGTTAGGGTTAGAATTAGAGTTAGAACAAGGGTTAGAGTTAGAGTTAGGATTAGAAATAGGGTTAGGGTAAGGGTTAACACAAAGGTTATGGTTAGAGTTAGGGTTAGCATTAGGGTTAGGGTTACAAATAGTGTTAGTGTTAGTGTTAGTGTTAGTGTTAGTGTCAGTGTCAATGTCAGTGTTAGTGTTAGTATCAGTGTTAGTATTAGTGTTAGTGTTAGAACTGGGGCTAGAATTGAGGGTACAATTAGGGTTAGGGTGAGGGTTAGAATTAAAGTTAAAGTTAGGGATCAAGTTAGAGTTAGAGTTAAATTTGGAGATAGAACTGGTGTTAGGGCTAGATTAAGGGTTAGGGTTGGAGTTAGGGTTAGATTTAGGGTTAGAGTTAGGGTTAGAGTTAGAGATAGGGTTAGAATTAGGGTTGGAGTTAGGATTATTATTAGGGTTAGGGTTAGAGTTAGAGTTACATATAGTGTTAGGGTTAGGATTAGGGATAGGGTTAGGGTTAGAGTTAGAGTTAGAGTTAGGGTTAGTGTTAGGGTTACAATTAGAGTTAGAGTTATAGTTATAGTTAGGGTTACAATTAGGGGTAGGGTTAGGGTTAGAGATAGAGTTGGATTTAGAGCTAGGGTTAGAGTTAGAATATGGGTTAAAATTAGGGTTAGAAATAGTGATAGAGTTAGAATTAGAGTTAGGATTAGAGTTATAGCGAGTCTTAGCATTAGGGCTAGAATTACGGTTAGGGTTAGAGGTAGAATTAGAGTTAGAGTTAGGGTTACGGTTAGGGCTAGGGTTAAAATTAGATTTAGGATTGGGGTTACAATTAGAGTTAGAGTTAGGGTTAGAATTAGAGTTAGAATTAAAGTTAGAGTTAGAGTTAGAGTTAGAGTTAGAGTTAGAGTTAGAGTTCAAGTTATAATTAGAGTTAGAGTTAAGGATTATGTTATTATTGTGGTTAAGGTTATTTTTGGGTTACCAATCATATTATAGCTGATATTAGTACTATTATTACACTTTATCTTAGTGTTACAATAGTTTTTAGGATAAATTTTTATGTGGGTTAGTTCTATTATGGTGCCCTTTTTTAGCGCTATTGTGATACAAGTTATTAACCTTTTTAATAATGTAATCCCCCCCCTCTCTCTCTCCACCCCATACTCTCTAACTATGCCCCCTAATCCCTCTCTCTAATCTCTAGATACACCCCCTTATCTCTCTCACCCTGCTCTCTAGATACACCTCCTAATCTCTCTCATTATATTCTCTCTAGATACACCCCTAATCTCTCTCTCTCTCTCTCTCTCTCTCTCTCTTGATACACTCCCTAATCTATCTATCTCTAGATAAACCCCTTAATCTCTCTCTCTCTCTACATACACCATCATATGACTATCTCTTTCCTTATCTCTAATATCTCTCTCTATACTAAAAACATGTCTTTATAAGAAACATAATATGAGCTCCCTCTTATCTACAGATATGCTCTCTCTCTCTCTCTCTCTCTCTCTCTCTCTCTCTCTCTCTCTCTCTCTCTCTCTCTCTCTCTCTCTCTCTCTCTCTCTCTCTCTCTCTCTCTCTCTCTCTCTATATATATATATATATATATATATATATATATATATATGGGTACCCAAAAGAAGTTGGGCCACAATTCTGCAGAAGTAAAATCTGTGGAATTTTACTTCTTAGAAATGGGTACCTGATTTTCTTAGAATCAGGTACTCGTTTCTAAAATCACGCTTCAAGCACCCAACCCGCGATTCAAAAATTGGGTACTTGGTTTTTGAAAAGCGGATCGGGTGCCCAAACTACTTAAAAATTCGATGCCTGATATTTTTACAAATCAAGTACCCAATTTGTAAAAGTTACAAATACCCATTTTAAAGCATTTTGGGGTCATTTTCACCATTTGGAAAATGGGAGCCCGATTTGAGAGCCATATGGGAGCCCATTTTTTACCTCTACCGACTGCCCCCTGCTACTATTTTCTGACATACTAGGTATTTTAATTTTTTTTGTACTAATTCACTTAATTATTTTTAGTTTTACATTTTATATGTACATCAATTTATTGTTTTTTTTCAGTTTTAGTATATGTAAAATTGTAAATTTACATTGTTAGTGAGTATTATCTTTAGATTACTGTATCTATTAATTTAAATAATAGTTTCATAGATGTTCATTTGAAAATTATTATTTTAAATTTTTTGAAATGTATTTAATTTATGTATTTATTACAATGTTGAATGATTAGATTAGATGTAAATTCATTATTTAAACATGTAATTACAAATAAATATTGATTTCAAATAACTAGTGATTAATTATCTAGATTAGTTTGTAAAGCATATAACAAAGAAAGTATTTAAACTAACTATAACCTCGACCTAACCATATTAATTTTTACTTTTGAAATAATAGAGGATGGATAATATTGTTCCTCCTAGGAGGCAGTATAGTCTTTTTTTGTGACCTACAAATATTGGCGTCCCTCATACGGTATGAACTTTGAATTACACTGTAAAAATGTATATTCGAACTTGAATTTAATAACATGTGCTCATATTTTCTTTTTATTTGATTTTGTAGGGATTGTCCACGGCTACACAGTTTGATTTAGTACAGGTCCTGCTCTAGTTACCACTAAGGCATAGCCTCAAATACAAACAGTATGAACTTTTGACTAAAGACAAATAATTTGTACTATTTTTATGTATGTACATTATTATTAACTTATAATCTAAAAATTTTTGACTCATGCATATATATTTTATGTGTTTTGATTTGACAAACAGGAGATGGATCGTACTCATCCATATAGGCCTCGATATAGTCTATTTTCGACTCCATCTTATGATCATCATGCTAGCATACCTGTGGACACATCTGTGACATTGGCTAGTACTCAAGTCTAATATATATATATATATATATATATATATATATATACATGTTAAATTTATAGTGTATAAAAAATGTAGTGTACAAATTATGTACTTATTAGTTTGCGTACTTTTTAATTATTCATGTATATATAATTTTGACTCAACATTTATGTATCCATAATTTTAGGACTATGTCACCATGAGTGTTGTTGAGAGCATAGGACTTAGCCAGATGGAGGTACCTACATCATCCTTTGAGGTCAGTATTGCTATTTGGTAGTTTTCATAGTGCACCTCCTCCTATTACTGAGGGACACCCATCTCATGTGGTATTTATTTTATTATGTAGTGAATATTTAATTTATTTGCAAGCTAGATTTTGAAATCCATTTCAATTAGGCATGTACATGATGAGACGTGCCACATATTACATAGGGTGATCCATCTACCTCATAGGAAGTCCCACATGATGATGACACAACTCATATTACATAGCATGATCCATCTAAGTCCTCTTCACACAAAGTAAAGAGGACATTCAATCGATAGATTAGATTTTGTTGGCACCTGTAGATTGTGTTTTTATGACACATATTGTATATTTTGATCACTTTGTGTTAGGACAATTAAAACTGTATTATATATGCATTTTTTAACTTCATAGATCATATTATGATGTATGTTGGACCATGTACTATTTTTTCACGACTTCTTATCATGCTTGTGTATGTAGTATATATTATTATGTTTCATCATGTTTTAAGTATTCAAACCATTTTCTTTATTGCAACATATTTTATTCATGAACATATGACACATTTTTTAAATATATATGCTAGATGAATAATAACTTTCACTATTTATAGAGCATTAGTACTGATATAAAAAAGATTATTGGATAAGTATCACATCAAATTTATGCATTGAGATTCATACAAATAAAATTGACCTACTATTAAATAAATACTTTTCATCCTGAACATTTATATTTATAAAATCCAGGTAAAGATTGAAGATTTTTTTAATGAAATGATGAATGATACCCTTCCTTTCACACATTATGACCCCTTATGATACATTACAATCATTAACATCCCATTTGTGTGTCCTATCATAGTTAATGTGTTCTAAGGGGTCCTAATAGGCCCTAAGATGTCCTAGGACCACTAAGAACCCATTATGACCCTTCATGATATATTAAGACCACTTAGGAACTATTATAATACCTTTGGACATTAGGACCTAGTAGGACCCCCTAAGTCCTATTAACACACATATGAATCAGAGTACCTAGAAATGTATCATAAGGAGTCCTTATGTGTTTAATGTTAACATAAGACTAATTATTATGTACTAATACATGTTAAGACCTATTAGAACCTATAGCACATATTAAGACCAAGTAAGACTCTGTAGGTCCCCTTAATACAAATATGGATCTAAGTACCTAGAAATGTATCATAAGGGGCTCTTATGTGTTGTTTGGTAATGTAAGACTTATTATTACCTAATAAGACCTATTATATCCTAATAATACATATTAAGACTTATTAGAACCTATAAAAAATATTATGACCTATTAGGACTCCTATGTCCCCTTACAACACACATGTATGGATAATGTACCTAAAATTAATCTAAAATTAGGACCTAAAGTACTAATCCTAATTGACATAATTTTAACTATTTATAGAGCATTAGTAATGATATCAAAAAGATTATTGGATAAATATCACATCAAATTGAGGTAGTTTTAATGTGTCCTAATTGGTCCTAATATAATCTAAGGCTTTGTAATGGGTCCTGGGGCCACTTACAATCCATTATGACCCCTTATGATACATTAGAATCATTAACATCCCATTTGTGTGTCCTATTATAGTTAATGTGTTCTAAGGGATCCTAATAGACCTTAAGATGTCCTAGGATGACTAAGAACCCATTATGACCCTTCATGATATATTAAGTCCACAGTTTAAAATCCAAGAGGAAACATTAGGACTGATTACAACCACTTAGGAACTATTATAATGCCTTTGGACATAGTAGTGTATCATATGATGGTGAATGTGTTTAGAGGGGTTACAATTAGTTCTTATGAGTCCTAATGGCTCCTAATGGATTATAAGGGTTCCTAATGGGTCCAAAAAGGTCATGGGATCACTTAAAACACATTAGAACCCCTTAAGACACATTTGGACCCATTAGGGCATATTATAACCCATAAGTGTGTCTTAAATGCCCCTTAAGATTATCTAAGAGGCATTAATGGATTTTAATATGTTTTAAATGGTCACAATGTGTAGCCTAAACAATATTAGTGGGCTTTCAAACCACATAAGACCAATCATGATCTGTTATGAGATATTAGGACCACTTAGGATAATTTACTACATCTTGCAATGTTTAATGTGTTATAAGAGGTTTTAATGGGGTCTAATGGGTCCTAATGTGTGTGAGTGGATCCTAATGTGTCCTAATGAGACCTAATGTGTACTAATGGGTCCTAAAAATCCCTAATGTCCCTTTAGAACATATGACTAATATGACTATAAAGGCTCATAATGGGTCATAATGGTTACACTCCTTAGGGAATAATAGGATTGAATAGGACACATTACAACCTTAAAGTGTATCCTACGATGATTAATGTGTTCTAAGGGTTCATAAAGTGTGTTAATGGTATGAATGGGTTCCAAGGAGTCATAATGGGTCCTAAGGTTTCTTATGACCATATATGACCCATCAAAAACTCTTGAAAATATTAGAATGTCCTAGGACACATTAGAAAAGTTTACTTTTAGGACTACAATAACTAATGTGTTGTAAGGGGTCCTAAGAGGTGCTAATTTGTCCTAAGATGTCATAATGGGACCTCTTTTTAATAAATTACACACACTTATAACCCTCCCCATATCCCTCCCTCCCTCTCACTTAACATGGTTAACATGGTTAAACATACATGTCAATTATCAACATAACAATAGCACATAATCAATACAATGAGTAATGATGTTTAAATTATCATGTATACATGAAGGGTTGTTAATTACAATCAATAGTAATTTGAAAATTCAAACAAACATTAATTTAAACATGCTTGAATGTAAAAGTAATGGAAAAAAATAGGAGGCCATTACTTAAATTGACAATTAATTTATAATATCAAGTGCACACATTTAACTTTCAAATAGAAGTAAACTCCTATTTTTAAATTTGTTTGTACAAAATATTTCACAATATATGTAAGACAATGTCAAAGATAAATATATAGAAGCACAAACTTAAAATATAAGATTGGTTCAACACATCTCTTCAAATGAGGTCCTATAAAATAAAATTGTAAAACAAAAACACATGTTAATAAACACATAAATTAATATGAGGTAGCTGAACTATGTAAATATATGTGTAATTTTTATGTACTCACTATGTAGAATTGCACAAGATGTTGATGCTTGATCCACTTTAACACTTAAATTTGCATAAATTGTAATTGAGACCTAAATAAGAGGATTATATATAAGTACATATATAAAAGTACATACATGTAATTAAATTATATAAGTACATACATAAAAACAACACAATAAAGAAAAAACTTAGTACACACATGTAATTAAATTATATCAGTACATATATAAAAACAACACAATAAAGAAAAAACTTACATGTGTTTGATTTAAATGTAGTCATCCCATTGTACTATTTGCATCCTCTCTCTCTTTTGCAATGCATCTATAATTGTCTCATGCTTGTCCATTGAAATTTTCCATAATACCTTATTGGTGGGTCTCCCTTTGCATCTTTCTAATTTTATATTCATTGCCACAACCAAATGAGAATAGTGTAAAATCTTCTTTTTGGATTGGTAGTCTTCAAATGCTGGTAAACCATTTCTTCTTGTTAGGTATTTGCGTAGCTAGGTGCCAGCTACAACGATAGACCGAACTGGATACTCAAAACCTTTATCGTCTACTTGATGACATATCAATTTTTCCTTAGGTTCCACACATCTAGTAAGCCAATACTCAATCTATTCATTATTATTACTAGGTGCAATAACAACATAAACATGTCCTACAAGATAAAATAAAGTACAAAAACACTTTAATCTTATGAGTACATATGCAAATTATATAAATTGAAGCATGAGATCACAAAAAAATCTAATTAAATTGTGCATACCAAGTTTTATGAGGTCTAAAATACAATCATAGTCTTCTAATGCAAAAGTAACATTCTGGCATTCATTTACTATATCATCTTGAAAATGCATGTTAGTAGGTGCTAATGATTTTTGTTGCCAATCTTCAACCCATTTTGTATTCTCGCATTCTTCCCATTCACCTACAAGACAAAATTGACAAAAACAAGCAAACTTCCTAGTCCATATAGTCCAAGTGTTAGAATTTGAACTCCTAAATGAATGCCATTTAGCTGACCCACTAATTGTATCACAATCATATCTTGAATGGATATTCTTTTCTTCAACTAGGTAGAAGAAACGTTTGATTACAGAGTTCTGACTTGATCTCATGTATAAATATTTGTTACACCATTCAAAAATCTCACGTGCATTTTTGGATTCAGCTTTTTCCTCAAATTTTAATTTCTCTCTACTAAGGGTTCTCTTCACGGATGCACCACTGCCATCATGTTCTCCTTTACCATGTCCAGCCTCAAAAAAACTCCACACATGTTGGATGTTAGTCTGCCTATGTGTCCTACTCAACTAATAAAACATTCTAGCATTCTTGAATTGTCCTGTACAATCATCTAACTGTATCCAATGCTGTGTCATTTGAATTTGTCTCTCTTTTAAATTATCATAAAAGACCTTGAAACAATATTGGACAAACTCAGATGAATGGATTTTATTATCACTCATATAAAAATGGTACTCTCTCAATATTTTTTGATCCTCCTCTATACTATTAGGTGCATGCCTATAAACTATATGAACATAAATTGTTACTTGCACTGAATTGTAATATTGTGGTTGTACCTCTTCTTGTGGTGCAAGTGTGTAGTTCTCTGCAAAGTCAACAACTAAAAGTATAGTACCAATTTGAAATGTATTCTTACATATGGGAAATTGTCCATCAAGCCATCTAGCATATTGAGAGTGTTTAACATATTTTGGTATGATCAGACTCTTAAACTCATCCATAAATGCATGAAAACTAACTTTATTTGTAACTAGATCACACCTTCTTCCAATCTTCCCATCCTTCAATGGATATTCAATAGTTTTAAATCTTTTTACCTCAACTAATTGTCGTCCAAAAGTAGTCAAAGCATTTTCATGCAAACATTCATCTAACAAAGAAAGATTGCCGCACATATCACATGTACCAAAAAGACATGCATCGAAAAGAAAGTATTGATCATTAGGTGGCTTACAAAATAAACTTCATATAAAATCCTTTATATTTTGAGGTGGTATTTTTATACCACATTCTTGCAACATTTCTTTACTATGCATAGTACCATGTATAGATCAAAATACATCATAATGATAACGAAATTGAATATGAGTTTTACAACAACATGTGATTCTTTTCTTGTTAATCCTTACATACGATGGTTTACACTTTTCAAAAGATCTTTAACTAATGGTAATATTTAATACCTTACCATCTACAAAAAATTTAAACAATTTAGTTTGAGTCATGTCCAAAAGGTGTTTAAGATGTGGATCATGTATTTTTGACCCAATTCTCAATTTAAGAAAATCTCTTGAATTAGGTGATACTCTTGTATTATCATGCCAAAAATTTTCAATCAAACTTTTGACTTCACTAGTAAGTTTCATATCACATCTCAGGAGTCTACCACTAGAAATCCATAAAATATTTGTTGGATCACATTCAAAGTCAACCCTTCTCTTTACAACTCTTTCTAAAGTCTTACGATTCACATTAAGATATCCACTTATGTTGCTAATCAATCTTTTTTTAGATGTTGATTTGTTAACTAAAGCTATTGTTATTGCTCGTTGTGCTGAATTCTTATCTTTAGATCGACTTCTCTTTCTAATAACATCAAAGGCAATAGCAATAGTGGATACAATTTGTTTTAAAGACTCATTTTTATTCTTGGATTTTACGTACATTCCCAACCTTCTCATTACTTTTCGCAATTTAGACATTTTAATTAGTTGCAACATTAACTTACATTGAAACCCAAATTTCTTATTATAAAAAAAATGTCTATACAATCTATTAGCATGTGTCCTAATTTGTCTCTATGAAACCAATCCATCAAGATTATCTAGCACATCATTAGGAATATGAAAATTATGTTCAGACACTTTACTATCATTATAATATGTTTGTTCAGTAGTTGGTGTTTCTATGTCTACAGTCATGCAATTTTTATTTTCAATTAACATTTCATTTTCATTGTTATTTTGGATTTGAATCTCATTTTCAATTTTTCTTGGTATTTCTTTCGGGGCATGCATTTCAATTAGAGTTTTTTGTGCATGATCATTTGACAATTGCTTCTCATGAAGAAAATCTAAATCATTTAAATCATAACTTGCTTCTAAAAAATCACCAATTTCATCATAAGAGAAAATTTGAGGGTTTGGAGACACACCTATATTGAATGCATGATTAGTATGTGCATCTGAATTTTCTTGTATTGGGTTCTCTTCTTTGACCTCTTCATCCATCGTGGTATCCTCAATGTCTTTCTCCTTTGAAACATTATTCAAGTCTCTAATTCTTTGTCTTCTCTCTTGTTGACATTGTGCTTCATTCTCTTTATTTGTTGCAATCTCCTCATCTGTTAGAACTTTTTCTTTCTTTTTTCTTCATTGTTTTGATCCCACGTTTGCACCAATTTTGAATTTGAATCAGTAGGGTGCAAATTGTTTAAGAAGAAAAGAAAACACAATAACTATGATAAAATTCGTTGTTGTAGATCAAAACTATTATTCAATCATTTCAATCATTGAAAGTTGGTCTGTGGGGTAGCTTTTGGGGCCCAACGAGTACATTAGAAATGGGTACCCGATTGTTTAAAAATTGGGTACCCACTTACAAATCGGGTACCCAATTTCAAAAAGAATCGGGTACCCAATTTTTAAATAATCAGGTACTTGATTCTTACAATGGGTGAAACACAATCGAGTACCCAATTTTTGAATTACAAATTGGGTGTCCAATTCTTGAGACATGAGCAGGAATTTGGTATGGCATGTGACTTTTGCATGGGGTTCTGCCTTGGGAAAAGGCATGGCATAGGCTTGGTCCCACCAAGCCATGCCTTTATGATCCATTTTTTTTCCTAAGTCATTTAATTGATAATTTTTGGTATTGTGGTAATTTTTTTATACTCATCCCCATTGAATTTTTTAATGAAACAAAAACCCATTATAGGTCTTTCCATTATTTATTAATCAAAACAAACTCTTAAACGTTAAAAAGTTACATTCACTAAAACTTTAATAAATTTTTGATTTTATTATTTTTCTTAAATTAATTTATATGTCATCAATCAACTTACAATTCTTTTGAAGTTTTTTTTTTTTTTTTTGAAAAAAGTGAGATTTTGATCAAATTATGTGGTTTGTACACTAGAGGTTTTAAAATTTACCTTTATAGCCAATTAATAATTAATAAAAATAAATTATTTAATAAAAAATTAAGGAAAAATATTGTCATCAATCTTAGGTGTATTAGGTAACTCCCCTTAAAAGGATTTGTGAAAATTTATTTATTTCTGTCAAATTATGGTGTCTGTACATGAGCGTGGTACAATCCTAAAATAGGCATTTTGAAAAAGTAGTTTTTAAAGATTCATACCAAAAAAATAATCTATCATATGGGTACACAAATAAATTACATATTCAAAAACTAGATTCCAAACACTAAAATTTTTATTTCTAAAATTTTTTTATATTCAATATCTAAATGCCTCAAATTTTGACATCAATTGAATTTTTTTTTCAAAAACAAGAAAAACACTTCCACTTTTTGGCCAAAAGTGAAACCCAACTTCTTTCAATGAACCATATGTATATGTATGTATATATACACACACACACAAACACATACATACATACACACACACACACATAGATATATGTGTGTGTGTGTGTGTGTGTGTGTATTCCCACTTATAAAAATATATAATATGATTTCTAGGTACTAGTACATATAGGGTTAGGTTAAGGTATATAATTTACTAAATGCTCAATACAGTGATATATAGAGCAAGGGTTAGAGTTAGGATCTTACAATTTGATTTATATGACACTTGGTGTTATGGTTAGGGTTAATAAGTGTATAAATGTTACACTAAAATAAGGGACATGGTTAAGGGAAGTATGATATTTAGGTGTAGTGTTGGAGTACAACTATGGTCAAATTTGAGATATATGTTATTCAAATTACTCGAATAAAGGAAAAATTTTAATTCATGAAAGGGAAATTATAAGTCCCAACATAAGTATTTAGATGATGTAAAAAGTGTGAAAGAAAATATAAGAATCAATTTTATGGAAATTATTTCTCCATGATGATGTGTGAACATTATATAATGTTGAATTTTTATTAATGCTAATGCAAATTTTATTGTAATGATTAAGAATTGTAATCAATAAATATGCCTATCATTAATGACCTCTATTTAGAATTATGATTTTATTTCTTAATTAACATATTTAGTAGTGATATCCATTAAGGAAATGTTTTGTTTGTGCATGGGGGGGTGGGGGGGTTGGTGTTCAGAGGTGCGTGGATGGGTTTGGGAGTCCATATTTTCTTTGGCTAAGGGAAAATGCATGTTACTGCATTTTGTGGTGACTGTAACGCTCTTGGTCGAAGGCTTTTTTGGAGTAAAAAATTGTGGGCTTCCCATCCCATATTTTCTTTGCTAGTGGGTTGCTGGGCTTGCCTTATGGTGAATCAGGGTTTAGTTTTATCTCAGATTGCCTCTGAGGATATGGAGATGGCTGATCCATCTTCTTCAACACATGCCAATGGTGAAGATCAGCTAAGTAAACCTACAATGGGAGATGGGGTCTCATCCTCAAAAGGGATGCCTTGAACTAAAAAAGTAAACGGATGTTTGGAAAGATCTAATGACTAACCGATTTTGGTTATTCAACCTGAGTAGATTTTAGAGGATGTTGAATATTGGCATAATCATTCCCTTATTTGCAAATTTTTGGGCCTTCGTCTCTCCCTACCTATGTTGGATTCCTGGGCTCGTCAGGTTTAGAATCCCAAAGGCGATATGTAGATTATTTTGGCAGCGAATAATTATTTTTAGGTTATCCTCTCATGCATGTCAGATAGGAATAGGGAATTTGAAGTAGGCCCTTACTTCTTTAACCAAGTGGGGCTTTTCATCAAGTCTTGGCATATGGGCTTCAATTTAGCTGAAGAGATCCCCTCATGGGTACCTATGTGGATTTTCTTGCCAAGACTTCCTTTGGAGTTTTCGATGGATGATATTCTTCACTCAATCGCATTATTTCTTGGAAAGCCTGTGGGAGTGGCTACATAAACTCAAGATCGTAAGGTAATCTCTTATGCTCGTATTTGTGTCGAAGTTGATTTAAATAATCCATTACCAAATGCTATGGAAATATGCATGGGATCCTTTTCTTGGACCCAATAGCTAGATTACAAGACCCTCCCTTTTATATGCTAAATTTGTCATGAATATGGTCATTTACTCCACAAATGCCCCAGATTTAAGCCCACTCCCTTGGATGGTTCCAAACCTCATAAGGGTTATAAGGGGAAGGCTTCTATATCTACTGAACCTATGGATAATAAGGGCTTTACTCAAGTTAAATCCTATAACAAAGGCAAAGGTAAGAAGAGAACCTGGCTGGATAGACACAATGATCGTACCTTCAACAGATTTGATGTTCTTGAAGAACAAGTATAAGAGGAAGGTATTCTGGTTGAGCTTTCTTCTAGGGATAAAGGTATGCATGAAGTTTAGGAAGAAGAGGCAAAGAAGGAGGATCAATTGCTATCTTCAAAGGACCTTTAGAGTGTATAGATTGATGTGGATCTACCTTATCAGGTTTAGGAGACCAGGGAGTCCTAGTGGTCATAGGCTCTAATGAGTTTGATTGTGGTGCTTCTAGATCCCTCTATTCCTAAGGCTCTAATAAAGTTTGATCTTCTTGAGGTGGTTCAAGAATCTCATATGAACAAACAGATGCTCAAGTCCATGAATTCTACCTTTTTGGCTCTCATACCTGAGCAAGAGGGGGCTAATCAGCTGGCTCAATTTAGACCTATTGCACTCTATAAATGTTTTTTATAAGATCATAACCAAGCTTATTTTAGAGAGACTTAAGCCTCTTCTTAGTACTCTGATCTCTCTAGCACAGGGGGGTTTTGTTGAAGGAAGACAAATTTTGGATGGTGTTGAGGTTCCAATGGAAGCTATTCATTGTATGGTTAATTCTAAGGAGAAGGCTATGTTTGTGAAGCTTGACATGGCTAAAGCTTATGATCGAGTGAGCTGGGAATTCTTACAGAAAATTGTCATGGCGTTTGGCTTTGCTGAGGAGTGGGTGAATTGAATTTTTAGCTCTGCGACCTCTTCTTCCTTTTCTATTCTTCTAAATGGGGAACCATCGGATTTGTTTAGTGCTTCTTGGGGACTTCGACAAGTGGACCCTCTATCTCCTTATTTATTCATTATCATGGTGGAGGGTCTTGGAAGATTTATTAAATCTCATGTGGGGTGTGGTCTTATTCAAGGTTGGAGTTGGAATGACTCTCTTCCTTCCTATTCTCACCTTCAGTTTGTGGATGATACTGTGCTGATGGGCATGGCTAGAGTTAGTGAAGCTATGAACTTCAAAAGAACCTTATGCATCTATTTGAAGGCCTCAGGTTAGTGTATTAATGATGAAAAATCTTCCATTTACTTCTTCAATACCCCTCAGCCTATTCAAAATAGGATTGCTAGGATCCTTAGATTCCAAACTGGTTCTCTTCCCCTGATATACCTGGGGGTCCCTTTGGCTTTGGGATCTCAATATAGAGTGTATTGGCAAGGGATCTTGGATAAGTTCCAAAGTAAAGTTAGTCATTGGACTTACAGGTGGCTTTCTTCTGCTGGGAGAGTGGTTCTTCTAAAGACAGTGGTGCAGTCTCTCCCTATTTATAGGTGTTGTGTGCAAGTTCCCCCTTCCACCTTTGTGAGGGATATTAATGCTCTTTCTCAAAAATTTCTTTGGTCTAGCACTCTTATCTCATCAAAATGGACTTTAGTTAAGTGGGAATATGTCTACAGGCCAAAACATGCTAGGGGCCTTTGTCTTAGCTCTATGGCACTTGGTTTCATGGCCCTAGTTGCTAAGTTGTATTGGAGGTGGTGTAACAATTAGAAATTAGATTGGGCCACGATTCTTACTCACAAGTATTTTCCTAGTGTTCATAGCTTAGATTTGCCACAACTCACTTTGTAGGGTAGAGGCTCTTGTGTTTGGAATACCCTTAAGAAGGAAGCTTAGCTAATTAAGGAGGATTTTTTTTGAATTTTTAATAGAGGCTTGGATGCTCTATTTTGGCAAGACCCTTGGGATAGCTTTCCCTAGCTTCAGCCTCTATGCCACACTTTCACTAACATTGGCTGATTTAAGGTGGAGCATTTTAAGACTATAAAGTGTTTGGGTCAGGTGGAGGTGACTTGCTAGAAAGATTCTTAGGGGTGGCCTGTCGGTGGCTCCAATGGGGATCACACTCTTCTTTCTCATGTGCTGGAGAATAGGTTTTTTCATTCCCTTAATGGGAGGGATGTTTTGGCTTGGAGTCCTAGCCCAAAAGGAAAATTCTCTGTGGCTCAAGGCATTGATATACTTGACAGGAACCTACATGGTCTAGCTAAAGTGCACTAGTGGAAGAAGGTTTGAAATAACTTTTCTTGGCCCAAATGTAATTTATTCTTATGGTTGTTGGCTTAGAAGAAATTTCTTACTTGGGAGAATCTTCACAAAAGAGGCTTTCAAGGACCTTCTATTTGCTTCTTATACACACACAATAAAGAGTGTACCTCTCATTTGTTTTTTCTTTGCCCTTTTTTGAGGGAAATATGACATAGATGGTGGGAGGCTTGGAGTCATGGTTCCATTCATGCCACTTCTCTCATTGACTTTTGGAAAAGCTTGGGCAGACCTCCAGTGAAGACTTCTTTCTTGCAGATTACCTAGACAGTGGGGCTGATTTTTATTCTATGGAATCTTTGGTTGGAAAGGAACTACAAATTTTTTTGTGACTCTAGGCTAAATAGCCTTCAGTTGTGGAGGAATATTCTTAGTAGGCTTCAAGAGACTATTGTTTCAAAGTGTGATATGTTTGAAAGTATAGATCTTGGTGATCAAACTATTGTGAGGAATTCAAACCTAGATGGTAACAATCAAAGATGCACTCTTGAAAAAAGGCCTTGCCATGGGAAGCAATGTGTTTGTAGGGATGGGTGATGGACTCCTCCCTCGAATGGGATCTTCAAGATTAATACAGATGGGTCTTCTCAAGGGAATCCTAGTCATGCTGGTATTGGGGCTATAGGTAGAGGTAATGATGGTGGTGTAGTTTTTCTCTTCTCTATTTAAAAGGGTCAACACTCTAATAATTTGATGGAGGCCCTGGCTATTAAGACTACTATTGAGAGAGGATGCTCTTTAGGCTGGAAAAAGATCATATGTGAGTTTGACTCTCAAATTGTTGTTGATATGCTAAATAACTAGATTTTGGAGAATGTTAATTGGAAATTAGCCTCTTTGACCATACAAATTTTAAGTCTATGTAGTTCCTTGGATTCTATCTCCTTTTGTCATATCCCTCGCGAGTGGAATAGAGTTGCAGATTGTTTGGCAACGTGGGCTTCAAAGAATGTGGATAGTTAGGATATTAACAGAAGGAATGAATTACCTTCTGAATATTGTGGAATTTTTGATCAACTATTATTGGAAGATAGGAATATGTAGTGTTGTTTTGGGCCTTGGGCCCTTGCTTTGTAATTTGGATTTGATTAAATAAATTTTTAGCCCTTCGTCAAAAAAAAAGAAAGAAATTATTTAAATAAAACACATACATAATCTAATTAATCATCAACTTTAATAAAATACAAATTTTATTGATAAGGCAACCTTGCCATTCACATTAATGATAAAATTTAATTAAGAAACATAAAAATATAAATATTTTGAAACATGGAAATATTAAACTATTATGAAACATATAAATCTAAAACATAGAAACCAAACACGCTTTGAAATATGCAAATCTAAAACTAATATGAAACATGGAAATGTAAAACTAAATTGAAACATGCACATTAAAAATGTGCAAATGAAATGTATTATGAAATATCTAAATCCAATAGATTTTGAGTTAATTTGAATTCTAAATCTAAATCAAACATGCAAAGCTAAACTGTATGAAACTTATTGAAATTGAAATCTAAATCAAAGGAGAATATTATAACTAATTTTAAAACTAAATCTACATTTAAATCTAAATACATAACTAAATCTATATCTAAGTGCACAACTAAATTAAAATAGAAATCTCACATGCAAAAAATTACTCCAAAATTTTAATATACTCCTCTTCAAAAGCTCTAATCTACTCCAATAATCTCCACCACTTCCTCCTTGTAAAAGCACAAAATGAGAAAGAAATGAGGAGAATTTGTTTCATAACTTATGAGAGACTCCTTATATCCCCCAATAGATGTCTTTTGACATTCCATGAATTTGTTTCAAATTCTCACACTCGCCACAAAAAATAAGCATGAATGTGTATGCAAAAATATTTTTAACAAAAAGAAAATGTTTTATATTTAAAAATTTAATGAAATTATTTCATCCCTATTTTTTTGGGTTCTATTTTTTCAGGTCCTATTTTTTGGCCTTATTTTTACGGTTTTATTTTTTGGCCCCTTTTTTTAGGCCTATTATTTCAGTATCCATTTGGCTTCATATTATTTTGCCCAATTGTTATTTCGAGAATTTTATTTTATTTATAATTTAATAATGATCAAATTTATATTAAATATATGATTCATCTACTTTAAATAAATCATTAACTTTACTAAAATACAAATTGTATTGATACTGTGGCATTGCCATCCACATTAATCATAAAATTATACTTTGAAACATGAAAATATAAATACTTTGAAATATGCAAATGTAATACTATTATGAAACATTCAAATCTAAAACATGCAAACCAAAACTATTTTAAAATTTGCAAATCTAAAACCAATATGAAATATGCAAATGAAAAGTATTATAAATTATATAAATCAAATAGATTTTGAATGCAAATCTAAATCTAAATCAAACATGCAAGACTAAATTATTAAATGCAAGCCTAATTTTTTTTTAATAGAATTCTAAATCTAAATGAAACTAATTAAAATTGAAATCTAAATTGAAGTAGAATATTATAACTAATTTTGAATCTCAATCTCAATGTACATCTAAATCTAAATAAAAAATAGAAATCTCACTTGCAAAAAAATTACTCCAAAACTTCAATCTACTCCTACCCAAAAACTCCAATCTAATCCTCCTATAATCTCCACATCTTCCCTCCTCCAAAAACATAAATTGAAAATGAAATGAGGATCCTTTGTTTTATAACTTGTGAGAGGCTCCTAATATCCCCCAATTTACGTCTATTCACATTCCATGAATTTGTTTCAAATCCCCTTGCTTCCCACAAAAAACAAGTATGAATGTGCATGCAAAATTATATTTAACAAACAAATAAATCATATTGAAATTATTTCAGCCCTATTTTTTTAGGCCTTTTTTTTTAGGGGCATATTTTTAGGTCCTATTTTTTCAAGCCCTACTTTTTTGGGCTTATTATTTCAACCTCCATTTGGCTTCCTATTATTTCAGCCAACTAATTTTTTCAAAATATTTTTTTAATTTTATAATTTACTAATTTAGAAGTTTTTAATTTATCCCTTTTCTTTTTTATTGACAACGAATCTTGGCATATTCACGTGTTGAGCATTTGTGTTGCCATTGTATAGAACACCTCTTAGCATAATTATAGAAATTAGGAACTTATATGCAACTAATTAAGACATGTGCCTTGAGGGGAATAAATTTGAACACTTGTCTTAAGGGGATGAAATTAAGAATTGTGTCTTAAGGGGATGAAATTAGGACTTGTAACTAAATATATATTACTTCTACTCTTTTGTTTAACTTGTCAAGTTTAAATTTGTATTTGTAACTAATTATAGAAATTAGGAACTTATAAGAAACTAATTAGGATATGTGCCTTGAGGGGAAGAAATTCAAAAACTTGTCTTAAGGGGATGAAATTAAGACTTGTAACTAATTATATATTAATTTTACTCTTTAATTTAACTTGTCGAGTTTAAATTGTGATTTGTAACTAATTATAGAAATTAGGAAGTTATCCAACTAATTAGGACATGTGCCTTGAGGGGAAAAAAATTCAAACACTTGTTTTATGGGGATGAAATAGGCCTAGACTTTAATCATATCCAAATATCACTTGGATTACTTTTATTCTTTCATTTAACTCGATTAGGAATTGTAACTAATTATATTGTACTTTTACTCTTTCATTTAACTTGTCAAGTTTAAATTGTGATTTGTAACTAATTATAGAAATTAGGAATTATGTAACTAATTAGGAATTTAGTCATATCTAAATATCACTTGCATATAAAACAAAATTAACCACATATGTATACATCAATTTCATAAACCAACATCATATAGCATAATCTAACATGTAAAAGAACATGTAATCTAACATAATCCAACATAATCTAACATAATCTAACATAATCCAACATAATAGAAAATAATCCAACATAATCTAACATGTAAAAGAACATAATCTAACATAATCCAACATAATAGAATATTATCCAACATAGCCTAATATAATCTAACATATAAAAGAATATTATATAACATAATCCAACATAATCTTTAAACAATATCTAACATAATCCAACATAATAGAACATTATCCAACATAATCTAACATGTAAAAGAAATGTTTAGAGAATGTATATCTATAGGTCAATCATCAAACATATATGAACCTGAACATAAACACATGTGCTGAACATCATTCTCGAGTCTACAATATATGTATCAATCATCAAACAAATAAAAAAATCATGTTTAATGTAGATCTCAAAAGACAATATCAAATATAAATAGCATGCATGATAAAATATATTAAATAAAATTTATAGCAAAACCACATGTTTCAAACCCTCAAACTGACACACAAGTAACTGCAAATAAATTCACTCATAATCAAAAAAATATGGAAAAGACAATCTTTCCAATATAAATTGCAAAGAGATTTTAAAACCCCTACCTTCAAACACCAAGTTGATTTGTTAAGAAGGAGAAGAAAACCCAATTGTAGGCTTTACTCCCAAGCTTTGAAAAAAATGTTTTTCATCAAAATTGTAGACTTGTAACTTGTCTCCTAAAATCTCTATTCCAAATTATCTTATTGTTCTCCAAAAAAAAACTAGAATGACCTCTTAATAAATAATAAATAAAACTAATAAAAATAAGGTTTCTAAAATAGGTAAACTTACAAAAGAAGGTAACTCAACTAAAACAAAATAATAGTTTCTTTCATTTTCTTATATATATATATAATCACTTTATTTATCATTATTATTTTTAAATTAAAAAGTACATAATTTCTACTTTTTTCCCCTTCATTTTAATATTAAATAAATAATATTCTTTATTAAATTAACTTGCTTTCTCTCCTTAATTAATTTATTGTACTTTAAATTCAAGCATAAGCTTTATGCAAATTATTTAAAATAAACTTTATTAAATTATGTTTTCTCTCTCTTATTAAATCATGAAAAAGCTTTTAATATAATATTTATTAATATAACTAACAATATTATTTAGAGTTTATTAATTAAAATAAAACTCATAAATAAATTATTATTAAACTAAATAAATATAAAACACCAAAATTAGAACTATAACTTTATCTTTAAATTGAATTCTTGTATTTAAATAAATTCATGAGACATTATTTTAATAATATATTTATTAACTTAATTAATAACATTATTTAAAGTTTATTATTAAAACAAAACTCCTAAATAATTATCATTAAATTAAATAAATATAAATACATAAAAAATAGAACTTTAATAAAATCTTTAAATTTAATTCTTTTATTTAATTAGTTTCTCAATTAATTAAATATGATTAAATATCAAATTTTTTTATAAAACTTTCATTAAATTAAATCATTAAATTATCTTTTAATTTGATCTATTTATAATAGAAAATCGTCCCATACCCACAAAACCAAATACAACAACCCAACTAAAAGTCAAAGAACAAAGTCAAACTCTAGTGTCAAAGTCACAAATTCATGTCATTTGATGAATTTGGAAAGATGAACTAACTCACATACTTGTGGACAATTGGCTTAGGTTAGGATTTGGACTCAAGAGTTGTCTCCCCACTTATACCATTGAAATGCTATGATAGGGTATGCTCATCCTTGCAATTTAGGGAAGTCGATACCCGGTACCTGCAATTTGCATAAAATCCATGCATGTACAAACACAATATTCTAAACTAAATAGGCAATGGCAGGAAGTGGTGCATTGCGTAGATCCTGACTAGTAGGTGATTACAACTCCCTTCCTTAACCACATTAGAGATGTCAAACATAAAGAAAACATACACACACACACCATACACATGCAAGTATGGGGTAAGTATCCATAGAAACTACATAAAGACCATTCGTCTAACTAACATCATTCAATAACTTAAATAACTGGCACTAAGTAACTCAACATGTATATATATCAACTAAATATAAGCTACAACTAATCTAATTAGGTAACCAAGTATCGATAATCATAAAACATAATAAAAAAATTCAACTAAAAGAATCTGACACTCTACAACCAAAAAGTCAAGTAGGGGTAGGCATTAAAAGGCATGCTTGGGGATTTCATCACCCCTTAGGACAACCTCAACTCTAATGTTTTGGCAGAGTATAAATATCGAGAGATGAATTGAAAGACACCTCTCTTGGAAGCATAATCTTGTCACTCTTGGCTAAACCGCAAAGAAATTTATACCTTTTGGAAGTGAAGGTGTAAATTTGGGTTACCGTCTCCTCCTGGCTGTGTGGTATTATTTTCTTTCATCTAAAGATTGGGGCCTCACATACCTTGTGTATATTGATGACACTCCTAGCTGAGCTTGTATAACCTAGTCAAACCCTTATAGGATTATTGGTGTGTTTGACATGCTTGAGTGCTCAAAATTCCCCCCATGTTTCAGAAAAATAAAAAAGCATCATATAAACATACACATTGGTTACTATCATATCCTTTTGCTAAAGAGATCACTATTCTATCTCTCTCAAAGTTTCTTTCTCCTTTCAGAGATCATTTTCTTACAATATACAATATCCATTTATGAAAGAGTCGTATCCTTATTATTTCCAAAATGGTCGTTAGCAAGTTCATTCACAACAACCCTCCATCTACTTTTCTCTACTTTATATTTTGTATTATCCATTGGTAAATCATTCAACCCAAATGAAAGGCATACTTAGCATAGGCACTGCCTCATTGGAGATTCATCCAAATTTCCAAAAAAATTGTCATCCTAATCACATCCTTTCTTACATCATTCTAGTCTTCCATCAAGTCTTCCTTATCCTAAGCTAGCTACCTCTTCTTAGTCATTCCCCACCCCATTTCCATATCCTTTCGAGTTAGTCTTTCCTCCTATCACAAGCTTAATCCAAATCCAAATTTGAGCTTACATACTTATCCTAATCTTCATTTTCATATTCCTCTATATTCATCCTTCATCCCCAAAAAATAATATCCCAATCCTATTATGATGAGTTTGGTAATCCCACCTTTTCTCCCACTCCATCCTATTCCAATGATGATGAAGGTCTTGTTGACTATGATGGGTATATTGAAATCCTTTGAGATATTGCTCAAAATATCCTCCAAAATCCATACATTCCTCCAAACTATGTCATCATGCCTCAGTGCATACTTGATAGTACTCCTTGTTATACCTTTGACAAAGGAAATCCATTATTTTCATCATCCACACCTCCTTCCTATATCACACCCACATATTCCCCTTATACACCAGTCATATCTCCATCTTCCTCCACCTTCATATCCTAGTCTCAACCATTCTAGAATAATGCTAGTAGCTACATCCCTAGTCCAAACCCACCATCTCAATATCTTCCAAACCCCTTTCAAAATCCTCCAACCAATCCTATTTATACAATGCATCACCCTAATCATCTTACTCTTCCCAATCCCATACATGAATCTCCAAGGAGTTTTACAATGAAACCAAAAGAAAACCCATCTCCCACACCCATCATTCCTCTTCCATCATCCTATTGCTATCATCCCTATTTCATCCACACCACTTATCAATCCCCTTCCATCTCCTACCTCCCATCCATCAAATCCCTCCAAATTCCATCCATATCTCCTCCTCCTAGCATTACCCAAATCCCATGTAATAAACCTAATGAGTCCATCCCCCATCAACCCATCCCTATTGAAGAACTATAACATCCCCACTAATTAGCATTAGATTGGAAAATTATTACCTTCAAAATAAATGTTAGGTTTGAATATCAAAAAGTTTAAATATATTATTCTAGCCATAGTTCTCGCCATTGCCTCATTCTTATCTAGCCATTTATACAGGGTTACTCATCTCTCGCACTGGCACAATAGCAATTTATACAAGGATCTAACTTCCTACACTAGCACTATAAGATTCACTACTCATTTAGTCATTTATACATGAGTTATAGTTGCTTCTCGCACTGGCACAATAAGCCATTTATACAAGAGGACACATCTCATGTATTGGCACTATCAATCCCATCTTAGCCATTTATATAAAGATGAGTCCTGACGCTATACTGGCACGAAGCCATTTATATAGGTGAGGAATGTCCTTATACTAGCACTATGGGTCCTTAATCATTTTTTAGAAAAACATAAGATCTCCTTGTATCCATTGATTAACTTAATTATCTATATTTAATTTGATACAAATTCTTATCAATACCCTCTTATATTATTGTATTTATATAATCATATGTTTTATACCATAATATTAATGAAGCTTAATGTACATACACACACACACACACACACACACACACACATATATATATATATATATATATATATATATATATATATTCACACACTTCAACTTGTAAATGAAATCTTAATATTACCTTAATTGTCCCTTTGTGTACAGGTCCCAACTCTTGGTATCCTGCTAGCTTCTCTACTCCTCAGTGGTCTATCCTCGACGTGGCAGTTTTAATATTGCTATATAATTTTTGTGCATAGTCTGAATACTCCCAAACTCCTTGGTACCTCTACACCAAATTCTGTCCAACATGGTGTGTGGGTTACTATGTCAATAACTTCTTTTCCCAATGCTCGATCCTCCAATAGTCATCTATGAGTGTCCTCCATTTGGTCATTCGTCCACATGTATTTGTCAACTATGTGCCTCTATTCCTCCACGTCACCATAGCGATATAAATTAATAGCTCCATCATTTGTACTCTATTGTTGTTGTCCATTCCTTCCTTTTTCTTTCTCCATTTTATATGTGGGAAGGAATATGGGTCGTGACCTCTCATTCTGTTAATTAGATAGATTCTTCTTAATGTTTAAGGTAGGAAGATATTAGTGACTTGAATTAGTTATTTAATTATTATTATGTAAGTAATTTAATTAGGAATTTTACTCTATCATTTTATCATATGTAAACATAAATGATTGTATTTAAATGATAATGTATAAATATCATTTTCGACATTCAATAGTCATATATATTAAATGTAGTGTTATTGGTAGATTTAACAATTATATCTTATGTCTAGATATAATTATTATTTGATTTATCATAATCTATGAAATGTTTTTATGAATTTGGGCTCATGACCAAAACTTGCCACCCATCTATCTACTTAAAGAAACCATTCATACTTCTCCTACCATACCATCTGCTCCAATCCAATCCTGTCAAGATTTTGTCCAAATGCATGTCGAAATATCCCACAACACAAAAGAAGATCCCACCATCCCACTTATTCACCTACATGATCCACTTTTACCATTCACCCCATCCAAAGAGAAACTTCACTATCCCCTTATTCCCCTCCATATCCAAATTCTACCATCACACCTACTCCATCTCAAGATCTACTTCCATCAACCCATCAAAATCAAGATCCTATCCTTCCATCTCCTCTACTTCATGATCATACATCTCCTATAATCCATGATGATAGATCCATAGAAGAATAACTAATTCTCATATTTGGAGCATCCCCTCCTTCACCTAGTAATGGACTCACATCTTGTGTTCCAAATAATGAACATCATATTGAAAAAATAAATAAAAGTATATCTCTAGATGTTGGTATCCCTCCTACACCTCATGGTTCCAAGTCCTTCCATCTTCGCCCCAAAGTTCCCATCCATCTTATTCAACATCTATTTTGGGCCCTTATCCTGCTACTTCTTTCCATCCCTCCATTTTAGGTACATATATCCCTTATCTAAATCCCCCACCCTTTCCATCCATTTTGGGTCCTTATATACCTAATTTGAATCCTTTATCTCCTCCATCTATTATGGGACCTACTCCTTCCTCGATTCCATTTGTTTTAGGTCCTTATCCTTCATTCCCTCCATCTATTTTGAGCAATTATATGTATTCATATCTTGTATTCTAATCCATCACTCCATTACCTCAAATCCACAAGATAAATCATCAACGGCACTCATCCTTGAATCCCTTCCAACCTTCAAACTCTATCTTTCCATGGACAATCCTTCCATATCCTCCATGCTCTTGTTCCCATATGTTGGCTAATAGAAGCAAATTGGATGCCAAAATTAAAAAGCATAAATAAAAAAATCTACAAAAACCCAAGTATCGACATGTCCCTTCTAAAATACATGCTCCAGAAGAGAAGCATTTGATCCAAATCAATGAAAAAATCAAGAGGCCACAAAGATCTAAGCTGGAAAAGTCAAAAATCATGTGCATACCCAGGATGCTCATAAAAGAAATTCATCTCAAGGAAAAATCTCAATTGGCATCCATTCCTACTACTCAAAAAGCCTCATCTATTCATACTTTATCCAAATCTCCATACATACATCCTTCATCCCCACAATCCACTTTTAGTCCCTATGCTTCTTATCATACATTTGAAATCCTCCACCTTCCAACTTTACTTTTGGTCCTTATATTTGTCCTACTCTATTTTCTCCTTAACCTCATTCAAACCATCTTTCCGACTACTTCATCACCTCTCAAGGTGTGTGCCAATGATGATCTTTCCATTTTCCTCATCCATTTACCCACATATAGTCTTATGTCTTCCCATCCATTATATGTCTACTCCTACCCTTCCTACCAACATCTATGAGTAAAATTCAATAAAAAAAAAGTCCACATGTGAAAACTTGGCAATTCAAGTGTCGTGGACAAGTACCATAATGAAAACTTGGCAAAGAAGTGTCATGTGTAATCCCTCCATCCAAGTGCTCTACACACTTGTGGGAAAGTTCCATCTCCCACCATACCAACAACATCTTATCCATTTCACCCACTATCCTCATTTGGATCTTGATAAAAATAAAGTCAACCTCAAGATACATGCTTTTTGTCATCCTTTCTTACATCCATTTCCTATCAAAGTTTGTATCCACCTATCCTATATCCACCCATTCTTTTGTCCACATAATCCCTCCATCATCCTCATCCACCAAACATAATTATCTCCTATCTTCCATACTCATTCACCTTTCTTATCCTAGCTTCCATCTACCTCATTATCCTCTTGTCATCCAACCCTATATCCTATCATGCCCCTCATAAAAACCTCTTCTTAGCTTCCATCTATCTCCCTCATCCTCTTGTTGACCAATCTTCCATCCTATTGCATCCCTCATAAAACCTCCTCTTGAATAACATATGATAACCGGGGGTACTATATTCCTTGGAGACCGTGTCATGTCAATCTTTCCATCCCCCCATTCTAGCCCTATTTTGATCTTGTCAAGCTTTTCATTCACTATCTTCTCATCCCAAGCTTTTAATCCCCTCTATCTTCTCATCCAAATATTTTCATCCACTATCTTGAGTGTTTTATCCGCTAATCTTCTCATGCCAAACCTTTCATCCACTATCTTCTCATATTTATCTTTCTCGTCGCTATCCTATTGTACTAAGTTTTTGTACAATATGTCCTTTTGTAAATGTTTTCTTTAGTCTATTGTATATCCTTATCTTAGGCCCATTGTGCATACCTTGGTTATTTGTATTTAATCATAAGTTGTAGTTCTCTTGGTTAGGTGATCTAGTGAATCCTTGTACGAGATCCCTTGTCATCAAAATGTTATCCTAAAAAGTTTTTATTTCTTATCTCATCCTAGTCCTCGATATTACTGATATATCCTTGTAGGATGCATCCTTGCTCTTATCTAATCTTGGTTTCTCAGTATCCAGTCCTATCGATCTCTTTGGAAAAAGGTTTACTTTTTCATGGATTTAAATTTTTGTTTCAATTTATTTTCTTTTCAGGATTTCAAGTTTGGTTCTTAAAAGTACCTCTTCCAAGCGATTTCTGTTGTTCCCTCCTCAAAACTTCACCATGATCTTTTATACCATGGTGTGCAATGAATGGGGCAAATTTAGAGCAAGGTTTTGATTAGGTCTCTTTCATCTTCTTTTTTCTTCTTGTGAGTCAGTCAGATATGACCCTTGCATAGTTCCAAACATGTGATCACTTGTGGTTATATGGTTCACTTGGAATATGTTGTTTGCCTGTGGGTTACTCGGTGTCATTTCCACTCTAATTCCTCTGGGATTCATGTGTGATGTTGGGGCAATCCTTGTATGTTTGTTTCAAGTCAATACTATGTAATATTGGTAAATAGGTTGTGATGTTCTTGGTAACCTAGGCATATCCCCAATATTCCTATAGAAAAAAAAGTGCTCAACTACATGGTGGTGCTCCCCTTTGGAACACCCCCATGCTCAAGCTTCAATGGATTACTTCACACTTACATCCTACCCAAGTGTCCCATCCTATTCAAACATCCCATCCTATCCAAACATCCCATCCAATCAGTGCTACAATCATGATCGAACAATTCTATCCATATTAGTATCATAGCTCTTGCATCAATCATAATCTTAGTCATTACCAATCATAATCGTTTCAAGGAAAAGGTTTCATAAATCGTCGCCATTACCAAGTCGGCCACTCGCTCGTCCCATTCTCTCAATTCTATCAAAACATTATTAACTCTGCCAGCGCAAGCCAGAAGTTCCTCCCATTTTCCACAGCTGTCTATTCATGCTTTTGTACTTACTTGAAGTTATGCTTGGTTGCAAAGAGGAGATTAATACAAGTCAAGTCAAGTCAAGTCAAGTCAAGTCATCACATGATTTTTTAAATTTTCCATCAAGGAAAGAAATGGTGACTTTGGTGAGTATACGTGGAAAGCTTTGTCAGGGTAGGATTTTCAGTAGAATGGAAAATGGCTAAGAATATTGTTGGCTAAACGGTTGGTTCTGACAAAATATTGAGTGGTGCATTATTATTACATTTATATGGTGTTGAATCCAATGGAATTTTTTATTTTGGGTCATTTCTTTATTAATTATTTGTTTACAAATGGGTTTGGGTGAAACTTTTCGTTTTCTTAAATCTTTAAGAATTATTTCAAAGATTTCGTTTAAGTCACATCAGAGATTCTTATGTATTATGGTTTAGTAGAAGACAAGGTTCATATTAGCTGCTTCTTAGTTCAAAAAATTATTGTGGACACAATATCTATTAAGAAATTAAATATAGATTTTCCATCTTTTAAGTCATTTACATAATCAAATTCTAAATATCAAAGCAAAGAGAGTTGTGTTGTCTTAGAGAATTTGAGGGGATAGGTTTGAGCCCAAAACTATTTGGTTGCTAACCAATGAGGCTTTCATGTTTGTTGCATATATCTCGTGAATATTCCAACAAAAAAATAAATATCTAGGTGGGTGGTGATCCTATAAATCAAACTAGTAGTTCAAATTGTATGTATGTAATCACATGAACTAATGTCATAAAGGCATAAGATGCAAGCTTTAAATCTTGTTGCACAAGAGTGCATAGTGTTTTGCAATTAGCCATACCAAACATATTGAGAAGTTTTTTAGAGTATTTTGGTTAGATGATGAAGGTATACTTATATATTTGAATTATCTTAATACCCAAATAGAAATTGAGATGACTCCAATAGGTTATTTTTAACATTTTGTTTAAATTTGTCTTTCATATTGTGAATATAATCTTCAACTCTACCACATAAAAAAATAGAGATAGATTATAGTGTCATCGGCCCTTTTAGTTCTAAATGAGTTACAATGTCAAATTTGAAATGTTTGAAATTGAACTTTAAGAAATGATATGTAGGTTTTTCATGCCAAGCTCATCTTACAAGTGTGGTTGTTGTTAAACCAAAAGATCATCGTTCCAGTGCCCAATACGACTACCACACTTATAGAATCCAAACGACCCAGCTAGTCCCTTGTCACAGACCCCAAGGGGAGTGTTGATGATTTTCCAATAATCTCACCCTCGCCATTATGCAAGGGGATTCAAACATGTCGCCAAGCTCTAATACCACTTCTTACAAGTGTGGTTGTGGTTGGACCAAAAAATTAGCCTAATAATGCTTGATACAATTGCTAGAATTATAGAATCTACATGAGGTGGTAAGCCCCTTGAAAAAAACTATATAGGGAGTATTGACTATTTTCCTACAGTTCAATGAGCTTGTTTAAAACATATCATGTTTTTACAAGCCTGCACACCTGCCTTTATTTACCATTTGTTGTACATCATTATGGTCAAGTCATACATGTGTTGCTTCCTTGATATCACCATTTAACAATCTAAATTTAGCATCCACCTCATGAAAATAAGACCTATTAATTTTTCTACAAGAAACATAAAAGTACAAATGTTAGTGCATTTCAATGTAGGTGCAAAAGTTTTATACTAGTTTATTCCCTCATTTTCATCATAGGTTTTTGATAAATGTTAGGAATAATTTATTTTTTCAAGTGAACCATTTTCTTTATGCTTTTTTATAGAGACCTTCTTGCAACTAGTCAACTTACAATGAGAACAAGGAAAAAAACACCCATATGATCATCATACTCATTTTGCATAGGTTGCCTCAACACAACAGAATTTTAATAATATCTATAGGATCTTGATTTTCATTCCATTATAAAATTGAGTTCATCAATAGACACCAAGTTCCTTTGATATTAGATTGATCCCACTTACTCACTTGCAAGTACTTATCCTGTCTACTTTATCTATCTCATGAATTCTTAAATCATAGTTTAGGCTTAATGAGTTCATTATTGATATTAAATCAATGAAATATGTTGAGAACTAGTAGACATTAAGAAGGGTTCCTGGGAAGGGTGCACCAACAATAATAAAAAGTCTATTTATCTTCATTCAATTAACACATCACATAATTCATCGATATGATTAGAAAAGAAAAATTTAGAGCAAAGAAGCCATAAGATATCACACTAATATTTGTGCATGGAAGACTAAAATTGGTAAAAATAGAACATGATTCAACACCAACTATATGATAATATTATTTTCAACTTCTTGGCTAAAGGGAAAGGAACTAATTGTGCTTGGTATAGATAGGGGAACTACTTTATGCATAGTAAAATCTTTTGGCCACTAAGTATTATGCCCTTCTCAAGGAAAGGGCATTTCTGCTAGTCTTCTTTTTCTTTCTCAATTTTTATCCTTCTTCTATAATCTAATTGCTCATCCTATTGCATGTGTATTTTACTAATCCAAACAACATCATTCATTTATATTCATCACAACTCTATTAGAGAACTTACACATCACATACTAAGGCTTGATTCGTGGGTTAACAATATTAAATAGTCAAAGTTGGCATATTTTTTCCAAGCTTAATTTTTTCCTTAGTTTGTGATGTAAAAGGATGACCTCGATGCCTTCCTCTATATCCATTCATCATGTTCAAAAAAAAAGTTACAATGAGTAGATTAAGAATTGTTGACTAAAATAAAGCAATCTTTTCCGTTTGCAAAGAAATGATGTAATGTTCGTAACACTCTATTAAGTTAGCCTAAACTTATAGCATTTGTGAACATTAGCAAGTCAGTATGCACTACTAGATTAAGTCAAAACTAAAAGACTGAATTTGATTAATCAAGTTGGACAATAATCTCAGATAGATGATGTGAATGTCCAAGAGTTATTGTGAAGTGAAACTTATCATTTCTTTTATAATACTTGAGATGTTCTCATACACTACAACCTTTGAAATATCTAAGAAAATGACATATAAAGCAGTTCTGTAAGTAGATCCTATTATTCCCCAAAGTACCAAAGGCTTTAAACAATGTATATTTAATTTGAAAAGAAATCACAGTCATAAAGACCATAGTATAGAATGAATTAGCATTTACCTACATTGTTCCCATATTATGACCATGGATCTAGAATTTCATAGAAATGGAAACATGATTTTAAACATACTATATTCTATTATTCATCAAAAATAGCCACCAAAGAGTACAATTTGCAATTGAACTTCATAAATTAACTCCAAATAGTTACAAAAGAACTATCATATACCACCATCCTTGATTATCTTTAGTCACAAGCAACACACCATTTTTGCTAACCCAATATTGAATATTTGATCACTGACATTAATAAATAGTAGTAAATTTTTGAAAAACCTTTGAAAAGAAAAAAACACATCTAGAATCGTCTTACTCAAACAACTACAAGAATATTTGAGCTACTATATTTTTATGTATGTTAAAAAGATTACATTTACCATTAATGACAATAATTTTTCACGTGTATCAAAAGAATGACTAGAAAGTACACGCATTATATCACACTATGGAATAGTTTAAGGACCATGAAAGTCAAAAAAGGATGCATTAAATCAAGCAATTTATTGATTATATCGATAAAATCACAACAATTTTGACATAAAATATTTCCTAGAAGATCTAAAGTTACAAGTTCAAAGTCTAGCCAACATGAATATTTGGTACCTTAAGAATTCATAAATAATTTATTGCTATTTATTGTTCCACTCTTTGAAATGGATGTAGAACTTACAAATGATAAAAAATAAAAATGAGTTGAATAATGCAATATCTATAGGCCCTCTCCTTTATCTTGTGTTGATTTCTAAGTGTCGCATCATGAACTATCTATAACATTAAAGCATTCAAGTCTTGGGAGTGAGAAATTCCTAAGTTTTATTATTCATCAAATATTCACTTCATCAAACACTAAACTTTGTCTCGAGATTATAAAATTATAAAGTTAGAAACTCCTCTTGAGAATTTTTTTAATATGCCTAGAAGATATCAACTTTCTTGATAATTATAGAATATGAAAGTTAGTCATAAATGAACTTTAAGATATATAGAAATCTATGATCTTTCACTTATCTCCTCATTAAGGGTGAGCCCACAATAGTGGGTGCCACTTTTGTGGCACGAACGAAATTAGCATTGTTAAAAATAATTCGAATTAAGATTGTTCACATGGACTATGTTCGTGGGAATACATAAATTATGTTTGCGTGAACTGCATTTCATTATGTGTTCGCACGATCATATAATGAAAAAATGTTTGCAACTTTATACATATTTTTTCATTATATGTTCGCACGAAGATATAATATATGTTCGTATGAATATTGTGTTCACGTGAACATGGATAATTAAAAAAAAGCTTTTATTCTTTTTCAGATTATTTTTTTAAATGGCCTTTTGACCCTCAAAACTAGAATCAAATGACCTCCTACTATAAATCTAAAAATGTGAAATTGTTCTACTCGGAGCAAGCTTTCCAATCACTATAATTTTAATCAGTAGTATATTCATTAAGACTTTCAAATATTAGTTTAACTCATTATAGGTTGATTAACGATTGAATATCAACTGTCTTTGACACTTCAGGAAAAATTGTAAATTAGATTAATTTTTTTTTTCAAAAATCTCTAGGAAATAGGTTACTAAGTTAACTTTCTATTGAAAAAAGAAAATTTGATTTATGATATATTGAGTTCAAGTTATGCATGTCAAAATGAATGCATGTCTGAATTACGATAGATGTCACTTCAAAACTTCATTAACTATACAATATTAACCCAAATTGAATCAAACCAAATGGATCCTCTAGATATTGATATTACAAATCCAACATCAAAAGAATTACCTTATTATCATTTGTAGAAAAAAAAGTATGCTTGTCAAGCGGACTGTTAATCTTTAGAAATTTTGATTTTTCATATGTACCACTTTTCAAGGGAGAAGAAAAATTTGAGTTAAATAAAAAAAAATTAATAAAAAGATATGGTTACAAAGAAGGAACAAAGTACTAGAAATTACTAGTTTACATTATCTTCAAATTAATCATAGTTTTAGAGATGTAGTCACTTCAATGTAACATTTGTTTCAAAAATGTTGATTTCAGTGTCGAAATTGTTCAAAAAGTTGCACCCACTATTGTAGGATCACACTTAACTAGATATAGAAGCATTTTTTCATTCTCTGCCCTCACCTATCTATGTATTTGGTTGTATCATTGGTTGCATAAAGTGATTCATTTCATAAAAAAATTATGACATTGCAAGTATGGAGAAAAATCTCTTGCAAGAAAACTAACTCTAAGTTGAACATACAGTTGTCAGCTACAAGACTATTGTAATGTAAACCCCTGCGTGACCTTTCTAATTTGTTTTAAATATATTCTTTTAGGCTTGTTCTATGATTATTGGTACCTGGTTACTGGAACTAATTAATTGTATTTTATAGTCAGTTGATGTGTGTGTGTGTGTGTGTGTGTGTGTGTGTGTGTGTGTGTGTGTGTGTGTATTGAATTACATTAGTGCTAGTTATTTCAATTATTTCATGATTGTTCGATGATGATATACATGTTCATGTATTGACTTTTAGATATTGAATGATGTTAGTTAGAAAAGTGATTTTTATGCAGTTTCTATGGATACTTACCCATACTTACATGTGTATGGTGTGTGTGTGTATGTTTTCTTTATGTTTGACGTTTCTAGTGTAGGTGAGGAAGGGAGTCATAGTCACTTGCTAGTTGGGATCTACATGATGAACCTTCCTGCCATTATCTATTTAGTTTAGAATATTGTGTTTGTACATGTGTTGATTTTATGTAGATTGCAGGTATCGGGTATCGACTTCCCTAAATTGCCAAGATGAGCATACCCTATTGCAATATCTCAATGGTAAGAGAGGGGAGATAACTCTTGAGTCTAAATCCTATCCTTAAACCATTTGTTCTAAAAAGTAGGACAAGAATCTGAGTTAGTTCACCTTTCCCAATTCATCAAGTGACGCGAATCCATGATTATAATCCTAGAGTTTGATTATGTTCTTTTGTTGAGTTTTCGTATTTTGGTTTTGTGGGTCTGTCATGATATTTTGTTTTAATTAAATCAAATTAAAATATAATTTAATGGAAATTTTATAAAGAAAATTTGATATTTAATTATATATAATTAATTGAGAAATTAATTAAATAAAAGAATTAAATTTAAAAGATTATATTAAAGTTCTATTTTTGATGTATTTATATTTATTTAATTTAATGATAATTATTTAGGATTTTTATTTTAATAATAAACTCTAAATAATGTTATTAATTAAGTTAATAAATATATTATGAAAAAATGTCTTGTGAATTAATTAAATAAAGGTATTAAACTCAAAGATTTAATTAAAGTTGTAATTTAGGAGTATTTATATTTATTTGATTTGATAATAATTATTTACGAGTTTTATTTTAATAATAAACTCTAAAAAATATTATTAGTTGAATTAATAAATGTATTATTAAAACATCTCATAATTGATAAGAGAGAGAAAGTAATTATTTAATAAAGTTTATTTTAATTAAATTGCCTAAAGCTTATGCATGAAATTAAAATATAGTAAATTAATTAAAGAGAGAAAGCTAATTATTTAAATAAAGATATTTTGTAATTAAATGTCTAAAAGAGTTATGTATGAAAAAGTAAAAGGTAATAAAGTAATTGATCAGTCAGTTCCCTCTCGTGATTGCACAATCAGAGCCCCAAATTAGGGGAGAACTCTTTATCAAAGATCTAGAGCTTATTTTGCAATTACACAATTTTGGAGAAGCAATTTTCAGAGAATGAAGCTTTTTACAAGGAAGGGATTTTCTCGTGTGCTTCGTGCATTTATGTGTTTGCATGTTAGAATCAGATCTAGGTAGGATCTCATAGTTTAATTGTACTATGGATTTCCATTCTTCAAATTCATGTCTTTTTCATGTTTGGGTAAATCTATTTTTAGAGTTTTTAAATGTTGTTGAAAAACCATTGTGTTGAAATCTTCTATGCCTTGTTCTTAATACGTCTTTGAGCAAAGTAATTTGATTAAAACCCTTGTTTGAGAAAATTGAATTTTCATTATAGAATTGTTTGTGATTTAATCTGAAACCTCATAATGGATTTATTGTTCTTTGTTTCAGAAACATTTGTGAATGATTATAGCATTGAAATCCTTGTCTTATTGATTAGAAAATGGGATGAGAGTTTAGAAAGTTTCCATTTTTAGTATGGTTCCTATTTTTGGAAACTATCTATTTTTAGTAGGTTTCTATTTTTGGAATGTTTCTATTTTTAGCAGGTTTCTATTTAGGGAAAGTTTATATTTTAGCAAGCTTTATTTTGGGAAAGTTTATATTTTTGGAAGGTTTATATTTTTAGTAGGTTTCCATTTTTTGAAAGTTTCTATTTTTAATATGTTCCTATTTTTTTAAAGTTTCTATTTTTAGCAAGTTTCTATATTTAGAAAGTTTATGTTTTTAAAAAGTTTCCACTTTTAGCACCTGTTCGAGAAATTTTTTCCAAACTTTAATAAATTTAAAATTATTATGGTAATAATTGATGATTATTATTATTTATAATTTTAACAAGTATTCTTAAAATTTTAAATTTAATTATTTGAAAATTTGATTTGTTACTTTATTATTTAAATATAATTCTAAAGTAAATTAAAAATCAAAGAAATTAATTGGGACAATTGATGTTTTCTTTTATAAACTTGGATGTGTTTATATTGTTCAGATATATGAAAATGATTTGTGACACTTGGAAAATTTTATTATTCGAAAACCTTAGTAATTATAATGCTTTGAGAAAATGAAAACTGAAACCCTGGTTGAGATCGAAAATAAGTGAAAATGGATCTATTGTGTTTTCAAAACCTAATATATGGTGAAAGTTACTTTTGTATGTACTCTTTTTATGACATGTGATTTTACTATTGGGTGTCAGGTTGACTTAGCTTTGACCAGTCAGGATGTTTACCAGAGGCTTGGGAGTTTTTTGTGTGATGTCATGATGACATTTTGATCTCGATCTTTTATACTCAACCATGGTAATGTGTCTGGTATGCTCTATGAGGTGTTTTGATATATTGATTGTTATTGTTTTCCAATGTTCTTGTGTGAAACTGAGGTGAATGGTGTGACCTATTTGATATAACCTTTGAGTCTTCGATCAATTGTATTTGGATTTCCTTTCAGTTGCTTGTATAGGAATGAGGTGTTTGTATGATTTTTTCTTGGTGATGTCATGTTATGACAAGGATTGGTTTATGTATACTTGATTTTGAGATTAGTCCTCTTAGGATGATTGTATTGGTGGAATCTGTAATTATGATCAGTGATTTTTAGTGCTTGTCAATTGCTTGTTTAAGAATTGATGTATGGTATGTGGTATTTTGAGATTTTTTTGATTTTACTGAGCTTAGGGTAGGTTATCTATATGTCATGTTGAGAAGAGGCTTGCAATGGAGGCCGAGACCCTAAAGAGGCTGACAACTAACCCATTGTAGGTTATTTAATAAGTGATAACATTTCATTAAAGGGGTTTAAAATGAATTAATAAGAGTCATTATTTTCCTCGGCCATACCTCGAGTGCTAGTATAGGTAGGGATGGGAAAAGAGAGGATGCTTGGTTGTGACCATGCTTCGTTAGTATGCCTTATTAGTACGAAAGGATACTAGTGTCGCATAGAGTCATTAGGGGGCCAAAGTATTAAAAGACTAGCCGAGTAACCCTAGAGTTGGTTTGTGCGATGACACTTGCCCACATGCATAATAGATTTCCTATGTGTTTGTGTTGCCTCTGGGTTTAGTTGATACTTGTGTCTTGGTACCCTTTGAGGTAGTTTTCTTTCAAGTGATTCCTTGAACCTAAATGTTGGTTTTGACTTTTGAGTTCATTATCCTATTTGGGACTTGAGATTATCTCCTCAACATAGTGGGAGTGGGCCTTTTTGGGTTCCACAAGGTTGGTTGGTAGTGATTTTTCTTATACCATTGAGATCCGACTGTTTGATGCCGTTGCTGGATGTGTTTGTGCAAATGTTCCTTTTTATCTGATCTTGTATTTCTATGATGGATGGTTATATTCTAAGTATATTATATTTGATTTCATATATCTTAAGAGATGTTGTGATCTATTTCGTGATGTATATTATTTCAGCCCTTCATACCCTCTGAGATGTACAGTAGATGATGGTGCATTATGATTATTGCCAAGTGGCATTCAAGATAATTGTATATTGTTTAAGTGGAATCATACTTGTACATTATTCTTTGATGTGGATTTATTATATATTGGTTGTAGTGTTAATTAAAAATTAAATATGATTCATTGTCATGGGACCCTTAAGAGTTGTAACCTATTTATATATTGTCGAGGTATGAGTGTATGTTAATAGCTTCCGCTATTCTATTACTATTGTGTATGTTATCGTTTTAAAAAAAAATGTTTGAAAATTTTAGTGAAACTTTAGGTTAACTTCTTTTGGGTCACATGACAGGGCATTACATTTGGTATCAGAGCCTGAGTTTCTACATTGAGAGCTCTGGGTATATTGAAACACCACTAGTTGATAACTAGTTGAATTGAAATGAAACTAGAACCATTATATGTATTTATTGCAAACTTGAACTAGTTGATCTGAAATGCAACATAAAAAATGTTACGTAGCTTTTAAAACTTTAACACTTGGAAACTTCAAACTTGAACACTTGAAACTTGAAAACTTTAGACTTAATACTTGAAACATAGAAAAAGGAAAAACTCTTGAGTTGGATTTCAGACATATTTTCTTATGATTATGCTTTAAGGTAGTATGCGTTTGATAGTCTTTGTGAGCATTATGTTGTTGTTGTTTGTGTGTTTTTAGTAGAGTTACAAACTTGAACCTAAACAGTTTGAACAAAAAAAATTAGAAGTAGTGAAACTTTTGAACATGAAACTTGGAAACTCATAACATTTATGTTCTTAACTTTTGATTTATGTCTATACATTATAACTTTTATGTTTTCTAATGGAATTAGAGATGTTGATCTTTTGTTTGGATTGTTTTAGGGGATCTATTTCAGTTTGTGTTAAAAAGATGAATGTTGGATCAATAGGGTTTTCAGTTTATTATTAAACAAGAATCATATTGCTCTAAGTGACTGAAAGTGTATACATAGTTAACTTATTTGTATTAATCTCTTAAATGAGCTCTTGTTTGACATTATAGATGGTATTATTTGACTTTTAGTTACCTGAGTCATTGTAGTAGGCTTCCAAGAGTAAGCCTAAGTCTAAGGGGAGTGGATGTAATGCATACCCCTAGTTTAGTTTTATCTTTCTTGTAGGCTTCTAGGAGTAAGCCTAAGTCTAGGGGGAGTGGATGTAATGCCCACCCCTACTCGATCTTTCCGATTTGTTTTGTCTGGATTTTTTTAGGCTCATTCTATGATTATGTTTTATGATTATTGGTACTTGGTTACCAGAACTGATTAATTGTATTTCATAGTCAGTTGATATATATGTTGAGTTACTTTAGTACTATTCATTTTAGTTATTTCATGATTGTTCGATGATGATATATATATTCATATATTGACTTTCGATTATTGAATGATGTTCGTTAGAAAAATAATTTTTATCTAGTTTCTATGAATACTTACCCCATACTTGCATGTGTATGGTGTGCATATATGTTTTCTTTATGTTTGATGTTTCTAATGTAGTTGAGGAAGGGAGTCATAGTCACCTACTAGTCAGGATCTACACGATGAACCACTTCTTGCCATTGTCTATTTAGTTGAGAATATTATGTTTGTACATGCATGGATTTTATGCAGATTGTAGGTACCGGGTATTGACTTCCCTGAATTGACAGGATAAGCATACCTTATCGTAATATCCCAATGGTAAGAGGGGAGATAACTCTTGAGTCCAAATCCTATCCTTAAACCAGTTGTCCTAAAAAGTAGGGCAAGAATCTAAGTTAGTTAACCTTACTGAATTCATCAAGTGATGTGAATTTGTGATTATAACCCTAGAGTTTGATTATGTTCTTTTATTGAGTTTTTGTATTTTGGTTTTCTGGGTTTGTGATGATTTTTTGTTTTAATTAAATCAAATTAAAAGAAAATTTAATGATTTAATTTAATGAAATTTTTTTAAAGAAAATTTGATATTTAATTATATTTAATTAATTGAGAAATTAATTAAATAAAAGAATTAAATTTAAAAGATTATATTAAAGTTCCATTTTTGACATATTTATATTTATTTAATTTAATGATAATTATTTATGATTTTATTTTAATAATAAGCTCTAAATAATATTATTAATTAAGTTAATAAATACATTATTAAAAAATGTCTCGTGAATTAATTAAATAAAGGAATTAAACTTAAAGATTTAATTAAAGTTCTAATTTAGGCGTATTTATATTTATTTAGTTTAATAATCAACTCTAAATAATATTATTAGTTTTATTAATAAATATATTATTAAAACATCTCATAATTGATAAGAGAGAGTAAGCAATTATTTAATAAAGTTTATTTTAATTAAATTGCTTAAAGCTTATGCATGCAATTAAAATATAGTAAATTAATTAGAGAGAGAGAAAAAATATTTAAATAAAAATATTTTGTAATTAAATATCTAAAAGAGTTATGTATGAAAAGGTAAAAGGTAATAAAGTAATAAACAATAATTGATCAGTGAGTTCCCTCTTGTAATTGCACAATCAGAACCCCAAATTAGGGGAGAACTCTTTATCAGAGATCTAGAGCTCATTTTGCAATTACATAGGTTTTGGAGAAGTGATTTTCAAAGAATGAAGCTTTTCAGAAGGAAGGGGTTTTCTCGCGTGCTTCGTGTGTTTGTGTGTTTGCGTGTTTTCATTAGATCCAGGTAGGATCTCGTGGTTTAATTGTAATATGGATTTATGTTCTTCGAATTCATGTCTTCTTCATGTCTAGATAAATCTGCTTTTAGAGTTTTTAAATGTGGTTGAAAAACCCTTGTGTTGAAATCTTCTATGCCTTGTTCTTAATAAGTCTTTGAGCAAAGTAATTTGATTGAAACTCTTGTTTGAGAAATTGAATTTTCATTATAGAATTGTTTGTGATTTAATTTGAAACCTTTTCATGGATTTATTGTTCTTTGTTTCTAAAACATCTGTGAATGATTATAGCTTTGAAATCTTTGTCTGATTCATTATAAATTGGGATGAGGGTTTAGAAAGTTTCCATTTTTAGTAAAGTTCCTATTTTTGGAAATTTTCAATTTTTAACAGGGTTTTATTTTTCGAAAGTTTTTTTAGAAGGTTTATGTTTTGGGAACGTTTTTATTTTTAGCAAGTTTCTATTTCAGGAAAGTTTCTAATTTTAGCAGGTTTCTATTTTTGGAAAAAATTCTATTATTAGTATATTTTCATTTTTGGAAAGATTGCAATTTTAGCAGGTTTCTATTTTTGCAAAGTTTCTTTTTTTAGTAGGTTTCCATTTTTAGAAAGCTTCTATTTTTAGTGTGTTTCTATTTTTGAAAAGTTTCTATTTTTAGAAGGTTTCTATAATTAGAAATTTTATGTTTTTAATAAGTTTTCATTTTTGGAAAGTTTCCATTTTTAGCAGGTTTCCTTTTCGGGAAAGTGTGTCCAAATTTTAATAAATTTAAAATTATTATGGTAATAATTGATAATTATAATTATTAATAATTTTAGTAAGTATTATTAAAATTTGAAATTTAATTATTTGAAATTTTGATTTATTACTTTATTGTTTAAATATATTTCTAAAGTAAATTAAAAATCAAAGAATTTAAGTGGGAGAATTAATGTTTTCTTTTATAAACTTGAATGTGTTTATATGTTTCAGATATATCAAAATGATTTGTAATACTAGGGAAATTTTATTATTTGAAAACCTTAGTAATTATAATACTTTGAGAAAATGAAAATTGAAACCCTGATTGAGATTGAAAACATTATCAACTGTAATATTTGGAAATGAAAACTTGAAAATCTACAATTGAAAATGGAATTGTTGTGTTTTCAAAAACCTAATATATGGCGAAAGTTACTTTTGTATGTACTCTTTTATGATGTGTGATTTTACTGTTGGGTGTCGGGTTGACTTAGTTTTGACCAGTCAAGATGTTTACCAGAGGCTTGGGAGTCTTGTTTGTGATGTCATGATGACATTTTGATCTCGATCTTTTATACTCAACCATGGTAATGTGTATAGTATTCTCTATGAGGTGTTTTGAGATAGTGATTGTTATTGCTTTCCAGTGTTCTTGTGTGAAATTGAGGTGAATGGTCTGACCTATCTGATATAACCTTTGAGTCTTTGATTAGTTGTATTTGGATTCCCTTTTAGTCACTTGTATAGGACTAAGGTGTTTGTATGATTTGTTCTTGGTGATGTCATGTTATGACATGGATTGGTTTATGTATGCTTGATTTTGGGATCAATCCTATTAGGATGATTGTATTGGTGGAATCTGTGATTATGATCAGTGATTTTCAATGCTTGTCAGTTGTTTGTTTAAGAACTGATGTATGGTATGTGGTGTTTTGAGATCCTTTTTATTTTACTTGGCTTAGGGTAGGTTATCTATATGTCATGTTGGAAAGTGGCTTGCCATGGAGGCCGAGGCCCTAAAGAGGCTAATGGGTAAGCTATTGTAGGTTATTTAATAAGTGATAACATTTGAAATTAAATGGGTTTAAAATGAATTAATACTTGAGTCATTGTTTTCCTTGCCCATGCCTCGAGTGCTAGTATAGGCTAGGATGGGAGTAGATAGGACACTTGGTTGCGACCATGCTTCGTTAGTATACCTTGTCAATACAAAAGGATACTAGTGCTAGATAGAGTCACTAGGGGGCCAAAGCTTTAAAATACTAGCCGAGTAACCCTACAGTTGGTTTCTGCAATGACACTTACCCACATGCATAATAGATTTCTTACATGTTTGTGTTGCCTCTGGGTTTAGTTGATACTTGTGTCTTGGTACCCTTTGAGGTAGTTTGCTTTCAAGTGATTCATTGAACCTAGATGTTGGTTTTGACTTTTGAGTTTGTTATCCTATTTGGGACTTGAGTTTATCTCCTTAGCATAGTGGGAGTGGGCATTTTTGGGTTCCATGAGGTTGAGTGGTAATGCTTTTTATTATACCATTGAGATCCAACTATTGAATGTCATTGGTGGATGTGTTTGTGCAGATGTTCCTTTTTATTTGATCTTGTATTTCTATGATGGATGGTTATATTCGAAGTGTATTGTATTTGATTTCATATAGCTTAAAACAATAAGATGTAGTTAATAATTGGTCATAAAACAAATCATTTTGGTGAATATTTTATTTTTGCAAATGCATGAAAAAGGCATTATATTCCTTTCTTGTCAAGCAATCAACTTGCCCAACTCACTGACACACTCTAATGCACATTTCGTTGGGTTTCTTATTACAAAAAGGAAAACGATGGGGTGAAGGTGAAAAAACATTGAATTAGATAAATTTCATACCTTTATAACCACATTAGATTCACTACCTCAACCATAAACTAAATTAATAAAAAAAAAATAACAAAATTCTTGTCCATCAACCCAAAACAAGTTGATAATTGTCAATGTAATGCATGGTGGGCTTGGGTCTTCCAAGGGCTTATTTAGCAACCTAGGTTCAATTCTGCAAGAGATTTGTATCCTCAAGCAAGAAATGCAGCTACTCGGCAAGGAAATGTAGCAACTCAGCAAAACTTCCAGAGGGGAGCGAACATTGGGCCAACATATTAATAAACTTTCAGAGGTTATTGGGAATGTAGAAGAAGTGAAAAATCTCATGCATAAGATACCACTGCTTGAAGAAAAACAAAGGGTGATGGATAAAGAGATAAGTAGCATTCAAGGGAATGTGTCGAAACTGGAATCAAAGCTGGGCAATTTGGATAAATTGGTCAAATAGCTAGTGGACAATGTGAGTAACCTCTTTAAGAGGAATGAGATTGACAAGGACTCCCCTCTGAGGGTAGAGATTTAGGGACCAATCAAATGTACCCATTATCACTCAAAGAAGAATGAGGAATTTAGTAATAAGGACAAGGTGAAGGTTGCTAATGAAAATATGCAAACTCTGGTGGACCAGGTTGTTGATGTCATAAAGACTTCTTAGTTGGTCGGTTGTTGTTCTTTTGCTGTACTTTTGCTAGTTTTTCTAGCTCTATCTTGTGTGACCTCATGACTATTTTTTTTGGAGCTATGTCTCATGTTGTTCCATGCTTTGGTGGACCAGGTTGTTGATGTCATAAAGACTTCTTAGTTGGTTGGTTGTTGTTCTTTTGCTGTACTTTTGCTAGTTTTTCTAGCTCTGTCTTGTGTGACCTCATGACTATTTTTTTTGGAGCTATGTCTCATGTTGTTCCATGCTTTTGTTCTCTGATGTTCTTTTCTTTTGTTTATCTCTAGACTTCTGTTATTGTAAAGGTTTCGGGTCCTTTAAAACCTGTTTTTACTTAATCAAAACACCACTAGTGCCTACATAGATATGACCCCCATAGACTATTAAACATGAACTTGTCCTATCTTTCCCACCACGTTATTTCTTCATTCCACCTCACATATACCTCTTCTAGTCACTTCAACATGAAACCATTGTGGTAAACAAAAATTGATTAAGGCCATGAATAAATATTCGAGCATAATCAATTTGTGTTCAAAGTAGAAATCAGATGAGTTTTGAAAGTAAAGCTTCAAGTTCAAAATTCAAATTGACAAGAACAATGAAAGAAAAGACAACACAAAAACATAATAATCTTGTCTGTTGTTATTTGTGGACATTTTTTTATTATCATTTTCTAACAATATTTATTTTTTCTATTATTACTTATTGTTTTACATAATGTTTACCTTTTTAATATTATAAATATATCTATTTTATCTTAATTTTATTAGAAAACTATATTTAAAAATATCATTCACAAATTTCTATTAATGTTACAATAGGAGATGTTTGATTGTTTAGCCCACAAATTTTCATAAAAGAAAAGAAAAATTCATATGGTAAAAAATTAAAATTACATCTAGTAATTGTGCTTTATAAAAAGCAATGGAATAAACAAACTTAACATTTTTATTATATTTTATAATAAAAAAAAATCTTCACTTAATATTTAGAAGAAATAATTATTTTTAAAAAAATTATAAATAATTATGAGAACTATTAGAATTTAATAATAATTATTCAACATTCAAGGATTAATATAGATAAAATTAATTATAATAATATTCATATCTTGAAAGATACAAAAATAATATTATAAAATATTGAAAACTATATATCTCTTTTTTGAGACTTTGTATTAACATACATAGAACCACTTGATTAACATGTTCAAAATTAATCATATTCACGTCTCCTTTTCACAAGGAATTTCAAATACATAATCATGTGACAACATTATAACATATGAGTAGCACATATTGGAGTTTATTTCATCTACTCACAAAAGACTATCAAGATATAAAGTAAGAACTTTTTTTTGCGGGGGTGGGGGGAATGTCAGGGAGTTGGCGAGGGGGAGGGGCTTAGGATGTAGATGTAGACCAGCTTCCCCTATTTCCTAGTTCTATGGCATTCATATTTCCTTCATTATTAATAAAAGGTGAGATATCTATAGGAAATTGAAAAGTTCTGGCAGCGCCAAGAAATGCACCACTAATTGTATGTAATCTATCAACTACCTCTATCATATTAGGTCGCTCTTGAGGTAACTCCCTTGTGCAAAACAACCCAATTTGTATAGTCTGGGTAAGACACTCCATTGCCATTGATGTTTCTGATTCATGAGCTTCAATAAGAAGGCTATTATCCACCACATGTGAAATTCTATTTGGAAAATGCATTTCTACCCACTTTTGTAGGTTGATTCCTTCCCTAAACATATCATTTGTTGGTCTCTTCCTTGTTAGCAACTCTAAAAGTAAGATTCCATAGCTGTAAACATCTCCTTTTGTACTCAAAATCCTACCTATTCCATACTCTATAGTAACAAATAAACTAGAATTAATTGTTGTAAATCGTATGAAGAATTCAATCATTTACAAGATAAATATTGAAAAGTAATGAAATATAAAGAAAAAATAATAAGAAAATTATACCTGGTGCAATGTATCCAATAGATCCTTTAAGTGCATTTGTAGAAGCCAAAGAATCCACAGAATTGCCAAAAATAACTTTGGAAAGGCCAAAATTGGCTATGTATGAAACCATATCATCTCCTAGTAGGACATTGTTGGGCTTGAGGTCACAATGAATCACTTGAACAAAATAATGATGATGAATATATGCCATTCCTTGTGCTATCTCTATTGCTATCCTTATTCGATCATTCAAATTTAGTCTGCAATTGCCCCCTTCACTAGGATGTATCCATCTCTCTAAACTTCCATTTGACATCAATGGAAGAATTAAGGCTTTAAAATCGAGGTTGGAGCATGTTGAAATGATTTTTATTATGTTTCGATGTCGAACTCTCTTTAATACATTGCTTTCTCTACTAAAATTTTAGTGATCCTGTTCATCTTGCAACTTAAGAACTTTAACAACAACATCTCTACCATTATTTAAAATCCCTTTATAAACTGACCCAAAACTATCCAGTTCCTAAAAGATTTTCATCAGTGAACCCACTAGTAGCATCTATAAGTTCTTGATATGAAATTTTTGGAGGCCATAATTTTAGATCAGGGATATTGGAACCTTTGCATGATTTATAGGAAAATGCTACCAGTAGAAGAGACATAATAAAAATTACAATCCCAACTACAACTGGAATTATTACCTTTCTTGAAATTAATGGTTGTTTGTGTTTGGGAGGAGAGCATGGTAGCAAATTTATCCACCCACCACAAAGTCCAAGATTTCCCATAACTTCTGAGGCATCAAGTGTTGCGAGAGCTCCTCCCCTTGGGACCTCCCCAGTTAACATATTTGATGAGAGGTTGAAATGTATGAGCATTTTCATCTCTTTAAAAGTTGCTGGTATCACACCTGACAAATTATTACAAGAAAGATCCATGTACAATAGATTTTGTAGATATGCCAATGATGCAGGGATTGGACCCTCAAATTCAATCGTAGATAGATTTAGATACTCCAATGCCTTGCGGCTTGCTAGTGCAGGAGGAATATTTCCCACTGGTTTGTTGTGTGCCAAGTCGATCAATTCTAGAGTCTTGCATCTACCTAAACTGGCAGGTATTTTCCCCAAGAGGTGATTGTGATGAAGATAAAGCATTCTAAGTTGTGAAAGGTTGCCAAGAGTTCTGGAATTTTTCCTGATAGAATATTTTCCTCAAGTGACAACAATCCAAGTCTTTTTGATTGGCCAAAACTTTCTGAGATTCTTCCCTCCAAATTGTTTGTGGCAAGTGATAATCTTTCCAGATTTTGAAGTTTTCCAAATGTAGATGGAATGGTCCCATTGAATCGGTTTGTTGCCAAGCTTACTGCTGCTATATTTGTGAGGTTTCCAATCTCCTCTGGTATGCTTCCCTCAATTTCATTTGACTCTAATGATAAAAAAAAGAGTGAATTTGAAAGGCGACCAACTAAAGTAGGGAAGATGCCCGTGAGATAATTAGATCCCAAATCAAGAGCTTCCAAGTTGGAGCAACTAGTTAAGACTGTTATAATAGCCAAACCACTGCTTCCACTCACAAAATGGTTTCTCTAAAAAGTTAAATGTCTCAGCCACTGCAATTTCCCAACTTGCAGGGGCACTGTGCCGTTGAGTTAGTTTTTCCACAAAGACAACACTTGCAACTCTGATAGCCTTTTAAGGAACTCTCCCCAGGGAATCGGGCCTTCTAAGGTATTCTGATTTAATGCCAATACTTGGAAATGGCCATGGGGATTGATCCTGTCAAGTTGTTGATGTTAACAAGCAGCCAATTTAGCTGAGGGCAGCAGGAATATCGCCTATGAGTCTATTTTTGCTCAAGTCCATGATAATTAAGGAGGACAGGTTTCCAAGGAAAGGTGGGATTATGCCTGTCAATTTATTTCGTGCTAATTCTATGGTTTCCAAATTTGAAAGAAGATCAAATTTAGATGGAATGCTTCCAATTAAAAGCCTTCCAATCTGATATGGAAGATGGCCCTGGAAGCTATTATTTTCTAGATCAAGAACTCTAAGGAAGGAAAGGTTTCCTAGGAAGGGAGAGATGGGGCCATATAATCCAATACCAGTGAGATTCAAAGAAACCACGCGCTGTCTACGAGAAGAGCAGGTGATGCCAGTCCACTCGCAGAAGGTGTGATTGGGAGACTAATCGAGCAAGGAATTATATGGGTCCAAAAGCAGAGAAGCCTTGAAATGTCATGCCTGACCACTACTTCTGCTCAACAGCATTTTAAGACTTTACTGTTTGGAGTTCATTTAAGTTGATTTGTTGTCTTTCATTGCAGAACTTGGTTATATTTTGTGTCATTTGGAACTCGAAACTTATAATAAACGTATTTTCTATTCAGAACTATTTGTTTAGTTTTGAAGGTTACTTAGGATGATATGATTTGAAACTATAATTGCGTGCTGTTTGGGTATTGATCATGTTTCTTATGTTTCTAACTTGATGTAAACTGCATTCTGTGTTTTAATATATTGGAAAGCAAGTTTTAAATTTGTATGTTTATGTGTTGTATGTGTACGGAACTTGTTATTTTATTCACATATATGTGACTGAGAAGGGATTTGATTATTGCATATCATTCTATATTGGTTTTGATTATATGACGTATATTAATTTATTAATTATAACTTCAGTTGGCTTTGCAAATATACTTGTGATGGAAAGGGGACTAAATACTTAAGTTGAGATTGGCAAAACATTTTCCATTTTTTTTTTAAAAAAAAAATTCTAAAAGGGTTAATTATCTCTTATAACCTTATTACCCTAAATGGGTCTCGAATGCTTTGAATAAGGTATTATGTTCATTGTTTAAAAGCCAAATATATATGGCGGTGGCATTGTGACTGTCATTTTGTACTCGGCATAGTGGGGTGTCTCTGTTGAATTAAATGCAAGTTATGAGGAATAATTGCAGTTTGGCTTTGGTCGGCCAGTTTTGGATGAGAATGAGATTTTTTTTTTGTTGAATTTGGCCAGAATCTTGGCCGCATTGCTCTGTATGATATGCATCTGTGATGCTTGTTGCTAAGAATCAGCATTATGGAGGTAATGGTTGATAGGGCATTCATGCTTATGAAGCTGAGCATTGTCGAGATTTGTATTATCAATCATTATCAGTGTTTCCAGTTCGGAAGTGTGGTTTTGTTTTGGTATTTGGGGCTTTGGCAATGAGTTTTATTGCACAGCTCTATATCAAGCATTTTGGGCTACTACTGTGATTTGAGGTTGGGGGCATTTTCTAACCTATTCCTTACTATTATTTGGGTGTTAATTGTTTGAAGGAAATAAGAAATGTTGTAGTTTTTATAATACCGATACCCAAGTATGGGTGTATGCAGGATTGGGCAAATGGACTGTCGACATCTGTATATATCTATATTTGGATTGAGGGTACTATGTAAGTTCTTGCATTGTTGTTTGCATTCGGACTTAGATGTGGATTATATCAGGTTTTCTATATTTAGTTTTGTAAACCTGAGGTGTTATTTTTGTTTAGTTTCATTTCCGTGTATGAAATAGGCTTTTGTTACAAAATCGACATATGAGATAGGGCACATATTCATTGTGAAATGTGTTTTAGTTTGAGTTTGGTTTTTATGTAAAACAGTTATATACATATTCGTGTTCAATCAAACCCAGGGCAGATTGTAATGTCGATTGTTGGCATTAATATGTGGTTTTTTTAGAAGTCTTATATGGTGTTTGAAATGTTGGAGACCAAAAACATAAACAACTGTCGAACATCTAAATGAAACCATGGGCAGACATTACGTCATACAGTTAGTATGAAACTTATGAATGCTGAATTAAGCAATTATCAACTTTGTGTTGTTGTGCTATTGTGTGATTGTGATGCTGTCGACAGTCGATTGTCGTGGAAATTTAGTGTTGTTCGAATTCCTATCACCAGTATAAAGTATTTATATGATAATTGGAAACTTTATTGATTGTTGTTATGGTGACATTCTGTCAAATAGTTAAGAGGTAGATTAAAACAATTAGAAATTTCATGTGACAGCATAATCTATTTTTTTATTTATTATAAATATAGAAATTGTTTTAATAAGGAAATACAAATTTATATTTAGCTGTGATTAAGTTGTTGGATGGACATGATGTCTGTTGTGAATAGTAATCGAGGGCAGCATTATGTGAACAGTTAGTTTACATCTTATAGCATAGGGAAAGTTAGATCTTAATTATTTTGTGTATTGGCATGATGAAGTTACAATGCCAATTTTATGAATCACATTTTATATTGTTTTCAGATATTATGTTTTTATATGTTGTTGTAGTTATAATCGGGTGGTGGCTTATTGTCAAACAGAGGTGTAACTTCAATAGACACTTGCTTTTTAATAACATTGTTAATGGTAGTTTTTTAAGCATTGGTTGTACTTAGTTTCTATTATGTTTAATTTTGATTATGAAGTGTCTTAATAGCATTTATGGATTGTTTTGAGATGAGATGTCTGAAACAGAATTCTTTTGTTATAAAGATGTTTTCAGTTCATAATTGAAATAGAAAGTCGTTTCAAGTATTGAGGCAGATTATGATATTTGTTTGATGATATGTCATTTAAAACAAGAATATCATGTGCATTTTGATTTGTTATCTTGGTCATTTCGAAGTTAAGAGTAGATGGTTAGGTCAGCAAGAAATTGAATGCATAGTATGAAGATTCTGTAAGTATCGTTGAGCTGAGACAATAGTTCAATTGTACTTACGTGATCTTGATATTATAGGTTTAGTTTCTATTGTTATAATTATCTATATTTACCTTTAAAATTGGCAGAATAAGATGTGTTACAAATGGATTAAAGGATGTAGTATCATGTTGTAAACTGATTTTATATCTGTTGCATGTACATTCTTAGTATATCTGTTTGATGTGTATTTTAAGAATAGCTATGATGAAAAAATATTGGGGTGGCTAAATTGAGTTTATCCTATTCAGTTATTTAATTCAGTGATAACTTTAAAATGAATTGGGTGGGTTGATTACATATAAAAAGAGAATTAGCCTTACCTATGACTTAAACCTATAAGGTTAAGTACGGAGAACAAGGCAAATCTCTATTTTGTCATTGACAAGTATAATAGAGAATACTGTTTTGTGTTAACTATGAGCATACCAAACATGGATGCAGAATCTTAGTGCCATAACGATGACACCTCACTATATATATGATTCATTTATGGGTTATTCTTAGTGCAAGTTTAATTTTGCATTGTTAAGTAAATGTTTACTTCTTGCATATTAATTTTGGAACTGCACTATGTTAAGTTAATCAGATATCTGCATTATGGTTATGTATGTGTTTATTCTAACATGTATGCAGGTGGATTATGTTTTTAAATTCAGTGTGTACTAAGCCCCCTTTGTGTTGTGTTGTGTTTCTGTGTGTTTTACAGTTGCTTCAAGTTGAAGAGCAAGTAGCTATGGATAACTGTTGAAGTTTCTTCTTGAATCAGTATTTAATTACTTGTAGGATCCATATGTTGGACATTAGTGATTAAGAATGATGTTGTACTTCATTATTGTACTGAACTCAATTTGTGTTAGCATCATAATGGAAGCTTATTTGGATGATATCTTCTTGTATTTTGAGGTTTTCAGATTGAGTGTGGGTCAATCATTGTACTTGTGCTTGTAATTAGTTGTATTAATAAAAATAAATTGTTACGATTATGTTATTTGTTCTTTGTTTTCTTATTTCTTGGGTTTTGCTTAATGTAGCATTACATTTGGTATCAGAGCCTAGTTGAAATAACCAGGACTCTTGGGTTATAGGGTTTAACTCGTCATCGTTGCGTTATTGATAGTTTTTTGTTTGTAGGTTGCTATCATGCCTCCTGTCACTAGAGGAACTCGAGGATGCGACATTCCTGAGGATAACCTTACTGGAAGAGGCAGAGGCAGGGGCAAGGGCCATGGTAGAGTTCCTAGGCACCAAAATGATGCTAGGGTTGGAAACAACCAGGATAACTAGGCAGACCAAGCTTTGGTACTTCAGAGGATACTGGAATGTCTCGATAATATTGAGGCTAACAACTAGATTCCTGGTGGGTGAGCGAATGATAGGAGACCTCTTGTGCAAGGTATTAATCTACCTGTAGAGGAAGATCCAGTGGCAAGAGCTCAGCTCAAGGATCTTTCCAAGATGAAAGGGCCGTTATTTTATGGTATGGAACAGGGTACAGTAGCAGAAGCTTGGTTGCTGAATATTGAGCGATGCTTTGTTTTACACCGTTACTTGAGTAACGTGAAAGTAAGATGGACGGTTATGCATTTGAGGGGATTTGGTTCCTTGTGGTGGGAACAGGAGTTGGAGAAGTTTGGCATTGATATTTCTCTAGTTACTTGGGAGCTCTTTGTAGAGCGATTCAAGGAGAGGTTTATATTTGAATATTGGCGACAGGCTCGTACAGAGGAGTTCTTTCAGATTATGCAGTCTGGCTCTATAGTGGAAGCTTATGAACGTAGGTTCTACGAGCTTAAGAAGTTTTTTGGGTGGGCTGAAAATGATAAGGCCATGATACATCACTTCATCAGAGGACTTATGCCCAAGATTGGGGAGGAAGTGAGAACTTTTTGACCTTTGACTATGCAAGAAGCTTCAGAACGAGCAAAGCTGATTGAGATGAAGTCTAGCTATCATGGGACTTCATACAAAACCAACATGAATCCACCTACTTCGAATGTCAGTAAGAATCAAAAGCCTCCTCAGAGTAGTTCGAAATCAGGATTTCCAAGTGGGAAATTCAAGAAGAAGAAGTTTGATAAGGATTCCAAAGATTCAGAACAACTTTGACCATCTCAACCACCTCAGAGTGTGCAGAGTAATAATCCATCTCCTAATCCTTCTGGTCAGAACATGGGATTCAGGAAATCTGTTGAGTGTTTTCATTGTGGATAGTTAGGTCATTATCAGTCTCAGTGCCCTAATTGAGATAAGCCAAAGGTTGGACCTAAGCCAGCTAGGTCAAAAGCGACAGTTGGTGATTCTGCCAGGAACCATTGTATTTTTGCAACTTTGGATCAAAAGCAGGCCGAACATCAGAACACGGTTATTGAAGCTTAGGGTAATACTCAAGGTATGAAAGTATCTATTTTATTTGACTCTGGAGCTATGGACTCATTTATTTCTTCTGCTTTAGTTGCAAATAGTGAAATTTTTGTGGTTAGGGCAAGGAACAGATGGTAAGTGGAGTTAGCATCAGGATTTAAGGTGAACGTCAATATTGTTGCTCCTGACTGTAAGATTCGTATGAAATCTTTCTCTACTCTAGTGAACCTTAGGGTTATACCTTTAGGATCGTATGACATAGTTTTGGGTATGGATTGGTTAGAACAGCATCAAGCCATTATGGATTGCAAGGATAAGACAATCAGTTGTGTGGATGATTTTGGTTTAGCTAGGGTTATTGCTGGAATTAAGAGACCCATCTCTTTGCGGACAATTTCTGCCAAGCAATTGGCAAGGTGTGCTCGGAGAGGCTGCAGTTTGTTTGCCATTTTGGTAAATGACTTAGAAGATTTCGTAGTTGGAGGTTCTTCTCTCGATCATCCATTCTTGCAGATTTTTTTGGATGTTTTTGTTGAGGAGATTCTTGGAATACCTCCAAGAAGAGAGATTGATTTTCGAATCGATTTAGTGCCAGGAACAGAACCAATTTCCAAGACTCCATACAGGATGACATCTCAAGAGCTGGTTGAACTTAAATTTCAGTTGGAGGAGCTTTTGGAAAAAGGTTTGATTTGTCCTAGTTTATCGCCTTGGGGTGCTCCTATAATCTTTGTCAAGAAGAAAGATGGCTCCTTAAGACTTTGCATAGATTATATAGAGTTAAACAAGGTCACTATTAAGAACAAGTATCCTTTTCCTAGAATTGATGACTTGTTTGACCAAGTCAAGGGTGCCTGAGTCTTTTCAAAGATTGATCTGAAATTCGGGTATCATCAACTTAGAATCTAGGAAGCTGATATTTATAAGACAACTTTTTGCTCCAAGTATGGGCACTACGAATTCACAGTAGTACCTTTTGGGTTAACAAATGCACCTTCTGTCTTTATGAGCCTAATGAATGGTGTGTTTAGAATTTACCCAGACAAGTTCGTAGTGGTATTTCTGGATGATATTTTGGTGTATTCTAACTCTGTTGAGGAGCATGAGCAACTTTTAGAGCAGGTTTTGGAATGCCTTCGTAGGAACAAACTATATGCCAATCCTAAGAAGTGCGAGTTCTTCAAATCGAAGATTTGCTACTTAGGACATATCATTTCAGGGGATGGAATTTTTGTAGATCCATTCAAAATTCGGGCTATTGTTGATTGGTCAACACCTACGAATGTGTCCAAGGTTCGAAGTTTTATGGGCTTAGCAAGCTATTACCGCAGATTTGTGTCAAACTTCTCCAGAATAGCACATCCTATCACATCTCTTCAGAGAAAAGGGAATAAATTTGTGTGGATAGATGAGTGCGAGGTAGCATTTTAGAAACTTAAGGAATGTTTGACCAGTGCACTAGTTCTGGTAGTCCCTGATTTTGCTAAGGAGTTCATGGTTTGCACTGATGCATCTTTGGATGGCATAGGGGCAATATTGATCCAAGAAGGACGTGTTATAGCTTATGAGTCTAGAAAGCTTAAGAGTCATGAGGTGAATTACCCTACTCATGATCTCGAACTTGCTGCAATTATGCATGCTTTGACCAAGTGGCAACATTTTCTTTTGGGTCAATGATTTGAGTTACATTCTGATCACCAAAGTCTTCAGTATCTTTTCACATAACCAGACCTCAATGCTAGGTAGCAAAGATGGATGGAGTTCCTGTGTGAATATGACTTTGAGATTAGATATGTACAAGGGAAGGAGAACGTGGTTGCTGATGCACTTAGTAGAACGCGACATGAATTATCTTCTTTAATCCTAACAGTGGATCTTAAGGATAAGATTTTACAGAACCTTTCCGCAGATCATTGGTTCTAGGATGTTAAGGCTGTTATGGATAGTGGCAGCATCTTGGAAGGGCATTTTGAGGGGTATTCAGTGAATTCTGAAGGTTTGTTTCTATATAGAGGAAGTGTGTACGTTCCTAAGTTGGGGGATTTGAGAAATTTGGTTATGGTTGAGGCCAAAAAGAGCACCATATTCAACTCATCCGGGTGTCAAGAAAATGCATGCTGACCTTAAGTAGCATTACTATTGGCTTGGAATGAAGAGAAACATAGTAGATTTTGTGGCTCGATGCTTGGAATGTCAGCGAGTTAAGGTTGAACATCAGCACCCTACGGGATTATTGTAGCCACATAGTATTCCAGAATGGAAATAGGACACCATTTCTATAGATTTTATTACTAGAATACCTATTACAGTTCATAGGCATGACACTATTATGGTGGTAGTGGACTGATTTTCTAAGGTTGCTCACTTTATTCTTGTTAGATCATCCTATAATGCAACAACAGTTGCCAAGATTTATATGGAAGAGGTAGTTAAGTTACACAGAATTCCTAAAAAGATTATTTCTAATAGGGATCCAATGCTTACTTCTTCTCTTTAGAGATCCATGCAGCGAGAGTTAGGTACTCAGCTGAATTTTAGTTCAGCTTGTCACCCAGAGACGGACGAACAAATTGAATGTGTCAACCAGATTCTGGAGGAAATGCTTAGGATGTACGTAATGGATAGACATAATAAATGGGAGGAGTATCTACATTTGGTAGAATTTGCCTATAACAATGGATATCACAACTCCATTGGTATGGCACCATTTCAAGCATTGTATGGTAGACCTTGTAGGACACCTCTTAGTTGAGATAATTTGGAGGATAGGACTCTTTTAGGACCTAATATGTTGCAAGTTTTGGAGCAACAAGTTAAGAGGATCAGAGAGCACCTTATTATTGCTCAAGATAGACAAAAGAAATATGCTGATAAACATAGAATTGGCCGTCAATTCTTGGCTAGAGATAAAGTGTTTCTCCAGGTAAGGCCGCATAAAAGTCAAATTCGTTATGGAAAGGGATCCAAGTTAGCACCACGATTTGTTGGTCCATTTGAAATTTTAGAAAAGATAGGACCTGTTGCCTATAAACTTGCCTTGTCACTGAGTCTTTCATGAATTCATAATGTATTTCATATTTCAATTTTGTATAAGTATATACCTGATATTGCTCACGTGCTTGACTGGAAAAATTTGCAGATTTTGGATGTTCAAATCATGCTGGAACCAGTGCAGATCATGCAAAGCAGAACTATGAGTTTAAGAGGAAGAGAAATAAAGTAGGTAAAGGTCCTATGCGACCCCAATGATGAAATAGCTGCTACCTGGGAGGACACTGAAATGATGAGAATAGCTCATCTGCACTTGTTTGCTGACTTCTAGGAGAAAGTCGAATCTTAGTGGGGGAGGGTGTCATGCCTGACCACTACTTCTGTTCAACAGCATTTTAAGACTTTACTGTTTGGAGTTCATTTCAATTGATTTGTTTTCTTTCATTGCAAAACTTGGTTATATTTTGTGTCATTTGGAACTCGAGACTTATGATGAACGTATTTTCTGTTCAGAACTATTTGTTTAGTTTTGAAGGTTACTTAGGATGTTATGATTTGAAACTATAATTGCATGTTGTTTAGGTATTGATCATGTTTGTTATGTTTCTAACTTGATGTAAACTGCATTCTGTGTTTTAATATATTAGAAAGAAAGTTTTTAATTTGTATGTTTATGTGTTGTATGTGTACGAAACTTGTTATTTTATTCACATATGTGTGACTGAGAAGGGATTTGATTATTGCATATCATCCTATGTTGGTTTTGATTATATGACATATATTAATTTATTAATTATAACTTCAGTTGTCTTTGCAAATATACTTGTGATGGAAAGGGGACTAAATACTTAAGTTGAGATTGGCAAAACATTTTCCATTTTTATTTTTTTTAAAAATTTTCTAAAAGGGTTAATTATCTCTTATAACCTTATTACCCTAAATGGGTCTCGAATGCTTTGAATAAGGTATTATGTTCATTGTTTAAAAGCCAAATATATATGGTGGTGGCATTGTGACTGTCATTTTGTACTCGGCATAGTGGGGTGTCTCTGTTGAATTAAATGCAAGTTATGAGGAATAATTGCAGTTTGGCTTTGGTCGGCCAGTTTTGGATGAGAATGAGATTTTTTTTTTGTTGAATTTGGCTAGAATCTTGGCCGCATTGCTCTGTATGATATGCATATGTAATGCTTGTTGCTAAGAATCAACATCATGGAGGTAGTGGTTGATAGGGCATTCATGCTTACAAAGCCGAGCATTCTCAGGATTCACATTATCAATCATTATCAGTGTTTCTAGTTTGGAAGTGTGGTTTTGTTTGTGTATTTGGGGCTTTGGCAGTGAGTTTTACTGTAGAGCTCTGTATTGAGCATTGTGGGCTCCTACTATGATTTGAGGTAGGGGGCATTTTCTAAACTATTCCTTACTATTATTTGGGTGTTAATTGTTTGAAGGAAATAGGAAATGTTGTAGTTTTTGTAATACCGATACCCAAGTATGGGTGTATGCAGGATTGGGAAAATGGATTGTCGAGTTCTGTATATATCTATATTTGGATTGAGGGTACTATGTAAGTTCTTACATTTTTGTTTGCATTCAAACTTAGATGTGGATTATATCGAGTTTTCTATATTCAGTTTTGTAAACCTGAGGTGTAATTTTTGGTTAGTTTCATTTCCATGTATGAAATAGGCTTTTGTTACAAAATCACCATATGAGATAGGGCACAGATTCATTGTGAAATGTGTTTTAGTTTGAGTGTGGTTTTTATGTAAAATAGTTATATACGAATTCGTGTTCAATCAAACCCAGGGCAGATTGTAATGTCGATTGTTGGCATTAATATGTTGTTTTTTTAGAAGTCTTATATGGTGTTTGAAATTTTGGAGACTGAAAACATAGACAATTGCCGAACATCTAAATGAAACCATGCGAAGACATTATGTCATACAGTTAGTATGAAACTTATGAATGCTGAATTAAGCAATTATCAACTTTGTGTTGTTGTGTTATTGTGTGATTGTGATGTTGTCGACAGTCGATTGTCATGGAAATCTAGTGTTGTTCGAATTCCTATCATCAGTATAAAGTATTATATATGATAATTGGAAACTTTATTGATTGCTGTTATGGTGACATTCTGTCAAATCGTTAAGAGGTAGATTAAAACAATTAGAAATTTCATGCGACAACATAATCTATTTTTTTTTTATATTATAAATATAGAAATTGTTTTAATAAGGAAGTATGAATTTATATTTAGCTATGATTAAGTTGTTGGATGGACATGATGTCTGTTGTGAATAGTAATCGAGGGCAGCATTATGTGAACAATTAGTTTACATCTTATAGTATAGGGAAAGTTACATCTTAATTATTTTGGGTATTGGCATGATGAAGTTACAATGCCAATTTTATGAATCACATTTTATATTGTTTTCAGATATTATGTTTTTATATGCTGTTGTAGTTATAATCGAGTGGTGGCTTATTGTCAAACAGAGGTGTAACTTCAATAGACACTTGCTTTTTAATAACATTGTTAATGGTAATTTGTTAAGCATTGGCCTATACTTAGTTTCTATTATGTTTAATTTTGATTATGAAGTGTCTTAATAGCATTTATGGATCATTTTGAGATTAGATGTCTAAAATAGAATTCTTTTGTTATAAAGATTTTTTTAGTTCATAATTGAAATAGAAAGTCATTTCAAGTATTGAGGCAGATTATGATATTTGTTTGATGATATGTCATTTAAAGAAAGAATATCATGTGCATTTTGATTTGTTATCTTGGTCATTTCGAAGTTAAGAGTAGATGGGTAGGTCAGTAGGAAATTGAATGTATAGTATGAAGATTCTGTAAGTATCGTTGAGCTGAGACAACAGTTCAATTGTACTTACATGATCTTGATATTATAGGTTTAGTTTCTGTTGTTATAATTATCTATATTTACCTTTAAAATTGGCAGAATAAGATGTGTTACAGATGGATTAAAGGATGTAGTATCATGTTGTAAACTGATTTTATATTTGTTGCATGTACATTCTTAGTAAATCTATTTGATGTGTATTTTAAGAATAGCTGTGATGAACATATATCGGGGTGGCTGAATTAGGTTTATCCTATTTAGTTAATTAATTCAGTGATAACTTTAAAATGAATTGGGTGGGTTGATTACATATAAAAAGAGAATTAGCCTTACCTATGACTTAAACCTATAAGGTTAAGTATGGAGAACAAGGCAAATCTCTATTCTGTCATTGACAAGTATAATAGAGAATATTGTTTTGTGTTAACTATGAGCATACCAAACATGGATGCAGAATCTTAGTGCCATAACGATGACACCTCACTATATATATGATTCATTTACGGGTTATTCTTAGTGTGAGTTTAATTTTGCATTGTTAAGTAAATGTTTACTTCTTGCATATTAATTTTGGAACTGCACTATGTTAAGTTAATCAGATATCTGCATTATGGTTATGTATGTGTTTATTCTAACATGTATGCAGGTGGATTATGTTTTTAAATTCAGTGTGTACCAAGCCCCCTTTGTGTTGTGTTGTGTTTCTGTGTGTTTTACAGTTGCTTCAAGTTGAAGAGCAAGTAGCTATGGATAACTGTTGAAGTTTCTTCTTGAATCAGTATTTAATTACTTGTAGGATCCATATGTTGGACATTAGTGATTAAGAATGATGTTGTACTTCATTATTGTACTGAACTCAATTTGTATTAGCATCATAATGGAAGCATATTTGGATGATATCTTCTTGTATTTTGATGTGTTCAGATTGAGTGTGGCTCAATCATTGTACTTGTGCTTGTAATTAGTTGTATCAATAAATATAAATTGTTACGATTATGTTATTTGTTCTTTGTTTTCTTATTTCTTGGGTTTTGCTTAATGTAGCATTACATGAAATCATTCAGAGATTCCTGATTGGAATAATTAGAGGGCTTGGGCAGATGAACAGAAGAAACAGTGTAATCATCAGAGAACCAAAAAAATAGTAGAAAACTAATCATCATCTTCATTCTTAGCCTGGTCTACAAAAACATGCAAAAAAAAATTCTGAAAGAATGAAAGGTGTTAATGGTTGGGATCAATTTTATACGGTAGCACGTGGGTTCCCTAAATTTATTTTATTGAAAGATAAAACCTCATTGTCTCCGTGGAAGACGTAGGTAATTACGACACTGGATAACATCACATTTCTAAATTAATTATTTAATTACTTTATATTTTATAAAACTATTATTTTATTTGTTTCTTATATAAATTTAAATATTCAATTTTCCAATTCTAAAATTATATATTTCAAGATATTTAATTCATTTCTGTTGAACTCTTATATGAATTGCACATGTGAAATATAGTTTAATATAGATTTTGACTAATATTTCTTATTAGACTCATATTTCAAATTATAATTAACTTCAAACAACTTTTTTAAAGCTAAACAAAAGTAGAGCCATTAGTGCTAGACATCACTAAGATGAAAGAAGTCATAAAGACCACATTTTCTTCACTAGTCTTATAATAAAATTTAGCATTATTTATTTATTTAATATTATATTATATATATTAGGAAAATACATTTAAAAATATATATATTTGTTATTGTTCTTATAATGTATAAATTTATTTTACTTATAAAAATAGCTAAAGTTTTATCAATATTTGAAAGATAAAATATTATCATTTATATATAAATATATAATGATTTATTATTTTTAAAATATTTATTGAAAATTATTAAAAAAATATTTATATAAAAATATTATGAAGATATTAGAATTTCTTATTCATTAAAATATTTTTATTATCTATAGTTTAGATTAAAAAGAAAAAGCATGTTTCGAGGGACACCACAACTAACATAAAGAAAATGAGACAAAAAATCAAATGGAGAAAATCTAGGAAGGAATTAAGTCAAAAAGCTAGCACACTAGAATGGGATGAAGCCAAATCTTTCATTAAAGTGGATATATCATATTAACAAAATTCTTTCTATTGTGGAAGGCCACCCTTAAATATCAGAAAAATTGCAATTTTGATTATTTAACACTTTTTTTAGTCTATGAATCATTGTATAATATTTAAACCATTACAAAAGACTTAAATAAAATTAGATGAAATTGGTAATTCTTCACAACTAAATGAAGAAAAGGTTTCATTTGTCATCACTTCACCAGCATATTCCAGGTAAAATACATAGTTGGAAAGAGAAGGCAAATACAAAGTTAGGCCACTCGCTCATATCATTTGAAATTTTCTTTTGCATAAAGGATAAATATTTGGTGCACATCATTACTTCCATCTATGAAGGATAAAGATAGGGTGCACTTCACTTTGTAACAGTTGGAGATGAGTTTACTTCATCTTTTGTGCATGAAGAAAAGTTACCTAACTTCGCTAGCACAACCCTAAAGTTCCACAAATGTCTATTCATGCCTTTGTAAATACTTGACATTATGTTTGGTTGCATGAAGAAGATTAATACATACAAGTGTCAGTTTTCAAGTTGTAGCATTTATCATCATAGGAGTTTTAAAACTGCCATTCTTCCCAACTCAATGAGGCCCATCAACGAAAGACATGGCTTGATTGACTTTGGTGAGACAACTCATAATATAGACTCTGAAAGCTTTCTCAGGCCAGGATTTTCAAAGCAATGGAAAGCAACAAAGAATATTATTTTATCTAACCTAAAAGAAGAATAGACTTTTTAATATTAGAATGCTGCTAAATTTATTCAACTTCTCTCACTAAGTGTTTTTGTTAAGACTACAAATCCCACCTTAGTGTGGAATAGGTGGGTTGAATTCTAATATTCTATTAGATAAAATTTGTTTTAAATGATTCTTAATAATAATTTCAAGGAATATTATAATTGTATCAGAGATTAAATTTATCAATTGGGTGTCATTTTAAAAATATTTTAAACCATTATAGTTCATTTATAGCATTCTTATAGAAATTTATATCGAAAATATTTTTGTGAGAATTCAAGGTCTTTCATATATGATTATATAATAGTAATACTTTTATTGATTTAAAAAAAATAAAAAAATTTGCTATTGCAAATTTCCATATTTGTTGGTCTTTTGGTCAATTTTTTTGCATCAAAGCTCACAAGCACAAAACTTAATTGTTTGTTAGTCTAACTTTAAAAGTGTGTCAAGCTTCAACATCATCACATTGTTGTCAATGTTGCAATTGAATCCCTCGAACATCTCTTTGAGCTCTACAATTTTTTATTGTTAAATGATTTTGTCTAGTTGTTTGGACCCATGTTCACTATTCAAAATACATCCAACTATCATTTTCCCATACTGTCAAACAAGATGATGTTGAAGAAAGTGAAGAGACAAATTAAAAGATCACAAATGGAGAAGATTGGATAGCAAGGATATTTTGTATGATCATCCACTCTCTGTAGATGATACCAACCATTGATCATTCAATTAAGCTCATCCATCTCTAATGTAGTATATCAACATTGTGATGAACAAGTGACAAAACTAATTAAGTCATAAATATGATTCACATTACTAGTCTAATAGAAAAGGTTGATATTTTGTGTAACCATTAATTACAAAAAGTGTAAACAATGTAATTTCATATTTATCAAGTGTGCATTTAAAATTATTATCCTAAAACATTTGTGCATCATAGTGCTTATCATGATAAAAATAATATTTTGACAAAGCTTTGATAAATTACAAACTATAGATCTCTTTCTTCTCTATTTATAACTATTTATGCACGCCCATTACCTATTTGTACACACAAAAAAGAACCCTAATCTAGGAATACACCTTTAAATCAAAATAAATTGAACTTCTATTGAAAGTGTGTTGTTAGATAGCAAGAGCTACATCTAAAAATAGATTGCTTAAATCTTCATAAACCTACCTTCTTTATTTCAAGATTCTCCTAAAGATGCTTAATGTTTTCTTGTAGTTTTCTTTAGAAAGACAAGATCATGGAGTCTTCAAAAATGCATAAATATGCAAGTATTCATACTCGAAGACTTGATGTTTTTTCTCTAGTTCGAAATGAAAAAGTATAGTTGGGAGCTTGACTTAAAAAGTTTTATATTAGAATAAAGGAGGATACATTTCTTATATATCTCTTTTAATCATTTTATGGTGTAAAACTCAAGGCACATTGATGTGGGTCTGAAATTGTTTCTCAAACATGTTGATGATCAATCGATTTGAATTTGGGCCCAAATATCAGGGATTAGGGCACCTAGATTGGCCCTCTTCGAGGAGTGGGTTTCCCAAGCCATCTTATTTTCCCCAATGTGGTTCAAATGAAGAGTTGAGGTCCTAAATGGAGAGAAGTTAAAATCAAATGCAGAATTGATTTGGATCCAACATGTTAGATAGGAAAGGATAGAAACTTTAGAGTAGGACCCTTATAACAAATAAATTATATAGGATTACAATTTAAGATGCTATACTATCTTATCCACAAGAACATATTTCTTTGAATTCTATAGTGTCTTATCCACAAGAATATATTTCTTTGAGGAATTATGTCAAACAAACAACTATAAAAATTTCTTGTTTAGAGGTGTCTTCTAGATCCCACCATTTATAATCAATTATGTAGAAGCCCAGTCAAAATTTAGCTTTGACCTAATGCCAAAATTGACAATGACACATAAATTATGAATGGTCATGAATAAATCTATGATTCTCCATTCCTTCTAAAATTTTGAACCATTAGATTAAATAATAAGCATGTTTCCTTCTATGAGATGGATGACCTAATATGTAAATTGAATGGTACAAGTTTCTCTAGGAGTGTATAAGATCATTAATTCATTATGAGCCATCAACCATTTTCCATCAGTTCTATTACTTTCTATATTTGATTCTCTTGCACATAAGCCCTAAACCTTATGACATATATAAGTCATCTGTTGAGCTCCTTAAGTGTAGGGTTCATGGTGGTAAGGCTCTTGAAGATTTAATGCATCTAAAATACCAAAGATTTGTGTCCATGTTTTTGCATAAATGGTCACTAAAAGAGATTTTTAAGTGGGTATTCCTCAAATTTCAAATGTGCTCATATCATGACATAAGGATCTCCCACAATAGCTTGATCGGGAATCTTCATCTCCAGATTTGTCCACAAGGATGACTATAGTTGTTAACCTAAATTTCCTTCATGCATGTTCCTTGGACACTTCTTTTTTCCTTCACAAACTTCTCCTCCATCTCCATCTCCTTAAAACTGTTGACAATGTAGCCTAATCACCAAATAAGGAATTATAAAATATAGTAATCACTTTTATATCTGAACAATTAGAGCTTGAAAAATAGTTTAGGAATCTGATAACTAGCATCACTAACCATTGGTCACATCCCTTCTTTACATGTTAAAAATGTTATATCTTAGTAAAGACAATATAAAATGTCACTCCTCAAAGAAATAAATATTTATGTCTAATAGAAATGAAAATTCTTTACAGTTTCACAAAAGATTTGATACAACATGAGTCTAGTAATCAATGGGACTATAAAAATTAAAGAATTTGAGTGGGGAGATGGGGTAACAATTTTTCATGACAAGCATAACTATACAGTCTTCAAAATTAAGTTGTAAAATAACTTTACGTAATTTTAAATGGGCATAAAAATATTATATGGGTTTAATAGATAATAGCTTACCCTTTACCTATTCTTGTTTGCAATAGAGAAACATATGCCAAAAATACTTGCATCTTGATCTTATGCATTAGTATTAGAAACTAAAAACAATTGCATTTAGTCCAATGTTGTGTGAACTAAATAGGTATTGAAAGGAATGAAGGAGGAAATCACTAAACCTGTTGTAATCTACTATGACAATACTAGTGCCATAAACATGTCTAAGAAACATGTGATGCATACAAAGACAAAACACAATCCAATCAAGTATCATTACTTGAGAGAGTTGGTTCAAGAAAAAAGAAGTGAGAATGAAATATGTGAATACAAAAGAATAGATAGCTTATATCTTCACAAAAGCTTTACCTAAGGATGCTCATGCATATCTAATAGGTAAATTAGGGCCCGTTACCCCTATCCCAAGCTAGTTATTAAACAAGTGTTGTGTCCTGCATCAATTGAGTTGAATGGCATATTTTATAACTTGATGTAATGGATCTTACTTTAGGAGCTGCCTAAATTAAACAATTAGTTGAAACAAAAGATTTACAGTCAGATGCAAGGTGACAAAGGGAGAACCTTAACTGTTGGTATCTACATGAAGAGATGGGAAGTCTTTGAAATTGTTGTCAAAGTGGGGGATATATACTTAAAAGGGGAGAGATATAACTTAAGAATGAGATTGTTGTCAAAGAAGGATTCATCAGAAAGATAAAGCAAAGAGGGAGAGCCTACTTGATGAGAATTAACTATGAGAAAGAGGGAGATAGAAATCTAATAGAACTATGAGGGAGGTGTTAAAGTTCAGAAAAGAGAGAGATAAATCTACAGAGTTGATCAAAATAGATGAAGTCTGACAGTAGCCTATACAGAAGAAGGAAAGACATTGATAAAGGGAGAGATTTTCAATACAAGGTATTAATCTATTCTTTTGGTATTGTTGTTGGTATTGCTTTTCCATCAATGTCAAAGAGGGAGATTGTTGAGAAAAGAAGATTGTCGATAGTATAAGAATGTGGAACAATCATTATTTTCTCATTGATGTCAAACTTGCTACTTGCTGGTGAGACAATTTCTTACTTTGGTTTGAATTCTATCATTTGATTGATTGATGAAGATAATTTCAAGAAGATGGGATAACAAGAGTACCTAGAGAAAGGTTGAGTTATATGGTGTGTAAAAGAAGCACTAAGACCACATAAGATTATGATGATATAGAGCATTGTTTATCTACTTAAGGATAAATAAAAAGGATACACAAGATAAGTCAAGAAGAAGAAGGAAAGAAAAATGTTTCTATCAAGCTTCATTGAGTAAATATTTGTAGATGAGTGATGTTAGTTCAATCCAAGTAGAAATTTAGTAGGTGTCAAGAAAAGTGAAGAAATAGTGTATGCCGAGCAAATTTAGTATGTGTTGAGCACAAGTAAAAAGACAAAATGTGTCGATTAAATTTTAGTGGATTTCAGGAAACCTCGTGTTGGTCGAGCATCAGAAGAAAGTTGTTGCCAAGTGACAACATAAAGAGTTTAAATGAAGATTTGATGAATCTAATTCAACAAAGTTGATTTCTTGAATTGTGTGAAGGGTGTGGAAGATAAGCTTGATGAGCTAGAGCCACAAAATTCAAGACAAACCATTTTGTGATGAAACTAAGGAAGATTGTAAGAGAAGTTTCTAGAGGAAGAACAAAATAGAAAGGTGGTTTGATTCAATGAATCCTACCTAACCCTAAAATAGATGATTGTGGTTAAGCAACAAAAGATCTAAATTCTTTGTTTAGGAGGATGTTTTGCCAGAAGCAATAGTTGTTGATGGTATTTGAAGCCTAAGGAAAAGTTATAGGAGCAAAGATAGACATGGAAGAAGTCAAATGGTATTACTTCATATGAGGGTTTAAGGGATGGATCTGCAAATGGTATACTAAATGTGAAGGCTTAAGGAAGTGAAGGCTTGAAGGGGTGATAAAGAAATTAGAGATGAAGGAGATTGAATACTGAGAAGAATGAAGAGCTAAATAGAGATCTATTATCTACAAGTGAGTTTTTTTGTTATCAGATCAAGTCCTACTACTACTCTCTAACAATTGTATCAGTTTGGATAAATCCTATGGATTAAGGTTGACCTAATAGTCATAAGTAAATCTTTTAATAGGGTGAAATTCTAATGGAATTTTCTAAAGTCCTCTAACAAGCCTCACTCCTAATTGAGTGATTAAAATCCTTTAACTAGGCCATATTTAACGGTGTGCATTGCGACCTTTAATAAGGTTGGCTCCTATCATGGCTCACTTCAGAAGAGTGAAAATTGGTAGCATGTTACTAGTGGTTTTTCCCAGATTGGATTTCCACATTAAATACTTGTGTCAAATATGTTATTGAATCTGTGATGTTTCATGTTTACATTTCTGCAAAGTTGATTTGACCTACGACAACAACCAGCTAAAGTTTTAGATATTACACGATCTAATGGATGCATGTATGATATGAATATATGGATATGAATTTGTTAAGTACTAAAAAGTTTTATTTATACATTTAGACCTTAGATAACTGATTCAACCCCCCCTCTCAATTATTGTAATTATTCCAACACATATATGTGTGTTTTATGTATATATGCATAATATATACATATACATTTATATGAATAGATACATACATACATACATACATACATATACACATACATAAATACATACATACATACATGCATGCATGCATGCATGCATACATACATACATATACATACATACATACATACATACATACATATATACATACATATACATACATACATACATTCATATACACATACATATATACATACACACACATACATACATACATTTGCATATGCATATACAATTTTACTACCTTGGAAAATTGTATTTGATACTACTAGCTGGGAACAACTAATTGTTTGTTTTATTGTACCTAATCTGATGACATTTCTATAGGACTTTGTAATCAACCCAACTAATCAGCAACTAGACCCATTTAACTGGGTTATGGCTTGTTTCTTTCTAGAAATATCTGCTATGATATGTTTTTGTAAAATTTCTTGCAAACTCTATCCATTTTTCCTGGTTTACATTATTATTGTGCAAGATTTTGAGGTAAGTCACTTAGCATGGGTTGAGTGAGTTTTATTGTTTACTTATTTGGATTCTTGAATACATATATAGCTGGATCAATTTTTGTTGTTGTGCTAACATGTTATAACTACCTGAAAAAAGATATCTCTATATATATACATACATACATTCATATACACATACATATATAGATACATACATACATATGCATACATACATACATACATATATGCATGCCTGTGCACACACACACATGCGCACACACACACACATGCATGCACGCGCGCGGGCACACACACACACACACACACACACATCTACATATACAATTTAATCACCTTGGAAAATTGTATTTGATCCTGCTAGCTAGGAACAACTAATTGTTCATCTTATTGTACCTAATTTGATTAGACTTTTATAGGAATTTGTAATCAACTCAGCTCATCAGAAACTAGATCCATTTAACTAGGTTATGACTTGTTTCTTTCTAAAAATATCTACTATGATATGTTTTTGTAAAATTTCTTATGAACTTTGCACATTTTTCCTAGTTTGCATTGTTTTTGTGCAAGATTTTGAGGTAAGTCACTTATTATAGATTGTGTGAGTTTTATTGTTTTCTTATTTGGATTCTAGAATATGTATGCAGCTAGATTTTTTTTTTTTTTGTGCTAAGATGTAACAACCACCTTTAAAAATATCTCTCTATATATGCATGTATACATAGACACACACACACACACATGTGTGTACATATTTATATATACACATACATATACATAAAGATAAGCTTCTATATATATACATACATATATAAATAGAGACACACATAAAGACTTTTCATTTTCGATTTGAGATGGTGGGCTTGTACTGACTCTAGCCAAGTCGCGATTGTGAATCAGTTTGGAGTTGTTGGGAAAGGTGTGTGGATTGTTTCTAAGTTTTGGTTTGTGGCTTACAAAGACATAGTTCTAAGACCTTGAGAAGTGTGCATCTATGGTGGGTTTTTATGTTTTATTTCTATTTTGTATATGGATAAGGAGTCATAAGATTTCATGAAGGAGTTAGGAAGTGGAAAGAGGTAAAAGATGTCAAGTTGTGCACCTTGCTATAAAAGTTTTTAAATGGGCATGATAGCTCAAAAACTGTATATTGGTGTTGTAGGGTCACAATAATGCTTTTAATAGCATTCTTGACTCAATCTAGATGATTTAAGGGCTCCTAATAGGACCAGAAGTAAAGTTTCTCGTAAAATTAAAAAGTTGTCAAGATATGCAAGTTTTTTCAAAAATTGCTTGACAACTTTTTGAGAAAAAGTTGTAAAGCTAAAGTTTGAACTTGGTGGTTATTCCAACCACTTGTAACCTCCTTGGAAGGCTATATATATACCATCGAAACACATTTCAATGGTTGCTAATTTTAATAAGAAATCTTGAGTAAGTAAATTGGAATGGATAGGAGATCACAGATCAAGAAGAGGAGTGTTGGGGTTTGAAAGTGGTTAGATACTTCAAACCAATTAGTGTAGAAGGAGGAGGTATGATTAAGGTTGAATCCTACTAAAGGAAAAGTTTCTAAGATCAGTTTTGGTGAGTGAAAGACCATACCCTAGCTAGGAAAATCTACATTGTTTCGAAACCCTTGAAAGTAAGCTTAAATTGTCCTTTTTGGTGTACAGATAATTCAGGGAACAGAGGCACACAAAATGTGATAAGGTTATAGGAGTGTTTAAAGCTTGGGAACCACTTCAACATCCTTTGCATGAATTAGAGGTAGTTTCATTGTGGTAGAGGCTTCTGCAAGGGAATTAGCCTCATGATTATGGCATTTACACAGAAGTGGAGCTTTCTTCTTCAACTCCTTAGACTCAACTCTTCACTAAAGTTGTTCTTCTAGTAGTGATAATAGTTGCTACAAATTCCTAGGAGCCAAGGGACCCTAAACCTATTCTACATTTTTTGGAGACATGGGATAAGTAACTATTGGCTTCAATACTTCATAACATTTTGGATCATATAGTGATGCCCAAACGAACAACAATAATAGATACTTGGCATCCTCGTAGGGAGAGTTTGCCGATACATGCATGGTTACATCCTTCACTTCCATTGTTGGGCTAGTGTATGGAGCCTTTATATCCAACCATTCATTATAAATTGGGTAGTGTGCTTCATCTTTACCATGCAAGTGATGCATCTGCATATGCAATTTAATCACATTGGAAAACTGTATTTGATCCTGCTAGCTGGGAACAACTAATTGTTCATTTTATTATACCCAACCTGATGACAATTCTATAGGAATTTGTAATCAACCTAGCTAATAAAAAACTAGACCAATTTAACTGGGTTATGGCTTGTTTCTTTCTAAAAATTTCTTCTATGCTATGTTTTTGTAGAATTTCTTGCAAACTCCACTCATTTTTCTCGGTCTGCATTATTAGTTGTAGGATCTTGACCAACATTGAAAACTAAAATGCTGAAATGAAAAATATCGAGGAACTGATTCAACCATATGCACAAGAACATGACATCAATTGCTTCCCTGAAGTGAGAGGCACACATGATGATCTTTAAGTTTATGGCTTTGGAACTATTAGTATCTATCTAGATTTTTTAAGATAAAAAGTGCTTGCACAATCTAGAGATAGATGGATGGTTACATCTTTGGAGAAACTAATTGAGCTGCACTGTAATCGAATGAGAGAGAGATTCTGTTACAATATACCATAAGGAGAAGGAGCATCTTTAGAAAGAGACTGTATGGTAGGAACAATATATGGACAACATAGAGGATATTATGGGAGCACTGGATGAAATCCAAGAAAATGTTGTGGTAGGTACTATGACATTGGAATGACTTGCAAGTGCCTTTGAGAATTTACAATCCAAATATCAAGAGGACTACAAGTTGTGCAATTTGTCATGTATTACATCTGGATTTTATTTTCCATTACTTATAAGAGTGTTTCAAGGTTGGGAACCACTTCAACATCCTTTGCATGGTTAAGAGGTAAGGTCATTGTGGCAAAGGCTTCTGTAAGGGAATGAACCTTGTGATTATGGCATTTACACAGAAGTAGAACTTGATTCTTCAACTCCTTACACTCAACTCTTCAATGAAGTTATAATTCAAGAAGTAAGAATAAATGCTACAAATTCCTGGGAGCCAATGGACACTGAACCTATGCTACATTGTCTAGAGACATGGGAGGAGTTACTATGGGCTTCAATACTTCATAACATTCTAGATCATATAGTGGTGCCCAAATTAACAACAACAATAGATACTTGCGATCCTCGCATGAAGAGTGTGCCAATACATGCATGGTTACATCCTTGGCTTCCATTGTTGGGCTAGCATATGGAGCCTTTATATCCAACCATTTGTTATAAATTGGGGAATGTGCTTCATGCCTGGCATGCAAGTGATGCATCTGTATATTTAATTTTATCACCTCACCACTACATTTGGGTCTAAATCGCTATAGAAAACCATCATAATTGTGATGGATACACATGGCCCAACTGATAGAAAGAGGAATTGGCTACCATCAGATGGGTGTAAGATTTTTGCCATCGTAACTTGTGATGATAAGGGAAACTCTCATAAAAGTGATAGATACAATTGTCATAAATTAGGGAGTGTCACTGGGAAAGAGTTCATTTTCACCATCACAATTGTGATGGAAAGTTATCAAAGACATTGTCGCAATAGCAACATGTTTGTGATAGAAATTCTATGGGACTCATGGCAAGCTATCATAAACATCTATCCCAATTATGAAAGTCATGTGGTAGGAATGTTGCACGAATGATGGCTAGCCATTGAACATGGGTGTCAATTTGGCAATGACCTACTGTATTAATAAAAAAGAATTTGGCAAAAAATGTTGAATAGCTATGATGGTCTCATAGCTCACATTAGATTCAGACAATTAGTTTTCATGAAATCATAAGTTAATATTGACCTTCACTTGGTTTCAAGAATAGTTTAATACCAAAGATTTGTGTCCATGTTTTTGCATAAATGGTCACTAAAAGAGATTTTTAAGTGGGTATTCCTCAAATTTCAAATGTGCTCATATCATGACATAAGGATCTCCCACAATAGCTTGATCGGGAATCTTCATCTCCAGATTTGTCCACAAGGATGACTATAGTTGTTAACCTAAATTTCCTTCATGCATGTTCCTTGGACACTTCTTTTTTCCTTCACAAACTTCTCCTCCATCTCCATCTCCTTAAAACTGTTGACAATGTAGCCTAATCACCAAATAAGGAATTATAAAATATAGTAATCACTTTTATATCTGAACAATTAGAGCTTGAAAAATAGTTTAGGAATCTGATAACTGGCATCACTAACCATTGGTCACATCCCTTCTTTACATGTTAAAAATGTTATATCTTAGTAAAGACAATATAAAATGTCACTCCTCAAAGAAATAAATATTTATGTCTAATAGAAATGAAAATTCTTTACAGTTTCACAAAAGATTTGATACAACATGAGTCTAGTAATCAATGGGACTATAAAAATTAAAGAATTTGAGTGGGGAGATGGGGTAACAATTTTTCATGACAAGCATAACTATACAGTCTTCAAAATTAAGTTGTAAAATAACTTTACATAATTTTAAATGGGTATAAAAATATTATATAGGTTTAATAGATAATAGCTTACCCTTTACCTATTCTTGTTTGCAATAGAGAAACATATGCCAAAAATACTTGCATCTTGATCTTATGCATTAGTATTAGAAACTAAAAACAATTGCATTTAGTCCAATGTTGTGTGAACTAAATAGGTATTGAAAGGAATGAAGGAGGAAATCACTAAACCTGTTGTAATATACTATGACAATACTAGTGCCATAAACATGTCTAACAACCATGTGATGCATACAAAGACAAAACACAATCCAATCAAGTATCATTACTTGAGAGAGTTGGTTCAAGTAAAAAGAAGTGAGAATGGAATATGTGAATACAAAAGAATAGATAGCTTATATCTTCACAAAAGCTTTACCTAAGGATGCTCATGCATATCTAATAGGTAAATTAGGGCCTGTTACCCCTATCCCAAGCTAGTTATTAAACAAGTGTTGTGTCCTGCATCAATTGAGTTGAATGGCATATTTTATAACTTGATGTAATGGATCTTACTTTAGGAGCTGCCTAAATTAAACAATTAGCTGAAACAAAAGATTTACAGTCAGATGCAAGGTGACAAAGGGAGAACCTTAACTGTTGGTATCTACATGAAGAGATGGAAATTCTTTGAAATTGTTGTCAAAGTGGGGGATATATACTTAAAAGGGGAGAGATATAACTTAAGAATGAGATTTTTGTCAAAGAGGGATTCATTAGAAAGATAAAGCAAAGAGGGAGAGCCTACTTGATGAGAATTAACTATGAGAAAGAGGGAGATAGAAATCTAATAGAACTATGAGGGAGGTGTTAAAGTTCAGAAAAGAGAGATAGAAATCTACAGAGTTGATCAAAATAGATGAAGTTTGACAGTAGCCTATACAGAAGAAGGAAAGACATTGATAAAGGGAAAGATTTTCAATACAAGGTATTAATCTATTCTTTTGGTATTGTTGTTGGTATTGCTTTTCCATCAATGTCAAAGAGGGAGATTGTTGAGAAAAGAAGATTGTCGATAGTATAAGAATGTGGAACAATCATTATTTTCTCATTGATGTCAAACTTGCTACTTGCTGGTGAGACAATTTCTTACTTTGGTTTGAATTCTATCATTTGATTGATTGATGAAGATAATTTCAAGAAGATGGGATAACAAGAGTACCTAGAGAAAGGTTGAGTTATATGGTGTGTAAAAGAAGCACTAAGACCACATAAGATTATGATGATATAGAGCATTGTTTATCTACTTAAGGATAAATAAAAAGGATACACAAGATAAGTCAAGAAGAAGAAGTAAAGAAAAATGTTTCTATCAAGCTTCATCGAGTAAATATTGGCAGATGAGCAATGATAGTTCAATCCAAGTAGAAATTTAGTAGGTGTCAAGAAAAGTGAAGAAACAGTCTATGTCGAGCAAATTTAGTATGTGTTGAGCACGAGTAAAAAGACAAAATGTCTCGATTAAATTTTAGTGGATTTCAGGAAACCTTTGTGTTGGTCGAGCATCAGAAGATAGTTGTTGCCAAGTGACAACATAAAGAGTTCAAATGAAGATTTGATGAATCTAATTCAACAAAGTTGATTTCTTGAATTGTGTGAAGGGTGTGGAAGATAAGCTTGATGAGCTAAAGCCACAAAATTCAAGACAAACCATTTTGTGATGAAACTAAGGAAGATTGTAAGAGAAGTTTCTAGAGGAAGAACAAAATAGAAAGGTGGTTTGATTCAATGAATCCTACCTAACCCTAAAATAGATGATTGTTGTTAAGCAACAAAAGATCTAAATTCTTTGTTTAAGAGGATGTTTTGCTAGAAGCAATAGTTGTTGATGGTTTTTGAAGCCTAAGGAAAAGTTATAGGAGCAAAGATAGACATGGAAGATGTCAAATGGTATTACTTCATATGAGGGTTTAAGGGATGGATCTGCAAATGGTATACTAAATGTGAAGGCTTGAAGGTGTGATAAAGAAATTAGAGATGAAGGAGATTGAATACCAAGAAGAATGAAGAGCTAAATAGAGATCTATTATCTACAAGTGAGTTTTTTTGTTATTAGATCAAGTCCTACTACTACTCTCTAACAATTGTATCAGTTTGGATAAATCCTATGGATTAAGGTTGACCTAATAGTCATAAGTAAATCTTTTAATAGGGTGACATTCTAATGGAATTTTCTAAAGTCCTCTAACAAGCCTCACTCCTAATTGAGTGATTAAAATCCTTTAAATAGGCCATATTTAATGGTGTGCATTGTGACCTTTAATAAGGTTGGCTCCTATCACGGCTCACTTCAGAAGAGTGAAAATTGGTAGCATGTTACTAGTGGTTTTCCCATATTGGATTTCCACATTAAATACTTGTGTCAAATATGTTATTAAATCTGTGATGTTTCATGTTTACATTTCTGCAAAGTTGATTTGACCTACGACAACAACCAGCTAAAGTTTTAGATATTACACGATCTAATGGATGCATGTATGATATGAATATATGGATATGAATTTGTTAAGTACTAAAAAGTTTTATTTATACATCTAGACCTTAGATAACTGATTCAACCCCCCCTCTCAATTATTCTAATTATTCCAACACATATATGTGTGTTTTATGTATATATGCATAATATATACATATACATTTATATGAATAGATACATACATACATACATACATACATATACACATACATAAATACATACATACATGCATGCATGCATGCATACATACATACATATACATACATACATACATACATACATACATACATACACACATATATACATACATGTACATACATACATACATTCATATACACATACATATATACATACACACACATACATACATACATTTGCATATGCATATACAATTTTACTACCTTGGAAAATTGTATTTGATACTACTAGCTGGGAACAACTAATTGTTTGTTTTATTGTACCTAATCTGATGACATTTCTATAGGGCTTTGTAATCAACCCAACTAATCAACAACTAGACCCATTTAACTGGGTTATGGCTTGTTTCTTTCTAGAAATATCTGCTATGATATGTTTTTGTAAAATTTCTTGCGAACTCTATCCATTTTTCCTAGTCTACATTATTATTGTGCAAGATTTTGAGGTAAGTCACTTAGCATGGGTTGAGTGAGTTTTATTGTTTACTTATTTGGATTCTTGAATACATATATAGCTGGATCAATTTTTGTTGTTGTGCTAACATGTTATAACCACCTGAAAAAAGATATCTCTATATATATACATACATACATTCATATACACATACATATATAGATACATACATACATATGCATACATACATACATACATATATGCATGCCCGTGCACACACACACGCACGCACGCACACACACGCACGCATGCGTGCGCGCACGCACACACACACACACACACACACACACATCTACATATACAATTTAATCACCTTGGAAAATTATATTTGATCCTGCTAGCTAGGAACAACTAATTGTTCATCTTATTGTACCTAATTTGATTAGACTTTTATAGGAATTTGTAATCAACTCAGCTCATCAGAAACTAGATCCATTTAACTAGGTTATAACTTTTTTCTTTCTAAAAATATCTACTATGATATGTTTTTGTAAAATTTCTTATGAACTTTGCACATTTTTCCTAGTTTGCATTGTTTTTGTGCAAGATTTTGAGGTAAGTCGCTTATTATAGATTGTGTGAGTTTTATTGTTTTCTTATTTGGATTCTAGAATATGTATGCAGCTAGATTATTTTTGTTGTTGTGCTAAGATGTAACAACCACCTTAAAAAATATCTCTCTATATATGCATGCATACATAGACACACACACACATGTGTGTACATATTTATATATACACATACATATACATAAAGATAAGCTTCTATATATATACATACATACATAAATAGAGACACACATAAAGAGTTTTCATTTTTGATTTGAGATGGTGGGCTTGTACTGACTCTAGCCAAGTCGCGATTGTGAATCAGTTTGGAGTTGTTGGGAAAGGTGTGTGGATTGTTTCTAAGTTTTGGTTTGTGGCTTACAAAGACATAGTTCTAAGACCTTGAGAAGTGTGCATCTATGGTGGGTTTTTATGTTTTATTTCTATTTTTTATATGGATAAGGAGTCATAAGATGTCATGAAGGAGTTAGGAAGTGGAAAGAGGTAAAAGATGTCAAGTTGTGCACCTTGCTATAAAAGTTTTTAAATGGGCATGATAGCTCAAAAATTGTATATTGGTGTTGTAGGGTCACAATAATGCTTTTAATAGCATTCTTGACTCAATCCAGATGATTTAAGGGCTCCTAATAGGACCAGAAGTAAAGTTGCTCGTAAAATTAAAAAGTTGTCAAGATATGCAATTTTTTTCAAAAATTGCTTGACAACTTTTTGAGAAAAAGTAGTAAAGCTAAAGTTTGAACTTGGTGGTTATTCCAACCACTTGTAACCTCCTTGGAAGGCTATATATCTACCATCGAAACACATTTCAATGGTTGCTAATTGTAATAAGAAATCTTGAGTAAGTAAATTGGAATGGATAGGAGATCACAGATCAAGAAGAGGAGTGTTGGGGTTTGAAAGTGGTTAGATACTTCAAACCAATTAGTGTAGAAGGAGGAGGTATGATTAAGGTTGAATCCTACTAAAGGAAAAGTTTCTAAGATCAGTTTTAGTGAGTGAAAGACCATACCCTAGCTAGGAAAATCTACATTGTTTCAAAACCCTTGAAAGTAAGCTTAAATTGTCCTTTTTGGTGTATAGATAATTCAGGGAACAGAGACACACAAAATGTGATAAGGTTATAGGAGTGTTTAAAGGTTGGGAACCACTTCAACATCCTTTTCATGAATTAGAGGTAGTTTCATTGTGGTAGAGGCTTCTGCAAGGGAATTAGCCTCATGATTATGGCATTTACACAGAAGTGGAGCTTTCTTCTTCAACTCCTTAGACTCAACTCTTTACTAAAGTTGTTCTTCTAGTAGTGATAATAGTTGCTACAAATTCCTAGGAGCCAAGGGACCCTAAACCTATTCTACATTTTTTGGAGACATGGGATAAGTAACTATTGGCTTCAATACTTCATAACATTTTGGATCATATAGTGATGCCCAAACGAACAACAATAATAGATACTTGGCATCCTCGTAGGGAGAGTTTGTCGATACATGCATGGTTACATCCTTCACTTCCATTGTTGGGCTAGTGTATGGAGCCTTTATATCCAACCATTCATTATAAATTGGGCAGTGTGCTTCATCTTTACCATGCAAGTGATGCATCTACATATGCAATTTTATCACATTGGAAAACTGTATTTGATCCTGCTAGCTGGGAACAACTAATTGTTCATTTTATTATACCTAACCTAATGACAATTCTATAGGAATTTGTAATCAACCTAGCTAATAAAAAAATAGACCAATTTAACTGGGTTATGGCTTGTTTCTTTCTAAAAATTTCTTCTATGCTATGTTTTTGTAGAATTTCTTGCAAACTCCACTCATTTTTCTCGGTCTGCATTATTAGTTGTAGGATCTTGACCAACATTGAAAACTGAAATGCTGAAATGAAAGCTATCGAGGAACTGATTCAACCATATGCACAAGAACATGACATCAATTGCTTTCCTGAAGTGAGAGGCACACATGATGATCTTTAAGTTTATGGCTTTGGAACTATTAGTATCTATCTATATTTTTTAAAATAAAAAGTTCTTGCACAAGCTAGAGATAGATGGATGGTTGCATCTTTGGAGAAACTAATTGAGCTGCACTGTAATCGAATGAGAGAGAGATTCTGTTACAATATACCATAAGGAGAAGGAGCATCTTTAGAAAGAGACTGTATGGTAGGAACAATATATGGACAACATAGAGGATATTATGGGAGCACTGGATGAAATCCAAGAAAATGTTGTGGTAGGTACTATGACATTGGAATGACTTGCAAGTGCCTTTGAGAATTTACAATCCAAATATCAAGAGGACTACAAGTTGTGCAATTTGTCATGTATTACATCTGGATTTTATTTTCCATTACTTATAAGAGTGTTTCAAGGTTGGGAACCACTTCAACATCCTTTGCAAGGTTAAGAGGTAAGGTCATCGTGGAAAAGGCTTCTGTAAGGGAATGAACCTTGTGATTATGGCATTTACACAGAAGTAGAACTTGATTCTTCAACTCCTTACACTCAACTCTTCAATGAAGTTATAATTCAAGAAGTGAGAATAAATGCTACAAATTCCTGGGAGCCAAGGGACACTGAACCTATGCTACATTGTCTAGAGACATGGGAGGAGTTACTATGGGCTTCAGTAATTCATAACATTCTAGATCATACAGTGGTGCCCAAATTAACAACAACAATAGATACTTGCGATCCTCGCATGAAGAGTGTGCCAATACATGCATGGTTACATCCTTGGCTTCCATTGTTGGGCTAGCATATGGAGCCTTTATATACAACCATTTGTTATAAATTGGGGAATGTGCTTCATGCCTGGCATGCAAGTGATGCATCTGTATATTTAATTTTATCACCTCACCACTACATTTGGGTCTAAATCGCTATAGAAAACCATCATAATTGTGATGGATACACATGGCCCAACTGATAGAAAGAGGAATTGGCTACCATCAGATGGGTGTAAGATTTTTGCCATCGTAATTTGTGATGATAAGGGAAACTCTCACAAAAGTGATAGATACAATTGCCATAAATTAGGCAGTGTCACTGGGAAAGAGTTCATTTTCACCATCACAATTGTGATGGAAAGTTATCAAAGACATTGTCACAATAGCAACATGTTTGTGACAGAAATGCTATGGGACTCATGGCAAGCTATCATAAACATCTATCCCAATTATGAAAGTCATGTGGCAGGAATGTTGCATGAATGATGGCTAGCCATTGAACATGGGCATCAATTTGGCAACAAATGTTGAATAGCTATGATGGTCTCATAGCTCACATTAGATTCACACAATTAGTTGTCATGCAATCATAAGTTAATATTGACCTTCACTTGGTTTCAAGAATAGTTTAATATTCTCTATTTATCAGGGCCAACCAGGTGGAGGTGGAAGCTCATTCCCCCCCCCCTCTTGAACATCTAAATTCCCTGTTAACATCTAAAATATTTAAGAAAGGGTCAATCTTTAAAGCACCTCGAATGACCTCATTGCCTCCTACTACTCTCAAGGGAAGTCCATCTTCATTGGTCATGAGCAATTCATCACACAGGTACATCTAGGAATGTCCTCATCACCTCCTATATAAAATGAATCCAATATTAGAAAATACCCCCAAAGAAATAATAGTTCAAGTAAAATAAACAAATGAAAAATGAGAGAGAAAAAGAGGAATCTAGTTATTGATAGGTGTTGCCATCACATCTATGGCCATGCTACCTATTGAGTAAGTTTTATTTTTTCTCTATTGCGCCAACATCTCTCTATTTATATACATACATACATATGAACATATATATAAATATACATATGTATATATCTGTATATACATACATATACAAAGATCACAAGGGCAGGACAATGAGATGCAGAGATCACAAGGGTATGATAATGAAATACATCAATCACAAGGGCACATACATACATACATACATATGGATACATACATAAATACATACATATATACATGCATACATATATACATAAATATATACATATATGCATGCATGCATACATATATACATACATACATATGCACATACATACATACATACATGTATGTGTGTATGTATATATAGAGAGAGAGATCTTTTTTAAGCTGCTAAGTGACTTACTTCAAGATCCTCCACAAAAATAATGTAGACTAGGAAAAATGGGTAGAGTTCGCAAGAAATTTTACAAAAACACATTATAGAAGATATTTTTAGAAAGAAACAAGCCATAACCTAGTTAAATGGGTCTAGTTGTTATGGATTTTGTAGAGTAATGAGCCTCACGATTATGGCATTTACACAGAAGCAAAACTTGCTTCTTCAACTTCTTATACTCAACTCTTCACTAAGTTTATTCTTTCAGCAGTGAGAATACTTGCTACAAATTCCTGGGAGCCAAGGGACCTTGAACCTATGCTACATTTTTTGGAGACATTGGAGAAGTTACTACTGGCTTCAGTACTTCATAACATTCTAGATCATATAGTGATACCCAAATTAACAACAGTAGTAGATACTTGGGATCCTCACAGGGAGAGCATGCCAATACATGCATGGTTACAAACTTGGCTTCCATTCTTGGGACAACATATGGAGCCTTTATATCCAACCATTTGTTATAAATTGGGAAATGTGCTTCATGCCTAACATTCAAGTGATGCATCTACATATGCAATTTTATCACCTTGGAAAACTATAATTTATCTTGCTAGTTGGGAACAACTGATTATTCATTTTATTATACCTAATCTAATGACAATTCTACAAGAATTTGTAATCAACCTAGCTAACCAAAAACTAGACCAATTTAACTAGGTTATTGCTCAGGCATGTGTTATTCCCATTTATCATATGGTTGCAATGTTGGAGGAATTTTTCTTATTTGTGCAAAATATGGAGGAAGAGCAGTGGTGTTCACAAACATGAAAAATTAATAATGCAAACTCACCTTCAGGAATTTGTGTATGCTCTTGGCAAACATGTCATTGAAAATGTTTATCATGACGTTTCTTATTTCTACATGTTTTTTCATGGAGCCTTCACACACTTACTACTCACAAATGTCAATTTAAGAATGTATGTGAACCTACAATACACTAGTATGTGGTGAAATATGTAGAAAATCATATAATCCTTGATCACACAAGGTCGTTCGTTTGCTGTGCTCATTCATTAAGTTAATCACCCAAGTTTGCATTTGAAATCATGATTTAACTATTTTTGGCTTAAGAACTAGTACAATAGCCTAGAAAGAGTACCTAAGAAGAGATAGATCTCATATTCATTCATTGATTAAAAATAGCATCCATCCATTATCACATGAAGTAAGAAACAATTATAAGCATCCATAAAATAATCTCATAATGTACAAAGCTAACATCAAACATTAATCTATCCTTTAACATTCATGTACAGTAACGCATAAACACATAACTTTCAATAAGATGTGAAATAAGGTATGTGAATATGCTATCCAAAGATATAATAGGCCTTATAAAGGTATTATTTTTCGGGTTTGGTATCAAGATGGGTGGGAAAAAAGTTGGAATAGATTTTTAAATGCTTAGAGGCATTTCAGAACTACATAATTTTCAGGTTGCCACCTTTTGGCACACCATGATCTTGCACATACCCTACTCTCTCAATTTATCTTTAAGAGCACATGCTATTAGGTTTGAATTATGGTCCAAAAAAACTACAGCTAGTTCTTGCTGAGAATCTTGACATTGAATATTGAAATATCCAAGTTTGACCTGAAATTTATGCATTGTAGCTTTATCTTGAATCTTAATCTTCTAGATCCAAGAACCCCACTAAGATTTAATGGTAATTTCACTTTGAAGAGTTTTATGCATATCTACCAATAAATAGACTCTGACATCCAGATGCAGACGATCAAAAGGAATAAGGTCATTCTTGACGAAGATCCCTACTTTATTTGCAAGTATTTCAATTATCTCTCAATCTCTATGTTCTAGTGGAAAGAGGGGAAATGAAAGCTAGAATGGGAAAAAATGAATACCTGTTGTGAGATGATGAAAATTTGGAATCTAGATCAGGGTAAAAAATCCTAAGCCTTGATAGAACCAACCTTTTTGTTTATGAGTTGCATCTCTATCATCTTTTGAAGAAAAAATGGCAACAAAAAATTTGGCTTCTATATCTATGTAAAAGATTACTTTTAAACCAACCCAAACTGAAACTGCTCAATCTTTGATATCGAAAAATGACAAGGTAGAATTGTTAAACTTATGAATAAGTGTTGATTGATGAAGGAGACCAATAGATTTTTGTATTAGAAGGCCAAGAGGTGTGATCGATGTGTTATTAGTTCCTGCCAAAGGTATGACACTATTGCTTTCATTCAATTAAATTGACCAATCAACTCATAGTATTTAAAAGTTCAAAAGAAACTTCAAATTTTTATATCTTTTTCTAAATTTTCATTATTTTATAAATCACATTTTTCATTCACTCTATTGGACCATTCTACTTTTGGTAGGGAGAAAATTCAATTTTCTCCAACAAAAATACAAATATTTTCTAACAACTCTATCATGCATTAATGAATGCATCAATTACAACTTTATATTTTCCACATTTCTGACAAGTTCATTAGATTTTCAAAAATGTAATATTTTTATCTTACACCTCACACCACTTTGAACAAAACCAAAAATAAGGTATAATCAATATTAATGATCACAATTTATTTTTCTTACAAAGTTCAAATATAGAGTTAAATATTTTATATTTCTTATTTTAAATATATTTATTAGTTTTACATTGATGTTTATTGCAAATTGTAAAATGCTATTTCTTTAAGTCTACTCTATGTTTTATTAGCTACTATTTTACAATCTTGCTCTAACTTTTTAATAACATTTTACAAATTGTTAAACTAATACTACCCCTCAAACATACTAGATATTTTCATAGTTTGAATTAAGTAATCAACAATTTATTTTTTAAATAAAAATATTTTAACTTATAATTGAATTGGTAAAAATGAGTAGTTCATTCATATAATATAATTTCTATTGGTATTTATACATTTCTTAAAATAATATAATTATTAATATTTTTAAAATTCCCTTCAACTCTCTCTGTCATTATACCTTTACTTGTCCTTATAATAACATATCATTCTCTCTTTTATCTCTCTCTTTCTATCCTTCATTTCTATCTATAAATCTCTATTTTCCTTCTTTTACAATTATTGGTAGGAACTTTGACTTATTGTTTCTCTTGTTTGAATCACTTTTAGTATTCTCCTTTAGTTATGAATCGCTATGATATTTTTGTTGTCAAACCTGAGTAGATTTTTCCGAAATGAAGGGGGCTCTAGATGCATCTACTATCTTTGCCCTTGAAGCAGTTGTCATGAGCTCATGAAGATTTTTTAAGCCATCATTTGTGTGCCTTTGACCATGCAAGGGAAGATCTGTCTGCTTAATAGTATCATTATTGTGGTCCTGAGTCTTTGCATAAATTGTAAGTATTGGTACTGGGGAACTTGGTGGAGTGCCCTCATAGATGTCAAAGATGGGTTGGTTTTGGTTCGATCAACATAGATGATGATTGATATATCTTGATACCTTGCTCCTTAACAAATGCTTACTACCTATGGACCTCTACAAATTTTGGGATGAAAATTTTGAACTTTGGATTTCCCGCCCATTTCGTTTTTCAAAAAATAAATTGCACTGAGTAGGTTCAAGAGATTCCTACATGAAAAGTCCAACCTATCTAGGCTTAGAGGACTCACCTATCTCCAATGTACTTTTACCATACCAAGGCATCAGACTGGTCATCTGGACTAAATTTGTGGAAGGCCTGGAGTGTGATTTGGAAACCCTATTATTAGGGGGTTGGGTAGGCTGGACATGAAACTTGGGATTTACCAAAAAAGCGTTTTGCATGATGGACCATTGCTTTACCTTGAAAGATTGACTAGACCTTCTCAAAGTGAGTCTAATCTAGATTTCCTTTAAGCAAGAATTGTTTAGCAAATGGGCATTGCTAAAAACCAAAATCATTATGCTAAAGCACTGTTGGCTACACAAAGGGTGTGCTAGAAAAAATACATACTAGGACTTCTTCTAATGGAGGGAGATGCTTTTAATTGGGCAAGGGCTTGTTTGGAATGCGAGAGTTGCAAGGCTCCCTTTGGCTTCTAGCAGTATGGTCATATTGATGTCATGGACCTAGGCCAAAAGCTATATCTGCTGGTGGATGAAGACTTGCTCATGTTCCTGAGATTAAGCCTACACCAAGTCAACTTGGTTGTACACCTGCTCCTACTCTTGCTCCTTCTCCTCAGTGTTTAAAATTAGCAAGGAAGAAATTGAATTTTCCAAAGAAAAATTCTTTAAAATATTGATAAGACTTGCACCAATAGTATCAATTGTGCAATTAATTAGTATTATTCTAGAACTTCTATAACTTTTTGTTTTTTTTTTTTGTTATCCTTTATATAAAATCTAAAGTCACATGACAAAAGGATGACATGTATAATACTAGTAAAGTCAATAATCATAATTAAAAGAATACATGTCATTTTATTCTAATAAAATGACAATCAATAAATGTGTGCAATATGCATTCAAACAAATATTAGAAATTAAATTTATTCTTTTCCATTTATATTTGAATCTCTGTAATATTTAAAAAATTATAAGCTAACTTTTAATTGACAAATCAAAATTATATTTTAAAATTAAATATCAACTTTGAAACTAATTTAGATTTTATTTTTGTTTGTACTTTAAAAAACAAATAATATTTTTTTTTACATAGATATTATCTTAATGGCTTATATCTCTAAGTTATTCTACAAACCTAATTTGATGAATGAAAGATAAATGAAATTTCAAATGTTTATATCTTTTTCTTATTTTTCATGATTTTATAAATCACATTTTTCAATTAATTCTATTATAAACTACTAGTTTTTTTTAAGGATGACATTCAATTTTAAAGTTATCATTGAAATATATAATATTAGAATTTTATTTTAAAAATAACAAATAAATTAATCTATTCATAATGAAATATTTTGATTTATGTAATAAAATTAATTTTAAAAGTATGATAATTTTTTTATAGCATTTATTTTGACAATATTTTTCTATTTTCAATTGTTTTTGAAGTATTAGATAGCAGCCAAAAGAAATGGGGACTGACCCCAAAGTACAAAAAGGTTGAAGAACAACTAGAAGTCACCTCCCACTTATCTAACCAATCCTAGTTTTATACTTCAAAAACCAACTAAAGAAAAGTTCAAAAAAAAGTAACCCTTATCAAAAAACCTATCCCTAATAAAAATATAATTTGGAAACTTGTACCAGTAGCAAGGAAACTTATTGTTGCTACTAGTCCAATTCACAATCATATACATAATAAAAGTCCCATAGGGCATCATGTCCAATGGGGTCCAAATCATTAAAAACCAAAAAAAAAAAAACTAGGGGCTAATTGCCCGCTTTATCTCCCTATTCCTCCTCCTTTTCGTCAGGCTCTTCCCTATTTAAATCCACTTTCTCCTCTTTGATGGGTTTATCAAGCAACATCTTCATCTAATCCTCCACTAGGAAACCATAGATGGAGCAAGTAGTTTCGCTCTCTTTGGCCAAATCTTTCTCGCCCTTGTTTACTTGTAGAAAATAGAGAGTGGCAACAAAAAAGTGCATGACCTTCATGCTGAATTTTGCCAAGGTATCAAATTTTTGGAAAATGCCAATATGGTTATCCACAAGCTTCTTCATCAAATTCTCCAACCTCTCTAGACGAGCCTTTCTTTGGCTTTGTCCATGACTACATATCCCTTTCTTCTCCCACCTTTGAGAGATTCTTTCATGGGGGAGGTGATATCCTCCACTCCCTACCTACTTCTATTCGAGGATGAGACAACTTCAAAAATGTCTGAGATATGTGAGGGGCTAGGCAGGCTAGGTACTCCCTTCTTCCTAGTATCCAAGTGTTGCCTCTTCCGTTTGGTGGGATTTTTCTCACTTTCAATGGACTTAGAAATAAACTCTTATTTATAGGGGGTTTTGAATTTTTTCATTTGGAGTTGTTTACTAGCTCTCCTAGAAATTTCCTTGCTCCTCCTCATGTCTATGTCAAACTCTATGAGACTTATGGTTACCTCAAAACCAAGTTTTTTTTTTTTGGCTTTTTTATAGCTTAAGCTAGGGCTAGGATCCATGGAGAATTAGGGAGTAATGATAGCTAGTGGGTTGATAGAAAGCAACGGACTTATGGAAAGGTGGTTTTTGTAAAGTTTGTTCATGAATCCTTGGTGGATGATATAGAAGGATTTTCTTTCCTCTCTCTTTTTCCTAGCCTTAAAAACATAGTCTTCCATGGAATTCAGAATAAGCTGCGAAAAGGAAATCAAATCATGGTTCTTGAAATGTTTGAGAATGAGGAAGTGGTAGTAATACAATACTTGTAACCGATCTTCAAGAGTAATATACCTCATAATGGCACAGAAAATTACATCCTAGGGCTTCCAAAGATCCTCTCTAGAGAACCCACCATGCATGTGGAGCAACTTGTCTTTGGGTCAATAAAACTTCCTCAAACTTATTTCATCAGACACCCTGACCTACTTGCACCAATTCTTTCCCTCTAGGGATAACTCTCCAACCCTAGTGACAAGCTCCTTTGTTATTTCAAATGCCATCCCATTATTCTTTACCTTCATGTTAGTCCAAGAGTTGATGAATTGCATGGAGATGTGATCATCATTCTTTTCCATGCCTTCCATGAATGGCAGCAATCCTCCTTCCCATAGGTATATCCATGCAACCTTGTTATTTTTGATGTAATCCTCAATTTTCACTTGTTCAATGTAGTCACTAGCACCCACCAACTTCTCAGAGTCTTGTAACATCCCCTTGTTGCAGACCAAATTGTGGTAGCCATGGTAGATTAAGTAATTCATGCTTAAGTTAAAATTGTGAAGGCAATCAAAACAAATCATAAGATCACAAGGTTTCATAGTTTCTAAAATCCATCTCTTAGTGGGATGTTTAAACGGTACTTCTCCTTCTAAAATTAACCATCACCAGCTATAGTTGGAGTGAGGTTTGGTGAAAGTGTCATTACAATTCCTCCCTGTCAGGTTTTTAACTTTGATCAAATCCTTAGCACTCATCCTTTTCCAAAAACAATTAATGCTCCCAGTGAGGGGATCCAAAAACCAAATCTTCATGCAATCTTGCCAAAAATTAACTTTATGAAAATAAACCTAATGGTTTTCCCACCCACACAGATTAACATTACCACACCACCTATTGTAATGATTCATAAGGCATTGTCAAAACTACACGAGTTGGGTGAACCCACAATAGTGGGTTACACTTTTTTGCCTAAACTGACACTAAACTATAAATTTTTGTGCAAACTTTCACTTTCAAAAGCAAATTATCGTTTAATAGTTAGGAATTTGAAGATGAAGTAAATTAGGGTTTTTAAGGATTTTTTATGCAGATTATACATACATACATACATATATAAATATATATATATATATATATATATATATATGGAAAAACTTATTTTGAAAGAGTGACGCCACTTTTGACACACATAACCTCTCTTCTAAAATAGATATTAATTTGATTCTTTGAATTTAGTTTGATAACATCCATACCAAAACTGTGGAGATGGTCTGATGTCTTTATCCTTAGTATTTCATATTTTATCAAAGTTTAAAGTTCACATAAGACTAATTTGGACATACATGACTTTTGACACATGTAACTTATTATATATTTACCTAATTTTAAACTTTATTTTTTTGATTTGAAAGAGTACTCATATACAAAGACTGTAGCTATTTTCAAATTTTTTTTCTCTTAGTTACTATTTTTTCATGAGCGTCCAATATAGAGGTTAATTTTTTATAATGAAGCTCCGTTCAATTCACGTAAAAAAATGTACTCCTAAAAATTTTAAAAAGGATCAAATTCATAATCATTAGAAAGCTCATTCAAAGGAATTATATCATGCAAAAAGACATGTCTTCAAGGGTAGACTTATGTTAATGGTTAAGGTTAGGGTTAGAGTTATGCTCATGGTTAAGGTTAGGGTTAGAGTTATGCTCGGGGTTAGGGCTACAGTTATAGTAGGGCTAGGGTTACGGTCAGGATCAGGGTTAAGGTTAGAGTTACAGTTAGGGTTAGGGTTTGAGTTAGGATTAAAGTTAGGGTTAGGGTTATGGTTAGAGTCTAATTATGGTAGAGTTAGATTTAGGGCTAGAGGTAGGGTAGAGTTATGTTGATGGTTAAGGTTAGTGTTATGGTTAGCATTAGCGTTAGCGTTAGAATTAAGATCAAGTTTAAGGTTAGATTTAAGGTTAGGGTTAGTATTAAGGTTAGGATTAGGGTTAGAGTTAGAGTTAGGGTTATCATTATAATTAAAATTAGGGCAAGGGATAGGGTATGCACTAGAGTTAGGGTTAGGGTTACAATTAAAGCTAGAGTTAGGGTCAAGGTTAGATTTATAGTTAGGGTTAGAGTTAGGGTTTAGGTCAAGTTTAGGTTTAGAATTATAGTTGGAGTTAGAATTAGGGTCAGGGTTAGAATTAGGGTTACAAATATAGTTAGGATTACAGTTAGAGTTAGGGTTAGGGTAAGGGTGTGAAATAGGCTGAGGATTAGAGTTAGGGTTACAAATCCAATTAGGGTTAGGGTTAGGTTTAGAATAAGAGTTAAGGTTAGACTTAGAGTTAGAGTTAGAGTTAGAGTTAGAGTTAGAGTTAGAGTTAGAATAAGGGTTAAATTTAGAGTTAGAGTTAGAGTTAGGGTTGGGGTTATATTTAGGGTTAGAATTAAGGTTAAGGTTAGAATTAGGGTTAGAGTTAGGGTTATGGTTAGTGTTAGGTCTAGCATTAGGGTCAGGGTTGGGTAAAAGTACAAAGCTTTGTCTCTCTCTCTCTCTCTCTCACTCTCTCTCTCTTGATACACTCCATAATCTATCTCTCTCTAGATAAACCCCTTAATCTATCTATCTCTAGATACATCATCATATGACTATCTCTTTCCTTATCTCTAATATCTCTCTCTTTACGCAAAACATGTCTCTATAAGAAACATTATATGAGCTCCCTCTTATCTACAGATATGCTCTCTCTCTCTCTCTCTCTCTCTAGGTACCCACAAGAAGTTGTGCCACAATTCTGCAGAAGTAAAATCCATGGAATTGTACTTCTCAGAAACGGGTACTCGATTTTCTTAGAATCAGGTACCTATTTCTAAAATCGCACTTCAAGCACCCGACCAACAATTCAAAAATTTCATACCCAATTTTTGAAAAGCAAATCCTGTGCCCAAATTGCTTAAAAACTCGATTTGTAAAAGCGTTTTGGGGTCATTTTCACCATTTGGAAAATGGGAGCCTGATTTGAGAGCGATATGGGAGCCTATTTTTTACCTCTACTGACTGCCCCCTACTACTATTTTCTGACATACCAGGTATTTTAATTTTTTTGTATAGTTATTTTACTTAATTATTTTTAGTTTTACGTTTTATATGTACATCAATTTATTTTTATTTTTTTCAGTTTTAATAAATGTAAAATTGTAAATCTACATTGTTAGTGAGTATTATCTTTAGATTACTGTATCTCTTAATTTAAATAATAGTTTCGTAGATATTCATTTAAAAATTATTATTTTAGATGTTTTGAAATGTATTTAACTTATGTATTTATTACAATGTTGAATTATTAGATTAGATGTAAATTCATTGTTTAAACATGTAATTACAAATAAATATTGATTCCAAATAACTAGTGATTAATTATCTAGATTAGTTTGTAAACCATATAACAAAGAAAGTATTTAAACTAACTATAACCTCGACCTACCCATATAGTTCTCTACAATAAAACCCTAAACATCTAACTAAGTATTTAATTATGTAACACCCCGCCAAGGGATCCAAACACAAAACTTAGTATTTACTGATTTTACTTATTGTATTGTACTCTATTTCATGGATCGAAAATGGATGATGTAAACTATTTTATAAATGTATATTCTTTTAGCCTTTCATACCCTGTGACATGTACAGTGGATGATTGTACATTCTAAATTAATTTTTGAAGTGCCATTCGGAACAAATGTATATTATTTAAATGGATTGAACTCAAGTAGTTATTCTTTCATGTGGATGTGTTATATATTTTACTTCTAGTACTTATAATTATTTAAAAAAGAAATGTAAATGTGCTTGTTAAGGAATAAAAATTGTTAAATGCTAAGATAGGATTTAAATTACTAAAGAAGATAGTAAATATAAGTTTAAGTATTATGATTAGAATTAGGATTCTTATGGTTAGGGATAGGGTTCATGTATTAGAATTAGGATGATCTAGACTTATAGTTTACATTAAAGTGGATAATATTTAGGATGAACTATAATCATAAATAATAATCAAATCATAATTCTATCTCTAAGCTTTCATTCTAATTGTAAACTTAACTCTCATCCTAACACCATCTATTATATATCCTTTAAACAATAGCACCATAATAAATATCCAAAACCTAAATATAATTCTAACTAAAACCATAATCCTAGGTAAGTTCCCTAACATTAAAGTCATAGTCATTATAATAATCTTAAGCTTAGCCATCATGAAAACCATAAACAAAACAAAATTGTAAACCATAACCTTGCCATAATCTTAACATTGTTTGATCCTGAGATGAGCATATAATGCATAATGAGAATAATATCCCCCAGTGTCACAAAATAAGTGTACATGAAAGCAATTAGCTAGGTGGCTCCTATTTTTAGAAAAGAAACCTTGAAGTAACCTATATAGTTTTTATGAAGTATTATTTTATGATTAGAATTAAATTTGGTATTTAATGTTCAATTGGACTTAAGTGCTTGATTTTATTTATTTAATTGATATGATTTTAAAGATCTGCACATAACTTATATAATTTATATTTTAGATTTGAATTTTATTAAATAGTAATTTTGTCATTTTTTATATTGTTTAAACATACATGTAGATTTTATTTGATGGACCCACCGCCACCACCTCCCCCTCCCACACCCACACCTCCACTCCCTCCATCTCCACCTCCACCTCCACCTCCACACCCACCTCCACCACCCACCTTAGATGATCTCCATGAGAGCATGAGGCGTAATCTTAATGACCTCATGCATGATATTGAGGCTATCCAATGTGAGACCTAGCCCCTCCTCACCTACAACACCTTGCAGATTGCATGCAAGGAGTCATTCAATCTATACAACATTTAGATTGTGATATTGATTCATTCAGATTATGGAGGCAAAACATGTGTGCCTTCTATTCTGACAACTTATCATATAGAGGTGTTCATAACCTCAATATAGGTAAAGGAAAATTTAAAAGCTATTTTGTAAACCCTAAGATGGGTGAGGAGATTAATGAAAAGAAGCCTCACATTTCTATTAGGTGGTGCACACATCCACATATTGTAAATTACAGGACCTCGCCACTGCTGCATTTGGTAGTTTTCATAGTGCACCTCCTCCTATTATTTTGGGACACCCATCTCATGTGGTATTTATTTTATAATGTAGTGAATATTTAATTTATTTGAAAGCTAGATTTTGAAATCCATTTCAATTAGGCATGTACATGATGAGACGTGCCACATATTACATAGGGTAATCCATTTACCTCATAGGAAGTCCCACATGATGAGACAACTCATATTACAAAGCATGACCCATCTAAGTCCTCTTCACATAGAGTAAAGAGGACATTCGATCAGATAGATTAGGTCTTGTTGGCACCTATAGATTGTGTTTTTATGACACATATTGTATATTTTGATAGACTTTGTTTTAGGACAATTAAAACTGTATTATATATGTATTTTTTTAACTTCATAGATCATATTATGATGTATGTTAGACCATGTACTATTTTTTTACGACTTCTTATCATGCTTGTGTATGTAGTATATATTATTATGTTTCATCATGTTTTAAGTATTCAAACCATTTTATTTATTGTGACATATTTTATTCATGAACATATGACACATTTTGTAAGTATATATGCTAGATGAACAATAATTTTCACTATTTATAGAGCAATAGTACTGATATAAAAAATATTATTGGATAAGTATCACATCAAATTTATGCATTGAGATTCATACAAATAAAATTGACCTACTATTAAATAAATATTGTTCATCCTAAAAATTTAAATTTATAAAATCTAGGTAAAGATTGAAGATTTTTTTTATGAAATGATGGATGGTACCCTTCCTTTCACACATTATGACCCCATGTGATACATTACAATCATTAACATCCCATTTGTGTGTCCTATCATAGTTAATGTGTTCTAAGGGGTCCTAATAGGCCCTAAGATGTCCTAGGACCACTAAGAACCCATTATGACCCTTCATGATATATTAAGACCACTTAGGAACTATTATAATGCCTTTGGACATTAGGTCCTAATAGGACCCCCTAAGTCCTATTAACACACATATGAATCAGAGTACCTAGAAATGTATCATAAGGAGTCGTTATGTGTTTAATGTTAACATATGTACTAAGACATGTTAAGACCTATTAGAACCTATAGCACATATTAAGACTGAGTAAGACTCTCTAGGTCCCCTTAATAAAAATATGGATCTAAGTACCTAGAAATGTATCATAAGGGGCTCTTATGTGTTGTTTGGTAATGTAAGACTTATTATTACCTAATAAGACCTATTATATCCTAATAATACATATTAAGACTTATTAGAACCTATAAAAAATATTATGACCTATTAGGACTCCTATGTCCCCTTACAACACACATGTATGTATAATGTACCTAAAATTAATCTAAAATTAGGACCTAAAGTACTAATCCTAATTGACATAATTTTAACTATTTATAGAGCATTAGTATTGATATCAAAAAGATTATTGGATAAATATCACATCAAATTGAGGTAGTTTTAATGTGTCCTAATTGGTCCTAATATAATCTAAGGCTTTGTAATGGGTCTTGGGGCCACTTACAATCCATTATGACCCCTTATGATACATTAGAATTATTAACATCCCATTTGTGTGTCCTATTATAGTTAATGTGTTCTAAGGGATCCTAATAGACCTTAAGATGTCCTAGGATGACTAAGAACCCATTATGACCCTTCATGATATATTAAGACCATAGTTTAAAATCCAAGAGGAAACATTAGGATTGATTACAACCACTTAGGAACTATTATAATGCCTTTGGACATAGTAGTGTATCATATGATGGTGAATGTGTTTAGAGGGGATACAATTGGTTCTTATGAGTCCTAATGGCCCCTAATGGATTATAAGGGTTCGTAACAGGTCTGAAAAGGTCATGGGATCACTTAAAACACATTAGAACCCCTTAAGAAATATTAGGACCCATTAGGGCATATTATAACCCATTAGTGTGTCTTAAATGCCCCTTAAGATTATCTAAGAGGCATTAATAGATTTTAATATGTTTTAAATGGTCACAATGTGCACCCTAAACAATATTAATGGGCTTTCAAACCACATAGGACCAATCATGATCTGTTGTGAGATATTAGGACCACTTAGGACACATTACTATGTCTTGCAATGATTAATGTGTTATAAGAGGTTTTAATAGGGACTAATGGGTCCTAATGTGTGTGAGTGGATCCTAATGTGTCCTAATGAGACCTAATGTGTACTAATGGGTCCTGAAAATCCCTAATTTCCCTTTAGAATATATGACTAATATGACTATAAAGGCTCATAATGGGTCATAATGGTTCTTAGGAGGTTTTAATGAATGCCATTTAGCTTACCCACTAATTGTATCACAAATCATATCTTGAAAGGATATTCTTTTCTTCAACTAGGTAGAAGAAACATTTGATTGTAGAGTTCTAACTTGATCTCGTGTATAAATATTTGTTACACCATTCAACAATCTCATGTGCATTTTTGGATTCATCTTTTTCCTCAAATTTTAATTGCTCTCTACTAAGGGTTCTCTTCACGCATGAACCAATACCATCATGTTCTCCTTTACCATGTCCAGCCTCAAAAAAACTCCACACATGTTGGATGTTAGTTTGCCTATGTGTCCTACTCAACTAATAGAACATTCTAGCATTCTTGAATTGTCTTGTACAATTATCTGACTATATCCAATGTTGTGTCATTTGAATTTGTCTCTCTTTTAAATTGTCATAAAAGACCTGAAACAATATTGGACAAATTCAGATCAATGGAGTTTATTATCACTCATATAAAAATGTCACTCTCTCAATATTTTTTGATCCTCCTTTGTACTATTAGGTACATGCCTATAAACTATATGAACATAAATTGTTACTTGCACTGAATTGTAATATTATGGTTTTACCTCTTCTTGTGGTGCAAGTATGTAGTTCTTTGCAAACTCAACAACTAAAAGTATAGTACCTATTGGAAATGTATTCTTACATATGAGAAATTGTCCATCAAGCCATCTAGCATATTGAGAGTGTTTAACATATTTTGGTATGATCACACTCTTAAACTCATCCATAAATGCATGACAACTAACTTTATTTGTAACTAGATCACACCTTCTTCCAATCTTCCCATCCTTCAATGGATATTCAATAGTTTTAAATTTTTTACCTCAACTAATTGTTGTCCAAAAGTAGTCAAAGCATTTTCATGAAAACATTCATCTAACAAAGAAAGATTTCCGTACATATCACATGTACCACAAAGACATGCATCGAAAAGAAAGAATTGATCATTAGGTGGCTTACAAAACAAACTTGATATGAAATCCTTTATAGTTTGAGGTGGTAATTTTATACTACATTCCTACAACATTTCTTTACTATGCATGGTACCATGTATAGATCAAAATACATCATAATGGTAATGAAATTAAATATGAGTTTTACAACAACATGTGATTCTTTCCTTGTTAATCCTTACATACGATGGTTTACACTTTTCAAAAGATCTTTCACTAATGGTAATATTTAATACCTTACCATCTAAAAAAATTTTAAACAATTCATTTTGAGTCATGTCCAAAAGGTGTTTAAGATGTGGATCATGTATTTTTGACCCAATTCTCAATTTTAGAAAATCTCTTGAATTAGGTGATACTCTTATATTATCATGCCAAAAATTTTCAATCAAACTTTTGACTTCACTAGTAAGTTTCATATCACATCTCCGGAGTCTACCACTAGAAATCCATAAAATATTTGTTGGATCACATTCAAAGTTAACCCTTCTCTTTACAACTCCTTCTAAAGTCTTATGGTTCACATTAAGATATCCACTTATGTTGCTAATCAATCTTTTGTCAGATGTTGATTTGTTAACTAAAGCTATTGTTATTGCTCTTCTTTCTACATTCTTATTTTTAGACCGACTTCTCTTTCTAATAACATCAAAGGCACTAGCAACAATGGATACAACTTGTTTTAAAGACTCATTTTCATTCTTTGATTTTACATACATTCCCAACCTTCTCATTACTTTTTGCAATTTAGACATTTTAATTAGTTGCAACATTAACTTACATTGAAACCCAAATTTCTTATTATAAAAAAATGTCTATACAATCTATTAGCATGTGTCCTAATTTGTCTCCATGAAACCAATCCCTCAAGATTATCTAGCACATCATTAGGAATATTAAAATTATGTTCAGACACTTTACTATCATTCTAACATGTTTTTTCAGTAGTTGGTGTTTCTATGTCTACATTCATGCAATTTTTATTTTCAATTAACATTTCATTTTCATTGTTATTTGGGATTTGAATCTCATTTTCAATTTTTCTTGTTATTTCTTTCAGGGCATGCATTTCAATTGGAGTTTTTTGTGCATGATCATTTGACAATTGTTGCTCATGAAGAAACTCTGAATCATTTAAATCATAACCTGCTTCTAAAAAATCACCAATTTCATCACGAGAGAAAATTCAAGGGTTTGGAGACACACTTGTCTTGAATGCATAATTAATATGTGCACCTAAATTTTCTTGTATTGGGTTCTCTTCTTTGACCTCTTCATCCATCGTGGTATCCTCAATGTATTTCTCCTTTGAAACATTGTTCAAGTCTCTAATTCTTTGTCTTCTCTCTTGTTGAGATTGTGCTTCATTCTCTTTATTTGCTACAATCTCCTCATCTGTTAGAACTTTTTCTTTCTTCTTTCTTCATTGTTTTGATTCCACATTTGCACCAATTTTGAATTTGAATCAGTAGCTTGCAAATTGTATAAGAAGACAAGAAAACACAATAACTATGATAAAATTCGTTGTTGCAGATCAAAACTATTATTCAATCATTTCAATCATTGAAAGTCAGTCTATGGGGCAGCTTTTGGGGCCCAACTTGTACACTAGAAACGGGTACCCAATTTTGAAAAAATTGGGTACCTGCTTACAAATCAGGTACCTGATTTCAAAAGGAATTGGGTACCCAATTTTTAAATAATCGGGTACTTGATTCTTACAATGGGTGAAACACAATCGGGCACTCGATTTTTGAATTACAAATTAGGTGCCCAATTCTTGAGACATGAGTGGGAATTTGGTATGGCATGTGACTTTTGCATGGGGTTTTGCCTTGGGGAAAGGCATGGCATAGGCTTGGTCCCACCAAGTCATGCCTTTATGATCCATTTTTTTCCTAAGTCATTTAATCGATAATTTCTTGTATTGTGGTAATTTTTTTATACTCGTCTCCATTGAATTTTTTGATGAAACAAAAACCCATTATAGGTCTTTCCATTATTTATTAATCAAAACAAACTCTTAAACATTAAAAAGTGACATCCACTAAAACTTTAATAACTTTTTTATTTTATTATTTTTATTAAATTAATGTATATGTCATCAATCAACATACAATTCTTTTGAGGTTAAAATTTTATTTTTATTTTTTGAAAAAAGTGAGATTTTGATCAAATTGTGTGGTTTATACACTAGAGGTTTTAAAATTTACCTTTATAGCCAATTAATAATTAATAATAAAAAAATTATTCAATAAAAAATTAAGAAAAAATATTGTCTTCAATCTTAGGTGTATTAGGTAACTCCCTTTAAAAGGATTTGTGAAAATTCATTTATTTATGTCAAATTATGGTGTTTGTACACAAGCGTGGTATGGTCCTAAAATAGGCATTTTGAAAAAGTGGTTTTTAAAGATCCATACAAAAAAGAAATCTATCATTTGGGTACACAAATAAATTACATATTCAAAAACTAGATTTCGAACACTAAAATTTTTATTTCTGAAATTTTTTATATTCTATCTCTAAATGCCTCAAATTTTGACATCAATTGACAAAAAATTTCAAAAACAAGAAAAACACTTCCACTTTTTGGCCAAAAGTGAGACCCAACTTCTTGCACTGACCCATATGTATATGTACACACACACACACACACACACACACACACACACAGATATATATATATATATATATATATATATATATGTATATGTATATGTATATGTATATGTATATGTATATGTATATGTATATGTATATGTATATGTATATGTATATGTATATATATATATATATGTATATATATATATATGTATATGTATATGTATATGTATATGTATATGTATATGTATATATATATATATATGTATATGTATATATATATATGTATATATGTATGTATGTATATGTATGTATGTATGTATATATATATATATGTATATTTATATATATATATATATATATATATATATACATATATATATATATATATATATATATATATGTATATGTATATATATATATGTATATGTATATATATATATATATGTATATGTATATATATATGTATATATATATATATATATATATATATATGTATATGTATATATGTGTGTGTGTGTGTGTGTGTGTGTGTGTATTCCCACTTATAAAAATATATAATATGATTTCTAGTTACTATAACATATAGGGTTAGGTTAAGGTATATAATTTACTAAATGCTCAATACAGTCATATATAGAGCAAGGGTTAGAGTTAGGATCTTACAATTTGATTTATATGAAACTTGGTGTTATGGTTAGGGTTAATAAGTGTATAAATGTTACACTAAAATAAGGGACATGGTTAAGGGAAGTATGAGATTTAGGTGTAGTGTTGGAGTATTTGGGCTACAACTATGGTCAAATTTGAGATATATGTTATTCAAATTACTCGAATAGTGGAAAAATTTTAATTCATGAAAGGGAAATTATAAGTCCCAACACAACTATTTAGATGATGTAAAAAGTGTGAAAGAATATATAAGAATCAATTTTATGGAAATTATTTCTCCATGATGATGTGTGAACATTATATAATGTTGAATTTTTATTAATGCTAATGCAAATTTTATTGTTATGATTAAGAATTGTAATCAATAAATATGCCTATCATTAATGACCTCTATTTAGAATTATGATTTTCTTTCTTAATTAACATATTTAGTAGTGACATCCATTAAGGAAATGTTTTGGGAGACCATATTTTCTTTGGCTAAGGGTAAATGCATGTTACTGCATTTTGTGGTGACTCTAACGCTCTTGGTCGAAGGTTTTTTTGGGGTCAAAAATTGTGGGCTTCCTATCCCATCTTTTCTTTGCTAGTGGGTTGTTGGGCTTGCCTTATGGTGAATCAGGGTTTAGTTTTATCTCAAATTGCCTCTGAGGATATGGAGATGGCTGATCCATCTTCTTTAGCACATGCCAATGGTAAAGATCAACTAAGTAAACCTACAATGGGAGATGGGGTCTCATCCTGAAAAGGGATGACTTGAATTTAAAAAGAAAATGGATGTTTGGAAAGATCTAATGACTAACCTATTTTGGTTATTCAACCTGAGTAGATTTCATAGGATGTTGAATATTGGCATGATCATTCCCTTATTTGCAAATTTTTGGGCCTTCATCTTTCCCTACCTGTGTTGGATTCCTGGGCTCGTTGGGTTTGGAATCCCAAAGGCGATATGGAGATTATTTTGGTAGTGAATAATTATTTTTTGGTTATCTTCTCATGCATGTCGGATAGGAATAGGGAATTTGAGGGAGGTGCTTACTTCTTTAACCAAGTGGGGCTTTTCGTCAAGCCTTGGCATATGGGCTTCAATTCAGCTGAAGAGATCCCCTCGTGGGCACCTGTGTGGATTCGCTTGCCAAGACTTCCTTTGGAGTTTTGGATGGATGATATTCTTCACTCAATCTCATTATTTCTTGGAAAGACTATGGGAGTGGCTATACAAACTCAAGATCGTAAGGTAATCTCTTATGCTCGTATTTGTGTAGAAGTTGATTTAAATAATACATTACCAGATTCTATGGAAATATGCATTGGATCCTCTTCTTGGATCCAATAGATGCATTACAAGACCCTCCCTTTTAGATGCTAAATTTTTCATGAATATGGTCATTTACTCCAAAAATGCCCCAAATTTAAGCCCACTCCCTTGGATTGTTCCAAACCTCATAAGGGTGATAAGGGGAAGGCTTCTGCATCTACTGAACCTATGGATAATAAGGGCTTTACTTAGGTTAAATCCTATAACAAAGGCAAAGGTAAGAAGAGAACCTAGTTGGATAGACACAATGATGGTACCTTCAATAGATTTGATGTTCTTGAAGACTGGGTATAGGAGGAAGGTATTCCGATTGAGCTTTCTTCTAGGGATAAGGGTATGCATGAAGTTTAGGAAGAAGAGGCAAAGAAGGAGGATCAGTTGCTATCTTCAAAGGACCTTTAGAGTGTATAGTTTGATGTGGATCTACCTTCTCAAGTTCAGGGTACCAGGGAGCCCTAGTGGTCATAGGCTCTAATGAGTTTGATTGTAGTGGTTCTAGATCCCTCTATTCCTAATGGGGCCTCAAATTTGGCCAAGGGAAGCAAAGCCCATCCTACTTTAGGCTTATAGTAGAAATCCTTTAAAAAGGGATCTCTTGATAAACTGTCAAGAAGTAGCAGAAAGACTGATCAGGAGAAGGTCAAAATTATGGGGGATACTTTGGTTGAGTCTGGATCTATGAAACCCATTGATTCCCACTTCTCCCACCCCCATAAATAATTTTTCTATCATGTAATGTTAGGGGGTTGAAAAACATCCCTAGACAAAAGGTTGTTCATAGATTAATTGATTCTCAGTTACCGGATGTGGTTTTTATTGAGGAAACTAAGCTTATAGTGGATGGTTTGGCTAATTGTGCTTCACACATCTATCCCCAGGGAAATTTGCAAGGAGTGGGAGCTCAAAAAAATTTAGGGGGGTTGCCTTCTTCTGGAACCTGAGAAAAGTTCTCCCCTTGTGGTGGATTTCGAGTTGATCCTCTATCTCTTTGGTTGCATATTGTTTGGCCACTGGAGAAAGGTGTCTTCTATCCAATATTTATGCTCCTACTGATATTTTAGGCAAGTGAAATCATTGGGCTCACATTAGTTGCATCTGGGTCTTAGGCCCATATCTCCCATGGATTTTGGCTAGTGATTTTAATTCTATTACTAGTTTATAGGTTGGATCCCTCTACAAATATTCTCAGGGACGTGATAGATTCCTTGAATCTCATTGATGTGAAGCCAAATAATGGTGTGTTTACATGGAATAATAGGAGATTGGGGCTGAGGCTATCTCAGAAAGGCTTGATAGATTTTTGGTTTCTTGTTATTGGATGAACAATAGGTTGATCACTAGTACATAAATTCTTGATTTTAGAGGCTCTGATCACTGGCCTAACAAGCTCTTGGTTACTGCTTATGGAGTCACCAAAAACTCTTCTTTTAAATTTTAGTTAATGTGGTTAAGAGATATGTCTTTGTAGGATTTTATGGTGGACTGGGGGTCTAAGGGGATGCCTCATCATGGGACGATAATGTTTAATTTTTGTAAGAGGCTTCAGCATGTTAAGTATATGCTTATGAAGTGGAATAAACAATGTTTTGGGAATCTACAAGCTCAGAGGATCACTGCTCAAGCTAAGTTAGACAACATCAATTAGCTAATTCAGGATCAAGGGAGGACCCTTGATCTAATTGAAATTGAGTCCTTGGCACTTAAAGGATTAGAAGAGTGGGAGCTTTGGGAGGAGATCTTTTGGAAGAAAAAATCTCACATTGATTGGCTTTAGGAGGGGGATAGGAACACTGCATTCTTTCATAATTTGGTCAAGGCTCAGAGATGGGAATTTTTTCTCCTCTTTGGTCTTGCCTGAAGGGGCTCATCTCTCTTCAAATGTTCATATTTTCAGGGTTGCAGCTAAGTATTTTTCAAATATTTTTTCTAATGAGGATCTTGATGCTAGGGATGAGGAGAGGGCAATCTTGGAGAGCATTCCTCACCTGGTCTCTGCAGAGATGAATGGGGCTCTCTTATGTCCTATTTTGCTATTTGAATTGGAGAAAGTGGTGTTTAACATGGAAAAAGGTAAGGCTCATGATCCCAATGGGTTTTTGATTGAGTTCTTTCAAGAGTTTTGTGAAATAATAAAGTTTGATCTTCTTGAAGTGGTTCAAGAATCTCATACGAACAAATAGATGCTCAAGTCCATGAATTCTACCTTTTGGGCTCTCATACCTAAGCAAGAGGGGGCTAATCAGCTAGCTCAATTTAGATCTATTGCACTCTATAAATGTTTTTTATAAGATCATCACCAAGCTTATTTGAGAGAGACTTAAGCCTCTTCTCAGTACTCTGATCTCTCTGGAGCAGGGGGGTTTTATTGAAGGAAGACAAATTTTGGATGGTGTTGAGGTTGCAATGGAAGCTATTCATTGTATGGCTAATTCTAAGGAGAAGGCTATGTTTTTGAAGCTTGACATGGCTAAAGCTTATGATTGGGTGAGCTGGGAATTTTTATAAAAAATTCTCTTGGCGTTTGGCTGTGCTGAGGAGTGGGTGAAATGGATTCTTAGCTGTGCAACCTCTTCTTCCTTTCCTATTCTTGTAAATGGGGAACCATCAGATTTGTTTAGTGCTTCTTGGGGACTTCGACAAGGGGACCCTCTATCTCCTTATTTATTCATTATCATGGTGGAGGGTCTTGGAAGATTTATTAAATCTCATGTGGGGTGTGGTCTTATTCAAGGTTGGAGTTGGAACGACTCTCTTCCTTCCTATTCTCACCTTTAGTTTGTGGATGATACTATGCTAATGGGCATGGCTAGAGTTAGTGAAGCTATGAACTTCAAAAGAGCCTTAGACATCTATTTGAAGGCCTTAGGTTAGTGTATTAGTGATGAAAAATCTTTCATTTACTTCTTCAATACCCCTTAGCCTATTCAAAATGGGATTTCTAGGATCCTTAGATTCCATATTGGTTCTCTTCCCTCAATATACCTGGGGGTCCCTTTGGCTTTGGGATGTCAATATAGAGTGTATTCACAAGGGATCTTGGATAAGTTCTAGAGTAAAGTTAGTCATTGGACTTACAGGTGGCTTTCTTCTATTGGGAGAGTGGTTCTTCTAAAGACGGTGGTGCAGTCTCTCCCTATTTATAGATGTTGTGTGCAAGTTCCTCCTTACACCTTTGTGAGGAATTTTGATACTCTTTGTGAACAATTTCTTTGGTCTAGCACTCTCCTCTCATCAAAGTGGAGTTTAGTTATGTGGGAATATGTCTATAGGCCAAAACATGCTGGGGGCCTTGGTCTTAGGTCTATGGCACTTGTTGTCATGGCCCTAGCTGCTAAGTTGTATTGGAGGTGGTGTAACAATTAGCAATTGGATTGGGCCAAGATTCTTACTCACAAGTATTTTCCTGGTGTTCATAGCTTAGATGTGCCACAACTCACTTTGTAGGGTAGAGGCTCTTGTGTTTGGAATACCCTTAAGAAGGAAGCTTAGATAATTAAGGAGGGTCTTTTTTGAATTTTTAATAAAGGCTTGGATGCTCTGTTTTGGCAAGACTCTTAGGATGGCCACCTGCCCTTGATTTCTAGCTTTCCCTAGCTTCAGCCTCTGTGTCACACTTTCACTAATGCTGGCTGGTTTAAGGTGGAGCATTTTAAGACTATCAAGCATTTGGGTCAGGTGGAGGTGACTTGCTGGAAAGATTCTCAGGAGTGGCCTGTCGGTGGCTCCAATAGGGATCAGGCAAAAGGCAAATTCTCTATGGCTCAAGGCTATGCTATACTTAACGGGAACCTACATGGTCCAGCTAAAGTGCACTAGTGGAAGAAGGTTTGGAATAACCTTTTTTGGCCCAAATATAATTTATTCTTATGGTTGTTGGCTCAAAAGAAATTTCTCACTTGGGAGAATCTTCACAAAAGAGGCTTTTAGGGACCTTCTGTTTGCTTCCTATACACACACAATGAAGAGTGTACCTCTCATTTGTTTTTTCTTTGCCCTTTTTCAAGGGAAATAATGCATAGATGGTGGGAGGCTTGGATTCATGGTTCCATTCATGCCACTCCTCTCATTGACTTTTGGGAAAGCTTGGGCAGACCTCCAACGAAGACTTCTTTCTTGCAAATTGCCTAAATGGTGGGGCTGATTTTTCTTCTATGGAATCTTTGGTTGGAAAGGAACTGCAGAATTTTTTGTGGCTCTAGGGTAGATAGCCTTCAGTTGTAGAGGAATACTCTTAGTAGGCTTCAAGAGACTATTGTTTCAAAGTGTGATATGTTTGAAAGTATAGATCCTGGTGATCAAACTATTGTGAGTAATTTAAACTTGGATGGTAACAATCGGAGATGCACTCTTGAAAAAAGGCCTTGCCATGGAAAGTAATGTGTTTGTAGAGATGGATGATGGACTCCTCCCTCGGCTGGGATCTTCAAGATTAATCCAGATGGGTCTTCTTAGGGGAATCCTAGTCGTGCTGGTACTGGGGCTATAGGTAGAGGTAATGATGGTGGTGAAATTTTTCTCTTCTCTATTTAAAAGGGTCAACACTCTAATAATTTGAGGCCTTGGCTATTAAGACTACTATTGAGAGAGGATGCTCTTTAGGTTGGAAAAAGATCATATGTGAGTTTGACTCTCAGATTGTTGTTGATATGCTGAATAACTAGAGTTTGGAGAATGTTAATTGGAAATTAGCCTCTTTAGCCAAACAAATTTTAAGTCTATGTAGTTCCTTGGATTCTATCTCCTTTTGTCATATCCCTCGCGAGTGGAACAGAGTTGCGGATTGTTTGGCGAAGTGGGCTTTAGAGAATGTGGATAGTTAGGATATTAGCGGAAGGAATGAATTACCTTTTGAATATTGTGGAATTTTTTATCAGCTGTTATTGGAAGATAGGAATATGTAGTGTTGTTTTGGGCCTTGGGCCCTTGCTCTGTAATTTGGATTTGACTAAATAAATTTTTAGCCCTTCGTCAAAAAGAAAGAAAGAAAGAAAGTATTTAAATAAAACACATACATAATCTAATTAATCATCAACTTTAATAAAATACAAATTTTATTGATAAGGCAACCTTGCCATTCACATTAATGATAAAATTTAATTAAGAAACATAAAAATGTAAATATTTTGAAATATGAAAATATTAAACTATTATGAAACATATAAATCTAAAACATAGAAACCAAACACGCTTTGAAATATGCAAATCTAAAACTAATATGAAACATGCAGATGTAAAACTAAATTGAAACATGCACATTAAAAATGTGCAAATGAAATGTATTATGAAATATCTAAATCAAATAGATTTTGAGTTAATTTGAATTCTAAATCTAAATCAAACATGCAAAGCTAAACTATATGAAACTTATTGAAATTGAAATCTAAATCAAAGGAGAATATTATAACTAATTTTAAAATTGAATCTACATTTAAATCTAAATACATAACTGAATCTATATCTAAATGCAAAACTAAATTAAAATAGAAATCTCACATGCAAAAAATTACTCCAAAAGTTTAATATACTCCTCTTCAAAAGTCTAATCTACTCCAATAATCTCCACCTCTTCCTCCCTGTAAAAACACAAAATGAGAAAGAAATGAGGAGAATTTGTTTCATAACCTATGAGAGACTCCTTATATCCCCCAATAGATGTCTTTTGACATTCCATGAATTTGTTTCAAATTTTCGCACTCCCCACAAAAAATAAGCATGAATGTGCATGCAAAAATATATTTAACAAAAAGAAAATGTTTTATATTTAAAAATTTAATGAAATTATTTCAGCCCTATTTTTTTGGGTCCTATTTTTTGGCCCTTTTTTTAAGGCCTATTATTTTGGCATCCATTTGGCTTCATATTATTTTGCCCAATTGTTATTTGAGAATTTTTATTTTAGTTTATAATTTAATAATGATAAAATTTATATTAAATATATGATTCATCTACTTTAAATAAATCATTAACTTGTTAGAATTCTTTAGAATAACTAAGAGGGGGGTTGAATCAGTTATTCAAGGTCCAAATGCCCTAATAACACTTTTTCTCTACTTTTAATGAATCCATACACTTTTCATCCATCCAAACTTAAATCAACCATATTAGCAAGTTACAGTAAATCAACATGCAGAGATAAAACATGAAAGATCAACACATGACACAATGATTTACGTGGAAACCCAATTTGGCTTACAACACACTGTTAAATGTGACCTTGTTAGAGGATTTCACCAAACTATTAGGAATGGGCCTGGTTAAAGGACTTTTGAACATTCACTTGGAATGTCACCCTGTTAAAGGATTTACCTCATGGCTATTAAACCAACCTAAGTCCATAGAATTTAAACTATCTGTTACAATTGTTAGAGAGTAACAATAATGGCTTTTGATCTGATATAACTTACAACATACTATGCTCTTTCTTCCTTAGCACCTCCTTCAACATTTTATGCTTTCATGCTTGACCGCCTCTCTCTGTATCTTTTCTTCATGAACTTATGTCTCCTTAAATAGAAATCTGATTTTCCTTGTCCACTCAATTCTCCCTATCCAATTTTAGCGTTTCAAAATGGATTAGGTAGGATACAATGTATCTATCCCATATCTTGTTCTTATTAAAAACTTCGTCAGTTGTATCTTTTAAAAATGTTCTACATGGTCTTCTATGCCACCAGCTCATTATTCTTATCTTCCATTTAATTTACAAACTTCTAGATAACAACGTTGTCGACTTAGATCTGGAAAATCTTCGATTTTCAAAATAATGCAGCAACTCGGCATCATTGATTTACTAGTGCTCGGCACCTCTGTGTGACTCAACACTATTGGTTTTTTGATGCTCAACATCTATTTCATGGATAGCTCGGCACCTGAATTTCACTCGGTACTTGATAAATTTTGTATCATTCAACATCTGAAGTTTAATCGGCACTTGTATCACTCGGCATCTAAAGTTTACTCGACACTTGTATTACTCAGCATCTAAAGTTCACTCGGCACTTGTATTACTCGGCATCTGAAGTTTACTCGGCACTTGTATCACTCGGCAACTTAAGTTGATCTTGCTCAACTTCAACTAGGAATCTGTTCGGCACCTACTAGCTTGCTCGGCTCCCTCTCTCTAATGAACTTTAGTTAGGCTTTACAGATGGCTTAGCTAAAAACCTTTCATCTCTGATATGTTTCAGTGTGCCCATTCTCTATGTCTTATAGTATGTCATCAACACACTTTTTATTCAATGGCTTAGTTGATCCTTGTACTTCATTACAACATCATAACTTCAACCTTTCTCTTAGTGTACTAGTTACATCTTATTGATTGCCTCCTTGTCAATCAACTAACTGATACTATTTGGATCACTAAAGCAATTGTCATTCCTACAAGTAGCAAGTTTGACATCAATGACAAAACAATGATTGAGAACATTCTTTACCAGTTCCATATGATCATTCTAAAAACTTTCCTCATGATCTTTTCAATCATTTCCAACATAACTTTAATAAAATACAAATTGTATTGATATGGTGGCATTACCATCCACATTAATGATAAAATTATACTTTGAAACATGAAAATATAAATACTTTGAAATATGCAAATGTAAAACTATTATGAAACATTCAAATCTAAAACATACAAACCAAAACTATTTTAAAATTTGCAAATCTAAAACTAATATGAAACATGCAAATCTAAAACTAATTTGAAACATGAAATTTTAAAAATATGTAAATGAAAAGTATCATAAAATATATAAATCAAATAGATTTTGAATGCAAATCAAAATCTAAATCAAACATGCAAGACTAAATTATTAAATGCAAGCCTAATTTTTTTTTAATAGAATTCTAAATCTAAATGAAACTAATTAAAATTGAAATCTAAATCAAAGTAGAATATTATAACTAATTTTGAATCTCAATCTCAATCTACATCTAAATCTAAATAAAAAATAGAAATCTCACCTGCATAAAAATTACTCCAAAACTTCAATCCACTCCTACTCAAAAACTCCAATCTAATCCTCCTATAATCTCCACATCTCCCCTCCTCAAAAAATATAAAATGAAAATGAAATGAGGATCCTTTGTTTTATAACTTGTGAGAGGCTCCCAATATCCCCCAATGTACGTCTATTCACATTCCACGAATTTGTTTCAAATCCCCCCGCTTCCACAAAAAAACAAGTATGAATGTGCATGCAAAATTATATTTAACAAAAAAATAAATCATATTGAAATTTAAGTTTGTATTTGTAACTAATTATAGAAATTAGGAACTTATAGGAAACTAATTAGGATATGTGCCTTGAGGGGAAGAAATTCAAAAAGTCCTCTTAAGGGGATGAAATTAAGACTTGTAACTAATTATATATTAATTTTACTATTTAATTTAACTTGTCAAGTTTAAATTGTGATTTGTAACTAATTATAGAAATTAAGAAGTTATCCAACTAATTAGGACATGTGCCTTGAGGGGAAGAAATTCAAACACTTTTTTTAAGGGGATGAAATAGGCCTAGACTTTAATCATATCCAAATATCACTTGGATTACTTTTATTCTTTCATTTAACTTGATTAGGAATTGTAAGTAATTATATTGTACTTTTACTCTTTCATTTAACTTGTCCAATTTAAATTGTAATTTGTAACTAATTAGGAATTTAATCATATCTAAATATCACTTGCATATAAAAAAAATTAACCACATATGTATACATCAATTTCATAAACCAACATAATATAGCATACTCTAACATGTAAAAGAACATGTAATCTAACATAATCCAACATAATCTAACATGTAAAATAACATAATCTAACATAATCTAACATAATCCAACATAATAGAATATTATCCAACATAGCCTAATATAATCTAACATATAAAAGAATATAATATAACATAATCCAACATAATCTTTAAACAAAATCTAACATAATCCAACATAATAGAACATTATCCAACATAATCTAACATGTAAAAGAAATGTTTAGAGAATGTATATCTATAGGTCAATCATCAAACATGTATGAACCTAAACATAAACACATGTGTTGAACATCATTCTCGAGTCTACAATATATGCATCAATCATCAAACAAAATAAAAATCATGTATAATGTAGATCTCAAAAGAAAATATCAAATATAAATAGCATGCATGATAAAATATATTAAATAAAATTTATAGAAAAATCACATGTTGCAAACCCTCAAACTGATAGACAAGTAACCACAAACAAATTCACTCATAATCAAAAAAATACGGAGAAGACAATCTTTCCAATATAAATTGCAAAGAGATTTAAAAACCCCTACCTTCAAACACCAAGTCGATTTGTTAAGAAGAAGAAGAAAACCCAATTGTAGACTTTACTCCCAAGCTTTGAAAAAAATCTTTTTCATCAAAATTTGAATGCATAACTTGTAACTTGTCTCCTAAAATCTATATTCCAAATTGTCTTATTGTTCTCCCAAAAATCTTCTCTCCCCCCAAAAAAACTAGAATCACCTCTTAATAAATAATAAATAAATAAAACTAATAAAAATAAAGTTTCTAAAATAAGTAAACTTACAAAAGAAGGTAACTCAACTAAAATAAAATAATAGTTTCTTTCATTTTGTTATATATATATATATATATATAATCACTTTATTTAATATTTTTATTTTTAAATTAAAAAATACATAGTTTCTACTTTTTCCCCCTTCATTTTAATATTAAATAAATACATATTCATTATTAAATTAACTTGCTTTCTCTCCTTAATTTATTTATTATACTTTAATTTCAAGCATAAGCTTTATGCAATTTATTTAAAATAAACTTCATTAAATTATGTTTTCTCTCTCTTATTAAATCATAAAAACACTTTTAATATAATATTTATTAATTTACCTAACAATATTATTTAGAGTTTATTTATTAAAATAAAACTCATAAATAAATTATTATTAAACTAAATAAATATAAAACACCAAAATTAGAACTATAACTTTATCTTTAAATTGAATTCTTGTATTTAAATAAATTCATAAGACATTTTTTTAATAATATATTTATTAATTTAATTAATAACATTATTTAAAGTTTATTATTAAAACAAAACTCCTAAATAATTATCATTAAATTAAATAAATATAAATACATCAAAAATAGAACTTTAATAAAATCTTTAAATTTAATTCTTTTATTTAATTAATTTCTCAATTAATTAAATATGATTAAATATCAAATTTCTTTATAAAATTTCTATTAAATTAAATCATTTAATTATCTTTTAATTTGATCTACTTATAATAGAAAATCATCACATACCCACAAAACCAAATACGACAACCCAACTAAAAGTCAAAAAACAAATTCAAACTCTAGTGTCAAAGTCATGAATTCATGTCATTTGATGAATTTGAAAAGGTGAACTAACTCAGATACTTGTGGACAATTGGCATAGGTTACGATTTGGACTCAAGAGTTGTCTCCCCACTTATACCATTGAAATGCTATGATAGGGTACGCTCATCCTTGCAATTTAGGGAAGTCGATACCCGGTACCTGCAATTTGCATAAAATCCATGCATGTACAAACACAATATTCTAAACTAAATAGGCAATGGCAGGAAGTGGTGCATTGCGTAGATCCTGACTAGTAGGTGATTACAACTCCCTTCCTTAACCACATTAGAGATCTCAAACATAAAGAAAACATACACACACACCATACACATGCAAGTATGGGGTAAGTATCCATAGAAACTACATAAAAATCATTTGTCTAACTAACATCATTCAATAACTAAAATAACTGGCACTAAGTAACTCAACATGTATATATATCAACTAAATATGAGCTACAACTAATCTAATTAGGTAACCAAGTATCAATAATCATAAAACACAATCCAAAAATTCATCTAAAAGAATCTGACACTCTACAACCCAAAAGTCAAGTAGGGGTAGGCATTACAAGGCATGCTTGGGGATTTCATCACCCCTTAGGACAACCTCAACTCTAACGTTTTGGTAGAGTATAAATATCGAGAGGTGAATTGAAAGACACCTCTCTTGGAAGCATAATCTTGTCACTCTTGGCTAAACCACAAAGAAATGTATACCTTTTGGATGTGAAGGTGGAAATTTGGGTTACCATCTCCTCCTAGCTGTGTGGTATTATTTTCTTTCATCTATAGATTTGGACCTCACGTACCTTGTGTATATTGAGGACTCTCCTAGCCGAGCTTGTATATCCTAATCAAACCCTTATAGGATTATTGGTGTGTTTGACATGCTTGAGTGTTCAAAATTCCCCTCATGTTTCAAAAAAATAAAAAAGCATCATATAAACATACACATTGGTTACTATCAAATCCTTTTGCTAAAGAGATCACTTTTCTATCTCTCTCAAAGTTTTTTTGTCCTTTCAGAGATTGTTTTCTCACAATATACAATATCCATTTATGAAAGAGTTGTATCCTTAATATTTCCAAAATGGTTGTTAGCAAGTTCATTCACAACAACCCTCCATCTACTTTTCTCTACTTTATATTTTGTATTATCCATTGGTAAATCATTCAACCCAAATGAAAGGCATACTTAGCATAGGCATTGTCTCATCGGAGATTCATCTAGACTTCCAAAAACATTGTCATCCTAATCACATCCTTTCTTACATCATTCTAGTCTTCCATCAAGTCTTCCTTATCCTAAGCTAGCTACCTCTTCTTAGTCATTCCCCACCCCATTTCCATATCCTTTGGAGTTAGTCTTTCCTCCTATCACAACCTTAATCCAAATCCAAATTTGAGCTTATGTACTTATCCTAATCTTCATTTTCATATTCCTTTGTATTCATCCTTCATCCCCAAAACATAATATCCCAATCCCATTATGATGAGTTTGGTAATCCCACCTTTTCTCCCGCTCCATCCTTTTCCAATGATGATGAAGGTCTTGTTGACTATGATGGGTATATTGAAATCCTTTGAGATATTCCTCAAAATATCCTCCAAAATCCATACATTCCTCCAAACTATGTCATCATGCCTCCGTGCATACTCGATAGTACTCCTTGTTATACCTTTAACAAATGAAATCCATTATTGTTATCATCCACACCTCCTTCCAATATCAAACCCACATATTCCCCTTATACATCAGTCATATCTCCATCTTCCTCCACCTTCATATCCCAGTCTCAACCATTCTAGAATAATGCTAGTAGCTACATCCCTAGTCCAATCCTACCATCTCAATATCTTCCAAGCCCCTTTCCAAATCCTCCAACCAATCCTATTTATACAATGCATCACCATAATCCTCTTACTCTTCCCAATCCCATACATGCATCTCCAAGGAGTTTTACAAGGAAACAAAAAGAAAACCCATCTCCCACATCCATCATTCCTCTTCCATCATCCTATTACTATCATCCCTATTTCATCCACACCACTTATCAATCCCCTTCCATATCCTACCTCGCATCCATCAAATCCCTCCAAATTCCATCCATATCTCCTCCTCCTAGCATTACCCAAATCCCATGTAATAAACCTAATGAGTCCATCCCCCATCAACCCATCCCCATTGAAGAACTATAATGTCCCCACTAATTAGCATTAGATTGGAACATTATTACCTTCAAAATAGATGTTAGGTTTGAATATTAGAAAGTTTAAATATATTATTCTAGCCATAGTTCTGGCCATTGCCTCATTCTTATCTAGTCATTTATATAGGGTTACTCATCTCTCGCACTAGCACGATAGCCATTTATACAAGGATCTCACTTCCTAAACTAGTACTATAAGATTCACTACTCATTTAGTCATTTACACATGAGGTATAGTTGCTTCCCACACTGGAACCATACGCCATTTATATAGGTGAGCAATGTCCTTATACTAGCACTATGGGTCCTTAATCATTTTGTAGAAAAATATAAGATCTCCTTGTATCCATTGATTAACTTAATTATTTATATTTAATTTGATACAAATTCTTATCAATACCTTCTTTTATTATCGAATTTATATAATCATATGTTTTATACCATAATATTAATGAAGCTTAATGTACTATACATATATATATATATAGACACACACACACACACACTTCAACTTGTAAATGAAATTTAATATTACCTTAATTATCCCTTTGTGCATAGGTCCCAATTCTTGGTATCCTGCTAGCTTCTTTGCTCCTCAGTGGTCTATCCTTGGCGTGGTAGTTTTAATATTGCTATATACTTTTTGTGCATAGTCTGAATACCTCTGAACTCCTTGGTACCTCTACACAAAATTCTGTCCAACATGGTGTGTGGGTTAATATGTCAATAACTTCTTTTCCCAATGCTCGATCCTCCAATAGTCATTTGTGACTATCATCCATTTGGTCATTCATCCACATGTGTTTGTCAACTATGTGCCTCTATTCCTCCACATCACCATAGCAATATAAATTAATAGCTCCAACAGTGGTACTCTGTAGTGGTTGTCCATTCCTTCCTTTTTCTTTCTCCATTTTATATGTGGGAAGGAATACGGGTCGTGACCCCTCATTATGTTAATTAGATAGATTCTTCTTAATGTTTAAGGTAGGGTGATATTAGTGACTTGAATTAGTTATTTAATTATTATTAAGTAAGTAATTTAATTAGGAATTTTACTTTATCATTTTATCATATGTAAACATAAATGATTGTATTTAAATGATCATGTATAAATATCATTTTGGACATTCAATAGTCATATATATTAAATGTAGTATTATCGGTAGATTTAACAATTATATCTTATGACTAGATATAATTATTATTTGATTTATCATAATCTATGAAATGTTTTTATGAATTTAGGCTCATGACCAAAAATTTCCACCCATCTATCTACCTCATTTAAAGAAACCATTCATACTTCTCCTACCATACCATCTGCACCAATCCAATCCTGTCAAGATCTTGTCCAAATGCATGTCAAAATATCTGACGGCACAAAAGAAGATCTCACCATCCCTCCTTTTCACCTACATGATCCACTTTTACCATTCACCCCATCCAAAGAGCAACTTCACTATCCCCTTATTCCCCTCCATATCCAAATCCTACCATCACACCTACTCCATCTCAAGATCTACTTCCATCAACCCATCCAAATCAAGATCCTATCCTTCCATCTCCTCTACTTCATGATCGTACATCTCCTATAATCCATGTTGATAGATCCATAGAAGAATAACTAACTCTCATATATGAAGCATCCACTCATTCACCTAGTAATGGACTCACATCTTATGTTCCAAATAATGAACATCATATTGAAAAAATAAATAAAAGTATATCTCTAGATGTTGGTATCCCTCCTACACCTTCAAGGTTCCAAGTCCTTCCCTCTTTGCCCCAACGTTCCCATCCATCTTATTCAACATCTATTTTGGGCCCTTATCCTACCACTTCTTTCCATCTCTCCATTTTGGGTACATATATCCCTTATCTAAATCCCCCACCCTTTCCATCCATTTTGGGTCTTTATATACCTAATTTGAATCCTTTATCTCCTCCATCTATTGTGGGACCTATTCCTTCCTCGATTCCATCTGTTTTAGGTCCTTATCCTTCATTCCGTCCATCTATTTTGAGCAATTATATGTATCCATATCTTGTATTCTAATCCATCACTCCATTCCCTCAAATCCACAAGATAAATCATCAAAGGCACTCATCCTTGAATCCCTTCCAACCTTCAACCTCTATCTTTCCATGCACAATCCTTCCATATCCTCCATGCTCTTGTTCCCATACGTTGGCCAATAGAAGAAAATTGGATGCCAAAATTAAAAAAGCATAAATCCAAAAATCTACAAAACCCCAAGTATCGACATGTCCCTTCTAAAATACATGCTCCAGAAGAGAAGCATTTGATCCAAATCGAAGAAAAAATCAAGAAGCCACAAAGATCCAAGCTGAAAAAGTCAAAAATGATGTGCATACCCAAGATGATCATAAAATAAATTCATCTCAAAGAAAAATCTCAATTGGCATCCATTCCTACTACTCAAAAAGCCTCATATGTTCATACTTTATCCAAATCTCCATATATGCATCCTTCATCCCCACAATCCACTTTTAGTCCCTATGCTTCTTATCCTACATTTGCAATCCTTCATCTTCCAAATTTACTTTTGGTCCTTATATTTCTCCTACTCTATTTTATCCTTAACCTCATTCAAACCATCCTTCCCACTACTTAATCACCTCTCAAGGTGTGTGCCAATGATGATCTTTCCATTTTCCTCATCCATTTACCCACATACAGTCTTTTGTCTTCCCATCCATTATATGTCAACTCCTACCCTTCCTACCAACATCTATGAGTAAAAGTCAATAAAAAAAATGTCCACATGTGAAAACTTGTCAATTCAAGTGTCGTGGACAAGTACCATAATGAAAACTTGGCAAAGAAGTGTCATGTGTAATCCCTCCATCCAAATGCTTTGCACACTTGGGGGAAAGTTTCATCACCCACCATACCAACAACATCTTATCCATTTCACCCACCATCCTCCTTTGGATCTTGATAAAAATAAAGTCAACCACTAGATACATGCTTTCGGTCATCCTTTCTTACATCCATTTCCTATCAAAGTTTGTATCCACCTATCCTTTATCCACCCATTTTTTTGTCCACATAATCCCTCCATAATCCTCATCCACCAAACATAATTATCTCCTATCTTCCATACTCATTCACCTTTCTTATCCTAGCTTCCATCTACTTCATTATCCTCTTATCATCCAACCCTATATCCTATCATGCCCCTCATAAAAACCTCTTCTTAGCTTCCATCTATCTCCCTCATCCTCTTGTTGACCAATCTTCCATCCTATCACATCCCTCATAAAACCTCCTCTTGAATAACATATGATAACTGGGGGCACTATATTCCTTGGAGACCATGTCATGTCCATATTTCCATCCCCCCATTCTAGCCTTATTTTGATCTTGTCAAGCTTTTCATTCACTATCTTTTCATCCCAACGTTTTCATCCCCTCTATCTTCTCATCCCAATATTTTCATCCACTATCTTGACTGTTTATCTACTAATCTTCTCATGCCAAACCTTTCATCCACTATCTTCTCATATTTATCTTTCTCGTGTCTATCCTATTATACTAAGTTTTTTTACAATATGTCCTTTTGTAAATGTTGTGTTCAGTCTATTGTATATCCTTATCTTAGGCCCATTGTGCATACCTTGGTTGTTTGTATTTAATCGTAAGTTGTAGTTCTCTTGCTTAGGTGCTCTAGTGAATCCTCGTATGAGATCCCTTGTCATCAAAATGTTATCCTAAAAAGTTTTGATTTCTTATCTCATCCTAGTCCTCAATATTACTGATAGATCCTTGTAGGATGCATCATTGCTCTCATCTGATCTTGGTCTGTCAGTATCCAGTCCTATTGATCTCTTTGGAAAAAGGTTTACATTTTCATGGATTTACATTTTTCTTTCAATTTATTTTCTTTTCAGGATTTCAAGTTTGGTTCTTAAAAGTACCTCTTCCAAGAGATTTCTATTGTTCCCTTCTCAAAACTTCGCCATGATCTTTTATATCATGGTGTGCTATGAATGGGGAAAATTTAGAGCAAGGTTTTGATTAGGTCTCTTTCACCTTCTTTTTTCTTCTTGTGAGTCAATCGGATATGACCCTTGCATAGTTCCAAACATGTGATCACATGTGGTTATATGGTTGACTTGGGAAATGTTGTTTTCCTGTGCGTTACTCAGTGTCATTTCCACTATGATTCCTCTAGGATTCATGTGTGATTTTGGGGCAATCCTTGTATGTTTGATTCAAGTCAATACTATGTAATATTGTTAAATAGGTTGTGATGTTCTTGGTAACCTAGGCATATCCCCAATATTCCTATAGCAAAATAAGTGCTCAACTACATGGTGGTGCTCCCCTTTGGAACACCCCCATGCTCAAGCTTCAATGGATTACTTCACACTTACATCCTACCCAAGCATCCCATCCTATTCAAACATCCCATCCTATCCAAGCATCCCATCCAATCAGTCCTACAATCATGATCCAACAGTTCTATCCATATTAGTATCATAGCTCCTACATCAATCATAATCTTAGTCATTACCAATAATAATCCTAGAATCATAATCTCCCCAACCCTACCAGCTTCCAAATCATTTCCCTGGGTTCAACTTAAAACAACCAATCACCCACCCCCCCCCCCCCACCTCCCCTTGTAACTAGTGTTATTAACCATTGGCTATCCTTGTGCACAAGGTATTCCTTTGTATTGGTCTCCCAAGGTGAGAGTATGAGCTTCCTTAAAATCCCCTCTCTTAGCCACTCTATGTCCTCCTACTCACCCTAGATTCTCATACTTTTCAAGAAGTTTTTGGGCCTCACCTTCTTTCCCCACCACCTTCTTGAGGGTGCATCACATAGTCCATTCTTTCCTCTTCTACTCAAGATTGGGGCAACAATGTTGCTTTAAAAAATCTTCTTTGTGTCATTTATAACTGAACTTCTTTGAAATACTATTGTCCCAACACTATGTCTGAGAGGGGAAAAATGTAGACACCTAAATCTAATTACACCATTAGGTAATCTTATTTAGTCATGTACTAGGACATTATTGATTAGATATTTATTATTTAATTAATTAATTGTCATCCCCTAGTTAATTAATTAATTTAATTATCTATAGTTCAATTGATGAAATTAAATGATAACTAGGTAAAAGCACAAACCTGTGTCACCCTTTTAAGAAGAAAAAGGCTAACAAAAGTATAATTGTTCACCTTTAATGACATAAAATTGGTAATTATTATTTAGAATTTGAAACTGATGTAAACTAATGAAATGTGCAGAAACAGATGAAGTTTAGGATTATAATTTTTAATAATTATTTGGAATAAGAATTTTTATACTTTCCTACTTGGGTATGTGTAGGATCATGGTCAACCAAACTATGCTCTTAAGTGGCAATAAAAAATCAGAAAATTAGGGTTATCTCAACTTGACATGCAATTTTCTACTTGTTAATTAATTTTACATCAAAAAGTTGAGAGAACAAAATCTCCAAAAAATTGAATCTAGTTTCTAAACTACTAGGACTTATCTCAAAAAAATAAAAATTGATTGGTCAAAATTTTGAATTTTAATGCAATATTACGAAAATTTCAGAGCAAAAATAAGAAGTAGACGTATGTCTGACCACCTTAATCAAAATCAAATGATAATATTTTTTAATAATATTCTAGGTATATGTAGTAGACTCATGCCTAGATGTGACACATATTTCTGGGTATTTTTATTCTAAATAAATAATTAGTAAATTATTTTTGAGTTTAGCATTTTTGGAGTAAAAATAATCTTGTGTCTGACCACCTTAACTAATTCAAAACTCTGTAAAATTCATTTTTTCTTTTTTTTGCCTTATAGCAGAAGAAGTATAGAATGTGATGCATCTTTTGGATTTAAAAAATGTTGTACCATTTGAAAGTTATAATTGTTTTTCAAGTAGTGTGTCAATTAGCACTTTATACATAACTCCATTATAAAATAAGTAATAATTACTTACTAAACTCATAATTTGAAAAACCTTAGATTTATGGAAAGATAAGAACATTCTTAAGAAACCCTTTTCATTTCATCAAATTTTGGTGAAAAAAAGTCATCAACTACATGTTTGAAGTAAAAAATCACATAAAATAGGTCAAAAGCACATTTAAAGGATTTTTTTAAAGTTGACCATATAGGTTTGGTATCAAAAGATATAGTAGAACTTATAAAGATATTAATTTATTTCATTTAGTATCAAGGTGGGTGGGAAAAAATTTGAAATAGATTTTCCAATGGTTTGAGATATTTCAAAACTACAGATTTTTCAGATCACCACTTTTTCGCACACCATGATCCTACACATACCCACTTTTAAAGCTAACTTTTTAGTTGCTGAAAAATGCTTAAATTAAGGGTCTAGTTCCCACCACAAAACTATATGTAAATAAACTATTTCCCTTTGATCTCAAATTATGTTATAGATAACATATGTAGCTAGAACAATAAAAAATAAAAATTGGCTTTAGACCTATATTTTCTCTTTTACAATGACTCAAATTTCAACTCACCTGAATTTGATATTTTTCATCTCCCACCACATTTTTCAAAACAAATCTATTCCAACCAAAAGAAAAATTATGCACTCTTGAAGAGGACTTTCTCCTCTAGAATATCATATAATTTTTAATTTTCTTTTATATGATTTAACATTTTTTTTCTTTCTCAAAATTGACTTCTTCTAGAGTGTTAAAATACGTACTTGAATAATTTTTTAATTACAATATACTATATATAATTAAAACACTATGACCTCTATATGAAAATATTCTTGACTTTGAGATCTATAAAATGGTGTTTATATGTTATTAAAAAAAAATATAGTAAAAAATAGTAAGAGTTATTGAAATGTTAGTTTTCTGAAATAATTTTTTTTCTTTAGTAATTGGATATAAACTAGTATAAAACATGCATTTAATAGACATTTCCAATTGGAAAAGTGTGAGACCATATATAACTTAGCTAGAATAAATTTATCAATATCATATGTTTGAAATTTTTTGATTTTTAGATAGAAATACAAAAATTTAGTCGTTCTGATAAGTCAACCTAAAAGGTGACATAGCTCTGTACTTTTACCCAACCCAAAATCAATTTATCAATTAAATCCCTATTCCTCTATTAAATTAAATAAATGTTAAAATCTATTTTATTTAATTTCTCAACCTCCTTTTATTAAATAAATCATACTAAAATTGTAAACCATCCCTAAAACCTATCTTTAACCCATTCACCCATACTAACCTCACTTGGGCAACTAACTAACCCATCCCATCAAAGCTAAGCCGCCTACCTCTTAACCCCCTTCCTAAGCTATGCCTAATCCCCCTCCTAATGATGTTCACAACTTTAAGCAAGGGTAAAGACTTGCTAACCCAAACCAAAGTCAATGGTCTCCCTTGTCCTCTTCCATCCCTATCCAAGAGCACTAATGGTTCTTACATGCCATTAATGCCTCTTACATCCCTCTTACACACTCTTCCTCCCTCATTACTCCCCTTAACCCTTCATTTTGGCTACCCAATCCCCTTGCGGCACTTGTCACAAGGGTCAAGCCCTGAAGAAGCACAATCCATGTGTTATCCTCTGATTGCATCCTAGCCCTTTCTCACCTTCTCTCCATCCTCACATCCTGACCCTCCATATCATTACCCCTTAGCCTATAAATTGAGCCCTTCCCCTCTCACAATCCATCATCTACCAATGCAAACTTATAATGCCCCACTAACCACTACAATATAGCCATTATACACCATTGCCATGTCAAAACCCACCTACACATCCATTGTTGAATCCTCCACTCATCTCCAAGCTTGATAAACAACCCACCATTTGAAGCTTGAGCACAATTGCACACAAATCCCCTATCTATCTGGACACATCTACATCATCACAGGTCACACCCAAGGAGCTTACAATTTTTTGTTTTCCTTCCTTCATGGTGTTCACCTCATCTTATCATAACTATTGCTATTATTTAGTTTTTTGAATTATAAATTTTTTATTAAGTTCGAAACATACTAGGTTTTTAGCATTACAATAGGTTTCGGGTATCCAATCTAATATCGAGTACTCAATATCACATCGGATGCCCAATAATGGATCGGGTACCCAATAAGTGTTGGTCTCACCTTTTTTCTTTAGTATCAAGATGGGTGGATAAATGTAAGAGTAGATTTTGAAATGCTTTTAAATGTTTTAAAACTCCACTTTTTTCACATTGCCACTTTTTGGCACACCAGATCTTGCACCTACCCAATATAAATTATAATAAAGAATCTTCTTTAGAAAAAGGGACTCATTCATTGAAAATAAATTTTATAAACCAAATAAAACATAATTTCTAATATAAAAAGGGGCATTGATGAGAAATATGTGCAACTTAATGATATCATAAATAAATACTTATTCTTTAAAAATATTAATATTTTAAGTAACATCTTCTAATATCACCATTAGCTTAAAATACATTCAATAATAAAATTATATGACTAAAAAAACATTTTTACAAAATATTGTATTATTAAATAAATGTTAAACACTAAATATAAAGCAAAAAATATAATATAATATTCACTTATCTATATATAATATATTATTGTTTAAGTTATCTTATTATTGAACAGATGATTGAAAAACTATAGTAAATTATCGTAACTTAATATATTTGATTATAGGAGTAAAAAATTATACAATAATATTTTTAAAAAAATCATCTATCTTTTCTGATCATTCAAAGATCAAAATATTCTTCTCCCCTACATAAGAAGCTTTTTTTTCCACTTCATAATCAATGATGGTTGTAGTCAGATAATTAATAATTATAATCAAATGTATGCCAAAATAGGCCAGTGTTGACATTTGAAAGCATCACTACCCTATTTCTTCATTACAAAATTAAAAACTAGATTTTAATTTATCTATTTTAAAATATTTGGCCTTGTAATATGGTTCTTGCACTAGACATACTTAGGAAAGGGCTAAAAGATTTAAGATTGGAATGATGAGATGCTTGGGGTTAAACATTATTATAAAGGCCCAACAAATAGGGGGATTTATCCTTCTTGATTTAGTGTTGGCTTAACAATCAACCCTAATGATTTTTTTGCCGAAGAGAGACAAAACCTAAAATTCAGAGAATTTAGCAATCAACCCTAGTGAACAAAAAATCTAATAGTTATCATATTTAGAGACGTCGGTAAATTTCCTCATAAAAGTTTCCCTCTGATACTCTAGTCTAAGTATCAGTGTTGGGTCACCTTTTCTAGGATTCGTGCATTGGCATCTATAGACAAATTCCTTTTGTATGGGCAAAGTCAAATGTGTTAGCAATCACTCAGCATCATACACCAATATTTACCAAAAGGGTGACACAGGAAAATATGGAAAAAATGAATGGAGATGACCAATTTGACAATCATCCAAGGTCTCTCACGAAGACTACACCATTGATTGAAATAGTTAGCTTGGCTACTTTCAAATGGAAAATGCCTATAGCATCATAATCACATGGTATATCATTATTTACAACATCTCTATAGAAATATTTTCATTATCAACCTTTACTAATAACATTACAAAGACTTCATCATCAACATATCTATTCAATTGATTAGTTCCATTTTTTACGTGCCCTTGCAACATCTCTTTTGCAACTCAATGATCTAGACCATTTATGCATTGACCTAGGATAAGACAATAAAACTTTATATACTAAATTTAATTGTAAGTAGCAAGGTGAAGATTGGAATAGATAAGAGTCAAACTATATGTCTAACTCTAAACTAAAATCACATAACTATACACTGGTCATTACATAGTTGAGAGACGATATAGCTAAAGTGAGATAACATTAAAATTTGTACCAATTGAGTCTGGAATATAATATACCCACCATTTATATATCACTCAATCAATAGAAACACTTTTATTCTTACTTTTAAAACATATACTATTCATTATAGCACAACTTCAATGTAAAAGTTTTGTGTGTGTGTGTGTGTGCGTGTGCACGCACGTGCGTGTGTGCGCGTGCGTGTTCTTAGATCGCAACATTTATTATTAGTGAAATTTTCTTTTTTGGTGGAGAAGACACAATAGTGCAAGACAAAATTGTTCTATATAAGAAAATCCATAATCTAAAAAAAATAAAATGTTTAAAATAACTTGTACATGCATCTATCTATTCTTGAATTAGTAACATTTGTCATTTTTGAAGTTTTCTTTTACATAGTAGAAAATTCATTAATTTAAGACAAAACTGAACCACACAAAAAAGCACCTTTCTCTAAAAATGACAAATAAAATTAAGTATGAAAATAAAATGCATTTACTTCTTTATATTCTTGAGGGCCAACCTCAAATATCACATCTTAAAAGAAAAAAATAAAGTTGGAAAAAAAGTCAATTTTAATTATTCAAACACTTCTAATCTATGAATCATAATGTTTAAGCTCTCCAATTTTGAAAGAATATCATTTATCATCATTAAATTTTTCTCTTTCTCCCCACAACTTGAATTTCAAGGAAAAGGTTTCATATATCGTCGCCATTACCAAGTCGGCCACTCGCTCGTCCCATTCTCTCAATTCTGTCAAAACATTATTACTTGCAAAGAGGAGATTAATACAAATTGTCCATCGAGGAAAGAAATGGCGACTTTGGTGAGTAGACGTGGAAAGCTTTGTCAGGGCAGGATTTTCAATAGAATGGAAAATGGCGAAGAATATTGTTGGCTGAACGGTCGATTCTGACAAAAGGTTGTTGCTAAGTGTTAGGTTTAGAGGATTTGGGGAAGATGTCTTGTTGTGAAAGAGACAGTAAGAAAGGAGTCAATTTCTCAAATGCTAGTCCATGTTTAGTAATTCTTACTGTGTTCTCACTTGATATGCCTAGGATGACGATTAGCAGGAACACAACATATTATGGAGAAGAGCATTAGTGAGTCAAAGAAACAAAATATTCAATTTGCATGCACCATGAAATAGGGAGGAATGCAAACCTTGCTACAGGTTTATACTATTTAAGGGACAAAAAGATTATATATGTTAATACTTTTTCTAATAAATTTAAAGGAAATCAATACTACGTACAGCTTGAGTTGGCCTAGTGGTGGAGAACTTGTACTCTTGAAAGAGAGGTCACAATTTCACTATCACCATATGTAAACCCAAAAACTATAGCATAATGTCGTGGACTATAAAACTCACTTACTTAAATTTAAAGTTATTTTAGAAATTTCTTAAATCTGAATGTCTATTATATAGATATTTAGTTAAAAAATCATAAATAGAAATTATATTAAATATCAAATTTTATTCTAAAATATCATGAATATACGTTTATTTTATTTGTTTTAATTTGATTTGTTAATTAATCTACTGAGAAGCGTTTTTTGTGTGTTGCTATATTTTCATCTCAAATTATTTCTCATGAAGATTACTATGAGATATTTTCTCCTTTTCCATAAAGTCCATTAACTTTTTTAAAACTTCACTTTTGTCTATGATTTCTTTACACATAGCTCAATTTAAATTAAATATTATTTTATTCAATAATATTAAATATTAATTTATTAATTTATTAAAATTTTATTTAAATGTAAGTCAATAAAAAAATGTAACTATTCAAGATAAAACTATAAAATATTAGAATATCATTTTAGTTGATAATCAAAATAATAATTATAATATAATAATATTAATATAAAATTAATAATCAAATGGAAAGATTAATAGTAAAATAGTAATATATTAATTGAATAATAAATTATTAGAATTCAATAATATTATAATATTTTACTAATGACAATATAAGATTATATAGTAGTATTAATATAATATATTTATTATATAATGAATCATGTTCTAATAATTTAACAAATCACATATAATTTGTAATTATTGTATAACTAATTCTAAAATATGTTAAAATATATTTAATAGTTATACAAATTACATGGTTCTCTTTATTTACTATGCATGTTAGAATATGTGTCAAAACTCAACTTTTGGAGAACTTATCTTTCATTTATGGTTTGCATTTTTTGGTTACTTTGCATATCCTCATTTTAAGGTTTTGTATGTGATCATTCCAGGGTTACCTTCCATGTCTTCTATTAGGTTTGTCTCTTAAAGGGTATACAAAATATCATTTTTTTGGAGTTGGAAAATATATTGCACTTTTGAGTTCTATTTTTATATAATGACACTAGATTATTATAGCTAAACAAGTATTATATGTGTCTTTTTATTTTTGACATTTCACATGTCATGTGTTTTGTGAATATTAAAATATCATTATGACGTTAAATTACTTTATAAAAATTATATACCATCAACTCATTTGGAAAGTTGCTAATATAAGAATCTATAATAAATATAAAGATATCAACTAATGTACAATTTCAATTATCTTTTAAAATTATGATAACAAATATCTTGTTTTTGACATTTCATAATATTAATAAAATATGGTAACTTTTCTCATTATCAAATAAATCAACATAAAAAAAATTAGTGAAATAATTAGTAGTAATACCAAAAGTAATAATTTAATTATTCTAATTATTCAATTATATATAAAGAAATAAGTAACACAACAACAACATTACTGGATTTTATTTATCAATTTAATATTCTTTTTCTCAATCTTTGCAATTATTTTAATTGGATAATTCCATTCCATTTCAAAATTTAACATAATAATAGTCAAAATTTTCATCATATTAAAACAATAATTTAATTAATTAAAAAAAATTAAATATATCTATTTGAAATTAAATATAAAAATTTATAATTGAATTATTTTTTAATAATTATACTTAATATATCCTTCCATTTCGAAAGAAATTATTTTATCTTTTATAAAAATTAGTGCACTTAAAAATACTAAAATTATATATTATTCATAATAAAATATTTTTTTTTAAACAATACTCAACTCAATTGACATTTTTTTATTGGTATTGTTTTTTTATTTAAATGTCTCAAATATAAATCATGATACATTGAAAATATAAATCTTACTGTTGTACAGGAGACAGTATGATTGTTATGGGAAATGTGGATGCTATGGTGTTAATGGCTCCATCCCATTCCATGCAAGGAGGCAAATGACGCATTGCACACGACATTTGAGGTAGTGCAAATTTTTGGCTGTTTAGCCAGTGCTAGGATCGAGGGGGACACCTGACCACAAATTTTGTCCATAGTAACAAAGACATGCCAACAATATCATCTATGCAGCCTTGCAACCCAACTACAATGACAAATTATTAACAATCACATCTGATTTTTCAATGCCAAGCAATTAGGAATAAATTAACTACTAATGATTCTTGAGTTTTCATCTGTACCCAAATTTAAATAATGATTGAAGAAGAGGAAAAATGTGACAGAAGTCGTCCACACTGAAACAAAGAGGAGATGAAGTCATTTGGCAAGAGGAACCGCCCAACTGAGTGCAATGTCGGCTACTAAGCAGGACGTTGTGACTCCTGAGTGATTGAGGTCTGAAATGAGGTCAGCCACATGGGATTCCATGTTTGCGAGCGAGAGGAGAAAGGCCCCCTTGTTACCCCACCTTTCTGATTCCCCCACATTCTAGTGTGGAATGATGCCCACCTGAATGTCCAGGCTAGGTTTATGAGCATTTGAGAAAATATCCTTCTCGGCCTATGCGATGATTTTGTGCCAGGCCTGAGTGAGAACGAAAGTAAGAGAAACTCTGTGAGAGGCGAGTTTTCTTGTGAGGTGCATCATGGGGTTGATGTGGCCTCGCCTTGGATGGGGTTGATGTGGCAATCATACAAGATATTTATATAGTACTAAATTATTTATTTTAATGGTAGAATTCATGTACACTTTTAATTTCCCCTTTATTTTCCACATTTGTCATTGGTAAGAAAGTTGGGAGAGTTTTAATTATTAAATTATTAAATAATATTAAAATATTATCCAATCACTTTGTATGGGTAAAGTAAAAGCTTAACATTACTTTTATTTTTTACAAGTAAATGAAAATAGTTACTATTTTTTTTATTCTAAAGGGAAAATAATTCGGTGAACTTGCAAATACATGGTACATTGATTGTAGCAAAGGTGGTATTGTAAAACTTAGGCAACATTGGTAATGCACGGATAAAAATTTGAAGACAACAAATGCAAAAACTACAAATAAAAATAAAAATGCATAGTTGAATCCAATGCTACTAGAAAATATCACAATTTGACTTGTTTGGAAAATATGGGCTACTTATCAAAGGCAAAAACATATGAATTCAAGATTGATTTTTAGTTGGAATAAATATGTCAATTATAATTCATTCAAGTGTATATTGAAACAATTGACCAGATTGATTCTTATAATTTCCATAATATGTGTTATTTTTATATTTTGTTATTTAATTTAGTAAATTTTGGAAAAAAAAATTCAATGATGGGATGAGACAACTTGATTTAAGTCAAAATACTCTTTGTTGACCCCAACCACAAAACTCAAATGTAAAATACTCATAGAGACTCTTTGCTTCCAATTTAACATTTAGATTGCAACAATGGAAGTAAATGTATTAAAAATAAATAATAAATTATTCAATTATTAGATATATAATACAAATTAAAAATAACAAATATAATCCTACATCACTCTTCTCCTCTGCATTCACATTATCATTGGTAATACACATCGCTTTGTCTGATTATCCGAGTACTCAAAAGACAAAATCCCTTTTACTATGTTACTTTCATTGTTATGTTGTTTTCCTAAGAAAACTCTCACTCTACATCTTGTGCCAGTTCCCACCATAAATAGTCTATTCTTTTAGTCTTTCAATCCTGATTAATTTCATGATACTTCCCTCCTATTTATTGTCCCTTTTGAAAATGTATTTTGTGTGTCCTCTAGATTTTTCCACAAGACCTCTTAGAGTTCTCTTTGCTTTCTCTTCTTTACAAGGTTTCTTTATTGGTTATATTCCTTGATTGCTATCACAATTCTTTCCCTTAGTTTGCATGCTTTTCAAGTGGACTAAGTTTTCTATAATATAGTTCTCTATATAAATTGCATTATCCATATTCCCTTTCTCTAGTGTTACTATGTTAGGAATTTTTTTAATTCCTTATAGTTTCCATATTTTGATAACTTTTCCTATTTGTGATATTGTTATCAATATTCAACTATGTAGTTTTGAGTTGAACTCATTGATCTATGTTTCGTGAATAGTGATTCACATGAACCTATCTCTCATGAGAATCAATAGAACATTTAGTGCTCATTGCATATAGGTGATGCTCATAGAGATGAAGCACCAAGACTTTCGAAGAAGTCACCCATCCTAAGGCTACTCCAATTTGAGCATGTTTACTTCCATGGTTAAAGTCACTTTTCTTAGGGCCCCATTTGTAAATCCTTAAGCAAGTGATATCATTGATTAGATTAAGCTCATTAATTGATAGACAAAGATATTTTCAAGAACAAGTCAATAGGTCAAATCATAATATTTCTATCAGAATCTAACCGTGTAAGATTCAACTTTCCCATTTGTTTTCTCCTCCTTTTATTTTTGAAGCATTTAGTTGTTGGGTGCATTTGTGTATTGGAATTGAGACATTTAAAAAAAAAAAATTGTAGAATTTGGTTGTTGGGTGCATTTGTGTATTGCAATTGAGACAATAAAATCTAGGCTCCTTAATTTCCATCATTTGTCTATGTATTCCTACAACCGATTTGAGTTTTATTTTTATATCTTATATTTAGTCAATTTATGTAGAGAATTCCTATCTAAAAATTCATGATGTCTCTTATAGAAATATTGAGATGTTTGGAAGGTGGTGGATTTTGATATAACATTTGAAAAGAATACAAAAACATCAATATAGAAGGCACTAACATTATGGTATTGCACTTGTAAACATAGGTAAAATAAAGTATCTAAAACTAGTGTAGAATTATTATCATAGAAGATAGAATTTAAACCTATTTCATTAGCAAAATATCCATATTTCTAAATTTAGAAAATTATTGTAGACTTCATGCAAGTGTATTAAGGGGAGCTTTGAAGAATTATTATTAATGATAAGTAGATGAAGAATTGTTGAGAAGGGAATTCAACCTAAGGAGTGAATTAATATTAGTTGTAAAAATTAAGCTCTATCAATTTTATTAAAAACAAAAATTTTGAATAAAAACCAAGATTTCTGAATTGTTAATATGACTATTGTGGAAATAGATAGTCATGAAACTTGAATATTTAAATAATTTATTAATTAAAAAGATTGTCTAATAATAATGTTCAAGCATTTTAAATCTCCATTAGTATTGTTAGTTGTGTCCTTAACTTCTCATTAGTGTTGGCATGCCTCAAAACTGTAGCATGCACATGGCTTGCATGCTATGCACTGATCAAAGCATCATGCCATCTATCATTATTTTCTCTCTTTCTTGAATATTTGACGATGTCATCTCCTTATCTACTGCTTCATAATCTTCTATGCATTGACAGATGTAGATCTAATTTTCTTGTTAAAAAAGACATTGCAAAGACTGTACATAATTGGAGATGTTGAAGCCAAATGCTACAAATATTCTTTATAGATTTCCCTTGCTTTGAATTCGATCTAATTTTTTTATTACAACTTCATAGTTGGTCATAATCATGGCTTATATATAACTTCAATGGTACCTTCATTTTTTGAATTCCCTATAGTTTTTGGGATATGATTAAATTAAATGTATGGTAGAAGTTATCCTTTATTTTTGCTACTACGAGTAACAATTTTGTTTGCACATGCGTTGATTCAAGCACTCACCTAGAGATTCACAATGCACTTTGACTACAATTTAGAACAATTCCTATAATGATTCTTGTTCTTCTATTTTGGCTTCCTTTCATATAGGCTCATCCAAATGACAAGCGATGTAGCAATTGCTTCTAACCAAAATATGGCTTTAGTTGTTTTGGTGGCTATTCTATTGTTGTGGATCCTCCTTTGAGAATTTTTCTCACGACAGGTACTCCTCCTTTCTGATTGAATGAAAATTAACTTGTAAAGAAGGAAGAACTAGTGTACTAATGGAAGAGGTGTCCTCCATGGTGGAAATGGTATTTTCGCATATCCAATAGCATGGTGTCTGTGTGGCTTCATTTCTTCATAGTACATAGATGTTGGGACAAGTGTAAATATGTTGTCTACTAGGCTATCTATATGTACTCCATTGCAATCTCATACATCCTCTTCAATTGGTAGTGTGTTCACCTTATAACACACCATGAGTTCATTGGATTTTTCAGTAATTGTTTAAAGAATAATTTGAAAAGAAATGATTTCTGATCAAATGTCTGATTTCAAAATATTAGTAAATAATATTAGTACAAACATATAAATACTATAATTTATAACATACAAAATTATAGCTTGAAAAAAAACCATCAACTTAAAATTTATATCAAAAATAAATTTAAAAAAATGATTAACATAATCAAGCACAATAGATAAATAATATGGATGGTTTAAACACCACACACTATGGCTTGATTCCTAGACAAAAAGTGTTAAATAGTCAAAGTTGGCTTACTTTTTCCAAACTTAATTTTTCTCGTAGTGTGATGTTGAAGGGTGACCAAAATAATAGTACATAATTAAGTTATTCATTAGAGAAGTTTGGTAGCGAATTCTATGTTTTTTCATCTCCTATGTTGTTAATTTGGGGTTTTTCTATTTTTTGCAACGTGTTTGTAGTAATTGCAAAGAAAAAGTACTTGTTTTTTTTTTCAATTTTTTCAAAGCCAAAATTTAAATAAAAAATCTATAATAACTATGCTAATACATATGATCTATGGTAATGAAACTCATTTGGTAGGTTCATATGTCTAAGATGAACCTTCACATATGATAAGTAGGAGATAATTTCCACAGCTAGTCAAATTATGATATTGCTATCAGGATTTAACTATGTGATTTTTGAGTCAAACTCATTGACCTATGTTTCATGAGCAGTACTTCAACATGAATCCATCTCTCATGAGAATAAATGGAACACTTAGCACTCATTGGATCTAGGTGATGCTCATAGGGGTGAAGCACCAGGACTTCCCGAGAGGTCACCCATCCTAGTACTACTCCAACCTGAGTGCACTTAACTATAGAGTTTCCTCCATGGTTAAACCCAAAGATTTTAACCCCATTTGAAAAACCTTCACCAAGTGTTGTGTCTTATGAACCATTTATTAGAAAGCCCCTTAAGCTCACCAATTGATAAGTAGGAAATAATTTCCACAGCTAGTCAAATTATGATATTGCTGATACAGGATTTAACTATGTGATTTTTGAGTCAAACTCATTGACCCATGTTTCATGAGTAGTGATTCAACATGAATCCATGTCTCATGAGAATAAATGGAACACTTAGCGCTCATTGGATCTAGGTGATGCTCATAGGGGTGAAGCACTGGGACTTCCCAGGAGGTCACCCACCCTAGTACTACTCCAGCCTAAGCGCACTTAACTACAGGCTTTCCTCCATGGTTAAACCCAAAGCTTGCAACCCCATTTGCAAAACCTTCACCTATGAGATTAGAAAAATCTGAGCACATAAGACTAACTTACTAAAATTAGCAAGCCTCTACAAATAACAACTCTGCATAGGAATAGTCCTTATTGAAAATATACAACTAGAAATATAATTTTTTTTGGGTGATGCAAGATTGCCCTTACACCTAGGATGCTCTACATCACAAAATCACAAGTCTAGTCTGCACGATCTCAAGAACAACAAAAACATGTGACATGGTAAAAAAGAATGAGTTTAAAGTTTAAAAAGAGAGTTTAAAGTTAAAAAAACATGAGTTTAAAGTTAAACTCAGTAAGACCCCTCCTCTTGTTTTGGAAAACCTCTGCATTCCTCTTTTTCCAAAGATATAAAGGTACTTCAATAGAAAAGGAAAACTAGAACTTGTTTAATTTGAGATTAATAGCATCAACATAACCAACCTAGACCTCATGCTATGATAGATGAACATGACCATCCTAGAAAATTGGCCTCCCAAAAAATAATGACCAAATTTCAACAACAAATTTGCACTCAAGAACAAGACACTCAAAAGTTTTAGGCCAATTATAAAGAGAGCACATCAAGGGTTCAATACCAATAGGGGATAAAATAGACCCAACAACTAACTTTTTGAGAATAATAAACCATCTAAAACAAGTTTTCTTAAGCTCCATACGAGAATGCCAAAAAAGATCAAAAATATGATGCCAAAAAGAGATAGACTAGTCGAGGCCCCAACTTTGGTTAATGTTGCTAATAAAAACTAAATCATTCTTCATCATATTATAAAGTTATTTAGTTGATATATCAAAAAACATAAGACTATTATCTCATTGTAATTAAATAACAAAACTATCATTGTCATATAGTTTACCTAGAAATAAATTATCCATTGTTTGGGTGATCAAAAAATATGTTTTCTTCAGAGAGGAAGGATGGCCAAATTTCTCACTAACCTCCTCCCAAGAATCTAACCAATTTTCAACCAAAATATCCTTAATGAATGAAGTCCATTTGGCATTCCACTCTTTGAAAAAACAACATTGGGTAAGGGTAAGAGGCTTAAGATTCAGGGACCCACGATAAAGATCTATCAAGGACAACATATGCATGAGATTTGTTAATGGCTACTCGACAATAGAGAAGATTCCTTACTTGGCACCATGCCTTCTATAAGGAATGAAAGATGGAGGAGCCAAATGTTTTCATCTCAAAATCTCAAAAAACAATATCACATATAGGGACATTTTTCCATTGTTTACCTATTTTTATTCCAAACCTACAAATATATGTTTTCTTAGAACCAAAAATTTTCAATGGTTCATTTCCAAGCAAGGCCTTGAGAATCCACTTGGTAGCAAGAGAAAGACCATGTATTTAAGATCCTTTAAGACCAACCCACCAAGTACTTTAGGTTTGCAAGGATAATACCAACAAGCACAATGCCTCATTTCTTATCCAAATCATCAGACCACAAAAAGTCTCTTAAAAGATTTTCTATCACATTGAACTAATAACTGGCAAACATCCAAGAAGAGAAGTAATATATTACATGAAATGCCAATTTTTTTTACACAATCTGGACCCTTCCAACAAGATATAACCATTGGATTTTCCATTTTTATGCTTGTCTTCAATCTCAAAAAAGATCGACAACCACATATCCTTAATGGAAGGTTGGACTAAGAAAGGAATGCCCAAATATCTATCAATGTGAAGTTGCAAGAAAAGTGAGTTTAAGAACAAACTATGTATGTGGTCCAAGATTTTATTATTTAACTATTTTAATTTTGTGCTCATCTTTTACATTTGCTTTCACATCATATTCAATGCTTAACAAGAAAAATATGCACAAAACCATCTTATATAGACTTGCACTTTTTTTTAACTATCGGCGTACCCCTTGCATCTCTTTTTGGTGCAAGTGCTAGTTACATTTATATGGTGTTGAATCAAATAGAATTTGTTAGTTTGGGTCATTTATTTATTAATTAATATTTTTTAAATGGGTTTGGGTGAAACTTTTTGTTTTCTTAAATCTTTAAGAATTATTTAAAAGATTTTGTTTAAGTCACATCAGAGACTGTTATATATTATGGTTTAGTAGAAGATAAGGCTTGTATTAGCCACTTCTTAGTTTTAAAAATTATTGTGGACACAAGACGTATTAAGAAATTAAATATAGATTTTCCATCTTTTAAGTCATTTACATAATCAAATTCTAAATATCAAAGTAAAGAGAGTTGTGTTGTCTTGGAGTATTTGAGGGGATAGGTTTGAGCCCAAACTATTTGGTTGCTAACCAATGAGGCTGTCATGTTTGTTGCATATATCTTGAGAATATTCCAACAACAAAATAAATATCTAGGTGGGTGGTGGTCCTATAAATCAAACTAGCAGTTGAAATTGTATGTATATACTCACATGAACTAATGTCATAAAGGCATAAGATGCAAGCTTTAAATCTTGTTGCATAGGAGCACATAGTGTTTTGCAATTAGCCATACCAAACATATTGAGAATTTTGTTAGAGTATTTTGGTTAGATGATGAAGGTATACTTATATATTTTAATTATCTTACTACGCAAATAGAAATTGAGATGACTCCAATAGGTTATTTTTAACATTTTGTTTAAATTTTTCTTTCATATTGTGAATATAATCTTCAACTCTGCCACATAAAAAAATAGAGATAGATTATAGTGTCATCAGCCTTTTTAGTTCTAAAAGAGTTACAATGTCAAATTTGAAATGTTTGAAATTGAACTTTAAGAAATGATATATAGGTTGTTCATGTCAAGCTCATGTTATAAGTGTGGTTTTCATCAAACCAAAAGATCATCCTGTCAATGCCCAATACGACTACTACACTTATAGAATCCAAATGAGTCGGCTAGTCCCTTGTCACAAACCCCAAGAGGAGTGTTGGTGATTTTCCAATAATCTCACCCTCACCATTATGCAAGGGGATTCAAACATGTCACCAAGCTCTAATACCACTTCTTACAAGTGTAGTTGTGGTTGGACCAAAAAATTAGCCTATTAATGCTTGATACAATTGCTAGACTTATAGAATCTACATGAGGTCGTAAGCCCCTTGACAAAAACTATATAGGGAATACTGACTATTTTCCTACAACTCAATGAGCTTGTTTAAAACATATCATGTTTTTACAAGCCTACACACCTACCTTTATTTACCATTTGTTGTACATCATTATGGTTAAGTCATACATGTATTGTTTCCTTGATATCACCATTTAACAATCCAAATTTAGCATCCACCTCATGAAAATAAGACCTATTAATTTTCTACAAGAAAAAGAAAAGCACAAATGCTAGTCCATTTCATTGTAGGTGCAAAAGTTTTATACTAATTTATTCCCTCATTTTTAGCATAGGTTTTTGATAAATGTTAGGAATAATTTATTTTTTCAAGTGAACCATTTTCTTTATGCTTTTTTATAGAGACCTTCTTGCAACTAGTCAACTTATAGTGAGAACAAGAAAAAAGAACACCCATATGATCATCATACTCATTTTGCATAGGTTGCCTCAACACAACAGTATTTTAATGATATCTGTAGGATGTTGATTTCATTCCATTATAAAATTGAGTTCATCAATAGACACCAAGTTCCTTTGATATTGGATTGATCCCACTTGCATATGCAAAATTGGGGGCCTCTGATCCTCACATACACTTCAACATGGTCATTACCTATGAGATCATCCCAAAATAAACATTGTGTTGTTTATTCAAAAAGTCTAACAAAGCAACCTGTTGCCTTCTAACTAGAAGGATTATGCCTTTGCTCTCAAAACAAGAAATAGGTAACCAGACCTCTAGAATAAAGGATTTATGCAGCTAAATGAAAGTGCAATTAATCTAGATGAGAGATGCAATTATTAATCTAAGAAATGAAGAAGCATAGTATGCTAAAATGGATGCATATTTAAAATCTAAATGATATTACAATGAAAGAAATAAAGCTATGCAAATGTAAGCAAACTGAGTAAGAATTTCAGCATAAATTCGACGCAAATTCCAAAATTCATCCTCTGTGATGAGGAATGGAGAGCTTCTTTTATAGAATCCAAGAGGTGATTGACGATCAAGATTAACCGAAATGGATGGTCAAGATTGAAGAGGAGAGCCAGTCATAAAAGGTAACTTTCTCATGAAAAGGGAGTTAACTGGTTGCCTTTGAGTGATAAAAGGAGTTAACTGAGTCCTTTTGAGTGATAAAAGGAGCTAACTGAGTCCTTTTTGAGTGATAAAAGGAGTTAACTGAGTCCTTTTTGAGTGATAAAAGGAGTTAGCTAAGTGCCTGTTGAGTAATAAAAGGAGCTAACTAACTGTCTTTTGAGTGATAAAAGGAGCTAGCTGGTTCCTTTTTTTGAGTGAATATTTAATTTAATAAAATAGAATATGCCCTCATAGATGGATAACTTTAACTAATTGAATAATTAAATTTAATAATTAAAAAGATGATATATCTTATTAAATTAAATGTATTTAATTCCTTTGTATATTAGCTAAAGAGGTAATTTTAATTTAATTAAAGTAGAACACTTATAATTAAATTAATTTAAATCAATAGGTTTGTGTAGCTAATTTGAGTCGATATTTAGGAATTAAATAAATAATATGATTAATGCAAATTATGATTTTTTGCATTTGAAACCTAGGTCAAGTAGCAATTATTAGAATTAAGATTGCCTAGTAAAATAGGACTTAGGAATAGTTGAATAAGCCAAAGTTGGTTAATATGGCAATGTGCCAATTTTGGGGTATTACACCACTTACTCACTTGCAAGTACTTATCGTGTCTACTTTATCTATCTCATGAATTTTTAAATCATAGTTTAGGCTTAATGAGTTCATTATTGATATTAAATCAATGAAATATGTTGAGAACCAATAGACATTAAGAAGGGTTCCTAGGAAGGGTGCACCAACAATAATAAAAACTCTATTTATCTTCATTCAGTTAATACATCACATAATTCATTGATATGATTAGAAAAAAAAATTGAGAGCAAAGAAGCCATAAGATATCACATTAATATTTGTGCATGGAAGACTAAAATTGGTAAAAATAGAACAAGATTCACACCAACTATATGATAATATTATTTTCAACTTCTTGGCTAAAGGGAAAGGAACTAATTGTGCTTGGTATAGATAGGGGAACTACTTTATGCATAGTAAAAGCTTGTGGCCACTAAGTATTATGCCCTTTTGAAGGAAAGGAACACAACATAAAAAAAATAAGAATAATATATTTGAGCTAACGAAGAATATATTCATAAAAAGAAAAATATTAATTTTTTTTATTGTAGGTGTATTCCATTTCTGCTAGTCTTCTTTTTCTTTCTCAATTTTTATCAATCTTCTATAATCTAATTGCTCATCCTATTGCATGTGTATTTTACAAATCCAAACAACATCATTCATTTATATTCATCACAACTCTATCAGACAACTTAAACATCATATACTAAGGCTTGATTCTTGGGTTAACAATATTAAATAGTCAAAGTTGGCATACTTTTCCAAGCTTGATTTTTTCCTTAGTTTGTGATGTTTAAGGATGACCTCAATGCCTTGCTCTATAGCCATTCATCATGTTGGAAAAAAAATTTGCAATGAATAGATTAAGAATTGTTGACTAAAATAAAACAATCTTTGGCATTTACAAAGAAATGATGTAATGTTCATAACACTCTATCAAGTTGGCCTAAACTCATAGCATTTGTGAACATTACCAAGTTAGTATGCACTACTACATTAAGTCAAACCTAAAAGACTAAATTTGATTAATCAAGTTGGACAATAATCTCAGATAGATTATGTGACCATCCAAGAGTTATTGTGAAGTGAAATTTATCATTTCTTTTATAATACTTGAGATGTTCTCATACACTACAACTTTTGAAATATCTAAGAAAACAGGATATAGAGAAGTTCTATAAGTAGATCCTATTATTTCCCAAAGTACCAAAGGCTTTAAACAATGTATATTTAATCTGAAAAGAAATCACAATCATAAAGACCATAGTATAGAATGAATTAGCATTTACGTACATTGTTCCCATATTATGACCATGGATCTAGAATTTCATAGAAATGGAAACATGATTTTAAACATACTATATTCTATTATTCATCAAAAATAGCCACCAAAGAGTACAATTTCCAATTGAACTTCATAAATCAACTCCAAATTGTTACAAAAGAACTATCATATACCATCATCCTTGATTATCTTTAGTCACAAGCAACACACTATCTTTGCTAACCCAATATTGAATATTTGATCACTAACATTAATAAACAGTAGTAAATTTTTGAAAAACCTTTGAAAAGGGAAAAACACATCTAGAATCATCTTACTCAAAAAACTAAAAGAATATTTGAGCTACTATATTTTTATATATGTTAAAAAGATTACATTTACCATTAATGATAATAATTTTTCATGTGTATCAAATTAATGACTAGAAAGTACACACATTATATCACACTATGGAATAGTTTAAGGACCATGAAAATAAAAAAAAGGATGCATTAAATCAAGCAATTTATTTATTATATTGATAAAATCACAAGGATTTTGACAAAATATTTACTAGAAGATCTAAAGTTACAAGTTCAAAGTCTAGCCAACATGAATATTTGGTACCTTAAGAATTCATAAATAATTTATTGCTATTTATTGATCCACTATTTGAATTGGATGTAGAACTTGCGAATGATAAAAAAATAAAATTGAGTTGAATAATGCGATATCCATAGGCCCTCTCCTATATCTTGTGTTGATTTCTAAGTGGCGCATCATGAACTATCAATAACATTAAAGCATTCAAGTCTTGGGAGTGAGAAATTCCTAAGTTTTATTATTCATCAAATATTCGCTTCATCAAAAACCAAAACTTTGTCTCAAGATTATAAAATTATAAAGTTAGAAACTCCTCTTGAGAATTTTTTTTAATATGCCTAGAAGATATCAACTTTCTTGATAATTATAGAATATGAAAGTTAGTCATAAATGAACTTTAAGATATATAGAAATCTATGATCTTTCACTTATCTCATCATTAAGGGTGAGCCCACAATAGTGGGTGCCACTTTTGCGGAATGAACAAAATTAGCATTGTTTAAAATAATTTGAATTAAGATTGTTCACATGAACTATATATGTTCGCAGGAATACATAAATTATGTTCGTGTGAACTGCATTTCATTATGTGTTTGCGCAATCATATAATGAAAAAATGTTCACAACTTTATACATAATTTTTCACAATATGTTCACACAAACATATAATCTATGTTTGTACGAACATTGTGTTCACACAAACATATAATCTATGTTTGTATGAACATTGTGTTCACATGAACATGGATTATTTAAAAAAAGCTTTTGTTCTTTTTCAGATTTTTTTTTAAATGGCCTTTTGACCCTCTAAACTAGAATCAAATGGCCTCCTACTATAAATCTAAAAATGTGAAATTGTTCTGCTTGGAGCAAGCTTTCCAATCACTATAATTTTAATCAGCAGTATATTCATTAAGACTTTCAAATATGAGTTTAACTCATTATAGGTTGATTAATGATTGAATATCAACTGACTTTGACACTTTGGGAAAAATTGTAAATTAGGTCAATTTTTTTTTTGAAAAATCACTAAGAAATAGGTTACTAGGTTAGCTTTCTATTGAAAACACAAAATTTGGTTTATGATATATTGAGTTCAAGTTATGCTTGTCAAAATGAACGTATGTCTGAGTTACGATAGAAGTCACTTCAAAACTTCATAAACTATACAATATTAACCCAAATTGAATCAAACCAAATGGATCCTCTAGATATTGATGTTACAAATCCAGCATCAAAAGAATTACCTTATTATCATTTGTAGAAAAAAAAAGTTATTCTTGTCAAGTAGATTGTCACTCTTTCAAAATTTTGATTTTTCATATGTACCACTTTTCGGAGGAGAAGAAAAATTTGACTTAAACAAAAAAAAAAAAACAATTAATAAAAAAATATGGTTACAAAGAAGGAACAGAGTACTAGAAATCACTAGTTTACATTATCTTCAAATTATTCATAGTTTTAGAGATGTAGTCACTTGAATGTAACATTTGTTTCAAAAATGTTGATTTCAGTGTCAAAATTGTTCAAGAAGCATTTTTCATTCTCTACCCTCACCTATATTTGTATTTGTTTGTATCATTGGTTGCATTGTTAAAAGAAAGATATGTGGCATAAAGTGATTCATTGCATTAAAAAAAATGACATTGCAAGTATGGAGAAAAATCTCCTGCAAGAAAACTGACTCTAAGTTGAACATATGACAGTTGTCAGCTACAAGACTATTGTAATGCCTACCCATACCTGACCTTTTTAATTTGTTTTGACTGTATGTTTTTAGGTTTGTTCTATGATTATCGGTACCTGGTTACAAGAATTGATTGATTTTATTTCATAGTCAGTTATATATATATATATATATATATATATATATAAAATTACTTTAGTGCTAGTTACTTCAGTTATTTCATGACTGTTCGATGATGATATATATGTTCATGTATTCACTTTTAGTTATTGAATGATGTTAGTTAGCCAAATGATTTTTATGCAGTTTCTATGGATATTTACCCATACTTGCATGTGTATGGTGTGTGTGTATGTTTTCTTTATGTATGACGTTTCTGGTGTGGTTGAGGAAGGGAGTCATAGTCATTTACTAGTTGGGATCTACACGATGAACCTTCCTACCATTGTCTATTTAGTTTAGAATATTGTGTTTGTACATGCGTTGATTTTATGCAAATTGCAGGTATCGGGTATCAACTTCCCTGAATTGCCAGGATGAGCGTACCCTATTGCAATATCTCAATGGTAAGAGAGGGGAAACAACTCTTGAGTCTAAATCCTATCCTTAAACCATTTGTCCTAAAAAGTAGGGCAAGAATCTAAGTTAGTTCACCTTTCCCAATTCATCAAGTGATGTGAATTCATGATTATAACCCTAGAGTTTGATTATGTTCTTTTGTTGAGTTTTCATATTTTGGTTCTGTGGGTCTATCATGATTTTTTGTTTTAATTAAATCAAATTAAAAGATAATTTAATAGAAATTTTATAAAGAAAATTTGATATTTAATTATATTTAATTAATTGAGAAATTAATTAAATAAAAGAATTAAATTTAAAAGATTATATTAAAGTTCTATTTTTGATGTATTTATATTTATTTAATTTAATGATAATTATTTAGGAGTTTAATTTTAATAATAAATTCTAAATAATGTTATTAATTAAGTTAATAAATATATTATTAAAAAATGTCTTGTGAATTAATTAAATAAAGGAATTAAACTTAAAGATTTAATTAAAGTTCTAATTTAGGCATAATTATATTTATTTAATTTAATAATTATTATTTATGAGTTTTATTTTAATAACAAACTCTAAAAATATTATTAGTTGAATTAATAAATATATTATTAAAACGTCTCATAATTGATAAGACAGAGTAAGCAATTATTTAATAAAGTTTATTTTAATTAAATTGCATAAGCTTATGCATGAAATTAAAATATAGTAAATTAATTAAAGAGAGAAAGCTAATTATTTAAATAAAGATATTTTGTAATTAAATGTCTAAAAGAGTTGTGTATGAAAAGGTAAAAGGTAATAAAGTAATTGGTCAGTGAGTTCCCTCTTGTGATTGCACAATTAGAGCCCCAAATTAGGAGAGAACTCTTTATCAAAGATCTAGAGCTTATTTTGCAATTACACAGGTTTTGGAGAAGCAATTTTCAAAGAATGAAGCCTTTAAGAAGGAAGGGGTTTTCTCGTGTGCTTCGTGCATTTGTGTTTTTGCGTGTTAGCATCAAATCTAGGTAGGATCTCGTAGTTTAATTGTACTATGGATTTCAATTCTTCAAATTCATGTCTTCTTCGTGCCTGGATAAATTTGTTTTTAGAGTTTTAAATGTGGTTGAAAAAACCTTGTGTTAAAATCTTCTATGCCTTGTTCTTAATACATCTTTGAGTGAAGTAATTTGATTGAAACCCTTGTTTGAGAATATTGAATTTTCATTATAGAATTGTTTTTGATTTAATCTGAAACCTCATAATGGATTTATTGATCTTTGTTTCAGAAACATTTGTGAATGATTATAGCTTTGAAATATTTGTCTTATTGATTAGAAAATGGGATGAGAGTTTAGAAAGTTTTCATTTTTAGTAATGTTCCTATTTTTGAAAGCTGTCTATTTTAAGCAAGTTTCTATTTTTGGAAAGTTTCTATTTTTAGCAAGTTTCTATTTTAGGATATTTTCTATTTTAGCAAGCTTTATTTTGGGAAAGTTTCTATTTTTGGCAGGTTTCTATTTTTGAAAAGTTTATATTTTTAGTAGATTTCCATATTTTGAAAGTTTCTATTTTTAATATGTTTCTATTTTTGAAAAGTTTCTATTTTTAACACGTTTCTATATTTAGAAAGTTTATGTTTTTAACAAGTTTCCATTTTTAGCACCTGTTTGGGAAAGTTTTTCCAAACTTTAATAAATTTAAAATTATTATGGTAATAATTGATAATTATTATTATTTATAATTTTAATAAGTATTCTTAAAATTTTAAATTTAATTATTTGAAAATTTGATTTGTTACTTTATTATTTAAATATAATTCTAAAGTAAATTAAAAATCAAAGAAATTAATTGGGACAATTGATTTTTTTTTATAAACTTGGATGTGTTTATATGGTTCAGATATATGAAACCGATTTGTAACACTTGGGAAATTTTATTATTTGAAAACATTAGTAATTATAATACTTTGAGAAAATGAAAACTGAAACACTGATTGAGATCGAAAACAAGTGAAAATGGAACTATTGTGTTTTCAAAACCTAATATATGGTGAAAGTTACTTTTGTATGTACTCTTTTTATGACGTGTGATTTTACTGTTGGGTGTCAGGTTGATTTAGCTTTGAATAGTCAGGATGTTTACCAGAGGCTTGGGAGTTTTGTTTGTGCTGTCATGATGACATTTTGATCTCGATCTTTTATACTCAACCATGGTAAGGTGTCTAGCATTCTCTATGAGGTGTTTTGAGATATTTATTGTTATTGTTTTTCAATGTTCTTGTGTGAAACTGAGGTGAATAGTGTGACCTATCTTATATAACCTTTGAGTCTTCAATCAATTGTATTTGGATTGCCTTTCAGTCACTTGTATAGGACTGGGGTGTTTGTATGATTTGTTCTTGGTGATGTCATGTTATGACATGGATTGGTTTATGTATACTTGATTTTGGGATTAGTCCTATTAGGATGATCGTATTGGTGGAATCTATGATTATGATTACTGATTTTCAGTGCTTTTCATTTGCTTGTTTAAGAATTGATGTATGGTATGTGGTATTTTGAGATCTTTTTTATTTTACTAGGCTTAGGGTAGGTTATCTATATGTCATGTTGGGAAGTGGCTTGCAATGGAGGTCGAGACCCTAAAGAGGCTGATAGGTAACCCATTGTAGGTTATTTAATATGTGATAACATTTTATTGAATGAGTTTAAAATGAATTAATAAGAGTCATTGTTTTCCTCGGCCATGCCTCGAGTGCTAGTACAGGCTAGGATTGGAGAAGAGAGGATGCTTGGTTGTGACCATGCTTCATTAGTATGCCTTGTTAGTATGAAAGGATACTAGTGCCACATAGAGTCATTAGGGGGGGCGAAGGATTGAAAGACTAGCCATGTAACCCTAAAGTTGGTTTGTGCGATGACACTTGCCCACATGCATAATAGATTTCCTATGCGTTTGTGTTGCCTCTAGGTTTAGTTGATACTTGTGTCTTGGTACCCTTTGAGGTAGTTTTCTTTCAAGTGATTTCTTGAACCTAGATGTTGGTTTGAGTTTTGAGTTTTTTATCCTATTTGGGACTTGAGATTATCTCCTCAATGCAGTGGGAGTGGGTCTTTTTGGGTTCCACAAGGTCGGTTGGTAGTGCTTTTTCTTATACCATTGAGATCTGACTGTTTGATGTCGTTGCTGGATGTGTTTGTGCAAATGTTCCTTTTTATCTGATCTTGTATTTCTATGATGGATGGTTATATTCTAAGTGTATTATATTTGATTTCATATATCTTAAGAGATGTTCTGATCTATTTCATGATGTATATTATTTTAGACCTTCATACCTTGTGACATGTACAGTAGATGATGGTGCATTATGATTATTGCCAAGTGGCATTCGAGATGATTGTCTATTGTTTAAGTGGAATCATACTTGTGCATTATTCTTTGATGTGAATTTATTATATATTGGTTGTAGTGTTAATTAAAAATTAGATATTATTCATCGTCATGGGACCCTTAAGTGTTGTAACCTATTTATGTGTTGTTGAGGTATGAGTGTATGTTAATTGCTTCTGCTATTCTATTACTATTATGTATGTTATCTTCTTTTTTTTAAATGTTTAAAAAACTTAGTGAAACTTTAGGTTAACTTCTTCTGAGTCACATGGTAGGGCATTACATTTGGTATCAAAGCCTGAGTTTCTACATTGGAAGCTTTGCGTATATTGGAATGCCACTAGTTGATAACTAGTTGAACTAAAATGAAACTTGAACCATCATATGTATTTATTGCAAACTTGAACTAGTTGAACTGAAATGCAACGTAAACAATGTTATGTATCTTTTAAAACTTTAACACTTGGAAACTTCAAACTTGAACACTTGAAACTTGAAAACTTTAGACTTAATACTTGAAACATAGAAGAAGCCAAAACTCTTGAGTTGGATTTCAGACATATTTTCTTATGATTATTCTTTAAGCTAGTATGCCTTTGATTTTCTTTGTGAGCATTATGTTGTTCTTGTTTGGGTGTTTTCAGTAGAGTTACAAACTTGAACCTAAAGACTTTGAACAAAAAAAATTAGAAGCAGTGAAACTTTTGAACATGAAACTTGGAAACTCATAACATTTATGTTCTTAACTTTTGATTTATCTCTATACATTATAACTTTTATGTTTTCCAATGGAATTAGAGATGTTGATCTTTTGTTTGGATTGTTTTAGGGGATCTATTTCAGTTTTTGTTAAAAAGATGAATGTTGGATCAATAGAGTTTTTCGATTTATTATTAAACCAGAATCATATTGCTCTAATAACTTAAAGTGTATACATAGTTAATTTATTTGTATTAATCTCTTAAATGAGCTCTTTTTTGACATTATAGATAGTATTCTTTGACTTTTAGTTACCTTATTCATTGTAGTAGGCTTCCAAGAGTAAGCCTAAGTCTAGGGGGAGTGGATGTAATGCCTACCCCTAGTTTAGTTTTATCTTTCTTGTAGGCTTCCAGGAGTAAGCCTAAGTCTAGGGGGAGTGGATGTAATGCCTACCCCTACTTGACCTTTCTAATTTGTTTTGTCTAGATTCTTTTAGGCTTGTTCTATGATTATGTTTTATGACTATTGGTACTTGGTTATCGAAATTGATTAATTGTATTTCATAGTTAGTTAATATATATGTTGAGTTACTTTAGTATTAGTTATTCTAGTTATTTCATGACTGTTCGATGATGATATATATGTTCATGTATTCACTTTCAGTTATTGAATGATGTTAGTTAGAAAAATGATTTTTATGCAGTTTCTATGAATACTTACCCCATACTTGCATGTGTATGTTGTGCGTGTATGTTTTTTTTATGTTTGATGTTTCTAATGTGGTTGAGGAAGGGAGTCATAGTCACCTACTAGTCGAGATCTACACGATGAACCACTTCCTGCCATTGTCTATTTAGTTAAGAATATTATAATTGTACATGCATGGATTTTATGCAAATTGCAAATACTAGGTATCGACTTCTGTGAATTTCTTGGATGAGCGCACCTTATCGCAATATCTCAATGGCAAGAGGGGAGATAACTCTTGAGTCCAAATCCTATCCTTAAACCATTTGTCCTAAAAAGTAAGGTAAGAATCTAACTTAGTTCACCTTTCTGAATTCATCAAGTGTCATGAATTCGTGATTATAACCCTAGAGTTTGATTATGTTCTTTTGTTGAGTTTTCATATTTTGGTTTTGTGGGTCTATGATGATTTTTTGTTTTAATTAAATCAAATTAAAAGAAAATTTAACAATTTAATTTAATGAAAATTTTATAAAGAAAATTTTATATTTAATTATATTAAATTAATTTTGAAATTAATTAAATAAAAGAATTAAATTTAAAAGATTATATTAAAGTTCCATTTTTGACATATTTATATTTATTTTATTTAATGATAATTATTTATGAGTTTTATTTTAATAATAAACTCTAAATAATGTTATTAATTAATTTAATAAATATATTATTAAAAAATGTATTGTGAATTAATTAAATAAAAGAATTTAACTTAAAGATTTAATTAAAGTTCTAATTTAGGCATATTTATATTTATTTAGTTTAATAATTATTATTTAGGAGTTTTATTTTAATAATCAACTCTAGATAATATTATTAGTTGTATTAATAAATATATTATTTAAATGTCTCATAATATATAAGAGAGAGTAAGTAATTATTTAATAAAGTTTATTTTAATTAAATTGCATAAAGCTTATGCGTGAAATTAAAATATAGTAAAGTAATTAGAGAGAGAAAACTAATTATTTAAATAAAGATATTTTGTAATTAAATATCTAAAAGAGTTGTGTATTAAATAAAGATTTTTAAAGAATGAAGCTTTTCAGAAGGAAGGGGTTTTCTCGTGTGCTTCGTGCATTTGTGTGTTTGTGTGTTTGCATCAAATCCAGGTAGGATCTCATGGTTTAATTGTAATATAGATTTCTATTCTTCGAATTTCTATCTTCTTCATGTCTGGATAAATCTAGTTTTAAAGTTTTTTAATGTGGTTGAAAAACCCTTGTGTTGAAATCTTCTATGCCTTGTTCTCAATAAGTCTTTGAACAAAGTAATTTGATCGAAACCCTTGTTTGAGAAAACTGATTTTTTGTTATAGAATTGTTTGTGATTTAATTTGAAACCTTGTAATGGATTTATTGTTCTTTGTTTCAAAAACATCTGTGAATGATTATAGCTTTGAAATCTTTGTCTGATTGATTAGAAAATGGGATGAGGGTTTAGAAAGTTTCCATTTTTAGTATGGTTCCTATTTTTGGAAATTTTCAATTTTTAACAGGTTTCTATTTTTGAAAAGTTTCTATTTTAATATGTTTCTATTTTGGGAAAGTTTCTATTTTTAGCAAGTTTCTATTTTTGGAAATTTTATGTTTTTAGTAAGTTTTCATTTTTGTGAAGTTTATATTTTTAGCTGGTTTCTATTTTTGCAAAGTTTCTTTTTTAGTAGGTTTCCATTTTTAGAAAGTTTCTATTTTTAGCAAGTTTCTATAGTTAGAAAGTTTTTTTTTAACAAGTTTCCATTTTTGGAAGGTTTCAATTTTTAGCAAGTTTCCTTTTTGAGAAAGTTTGTCCAAACTTTAATAAATTTAAAATTATTATGGTAATAATTGATAATTATAATTATTAATAATTTTAATAAGTATTGTTATAATTTGAAATTTAATTATTTGAAAATTTGATTTATTACTTTATTATTTAAATATATTTCTAACGTAAATAAAAAATCAAAGAATTTAAGTGAGAGAATTAATGTTTTCTTTTATAAATTTGGATGTGTTTATATATTTCAAATATATAAAAATGATTTGTAATACTAGGGAAATTTTATTATTTGAAAGCCTTACTAATTATAATACTTTGAGAAAATGAAAACTGAAACCCTGATTGAGATCGAAAACATTATCAACTGTAATATTTGGAAATGAAAACTTGAAAACCTACAATTGAAAATGGAATTGCTAGGTTCTGAAAAACCTAATATATGGTGAAAGTTACTTTTGTATGTACTCTTTTATGACATGTGATTTTACTGTTGGGTGTCAGGTTGACTTAGCTTTGACCAGTCAAGATATTTACCAGAGGCTTGGGAGTTTTGTTTGTGATGTCATAATGACATTTTGATTTCGATCTTTTTTACTCAACCATGGTAATCTGTCTAGTATTCTCTATGAGGTGTTTTGAGATATTGATTGTTATTGCTTTCCAGTGTTCTTGTGTGAAACTAAGGTGAATTGTGTGACCTATCTAATATAACCTTTGAGTCTTTGATCAGTTGTATTTGGATTGCCTTTCAATCACATGTATAGGACTGAGGTGTTTGTATGATTTGTTCTTGGTGATGTTGGTGATGTCATGTTATGACATGGATTGGTTTATGTATACTTGATTTTGGGATCAATCCTGTTAAAATAATCATATTGGTGGAATCTGTGATTATGATTAGTGATTTTTAGTGCTTTTCAGTTGTTTGTTTAAGAACTAATGTATGGTATGTGGTTTTTTGAGATCCTTTTTATTTTACTTGGCTCAAGGTAGGTTATCTATATGTCATGTTGGGAAGTGGCTTGCAATGGAAGCTGAGGCCCTAAAGAGGCTCATGGGTAACCTATTGTAGGTTATTTAATAAGTGATAACATTTGAAATTAAATGGGTTTAAAATGAATTAATCCTTGAGTCATTGTTTTCCTTGCCCATGCCTCGAGTGCTAGTATAGGCTAGGATGGGAGTAGAGAGGACACTTGGTTGCAACCATGCTTTGTTAGTATGCCTTATCAATACAAAATAATACTAGCATCAAATAGAGTCACTAGGGGGCCAGAGCTTTAAAAGACTAGCCGAGTAACCTTAGAGTTGATTTTTGCGATGACATTTGCCCACGTGCATAATAGATTTCCTACATGTTTGTGTTGCCTCTGGGTTTAGTTGATACTTGTGTCTTGGTACCCTTTGAGGTAGTTTTCTTTTAGGTGATTCCTTGAACCTAGATGTTGGTTTTGACTTTTGAGTTTGTTATCCTATTTGGGACTTGAGTTTATCTCCTCAGCATAGTGGGAGTGGGCCTTTTTGCGTTCCATTAGGTCAGGTGGTAATGCTTTTTCTTATACCATTGAGATCTGGCTATTGGATGTGTCTGTGCAAATGTTCCTTTTTATCTGATCTTGTATTTCTATGATGGATGGTTATATTCGAAGTGTATTGTATTTGATTTCATATATCTGAAAACAATGAGATGCAGTTAATAATTGGTCATAAAATAAATGAGTTTGGTGAATATTTTATTTTTGCATATGCATGAAAAATGCATTATATTCCTTTCTTGTCAAGCAATCAACTTGCCCAACTCACTGACACACTCTAATGCACATTTCATTGGGTTTCTTATTACAAAAAGGAAAACAATGGGGTGAAAGTGAAAACACATCGAATTAGATAAATTCCATATCTTTATAACCACATGAGACTCACTACCTCAACCATAAACTAAATTAACAAAAAAATATAACAAAATTCTTGTCCATCAACTGAAAACAAGTTGATAATTGCCAATGTCATACATGGTGGGCTTGGGTCTTCCAAGGGTTTATTTGGCAACCTAGGTTCAATTCTGCAAGAGATTGGCATCCTCAAGCAACAAATGCAGCTATTGAGCAAGGAAATGGAGCAACTCAGAAAAACTTCTAGAGGGGAGCGAACATTGGGCCCACATATTGATAAACTTTCGGAGGTTATTGGGAGTCCAGAAGAAGTGAAAAATCTGATGCATAAGATACCACTACTTGAAGCAAAATAAAGGGTGATGGATAAAGAGATAAGTAGCATTCAGGGGAAGCTGTCGAAACTGGAATCAAAGTTGGACAATTTGGATAAATTGTTCAAACAGTTGGTGGACAATGTGAGTAACCTCATGAAGAGGAATGAGATTGACAAGGGCCAAGTCTCGCCTCCGAGGGCAGAGATTTAGGGACCAAGCAAACATACCCGTTCTCACTCTAAGAAGAATGAGGAACTTAGTAAGAAGGACGAGGTGAAGGCTATTGCTGAAAATATGCAAACTCTAGTGGACCAGGCTGTTGACCTCATAAAGACTTCTTAGCTGGTCAGTAGCTATTCTTTTACTGTACTTTTGCTATTTTTTCTAGCTCTGTATTGTGTGACCTCATGACTATTTTTGTTGGAAGTATGTCTCATGTTGTTCTGTGCTTTTGTTCTCTGATGTTCTTTTCTCTTGTTTATCTCTAGACTTTTGTTATTGTAAAGGTTTTGGGTCCTTTAAGACCTATTTTTACTTAATCAAAACACCACTAGTGCCTACATATATATGACCCCCATAAACTATTAAACATGAACCTGTCCTATCTTTCTAGCCATCTTATTTCTTCATTCCACCTGATGTATACCTCTTCTAGTCACTTCAAAATGAAACCATTGTGGTAAACAAAAATTGATTAAAGCCATGAATAAATATTTGAGCATAATCAATTTGAGTTTAAAGTAGAAATCAGATGAGTTTTTAAAGTAAAGCTTCAAGTTCAAAATTCATATTGACAAGAACAATGAAAGAAAAGACACCACAAAAACACAATAATCTTGTCTCTTGTTATTTGTGGACATCTTTTTATTATCATTTTCTAACAATATTTATTTTTTGTATTATTACTTATTATTTTACATAATGTTTACCTTTTTAATATTATAAATATATCTATTTTATCTTAATTTTATTAGAAAACTATATTTAAAAATATCATTCACAGATTTCTATTAATGTTACAATAGGAGATGTTTGATTGTTTAGCCCACAAATTTTCATAAAAGAAAAAAAAAATCATATGGTAAAAAATTAAAATTACATCTAGTAATTGTGCTTTATAAAAAGTAATGGAATAAATAAACTTAAGAGTTTTATTATATTTTATAATAATAAAAAATCTTCGCTTAATATTTAGAAGAAATAATTAATTTTAAAAAAATTATAAATAATTATGAGAACTATTAGAATTTAATAATAATTATTCAACATTCAAGGATTAATATAGATTAAAATTAATTATAATAATTCATATCTTGAAAGATACAAAAATAATATTATAAAATATTGAAAACTATATATATCTCTTTTATGAGACTTTGTATTAACATACATAGAACCACTTGATTAACATGTTCAAAATTAATCATATTCACATCTCCTTTTTACAAGGAGTTTCAAATACATAAATAATCATGTGACAACATTATAACATATGAGTAGCACATGTTGGAGTTTATTTCATCTATTCACAAAAGACTATCAAGATATAGAGTAAGAACACTTTTTTGCGAGGGTGGGGGGAGTGTCAGGGGTTTGATGAGTGGCAGGGACTTAGGATGTAGATGTAGACCAGCTTCCCCTATTTCCTAGTTCTATGTCGTTCATATTTGCTTCATTACTAATAAAAGGTGAGATATCTATAGGAAATTGAAAAGTTCTAGGGGTGCCAAGAAATGCACCACTAATTGTATGTAATCTATCAACTATCTCTATCATATTAGGTCGTTCTTGAGGTAACTCCCTTGTGAAAAAAAACCCAATTTGTATAGTCTGGATAAGACACTCCATTTCCTTTGATGTCTTTGATTCATGAGCTTCAATAAGAAGGTTATTATCCACCACATGTGAAATTCCATTTGGAAAATGCATTTCTACCCACTTTCGTAGGTTGATTCCTTCCCTAAACATATCATTTGTTGGTCTCTTCCTTGTTAGCAACTCTAAAAGTAAGATTTAAGAGCTGTAAAGATCTCCTTTTCTATTCAAATTTCTGCCTATTCCATACTCTATATTAAGAAATAAACTAAAATTAATTGTTGTAAATTGTTTGAAGAATTCAATCATTTACAAGATAAACATGGAAAAGTAATAAAATATAAAGAAAAAATAATAAGAAAATTATACTCGGTGCAATGTATCCAATAGATCCTTTGAGTGCATCTGTAGAAGCCACAAAATCTACAGAATTGCCAAAAATAAGTTTGGAAAGGCCAAAATCGGCTATGTATGAAGTCATATCATCTCCTAATAAGACATTGTTGGGCTTGAGGTCACAATGAATCACTTGAACAAAGCATTGATGATGAAGATATGTCATTCCTTGTGCTATCTTTGTTGCTATCCTCATTTGATTATTCAAATTTAGTCTGCAATTTCCCCCTTCACTAGGATATATCCATCTCTCTAAACGTCCATTTGACATGAATGAAAGAATTAAGGCTTTAAAATCGAGGTTAGAGCATGTTGAAATGATTTTTATTATGTTGCGGTGTTGAACTCTCTTTAATACATTGCATTCTCTACTAAAATTTTGGTGATCCTATTCATCTTGCAACTTAAGAACTTTAACAGCAACATCTCTACCACTATTTAAAATCCCTTTATAAACTGACCCAAAACTACCAGTTTCTAAAAGATTTTCATCTCTGAACCCACTAGTAGCATCTATGAGTTCTCGATATGAAATTTTTGGAGGCCATACTTTAAGAGTAGGGATATTGGAACCTTTGCATGATTTATAGGAAAATGCTACCAATAGAAGAGACATAATAAAAATTACAATCCCAACTACAACTGGAATTATTACCTTTCTTGAAATTGATGGTTGTTTGTGTTTGGGAAGAGAGCATGGTGGCAAATTTATCCACCCACCACAAAGTCCAAGATTTCCCATAACTTCTGAGGCATCAAGTGTTGCAAGAGCTCCTCCCCTTGGGACCTCCCCAGTTAACCTATTTGATGATAGGTTGAAATGTTTGAGCATTTTCATCTCTTTAAAAGCTACTGGTATCATACCTAACAAATTATTACAAGAAAGATCCATGTACAATAGATTTTGTAGATCTGCCAATGATGCAGGGATTGGACCCTCAAATTCATTCGTAGAAAGATTTAGATACTCCAATGCCTTGCAGCTTGCTAGTGCACTAGGAATGACACCTGAGAAATTGTTTAGAGAAACATCTATGGCTAAAACCATAGCCATTTTGCTCATTTCCAAAATAGAATCTTGCAGAGAATTTGCAGAAACGTTGAAATAGAGCTGGAGATTTTGAAGACCTGCGACATCAGAAGGAATATTTCCCACTAGTTTGTTGTGTGCCAAGTCCATCAATTCTAGAGTCTTGCATCTACCTAAACTGGCAGGTATTTTCCCTGATAGGTGATTGTGATGAAGAGAAAGCATTCTTAGCTGTGAAAGGTTGCCAAGAGTATCTGGAATTTTTCCTGATAGAATATTTTCCTCAAGTGACAACAATCCAAGTCTTTTCGATTGGCCAAAACTTTCTGAGATTCTTCCCTCCAAGTTGTTAGTGCCAAGTAATAATCTTTCCAGATTTTGAAGTTTGCCAAATGTAGATGGAATGGTCCCATTGAATCGAAAAACACTTGCAGTTGAGTCCAATTACCCACTAAGCTCGATATTTCTCCAGTGAGATGGTTTGCTCCCAAGTACAATTCTTGGAACTCTGATAGACTTTTAAGGAACTCCCCCCAGGGAATCGGGCCTTCTAAGCTGTTCTGATTTAGCGCCAATACTTGGAGATGAGTGGAATTGGAAATGGCCGCGGGGATCGATCCTGTCAAGTTGTTGATGTTAACAAGCAGCCAGTTTAGCTGAGTAAGCATACCCAAGGCAGCAGGAATGTCGCCTATGAGTCTATTTTCGCACAAGTCCATGATAATTAAGGAGGACAGGTTTCTAAGGAAAGGTGGCATTATGCCTGTCAATTTATTTCGTGCTAATTCTATGGTTTCCAAATTTGAAAGAAGATCAAATTCAGACGGAATGCTTCCACTTAAATTGTTATAGGACAACCCAAGCTCTCTCAAGCGAAAAAGCCTTCCAATCTGATATGGAATATGGCCCTGGAAGCTATTATTTTCTAGATCAAGAACTCTAAGGAAGGAAAGGTTTCCTAGGAAGGGAGAGATGGGGTCATATAATCCCATACCAGTGAGATTCAAAGAAACCACGCGCTGTCTGCGAGAAGAGCAGGTGATACCAATCCACTCGCAAAAGGTGTGATTGGGAGACCAATCGAGCAAGGAATTATATGGGTCCAAAAGCAGAGAAGCCTTGAAATCATTCAGAGATTCCTGATCGGAATAATTAGAAAGCTTTGGCAGATGATCAGAAGAAGCAGAATAATCATCAGAGAACCAGAAAAACAGTAACAAACTAATCATCATCTTCATTCTCATCTTGGTCTATGAAAACACACAAAAAAAAATATTCTGAAGGAATGAAAGGTGGTAATGGTTGGTTCAATTTTATACTTATTCTGGAATACTTATTCTCGAATAGAAGATGGGGTTATGTATTCCTATTGTTGTTTGGTTCACCCAGAATTTGATGCAGAATTCACAGAATCAAAAAATTTTGTTTTCTAAAATTAAAAAAATTGAAATAAAAATACGTATTCCTATTTCACCTATTTAGATGGAATAGCAAATTCTCATTTTTGGGTCAAAATTGAAATACGTATTCCAATTTTATTCCTATTCCAATTCTGATTTAATACAACCAAACAGAAAATCCAAAATTTTAAGATAGAACCTCATTGTCTCTATAGAAAATGTAGATAATTATGACACTGGATAACATCACATTTCTAAATTAATTACTTAATTAAATTATATTTTATAAAACTATTATTTTATTTATTTCTTATAAATTTAAATATTTAATTTTCCAATTCTAATATTGTATATTTTAATATAATTTAATTCATTTTCATTGAAGTTGTATATGAATTGCACATGTGAAATGTACTTTAATACAAATTTTGACCAATATTTCTCACGCCAATATTATGTGACTCATATTTCAAATTATAATTAACTTCAAACAATTTTTTTAAGCTAAACAAAGGTAGAGTCATTAGTGGTATCCATCACCAAGATGAAAGAAGCCACAAAGATCACGTTTTCTTCACTAGTCTTATAATAAAATTTAGCATTATTTATTTATTTAATATAATATTGTATAGATTAAGAAAATACATTTTTTATAAAATATTTGTTGTCATTCTTATTATGTATAAACCTAATTTATATATAAGAATGCTAAAATTTTGTCAATATTTGAAAATATTATCATTTATATTTAGTAATAATTTATTATTTTAAAATTATTTATATAAAAATATTATGAGATATCAATTTTCTTATTTTACTTTTATTATGTAAAGTTTAGATTGAAAGGAAAAATATATTAAAAATGAGATGCATAGGAATCAAGTAAAAAAAAGTTATGTCAATTTTGATTATTTAACACTTTTATTCTATGAATCAAATTTTATTATAGTAAAATTTTCATTTGCATTATAGTAAAATTTTCATTTACATTACAAAAGACTTAAATAACAAAAGTGCCACATGTACCTTAAAATAATCTCTAACCTTAAAATGAACTCTAGATGTGGTATTTAAAAGAAATGTTTGAAGAAGATTTGACATGAAGAAGATCAAATATGTAGATTACATCATAGTGAAAAAAGTCTAGGTAAGATATGTAGATTAAATTATAGTGAAAATAGAATATTTTTGGTTGAAAAAGTAGCTAAAGATGTAGCATTTATACTTTTTCTTTGAATAATAGTTATTAAATTTATTTATAACATTTTCAATGATTTTAATAGAAATTGAAGAGTGGGTAAATAGATTATGTTATTGTTTGAATATGGTAATTTAGAGAAAATTAAGAATATGAATAGTTTGGAAATAGTTTTTAAGGTAAAATTAAAAAGTCAATTAACTAACAAGTTAAATAGAATAATATAACAAAAGATTATAAGATTATAGTGAATTGTAATGAAATAATAATATAGAAGAAGATTGTAGTTATGTAATGATATTATGAAACTTTGATTGCAAAGTTGAAACAATTTAAAATAGTTTGTAAATATAGAATACAATATCTAATATTCATTACAATCCAATTGATAATTACAACTTATATTTATCTCTATATACATTAGTTGAAACAATTAAAACTTTATAAAATACAAAATATATTTTATTTTATAATTTAAAATATCTTTCATAAGAAATTTAATTTTATCTTTTAAAATCTTCATTTTTGTATTTGTCATCACTTCTACTTAAGCATTATTTAATTATATATATATATATATATATATATATATATAAGCTATTTTTAATTTCTTAAATCAATAAAATTATTATATTTTCAAATATTTGGAGTGTTATAGGGATTGATTTCTATGAAGCACTATCGAAGAACACACACACACACACACACACACACACACACACACACACACGTATGTATGTGTGTGTATATATGTATATTTACATGTATGTATCTATGTATATGTGTGTGTTATTTAATAAAAATACTAAATATTAATACAATAAATATAATTAAACTATTATATTAAAAAATATGTTATTCTAAAAATATTTAAATATAAAATTATTTTTAAAAAATTAATTTTTCTAAATTCAAAATTAAAATTTCATGAAAAATATTAAAATACTAATTAAACTATATTAAATATTATTATCACTCTACTTAATTAAACTATGTTACCTATTATCATTACTTTGGTTGATTTTTTTATAATAATTAAATATATTGTATTGTTCTAGTTAACTAGACTTTTTATAACTACTACAAATATTAATCCTTTATTATATTATTTTTTAATATAAAATACTAATATAAATATGAATTAAAATAAGAAATTTGATATTAATGGGCAAGGGTGTAGACTAATTAAAGAAAATCAGAGTAAACAATAGAGAATAAGGCTACATGGCTTAAAGTAAAAAAAATTAATAGATAAACAATATTTTTTCTCCATTTTAAAATAGTTAAGAGAATAAAATTATGTCGATTAATTTCTTTGTAGTAAACATTATGACAAACCAAAATTATACTAAAATTTAGGCAAAATTTATGGAAGACTCTTAAAAATTTGTTCCTATTAACACAATTTTGCATAGACCAATCACATATCAAATAAGTTTAAAAGAAAAAAAATGCAAAAGTATTGTCTATGGCAAGTTCAACAAGTGTCATGCAGTGGTTTGCTGTAAGTAATAATAATTTAAAGTTTATTAAATTATTAAATATTTAATAAATAGGAGTACAATATAAGTATTAAAAGTTAGATGAAAAGAATTTATTTAAATGAAATGATTATATAGTAATAATAATAATAATAAATAATAAATAAACGATTATAACTCATAATGGAATAGTGTTTCTTAAGACCCAAATCTATTAGCAAATCAAATAGCATTAAAATATTTTCAATGATTTAAGAAATTAAAATACTCATATTTATACTTTTGAAATATGAAAGTGACAGTAAAAAATAATAATACATTTGTTTGGAATCAAAATTATTAATTTATTGCAATATTATATCTTAGGGCAAATACAATAAGATGAAATTGATAATGGGATAGACTAATCTCCAACAAAATGTACTAAAGACAAAACAAAGTCTAACTTGTTTTTTTACAGAATCGCGAAAACTTAATGATTTTTTTCCAAATTTTTTGTTGTTTTCGACTACAAACTATGCAGATCATGAAGGTCAAATGCTAAAATGAAAAATTTGTTTTAGATTTTTTGAAAATTGTTCAACATGTCCATTGATAATTCTCCACAACTTGAATGAATAAAGGAAAAAGGTTTAATTTGTCATCACTTCGCCAGCCTATTCCAGACGCAATAGGTAGTTGGAAAGGCAAGGTGAATACAAAGTTAGACTACTCGCTCGTCCCATTTTCCATATCATTTGAAATTTTATTTTGCATGAAGGATAAGGTGCACATCATCATTGCCATCCATGAAGGATAAACATAGGGCACACATCACTTTGTATCGGTTGGAGATGAGTTTACTTCATCTTTTGCACGTGAAGAAAAGTTACCTAACTTCGCCAGCACAGCCCTAAAGTTCCACTGCTCTCTATCCATGGCTTTGTAATTACTTGACGTTATGCTTGGTTGCAAGGAGAAGATTAATACAAGTCAAGTCAATCTTCTAGTTGTAGCATTTGTCATCACAAGAGTTTTCAAATTGTCACGGTTACCAACTCAATCTGGCCAATCGAGGAAAGATAGCTCGGCTTTGGTGAGACAGCTCTTATCATAGACTTTGAAAGCTTTTTCACGCCAGGATTTTTGTTGGCTAATGTGGTTAATCTATTTTTTTCAATAATTTAAATAATCAATATTTAGATTTATAATATTTTTTCCTAAATTTTTTAATATTTGAATTAATTATGCCGAGAGGCGTTCTATACAATCACAGCACAAATACCCAACACAAGAATATGCCAAAAAAGATTCTCCATCAATAAAAAAGAATTGGGAGCGGTTACAAACTTCCAAATTAAATATTAAAAAAGAATTCCTGAAATAATAGCTAGCCGAAATAATAGGAAGCCAAATGGAGGCCAAAATAATAGGACCAAAATAATAGGGCCCGAAAAAGTAGGGCCTAAAAAAGTAGGACCCGAAAAAATAGGGGCCAAAAAATAGGGCCCGAAAAAATAGGGCTTGAAAAAATAGGGGTGAAATAATTTCAATATGATTTTTTTTTTGTTAAATATAATTTTGCATGCACATTCATGCTTATTTTTTGTGGGGAGTGCGGGAATTTGAAACAAATTCATGGAATGTGAAGAGACGTCTGTTGGGGGATATGAGGAGCCTCTTAGAAGTTATAAAACCAAGGCTCCTCATTTCATTTTCATTTTATGTTTTTGCCGGAGCATAACTCTAACCCTAACCATGAGCATAACTCTAACCCTAACCATGAGCATAACTCTAACCTTAACCATGAGCATAACTCTAACCCTAAACTTAACCATAAACATAATTCTATCCCTAACTCTAACCCTAAATCTAACTCTACCATAACTAGACTCTAACCCTAACCCTAACCCTAACTTTAATCCTAACTAAAACCCTAACCCTAATCCTAAATCTAACCTTAACCTTGACTCAAACCCTAACCCTATCCCTATAATAACCCTAACTCAAGCCTTATAATAAGCCTAATCCTAACCCTAACCTTAACCATGAGCATAACTCTAACCCTAAATCTAACTCTACCATAATTGGACTCTAACCCTAACCCTAACCCTTACTTTAATCTTGACTCAAACCCTAACCCTAGCCTTATTATAACACTAACCCTAACCCTAACCATAACTCTAACCCTAACCTTAACTATGACCATAACTCTAACCCTAACCTTAACCATAAACATAACTCTAATCTGAACCTTAACCATAACCATAACTCTAACCCTAACCTTAACCATAAACATAACTCTAACCCAAACCTTAACCATAACTCTAATAATAACCATAACCGTAACTCTAACCCTAACCTTAACCATAACCCTAACTCTAGCCCTAACCCTAATGCTAACCCTAACCCTTATTCTATCCCTAAGGTTAACATTAACTATAATGGTAACTTTGTCCCTAACCATATATCTATGTTTGACTATAACATTTTACATTACAATATGCCAAAAAGAAAATTACTTTTTTTAAACCATAATCCTACCCCTAACTCTAACCCTAACTATAAATCTAACACTACCATAATTAGACTCTAATCCTAAGCCTAATCCTTAGTTTAACCTTCACTAAAACTATAACCTAACCCTAACTCTAACCTTAACCCTGACTCAAAAATCTAACTTTAACCTTAACCCTTACTTTAATCTAGACAAGAACCATAGCCCTAACTCTAACCCTAACCTTAACCCTGACTCAAACCCTTACCCTAACTTTAACTTTGATGTAACTCTATATACAACCCTAACTCTAAATATAAACCTAACCTTAACCATCACCCTAAAACTAACCCTTTCTCTAACTCTAACCGTAAATCTAATTTTAACCCTAATTAGAACCCTTATTTCAACTCTAACTCTAGCCCTTATTCAAGCTCCAATTCTAACTCTACCTCTAACTCAAACCCTAACTCTAATTCTAATCCTAACCAAAACTATATTTTTAACCGAAACCCTTATTCTTACCCTCACCCTTTCCTTAACCCTAACCCTAACTCTAATTCTAACCCTAACTATATTTGTAACCCTAATTCTGACCCTATTCCTAACATTAACTCTAACTCTAATTCAAAACCTAACCCTAACTATAACCCTAACAAGATTCGTAATCCTAAAAATAACCCTAGCCCTAACCCTAATGCTAATTCTAACTCTAATTGTAACTCTATTCCTAACCGTAACTCTAACCCTATCCATAACTCAAACCCTAACAATAGCCCCAACCCTAACCCTAACTATAACTCTACTCTTCTATATAACATTTTACATAACAATATGTTTAAAATAAAACTAAATTAAAGTGATGCAAATAAACACCATATATAGAATTTTAAAAAAAAAATTCAAGAATAATTTTATAGTAAGTTTACACTATTACATTTTTATAGTAAGTTTATACAATTGTATTTAAAAAGAAATAAATAATTTAGTACAAACCTTAAAAAAATAGAAATTTTTTTAAAAATACTATTCCTGTTGTGCCGTGATTGCCACTAGCTTATATATACCTCTATATATATTACACCGAGAGTAATCATTTTCGAGGCGCCTATTTTCATTTTCATAAATGCCGCGATTGCCACTAGCTTATATATACCTCTATATATATTACACCGAGAGTAATCGTTCTCGAGGCGCCTATTTTCATTTTCATAAATCCCAATTGTGATTAAAATAACCTCCGGATAAATGAAAATAGGCCCCTCGAAAATGATTACTCTCGGCTTAATATATATAGAAGTATATATAAGCTAGTTATAAAAGTTTTATTTGACCTACTTTTTATTGGTCAAACAATGAGCTAGAAATTCAAATTTTCATTTCTGAAATTACATGTTTTGGTACATGTAATTCATAACCAGTAAACTTTTATATGAATTGTGCATGAAAAGTGTACTACACAGGCCAATATTCCTCACATTTCCCTCAACAATATACTGCAACTCATATTTCTTTTTATCTGACTTATAATAAGATTTAGCATTATTAAATAATATTTGTCATTTCATAAAAAAAATTATACAAGAAAACTTATTAATTTAAGACGAATACCTTTTGCCAAAAGTAACAAATGAATTAAAGGTTGAAGATGAGATACACTTGCCTCTATCTATTCTTGAAATCAATATCATTTTTCATTACTGACTTTGTTTTACATTTCAAAAGAATTACTAACTTAAGAAAAAGTTGATCATTTTCCATAGTTTGAATGAATGAAGGCAAAGAAGAATTTTTTTTCTAGATTCTAAAAATGACAAATGAATTAAAGACTCAAAATGAACTGCACTTGCTTCTGTCTAAGAGAAACAACCCAGTAGTAGTCTAGGTTAATTAGGTGAGTGAAGAGCGTAAGGCTAACTTTTCCACTTTCATCATTTACACATTCACCCAATAACTTAAAAAATATAAAATCGAATGACTATTAGTATTTATGATGATTTGTTTTAATATGTTTGTATGTACAAACCAGAATTTTTTTTAGATAGTAATTAAATAATAATAATTATTTTCCCTGTTCTCAAAATTAATATTGTTTGTCATCATGAAAAGTTTCTTTTACATTTGAAAAAATTAAATTGATCATTTCCCCAAATCTTGAATGAATGAAGGCAATATGCTACAAAATCCAAATTCACTTTACCAGCATGCTCCATTGGAAAGAGAAGATTAATACGAAGTTAGGCCACTCGTTCGTCCCATTCTGTCATTTCATTTGCACGCAAGAAGAAAGGTAGGGCGCACATCATTATTTCCATCTGTGAATGCATCCAACTTTCATGATGTGGCAGCATTTTGATTTGTGGATACGCTTAACTTTTTAAGGCCGGAGATGAGTTTTCATCTGACTTTCCCCATTTTCCAAAACTGTCAATTCTGTCTACTGCAATTTTCTTTTGCTCGTGAGAACCCAGGTGAAAAGTTACCCAACTTTGCCAGGAATATTAGTTGGCGCGTGAGAACTGAGGTGATAAATTAACTTTGCCGATGCAGGTCAAAAGCTCTTCCTAATTTCCACATCTTTGTAGTTTATCATCAAGAAGAAGATTACTATTAGCAATCACATCTTAGTGTTCAATGGATATGTTCTGGAGTTATGGAAGGTCAACTTAGTATTATTACCTTTTCATTCTCTATATCTCATTTCCTTCTATCAATCTATCTCTCCATTTATATCTCTTTATATCTCTCCCTCTCTATCTTTATCTTCCTCTTACCACTCCATCTCTAAATACATCTCACTCTCTCTCACCACTCCATTTCTAAACACATTTCCCACTCTCTATTCATTCATCACTCCCATCCTATATCTTTAAATACTCACATCCCCATATTTCTTCATGTTGAAGTTTGTACTTGCCATAGAGATCTTTATCTTTGCTCTTATGAAATAGAAATATGTTTATTATGACCGTTACAGTCATCTTCAGTTGAAAGAGCTATTTTTGATTAAAGTTGATATTATGCAAAAAGACCTATTTCATACATCATGCCAAGAGGCATGCATATAGAAATATGAAGTCTTAAATATGTGGAAATATGAAAGGTCTTATTTTTGGGACTCAAAGAAACCTTCGTATGAAAGATGAAAAGTCTTATGCCACCTATTTATATGATTACTTTGTATCTTTTAAATCCATCAAGTGAAAAGCCTTGTAATATGAACATTTCTTGATCACTAAAAGAGATAGTTTACTAGTGTGGTTGGGTTTTTCCCTTCAAGTGGAAATGATAAATGTTTGTATCTTTTGTGTGTTGTTTATGCTCTTTTATTGTTGTTTATCTATATTTCTAGGGAAAAACATTAACACTTCCCCTATCTCTCCCTCTCTCTCTATCTTGATCTTGTTATCTCTACATCCCTCTTTATTCTCTATATATCCTCCCCTCTCTACCTCTCTCTATATATCACTTCCTACCTCTATCGCTCTCTCATTCTCTCTTTTACATACATTTATACATATTCATTTTCTACTCTACATATTTGTCTCCTCCTTCTCCGTCTATCTTCATCTTCATCTGTCTTTATCTATTTTGTTGATTCTTTACCTATTTCTATCTCACTCTTCCCCCTTCTACATCTACCTCTTTCTATTGCTATATCTATATTTGAAATATAACATGATCTTGTTGATAAATAATATAAATAAAAAATCATAAAATTGTATAAATCAAAAAGTTGTTTATCTAAAACTAAATTATCCATTCTTTATAAATAATAAATTATTTTTAATAATATATAAAGAATTTTGAAAATAAATATACTAAAATACTTTTAATATAATATAACAAAATGACTGCAAATTGAACTATTTCTATTATAATTTTTATTTTAAATTTATAAATTAGATATAATATTTATATCTTTATTTTAAATAAACTAAATATAATCTAATCTAATTCTATTAAATAATATAATGTATACTATCACATTTATTAAATAAAACTCTAAAATATAAATATATTATATATGATTTCATTTTTATGATTTAAAAATATTATATATTTATTTTTTAATTGTATATTTACATTTGACCATTTGCATTATACAATACAACAAATACATTACTATAATTATAATATTTTACTCTAAAATATATTAGATTATTTTTTTTTTAAAATGCAATCTTATTCAATAGTTCTTCAAAAACTGACATATACAATATTGTTATTATACAAATAATAATGCTTGCTTCCTAAATTTTGATCGTCAAAGACAATGAAAACATAAACTTCAACCAATTTTAAAAGTAGAAAGAAACAGAAGATAAAATCTATTTGCAGACGTGGACAGATAGTTATAGCTGAAAAATTAATAGCATATTGATGTTGGCAGTTGTACAATTTTAAAGACTAATCTATAAATATGGGTGCATGTACAAGTCACCCTATTTGAAATTTCATCATATATTAAATTGGACCTCCTTATCAAGCCGTAGCAAGCAAAGTTTATTTATTGATAAATAGGAGATAATTTCCACAGCAAGTCAAATCCTGATAGCAATATCACATAGTTAAATCCTGATAGCAATATTACAAAGTTTATTTATACTTCAAACTAAATCGTATGCCATCAGTTATTCAATATATTTCTAATATTCTATTGAATAAAATTAATTTGTCAGTGGTTATTCAATATATCTCTACTATTCTATTGGATAAAATTTTGTTTAAAATGATTCTTAATAGTAATTTCAAGGAATATTAGAAGTGTATTGAAGATTAAATTTATTAGTTGGATGTCATTTTAAAAATATTTTAAACTTGTATAGCTCATTTATAGCATTCTTATGGAAATTTATATAGAAAATATTTTAATGAGAATTTAAGATTTAACCTATGATTATATAATAGTAATACTTTTATTGATTTAGTTTTTTGGCTATTATGAATCTTCATATTTGTTGGTCATTGTTTTTTGCATCAAGGTTCACAAGCACCAAGATTTATTGTTTGCTAGTTTGTTTGAGCTCTCAAGACTTTAAAAGTGTGTCAAGCTCCAACATCATTAGGTGATTGTCAACATTACGATTGAATCCCTAAAAAATCTCTTTGAGCTCTATAATTTGTGATTCTTAAACCATTTTGTCTTGTTGTTTGGACCCATATTCACTATTCAAAACACATCCAGCTATCATTTCCCATATTTTCAAACAAGATGACATTGAAGAAAGTGAAGAGACAAATTGAAAGATCACAAATGGAGAAAGTTGGATAGTAAGGATATTTTCTACAATTATCCACTCTCTGTAGATGATACCAACCATTGATCATTCAATTGAACTCATCCATCTTTTATTTAGTACATCAACATTGTGATGAACAAGTGACAAAACAAATTAAATCATAAATATGATTCACATTACTATTCTAACAAAAAAGTTTGATATTTTGTGTAACCAAAAATTATTAAAATGTAAACAATTTAATTCTATATTTATCTCAAGTGTGCATTTAAAATTATCATCCTAAAACATGTGTACATCATAGAGGTTATCATGATAAAAAGAATATTTTGATAGAGCTTTGATAGATTATAAATTATAGATCTCTTTCTTCTCCATGTATAACTATTTATGCACATCCACTACCTATTCATACACACAAAAAAGAAGGGAACTTTTGTGTAGAAAGGGGTTTTCTTAGGTTAAACCCTGATTTAGGAATCCACGTTCAAATTAAAATAAAATGGACTTGAATTGAAAGTGTGTTGTTAGATAGCTAGGGATAGATCTAAAAATAGAGTTCTTATACCTTCATAAACCCACCTTCTTGATTTCATGATTCTCCTAGAGATTCTTGATGTTTACTTGTAGTTGGCTTTAGAAAGAGAAGATCATGGGGACTTCAAAAATGCATAAATATGCAAACATTCATACTCTAAGCCTTGATGTTTGTTCTCTAGTTGGAAATGATAAATAATAGTTGGGAGCTTGACTTTAAAAATTTGCATATTAAAATAAAGAAGGATACATTTCATATATATCTCTCTTAGTCATTTTATGGCATAAAACTCAAAGCACACTGAAGTGGGTTTGAAATTCTTTCTCAAATATTTTGATCATCAATTGATTTGAATTTGGGCCCAAATATTGGAGATTGGGCACCCAGATTGGCCCTCTTTGAGGATTGGGTTGCCCAAGCCATCTTGTTTGCCCCAATGTGGTTCAAATGAAGATTTGAGGTCCTAAATCGAGAGAAGTTAAAATAAAATGTGGAATTGAGTTGGATCGAGCATGTTAGACATGAAAGGCTAGAAACTTTAGAATAGGGTCCTTATAACCAAGAAATTGTATAGGCTTGTAATTTATGATGCTATAGTGTCTTATCCACAAGAACATATTTCTTTGAGGCATTATGTGGAACAACCAACTATAAAAATTTCGTATTCAAAGGTGTCTTAAACATCCCACAATTTCAAATCAATTACGTAGAATCTTGGTCAAACTTTAGATTTGACCTAATGCCAAAATTGACAATGACATAAATTATGAATGTTCATAAATAAAACTATAGTCTTCCATTCATTCTTAAATTTTAAATCATTAGATGAAATAAAAATTTCCTTCTATGACATTGATGACCTAATATGAAAATTGAATGGTAAAACTTTATTTAGGAGTATACAAGATGATTAATGGGTGAATGCACCAAGTTGTGGTGCCAAAACGATGACACCCATCTTCATTTTTAAAAATTTCCTATAGTGTGCACACGCTTTGTATTTTAACATAGTGTGTGTGCACTATATTTTCATTAAGCATGTGCACGCTATTTGAAAACATATTTATACACTACAACCCATAGCCCATTCCATTTTTTATATTTCTTTTGTTGGTTTCCTTCTCTACCCCCAAGAAGGTGAAATCTTTTCTCACTCCCCTCAAAATGTCTCCTCTTTTCCAAAGATCAAGATCGAGTTCATCAAGTATGTTCTCTAACCTTGGCTTTGCATTGTTTTGTATGTTATAGCATTGTTTTGTATGTTTTTTTAGTTTTTCCTTCAAGTTTTTTTAGTTTTTAAAAATGAAATTGGTTCCTCATCAGGAAATGTGAATAATCAACCACCAAATCTCCAACCTGATCAACAAAATCCCCCACAAAATCAAAATGAAAACTCTCCACAAGATTAGAATGAAAACCCTCCACAAGTTCAAAATGAAAACCCTTGTGAGGAAGAGCAAGAACCTCTGCAACCTCCACTGATTGAAAAGCCTCCTTCTTGCACCCAAGACAATATAATGAATGAAATAGAAAGAGGAAAAACTCAATTAGAAGAAATCATTTCTAGTTTAAAATCTTGCAGGAAAACTAATCCTATGAGAGCACAATTGGTATCCTCCCTTGAGTCCATTATGAACCAAGTAGCTTCTGTTAGTGGTCAATTAGATATTTGGCATGTTAAGAGAGAAGAAAAAAGAGGATATTATGCAAACAAATTATCCAATGAAGATGTTAAAAAAATGACATAACAAAAGGTAAATATTTACATTGTTAAAAATTAACTGTTAAAACTACAACTAAAAGGTTCCCCATCCACTGGTGCATCTTGTAATACCCCAAAATTGGCTCATTGCCATCTCAACCAATTCTGGTCTATTTCAGATCGATTCCTAAAGTCCTATTCCATTAGGCAAATTCTTATTAGGCTACTTGCTACCTGACTTAATTGTCAGATGCAAAAAACCCTAATCTGCATTCATCATGCTTATTATTTAATTCCTATAGTATTTACTCATATTAGTCACATTAAACCTATTGATTAATATTTAATTTAATTACTAAGTATTTATACTTTAATTAAATTAAATTATATCCTAAGGCTAATGTACAATGGAATTAAATTTATTTAATTTAATAAATGTTCCTATTTTAATTAATTAAATAAAATTATTTAATTAAATGGAGAACTTACTTCTAATCAATTAAACAAAGTTATTTAATTAAATGGGAAGCCATTCCTAATTAATTAAATGAAGTTATTTAATTAAATAAGAAAAGTGTCTCTAATTAATTAAATAGAATTATTTAATTAAATAGAAAAGGTAATTATGAGAGCATATCTCATTTTATTAAATTAAATATCTCACCAAAATCTCTCTTCAGTTCAAAAAAGGAAATTCCCAGTTCACTGCTGATCAAATTAGAGGTGACCTAGATCACTTGCTTTTACACTAAAGTCTATCTGAGCTGACTAACTCTTACACTCAGATCTGAGTTAGTTAACTCCCTTTAATTTGAGAATCTTCCTTTATGACTGAACTTCACCTTTAATCCTGACCGTTGATTGAAATCAATCTCGATGGTTGATGGATTCTAGGAAAATCTATATAAGAGACCCTCCTCTCTTCATTTCAGGGTGAGGTTGAATGAGAATTTGCATTGAATTGTTGTTGGATTGTGCATTCATTTGAGCTCATTATTTTCATAAAGATATTCATTTTCTAGTTTAATCTCATTTAGCATAATATGCATACATTTTAGCATAGCTTTCTTTTACATGTTCTTAGATTAAACGTGCATACTCCATTCTAGATTAATCTGCATTCTCATATAGATTAGTCACATTTTCTTTCAAATCCTTCGTTCGTAGAGGGTCTAGTTGCTTGACACCTCAAATCTGAGGATATCTAACAAGCAATTCCCTTTAGATAGAAGGCAATAGGTCGCCTTGTTGACTGATTTTCGGATGAACAATCCAATGTTCATTTCAGGATGAATCCGCAAACAATGACCATGTTGAAGTGTGTGTGTTAGCATAGGCCGCATTTTCACATATACATTTCTGGCGCCCATCTTAGGGCCAAGAAATCAATTTTTTGGCCTCATTCTTTTCGTTTTCCATTTTAGTTTTTTGTTTATATCCTGTTTTGCAGGTTTGACTTGCTGCAAGTTTGAAGACACTTCGAGAAGGCATCCAACAATGATGAGAAAATGAGCATTTGAGAAACCTCTTCCTCTTCTCCTATTAATCTTCTTCTTCTTCTTCTTCTTCCTTCTCATGTTCTAAAGTTTTAAATTAAAAAATTAATCAAAATTCTTTTTTTAATCATTTTTATGATTTTTCATAAAATTCATAAAAAGTAGACCAAATTGATGAATTTTGGTCTGAAATTTTTACTGAAGGTTCTAGACAATAGGGAAAAATCACATGCAAAATTTTAGATTTTTCTGATTAAAGCTTTATTTTATATATTTTTTAATAATTTTTTCATATGAAAATTATTTGAGCTAGTAAAATAACACCTTTTGATCTGATTTTTTTTTTGTAGATTTGCGACAATGTTTGGCATGTATGGTAAAAATTTCAGAATCTTTGGATCAAAATTGGATTTTTAGTAATTCGTTAATTGTTTTTCATTGAAAAATTAATTTACACACCAAATCATCGAATTAAAATCTAAAATTTTTACTGAAAGTTTAGGATGATGTCCAGATATCATAATAAAAAATTCAGAGTTTTAAAATTTAAAATATATTTTTATTAATTCTTTTATGGTTTTCCATAAAAAAATTAATTTATGAAATAAATCTCAACATTTTGAACTAAAATTTTTATTGCCAATTTGGGACACTTTCAAGAGCTCATAGTAAATTTTTTTAGATTTTTCTGATTATAAATTTGTTTTAAATCTTTTTTTTAAATGTTTTTTTTTCATAAAAACATTAATTCATGATGTAAATCCTTGAGTTTTAATCAAACTTTTTTATTGCAGGTATGTGGAAAGTGACAATGAAGGACACTGGGGGATTTTAATTTAGAAAGGAATGAAATTGAATGACTAATCATTTTTCCTTGAATGAATGTTGCAACTAAAATTAAAATCCAAACACACTCTTGAATGCCTTCAAATCTAAAACAATCAAATTCAATCTTGAATGCCTTAATAAATTGACAAATCTTTCATTTGAATGAATGTGCTAAAAAAATCAATCTTGAATGTCATGGATTAAAATCTACATGTTTTTCATTGGAATGAATGCTATAATACAATCTTGAGTGCCTTAAAGAGAACACATTTTCATTGGAATGCATGTTAGTAACACACTCTTGAGTGCTTAAGGATCAAAGAACCACTGCAATGAAATATTTGGATTTTGGTGCTTAAAATGAATACATCCAATCTTGAATGCATAAAGGAATTGAATCTTTTCCCTATCAATTTCTTATGTTGACGACGCTCGATTTACTTTTGTTGATGAACTCTCGATTTATTATGTTGACAATGTTGTAAGTTGGAAAGAACCTTGAATGCTAAAAACGAGTGTCTTCAAGAGTAGAATACAAAATCTAAAGATTCATTGGGAAAGAACAAGTGTCTTTTAAACCCCAAGGCCACTTACGTATTCACTCCTCTCGCACCTTTGAGTGATCTTGAGTGCACAAGAAATAAGTGGACTTGTTTTATTTTTTTAGGAGGCCTACTTGGGGATTTCATCACCCCTTGGGATGACCTCAACTCCCGTGTTCTAGCAAAGAATAAATATCGGGAGGTGAATCGAAAGACACCTCTCTTGGAAGTATAATCTTGTCACTCTTGGCTAAGCCCCAAAGAACTTTATACCTTTGGGAAGTGAAGGTGGAGATTTGGGTTACCGTCTCCTCTCGGCTGTGTGGCATTATTTTCTTTCATCTACAGATTTGGGCCTCACGTACCTTGTGTATATCGAGGACACCTTATAGTTGATCTTTGTATATCCTAGTTGAAAGCCTTGGTAGGATTATTGATGTGCTTGGCGTGCTTGAGTATTCAAATTCCAAAATCTACATAGAGATGACATTTTAAGTGTGGTCTTGGTATAAACCTGTCAATATTTTTCTACCTGTGATTATTGCAACTAAGGGCGGAAGAGAGTGTTTTTTTTCTTCACATAAACCAAGGACATCACAATGGCGAACAACAAATGCTTTAAATCCAATATGTCTAGTGATGAAGAAGAGATAATTATTGCAAACATGAAGAAAAAAATCCAATCAATGAGCACTCAACTTCAAAGACTGAAGGAGGAAGATGACACATCATCAAACAAATTGTCCTTGCAAGATTGTTTACCTTCCTATAATGTTGAGTCCAAGCCATATCAAAACAATCTGCAAATACACAAGAAATCTAGAAATATTTTTGAAGAAAAACCTTGGGAACCTAAACCAAAGTGTGATTTCACCCCTTTGGGAAGATCTTATGAATCAACTTTGGAAGAACTTCTTCAAAAGAAACTCATTGTTACCTAAGGTCACTTTGGCGGGAGTTTCCTTTATGGGTAACTATTATGCCTATCATAGCCATAATTTACATAAAACTTCACATTGTAAGGAGTTGAAAAAGAAGATCCAAGATCTCTTTGACAATGACATAATTCAAAAATCTAAGCTCTCATCTACTAGAGATTCTACTCTCAAGAAGGATCAACATCATGAAACCATGTCTAGCAATGGTTCAAATGCAACTTCTACTTTTTCCAACATACCATCACCTTCTAAAGCGTCTAATCTTTCCAACATACCTCCACCAAACAAAACACCCAATTCTTTTGTTATTGACTATGTTTACCTTCAAGGGCTACCTCTAAAAGAAACCCAAGCTAATCTTGACTTGGCTACAAGCCTCTCCCATAATAGTCAAACTAAAGATCCAAAACCTCCATGTGTTGCTTCTCCTATTATCCCCACTCCAACTATTCCTCCATTGTCCCTTCAAGAGCCTATTATGGAGACTCTAGAAATAAATTCGAATATAGATTCAGATACTCCCTCATTCTCGAAATTGGTTTCAGGTCAAGAGGACCATTTAAATGATGAAGAAACAAGTGTTGATCAAGACCAAGATTCCTTCATCCCCTTTCAAGTCTTCCAAGATCCAATTCCTCCATCTCAAGAGTCACATAGTCCTCCATCTCCCATGTCATGCATCTCTACTAAGCAAGATCAAGATATTCCTTCCACCATCCCTAAGGAGACTAGTGAGGAAATTGAGGAGGATGAACTTTTTAGAAATTATTGAAATAAAGAGCATCCATCTATAGTATATCAATTTGGCACTTGCAGTAACAATGATAGTCAAAGTTAAAGATAGAAGGTCAAGGACCCCAACTCTGATGAAGACATTCAAAGTACTCAAGATCCTGGATCAACCAAGAACATTTTTAATATTCAAATGAGTGATTCTATTAAACAAACTTATAGTAAAGGGGCAAGTATGATACAAAACATGGGTTATGTAGGTATAGGGCCCATTGGTACAAGTAGTGAAGAGATTTGGAATCTAATTGCAGTACCAAACCCACCCAAAAGTGGAAGTAAACCAATCATTGGACTCTCTGATGAGATTGAAGATGATTCATCTAGACAGGGCAAAAAACATTATACTTCTAGTTGTGAAGGTCATCCCAAGACAAAATTTGTTAAATCTTCAAATCCAAATGAAGCTGATGCCACTAGCACTGGCACTAGCATGAGTGAACCTTGTGCAAAAAAAAAATTATGATAATTACAATGCAAGAAATGTCAACGGTTACTTCACCAATGTATGCACTAGTAGCTTCTAGAAAAAAACCTAAAAATAGTATTAAAATACTAGGATTTGGAACGGGTCATCTCTAGGTTGTTGGCAATCGTCAAAATACAATTATAGGTGGAGTAAGTGTAACTGGAGTTGGAAGATCATACAACTGATAATTCACCTTTCAAACACTCAATTGTGTTAGCAAACCCAGATTTTAGTTTAAATGACTTTGCAATAAAGTTTGATCAGACAAGCAAAAGAAATAAGCAAATTATGAAGACTTTGAAAAGTGATGTAGTTGTTGAACATCAGAGATATAGTAACAATATATTTTCAACATGTGATCCAAACATCAAAATGATGAACTTCATGGTTGTTATGCCCCTATCTAGAGATAATAATCCACTAGAAAATCTAATAAATCATAACAATGTGCAAGTTACCAGTCTTCAAATGGATTTGTCAAAAGTGAAAAATATTGACAAAATTAATATATCAAAAGAGAGAGAAAAATGGTCTACTCTACACTTTTGAAAGTGGAGAGGGAAAACAAAAGGCTTGAAAAGAAAATAGAAAAGTTATAGGTAGACCTTGATAATGTGAAGGTCAAGGAGAAAGAAACAGACAATAGGATCAAAGAATTGCAAAATAGGATAAAGAATTCTTCTTCTACAAAAGCAATTGTCTAGCAACAAAAGATGAATGAAAAATTGAAAAATTTGACTAAAGAATTGGATGAATGCAAAAAAATATTTGAGAATGAAAAAGCCTCTACTACATATATATTCAAGTCTTTATGGAATACTGCACAAGTAAACAATAAATTGAAAACTGACATGGACTCTGTTGTGTTAAGGAAAAAGTACTCCTCTAGTGAAAATACAATCTATAATTTGGAGATGGCATTGGAGAATGAAAAGAAAAATGGGGACTCTAATGTAAGGATAATTCATAATTTGCAAAAGGAATTGGGGACTGAGAAGAAAAAATGCACAATTTGAAGTAGTTGGAGAATATGAAGAAAAAGAGGAGTCAACTGCAAAGATAATCCTTGATTTGAAGAATGAATTGGAGAATCCAAAGAAAAAAGAGGAGTCAACTGCAAAGAAAACCCTTGATTTGAAGAAGGAATTGGAGAATGAGAAGAAAGAGGAGTCTACTCATACTGCAAACACACTCCATGATTTGAAGAAGGAATTGGACAATGCAAAGAAAAAGAAGGAGTCTACTATGAAGACAATCCATGATTTCAAAAGGGAACTCGAGGATGAGAAGAAAAGGGAGAGTCTATTGCAAAGAAAATCCAAGATTTCAAGAAGGAATTAGAGGATGAGAGGGAAAGAACAACTAATTGGCAAGGGAAAGTAGAGGAAATACGAAAAAAGAGTGAAATGGAGATGTCTGAAATGAAAAAAAACTATGGAGAAAGCAATTGCACAAAATATAACTAAGTCTTCTTAGGAACATCATGTTAAGGAATAATAAACATGGTTAAGCTTATCAAACAAGAAATTTGGGATAAACTAATGAAGAAAAGTGATAGCTTCTTTGAATGGTTCTATTTAAATAGTAATATCAAAGATGTCTTTGAAAATGTAAAAAATATTCTGAGGATAAAAAATTATCTTCAACACTTTCTTAGAAAATATTGCAAATTTTTTTTTGAATAAAGTACAAAGATCTAGTGACAAGGATTTGGAAAACCAAGGAATAAATAATCACTATGATGCCTCTATAATGGCCTTACCTGTCTGTTAAAATTGTGAAAAAATAATGGAAATAGATGAAGCTATGAAATCTTCTTCCAGAGACTTGATGAAGATGAATCACAACATAATTCACTTGCTAAATGTTGGATTACCAAATCAAGCTGACTCAAATAGAAAATTCATTGGAAAACAAGATTACATGAAATAGTTGCACAACATCATGAACTCTAATTTAGGCATCTTGCCTGAGGAAACCACTCTAGAAATAATTGCAAGTTTCATCAAACCATTATCAACAATGAGTGTAGTTATAGATAAATTCCGCTATTCATATAAAAATATCTCTTTGAAGTATTCATTATTGATGAGGTTACAACTATTTTTGTATAACCTTAAAAAAATAGATCTTCTAAGTGATGCAAAATGGAGTGCCCTAAAAAACATCAGTGGAGTTGGTTCATCTACTCAATCTGTTAGTGTCAGTCATAGCACTAACAAGTAACAACTTAGTAAGTGATAGTAGTATAATCATTTGTTACTTGTTGATCTTTAATTTTAAATTTTGGATTTAATTTTAACTTTGTTTAATGTTTTATGTTACATGAATCAAGAACCAGCCTATTAGGATATTTGAACAGCTAGGCCTACTAGTACTACCTAGAGAAGATGGAAAAAAATTCCCCTAGTCCTACTTCAAAAAATTGTACAATTGGCAATGTGGCAATGTGATTATACACATATAATGCAGTATTGATCTAATTTTATATACAATTACAAACTAACCTATAGCTATGTCTTCTCACTTGTTTCTATAAAAGGGAATTCATTATCATTGACTCATTTGCAAAGGGTTTTAATATTCTACTTCTCTAGGCTCTATATTTGTATAGTTATTTATAATTGTTAAATGTATTATGTTACACACTGATTTATAAATTATAATATAATTTATTTCAAAGAAAGTTTATTCTATAAAATGCATTATGTTACAATTTCTTAAAGAAACTAGAATCAATGAAAATCTTAAAATGTCTAAAAACTATAATGAATGAAAATTTCAAGTTCAACATGCAAAAAAACTAGAATCAATGAAAATATCAACATGTATAGACTCTAAAAACTAGTTTGCATGAAAATCTCAACATGTGTAAAAAAATTAAAGTGTCTATAATAGGATAGTAAATGAAGGGCATAAATTAACTTCAACAAACATAATTAATTTGTAGATAGAGTTTTAGACATTGGTAAGGCTAGAGCACATAAATTAATTTGAATTGAAATTGGTAAGACCATAGCTACTAGCCTACTAATTTGGCTCACAGAGAACTTTCAAGAATTTTCTATAGTTGCCACTCTAGCTGGACCATCTCAGCATCACTATCATCAAAATCTTCCTCATTTATTTCATAGAACATTTGATTGTTCATTGTATTTTCTTCTGATTCACTATTAGTATGCATCCCTAAGTCAACTTCATCATCATTGCTTCCAATATCAGGACATGAACCACTACCACTACCACTTGGGTTTGAAATGTTGACCATCCCTCTTCTTTGAAATTTGTTTCTCCAAATGTTGAGAGACCTATCATAAGGGAAACTATCTACCTCATACCTAGAACTATAGAGCCTCAAATAATTATCTAATTTTTTGTCTAATTTGTTTCTAACCTTTGACTTTAGGAAGCCTAAAGTACTAAAAACTCTCTCATCCTCCAATGAACCCAATATCATTGTCAAACACTAATCAGTAAGCTTGAAATATTTTGGTATTGACTCTCTCAATTGATTTCTCTGACCAAAGTTTTTCCAAAGCTTTTCTACCACTCCCTGTTCATTTGGATTCTCCATAAGATCATATTATTCCCTCATTATGTTTGCAAAAGAATATGATTGATCTCTTAGTCGAGATTCATCTAAAATTTCATTTATAGTTACTCCATTGATTACTTTATTTTTGCAAAAATGCTTAATCAAAGTTGTCATCCTTCTTTGAAAATCACTCAAATAGTTTAGAGACCAATATTTTGGAAAAACAATAGAAATTTCTTCGATAAGTTTCTCTGGAGGAAATCTATATCTAATTTGTGATGAAATATTGTAGCAAAGTCACTTGACAGAGTCAAGCACATATGATGCAGGAGCATCCAGAGGTATAAGGGCAATCTTGTGTCATCCAAAAAAATGTACTTAGACTTAGTTTCTGTTTCATGTTTTTTCATTTCTAGATACCCATTTGGGTCAAATAAACACCCAGGGTAGATTGAAAAGTGACCCTGTCACTTTATGAATGGTAGAGGAAATCCCAAATGGGAAACCTCAGCTGCTGATATCTAAGTTGAGTCCTCTATCAGCCGTCCTTTCCACTTGACTAGATACTCTTCATACTGCCTATTTCTGGTACTCCTACCCACACGATGATCTAGAATGTCTTCTATCTCCTCCTTCTTAGAAGCAGGAATTGGACATGGCTCTAACATCGGCTCCTCATCTGCACCATCATCATGATACTCTGTTAAGTCTGCAATGTTGAAAATAGGAGAAATGTGAATACCATTTGGCAACTCCACCTCATATGCATTTCTTGAGTCATGTTTCTTCAAAATTTTGCAAGGGCCAAATTTCTTCATCTTCATCTTGTTATAAGTACCGGCTAGAAATATTTCTTTTCTTAAGTGTACCATAACTAGATCCCCTACTTGGAATTCCTTATGTCTTCTCCTTTGATCAGCCCTAGATTTATACTCTTGATTCATCTTGGTAATGTGTGCTTGAACCTCCTCATGTAGACGCTTGATATGTTCAGCAAATTCTTCAACTTCAGCACTTGTCCTCTCCCCTTGTTGTATCTTCCTCAATTCTGGTGCAGTCCTTGGGCTACTCCCATATACAATTTGGAATGGTGATCTACCAGTACTCCTATTTACAAATTTATTGTAAGCAAACTCTTCTTGTGGTAGAATCAAATCCCACCCCTTGGGCTTATCCCCAACTAAACATCTCAGCAAATTGCCCAGACTTTTGTTTACCACTTCTATTTGGCCGTCAGTCTGCGGATGATGTGTGGAACTGAATTTCAAGTCTATTCTCAACTTCTTCCAAAATATTCTCCAAAAATACCCCACAAATTTAGTGTCTCTGTCAGAAACTATACTCTTTGGGAGACCATGTAGTCTTACCACCTCTCTGAAAAACAAGTTTGCAATATGGACAGCATCATGAGTTTTGTGGCATGGAATGAAATGTGTCATTTTGGAGAACATATCAACCACCACAAATACTGAGTCATTACCCCTTTGTGTCCTCAGCAATCCAAGAACAAAATCCATACTTATGTCCTCCCATGGCTTTGATGAAACAAGCAATGACTGATATAGTCCAGTATTGTGACTAAATCCCTTGGCAACTTGACAAATCTAACAACTCTGTACAAACTTCTTCACATCCTATGACATTTGAGGCCAAAAATAATGTTCTTTGAGAATGGAAATGGTCTTATCTTGACCAAAATGTCCTGCCATCCCTCCACTGTGTTTTTTCTTAATCAAATTTTCCCTCATGGAAATCCTTGGAATGCATAATTGACTGCCCTTGAATAACATACCATCCTGAATCAAATAGTCTAACCACTTAGTTCTTTCTACAGCAACATGCTCTTTACAAGCTTTCCATGCTTCAGCAAAATCAGGATCCTCAGGGTACAGATTCTTGAGTTCATCAAACCCAACTACTTCAACCTGCATTACTGTAAGCAACAACTGTCTCCTACTTAGTGCATTTGCAACCCTGTTAGATTTTCCACTTCTATGCTTCAACACAAATGTATAGCTCTGCAAGAACTCTCCCCACTTCATATGCCTCTAATTCAATTTACCTTGGCTATTTAGGTAATTTAATGCCTAGTGATTAGTATATAAAACAAATTCCTTTGGCAATAAATAATGCCTGCATTTCTTTAAGGCCTAAACTATTGCATAGAACTCTTGATCATAAACAGAATACTTCTTTTTCGCATCATTCAATTTTTCACTAAAATATGCAATAGGTTACGTTCTTGGCTTAATACAACCCCAATAGCACTACCACTAGCATCACAATCCACCTGGAACACCTTTCTAAAATTTGGAAGTGCCAACATAGGTTGTTTTGTCACCTTCTTCTTCAGCAATTCAAAACTTCTCATAGCTGCTGTAGTCCATTTGAACTCTTTTTTATCCCTTCTTATTGTGTCAGTCAAGGGTGCACATATGCCACTGAAATTTTTAATGAACTTTCTGTAAAAACTAACCAGACCATGAAATGATCTTATCTCAGTAGTAGACCTTGGAGTAAGCCATTCCAAGATGGCTTTTACCTTCTCTAGATCCATTTTGAGACCTTCAGGTGATATAACAAACCCCAAGTAGACTAACTCCCTTTTTGCAAAGATACACTTCTTCAAATTAATTAACAGTTTCTCTTCCCTTAACCTTTCAAGGACACTACGAATATGCAATAAATGTTCTTCCAAAGTCTTGCTAAAAATTAAAATATCATCCAAATAGACAATAACAAATTTTCCCAAGAACTTCTTAAGTACATCATTCATAAGCCGCATGAAGGTGCTTGGGGCATTCGTCAATCCAAAGGGCATGACTAACCACTCATAAAGACCCTCCTTGGTCTTGAAGGCTATTTTCCACTCATCTCCTTCTCGTATCCATATATGATGATAGCCACTCTTGAGATCTATCTTTGTGAAGTACTGAGCTCCACTCAAGTAGTCCATAAGATCATCCATTCTTGGCAAAGGAAACCGATACTTGATGGTTATCCTATTTATAGCTTGAGAGTTTGTACACATCCTCCACTCTCCATCCTTCTTTGGTGCCAGTACTACAGGTACTCCACATGGACTCAAGCTCTCCCGAATCAAGCCCTTCCTCAATAGCTCCTGAACTTGTCTATTTAGCTCCTCAGTTTCAGTAAGAGTCATCCTGTGAGCAGCCTTGTTAGGCAAACTAGCTCCTGGAATTAAATCTATCTGATGACTGATTTGCCTTACCAGTGTCAATCCTTCTAGAACATTATCAGAGATGATATCTCCAAACTCACCTAGTAAATTTGAAACTTCAAGTGGTATTTCACTACTACCTTCTTTATCTTTCCTAGGAATCAAAGCATAGCACATACGTTGATGTTTCATGCCATCTAAAAACTTCCTTCCATCAACAAGACAAATCCTAGCACTGCTACATACCTTTTCGCCTTCCTTTTTCATGGGCTTCAGTTTGTGGCGAACTCCATCCTTTGTTAGAGAGTATGTGTTTGCATGACCATCATGTACTGCATGCCTATCAAACTGCCACGATCTTCCCAATAATAGATGGCAAACATCCATTGGAATAACATCACAGAGAACTTCATCATGGTAACTCCCAATTTTGAATTTCACTAAACATTATTCACTTACCAGGACCTTATGATCATCTTTCACCCAAGCAATCCGATAGGGCTGGGGCTGTTTCTCCCTCTTGAGCTTCAGCTTAGAGACCATCTCCTCTGATACCAAGTTATCAGTACTACAACCATCAGTGATTACATCACAACATTTATCCTCACACTTGCATCTAGTACAGAATAAACTCCTCCTTTGTCCTGGTTCAATCTCACCACTTAGTAGGACCCTTTAATTTACTAAAATCTCTCCTCTTTTTGCATCCTCTAAATGTGATGATTGTGCATCCTCATCCACATGAGCAACCCTAGCTTGACCCTTAGCTCTCCTATTTGTCCTTCCTTGTTGTTGAGGGCATTCAAAGGCACGATGACCTTCTTCATTGCAATGGAAATAGGTACCACGAAAGCCTCCTCTTCCTTGTCCACATCCTCTACTTCTTCCTCTCTGATTTCCAAAGTCTTGATCATGGGAGCAGTTGAAACCCTCATTCCTTTGGTTCATGCTATTACCCACATCTTCATTTTTCTTTTGGGTCTCATTTTGGCCTCCTAATGACCTACCACTACCCCTTCCTCCTTGACCATGCCCTCTTTGTCTTCCGTAAAACTTTTTATTTAGCTTCTCTTCAACTCGTAGGGCAAATTGGTATGCCTCTTCAACACTGGTCATTCTTACCAGACTTAATTCCTCTTGGATGCTAGGTCGCAACCCACTGATATAACGAGCAACCTTCTCCTTATTTTCTTCTACATGCCCTGCTCTAATCAAAAGTCAATAAAACTCCTCTGTATATTCTTGGACTAATTTTCTTGCTTGCTTTAACCCATGCATCTTATTAAACAAATCAAGCTCGTAGTCAATAGGAATGAACTGCTTCTTTAGTTTGTCTACCATGCGATCCCACCTTGTGATCTTATCCTTTCCTCTTCTATTTCTTTCCAATTGAACCTCTTGCCACCAGATTTTGGCATGCCCTTTCAGTTTGGCCTTTGCAAACTTAACCCTATCTGGGTCCATGATATCCTCATACTCAAAGTATTCTTCTAGTTCATTGATCTAATCGATCAACTCATCTGGTTTCAAATTTCTTGAAAATACACCCACATCAATTGTAGGTCTTTTTCCAAACTTAGTAATGGCCCTAAAAAGCCTTTCCTCTACCTGATTTAGAACTTCTCCATCAACTTCCCCTTCTGGTCCAATTTCTTCTTCTTCAGTATTGTCCTCACTTTCGTCGCCTACGGCAACATTTGTTCCTCTACGGAGCTCCTCCTGCAATGACTGTACCTGCCTTTCGAGGGCTCTAATCTCCTAAGGATTAATAGCTCCAGCCCTTCCACCACACTCTCTTCATGGAGGCATCTTCTTAACTCAAACCCACAACCACAGAGTCCTGGTGAAAACTGCCTCACAGTCGGTGCTCTGTCTACACACTCAGGAAAACCAACTCTGATACCACTTGATGGGGACACAACCCAAGCACAAAATGGATGCAACAGGAAAGGGAAAATTTTATTAACTATAAAAATATGCTAGTACACTTAGTGCAGAGAAACAGACTCCAAAAGCATGCCTTATGGGCTTACAATAGCATAAATCTAGAGATAAATTCTTCTCCCAGTACCTTCTGTCAATCTCCAATCCTAACTGCCTTTTACAATGCTAGAAATGTTCTTAAATAGACCCCAAAGGGTTAAGGATTAGGAATACATTCTAGAAAGTGCTAGTTGGCATCCACCGACCAAATAGAAGGCTCTATAAGTCACATTAGAATTCGGCACAAAATTAGAAGAATCCAGAAACGGTAACCGAACTTTCAGGAGGCATAACTTTTGAACCGTAGCTTCGATTGACAAACCATTTACATTTTTGGAAAGCTCTCGAAGCACTCTATAGCCCTATGGAGGAGCTTTTCTTTTCTCCCATTTTTTGGTCCTGTTAGAGGTCATTTAATGCCCCTAACCTGACTTTGAAGCATTCTTAGGATGTCTCTAGAAACTGAAAAACTGCGATAACTTTCAAACCATGGGGCCTTTCGACCTAATTCTTTTTCTGGAATGCTCTAAATTATAATGAAAATCATCCAACCAATTTACACCTTCTAGTTCACCAAAATGATGTCTCAATTACATACTCCTATTTTTTTGACATTTACATGTATCCCAAGGTGATTAAAAACTCTAACCCAGAACACTAATAATGGAACTGTGAGAGTTGGAACTTTTATTTGACCCAAATGGGTATCTAGAAATGAAAACACATGAAATAGAAACTAAGTATAAGTACATTTTTTTGGATGACACAGGATTGCCCTTATACCTCTAGATGCTCCTGCATCAACATATTCAACGTTCTTCTTGAATTCTTCACTTTTAACATGTGTAACTACCTTCTCCAGTTCTGATTCTGCTTCACTTCCTAATTCATTGGGGTTGGACTCAGGGTTGACACGGGCATAGTACTACATTGGTATGTCAACTCCATGCACCCTGGCACATACCTCATCATCTATACCAATATGTCAAAAATTCTCAGGATTGTTCAAACCTGTGATTTTAATGCACTTTGAAAACTTTGATTCATCTAATGGTTGTAATTGATACAAAGTATCAAGGCTATTACATGATATTTTATATAGCTTATTATATTATGCAATGTACATAGCTCTTTGTTGAACCTTTTTCATAATATTTCTCATGTCTTGTAGCATGGGGAGAATAACTGCTAAAGTTAAGAGTATCTTAACATTAGTTAGACTCGAATATAGCCGAGGAAATCTATCTTCCACATAGTGGATTAGTCTAAGAAATGATAGATATTCAGAGAATACTCAATGTGTTGGTTCATCCAAAGAGATCCATCTAGTCTCATTATCTTTAAGAAGCTTCCTCCCATCAGTAAGTCCTTAAGCAAAGTGTTGAAATTCTCAAACTCATTTTGGACTTTGACAAAAGTATTGGTAAATCTCTTTGATTAAAGATTTCATTTTACAAACACAACCAAAATTGCTGATAATTCCAAAAGCTAGATTCATTCAATGGGCCATGTAGTGAATGAGAATAGCATAGGGTGCCAAATCATTCTTGATCTTTTTGCAAAGACTTCCTTTATGAACTTGTAATCAAAGCTCCATCTACTCCAATATACACCAAATTTTTGACAATCTCCATGTTATCAATACCTCCACAATCAATTAGAGTACTCTTTGAAAAATTGAATAAATTTTTGGTTGTCGTACTACAATTTAATTTAGCAATAGATAATAGAAAGTGTTGATGGAAAAGATCATTTATAGTATAAAGATGCATGCACACCTAGGAAGTATTATCAATTGTTGTAACTTCATCTAGAGAAAATGCAATAAAATTTGACTATTTTATTTTTGCCTTCATATCTTCTTTTTTAACCTATGCAAGACAACTATCCCATTTCCATTCGTTATTTACTGACCAGTGATTGTTTGGATAGTTTTGAACTTTGAAAAAGTACAATAAACCACTAATTGAAGGGTAGGCTATTATAGGATGCCCTCTACTCAAAATATAAAAGACCACACTTAACTGAACAACTTTTCCAATATTTTCCACTTCCATTGCTTTCCCAAGGAAATCTTCAATAGAACCATTTACTATAGAATTCTTCTCCTATAATTTCTCATGTAACTTGTATAATTTGGCATTCCTGATATGCGGATAGTTGTCTTTCATTTTCCAAGTTAGCACAGATTTTTGAGTTCCATCTATAGTTTCCTTTTTGTAAACTTTACCGACATACTTTTCTATGGTATCAATTTTAAGTTGCAACCTCTTTTCCTTCTTTGTTATCTTTGTGCAAATCTTACATCTACATTCTATAGGAGGCTCACCATCAATTGGATTGGGCACTAGTTCAATGAATCGTAACTTTTCTACCCATTCTAATTGAAAATTCCTTTTGGACAGGTCCCAGCGAGATCGATCTTTTTTTTTATTCCAATTTTTTTTCCCTTTTGTGCACAAACATCATTTATGGAATCACTTTTGGTTTTCTCACCCAAATCCAAGTCGATAATATCATTTTATGAATCCCTACTCAGGGGAAGTTCCTCCAAATCATGTTCAAGTTTTTCTTCGATTGAGATATCAGGGTCACCAACTTGAACTTCTTCAAAATGGTCTCCAACTTGTGATGAATCTGCTTTTTCGATATGCACTGGAGATCTAAGTTGTGAAAATTGTAAGTTGCCAACATTTCCATAACCAAAATATGCAGATAAAGTTATGTGTTTTGGTGGCCTCTCTTGGCTTTCAGGGATCCTACCAGAACCTCTCTTGTTTGACATTGCAAATTGATAAAGGTTGCAAAATAAATATATCAACTTGTTGAAAAAAAGACTCAAAGAGTGATGAGTCAAAGAATGTAACACTAGATTACTTAGACTACATATAATAAGAATAATATGATATGTTCCCATAAAAAGGGTACTACGATACCACAGTCTACAGTACTACCCAATAAAATTCACAAAACTATTTGAGCATGTGAAATGTCTAGTGGACAGTAAAAAATAACTAGTACCACATAAAAAATAAATTAAAAATTACTTACCTTTTATGAAAACCATGGTCCATGAGTCAATGGGAAATGCACCCAACACTCTAAAACTTTGGCAACAATAAGAAATCCCAATCTCAAGACTAGAAAAGAGATAATTGTGTAGAATTATAGTATCTTATGAATGTGTATATACTACCAAACTAGGTTGGTGAATTACACAAGATTAACAAGAAGGAATTTCAAATGTAGGCAAAATGTACCTTCCTATGTAAGCCCAAAATAGAAAACAGTTGGCTAAATAGAGCTGGTGGTCGACACACATTGGGAAAATGGTAGGCTAAATGGGGTTGGTGGTCAACCCAGGGGAAAATTAATTGGTTATACTAATGGCAAAAAAATGTTGTCCAACAAGAAAACAACATGCAAAGGATGGTGACAATTTTAAAATAATTGTATCCAAAATGTATATTACAATGGCGATTAGATAGAGATTTTTGACCAATCATGTGAAAACTAATGGGTGACTAGCACAGGTGTTGGACACAAATCTTATAAATATTTGGCTATGCGGTTGACCAATGTTACATGCTCTATTCACCAAATGACAATTGACTGATAACATGGGATTTCCAAATGGTGATGATTCACCACTAAAATAATCTCTGCCAACAACAATAAGAAATCCATTATTCTTCATTCAATTAATACATCACATTATTCATTGATCTAAATGCGAAAGAAGTCTAAAAGAAGAGAAGCAATAAGACATCACATCCAAATTTTTGAATGGAAAAATAGAATTGGGAAAAACACAACAAGAATCATGCCATCTATATAATAACATTGTTTACAAGTTATAGGCTAAAGGCCAAGGAAGTGATTGTGCTTGATCTAAAAAGGGGAACTACTTTACATATAGTAAAATCTTGTCACCACTAAGTATTATTCCCTTCTCAAGGAAAGGCACACAACATAAAATATAAGAATAATATGTTTGAAATAATCAAGAATATATTCATGAAATGCAAAATATAACTTTTTTTATTGTAGGTGAATTCCACATCTATCAATCTTCTTTTTCTTTCTCAATTTATATTGTTCTTCTAAAATTGCATCGCTCATCCTATTGTATGTACATTTTACTATATTCAAATCATATCATTCATTGTATATTTATAACAACTATATTAGATATCTTTAAAATCACACATTAGGGATTGATTCATTGGTTAAGAGTATTAAATAGTTAGTGTTGGCTTACTTGTTCCAACCTTAATTCTTCCCTTAGTTTGTAATATTCCAGGATTACCTCAACACCCTACTCTATAGTCATTCATCATGTTGGTAAAAAAGATACAATTAGTAGATTAAAAAAAAAAGGCCAAAAAATACATTCTTTGATACTTATAAAGAAAGGATGTAATATTCATAACATTCTATTAGATTGGCCTAAACTTCATAGCATTTGTCAATGTAATATCTAGTTAGTAAGCATAACTACACTAAGTTAGACCTAAAAGACTAAATTTGATAATTTAACTTGGACGATAATCTCAGATAGATAGTGTGACTCCCCGATAGTCATGTGAAGCGGAATTTATCATTGTTTTTCTAATGCAAGTTGTTCTCTTATACTAAAACCTTTCAAATGTCTAGAAAAAAGGGAATATAAATAACTTTTGTACATAATCCTATTGTTTCCCAAAATGCAAAAGGATTTTAAAATGACATATTTAATGTCCAAAGAAATCGTGATTGTAAAGACCATAATATATTATCATTTAGCCTTTACCTCATTGTTCAAAAACTATGACTTTATAAATAACCACAAGAGAGTATAATTTACAATTAGACTTTATAAATCAACTCAAAATTGAAATAAAAGAAATAGGGTATCCGTAATTATTTGTTGATTTTTTTAATCAATAAAAGGAAAATGTCATGTTTATATCATATTTCATATTAAATTTACAATTTTCTCTTTACCCCATTCAAAGTGCAGGCACCAAGGGGAAAAGAATAGGGAATAAAAAAAACAATATTGGTTGGGACTCGAATCTTGTTCTAGGTTATACAAGTGCCCTAGTAACATCATGAGGTCATTCAAAGGCATACCTTCTAATTTCAAAAGTAATATTTTAATTATATATATTTTACTCTCACCAGGGGGATTGGAGGATTTCCCTCATTACATAGGCACTTAAATAGTATAGGAACTCATTTATATATTATTGATATATATATATATATTTTTTCCTTACCTTACAATTCTTTTCTATCTTCCCTCTTTATATGATATCATTCTTTATCTGGTATCTTTCAGTCCTTGTTTGAGGATCTTGAAAAGGTCTACTATTAGTGAATAAATTTACCTTTGTATTAATGATTCTTTATTAACCCTATCTCCCTCTCTATATTGAAGACATCAAAGTTCACAATAGTTGGGCAGGTTTAGTAGGTACATCCCCTTTGAATGATAATAAGGTGTTAATCTCAAATTGATTTTGACATATGAGTGACAATATACTTAAGTCATTTACTTAGTTCATGTTGAACAACTAATACATGTCGAACATAAGTTGTCAGATAGTATATGTTGAGTAACAGATATTTAGTATGAGTCAAGTAACTAGTAAGTGTCGAGTCTCTCAAGCACCGAGCAGATGGTATGTGTTGAGCTATTTAGATGTTGAGTGATCAGTAGATGTTGAGTCATTCAAATGTTGAGTTACATCATTAAAGTTATAGTTGATGTTGAGCATCTGGGACTTCAAGTGCCGAGTTACATAGTTTTGACATAGATGTTTGTAATGGCACAAACTTCTATGTAAACCATTTTTGGGTTGACTTAAGGACTTTTTTATGATCTTTGATGATAGGGACAAATCTCAATTGTGAATCCCTATGCATTACATGCATCCAATTAGAAAAAGGGTAGGTTTAAGTGGCAATATGGGTGAATCACTACTGTTGATTCATACCTAACCCTAAGTCACCTAGGTCTTCTTAAGGAGTAAAAACCCTAAACTTTTTATAAAATGATTAAGGAGATTGAAGAGAGTTTTCATCTACAAACAAAGCATTCATGTGACTAAAGTGTTATGATTTGAGTTACATTGTAGAATCAGTTAAAGGAGAATAGAGGAAAGGAATCAGAGGACAATAGAGATACATTTGATCAGAAAGAATCAAGTATACATGATGATAGAAGTGATCTAACATCAAGAAATAGAGTGCTAACTGAAGGATCATTGTTGAGACATTCTAACAGGTGAATCAGTTAAATCTCTTAACATAGTAGTCTTGACAGGCTATTGTAAATCCTTTAATAAGGTGCTTACTTCATTGTAAGTTAAAGTCCTTTTACCAGGCACACTTTTAGTAGGGTTTTTAAATCCTTTAATAGGGTAAGATCTAACAGTCTCATAAGCCTTTAACAAGGTAGACCTTTCATAGGGTAGATCATGTTCCATGATCAAACATTGTAACCTTCATTGGATACACTTTATTACTATAGTAATAAAGATTTGTGGGTGTCATCCCCACCCCAATTTTACCTTCTCCTTGAAGGGTTTCTAGATAACCAAATATCTTATGACATACATGTGTTGAATATTTTACTTTCATACTGTGCATGTATATGCTTAATGTGGTATTTCAATTTATATGCATAGATTGTGAGATGGATGTATGGTGAATAGTTTTAGAGGTTGAAAGTTTTAAAGTTTTGATTCACCCCCTCCCTCTTAGAGTTTACTTCCCTATTTTATTTCCAACAATTGGTATTAGAGATGAGTTCTCTAGAAAGTAAAGCTTTGAAACATTGAGGAAAGATCTTGGAGATGGAAGTCTACAAGTTGGGAAAGACTATTGAGAACCATGAGATTGAAATACAACTTTCCCTACATCAGCTAAATGAAGCAAGAAATGATTTGAAGATATCACTAAAGAGAAGGAAGGAAATTAATATTGAAGATAATGACACACAATACCAAGAGATTGACACTACTGAATTGTTTACAGATGGAAACACCAATGAATTTGATGCAGTAGTTGTAGATATGATGGAAAAGAATGGAACCCTAACTGAAGAGATCAAAAATCTCAAAAGAGAACAAGAAGTCCAATCAGTATTACTATGTGAGGTGACCAAGTAGGAAAAGAAAGCTAAAGAGGAAAAAGTCATGATTGAATATGACAAAAGGATTTTGACCAATAGACTAGAAGAGAAAACATCAGAGGTAACCAAGATTGCTAACATGCAATCGGAAACTTTGGGTCAAATGATGATTGCAAATCAAACTGAATACAAAGGATATTGAGATTAGAACACTAAAGTTACAGAATGAACAACTGAAAAATGATCTAAAAAGAGAAAATGAGTTTGTTGATTGTTTCAACAAACCTAGTGAAGCCATCGAGTACTTTGAAGAATTGATGAGATCCCCTAGATCCAACAGTGACACTTGTAGATTAGGTTACACTAGTACTGAAGAAGGAGAATCATCCAAAAGTGGTGAAGAAAGAAGTAACAAAGGTATGAACTCCAAACCTACTTGTCATAATTGCAGTAAGATAGGTCATACTACTAATGTTTATAGGAGCAAGACTGTAAATTAGAATCCTAAGTAGAAGTTCATGGGTCATTGCCACAAATGCAATAAACAAGGACATAGGAACATGAATGTAGAACCAAGACCATAAGCACACAAAGATTTGAAGAATATTGCTATAATTTTCAAAATTATGGACATAGAGCATATGAGTACAAATCCAAGCCTAAATGGTCATCAAACAAGTAGACAAAGATAAAGCACAATGGCAACTCTTATAATTGGGATTATAATACAAGGAATAGTTGTCACTACTGTCAAGAGTATGGACATGTTGTTGAGAATTGCATAAGAACACATTTTAGAGGTGATTATAATAGATGGTTGAGTCAAACCACATGTTTAGTTGTTTAAAGACTGGTCACATAAGTAGGAATTCTCCAACAAGGTCAAAGGCACCAAGCAGTGAGTTCAATAAAGGTAAAGGAAAGGCAGATATTGAGAATTTCATATATGAGATGAACAAGACATGGAAGAGAAAGGAAGATTGCAACACATCAAGTATAGATGGGATCACTTCACCCAATGGGTCAGGTGATCACACCTCCTATAATCAATCAATCAAGACTTATGTGGAACTGATATCTAAAAGATATACTATACATCAATTACAAGGATTTAGCTCTAAAAAGATTACATATGCATGAATAAAGATGCAAGGTGTTGTTAGAAGAAACAAAGTCGATAATAGAATAGCTAACCAGCTTAGTGAAGAGGTTAAATGACATAGACCTAGATTCAAATGTAAAACTACTTGAGTTAGAAATGCTTTAGAATAATTGAGTGGGGGGGGGGGGGGGGTGAATTAGTTATTCAAGGCCCAAATGTCCTATTCAAACTTTTCACTAAGTATAGTGAGCCCATTCAATCATTCATTCATCCAAGCTTTAACTTTTCTAACCAGAAAGTTACTGTAGATCAACATGCAAGCATAACACATAAGAAATCAACACATAACATAGTGATTTACGTGGAAACCCAATTTGGGAAAAACCACTAGTAACATGCTACTCAATTCTCACTCTTCTAAAGTGATGCCCTGTGAAAGGCCTACCCTGTTAAAGGCTTACAACACACTGTTAAATGTGACCTTGTAAGAGGATTTAACCACCTTGTTAGAAGTGGGCCTGGTTAGAGGACTTTAGAACATTCACTTGGAATGCCACCCTGTTAAACGATTTACAAATGGCTATTAAACCAACCTAAGTCCATAGGATTTTCATATCTAATATAATTGCTAGAGAGTATTAGAAAATCTTTGACCTAACTACAACATACAACTTATCTTGCAGATCTCAGATCACTTCTTAGCTCATACCATTGCCTGGCCTTCTATCTCTACAACTCTAACAACTTGCCCTCCTTTCAAGCTTAGTCTCCTTGAGTCTCTATGATCAATGTACCAGTGCAATCATCTCTTCATGACCACTAGTAGAAGCAGAGCCTCTATGTTCTTCCTTCCTCTAGATGTCTTCTCCTTGACACCCTTCTAGCCACTTCGTAATTTGGCACTTTTGTAGCAATAGTATCAGCAGCATTTGCTTCTTGGTCTATGACTCCTTAAATAGAAGTCTTGGAGTTCTTTTTTTGCTTGATTCTTCCTTCCTTTAATTTTAATTTGTATGGATTAGGTAGGATTCATTGCATCTAACCCATATTTTGTTTCCTCTAGAAACTTCTTGAATAATCCTCTTGAATTGTCCTAAAAATGGTTTACATAGAATTATGTGCCACCAGCTCATCATCCTTATCTTCCAACTAGTTCACAAAATTCAAGGAAACCACTTTGTCGGCTTAGATTTGGAAAATCTTCATCATTTATATAATGCAACAGCTCGGCACTATTGATATACAGGTGCTTGACACATACTATGTTACTCGGCATCAACTATGTTTTTCCTGATGCTCAGCACTTGAAGATCACTCGGCACCAATTAAGATTTTTTGATGCTCAACACCTGAAGAACACTCAGCACACACTAGAATTTTCTATTACTCAGCTCCAAGTAAGAATTTTCTCATCTTCAACTAACTTGCTCGGCACCCACTAATGATCTTAGTTTAAGCTTTGCAGTCAACCTTGTTACAACTTCTTCCTCCAACGTTTCTAAGTGCGACCAACCCCTATATCTTTGAGTATGCTATCAATATATCATTTAACCATTGACTTAACTAATCCTTGCACTTCATTACAACATCATAACTCAACCTTTCCCTTAGGTGCTCTTGTTACATCTTGTTGATCAAATCCTCTTCGTCAATCAACTAAGTGATAGTACTTGGATCTTATAAGAAAATGTCATCCCTACAAATAGCAGGTTTGACATCAATGACAAAACAAGATCGAAAACATTCTTTTAATGACAATCTTCCTTCTATGCTACAATCTCCCTCTTTGATCTTCAACAATGAGCTTTTCAATCAGATTTCCAACACTTGGTGAAGAGGTTAAATGACATAGACCTAGATTCAAATGTAAAACTACTTGAATGGTTTGAAAGAAAGTATCAACATAAGGTTGATGAAAAGATATCAAGTGTTATTGCACTATCACAGGTTGAGTTAGCAACCAAAATTGGCAGTGTGAAGAAGGTACTAGAGAACATTTTCTCTTTGTACACCAGATTGTGTAATTCTACACTCTTCACACAAGAAATAAGGAGTCATATTTTGAGTTTGAAGAGTCATATATAGTCATCTGGTATAATTCTGCCAAAATATCCAACACAAAGTGAGAAGTATTTCAAAAATCTCCTCAACTCCCAGAGTCTGTTAGTAGTGTTACACATAGATGAAGCAAACATCAAGGCTAAACTAATAAACATCTAGTCCATTCTGACTCCAAATATGGAGATATTGCACAAGGAACTATCCTTTTTTTGAAACACTCTTGAAGAAAGATCTGCATCTTTCTACTCATGAAGGCTTAGTTCACCATGCTACCGAGTTGGCCATCTAGATCAATTCATTAGAGGTATCTTGTGATAACTAGAATGCAGTGTTGAAAATCATGCTTGAGGTCCACAAATCATTTTTGGAAAAACACACTATCAGTGTATAACCCTTTGACATCAGTGTCGAAATGGGGGAGAAATAAGAAGTATGGGAGAAATAAGAGGTATGGGAGAGATCATTTTTTTGAGGGAGATAACATTTTTGCAAAATCAGAATTAGAGTGTACATATTAGAATGAAAATTTACTCAGTAGGAGGAATGAGGAATAATTTTGATTTAGATATAGTATAGCGTTTTGAAATTTTGTATGTATATTATCTAAGTTATGCTTGAAAGGCTAAAAGTTATTCATACATGACCAAGTGCTTTTCCACTCATGTCAAAGGGGGTGATTGTTAATCTTAGGTTGGTTTTGACATATGAGTGACAATATACTTAAGTCATTTACTTAGTTCATGCCAAAAAATTAATACATGTCGAGCATAAGTTGATAGATAATATATGTCGAGCAATAGATATAAAATATGAGCTGAGTAACTAGTAAGTACCGAGTCACTCAAGTGTCGAGCAGATGGTATGTGCTGAGCTATTCAAATGTCAAGTGATTAGTAGATTTTGAGTCATTCAGAGGATGAGTTACAACATTGAAGTTATAGTTGATGTCAAGCATCAAGAACTTCAAGTGTCGAGTTACACAATTTTGACATAGATGTTTGTAATGACACAAACTTCTATGGAAACCATTTTTGGGCTGACTTAAGGATTTTTTTACGATCTTTGATGATAAGGATGAGTCTTAATTATGAATCTTTGTGCATTACATGCATCTAATCAAAAAAATAGAAGCTTTATGAGCCAATATGGGTAAATCACTATCGTTGATTCATACCTAACCCTAAGTCACCTAGGTCTTCTTAAGGAGGACAAACCCTAAAAAATTTATAGAATTCTTAAGGAGAACTGAAGAGAGTTTGCATGCACAAATAGAGAATTCATGGTGACTAAGGTGTTATTATTTGAGTTACATTGTAGAATCAGTTAAAGGAGAGTAGAGGAAAGGAATCAAAGGACATGAGAGATACATTTGATCACAAAGGATCAAATATACATCAAGATAGAGGTGATCTGACATCAAGCAATAGATTTTTAAACAAAGGATCATTGTTGAGACATTCTAACAAGTGAATCAGTTAAATCTCTTAACACAGTAGTCTTGACAGGCTGTTGTAAATCCTTTAACGGGTTGCTTACTTCATTGTAACTTAAAGTGCTTTTACCAAGTACACTTTTAGCAGGGTGTTTAAATCCTTTAATAGGGTAAGATCTAACAATCTTGTAAGCCTTTAATAGAGTAGACCTTTCATAGGGTAGATCATGTGTCCTGATCAAACATTATAACCTTAATTGGATACACTTTATTATTGCAGTGGTGAAGATTTGTGGGTTTCATCCCCACCCCATTTTTACCTTCTCCTTGGAGGGTTTCTGGGTAACCAGATATCTTGTGTCATACATGTTTTGAATATTTTACTTTCATACTATGGATGTACATTCTTAATTTGGTATTTCATTTTATATGCATAGATTGTGAGATGGATGTGTGGTGAATAGTTTTAGAGGTTTAAAGTTTTAAAGTGTTGAATCACCTCCCCCGACCCCCACCTACTTAGAGTTTACTTCCCTATTGTATTTCCAATAGAGTTACAACTCCCTTGTTCAATATTCAATGAATCCTCAAACTTAACACACAATCTTTTTTTTTACTAGAAAATAATTAAAGGCAACCTAACTCATTCTTAGATGAGCAATCATCAATAAATTATTTCAAGGAATGGAGTGTTCAAACATTCATAGATTTCTTAGAAGATAACAATGATATTTGAATCATGTAATTACTAATTAGAAAAGACCAAAATCAATCCAAGAATTTAAAGGAAATATTCTAAAGGAACTTTCTACAATTAAATATGAAACTCATAGTTTTTGTTTAATTCTATGATTCCTTCATTTTTTAGTGATTCTTTGTTCAATTGCAAGAAATCCATCACATACTAGATACTAAATCATTTCCATTATCAACATCAAAAAGAGAAGATTTTCCTATATACTAACAAAGAGCCAAAAACCATAGTGTCTCCCTTTCTTTATCTTCTAACCCCTAAATAGTCTTTCAAATCTATCTTAAATAGTTTATGTCAAGGGGGGTCTCCCTGAAAACCCAACCCCCTTGATAGCTACCAAAAACGGTTATAAAAATAGAAAGTTCATAATGGGAAACATGTCCTCTGAGTTCAAAAGTATTTAAAATATATTATAAAAAGACCCATTAAGATGGTGAACCATGGGTTTCATTTCCAAATTTTTATTTCTCGTCACCTACATCTTGTGCTAACTTTCATCCACAATAAACACCCACAAACTCATGAAGCACACTTGAGTTGGCAGTCCATAAGCTCTGTAGTCACATCTTCCACATGTCACAATCTTATTTATTTATGTTGATCTTCCCTGTATATTCAGGTAAGTGGTCCATAGAAAGACTCAACATGGACTCAATTTGCACTATCTTTATGAAATCTATAGGAGTGAGGTTGGCAATTTCCTTGGTCATTTTAAACTAGTTTCAAAAGATTTGAACAAAGGTTAAATATTAGAATTTCCTGCATCAAATTGTATCACACTATTGGGGCTTATTATTTGTATATCTTTGGTAAATCTAGTATACACACATTTAAATTCAATTTTGATACTATGAGCATTGGCAACATAAGACCTATAAATTGAGCATATCAAGGTCATGTTTCCTTTTATCACATACAATATACCAAAATCTACTATCTTGAAAGGGTTCTTGGCTAAAATAATTTCTAGACCATAGTGTTCCATGTCAGAGATTTGAATCACCACAACTGACCATTTGCCCTCCTCCATTTCACAAGTGGGAATTTGAGCTTGTACTTCATTCAGTAAAGCATCAGCTGGAGAAATTCTTTACATTTTTGGATTACACCATCTATCCATTCATCTATAGCAGCCACCATGGCCTTACCTCATCGAACTTGGTTCAACAACTTTATACTATTTGGTGATGTTGGTTCAAAGCTTTGGGGAACCTATGCCTAGGGCTAAATGCCAAAACTATCCAAGGAGTCAATATTTTCAGCCATCACATTCATTACCTACTTCAATTCTTTCTTCTCCTTTGCATCTTTCTTGGATTGAATTAGCATTTGTTGAGTGCACTCACTTAACCAATGCTCTTTGGTTTCTCTAATTTAACACTCTCAAACCTACTCTTGTGATCTCAAAATCTTTGAGGTTCAAATCTATAGAAGTACCTTTAGACTTATACAAGGAAACCTCTACTGTTACCTCCCCTATTTTTCTATATGTTGTGAAGAAAGTAGAGTTTTTCATTCTTTTATATTTTTGGTCCCTAGTAGTATATTTCTTTTCATATCACTTGCAAATACACAAACTAGAACCAAACTTCTTTTCTTGTTAATAGAATTAGTCAGACAATTTGGTATCATTGAAGAAGGTCCAACCCCTATTGGATCTTTATGGGTGTACTCACTGAATCTAGAACATTTGAAATTATATCTAAGGTGTACTAAATCTATTATTCGTTATCCATTGATCCTTCACTTTGCTCTTGATCCACTCCAAGATCTATTTTAGTTTGTTCCTACACAACCATATGACTTTGTTGAACTTGAACCTTGACTTGGACCTTGTCTTCTGTACCACAAGATTATTTTGAACTGACTCAAAAACAACTATATTCAAACCCTTTTTATTACCTGTAGAATCAATGGAAAAAAATTATTAGCACTAGAGGAAGAAGGGGATTCTTGGGTTATATCTTGAGTTTGAATTTAAGATGTTCCTTCTTTTTGCTTATGTTGAATCCATGTTTTGGTGTATTCAGTAGCACCATTAGTTATTTGCATTATAGATCATCCATTTCAAGGTCAGACCAATCAATAGGAGGTATAGGGTGATCTTATTGCTTAAGGTATTTAGTTTCAGCAACATCTAAACCATCATATTGTACTCCCTTAAGATTCATTTTTAACTTGAAAGCCAGAACTTGTAACAACACCATCCTAGAATGACTCCTCCTTTGGACTTCTCTTTCATTAAGAAATCTTCCTAATAATATTCTAAATGGGGCATAGGTGACAAATGATCCCCCATCTCTAGAACTCTCCCAAAAAAAAATTTATTGTCGAATCCTTGTCTAGCTTTAAAGAATTTGAAATCAAAAGCACTCAATTCAGTCCTAATATTTATAGAATCCTCTAGATTTTTTCTTGAAAGATTTCCAATTCTTACTAGAAACAAGCTATCCTTCTTGTCTTTAGGCAAAAACTTTATTGTTATCGCCACTAGTTGATGAAAGACTTCAGCTAGAATGAAACAATCTAGATAAAACCTAGGAAACCTTAAAGGTTCTCTATCATATCCTCCTACCCTAAGGTATGTGAACCTAGGGAATTGGCTAAATAGACATTCATACTCCTGTATGAATTGAAAAGTCTCCAATGAGACCCTTTCTTCCCCTCTAACTGCCAGTACAAAGCACATGTTATCTAGGAAAATGCCATGAACCTTTCTATAATCTATCAGCACTTGGATCTTTTGTAGGTAAGGGTAATAGTTATATATGAAGACTTTATCATTCCAAAGTTCATGTGGAAAAGGGGTGAAATCTTGAGTACAAGCCAAAAAAAGGTGAGGTACAAAGATGAGAAGAAATATTGTTTTATGTTTTGTGTTAGTTTTAGTTTATCCCTCAAAGAACTTGCTATAATTTTAGTTGAATCTAGATATTATTTTCCATCCAAAATAATATCAATAAAGTGATACATCTAGTCTTCAAAAAGGTATACTCAGGTGAACCTTTAATTCTATGCAACATGAGCACTCAATCATGAATATGAGGCTTCCTATGATATTTATTTAAATCCTTTGGTAGTCTTGAACCTCCCTTATAGATATTTTTAGTCCAATGATGGGCTATGATAGAATGATTCTTCTTAGAACTTTCATTGAACTTGTCATAAGATTGGGTAGGGGTGGTATTTTGAACACAGAGGTGATGGTGTCTTGGTATACAAAAAGAAAAATACTTCCATCATTTCTCCTAATACATCAAGACCTAATGTCATAGTGGTTCATGCATTCTTGAACTAGATCAGGGATGGAAACTAACTGAGGATAAGCCATGGCTTGTAATATCCCATTATCCATGATTTTATCCATGAGTTCAGCTTCCACATTGTTGTCATACTTTCAGTTTGTCCCCTTTTAAATTCCTAGTCTGATATAATTAATGAACACAATTTAGTCAAAGTTCAAGTCTAGAAACCCTTAGCTTTCTTTTCTTCTTATCATTCCAAAGGCTTATACATGTGGGAAACCATTCCATTACGAGTTAATAGGTGATTTAGGTATGGGTGGGTAGTTTTGAGCATCATTACGGATAAGAAGAAAGCATAATCTCCATGAAACTTCAGTTTGTATTAAAATGTTCTAGAACCAAAAAATCAATTTGTAAGACACTCTAGGAAGAAAATGTGTATCTGAGGAATCAAACTACATCTACAGGATACATCTACAAGAAATTAAAGACATGATGACTAGGAAATGTCAATTCGAAGAGATTCAGTACCTAAGATTGGTCTGAAATGAGTTATGGACTTAGTTTTGATGTTGAGATGAAAAAACACCTCAGATGCTAGTCCTTGTAGCCTGGAACCTAGTTTTCTGACTGAGGAATTTCTCATCCACTTCAAACCATTCAAATAAGAAATTAGTCTATACTAAGCAGAGAATGAGAAATGATAGTTTTCAAGAAGAACTAACAAAGAATTGTTGAGGAATCAATCAAAGTACTTGGAAAAATCTCATTCCATAAATCTCACTTTGTGGCTTCTCTAGCTTCAGAAGTGCAACTATCATCAAGAATTTCCAAATAAAAGATTAACTTAAGATAAATTAAAATCAATGGTGGTTGTGGGATAAGCTAGAAGCAAAGGAAGGACCTAAGTGTAAGTGAAATCAAATGAACACATGCCATTTATTGCTGACATGATATTAGGTTGTCTTGTGGACCCAAACCTCATGGCTATTGAAATAAAGTTAAATTAGCTTGATCCACAAGCCTTAGAAAGATGGGTATATTCCATAGATACCAATTTTATTCTTCTACCAGATGATGCTAAGAAAATAGAAAGGCCCAGAAGGAAAGTGAATAGACTTCTCCTCCGAACGAAAGCAAATATATAGGTTTTCTTAAGGGTTGGAATCATATCTTGAAGGTGATGTTTCCAAAACTAATATAAACAAGGGAGAAAGTGGAAAATGAATATCACTTCTATGCCAACGCTTACGAGGTAATTCTATTGTACGATTGAGTTTTAACTATGGATTCGAGTTGTAAAATGGTCGTTAACCTACAAAAATAATTGTGAATTTGATCGTTGCTAATATTATGGAGTAATTTGAGATGTTTGGCCATTTCTCACTTGTAAAACACACAAAAATCAATGACTAATGATTATATTTGAAATCAATGTATTTGGATTCATGGATCAATTATGCTTCATCTTGTAATGAGAAAATTCTTGCAATTTGGTTCAATCTCAATAATTATAAAGCTAATGGCTGGAAGAATTGGAGGTACTTCTAAATTACCAAGACTTGGGAGCCAATTAAAAGATTATAATATCAACGATCTACATCAAAGATTAAATTCAGAGCCAATTCATCCTGTGACATTCAAGCTGAAAGAAGGCAAACTTGTTGAAGTTGTTGGATTTCTAATGGCAGTCCAAGCACCATATCTTGTGAAGGAATGTATAGAAATATATGATCCATCAACAAAGAGAATTATGATGCTAGATAATTCCATACTAATATCCTTGAAAAGAGAACTAATGCAAGTAGCCTTGTGTGTTATTGTGAGAGAAGAATTATGTGATATATATTCTGGGTCATCTACTTCAATGTTTAATGAGAAGAAGATTCTTGGAAGAGTGGACATGTTAACTTCATGGTTCCAGAATCCTAGAGGAAAGAAGACTAAAATGCCAAAGACTCTATTTGGCACCAATCTGAAGGGAGAGATTATGGATATTCTTGCTTTTTTGTTGAGGCTAAAGGGAGCGGAAGAGGTTTTAATTTTTTTGAACACCACTTCTTCTTAATTCAAGCTATGTGTGCTAATGAGCAATATATAGATTGGGCTTAGATTTTGCGTGATGAATTAGCTTCATCAATGAATTATGTTAAAGCATTCAGACATTTCTATATGTCATCCAATTTTATGTCTAGTCTTGTCACTCATCACTTTTGGCCTAATCTACCTTGCATTGAAGATTTTGATGAAAACACTAAGGTCTATGAGTTTTATCCATGCGTGCAATTGCGGAAGGCCAACAGAGAATCTTAGAGTAATAAGATATTACCTTATTAATTAAACCATTTTGATTTAATTATTAAGTCACCTATTATCTCTAGCTTACTTAAGCTAAACTTTAGGCATATAATAATTAATTGTTTTATTAATTATTATTATGCAACCTAGGTTAGTTACCTATTAGGGTTTTGATCTCCTTTATGAGGATGATCTCACTTTGTAATTATAACATTAATGCACTTTTGATAGTAGCAATTCATCTTTTTGCTCATCAAGAATGTCTCATCTATGGATCTAGCAATTCCAACCTCCATAGCTTTTGCTACTCTCTTTCTGTGATAGGTGTTTGCATGCAAGTGATTATTGGGAGTTGTGAGGTTGGTCTTTTGTCAACTTCAACATGGTGTCAAAGCTCTATATCTTCATGCCCCTATTATGTTTATGAGAAGTTTGGCCTACTTTTCAAACTAGTGTTTTTTCTTTCAAAGGGTTTCATTTTTTAGAGTTATTTTGTATTGAATTGGGGGGGGTCACTAATTTTCAAGTCGCTTTGAGCCCAAATGGACATCACTATTGAGCTCAGAGCACCCAAAACCCCCTATTTTTATATAAAATCTGTCAAATTTGGACACAATTAGAATTTGAGGCAAAATAATATTGCTTCCAAATTGGGCATGTTTTCCAAGGCAACAATTTTCTATTATTTTTATTTTGCATGTTTCCCAAGGCAAGGATTTTCTAATTTTTGATACGTAAATCGATCTTTTTTGGTTCAAAAATTGAGATTTTTGGCACATTTCCTGAGGTAGTGATTTTGTGATTTTGTATGGAAATCAAGAATTTTGGGCACACAAATCAAGCTTTTGGGCATGCAAATCAAGATAGTTTTGTATAGAGCTAGCACATTTCTCGAGGTAGTTTCTTGTACTTATTGGCACAATTTTTGAGGCATTTTGGCACAAATCATAAGGCGATAATTTTTTATTTTTCCCTTCAAGCACTTTTTTGACCTACCTGCGGTTTTTTGGCCATAACTTGCTCGTTCGTACTCCATTTTTTGCAAATGAGATATCTTCAGAAAGATGGTTCTGCATCTGTCATGATGGTGTAGTTTATTAGTATTTTTGATGTTTCCAATTTATGCAGTCAAATTCATAGGTTCTATTTTGCACTTTGGGAGACATATCTTGAGACATTCTATTTTCCAGATTCTACTACAGGCACATCCCATTCAGTTTTTTTTTCTTTTTTGCACTTTGGTCAATATCTTGGTTGTTTTAGGTCTAGGGATCAATTTTGTTTCTTCATATGATTTTTCATGGGTTGTACTATCTCTTGTATCAGCCATATGTCTCTGTTGATCTTTGTTGACATCCTTTTGTAGTATTTTTGCAAATGCACTAAGATAAAGTGCTACTCTATTGCATTTTGGGAACTTGCACATCTTTGTGTTTTGTTAAGTACTTACACTACAATATAAAGTGCCTTGGGGGGTTTCACGTTGCCCATATTTTCCATCTTCCTTTGCCAAGTGAGTTTTCCTTCTATGACATTAGCCTCATGATGTGTCGATGACACATGTCATTATAGGTGTTTGTACTTCTTTTGCACTCTCGATGTTCCTAGTTCTTCTTTATGTAGGAGATATTACATTTAGTTTTAGTGTTCATGTCTTACCTCTCAGCATTATAGGGGTTAATGCTAGTTATATTACTTTCTTGGTTTGATGGAGTGAGCTATGTATTCAGTATTTGATCCTATGTACTAGGCGATTGCAGTGATTGGATACCTATGCATTTCGGTGAGATGGATCATTTACCATATAGACATTTTTCATTCCTATTTTTGGAGGCCATGAAGATACCTTCCATCTTCAATTGATCAGCTCTTTAGACTTAGTCTTCTCTATGTGGTCATGTTCTATACAATGGAGGTTCTTCAGATTAGCAATTTTCCAGTGTTTGCAACTTCATACTTCAAAGGTGTTCTTCATGATCATCTTTTGTTCCAATCTTCTAGGACATTCCCTAGTTTGGAGGCTTCTTCAGTCTTTCACTAGTTTTTTTTAGCATTATTTCCATCTCTTTTTGGTGTAGGTTTTTTCCCATGTGGTTTTCTCTATTTCTCCTATTTTCAGAGATGGTTGTGCTTGGGTACCTCATCAGGCCTTGTTGTCAAGACCTAATTCTTCTTTCAGCAGTAGTTTCTAGGGTTTTAGCTACTACCTAAGTTTATCTTAAGGGGTGGTGTTAGAGTAATAAGATATTTCATTATTAATTAAATCATTTTTATTTAATTGTTTAGTGAATTACTATCTCTAGTTTACTTAAGCTAAACTTTAGGTATATAATAATTAATTATTTTATTAATTATTATTATGCAACCTAGGTTAGTTACCTATTAGGGTTTTGATCTCCTATATAAGGATGATCTCTCTTTGTAATTATAACATTAATTCACTTTTGATAATAATAATTTATCTTTTTGCTCATCAAGAATGTCTCATCTATGGATCTAGGAATTCCAACCTCCATAGCTTTTTCTACTCTCTTTCTGTGATAGGTGTTTTCATGCAAGTGATTCTTGACAATTGTGGTGTTGATCTTTCATCAACTTCAACAAAGAATATGTGAAATTGAATGATGCCTTTACAATGAGGTTGTGCAAAGAGCTACAAGGATGCCTGAAATGAAGATTCTCACCTGAATCTATTTCTATGATGAATGAATTTGGTTGTTATTTTATTCAATTTCCTTCCTTCTCATATATCATAATTGGTCATACGATGGTTTCCCTAAGAGATTTCCTAGATATCTAGAGGATAGGGTAATTTTAATTGAGTTGTATAGACAGATCTTAGAAGTGAATAATATGTGCTCCATATTTAATAAAATTACTAGTATTCCCTTTCCAATTGTAGTAGGAGCTTTCTCATGCGCATCTAGATTGAATGCTAAGAACTGGATTAAATATTTTGAGAGAAAAGTGAAATTGTTAGATTATGAGGTGATTAGGCCACAATATGGTCCAGTGGACTATGTAAAGAATCATCTTCAATTAGGATCTAGTTATAGACATGTTCCTGATGTAAAAGACATTTGGGATAATTGTTACTCTAAAATCCATACTAGAGAAAATTTTTGGTCGAGGTAACTGTGGATGAGGTCAAGTTGTATAATGTTGATATTGGTGTTACTAATATATGATGAGGATGGTTCTTACATGACAACCTCAACCTATTTGAACAAGATCAAAGACACTCCTATAGTGTCAACTCCACCAAAAGGTCCAATGATTGATAAAATGGAAATTCTTATGGAAGGAATCATAAAGAGAACTAGTAAATGGGTGGAATGGAAAAGGTCTGATAGAAAAAGAACTAAAACATCAAGATCAACAAGTGGAGATGCCTTAGGTGTTACACAATCTTCATTAGCCATCACATCATATTCTACAGAAACAACATCAACATCTATAGGGTCATCCCAATCTATTGGTGGTGGAGGAGGAGATAAACCTCGTAAAAATAATATACAAATTCCTCCATCTTGTGGAGAAGGATCATGACTAGATATTGATAAAGATGGAGAAAAGAGATTAAGAAGGAAGTAGAGAAAGACAAGGAAGTGGAGAAGAGAAGATAACTTTTCTCCTCTACACTACCAATTATTGACTTGGATGGTGATAACAATCCTTTGGATGCACAAGGAGATGAGAAAACCCAAGATACACCTTAGAAACTAGGAGATACAGAGTTGGGTGTTTCTCCTATTCAATCCACCAAGTGTGTGACATTTCCCTTTGTCAGTAGGAAGAGCACACCCCTAGTGGCTACACAAAATTTTGACCCAGCAACCCTACAATAATCACTAAATGTCCTATCTACTAAATCATGTCTTGAAGAGACAACTTAGAGAAAGAAAAGGAGATTTGAAGACAATTCTCTACCTAGCAATTTAATTTCTCAAGCTATGCAACAGTCATCTTTGTGTCATAATTTGAAGAAACAGGAGACCCTTGTAGCTTTGTCCACTGATGCAAGTATTGGAAACATATTAATGGAGATTGTTGAGCCTAGAAGGATGGAAGAATTGAGGAGTTGACTCCAAATGATTTCCAAGTTCAAAAAAATTGACATAGAGCAGCCTATTCATGATTCAATGGTAAATATCTAGAAATCAACCAATGTGAAAATAGATTAAAAACTTGAAGAGCTGAAGTTGGAAAATGATACTTTGAAGGTCATCAACAAAGAGTTCAATGAATGTATTAGAGAAGCTATAGGACCTCTTATTATGATTCCAGTTGATTGTACTTCTACAAGCACCTTCAATCTTAAAGATGAGGAGAACAAGAATCTACTTGCCAAATTACGAACAGAGAGACACTTAGGGAAAATTTCTAGAGTATGGATTGAGGATTTGGACACTTGTGGACCCCCAATAATTGAGAACCTTGGAATTCTAGTAATGGATTCTAATAAGTGAAGGGATACCATATCCAATCATCAAATCTCAATGCAAAATGAAATCACAAATCTAAAACAAGAATTACCTCTTTTGCAAGAGGTGTTAGATATGAAAACTGATGCAACAATTGGTAATTGTATTCTGAGAACTGGTAAAGAGCCATTGCTTCTTTGAAGAATAACTGTATTCAAGATGGAGAGTCTAGAAAGGTCTGAGATGGAATTCAGGGCACTATATGGGAAGGTAAAAGATGTAATGGATAAATTATTTGAATATCTCAAGGCATTACACACTGAGTGTTTCGTATCTAAGAGTGGCCAGTTGGTGGACATAGAACGCATGAAATCCAAATTCTTGGAGTCCATTGATGAGACAAATAGACTTACCAACTTCAAGAATTTGAAGATTCCAGAGCTTACAACTATGGATGTCATTCTAAAGGCTGAGTTAGAGAAGCTCCAATCAAAGATTGTCAAGATTGAGGAACTGATAGATAGTCATGATCATTAGGTAATCAAAGTTGATAATGTATTAATTTGAGGTGTCAAGGAAATGAAAATAGTTATAGAAGCCATGGAAATGCATAGGGAAAGGACTATAATGCCAACCAAGAAGAGTTGACAAATCAAAGTGGCATTACATTCTTATCTTAGTCATCTTCACTTAGTCATTCCCTACTATCAATCTCTTTCTCTCTCTTTCTCTCCTTTTGTAAGCCTTATATGGCATTCGCCCCTTGCATGAGCAAGTTTTGTAAAGGATGACTGACATGTCAATCCTACTTTGGGCTATTTTATTTAGAATTCTCTAATAGGAAATCATGAATTATAACCGGCCATATCCCAAAGGCCTATACATGTAATCTCTAAAAGATGAATAAAGGATTGGAAAACATTTGGTGTGAATTCGCTTGGTGGCTTTGTATACTAGTGTTTACAATAAAAGTTATGTCTTTCATTTTTCATTCTACATTTTAGCTAGTCATGCTAGGATTTGAAGGACAAATGTCTATTAAGTTATTAATGGCATGCTAGATTTTGTGTTAGTATGGTGTTTCTAGTTGAAGTAAACTTTGTGTTACCTTTTATATGCATTTTTGTTTCTTATCTACAACCTTGCATATGTATTTCATACCACTAGTTAAGAGTAAGATTATTTAGTGTGAATTGTTGAGTTAAAGGAGAACTTTTGATTGCAATGGCTTGGCAAGGTGAGCTTTGAATCATCTTCTCATTAAACATTTCTTTCTTTTCTATTTATTGTATGCATTAAGATAGTTTAGATTATATTGCATCCTTGCATCTAAATTAGCAATAGAAGTTAAATTAGGAGAGTCAAAGATAGATCAAATTATCCATTCTATGGTGTTTGAGGCTATCCAAATCCTTAAATCTACCTGTGTTTCCTATTTCTACAAGTAATCTGATTTACCTCTATTTCTTTCAGGTTAAGAGCATATCCCTGAAATTCTAATCAACATAAAATAGAGTCAAATGTAAATCTTTATAAAAATAAGGGAGTTGTACCTTTCAATTCATGAGAAGGTGACATTAAGATGCACTTACCCATTATGTTTCTAACATGATTTTGTTTTTCTATACATTGAGCATTTTAAGAGTCAAGGTGTAAGCCAAACCTTGAGAGAAAAATTATTAGCCAACAATTTTTGGTGACTCTTCTAGGGAGAACTTGAAAAGAATCTTTGATGCCTATTCTAAAAATAAATAGGGTCATGAGGAAATATGGTGCTTCCTCATGAAGGCCTTATCCCAATTTACAACCTAGTCTTGGTTTTCAAGATGAGCAAGAAGACATTATAAATTAACTAAATACACTTGCCTAGAAATTAGAAAATATGCTAATGAGTATAGAAGAGTTAGTTTTGTCCTAGAACATGAAGAAGACAAACTTGAGTATTGAGAAGAGGTTCTTCAACAACAAAGGTTGAAGAAATTCTAAAGCACCTATTTTAAGTTAAAGTTGATTCATCTTGGATCCTAAGTTTACTAGAAGTGCTAAAGGTTGTGGTCAAGTTGATCCAGTGTTTGAATAACTTAGAAAAGCTTATTTTCCTATCTTGGAGGATCCTTTGAGGAAGGGGAGAGGTTGTTCAAAAGACCCAGTGCTATAAGGTATTCAGGGAGTTTTTTTCCCTACACCTAATCCTTCTTGGCCAAGACGTATTACTTTTCAGTCTGTTCCTATTGTTCTACTAGCAGAAATGGCAGTACCTTAGGGTAATGCTATAGGCCCTTTGTGTCTTACTGCAAATAATGACTTACCTAGAGCTTCTAGAAATAATTTCCCTAAGCTCAATGGTGATGGGAAAGTATTTGTAGATGAACACATTCTTGCATTCTTCGCAACTTGTAGTATTATGTCTGCACAGCACGAGGATGTCGTTTTCTGTATGTTTGTTGAAACACTTGTAGAAAGCACAACAAATTGGTTTCAACACCTTCCTATTGGATGCATAACAAGTTGGGATGACATGCAAAATAGATTTTAATCTTGTTTCAAAACTATGGAGGATGAGCACACTTTTCCATTCCATCTTACAGAAGTTAAGAAGGAACTGTCAGTTCCTATGAGAGATTTTATTACAAGGTTTAACAAGTTAATTAATAGGATAGTTATAGAAAGTAGGCCAATAATAGACAACCAAAAAAAATTCTTCATTAATGCCATTCTACTAGATATCAACTTCCAAATCAATAGATCTCATGTTGGTAACTTTCAAGCTACCTAGACCTTGGTCATAGAACTAGAGGATGATCTTATTGCTATAGGAAAATGGAAATGCCAAATCCAACCTAGAGCTACTACAAGAAACATTGTTGGCTCTGTGAACAACATAGAAGCCATGCTCTAGAATCTATCAAATGAGATGATTTCCTTGAAAAGGTAGATGGTTAAAGTAAGCCCTTCTTGTCAACAACCCTATGGTATTCCTAAAAGAAAACATGAAGGAAAGGTTTTTCAACTTTCACATGTTGGAAATATAAGAGGAGTAACTAAGAGGGGAGGGGTGAATCAGCTACCACTAAAACAATTCCAAATCCCTTAGATGTCAATACAAACTTCTTATTAACTCAATTTTTCATGACTCGGTTAGAACTAGATATTCATTGTAACTTGGTTAACAAAGAAATCTTGAGATATTAATGTGTATTAACCTTTAGTAACTTAGTTGTAGAAAGATAAAGTAGTAATAAAATAATATGAACAAAAGAGACACCAAGATTTAATGTGGAAACCCAATTTGGGAAAACCACCAATGCAACTACTTACAACATTTCACTCTTCTAAAGTGAGCCCTATTAGGAGCCAACCCTGTTAAAGGTTGCAAAACACACTATTAGGTGTGGCCCTATTAAAGGATTTGAATCACCCTATTAGGAGTGGCCTTGCTAGAGGTCTTAAGACACATCAATCTAGAAATACCTCCTTATTAAAGGATTTACAAAATGATTGTTAAGTCATGAAGATATTTCTTCATTGCTACAATTGTTAGAGAGTAACAATGATTGACCTGATTGACAAAGTAACTGATTTGTAGATTCAGATCTTTGTTCTAGTTTATGCTCTATATCCTTCCTAATTAGAATATTCTTTGTAGCTCCTTGGATGTTCTACCCTTAATCAAATATCCTTTTTTATTTGCATCTTCTTTTCTTTCACAACATCCATATTTTAATCCACAACTTGATCTTTCATATGTATGAAATCCAATGTCAAGTCAACTTGATATCTCTTACAAATAAACAAATAGCATCCACTAAGTTAGCTTGCATAAACAAAATAACAAAAAAAAAATTATTTTGTTGTAGGTTGGATGACACTGAAATTGGGTCACTTGGTTACCACTGAGCTCCTTGGTAATTGACCTAACTCAATTTACACTTAACCCCTTTGGTAACTAACCTGACTCAGTTTACTCAACAATCATTCAATGACCAACCTAGCTCATTTTGCACTTGATTACTAAACTTGGCTTCTTCTTAACTTTTTCTTGGCTGATACTAGAGTCTAATGAGCTTGTTTACAACTGGAAGTGCTTGGCTAGAGTATAACATTTGTTTAACATAAATGAAAATATGTAATTGAATACTTGTTATGAATGTCACTTGCTCAGTAGAAACTAGCAATTGAATCTGCTCCAAAGAAATTGTCATGCCCAAAAGTCAGGGCAAAAATACAACAACAAATTTTATTTTTTAAGGTAATAACATCTATGTTGACACATATTGAATATGTCATGGAAATATGATGAAATGTTATTGATAGTCTTCGATTCACAAGGCTTAGTTTTAATAAGGTTTGATTCACATGTTTCACTTTCTAACCTATTTTAGAAGAACAACACATCATTGGCATATTCGAGATTTAAACATTCTTTATAAGTAAGTCATCCTTACTTAGTTATATTGTATTTTATGACATTAGATTTGATAATTAACATAAGTTTCATATTATTAGAATTTGATACTATCTGCTATACACTTTACTAGGTTAATTCACTAGGGGAAACTAGTTCTGCATTCAAAGGTAAATCTACCATTAACTACTAATATTTAATGTTATTATTACCATAACCTATTTAGAACTAATTAAATAAGTAAATAATTAATAATAATAAAATTATGACATCCATCTTATCTTCTAACATAACAATATACCTATTTCAAGTTGTCTAGTCAACTTTGACTTATGACACTTAGATTGTTATAGGAGCACTCACCTTCCCAATAACTCCCCCTAACCAAAAATTTAACAAATATTAAAATTATAATTAAATAATTAATTAATGGGGATAATACAATGTTTGCAATGATTTACTATAATATATATATACACACCTCTACCCATACATAGAAAATATTAGATTACTTTACAATTTCCATATCTCCATTTCAACTCTTAATATTACACCTCTAGACTACTAACCCATAATTTTTTTTTTTTTTAATTTATTAAATTTAAAATCCTTAATTTCATCATGGAAAAAAATTCCTAATATTTTCATCCAATCATTTATTTCAATATCTAAACACTATTAGTTAACCCCTAACTTATCTCCTAACCCTACTTTCCTACTAACACTTTAATTTAAATACAATATTCAACCCACCTTTATTACTTCTAAACTAATCCTAATAACATATACTAAATTTCATTACTAAATCCTAATAACATATACTAAACTTTATTACTAAATCCTAATCATTTACTACCTTTATTAACTACTAAACTCTTCCTAACTACCCTAGTCTCTAGCCCACTTGCATATCCCTTTCCCCAAGCATGTGAGCATTTTCCCAAGTCTCTAACATGCAGACCTAGGCCTGCCAAATACTACAAATGATCTCCCACTACCAATTAGGCATGCGCTTCCAAAAGGCATGTGGATCATTAAAGAGGTAAGGGAGAAAATTTTGCTAAAGTTTATCTTGCATTTTTTTTAAACTATCAAATTACTTTCAAGTTAATGCCTATGGCATCATACCAAGCATGCATGGAAATGAGGTGTAGTGCTATAGTGAGAAAATAGTTTTCCTATCATGTCTCATGGCTTGTAATCCCCCTATCACTTAACTCTAAAACTTGAACCTTTACTCCATATTAGGTTGATAATCTCATCGTGACTTTACTTTCTATATATTAAGGGTTATAATCGACCCAAAAAAAATTCAATACTAAGGTCTAGGAGTATACACTTGATAGTTATCATTAAGGACCACTCGTGCTTATACAATAAGCCCACTAACATAAACATGCACACATAACCCTAACATAGAAGTTTGGAATTTCTATCTTACCGATTCAATATTGTATGTTACATACTACTCACCATTTAGTTACGTGCTTACCATTATATTTGGATAAATTTATTACTCGAATAAGGTTATATTCCTCATAGTAGGATGAGATATTCCTATTCTTTGCATGTTCATAACTAAATAAAATGTTAAAATAGCTTCTTGGATTTATCATCACATCATTTGGGTTACCAACGGTTACTTGCAAACTTTCAATGAGTTCTTGATTACTTTCCAAGGAATATCAAAAGAATCCATTTTAACACTGTAATAGGTTGGAAGTATCCTCATATATTGATAACATTGTATATTTTTTAAGTGTCACATTCTTATTCACTCACCATTTTATTTTATCTATACAATATTTTGATCCTAAGGAACAAAATTAAATTATGAAGGTCATAGGTTTCCATTTATTTATGATGTAATGTCTAAATCAACACTAGTCTACTTGATAACCTCCATAATTGATATGAACTACAATACTTTCATGTGTGACATTGCCAAACATAATTTGACTTCTACTAAAGGTGATGCTAAACACTTTCTCTCCAATTACTAGGTTATTTACTCATTTCTAGTCACATGTGTTGGAATTCTTTAGAATAACTAGAGGGGATGAGTTAGTTATCCAAGGTCCAAATGTACAAATAAAACTTTCAATGCTTAGTAGACCTGTATCCATTAAACCTTGACATGCATGCATCCATTAGATCATACAATACTTAAACTTTGTAGGTTATTGTCCTAGGTCAAAATAGCTTTGCAGAAATGTAAACATGAAACATAATAGATTCAATAACACATTTGACATAAGGATTTTAAGTGGAAACCCAATTTGGGAAAAATCACCAATAACATGCTACTAATTATCACTCTTTTGAAGTGATGCCCTATGAAAGGCCAATCCTATTAAAGGTTACCATACACACTATTAAATGTGACTTGATTAAAGGATTTCAATCAGCTTGTTAGGAGTGAGCATTGTTAGAGGAATTTGGACCATTCCATTAGAATGTCACATGATTAAAGTATTTATAAATGATTGCTAGGTCAAACTTAATCCAAAGGATTTACCCTTGGCTAATACAATGATTATAGAGTAACAGTAAGGCTTGATCTAATAACAAATTACAACTCACTTGCAGATTATAGATCTTTGTTTCAGTCCTCCATTCTTCTTAGCATTCACACACTTCAACTCTGATATATTGTTCACCCTTCAAGCATCCATACTCTTAAGCCTTCTTACTTTGCATGCCAATTGTAGTCTCTTCTATTTGCCCATTGAATGAATCAATACCCTAGACTCCTTGTCTTCCTTAGGTTCTTGCACATGACAACATTTGTTTCTAACTAGCTATATCTATAAATAGAGAATAAAGATCTTTTCTTTCTTAACCATAATCGTCCATTTTAGGATTAGGTAGGATACAATGAATCTACCCACTTTTCCATTTGGTTCCTCTAGAAACTTATTTCTTTAATTCTTCTTGAATTCACCTCAAAATGGTTTACCTTAAATTTTGTGCTACCAACTCATCATAGTTATCTTCCACTTTCTTCACACAATTCAAGAAAATAAAATAGTCAACTCAAATTCATCAAATCTTTGATTTAACATATTTACTGGCACTCAACATCAATATGTTATCACTTGGCTTCTATATTGTTCTTTCACTTGGCCAACACCGGTTCACTCAGCAAACACTAAAGTTTACTGATGCTCGGCATCAACTAAACTTAACTCAGCATATACTGACAATCACTCAACTTGCACTATTTTTCATCTTTTCTTAGCACCTCTTGTTTTTCACTCGGTTTCCACTAATTTCTTGGCAAGGCTCAACAAACACTTTTCATACTTGATCTTCTTCCAATCTTAACTTGAGTAATATTTCATTTCAGACTTTAAGTATATAAATAATACACTATAGTATCAATGTCTTACTTGGCCTTAGTGCTTCTCTTACATACCAAATAACTCAACATTTCTCTAGGTGTTATTGTTATCTCCACTATTCAAATCATCTTCATCAATCAACTAAATAATAGCTTTCAAACCAAAAAGCAATTGTCTTACTAGTAGGTAGTAGGTTTGACATCATTAACAAAATAATGATTGCTCCATTATAGGTTCTTCACTTCAAAGCAATCTTATATCAAAAATCTCCCTCTTTGGCATTGATGGCAAACCAATACCAATCAACAATACCAAAAATAAAATAAACCTTTGAGATTTCTCCCTGTATCAATGTAGTATATGTCCTTCCTCTATGTAGCATAATGTGAGCTTTGTCAAGTTCCTTTACTAATTCTTCTCCCTCTCACTTATAGCTCCCTCTTGTAGAATATTTCTCTTTGATGTGTTCTTATATCTCCCTTGGTACTTTCTTCCTCTTACTAGGTAGATGTATATTTCTTTTCTCTTTATTAAACATCAAGTACACTATCTCCCTCTTTGACAACAATACCAAAGACTTGTCATCTCTGTATGCAGATATAATCAATTCTAGATTCTCCCTCTATCACCTTTCATGTGACTGTAAATTTCTAATTCAGCTCCTTCATTACTTTAGGCAGCTCCTAAAGTAATATCCACTACATCGAGTTGTAAGATACAACATTTAGCTCAGTTGATGCAGGGCACTACTTATGCTTCTTAAGTAGCTTTGGATGGGGGTATCACCCCTAGTTTACCTCTAAGATACTCATGAGCATCCTTAGTAAAGCTTCTGTGAAGATATCAACTATTTGTTCTTTTGTATTCACATATTCCATCCTCACTTCTTTGTCTTGAACTAACTCTCTCAAGTAATGATACTTGATTGCAATGTACTTAGTCTTTCTGTGCATCACAGGGTTCTTTAATATATTTATAGCACTTGTATTATCACTATAAAGTATCACAACTACAATGATTTCCTCCTTCATACCTTTGACTATTTGTTTGATCCATACAATATTTGTACGATTTACTATAGAAGTCACATATCTAGCTTCAATAGTAGATTGAGATATGCAATTCTATTTTTTGCTAGTCCAAGTGACCAACCTCTTTCTTAAGAAAAATGCTCCACCACTTGTGCTCTTTCTATCATCAATGTTCCCAAGCCAATCAGCATTAGTGTAGGCTCTCAACTCAAATTTTTCATTTTTCTTATAGTATAGACCATAATCTTCTATTCTTTTCAAATATCTCATAATTCTCTTAACATCCATCAAATGATTCTCCTTAGGATTTGGAGATAATCTTGCAACAATCCCAATAGATAATGCAATGTCAGGTCTTTTATGCACCACATATTGCAATTTTCCAATCATATACTTGTACAATGTTTCACTCACATTAGCTAAATCACCATTCTTTGACAACTTGTGTCCTGTCACTATAGGTGTGCTAACTAATTTGGAATCTTCCAATCCAAAAGTTTTCAATATTTCCTTCACATACTTAGACTGGGTGATGTATATACAATACTTCATCTGATATACTTGCAAACCAACAAAGAACTTGATCTCTCCAAACACAGACATCTCAAATTCTTTCTTCATTTCATTTGCAAATGCCTTACATTATGTATCTTGACCTCCAAATATGATATTATCAACACAAATTTCAACTAGTAAAATACCTTTACCTCCTTCTGTCTTCAAGTAAAGATTGTTGTTATCATTAGTCTTCTCAAAACCAATCTTCATAAGATAATTGTGAAGCCTTTCATACCATGCTCTTGGGGCTTTCTTTAAACCATATAAAGCTTTGTGTAGTCTACATACCATGTTCTGGTTGTTAGCATCAACAAATCCTTCTGGCTATTCTATGTAAACCTCTTCTTCTAATATACCATTCAAAAATACTAACTTCGCATCCATTTGATAAACTTTGAAACCTTTGTATGTAGAGTAAGCAAGAAGAGTTCATACTCTTCCAGTCTTGCAACAGGGGAAAATGTTTCTCCATAGTCTATTCCTTCTTCTTGTTCATACCCTTTGCAAACTAATCTTGCCTTATTCCTTGTGACTTCATCATTTTCATCTAACTTGCTTTTGTACACTCACTTGGTATTCTTGTCCTCTGGTCTAGGAATTAGAGTCCATGTCTTGTTCTTCTTAATCTGCTCAATCTCTTCTTTCATGGCTTTACTACAGTCCTCATTTTCTAAGGCATCTTTCATTGTCTTAGGCTCATGCATTCTCAAACAACATGTATCACTTCTCATCCTATTTCTTGTCATTGGTCTAGCATATTTATCTCTAATAATTTTTTTAGCAGGGTGATGTCTTGTGACATACTTTCACAATCTTGGTTCTACTCTTCTTTCTTCATTAGGTTTATCAACTTCTAAATCACTATGTACTTCTCTATTAGTTAATTCAACATCTCTTTCATAAACACTTATCTCATAATCATAATGTGTCTCAGCTTCTATCTGAAACTCGATTCCTAAATACAACTTGATTCCTACATGCAACTCGATATTTATTGTATATGACTCGGCAGTCATTGAAACTTGCTATTGATTTGCAACTTGATTTACAAAATCTTCATTAGCAGGGACACCTTCATAAAATTATACAAATGACTCATACTCCTTAGGTTTCTTCATAGGTTCAACATCATGTACCTCTATATATTCATCAAACTTCACATTTGCACTTTCTACAACTATTTTAGTGCTAGTATTTAAACACTTATAAGCTTTACTTCTTGTGAAATATCTAAGGAATATACCTTCTTCACTTTTAGCATCTAATTTACCATTCCTGGAATCCTTGAGAATGTAGCACTTGCTTCCAATTACCTTAAAATATTTTACATTGGGTGAGTATCCATCCCATAGTTCAAAAGGTATTGAATGAGTAACTTTCTTGACTTGAACATGGTTCAAGGTATAGACAATTGTACTTATAGCCTCTTCCATTATTTCAAAGCAATATTCTTCTCCATCATGAGTATCCTAAGATAGTCCATCACAAATTTGTTCCTCCTTTTAGCAATCCTATTTTGTGGAGGGGTCCTAGGTGCAGATGTCTATCTTTTGATTTCTCTATCATTACAGAACATCTCAAACTCATTTGATATAAATTCTCCACCTCTGTCAGATCTCAAATATTTCAAGCTTTTTCCTATCTCCTTTACAGCTCTAGTTAAGTACCCCTTAAATATTTGGAAAGCATCAGATTTTTGTTTCAAAAACATAACTATCATCATCCTAGAATAATCATCAACAAATAGGATAATGTACTTATCACCTTTGTATCTTTGCACATCAATTGGTCCACACAAGTTAATATGAACAATCTCAAGTATTTCTTTAGAGGTGTGGGTCTTACTTTTAAAACTAGATTTTGTCATCTTGCGTAACTAACATTGTTTGCAAATTATATTGTCAAGTTTCTTTAGTTTAGGAAAACCTCTAACTCTTTTCATGTTACTAATACTGACTAAGTTATCAAAGTTAACATGGCATAACCTCTTGTGCCATAAGCACACATCATCAAATTCTACAATAAGACAAGTAGCATCATTCTTATCAAGATATAATAGATTATGTCTAGTCTGATCACCTTTCCCAATTAGTTTCCCATTAGTGTCATAGATCTTTTCTATCTTGTTTTCAAACCCAAATTCACAACCTGAACTATTTAGTTGTGGCACACTCAACAAATTATAGTTAAGTCCTTCAACATAATAAGCATTGTCACACATGATCTTTTATGTGAGTTTGATAGATCCTTTTCCTTTTATCAGATAGGGTGCATCATTACCAAACCTTACACTATTTCTAACATAATAATTCAGGGTAATGAACTTACTTTTATCTCCAATCATGTGATGTGAACACCCACTATCAATGATCCATCTATCATTCTTGTCCATATAAGACACTATTGCAGTTGCCTTATCCTCATTAGAATCATCCTTCATTGCAACATACACCACTTCATCACCATGGTCATCAAATCCATCTTTGGTTTCCTCTTATGTAATGTAGCAAGAATTCTTGCCTTTATCTTTGTTATATTTGTCATCCTCATCTCTTTTTCTTCTGTATTTGTCTCCACTTCTATTGTTTTTCTTCTTTGGACATCTAGCAGCAATATGACCAACCTCATTGCAATTAAAACATAAGATAGGTAACTTACCTTTGTATTTTCCTTTGCCTCTATGAAATCTCCTTGCTAGTAGTGCTTCAAGTTGTTCTACATCCTCCTCATCTGTATCACTATCACTAGAAACATATTTGACCTTTTTCTTCTTCTCTTTAGGTTCTTTTAATGGCAGTTAGCTTTGAAAATAGATTCAACATTCTTAGATTTGAAATTATCAAAATTAGAGAGTTCAAAGGCAATGAACCTACCTACCAAACCTTCAAGAGACACACTAGAACTTAGTATACATCTTGATTCTTGTATGGAAGAAACTCTACTAGCATATATGGGTAGTAGTTTTCTCAATACTTTTCTCAATACAATGTCATCATCAATCTTACCATTAGCTCCTCTTATAGCATTAACAACATCTTTTATTCTAAAGCAATATTGAGTAATGTTCTCACCTTCTTGTATTCTCATGTCATCAAACTTACCTTTAAGACTTTTGTATTTGGCTCTCAAACATTTTTGTCTCCTCCATAAATGGTGTGAAGAGCATCCCACATCTTTTTTTTACTATCACAACCCTTGATGTCATCAAACTTAACTTAGGGTAGAGGCAATCTCCAACATTTCCTAATTGTGTTCTTTCTTCTTTTTCAGATCCTCGACAATTAGGGCTCTAGCAAGGTCAACATGCCTAATGGTGATGATAGATTATGCATGGTCTCTATGACCTCCTAGGTGTAGCTTCTCCAAACTTTTTCATGCAGGGAATTTCTCCTTGTTAAGCTTGGGTACCTCTCTTTTAGACATTTTGATCTTTTTCTTCTAGTACCTTCGAACTAGTACTCTTAAGCACCATGGTGCTCTAATACCAATTGTTGGAATTTTTAGAATAACTAAGAGGGGGGTGAATGAGTTATCCAAGGTCTAGATGTACAAATAAAAAATTTCAATTCTTAGTAGACCTATATCCATAAAAATTTGTGATGCATGCATCCATTAGATCATACAATACTTAAACTTTGTATGTTATTGTCCTAGATCAAAGCAACTTTGTAGAAATGTAAACATGAAACATAATAGATTCAGTAACACATTTGACATAAGGATTTTATGCAAAAACCTAATTTGAGAAAAACCACTAGTAACAAGCTACTAATCTGCACTCTTCTGAAGTGATGTCATGTGAAAGGTCAACCCTACTAAAGGTTACAATACACATTATTAAATGTGACCTTGTTAAATGATTTCAATCACCATATTAGGAGTGAGCCTTGTTAGAGAACTTTAGACCATTCCATCAGAATGTCTCCTAATTAAAGGATTTAAAATTAACTATTAGGTCAAACTTAATCTAAAGGATTTACCCTAGACTGATACAATGATTAGAAAGTAATAATAAGGCTTGATATGATAATAAATTGCAACTCACTTGTAGATTATGGATCTCTATTTCAGTCCTCCATTATGCTTGCCATTCCCACACTTTGGTTTTGATAGCTTGTTCACCCTTCAAGAATTTAGATTCTTAAGCCTTCTTGCTTTGCATGTCAATTTCAGTCTCTTCTATTCAACCACTGAATGAAGCAATACCCTAGACTCCTTGTCTTCCTTAGGTTCTCACACATGACAACCTTTTCTTCTAATAAGCTATCTCTATAAGTATAGAATTAAGATCTTTTTCCACTTAACCACAATCGTCAATTTTAGGGTTAGGTAGGATACAATTAATCTATCCACTTTTCTATTTGGTTCCTTTAGAAACTTCTTATTCAATCCTCCTTAAATTTGCCTCAAAATGGTTTACCTTGAATTCTGTGCCACCAGCTCATCATAGTTATCTTCCACATGCTTCACACAATTCATGAAAATAAAATAGTCGGCTCAAATTCATCAAATCTTTGATTTAACATATTTACTAGCACTTGGCATCAATATGTTGTCACTTGGCTTCTATACTATTCTTTCACTTTTCCAACACTAGTTCACTTGGAAAACACTAAATTTTACTAATTCTCGACATCAACTAAACTTTACTCGACATATACTATAAATTACTTGGCTTGCACTATTTTTTATCTTTGCTCGCCAACTCTTGTTTTTCACTCGACTTCCACTGATTTCTGCTTGGCTTGCACTGATTGTTCGGCAAGGCTCGACAACCACTTTTCATACTTGATCTTCTTCCAGTCTTAACTTGAGTAATCTTTCATTTTAGACTTTATGTAGATAAACAATACACTATAGTATCAATGTATTACTTGGTCTTAGTGCTTCTTTTACATACCAAATAACTCAACCTTTCTCTAGGTGCTATTGTTATCTCCTCTTTTCAAATCCTCTTCATCAATCAACTAAATAATAGCTTTCAAACTAAAAAGAAATTATCTCACCAGCAAGTAGCAGGTTTAACATCATTGACAAAATAATGGTTGTTCCATTACAGGTTCTTCACTTCAAAATAATCTTATATCAACAACATGATTGAAAGATATTTTAGGGTTCTTAACTTAGTTTTCTCCCAAGGTGATAATGTTCAATATAATTTTTGAATACCTATGACATCATACCAACCTTAATAGACATCTCATTAACATATTCACATAACAAGTGTTATAAAATCACATACACAACATTTGACATGTCACTAATTACTTATGAAAATACCTACTACATACATACAATTTACAATCATGAATTAAATCACTTAACAATGAGGTTTTAATCTCTTCATTAGATTATACCTTTGTCTCACAGTTTGCACATAGTTTTGGTTGTTGTTTCTCTGATTAATTCCAAGGTAAATATTCCTTCACACTCAATTTGACTATTAGTAGCTCAATACAATCGCATGTATATATAAATCAAATTGTATAATCAATTAACTGAACATTCTACATTCTAATTTTAATAAAGTTTTCCAATTCTACACCTCATAACACATAATTGATTGCATAATTGAAATACCCTATCATATTCATCATTTTGAATTAAAATACTGAAATAATCATCATAACGCATTCATATACCAAAAAATCATAAACATCATCAATAGAGCATAATGAACTATTTGAATGCATATAGCCTAATCATCAAGGTACCATAAATAACATCATCATCATAAGGTGTAACACCTCATAGCATCATTAGTACAAATCGATGTTTAAATAATCAAACAATGTAGTAAGTTTTTAATCATAAGGTATCAAAACATGAACGTATCAAATGATCTCAATTTCCATTAAGACACTGAAACTATAAAACCTTAATTCATACCCATCATCATAATTATCTAAGTCCTTAAATTTCTATCACCTAGTTATGCAGATGTATCCTTGAAAACACACATAATGTTTATGATTTAAACCATAATTTTGAGCAACCAAATAACTCATCCCAATATAGAAGTACAACCTCTTGTACCTGATATCCTAACAACCTTAACACATCATAATGTAATTATCATATTTAAAATTAAACTACTTAAGGGCACTTCTAGTGAGTTGATAATCTTTGTCTTTGAATTACTAATGATTCAAAAGTGGGTAAGGATTAATTTATGTTATTTCAACAATCATCAAGTCGTTATACGTAAGATAGCCATAATTATCATAATGTCCTTTACATGGTTTCTAGCAAAAACAACAACATTCTCCCATAGCATTTCCTTGTAATGCTCATATATCCATTCAAATCTCCTATAAAGGATTTAATAGAGAAAAACATATTTAAATAAGTACATACGAGGAGGGGTCTTATAGAAACACAATATTTGTGCATTTCATTTAAGTGTGGACCATGATGGTGATGCTTGTTCTAATATGATCAAATACAATTAAATGATTGACAAGGAGAAAATAGTGGAATATCCAAAAAGTAAGGATGATCATGCTCCCAATTGCGACTCTGAAAATTACTTTTTGGAGTATGAGTGAGACTCAAAGTGAGGATGTGATTACTTTACTACCTTGGATGGAACCAAAATGACTATCATGACTAGAGGCCAAAGAAAAAATAATCAGGCTCTACTTCTATTCCTTCCTGGAATAATGCACCAACGACCAATCCAGTCAAAGCTAGTGAAACTGTACCCTAAACTTCTCAGATGGAGTATACTAGTAAGCCCCCTGACTCATTTGATAGAGTTCAATATGGTAAGGATGTTTGGATATAGAATCTCCTCTTGATTACCTTAAATCCAATCCTGAACAATTGCAAAGACTAGTTGAATATTGTAAGACTAATAGAAAACATAAGGGTAATGATCCCATTAATGTAAATGCTACTATGAATATTCATGTTGAACCTAGTACAAGTATTAACACCCCTTCTAAAGAAGAGATTGTACTTCCTAAGATATTCCAAGAAGAAGAGCCAATATTTTTAGCCACATCCCCTAGTCAGCAAGGCCCTTTCTATGTCTCCTTGTTAATAAAATGAAAATAGATTAAGCAATTGTATCATTGATTCAGGAACCTCTAATAATGTCATGGATGCCTCAATTTCTAAAGCCTTAGGTTTACCACTTACTAAGACATTTGGGTGGTGTACTCGATGGATGCTAAACAAGTGCCCTTGGTTGGGCAAATTAAGGATACTCAAGTTATTTTAGTTGCTTACCCTACCAAAAGAATTAAGCTTCCTATTGTGGTTGCAGGCATTCCTTCTAGTTACAATATTATTCTAATCCATAGATTTTGTTGTGACATGGGAGGGGAAATCAAACTAGACTAGTCTCAAGCAATTATACTTATTGGAAATAAAAAAGTTAAGCTTGAGCTAGAGGAAAAGGCCAAGTTCATAGTGCTAAAATCAGATGATCCTAGAGCTCAAATCCTCTACCAAGAAATGCAATTTTGAAATTACATGTTATATAATAATGCTCTTGAAATTCAAGAATCAGAGCTCATTAATGGTGACCACATCTGGACACTTGAATTCAATAGAAGTTGTGCTTCTATGGGGTCCGGTGTTGGAGTTATTTTTAGTATTACAAAATGGAGAATTGATTAACCTTGCATACAAGTTGGAATTTAGTAATACCAACAATAAAACTAAATATGAAGTCCTTCTTTTGGGCATATTAGTAGCAAAACAAAGGGGAGTTAAGGTGTTGAGGGCCCAAGGTGATGCTGAATTGATTGTCAAGCTGGTTAGAAATCAATATTTAGTAAAGAATCCTAGATTGAAGAACTAAAAAAATAGGGTGTAGGATGAGATTGATGTTTTTTATTCCTTCTCCATCATATCAATACCTAGAGAGAAGAACACTAGAGCTGATTCTCTTGATCTCTTAGCTTCTTTACTATTGCCACATCCAAATTTTGAGAATTGAATTTACAAAGTTGAAGTTTTATTCAGACCCATTGTTCTTGAAAATGTTGAGTCACATGACAAGTATTCAATGATGATAAGCACATACAAAATTTCCTTGAAGTAACTAGACCTTGCACATACTTATATCTTGAGAGTAGTACTCACCCATGTCATGACTTGCTACTAGATAAGGAAGAAGAGCTTGAATCGGGCACCATTTAGTTAAAAGGTAACAAAATTCCTCCTCATCTAGTTTCATTGGAAAAAAAATTCAATAGATATAATGCATTCAAATAAATGAAAGAATATAAAGGAAGGAACTAGTGGTGATTATGATGGGATTAACATAGGAATAGATCTTAGCCTAAAGATGATAGATATTTGTAAGTGTTATACTAATCAAGAAAGAGTATGAATGAAAAGACTACTCATGAACTATCAAGAAGTATTTTCTTGGGGATATGAAGACCTAAATAACTTCATGTATGGGAAGTTAAAACATAAGATACCTCTCAAACCAAATGTAGTTTCATTTAGGAAAAAACAAAAAAAAACTATAATCCCATGGTAGAAGATGCAATCTTTAGGGAGATTGACAAAATGTTGAAAGCTAGGATTATATATCCCATCCACTATTCCACTTGGATAGAAATTATAGTACATATTAGGAAGAAGAATGGAGAAATAAGGATATGTGTAGATTTCAGAAGCCTTAATCAGGCCTCACTTAAGGATAACTATGCCTTTCCTAACAAGGACCATCTCTTGCAAACAATTGCAAGATTAGAAATGATGTTAATTCTAGATGGCTTCTCTGGTTTTAATCATATATAAGTCCATGAGTGTAAGGACCCTCCTCATATGAAACCATCTAATATGAATTCTCCATTAAAATTGTCATAGGAGATTGAAATGGATGTAAAGAAATGCTTATATTGTGATTGTCCTTAAGATTTGTTGTTTCATTCATGTTTTAGACACTTAGTGAGTCAAGAACTACTACATCACCCCGACTGTTTAAAATATTGATTTTTACTAACGATGGTACATAGTGTTTTCACCTGATAATGAGGATGTTGATTTGACATCTCGATGATCAAGTTTTATGCTTCAGATAGTTCAGTATCCTTTAATTGGTGTTGTTATGATGATTAGGTATATGCATGCCTAACGATGATTATTTTGGTACTTTAATCTGAATTAATGAATAAGTTACGTTATTCCATGATGTGTGATGCTTTACTTTCAGATATTTGACTTTGTCATTTAATGCTTTATAAACATGTGCGATGATGAATTAAATGAATGCAAAACTAACATTTTGATTATGCAATTTTAATAGTCGAAAATATGAGTAGAATTAGATAAATAATTGATTATTAGAAAAAAATGGATGCTTTAATTTGTATGATTTTTTTGATACGTAATTTACATAATGCATGTGATTTCTTAATCTACTAATGTGTGCAATGAGTGTGCAGGAAATTTAGCTGGGAAAACCCAATGGAAAGATGGAAATAAGCCACTTGTTAATTTTGTGCTATCTTGCATTGTCTTCTTTGGTAGGTTGTTAATTGGTCTTAAAATTCTCCTAGCTTTGATTGGGTTCTATTAAGTCATTAAGGCCTAAAAATATTAAATTTAAGTGCCCTAGGGGTAAGGGTATGGGTGGGGAGTACTTTCCACCCCCTTAGCCCCTTTGTTTGACTTTTAGGGTCACTCAAAAACCCTACTTTTGGTTGATTGCAAAAATTGATTGTCTTCTACTTGAGTTGGACTCAAAACTCCATCTTGAGGTTATTTGAAGCCTAGTTGAGTTAAGGATCATACTTAGAGGCATTTTGGAGTAGTTTTGGGGTTGTTACCCAATCTCTAGTTTTAGAGAAAGTTGGAAGATTGAAGGAAGAAAAGGGAAAAGCTCTTCTCAACTTACCATTTTACCATAACATGTTGTGAAGGTAGGAGTTCTTCACTCTTTTGGATTTTTTCTTCATGTTGTTCATGCTCGAATCATGCGTAAGGAATTGAGTTGTTCTTTGTATTGCTTGCTTGTGTGTTGGGTTTGATTTGGAGGGATTTTATCTTGTTCTTGATGTATTCTCATGCTTGTCTTGAGGTTTTTTTTTTGGGGGGATTTTATGGGGATTGTTTTGGCATTACTCACCCTTGGATAGGGAAGAAGCGGCCATGTACTGGGAAAGGGCCTTAGTTGGACCTCAATGGTGTAGAGTCTCCTCTCATGGTGAGAGGAGGGAAAGAGGGTAGGGTGTATGGGCCCCTACTTGTCATCACATACCTTGTTTGATATTGTGAATTCTTGAATATGGAAAGGAATTAAAATCTTTATGGAAATAGCCTCGAAAGGGCCTTGTAGAAGAATGAAAGTTCTCGAAGTTTTAGCCCCGAAAGGGCTATGTTATGGTATGGTGATTGACATCTCCCATTGGGAAAATCCACCTTTCCCCTAGTCAGGTTCTATGTTTGGACCTATTGTGTAACATCGGGTTTGGGTGTATGCTTGAATTGCTCTTGATGTTGTGATGTTTCACCCCAGGTCAGCTCTTGTCTTCTTTTTTTCCTTGAAGAATTGACGACATTGGAAGAGAGCACTTGTGAAGGATTTTGAAGAGATTTCATTTGAATTGTAATATTATGTAAAATGTATTTGAATTTTGATGTATTGGCAAAGACATCAAGTTTTCTTACTGGTTCTTTCCCGATGGAGCCTTGAACCAGGATGAATAATAGAGAAAGAAAAAGATTATGAAAACCTCCTTGCATTACTCTCATGTGATTTCAAATTTTGCTTATGTAGGTGAGAAAATAGAATGATAGATAATGTCTTGGAATTATGAATTTTCAAGTTTTCAATTGTGTCAATGAAAAGCAATTTGATAACATGTTGAAATATAATCTTGCAAATTATAAGTTCAAACTAGGTTAAGAAAATTCGTATTGAATTGGATCTTCATTAGAATTATCATGAATCAGCTCTAGAAGGAAAATGAATAATATAGTTGTCCATGTAATTGATTTGATTGGCTTAAAACCTAATTAGGGAGTAATATAACACCCCCCCCCCCATTCAAAATAAAAAGAAGTAGTAGATGCTCTCAAAAATTTAACACTTAAAGCAATGTGGTTTTAAAAAAAAATACAACTCCCAAGAGCAAAAACATTCTCTGGAGTTTGTATGGAGAAAATTTAATCTCCCTTTTGTTGAGATAGAGAATCTTAAAAAGATTCTCTCAAATATCCTTCTCAACTTGTTAAATATTCTATTTTTTAATATATTAATAAATAAAATATAAAAAAAGAAAGGAAGGAAACATATGTTAAACTATTATCCTAAGTACTATCCACTTAAATTTTTATCATAACTCTTTTTCCTACCAATAAATCTTATAAAAACTTAAAAACTCTGACCCTCCCTATCTCTAGGCGTTGACAAAGCCTTAAGGCTTGATGGCTCATGCATTCCCATGGCAATCTTGTCATAAGGGAAATGAATTTTGGTTGTAGGGGCAAGCTATCTTAAAGGAATGACAAAATAAACTTTCTTTCCAAACTCCCTTTAGCCAGTGAATTCTCTTGAGAAGCCATCATTATTGTTGTCTTGGGATCACGTGCATGGGTAGGAGGAGGGTCTTATCTTTCTTGCAGGCATACTTTCTCCACCCACTTGATTTGGGGGCAGTTTGAAATCATGCATAGTGGTGTCAATGCATAGGAATTGTCATCTTGTTTAATTCTTACCTTTATCCCATGTTAATGAAGCGCTCCATATATGGTACGTGAGTGGTAAGGGAGCAGGGTCTACGAGTTGGCAGTATGGGACTGCGTGATGACAGCTTGGGTTGCGTGTGTAGTGGCATATGATAGTGTTAGTAGGTAGTTAGAGGTTAGTGTTAGTATTAGCTTTGTTATTTTTTTAATTTTTTTTAGTTGTTTTGTTTATATAAGTTAGGGTAAATTTTGTAGTTAATGTTTTAAATTGATTAGTTAATTTATTTTAAGTGTTAATGTATGTTAGTAATTAGGTAGGAACCGTATGTTAGTAAGAGTTAGTTTAGGGTAAAGTTTAGTAATTGATCCTTGTGATTTTTATGTGAGATTTTTTTTAATCAGTTTAGGTTAGCATTTTATTATGATGTTAGTGGATTGAATTAGTAAGTAACTTCTAGGCTAGTATGGTTATTTATAATATAGTTTAAAATTTAATTAGTCTTATTAGGGATTAGTGTTATTAATGTATGGCTAAAGTCATTGTGATATCTTAGGTTTTGGAAGTTCTTGGTAAGTATTAGAATACATTTTAAGTATTATCATTTTAGAACTTGTATTATTTAAAGTGTAGTTAGGTGTTGGTTAAGTAGCTAAATTAGTATGTATTAGAGTTGTTAGTATGTTTAGGGTGTTAAGATTTTATTGGTAGCAGAACGTGATTAGGGTAGTGGTGATTATATCAATGTTAGAGAATCATAAATTATGTTATTATTTGGTTGTAGGATATCAATGTGGTTTTTAAGGTTAGAGTAATTGCCTATGTTCGTGTTTAGCAAAGTTTAGTTAATGATTTGCTAGGTGCTAATTTTAGATGGATAGTCCTACGATTGTAATTTCTAAATAATTAAAGTTATGTTTACCTAAAATGTTATTAGAAGAATTCAATTATATCATTATTAATATTTGGATTGTTAACATTATAGTGGACAACAATAAATGTTTAATTTTATTAAGCGGACCTCACATTTGATACTAAGTTTGCGGAGAAAGGTTATTAAGCTATTTTAGTATTTAGTAAGATCTATGTTTTAGAAAGGTTAGTATCATTTTGGTCAACATATATTGTCTAAGATAGGTAGCTAACATCTTTAATCCGTCTTAAAATTAATTGAGACTTATTATAAGTAATTGTATTGTTCTTAAATAGAAAGTTAGTATTATTGTATCTTAAAATGTTTTTTTTCTTTTATAATGGATTACTTTAAAATTAGAGTAATAACAAAACTAATGTCAGAATCAATGTAACAATGGTTGTTCAATTTTAGCGAACTTTTCTTCTCATTGTTATAAATTTTTTTTTCGAAAGATAAGACATCGTTAGGAGATCATGTACCTGTTTCTCATTATGACTATACATTAACATGATCAAATAAATGCATCGAACTTAGTAGTATGGCTAACTATTAAAAGTTGAATTAATTATTATTGTTTTAAAAAAAAAATTTGGTGTTTTTTGCCTCGATATTTTTTGGGCATGACAATGAGGACGATCAATATAAGACAAGATTCACTACTCCGCGGGGTACATTTTCCTATAATAGAATGCCATTTGGATTGATATATGTAGGTGCAACATTTCAGCATGCTATGAATTTTTCTTTTGGTGATCTAAAGGACAAGATTATTGTTGTATATTTGGATGATCTTATAGTATTCCCCAAGAAAAGGCCAATCCACATCAAGGACTTGGAGAAAGTGCTTTAGAGATGGAGAGAGCATGATATCTTCTTGAATCCTTAAAAAATAGTATTTGGTGTTACAGAGGGAAAATTGTTGGGTCACATTGTGTCCTAGGAAGGCATAATGATTGCCCCTAATAGAGTAAGAGAAATTCAACAAATAAGCCTACCAGTGAGTAGAACTGGAGTAAAATCCTTCTTTGGTTAGGTGAAATTCTTAAGGAATTTTGTGCCAAATTTTTTGAAATTACTAAATGCATAAGTTGACATGATGAAGGGTAATCAAACTTTTAAGTGGAGTAATAATGGAAAGAAAGATTTCAAAGATATAAAAGGTGTTATTGCTAAGGCTCATGTTCTCATTCATCCAAATTACACTAAAGAGGTAATTATTTATTGCTATGCATCATCCCATACTCTCTTTTTTATTTTATTGCAAGAAAATAGGGAAGGAGTGTAAGCTCCTATTGCCTTTATGAGTGTTCCATTAAAAGACCATGAATTAAAGTACTCTTAGATGGAAAAAACATGCTTATGTTGTGGTGAGGACACTCAAGAATTTTAGATTTTATATCTTGCATTCTCATTCTATTTTGCATGTTCCAGACTCTGCAGTTAAGAGCATTCTAACTCAACAAGACATTGGTTACAATAATAGAGATGCTTGGGCTATAAAGGTTCAAGAATATCACATTACTATTAGACCAACCAAGCTTGTGCGATGAAATGAATTACTTAAGAAAATAGTAGAAAATCAACCATGAGATGAGACAAAGGATATTCCAAAAGTTCCTATGGTGAGTCTCCAAGACCCTTGGTTCTCCAATATCACATATTTTCTCTCTTATGGAATGTTTGGAAGGATTAAGTACCAAACAAAGGAGAAATTTGAAAACTAAAGCCTTAAATTATTTGATTCATGATGATATCTTATATATGAAGGCTATTGATGACACCTTCTTAAGGTGTTTGGATAAAGATCAACAAATCAATTTGTTGAAAGATTTCCATGATGAGGCATGTGGAGGGCACCTCTCCTCCACTGCCACTACATATAAAATATTAAGAAAATATTATTATTTGCATGACATGTTCCATGATGCATATTAGTGGGTAGAAAATTGTGAAAAATGCAAACTATTTTCTAGTAAGCCACAATTAGCTTATCTGTCTCTTAGGCTAGTGATAATTGAATCCTCACTTCAGTAGTGGGGACTAGATTTTATAGGTCCCATCAACCCATCCTCCACTTAAGGACATACTAATATCTTGATAGATATTGATTACTTTAGTAAGTGGGTTGAATCCAAGCCAATGAAGAAGACAACTTTTGAAGTTGTATGTGAGTTCCTCAAAGAGCATATTCTTGTCAAGTTTGGTTTTCCTATTAAATTGAGTATGGACAATGCTTCTTATTTTTCATCTCCAAAAATTTTTGAATTTTTTTATGATAATGGCATTTAGATGGGTCATTCTTCTGACTATTATCCCCAAGGAAATGGGCAAGCTAAATCAAGTGACAATAACTTGATCAATATCATGAAGAAGTTGATATCAGACAACCAAAGAAATTGGCACAAGAAACTTCATGATGCATTATGAGCTGATAGAACTAAACCCAAATGAGCTATTAGTATCTCACTATTTGAACTAGTCTATGGAGTTGAGGCTAATATTCTATTACCTCTAGAACTGGCCACCTGTAAGTTGAAAGTTACAATTGAGGATACTTCTTTCAAAGATGGCCTTGAGAAAATGATCATATTCCTGACCCATCTACAAGAGGAAAGAGAATAGCTCATATATTGGATCACTCATCATCAAATGTGAGTGAAAAATATATTTGACAAACAAGAAAGGCCTAGAATATTCACTGCAGGTGATCTAGTTTTACTGTGGGACAAGAGACAAGAACCCAAAGGTATGCACTACAAATCTGACTCTCTTTGAAAAAGACCTTTTAAGATTGTGCAAGTTTATCAGAATTATGCTTTTCAATTGGCCTATCCCATTGGTGAAGTCCTGCCATAGACCTATAATGGACAAGACATTAAGTTATTTCAAATGCATAATTGAAAGTAGGAAACCCCTACATGTTAGTCGTTATCTTAGGTAGTTTTCATTTCTTTCATATGCTTTAGCTTAGTCTTTCTTTCTTTTCTTGTTTAGTTTTGCCCCCCTATTTTGTGCATCAATGTAGTATCCTTTTTCTATTTGTCATTCCTATTGTGCAAAACTATATATCTATGTCCCTTGCTTAGGCATTAACATGCCTAAGTCCCCAGTCAGAGCCAAGTGTTACTAGACTTTTAGTCTATCACCTTTTAAACTTCTAGTTTGATAGAAATGAATGAAATTTAGTCAAAGTTAAAGTCTAGAAACTTTGTAGCTTTATTTTCTTCTCATTATTCCTAAGGCTTATCTATGTGGAAAACCATTGCATTATGAGTTAATAGGTGATGTAGGTATGGGTGGGTAGTTTTGAGTATTATTGTAGATGAGAATAGATCATTATCTCTATGATGCTTCAATTTGTGCTCAAATGTTCTGGAACTAGAAAATCAATTCATGAGACACTGCAAGAAGAACATGTGTCTCCAATGAATCAAACAACATCTACATGATACATCTACAAGAAATTCAAGATACAATGACTAGAAAATGTCAAATCGAAGAGATTCAGTGCCTAAGATTGAGTTTCGATGTTGAGCCGAAAGAACACATCTGATGTTTCTCCATGTAGCCCAGAACCCTATTTCTCGACTAAGAAATTTCTCATCCACTTTAGGTTTTCAATTGAATCCTACTAAGATGACATGCTTAGTTGCTAAGGTCAATGATAGTTGGTTATGGCATAAAAGGTTTTATCATATAAACTTTGATAACATTGTGAAGATTGATACTACATTTTCTATTAGAGATTTTATTAAAAGTGTGAATCCTACTAACATGATATGCAAATAATGTGCTTTGGAAAACTAGAAGAAAAGTTCAATTCTAAGCAAGAATTTTACTACATCTACGAAGTTGGAGATAGTACACACAGATTCGAGTGGTCCTATAAAAGAGCTTTCTATGGTGGAAGATATTTCATGATTCTTGTTGATGATTTCACTAGAATGATGTGGGTAACATTCCTCAGTGAAAAATTTGAAGCATTTGAAAAGTTTAAGATATTCAATAATAGAGTTGAAAATGAATGTAGATTAAAGATTAAATTTTTGAGATCTTATAGAGGAGGTGAACTTAGCTCAAATAAGTTAAATAGGTTTTGTGAAGTAAATGGCATTAAAAGATAGCTTTTAGGCCCTAAGACACCTAAACATAATAGTATAACAGAAAGCTGAAATAGATATGTGACTGAAGTAGGAAGAGCCGTGATGATTAAGAATAATGTGGCAATTATATTTTGGAGAGAAGCAGTAAATATAGTAGTATATTGTGAACAAAGTGCAAATCAGACAAGGTACTAGTAAGACACCTTATGAACTTTGGTTTGGACATGCACCATCAATTAAATATTTTAGAATCTTTGGAAGTAAATGTTACATCAAAAGATAAGATCACATTCATAAGTTTGATTCAAGGAGTGATGAAGGTATGTTCCTTGGTTATTCATTGGAAAGAAAATCTTACAAATGTTTCAATAAGATAACTAAGACTATTGTTGAGAGGACAAATGTTAGAGTGGATGAAAAGTTTAGAATTCGAGAAAGAATACTTGATTATAATTCTGATGAAGAGATTAATCCAAGGGCTAATAGAGAAAATGTTAAAGTTTTTTATGAGACTGATATTGACTTGTAGAATGAAGTACAAGTAGTGGAACAGAGAAAGGAACCTAAGACTAAACTAAGAGAAGTTAAAGTTGAACCAGTGAAACCTAATAATAAATTGATAAAGAATCACCCTGTTGATCAAATAATTAGAAGATAAGACAAAGGAGTTATGATAAGGAATAAGGTACATGAATAATTATGTCAATTTGTCAAGTTGAACCTAAAAGTGTTGATGAAGCTAGTAAAGATGGCTTTTGGATTAAAGATATGAGAGAAGAACTAGATCAGATTGAAAAGAATGACACTTGAGAATTGGTTCCTATACCTAAGGATAAGAATGTTATTGGAACTAAGTGGGTTTTTAGAAATGACATGAATGAGCAATGTGAGGTCATGAAAAACAAAGAAAGACATGTATGTAAAGGCTATTCACAGCAAGAAGGTATTGATTATTAGGAAACATTTGCACCTCTTGCTAGAATAAAAGAAAATAGAATGTTTTTGGCATATGCAGCTAACAAGAAATTCAAAGTATATCAAATGGATGTCAAATCAATATTTATGAATAGAAAACTAGAAGAAGAGGTATACATTGAGCATCTTGAAGGTTTTCCTTTGACTAAAGAAGTAGATATGAAACTTGTAACTTGAAGAAAGCATTGTATGGATTAAAACAAGCACCTAGAGCATGGTATGCATGATTGGATAAATATTTGACGAAATTGGGATTTGCTAAAGGTACTACAAATAGTAATTTGTATTTAAAGGAAATTGACAATGACTTACTAATAATTTAAGTGTTTGTGGATGACATTATCTTTGGAGGTGAGGATGAAACAAGTGAAGCATTTGTAATAGAGATGAAGAAATAATTTGAGATGAGTATGATTGGTGAGATGAAGTATTTCTTGGGATTGTAGAATTTTAGAAAAAAGATGACATTTTCATATCACAAACTAAGTATTTTAAATACTTGTTGAAAAGATTTGGTTTAGAAAGTTGCAAACCTATTGGAACACCTATAGTAACTAGTCACAAGTTATCTATCAAAGATGAAACCCCTACTGTTGAATAGAAAAAGTATAGGTCTATGAGTGGAGGACTGCAATACATGACACATACTAGATCCGATATAGCTAATGCAGTTGGTATTGTGGCAAGATTTCAAGTTGATCCTAAAGAGTCACAATATGCAACAGTGAAAAGAATTTTCAAATATTTGAAGGGTACACCTAATTTTGGATTATGGTATGATCGATCAAATGTTTGTACCTTATTTTCATACTTTGATGTGGATTGGATAGGAAGTTTGGATGACATAAAAAATACATGATGCAAGAGAATCCTAGGTTGCCTTGTAATCCTGATCTTTTTCATTCATTCTGCCAGTAACTGTCGAGTTCCAGTTACTATCAAGTTCTAGCTGCTGCTGAGTTCCAGTTGTTGTTGAGTTCCAGTTGCTTCTAAGCTATCTAGTGTTGGCCAAGTTGTCTAGTTTTGGTCAAGTTATGTAGTGTTGGACGAGAGTTCTTCATGTGTCGAGTAAACCCATTATTTTACTGATGCTCAGTTCCTTCTTTGACCGAGTTGTCTGTGTTTTGGTTCTTAGTGGGAGCCTACTCTTGTATTTAATTTAGTTCATGAGTTTAATGATAGGATCTTGTTTAGGGATGAGTGTTGACCATTTTGAGGTCGGCCTTTCTTTCATGCAATGTTCTAGAATCCTCTATAAGTCATTTTGGCAAGTATAAATAGGGTTTGTAGGCTTAAGTTAGTGGTAGAAGTGAGAAGGCTTAAATTTTTTGGAGCATATGTGCCTGGAAGTAAAAATTTGAATCTGGATAACAAATATTGAGTTATATTTTGTATCTAGCTATAACCCAAAAGGCCTTACAGTAGAGCATGTATGTTATTAATTTGATGAATCAATAAAAGTGTTTTTTTTTCTCTCACCTTGGTGTTGTCCTTCATTGTTTTCTTCTATTGTGTTTTATCTACAAGGTGGTTTGGATGGTTAGGTGTGCCTTTGATCCTAGTTCTTCATCTCTCCTTGCACTAATATAGGTGGTGGAGTATTCTTCTTGGGAGGAAGATTAGTTTATTGGATAAGAAAGAAACACGACTATATTTCATATAACATGACAAAAGGAGAGTATGGAGTAGTAGTAAATAATTGTAATTAGATCATTTGATGAAATAAATGTTGAAGGACATTGTAATTGAGTTTACAGAGCTTGTTATCATACATTGTGATAACACAAGTATAGTGAATATGTATAAGAATCTAATGTTACTTTTAAAGACAAAGCATATATCTATTAATTATCACTTTTTGAGAGAGAAAACTTAGAGAAGGAGATCAAATTGGAGTATTTCAATACAAAGGATCAAATAGCAGACATATTTACAAAGCCTTTGCCAAAAGATACGTTTGATTACTTGAGAGGTATGCTTGGGGTTATGCCCCAACCCACTTTTGAGTATTTGATGCAAAGATTACATCATTCCAGTGTTAACATAACAATATTCTTTATCTACACTAGATGCTTGATACTTCCTCCATGGGGGAGTATCTATTTTTGAGCTAAGTCATGAAGGACTCTTGGTAAGTGGTACTTAATGATGTCTTTGGACACTTGATTTTATTGAAAATCGTATGCAATAGATTGGCATAATGATGTCTTTGTCATTGATGTCAATGAGGGAGAAGAGTAATACATTAAAAATATCCTTTGATATATATGTTTGGGAGAAGAGTAATACATGAAATATCTTTGTATATTGATTGATGTCAATTGGGGAGATTGATGTTCCTATGAGAGAGAGATTTAATTGATGAAGATGATTTGAAAAGAGTTAATGAAGAGGATTTGAAAAGATGTTAATGTATGGGGGAGATTAACACCTTCCTTATGGATATTGGTTATAGTATAGTGGACATTCATGGTGAGCATGAATGGGGGAGGAGATGCATCATAGACATTTGGTATTCATGGAACTTAAGATGTTTTTCATATATGTTGCTATCAATGCCAAAGAGGGATATTTTTAGCATGAATTCTAATAATATTCCTATTATTGGAGAAATGATACAGTGGTCCTATGTTGCATTCATGGTTGTGTTTGTCATTCATGTCAATGTATGTGCTATTTTGTGAGACTAGGGAGAGAAGAAGACAAAGATTAAGGTCACGAGTTTGAGGATTGAAGATGAGGTTATGAATAGTTGAGGATGTGTTCTATAGAGTGTCTCAATGATTTGGCTAAGTGTATGTTTAGAAATATAAAGATAGTGCAGAGTTACTCAAGATTTGGTGAAGACATTGTTCAGACAAAGTTATTGGTTGAGTTATTGCTGATGTTTTGATTATATCTCCTAACAACAATAGAATCTAGTTAAACAAAGTTGTATAGAGGTAGAAGACATGCTAAAGATGATGTGGATAAGTAAGCAAGGTCAAATGTTACATATATGAAGAGTTACGATGACTGTGAACTGACAGTTTGATTGTAATTATGAAAAGATATAATATTGTAATGTAACGTGTAAATGTAATATCTTAAGATGGTCCTATATTATTATTGTAAATTGAGAAAACCCCAAGGTTGACTTAATAACTTAATCTTAGACTTGGTATAGTGATGAAGGTATGCTCTGATACCACTTGGTGAAGGGTGCTCCCCTTAATACCTTAAATGCATAAACATAAACACAGAAATAACAACAATTTGCAAGAACAAAATGTGGGCTTCTTATTATCGCCAGAAATGCAAAATTACAAAATTCAGTATTATAATATGCTAACCCACATGGGCACCTTCATTATTGTAATCTGCAAGAGAAAGCTACGAACTATCACCCAAAGCTATCTTAGACAATGTACACACATTTCTTAAATAGATAATTTTATGTGACCTGGGAAGGTTATAGACATTCAAACTTAATGTCTAGGGCGGGCAGACCCTAATAGTACATATAGAGTCGACCAAATACACTTTTGACATTTATTTTGGAAGTTTTGGTCAGCCCAACTTTGGAAGGCCATAACTTTTGAACCATTGCTCCTATCAGCTATTATAACCACTTTTCGAAATCCCCAGATTTTGATCTACACAATTGGATCTATGCAAGCACCCATTTGTCGAGTTTTTGGGCCTCATCTAATCACATTTAGACCTTCAACAGTGAGCCTAAAGTTTTAATACCAAAATTTCACACCAAAAATCTGCAATAAATCCATAAATTCTCATGATATGACATTGAGCCTCAACTGGTAGGCTGATATATCCAAGATGAACATCCACCTCTGAAATTAGGACATTCTAAGCTCATATGAATGACTTACTAAGTAGAAAGCCTCCAGAAACAACAACTCTACACTGAGACAACCCTTATTCAAGAAATAAACAAGAAATATTTTTGGGTGATACAAGACTGCTCTTACACCCAAGATGCTCTTGCATCATATAGAGGAAAGATTATTTCCTTGTGGTAGAGTGTGATTTAGTGATGAGATGGTGTGATGTGAGTATGTGAACTTATATGTGAGATCTAGTGAGCCTAATATTGAATATCTTTTGATAGAGAAGTCTTTGGTGCAGTTGAGGCAAGGCGAGCTGACAAGGAGATTATATCTGGAAAAGAAGTTATTGTGGACAATTATTTACTGGTATTATTTTGAGAAGGATAGTACTAAGGCTAGTCAGATAGTGACTTTGATTGTCTTACCTTGAAGTTATTTGGATAGTGAGTCCTTATTCCTTCCACAACTTCTAAAAGGGTTGGTACAACTCCTAACAGAGTTAGAATCTCTTAACATGGATTCAAAGTCTCCAAATAGGGACCAATATGTAATGAATGTATTTTATTGACTCCTAATAGGGTCCATCCTCTTGCAAGGAACTTATATATTAGTACAATAATTTGTGGGTACCATCCCCATTGGGGTTTTCCCTTTGATCAAGGGTTTTCCTAGTTAACAAATCCGGTGTTATTGTGTACACACTACTATGTTTGTGCTTGAATTGTGATGGTTGGACATCACAATTACAATGACCACCCATCACCCAAGCGACACCAACAGGAATTGGCTCCTGTCGGACGAGCGTCAGATTTTTGCCATGACAAATTATGACGGAAAGGGATTCTATCTCAATTGTGATGCCAAAAGTTGCTGTGAATTGAATCCAAATGGGACCATACATCATCACAAGTGTGACAACTATCCATCAGAGACATTGTCACATGTGTGGCGTTTGTGCGACAACAATGTTGTGCGTTCAACGGCTATTCGTTTGAGACACCATCGCACGTGAGACATTTATGCGAAAACAATGTTGTGGGTCTAACGGCTATCCATCTGAATAGTGATGACATCGTAATAGAAAAAAATAGAATGTGTGACATTGGAGAGAGTGCTTTCCTTAAAAATCTATTTCTAAAATTCAACTTTGGTTATGAACATTATCAGGAGACTGCAATGCTCTTTCCACTATAACTGATTTTCCTATTATTTTTATCTTTTAGGAGAGAGCGGATGATTCTTGTGACCATCAAATTCTACCCATTGCAAGGAGGATTGAAGACTAATGGAAAAATGTTGTTTGTACATTCAAGCTTGACACAAATAACTTTTTGCCATTAGTCTTCGATCCTCCCCGCAATGGGTAGAATTTGACAGTCACAAGAATCTTCCAGTCTCTCCCAAAAGATAAAAATAATAGAAAAGCAAGTGTAGGGGTAAGAGCATTGCAGTCTCCTAATAATATTCATAACCAAAGTTGAATTTTAGTAATAGATTTGTTAGGAAAGCACTCTCTCCAACATCACACATTCCATATTTTTTTCTATTACAATTGCAAAATTTAAAGTTACTAGATTTTTCCTGGTCTATAAATAAATAAATATATGTATGTATATGTGTGTGTGTGTGTGTGTGTATGTATGTATGTATGTATGTATGTATATATATATATATATATATATATATATATATATATATATATATATATATATATATATATGTATGTATGTATGTATGTATGTATGTATGTATGTATGTATGTATGTATGTATGTATGTATGTATGTATGTATGTATGTATGTATGTATGTATGTATGTATGTATGTATGTATGTACATACATATATATAGAAGTTGAACTTGCTTCTTCAACTCCTTACACTCACTCTTCACTAAAGTTATTCTTCCAGCAGTGAGAATAGCTGCTACAAATTCCTAGGAGCCAAGGGACCCTGAACCTATGCTACATTCTCTGGAGACATGGAAGGATTTTTCATAACATTCTGGATCATATAGTGATGCCCAAATTAATAACAATAGTAGATACTTGGGATCCTCGCAGGGAGAGTGTGCCAATACATGCATGGTTACATCCTTGGCTTCCATTGTTAGGCTAGTGTATGGAGCCTTTATATCGAACCATTCATTATAAATTGGGAAATTTAATAGAAAATTAGGAATTTTTAATCAACCCAACTAATCAACAACTAGACCAATGAATCACAGTGACAAGGCATAAAATATGTGACTAAAGTCCCTAAGAGAAGAGAATTAGACAATGAATCATTTGAGAGGGTACCAGAAAAAAGGGAAAAAAGGAGAAGATATGATCATGACCATGATAGTGAAAATAAAAAAAATGGACATACTGGAATGAATTTAGAGAAATATAATAGAAAATTTATGAAAGTTTCTGATCAAAGGAATGAGATTTATGGAGGTATCAAACACGATGATATTATATATGATGCAGAGGTAAAATACAAGAAAAGAGATATGGAAAATAATTTTTCTAATTGTAGAACTGGTAAGCATCATACCTTTGTAAAAAGTCAAGATGATACAAAGCCTAGAAGGGTTGAGATAATGAGAGACCAATTCATACTAAAAATAGTTAAGTGCTACCTAACTATGTCCAAGGCATTTGCACACTGGAGGTATACCCCGCCTACTAGGCTGCCTACATGCCCATATCCATCGTATCAACACCCTTGAACTACTCACTCTAATGAATATGTAGTTCTAGTCTCTAATTGTTTTGATGTATCTATATTCCTATAACCATTGGTGAGCTTTAATCACATAATACAACTCTTCTCCATCATACACCCACTCAGGCGAATCAGGTGATTTTCTATAATTGCAATATTGTAATACCCTGGTGCAACCTTTGTGTTGTAGTTTATAGTTAATGTAAGGTTAACCTATATACATCCTAACTCACTCCTTATATAATTGTATTTTAAAATCTTGTGACAATAATCAATGTGAGAAAAGCTTGTTTAAAAGCACATATTCCTTTTATTAAATGTAAGGTTGATTAGCTAAACATCCATACATGTATAAGCATGGTGAATTGCCTAGAATGTCATGAGATCAATCTTTAAAGTTCCTAGAATGTCCTCATCGCCTACTGCTACTCTCAGGGGAAGTCCATCTTCATTACTCACAAGTAATTCATCACACAGGTACATCCAAGAATGTCCTCATCGCCTCCTGCATAAAATGAATCCAATATTACAAAATGGCCCCTACGAAATAATAGTTCAAGTGAAATAAACCCATGAAAAATGAGAGAGAAAAAGAGGAATCTACTTAGCAATAGGCATTGCCATTGCATCTGTGGCCATGCTACCTGTTGAGTGAGTTTTATTGTTTTTATGTTGTGCCAAGATCTCTTTGTTTATATACATACATACATACATACATACATATACATACATACATACATACATATACATACATATATACATACATTATATATGAACAAGAACATTGAGATCACAAGGGCACAACACGACAACAAAATCCAGCAATCACAAGGGAATGACAAAAAAATCCTAGATCTCCACTAATCTCCACCAATGTTTAGAGCTATCCACCCTTGTTTGGGGCTCTCCACCCTCTTTCACGTGCAACTCTCCACAATCAACCAAAATAATTGGGAGCCACTAGATAGAAACTAGGAAAGTGTTGTGGTAGGGTACTTTACCATTGGAATCACAACTTGCAAGTGTCTTTGAGAATTTATAGTCTAAATATCAAATGATTATAAGAGTGTTTCAAGTATTGGCATAGTCTCCCTGCAATGATCCCAAGTATCAAATGCTTATAAGAGTGATTAAAGGTTGGGAACCACTTCAACATCCTTTGCATGGTTTAGAGGTAATGTTAATGTGGTAGAGGCTTTTGCAAGGGAATGAGCCTCATGATTATGGCATTTAAACAGAAGCAAAACTTGCATCTTCAACTCCTTACACTCAACTCTTCACTGAATTTATTCTTCCAGTAATGAGAATGGCTGCTACAAATTCCTTGGAGCCAAGGGACCCTGAACCTATGCTATATTTTCTAGAGACATGGGAGAATTTTCTACTAGCTTCAGTACTTCATAACATTCTGGATCATACTATGATGCCCAAATCAATAACAACAATAGATACTTGGGATCCTTATAGGGAGAGCATGCCAATACATGCATGGTTACATCCTTGGCTTCCATTATTGGGCCAACATATGGAGCCTTTATATCCAACCATTCATTATAAATTGGAGAATGCACTTCATGCCTAGCATTCAAGTGATGCATCTGCATATACAATTTTATCACCATGGAAAATTGTATTTGATCTTGCTAGATGGGAATAGTTGATTGTTCATTTTATTGTACCTAATCTAATGACAATTCTACAAGAATTTGTAATCAACCCAGCTAATCAACACCTAGACCCAATTTACTGGGTTATGGCTAGTTTCTTTCTAAAAATATCTACTATGATATGTTTTTGTAAAATTTCTTATGAACTCTTCTCTTTTTTCTTGGTCTACATTATTTTGTGGAGGATCTTGAGGTAAGTCACTTAGCATGGGTTGAGTGAGTTTTATTGTTTTATTGTTTTATTATTTGGATTATGGAATATGTATGCGATTGGATCAATTTTTTCTATGCTAAGATGTAATAAGAACCTTAAAAAAAATCTCTAAATATACATGCTTATAAGGAAACATGACGAGATACCTATTTAGAATGAAAAGAAACAAACATTTACATAGCCATTGAAGAAAATCATCAAGCTAGGGCATGACAATGAAATCACAGAGCAAGGGAATGATGTGACAACGAAATTGTAGAGCAAGGGCACAAAGATCACAAGGGCACAGAGATCACAAGGGCACAACATGGAAAAAATCACAAGGGCACGACAACCAAATCATAGAGCAAGGAAATGACAAAAAAATGTAGAGATCACAAGGGCACAACAACCAAATCGTAGAGCAAGGGCATGCCAACAAACTGTAGAGATCACAACAACGAAATCGCAAAGCAAGGGCACGACAATGAAATTTAGAGATCATAGCAATGAAATGCACCAATAGTAGGGTCATGACAACATTCATAGCTCTCTACCCTCATTCAGAGCTCTCAACCCTCTTTCCCATGCAAATCTCCATAATCAAAACAATGCCAAATTGAAGTGGGGCAAAGGATGATAAGGAGAACAAAGAAGAAATCAAAGGTAAGAGATCAGAGTGTGGAAGGTGATGAGAATGGAGTGAAACAAGCCAAGAAGAACAAGAAAAGGTGAATTGATACCACAGGAGGAATGTTCATTCCAAATGAGAGCTGGGAGGAGATGCAAAGGAAATGGCTGGGTAATTGGCATCCAGGTATCATCAAATGTTTGTTTTGTTCAGTGGTTACTATTTGTCGAGTCATATTTTGCCCAATTTTGGCAAAAGTTTGGGTTTAGAAATGTACTTGTAATTGTTCCCCAGGGTAGATAGAAAAGTATGGTAGCATAGACTATAAAGTTTACTCTAATGCATATAGGAGATTGGTGTAATGGAAAGAAGAATATGCCAAGAGAAATAGTGGAAAAAGTAATGTAATTATGAACTTTTGATACAATATTAATACAAAATATATTACCAATGAAAAAAACCAAAGAGAAATAGTTGTTGATTGTTGTCTTAAAAGATCTAATAACTATCAACAACATCATTTAATAAGTTAGTCTGATAGAAAATACAAAATAGATTACCACTTCTATGCTTGTTCATTTACAAGTTTTTTTTTTTTTTTTTTTTGATTTATTTATTTGAAGTTGCTATTAATATTTAAAGTTGTTATTTTGTGAGAGATTGTGTTATAATAACAAACAAAAATTCAAACTAAGTTTTCATACCTAGACTCATAAACATAAAGGTGGCACAATCCTGAAAGCATTTTTGAATACAACTTTAAAATCTAAGTTTTCCATAGCAAGGCATTCTCTAAATACTTCTGGACAACTCAATTTTCTGCTCTCATATTGAATTGAACTGAAGCTTGAAAAGGAACAACTACTACATAACCAAAGTTACTTGCACCTATTTTTGATAAATTCCTTCGAAGAAGTTTCCCTCTAAGTAATTTTTTCCTTTATTCCAAAAGCAATGCATAATGTCATTAGAATCACACTTTTTCCACCTGATACATTAAAAATGATTAAACTGAACAAGCAAACCACAACAATTCATAAACTACAGAAAACAATATTTATAAACTACAAGGCATTATAACCTTTGAAAAAAAAGGGCATTAACAATTCACTCACTCCCATTCTGGCCGGTAATAAAATTAATGTATTCGCGAAACTCTATCTGCAATCTATTATGGCACATGAAATTCTCCACGCAGATCCTCAAGATAGTAGCAGCACCTTCCCTTCGGCTGTTGCTTACCAGAAATTATTCTAGTATGTCCTCCATAACAAGCCAACATGCATAAAAAATGAAATGAATACAAATGCTCCAAATACAAGCATTTGGGCTTAGGGTTTCAGTGCATAAAAGCCTAAACACCCTGTTTTAGAAAATACAAGAAAGCAATTTTGAGTTTTGAGAATAAAAAGAGAAAGAAATGAATATGAACTTAATGCATAGACTTTTCCCTTACCTTTGGTTGTAGTATCATTAAAAACCAATTAAATTCCCATTGTTTTATTGATTTTGTTCAACTCGGCTTGTTGTTATTGTTTTTCAAAGGCATTGTGATAGTAGTGACGTCTAGTGTTCTAAGTCGTGGCTGGAATTGGACACCGATTGTGAAGTATACTTTTACTCCAGTTTGAGTAATATCATTAATTTAAGCCATTTGTTAAATATTATAAATTGTTAAGGGAAAGTACTCCTTACACAATACTACAATTATTTAAAAAGATAATCAGCTATGAAGGTTAAAATTATAAGTAATTGGATGACATTACCCTAAAAAAGAGGAAAAACACTTCATATTAAAATTATAAGTTTTTATAAAATTTCTTGTGAACTCTACCCATTTTCCTTGGTCTTCATTATTTTTGTGGAGGATCTTGAGGTAAGTCACTTAGCATGGATTGAGTGAGTTTTATTATTTGGATTCTGGAATATGTATGCAACTAGATCAATTTTTTTGTTGTGCTAAGATGTAATAAGCACCTTAAAAAAGATCTCTAAATATACATGTTTAGAAGAAAATATAAAGTGATACATGTTTAAAAGGAAAAGAAATGAACATTTACATAGCCCTTGAAGAAAATCATAGAGCTAGGGCATGGCAAAAAAAATCGCAGAGGAAGGGCACGACATGGCAACAATATCGTAGAGCAAGGGCATGAAATGACAATAAAATCGCAGGGTAAGGGCACGACAATGAAATCATAGAGCAAGGGCACGACAACCAAATCGCAAAGCAAAGGAATGACAACAAAATATAGAGATCACGGTAATGAAATGTACCAATGACAAGGGCATGGTGATGTTCGGAGCTCTCCACCCTCATTCAGAGCTTTCCACCTTCTTTCGTGCACAACTCTCCACAATCAAAACAAATAAGGAATGCTTTATGTCATGTTTTCTTTTTCTTTTTTTGTTTATACTCACACAGGCATCGCAATTACGACACTAAAGTCGATATTGCGATGAAGTCAGGGATAATTACAAAAAAAATGAAAATCACCACAAATTACACCGTCATTGCAAATTGCTGCCGCAATTTGACCCCAAATGTTGTAGTGATGGTAATTTTTCTTTGGTTGTTGCACCTACTATTTGCATGTTTTGGATTTAATAATGATATTTAGAGTTGTTTTAATCTGATAACTGATTCACCCCTCCTCTCCCTTATCTTGGTGGACTTTACTTTCCAACATAGTAAATCTCCCGAGTTGGGAAGAATTTCACCCTTATTTGTATCAATGGAGAAGATATCATATCGTTCATCCAATAAGCCATATTGATGGTTTCTTAAGAGCCCCAAGGTTCTTCAAAATAGAGGAATTGTCTATGGGGGTTGTGGAGTTATTGGCCAAGGGAGGCAATTTTCGTTGAGCAATAATGTTCTTTACAACTTGTGGCATGCATTGGCCATTTAGTGTTTTTGAGGTCTTATTAGAGGGTTTATGGTTCAATTTCTTATTTTTATTCTTTATAGGGTATATCACCATGCCATCTTCCAAATCAAATTTCATTTCATTGGGAATAGGTAGAGTGAGATTGCCTAAAAGCAAAAACTTTTTTTGTACGTGATTACAAGGAGTTTGTTTTCATCCATTTTTATAACAATTCCAATTGGCTATGTGGCCTAGAGAATCAAATTCTAGAGAAAGGGGGGATATTATAGACAGTAAGTTGTATAAGACATGGGAGTGCTATGATTTCATTTTGAATAGGCTCAAGGACCACAAAATAGCCCTAAAAGCTCCAATGGTCCAAATTTATCTCTTTACAACTTCTCTCTAAATATTAGGGTTTGTGAAAAAAAAAAAAACTCCTTCAAAAGGATTCTACAATAAGAAAGTTGAAAGCCCAATTTTTTACTCTCGCACGTTATGCAACAAATCATTTAAATAATTACTAGAGAGGATTTTGGAAATATCTAGAGATGTTATAAACAATGTCATATTTCTAAGCCTCGACTTCTCATAGCCAATAGCCATGAACATCTGCAAGTTAGGTTTAATAACAATAACAATGATAAAGAGCAACTTACCTCCATGGAATTCATTTGCCAATTTTCTTGCATCCTGATGACTTTAAAGAATTTATTTGGCTCCTTCAAAGATTGAACGCTCATTCTCGACTATCTATTTGAAGGTTTTAAACCCAAAATCCCTTGGGAGAACAAAAACTCATAAAATGTTATAACAATCAAGCACAATTAATGCCACAAATAATGAATAGAGGAGGAAGGCATCTCATGTACAATTCAAGCCTCCAAGGGAAGGAGAGATGAGAGAACAATGCAAATAACAGAGTGACTCCCTCTGAAGCAAGTTATCCATACCTAACTTCTAGTATTGAATATTTTTAATTAATGATAAGAAACTTGAATTTTAAATATAAACATGATATATAGATACACAAATTTAAGAAAATCAAATAATTTTTTAAGATAAAACTAAAATATTTTGGTAAGTAGCAATTTTTTATTCAAAATAAAATAAAATATTTGCAAGTTACATAAAATAGTCTCAATTGATATCTATAAACATTTATTTAGATAAATGTATTTACTAGTTAGTCAAGTGAAACATCATTGATGTAAAATAAATTTAGTCTTTTCCCAATTAAATTATAATTTATTAATGTTTATTGTATTAAAGATCAAATTTATTTTATTAAATTATGTTGGATATCTTCTAAATAATTTAGAGAAATTTTTAAAATCACTAAGAGAAAGTGATGTTTTTGTGTCATATTTATTTTCATGTTACTCTTTACAAACATAATCAAAATCCTCACAAATCGATTATCATCTTAAAAAGTTTAATGCTTAAGGATATATATATATATATATATATATATATATATATATATATATATATATATATATATATATATATATATATATATAAAGGTTTTTAACCATAATTAGGGATTCTTTTAATATCATTTTTTTTTAATAATTGGATTACAATATTTTGATCTTTGAAGATTTAATATTTCCAAATTTCATCTAAACTTTCCAAACTAAACTAATCTTATGTTAATATGAATAAAAATTCACAAGTTATAAAAGCTTATATTGATATAATATTTTTAAAAAAAAAATTATATAAGAATTTATGAAAAAAACAATCATATAAATTTGACAAAGTTTTAGTTTAGGAATTACATATATGTACCCACAAAGAAACTACCACTAATCATATTATTATCAATGGTTATATTTTTGAGGAAAAAAAGACTAACAACTTATTTTGGAACTTGTTGAAGCTTCAAATATTAAGTATTATGTCAATGTGCCCTTGGTCAATTGGTGAAGTTGAATGGCTTACAAGGAGCTCACCATGGATCAAATTTTGTTGAGTGTAAGACTTTGACATCATAAGGGATGAGGCTGGGATCAAGATGAACCCTTTGTTTGCTAAACTTTGTGGCAACATGATTGAGAATAGGATCAGCAAGTGGGTAGAAGGGCTATTTTGTTGGTTTGTTGATTTCAAAAAGGCTTTTGGCATGGTCTGTAGAGACTGGCTTAGGATGGAAGAGCTCATAGTTCCTTTGCACCTTAGAGATGTTATTCAAGGTTGTATGGCGAGGTCAAAGTCAAAATCAAGACTTCTGTTGGTACTTCTAAATACTTTAGGAGTGATACCAGGGTCAAACAGAGTTGTCCCTTGTCACCAACTTTGTTTGGGGTTTATATTGACAAGTTGGAAGAGTGGCTAAACATGCAAGGTGGCGATGGTGTACATTTGAGGGAATTTGTTATTAGGTTATTCTTATATGCAGATTACCTTATTTTGATTACTAATTTTGCCCGGGGTTTGCAGGAGCATCTTTATAACCTTGACCATTTTTGTACTATGGTGGGAATGCAAGTCAACATTAGCAAAACTAAAATCATTGTATTCTCCACCAGCCAAAAGCTTAATCAAAATCAATTCTATTTTAATGGAAATGCTCTTGAGGAGGTTATGGAGTACAAGTACTTAGGCATGGACTTTAACAAACATCTAAGATGGGAAAGTTGCATGAAAAAAAGAATTTTGGGTGGCTGGAAGGCCTTTTTTGCTCTTCAAAACAAATGTTGAGAGCTCGAGATTTGGCATTGGAAGACTACTCGAACCCTTTTTAGTCTTCTAGTGGTGCCGATTGTCCTTAATGGGTGTGAGGTGTGGGCTAGCAGCACCTCCATTTTCCAATGGAAGAAAATCGAGAGTATTCAAAAGCGTTTGATCACTAGCAAGTAAAAAATCAAGTGCACGGTCCCATATGATATCATGCTAAGTGAATCAAGACTGCCCCCATTGAGGCTACAACTATGACCCGCCTCATATGTTGCCTTAAGAGAATACAACAAATGGATAATGGTAGGTGGCCTAAGATTGTCTTTAATGATGTTTTGTGCAAAAGGAAGAGGACGTGGATGCATCAAAACATCAATTGGATGAGGAGATGGAACATTCATTTCAACATGTGTCCCACCGATAGCAAAACAATTAAGACCTTTGTTTTGGATACATTTTATAAGAAGAACTAGGGTAAAGGCGCATACAGGAAGAAAAGGTATTACATCAACGAGTTTAATCCCACAGGTGACAAACTTCAAAAGCCTTACATTGAGGCCAATATTGTTTGGAAAGCTAAACTTTTTATTGCTCAGTTGAGGACTAGCTCACATTAGCTCTGGAGTGAGACCGATCAGTGGAAAAAGGCCTAAAGAAGTCTTGGAGGAGAGAATTTATACCTTGACAACTAGCATAATCTTTTCACTAAGGAAAACATTGAGAAGCTTGGAGCCCTCATTGTCATTTTAAATAGGAAAAGACTCGATCTGGTGAAAGCAACAAACTATCCCATAGACTATGTGGGATAGACTATGTTTAGTCTCATAGACATTAAAATTTTCATCTTCTTAAAGCGAAACTTTCCATTAGAAACCAAGGATATTTCTGTAATGTAACTACCTCGATAACAGATTTAAATTTAGAGCTCATAGGACACTCCTCTCAACAGACTATCCCATAGACTATGTGGGATAGACTATGTTTAGTCTCATAGACATTAAAATTTTCTTCTTCTTAAAGCGAAACTTTTCATTAGAAACCAAGGATATTTCTGTAATGTAACTACCTCGATAATAGATTTAAATTTAGAGCTCATAGGACACTCCTCTCTACCTGACAAGTGTAAGGGAAAAACCCAAAAACAAACGGCTAGATTTTGAAGTATAGATATTTGTGGGAGTTGCATTCTATTCATAATCTCAAAGCTGCGCGAGGTTGTGCAGAGGGTCCGTAGGCTGGTAATCAGCAAGAGGTATGATTTATGCCCCTGCTAAGAAATATGGTTTGTTCCTGGCCTTTGCTTTGGAATTTTAGCTTTGCATATGCAAATCCGTAGTATGGTCTTCCTCCTCACATCGTATGTTTATGCAGATCGCAGTTCTTGTACTCTGCATTATTATTAAAGATATTTATCAACTGTATGTTTTCTTAAAATTACTGGTATACTATTTTTAGGAAATGTTATTCCTCTTTGTACTTGCAAGATGAGATTTCGCCTCGCTATCATGCTTCTTTTTTGTTTTGGATGTTTTCATTTTGTGAAGCTCGCCCCATACTAGTGTGGTCTCTAAATAAAGTAATGAGAATCTTACTGAATCATGGCCCATCTTAAATTACCAAGAAGAACACAGTCCAGGAATATGCTACGGCAATTAGAAGATTGTGAAATTTGAAGTGACTGTTAGGAATAGCCCATCGGCTGTTGAAGAACCCACCTAGAAGAATGTGTAATTAGAAGCTACTTTTATGTGCTCTGGATTAGGGAGAAATTTTTCATCGTATTAACGGATCTTGTACAGAGGTTGTTAGTATTCCCCCGCAGGATAGAATCTCTGTTTCCTCATTAGTATTAGGGTCGCTTCCCTGCATATCAGCTTTCACAGTACTAGGCACACACAAACATACAATATTTCCTCTAATATTGAATACTTAAATGCCTATCAGTGGGATATCTAGTCTTTCCCTGATGGGGGTTTCTCAAGGGGCTGAATGGGGTATTGGGAGGTCTGTGTCTGGGTGCCATGGAAGATGATGCTTAAAATAATTCCATGGAAGATGATGCTTAAAATAATTCTCTGTTTTGGAGACTAAGTTGGGAAGGTTTCGGAGATTTGAGTAACATCTGCAACGATAGTTGATAATACTTGATAATGCTTTACAGACTGAAAAGGAGGCTGGCTAATAATTGATTATGGGATCCAACTTGTAAACAAGTAATCTCTTTAAATTATATAAATCTGGTTAAGGTATCTTAGCGAAAATTAAACTCAGGAGCTTCCAATAACATCTGCAGTGAACTGGGAGTTATCCCTGCTGTCGTCTCTATTGTTATGCACTGATAATGTTCTACAAACTGAAGAAGAGGGAGGATAATTTCTGGTTCTGGAATCTAACTCGTAAATTTAAAAGTCTTGTTGTGGTACAGAAATCTGTTGAAGGTATTAGGTAAAAATATATTCCAGAATAGTAGACGTGTCTGAAAACAACCTTGTCTTTGAATGATGTGAATTAAGATGACATGGAAGAAAGTGTTGGTATTCATTGTTTCTTGTCTTTTCCAGTGGTTTTCATTTCTGCTCACAACTAATAGGCATAGGAATAAATGCTTTATAGGTGAAAAAAAATTCTTTGATGAAGTGAGCTAGAATGACATGATGTTTGAGTGTGGGCAAAACCTAGGAATATGGATAAAATGACGATGGGGGGAAAGGACAAAACAAAATTTGATTTTTGTATGGTATTTTCTGGGAATGCAGTCTGGTTTTCAAAAATAATATAATTCAATTGAAGACAAACTTATTAGCTTATGTTATCATTTTGTCCCTCACGTTTGACTTGGAGATTTAGCTTGGCCTCTGCAGATGGTGCAAAATCTCTAGCAGGGTCTTCCTGCCTAGTTTGTAGATAGAATCTATGTTTCCTTCAATCAAGACTGACTCGTAAATGCTTTTCAAGCCCTGTTAACATATTTCTTAAATTCTTTGGTCCTACAAGTCATTAGCCTGGGAATCTCTCGGGTTGAACCTCATTAGGGACATTGGAGGTGTAGATTAAGAATCACTAAACATGGACTCATCCTTAGAAGATTGACTCCTTTCTTTGTGTCTCCTTCACAACAGCCTCCTCTTGATGCTTTGTTCACATCTTCATAAGCCATTTATTGCATGTGAAGGTGGCTTGTGAGATAAGCTAGAGACCATTCTATGGCTCGGGATGTTTTGTGGAAGGCTATTTCTTCACCATTTCCTTTGCCAATTTCATAAACACAATGTCATCATAATTATTTTGGCTTAGTTTGAATGGGAACTTGACAGGACAATTAGGGAGGTTCTTTAATTCTACCTTTACATAGCCCATGTGTTGGCCAACCTCTGGAATTGGCTGCTAAACAAGAATTTTTGGCAATTTACGAATCTAGCCAGAGTGGATATTCTATTGCCTCCAGAGATGAAGAGAATCTTTGAAACATAAATAAAACAAGTTATCTATGCTATTAGGAGGTATTTTAGCGTTAGTTGCTTGTCATTCCAGTACATAGACAATGCTTAAGCTTATCTTTTCCATTTTATCCCATGGTTAGATTAGGAGGTTTCAATTCCCTTCCTTATGATTGGACCAACACTGAATTTCAATTTTTATGGATTTTTGTGCTTTGTTGCCTTTGGATTCCGTCAAGTTTTCAGATTCAGGTTCAGATTCCTTCAGTCCGGTGTCTTTTGAATTCGTACTCAGATTAATGTTGATATTTTCAGCATTTCAGCTTCAAGGTCTTCAAGACTGACTCGTAAATGCTTTTCAACACCTGTCAACATATTCCTTAAATTCTCTGGTCCTACAAGTCATTAGCCTGGTAAGCTCTTGGGTCGAACCTCATTAGGGACATTGGAGGTGTAGATTAAGAATCACTAAACATGGGCTCATCCTTAGAAGATTGACTCCTTTCTTTGTGTCTCCTTCACAATAGCCTCCTCTTGATGCTTTGTTCACATCTTCATAAGCCATTTATTGCATGTGAAGGTGGCTTGTGAGATAAGCTAGAGACCATTCTATGGCTCGGGATGTTTTGTGGAAGGCTATTTCTTTACCATCTCCTTCGCCAATTTCATAAACACAATGCCATCATAACTATTTTGGCTTAGTTTGAATGGGAACTTGACAGGACAATTAGGGAGGTTCTTTAATTCTACCTTTACATAGCCCATGTGTTGGCCAACCTCTGGAATTGGCTGCTAACAAGAATGTTTGGCAATTTAGAAATCTAGCTAGAGTGGATATTCTATTGCCTCCAGAGATAAAGAGAATCTTTGAAACATAAATAAAACAAGTTATCTATGCTATTAGGAGATATTTTAGCATTAGTTGCTTGTCATTCCAGTACTTAGACAGTGCTTAAGCTTATCTTTGCCATGTTATCCCATGGTTAGATTAGGAGGTTTCAATTCCCTTCCTTATGATTGGACCAACACCGAATTTCAATTTTTATGGTTTTTTGTGCTTTGTTGCCTTTGGATTCTGTCAAGTTTTCCGATTCAGGTTCAGATTTCTTCAGTCCGGTGTATTTTGAATTCGTACTCAGATTAATGTTGATATTTTCAGCATTTCAGGTTCAAGGTCTTCAATTTTCTTTGAAACATAAATAAAACGTTAGTTGCTTGTCCTTACAGCACTTAGATAATGTTTAACATTATCTTTTACCATGTTACCCCATGCTTAGATTAGGAGGTTTGAATTCTCTTCCTTATGGTTGGACCAAGACTCAATTTCAATATTTATGGCATTTTGTCCTTTGATGCCTTTGGAATCTGTCAAGTTTTCAGATTCAGGCTCAAATTCCTGTGTCTGTTGATATTTTCAGCATTTCAGCTTCAAGGTCTTCAATTTTCTTTGAAATATTAATAAAACTTTAGTTGCTTGTCCTTACAGCACTTAGATAATGTTTAACATTATCTTTTACCATGTTACCCTATGCTTAGATTACGAGGTTTGAATTCTCTTCCACATGGTTGGACCAAGACTCAATTTCAATATTTATGGCATTTTGTCCTTTGATGCCTTTGGAATCCGTCAAGTTTTCAGATTCAGGATCCAATTTCTGTGTCTGTTGAATTCACCATTTTAAAAAAAAATTTCAGTATTTCGACTTCTATTTTGTTGTCCAATGAATCTCCGTGCAAGTCATGTTCGTTGGTATTAGTTTTCTGCATTTCAATTTTCATTTTGTTAACTACTGAATTTGTCTGCATTCCAAAATCAAATCTAGTGTTCAGCATTTTCTGCTTTCTAATATATGTTGAACTTGTCTCCATTTCTTCTATTTCCGAAGAACCTGAGCTAAAATGTAGCCCCCATGAAGAGAAAAATGACATCCCATAAAGTAAGTTGTTTGTGTTGACTTGACAGTTTGGATTCGTATTGACTTGGGGTTTTGAAGATTTATTTTGTATTAAGCAAATATGCTGATCAGCTCAGCACAGGCTATCAGAGACCTCATGTTGTTTTTCTTTTCATATACCATATTTATATCCAATGAACAAATCTGTGAGAAGTCTCCATATTTTCAAAGGTCTGACAATGATATCAACAAACCCCAACTTAAAGAAAACATAAGACCAAAACCCAAATCATGAAAACAACCAATAAGTTAAAAAACACTAGAAGTGATGATATCATCCTCTACATTTTTTCTTTATTATTGACTTTTTTCTAGTGTATCTGCAACTGGGTGATTAGTTCTACACAAATGTTTATGTGTTTCATAGAAAGGGACAAATGAGTAGTCTATAAAATGGTGACAGAGTTAAAGATTTCTGTGATGAAGAAGATTTTAGTTGAATCCAATCCTCAGCAGATTAAAATTATGTTGTTTATTACCACCAGATTAAGGAGAAACCAAAGTATCATGTTAGTGGAGTGGATTGTTGGCGAATGGATTCAGCCTTCAGAGGTATGCAGATGGCCCTTTTCATTGGGAATTTTCATAAAGAAGGCAGAATCAGTTTTTTTATCTTCATGGTTATGCCTTTGATTTCGTCTAGCTGAAGGTGTAGGTTTTCCCAGTCATTGGGATTTTTCTGTTCTGTTGTAATCTGAAAAGCTTTTTTCCTGTACAAAATAATTTATGTTAGTGCACAGAGGACAGCCCTGAAAGTCAAAATTTTGTGCACTGTCTAACAATTTTGAATCCTAAGTTTTTTCTGTTTAATTCTAGAATTTTTAGTCTGATGTCAGTATAGTGAAGGCATTAGGTTTGCCAGAAAATATTGGTGGATTTGTAATCATATATGAGTCTTTAACTATCACTGAAAATTGTTTTGGTTCAAGGCTATTTTTAAAGGGCCACCCTAACATTAGTTTCTAACAATTCCAAATTTTGTGCACTGTCTAACAATTTTGAATCCTACGTTTTTGCTGTTTAATTCTAGAATTTTAGTCTGATGTCAGTATAGTGAAGGCATGAGGTTTGCCAGAAAATATTGGTGGATTTGTAATCATATATGAGTCTCTAACTATCAATGAAAATTGTTTTGGTTCAAGGCTATTTTTAAAGGGCCACCCTAACATTAGTTTCCTTTAAGCCTATATTTATATTGTTCTCCCTCATGTTAAGGTTATGTTAGTCTCCCTAATATTTTCTTTTCTCAGACTATATTTAACCGTATGGTAGTTGTTGTTCCAACATTTATGAAAATAGGTATGAAGTGATGTCAAACATTAACAATTCAAACCAGGGCACAGTCGCTGCAAAATTCTTTACTTATCCAATTATAATCATATAGACAATTTTTAGTGATATTTATTATATTTAGGGTGTAAAGCTTCTTTTTCAAGAGCTATAATATTGTGTTGTTTCTTTCCATTGCCACATTGAAGCTGATTCTTTGTTTGGATCTTTATGTCGTTCTTCCACTTGTTTGTTCACAGCGGGTTCTTCTTTTAGCTACAACCAACCTTCTTCATAACATTATGGCTAATTCTTCTCTGTTCTATATCAATCCCATTTTCTTCTTGTTCCAGTGAAGCACTTCATTTGTTCTTTTTCTTCATTTATCTCTGTTGTTCCCTTGTCTTCTGGCTTGGGTTTCCAGACAAAAATACTCAAGGAGCTTCCAATAAAATTTGCAATGAACTGGGAGTTATACATGTTATCTCTATGTTACGCATAGACTTAAACTGAAGAGGAGGGAGGCCAATATCTGGTTTCATAGCTTTGATTTCCTCTAAATTTATTAGAAATATTATAAGCATATGTAATCTTTTTGTCCCTTACCTTTAGCTTTCTGATAAGCCTCTCTAGATGGTCTAAAAAACTATAGCAGGGTTGGCATTCCTCCCTATTTCATAATTCATGCAGATTGATATTTTTTTTTCCAGCAATCAAGACTCGGAAATGCTCAGTTGCATAATATGCTCTGTTCCTGCTAGTTGTCAGGCTAGGAATCTTGAGTGAGAACTCAGTAAGAATTGTTTAACATGGACTAGCATTTGAACAATTGAATCCTTTCTCACCGTCTCCTTCACAATAGGACAGCTTCCACAGATCCTCTAAATGTAACACTTCACAACAACCTTCTCTGAAAGCTTTGTTCACCTATTCATACGCCCTTTCATGCAAGTGAGGATGGGTTGTTGGATAAGTCAGAGACTATTTTAGTAATTTATAACAATTTTTAGGTTAACCCTTGAACATATAGCACATTATGAATTTGTTTGGATATATCATTTTAGAGTTGTACCAAAATCACTCCTCCATAGATCTTGTCAGTTGAATAATCAACCAAATAAACCACCTTCTCATTTGAGGATTTTTGCATATGACACAAGTAAATCTCGACATGGTTTCATATGTCGTGAGGCCCTTGAGTCAGTATGCCAATGATTTCGATCACTTGTAGTGGTGACTGGTGACCAGCTCTACTGTTACAAATACCTTAGATTCTAGCTCCTTCATTTACTGCACTTATTAGATTTGCTTTTGCAAGGTCTGCTGCTTTCTGGCACTAGTCCTTATGGACAATAACCTGCATTATGTCTATATGGCTAGCTTCTCTTATATAAAGTGTCTTATTCCAAAATACAGGAAATGAGAATTTTTTACTTCACTTCTATCTCTTAACTTCTTCTTCACTAATAATCCAACTATAGGTTGGACTTTTGAATTTAGAGACTAGCATATAGGCTCACTACCAAGAGAAATCACCAAGCCCATAAGAGATATAACATTACACTCCTCTAAGCTTCAAAGAACAATTGCAAGCAACTGGTTCAACACATATTTGAAGTTGTTGATGCATGATTCTTCAATAGTCATTCTTGTCCTATGTATTAAACATTTGACATTACACAATGCATCCCAAGTGTGTCACAAGCCTCCTTTTAGGTTTCTGTTCTGCTCACATGAAACAGATTTGCACTACTATAGGTTGGACTTTTGAATTTAGAGACTAGTATGTAGGCCCACTCCCAAGAGAAATCACCAAGCCCATAAGAGACATAACATTACACCCCTCTAAGCTTTCAAGGAACAATTGCAAGCAACTGGTTCAACACAGATTTGAAGTTGTTGATGCATCACAAGCCTCCTTTTAGATTTCTATTCTGCTCACATGCAAACCTTTTAGGTCAAACAAGATTGTGGTTAATGCTCTGCTTTCCCTGTGCTCCGACATGGTTGCTTTATTTTTATAAGCAAGTTATATTTTAATCTATAGATCTGCTCTCAAGTGGAGCATGCTCATCTTCACCCTCAACAGATGGAAGTTCTTCCCATTGAATTTCTCAACCATCTTGTTTTCTTCACCTTTTTGGTCAGCTATTTATCAAAACTCTGAATCTGCCCACTTGAGAAAACCTTTGTTTTAGAGTTGCAGGTATTTCTAATCAATGACCTATCCTTGATGCTTTCTTCAAAGTTCACTGTGACCTTAGCTCTGATAATCAACTGTAAACATGACCCCGTTGACCAAATGCAAACAAAAAGAAATAAATAGATAATAAACATCTGACAAGAGATACTATCCATTAAATGGCATCAATTTAAGAGTTACATGTAATTTTGTAAAAGGATTGATATGGCAAAGCATGTATTTCAGAAAATAGATTTTGGTCCAAAACGACTATTAAAATTTTGAAAAAATGGTAGGCTATATGCTTCAATGCTATGTACTAGTGAGAAAAATCTTATCAAAGGACATGTTTATGGTTTTAATTGAACCCAATTGTAAATTTACACTGTTACGAGTAATTGTATCCCAGCCACCAATGTGTAGTTGAACCCACCACATTATAACTTTGCAGATAAAATGCACAACATATGCCAAACCCCAAAGCAACTATGAGTAAATAGAATTTCTGTCGAAAAATTTCAACCTGGTGAACATATGAAGGCTTGTGCAATTTCCTCATTTACCATTTTGTAGTGGACCTTTAATTTATTGAATCCTTGCAATTTCTTTGCTATGTCGTGAAACTTCTATGGAAGTCCTTGAATTCCTGAACGATGTCCCTTTCTTAAAAAAAAAAAAATTAAACGTAGATTAAAAATCACTAACATGGACTCATCATTTACCATTTTGTACTGGACCTTTAATTTATTGAATCCTTGCAATTTCTTTGCTATGTTGTGAAACTTCTATTGAAGTTGTTGAATTCTTGAATGATGTCCCCTTCTAAAATAAATTTTCCAAAATAAAAAAATTAAACATAGGAATCTTTGGGGAGACTGGAGATATGTAGATTAAAAATCACTACTAACATGGACTCATCCATAGCAGAGGGACTCCTTCAGATGTAAACAATTCACAATAGCCTCCTCCTGATGCTTTGTTCACCTCTTCATAAGTCATGTCTTGCATGTGAGGGTGAGTTGAGAGATAAGCTAGAAACCATTGTATTGTACTGGATGGGTCATGTTGAAGGCTATTTCTTTATTTTCTCCTTTGCCAATTTAATAAGTGCAGTTCCATCATTATTATTTTGGCTTATTATATTGTGAATTTGACAGGACAATTAGGGAGGTATTGTAGATCTACCTTTCATAGCCCAAGTGTTGGCCAACTTCTGGAATTGTTAGTTTAGCAATCTAGGCAGAGTGGATATTCCATTGCATCTAGGAATGAAAATAATATTTTAACATATATAAGAAAAGTTATCTATGCTATTAGGAGACATTTTATCATTATTTCCTTGTCATTCAAGCACTAGACAATGCTTAAAATCCTATCGTTTACCATGTTATCATGGTTAGATTGGGAGTTTTCAATTGCCTTCCTAATGCTTGGACCAAGACTGAGTTTTGATATTTATGGAATTTTGTGCTTTATTGGCTTTGGAATCCGTCAGGTTCAAACTCCTTCAGTCTGGTGTTTTTTGAGTTCGTACTTCGATTTATGCTGCTATTTTCAGGATATCAGCTTCATGGTCTTCAATTTTCTTTGAAACATAAATAAAACCTACAAAGTAGTCTATGCTATTAGGAAATATTTTATCCTTATTTGCTTGTCCTACTAGAACTTAGATAATGTTTGAGCATATCTTTTACCATTTTATCCCATGTCATACTCAGATTTATGTTGATATTTTGAGGATTTCAGCTTCTAGAACTTAGATAATGTTTGAGCTTATCTTTTACCATGTTATCACATGCCTAGATCAGGAGGCTTCATTTCTATTTCTTATGGATGGATCAAGACTGAATTTTCATATTTATGGCATTTTGTGAGCTTCGGCGTCTTCAGAATCTAGTAGGTTTTCAGATTCCTTAGATTCTGTGTTGATTGAATTCATACTCAGATTTATGTTGATATTTTCAGTATTTCAGCTTTTATTTTGCTGTCCACTCTCTGCAATTCATGATCATTGCTATTAGTTTTCTGCAATTAAATTTTTGTTTTGCTAACTACTTTACTTGTCTGTATTCCTAATTAAACTCCGGTGTTTACAATTTTCTCCATTCTAATATATATTGAACTTGTCTCCATTTTTCCATTTCCAAAGAATCTAAGGCACAATGTCTCCCCCATGAAGATAAAAATGTCAGTTCATAACATGAAGATATTTTATCCTTAGTTGCTTGTCCTTCTAGAACTTAGATAATGTTTGAGCTTATCTTTTACCATGTTTTCCCATGCCTAGTTCAGGAGGCTTCATATCTATTTCTTATGGATGGACCAAGACTGAATTTTCATATATATGGCACTTGGTGAGCTTTGGCGCCTTTGGAATCTACAAGGTTTTCAGATTCAGGTTCAGACCTTCGATCCTGTGTTAATTGAATTCATACTCAGATTTATGTTGATATTTTCAGTATTTCAACTTCTATTTTGCTGTCCACTGAATCTCTCTGCAATTCACGATCATTGCTATTAGTTTTCTGCATTTAAATTTTTGTTTAGCTAACAACTGATCTTGTCTGAATTCCTAATTAAACTCTAGTGTTTACAATTTTCTCCATTCTAAATTGTCTCTATTTTTCCCATTTCCAAAGAATCCAAGGCACAATGTCTCCCCCATGAAGATAAAAATGTCAGTTCATAAATTAAGTTGTTTCTGTTCACTTGACAGTTTGTATTTCAAGTTCTTCTCTGTTTCAAAGTTTTATTTTATATTGATCAGATATGCCGATCAAATCATCACAAGTTGTCAAAGACCTCAGACATTTTATTCTTTTCTAAAATCCACCATACTGTATCCAATGAACAAACATCTGGGAGAAGTCTCCATATTTTCAACGGTTTGACAATGATATTAACAAACCTGAACTTAAAAAATCTCAAGACCAAATTCCAAATCATGAAAACAACCAATAAGGAAACAAACACCAGAAGTGATAATGTCATCTTGTATGTGTTTTTTTAATGCTATTTTTTAAACTAAAATTTTACTATAATTCATAGAAAGGGACCGATAATTTGTTTATAAAATGGTGACAGTTGAAGATTTATGTGATGAAGAAGTTTTAGTGGAATGCGGTTCTTAGTAGATAATAACTACATTGGTTATCTCCCCCATATTAAGGAGAAACCAAAGTATCATGATAGTGGAGTGGGTTGATGGAAAATGGCTCAAGCCTTCAGAAGTTGTAAGACTTTCGGCTTGTTTGAATGTTCTTCCTACCAGTTTGGAGTTTTTGTAAAGAAAGAAAACTTTGATTTTTATCTTAATGGGTTATGCCCTTCAATTTCTTTAGATGAATGTGTAGGCTTTCCCAATCATTGAATTCTTTTTTCTTGTAAAACTTAAGAACTTATGTTTGTGCATTAGACGACAACCCTACAAAATGAAAGTTTGTGGACCGTCAACAATTTTGAATCATAAATTATTGTTAATATTCAAATTTCTAGTCTGATGTCACTATAGAGAGGGCATAAGGTTTGCAAGAAAATCTTAGTAGATTTTTTATCATATCAGTCATTAACTATAACTGGCTATTTTTCAAGGACTACCCTAACATTATTTCTACTTAAGCCTATATTTACGTTGTTATCCCTCGTGTTATGGTTATGTCGGTCTTCCTAATATTTTTTTATCTGAGCCTATATTTAGGTCTATGGTAGTTGTTGATCAAACATTCTTATTTTATTAAAATGAGTTTGAAGTGATGTCAAATACTAACAATTTAAACTAGGGAACAGTCGCTGCAAAATTCTTTACTTATCCAATTTTTTTTTTTGGTCGGTAATAATATTTTATTTTATTATAAACTTTCAGAGATACATAAAGAGGCTAAAAAGCCTAAATAGCCTTCACACTATAAACCATTTACAACTTAAAACACTTCCACACACTTACTATCTGGCACACATTTTTCATCTATTGCCCATTTTACCAGGGCTTTCAAAGGCTACACATATTAATATGTCTATTTTCATAGAATTTAATATAAAAAAGCCCTATCTTGACCCTACATCAAAAACTTCTTCGGCTCTGCCCAATTCTACAGACATTACATCACCTTCATCGTGCCCTTACCTGTCTTCCACACTAGATATTCTCCTTTGGTTGATAAATCCTTTGTTTATCCCCATTATTGAGGAATTCTAATTAACAATGTCGTTACACAGTCCACCATAGCATTTAGCTCTGATTTTTCAATTTAATATAAAAAAGCCCTAACTTGACCCTGCATAAAAAACTTTTTCGGCTCTGCCCAATTCTACAGACATTACATCACCTTCATTGTGCCCTTGCCTGTCTTCCACACCAGATGTTTGTTTACTGTACTAGGTAAATGAATCAATGCACACAAACAATAGATAAGAACAACAGAACTCCTTGTATTATTCGCATATGCCAAGACATTACATTATGCTTATGATGATAAGATGATTACAATGATTACCCGAAGGGTGTATATGTACATCTCAAGGAACCTTCCTGAAGGGGTCCGTCGGCTACATACAACATGTCGGCTTCATAACAAGAACCTTCTCGAAGGAGCATATACTGACAGGATACATCTTGACACACACCCTGTTGGCTACACAATATTTACTGACGACATTATGCCCCCGAAAAGAAAAGTCGTCTCTGGATGACAACACAACAAAACTCAAAACAACTAATTATATTTATTCATAAAAACAACATAGACATCATGAACCAGAAGGTTGTGTCTCAGACTGTGAAGACCGGCTATGTCGAAGTTGATACACTTGATCTGTCTGGACCTTCAAATCAGCTCTGATCTAAGAGTTCTCCTCCACTACTTCTTTCAACATCAAAGTGACCTCCTGGCAATCAACTTCTTTTTGATAATAAGCCTTCTTTGTTGAGTCTTTCTCTTGTAGTGCTACTGCCAATTGCTGTTCCGCTGCTGCTAGTTGTTGTTCTGCATGCTTCCCTCATGCACTTTCCTCAAGTTGTGCTAATAGGGTTGTCCGTTTTGCTTCCCAAGCAATCTGCTGAGTAGCAAGTCGATCGGCCATCTCCTCCCGAGCCTTCTCGGCCATCTCCCGAGCTTCCTGCCCAGCCTCTGCCCATCTTCTTTCTGTAAGCACCAACTCTGCCAGGGACCTGCTTCGCTTTGTGGTGTCAGCAAGGCACAAACGAACATCCTTATCCTTCTCCTCCACTAGTGGTAGAGAATCTGCCACCTGCACCCCTCCATCTACTTTCTTTGCTATTGCTGCTGCTGCACTTCGATCCTCCACCTTTGGTGATGCCGGTACCTCAACTACCTCGCTGTTCAACCAAATGGCCACCAACTGCAAGTCCTCTCTCATGGGAGACTGGATGGAGGGACCTCTGGCAATAGGGGCAAGTAGTTGTCGCCTTAGGTACTCACTCGCCCGACTCACTAAGCTCATCCGTTCCATTGATGGCACCTGGGGTTTCGCTTCCGATATTCTCAAATCAACATCCTGATCCGTCGCCTCATCCAATAGAGTGTCAGCTATCGAGACTATTGCATCCATCCCAATCACCTCTAGATGGACCTGCTCCTGTATGCCTCCCTAACTGACTCCTCCCTCTGCGGCTGCCGACTCCGCTATAGGATATGGCTGAGGCAAACTCGCTGCTATAGGTACGGGGGTCGATTCCTAAACTGCTGGCTGAGGCTGTGATCTTGCAGGTTGCGTACCCGTGTTAGTTGGTGGTGCTGTCTTCAGCTTACTGAAGGTTGGATAGGCATTGAATGTGAAACTGATCTTGCTATTGCTGTCCATGATCTGGGATTTAGAGTGACTGGGGTCATCACCTCTGGATGCCGAAACTTTCCGAACCCTAGGATGTGAACATCTGCCATGGTGTGCATATGCGGAGCTGAAAATGACGAAACTCATGGCGTGGTAGTTACTGGCGCAGTCGGCAACTGTCACGAAAAGCGAAGTGGGGTCGCTGATCACCACTGGATGCCAAAACTTTTCGAACCCTGGGATGTGAACATCTGCCATGGTGTGCATATGCGGAGCTGAAAATGACAGAATTGATGGCGTGGTAGTTATTGGCGCAGCCGGCAACTGTTGCGAAAAGCGAAGTGGGGTCGCTGAAATCACCCCAACTTCCTCATCATCTTCGTTCTGCTCCACCTCCTCCATATCCTATGACTCGTCCTCCTCACAAGATGTATCCTAGCGGCCACACTATCTGTGTTGCCTGATTCCTCCATCCCCTGTCACACCCTCTTTTGACCAACACCCTTTTGCCTTGCAGGTGAGTCTAAATGCTTCCATTGCATTATCAGAGGCTTGCTAGGTACTGCCGAACTTGGCTATATTTCCAACTTGTCTTGGGGTATCGTCCTCACAGTTGCCTCCAGAAAGAGTCCAATGGCATAATGTGGCATGTAAAAAGTTTTATGCTGCAATGTCATGAACTCATCCATGCGTGTGGCCAAAAGAGAAACCCAATCGTACACCTTCCCGTTCATGAGTCTCTTCATTATACCGACCAGCGAAAAGGAAATGTTTGATGCCTTGCTGGATCCTGTAAGTCTACTCTTTACCACATCCATAAGGCACTTCCAATGGCCTTCTCTAAAGTCAGATTTCCGCAACCCTCTTCCCCTCGAAGTGCCAATAAGGGCATCTTTTTGCTGTTGTACCTGGTCATTGTACACTAACTTTACCAGCTGCAACTTCCTCTCCTTGTCCATCTTTTTGGGCTTACTGTCAATTTTCTTTCCTCCTTGTGCTGCTCCTGGTATGCTAAATACTCTAGTAAAGTCAGCTGGTTGGAATGAAATGACCACGTTGTACCCCAAATATGGAACTGAACTCTTCTGGGAGTGCCTGTCATAAGCCTTAATCATGGACGCAATACACCCTCGAAGTCTTGGATAGAGAAAATTGGCATCTAGATTGTCCACTCCACCTGTACCTTTCAGATGCTTGCTTTGATGAGGTGGGCATCCAGATTTTCATTCCACCATTTTCTGTAGTCCAACTCATTCAACCCTTCGAATGCTACGTTCTGCGGCGTTGTCTGCACCTCTAGCTGGTTCTGTACTTTGGCCCTTTGCTTGCCCTTGTCCTTTCCGTGTGATCGTGCTTCGGAAGGTCCTGCTTGCACATCCTGACTCAGCTGAATCCTGATCAAGTTGCTTTCTCCAAGCCCTCTTTTCGGCTGATTGCATACCTAATATGCCTTTATCAGTTTGCTAAATATATTGTCGTTAGGTTAGTTACTTATTCTGTACGGCTGCAAAAATTCTCCTCCTGGCCTTTGTATGGATTCTAGCCCCTTATTCTTGCTCCTATATGCCATACGGTCATACGGCTTCTCTGCTACTAGAAAACACTGTACGGATGGTTGTCCTTGCTTGGTACGGCCTCTTGTCCATATGGACACCATGTCTCCTGAAAGATGAAAGGATGCTTTGAAGGCGACACTTCTCCAAATTCTTCACTTGCCTTGACGCCTTTGTCTTCACTTTCTTTGAAACCCTTTGCCTACACACCTCAGTGAGGTTATCACCAAGTCCCTTGTTGCTCGTGCTTGGTATAGGCAGCCTGTTTATGTAAAACGAGGGCTGAATTGTAGCGCCTAATTGTTATTCTGATTGTCCTACATATCCAACGTTGTGCCCAAAAACTTCACCATCCTTCAATGATTTATCAAATCCTCGTTCCACAACTCCTTCAATAGCTCATACTATCTGTACGGTGAAGGCCAAGGGTGTTACTGTCTTCTTCTCTTTATCTTGTTGCGTACGGTGAAATGCTCTGGCTGTCGTACTAAAGAATGCATTCACTTGTTATGAAATACCGTACGGGATGATGCTATGCCTTTGCTTCTTTCATCAAGCCGTATGGTACACAGCCGAATGGTGCAGGAATGTCCACCATACGTTGATCTCTTTTAATACCGTAGGCCACTGTAGACTATGGTACCGTACGGGGATATGCTTCTGGAGGGCTGTACGGCGTTAGGTGATTGACTGCCGTTGCAAAAAGGCCGTATGACGTGAACACTTTGCACAAATATGTTGTACGATGATTACTTAAGAACACTATACAGTGTTCATTACTTGCTCATGAGGCCATACGGTTACTTGACCGTACGGTGCTTTTTTTTTCAATCAATTTTTATTTTATTTTTTTACTACTACTCCGTGATATTCCTTGACTTAGCTGGCGCGCAATAAATTTTCAACTTACACCCGTTCACTATTTCCAGAACTTCTTGTCCATCCAACGTCCATAACTTGATTGCTCCATTATTGCATACTTCTTGAATCTGATATGGCCCGACCCACTTAACTTTGAACTTGCCTGGTTTGATCTCATTTCAGCCGTCATACTTCAACACCCACTGTCCAAGTTGAAACCTGTTCAATTTCAAGTGCTTATTGTGCCATGCTTTGCACCTATTCTATGTCACCTCCATGGCCCATTGCGCCAATAATTGTTTCACCTTGAGCTTGTTCAAATTATGCAACCACTCGTTTAAGCTTTCCATGTCACATAGCTTATTTTTCAGTGCTATCCTCAAGCTCGGTATTATGAATTTTGCTGGTACCACTGCCTCCTGTCCAAACATTAATTGGAACAATGTGTGCACAGTTGTCACCTTGTACGCCATGTGGTAAGCCCAAAGGGAAGAGGGTAATTTTTCCTCCTAGTCTTCACCTTTGATTGCACAAGACTTATAGATAATTGATACTAGGATTTTGTTTGTAGCCTCGGCCTGTTCGTTTGCTCTCGGGTAGTACGGGCTCGATAATGAATGATAAATCTTGAATTCAGTGGTTAGTAGTCAAATAACATGGTTCACGAAGTGTCCACCCCTATCACTTGTTAACTGTAATGGAATTCCATACCTAGTAATGATTTTCTCATTGATAAATCTTACTGTGCTTACCGCCGAGTTATTCGGTAGTGCGCATGCCTCCACCCACTTGGTCAGGTACTCCATTGCAACAACAATGTATCGACACCTTCTAGTCTTGTTCACCTTCAAAAGTCTGATGAAATCCAATCCCCACCTTTCAAAAAGTTCCTGGGCGTGGGAGGGGTTAAGCAGCATGAAGTCTCTTTTTAGTGGTACCACTGCCTCCTGTCCAAACATTAATTGGAACAGTGTGTGCACAGTTGTCACCTTGTACACCATGCGGTAAGCCCAAAGGGAAGAGGGTAATTTTTCCTCCTAGTCTTCACCTTTGATTGCACAAGACTTGTAGATAATTGATACTAGGATTTTGTTTGTAGCCTCGGCCTGTTCGTTTGCTCTCGGGTAGTACGAGCTCGATAATGAATGATAAATCTTGAATTCAGTGGTTAGCAGTCAAATAACATGGTTCATGAAGTGTCGACCCCTATCACTTGTTAATTGTAATGGAATTCCGTACCTAGTAATGATTTTCTCATAGATAAATCTTACTGGTGCTTACCGTCGAGTTATTCGGTAGTGCGCATGCCTCCACCCACTTGGTCAGGTACTGCATTGCGACAACAATGTATCGGCACCTTCTAGTCTTGCTCACCTTCAAAGGTCTGATGAAATCCAATCCCCACCTTTCAAAAAGTTCCTGGGCGTGGGAGGGGTTAAGCGGCATGAAGTCTCTCTTCAGTGGTTTCCCGACCCATTGGCAAGTGTCACACTCGACGACCCATTCTCGCGCATCGTTGTACACTGTTGGCCACCACAGTCCTGCCAGTAATATCTTCCGTGCCATGGTATCAGGTCCCATGCGTCCTCTTGCTGGACCCTCATGTGCTTCCTTCAACACCCGTGGTATTTCTTCCTCTAACACACACCGTCGCAGGATGTGATCAGGCCCCATCTTGTAGAGCAATCCGTTGATCAACTGAAAGGTACGGCTCCTGATTATCAATTTGCGCCTTTCATTTGGTGGCATTTCACTTGGGAACTGGCCTGTCGAAAGGTATTCTCCAATGCTCGTGTACCATTTCTGCAATACTGCAATCTGAAACAATTGTGCATCAAGAAAGTCGTCGTTCGCTCCGTCCGCCGGTTCCCCTGTTTCGATTCTCGACAGATGGTCTGTGCTGACATGTTTCTTCTCAGGCCGTACAATGATTTTGAAGGTGAACTCTTGCAACAGAAGCAACCACCTGTTGATTCTGCCTTGAATGACAGGTTCATTGATCATATATAATAGAGCCTAATGGTCGACGACAAGTAATGATGGAATTTCTGCAAGGCGTAGACCATTCCCAATGCTTCCTGTTCTGTTGTACTGTAGTTCTGCTCAGCTTTTGATAACAGTCGGCTGGCAAAGTATATCGGGTCTGGGTAAATGAATCAATGCACACAAACAATAGATAAGAACAACATAACTCCTTGTATTATTTGCATATGCCAAGACATTACATTATGCTTATGATGATAAGATGATTACAATGATTACCCGGAGGGTGTATATATACATCCTGAGGAACCTTCCCGAAGGGGTCCGTTGGCTACATACAACATGTCGGCTTCGTAACAAGATCCTTCTCGAAGGAGCATATACCGACGGGATACATCCTGACACACACCCTGTCGGCTACACAATATTTACCGACAACAATGTTCTCCTTTGGCTGATAAATCCTTTGTTCATCCCCATTACCGAGGAATTCTGATTAACGATGTCGTTACACAATCCACCATAGCTTTTAGTTCTGATTTTCAATTGAAAAGCTCCCAGTCCTTCGCTATTTATTTTTGGCTTTAACTTCTACATCTGCTAACAGAAGCTTTCCACCTCAAAACCTATTCACCACTTTGAAACCCAAAAATGTAGGACCACTTTCCCTTTGGCTTTCATCAAAAAGCAAAAAGTAAAATTTAGTCACTAATCGTTTTCGATCACTTACTCCTTTACCAAAAAAGCTACCCTCACCACCATTCCCCATTTTTGGCTTCCTGCAGGTCGACGATGATGTAGATGGGAAACTAGGAACCCCTTAACCTTTCTTCCTGCCTTCTCCTTGAAAGAGTGAATCTCCTTCATCAACCTGGGCCATTCTATTCTTATATTTTCCTTATAAACCTCCTTATCCACCCTAGTTGGCCGCCGGATAAAGCTTAAATGTAACAACCACTTTTTCCAGGTCTTAATTAACAACTAACATATTCAAAGAATTACAGTTATTACTTCATTTTCATAGGATGACAGTTAAATCAGTTTCGTTCATATGAATGAGATTAACGATTAAAATTAATTAAACAAAATTTCATAACTAAGAATTGAAAAGACCATCTATGAATTTACTATGGAAATTAAAACCTACATACCATGGAATTTGAGACCGAAATCAATCTAGGAATGCTTTGCAAACAACTAGGTTAGTCCACAAAAATCAATACTAAATATCAAATGACGACTACTATATCAAAATCAAATGACGATTACCATTAAATACCATTATATCAATTAGGGCATCACATACCACTGTATCAATTAGGGCATCAGATACCACTGTATCATTCAGGGTGTCAGATACCACTGTATCACTTAGGGCATTGGATACCACCGTATCATTTCTTTTCTTCAATTGCTAACTTCACAATAATATAAGATTAGAAGATACACTCATAATCATTATTCATATAAATGAAAAACTGAAGTAACAATCCTATAGATATATTCCATATTTAGTTGGAAGATTATCTGATCTAACTGGTTACCAATTACATTGACGAGAAAGATTGCTTACATCAAAGAAGATAACTAAATTCAACGATATAAATTAATCCATCATATCTTCTACTTGTATATATATATATATATATATATATATATATATATATATATATATATATATATATATATATATATATATCATGAAAGAAAAAATACCTGTTACCGATAATTGTTTGAATTGCTCAACTTATCTTTATCAGATGCGCGTCCTGATATCTTGTGGAGAGGGGAAACATGTCAGGGGCTTAACCACCCAATCTCGGACCATAACTTATCCCCACATAATCTCTAACGAGAAAGGCCCCCCCTACCTGGAATAAACATGGAATAGCTTGTCATCCACTGAACATCCTGGTATCTAATCACACCACTCGGCTTGACAGTAGGAGAATACAATAAACATGATCATGCACGAGCTACTAAATGATATTATTCTAGATTTAATGTAACATATCTGACTTTTATTTCTATGTCATTGCAGACTCCATCTCACCTCTTCACCTTTTCCATGGCTATACAAACGGTGAATCCTAGGTGCTCGAATCTCAGAGCAATTGGCTCTGTCTATTGATTCTCAACTAATTCATGAATATTATATATTTTTTCTAACTTTATCACAATCTGTGATTTGAAAAAGATCTTCAAGATTTGCAGAAAATATTGCGTTAATTCCAATGGCATAATGATTCATGGATTTATATCATGGTTACTTGGCTTTTACTTGCCATGAACAATTCTAATTTAAAGAGGATCAATCCTATAATATCAAACAAGACATAATCATGATAAATACTGTAGTTTATTGCTATGTAATTCGATGTTATTGCACCATTGATCAAGAAAAACCATATTTGAAATATTGCATTTTGGTTATTCCACATAACTTGGATTAATTTGTAATTGTTGCCTTGCTGGATGCTCAGCTACTTACCTCTCCTTTGCTTACAAAATATCTATCACAGTCTCAGCATAAGAGTGCTCACGATTTCTGGCATAATAATTGAGTGGGCAAGAAATTGTGAGAAAGATTATTGAAATGGTATAGACTGGTAGCAACAGGGATTTTGGCACTAAGAAGGAACAATATACGGAAGACTTATAACATGAATGACATTGCTATAAACTGCAGAGATTTCGAATGGAATTTGCAGTGATTCGAATGGTAAGTGGAAGCCAGAAAATATGAGTAAGGAAGAACGAGAATAAGGAAGGAAGTCGGAAATGAAATATTATGTCCTCTGTCTCTCTCGACTCATAATATAAATATTAAAGGGTAAGGACTCTTTGGCTTCCAAGAAGCCGTAACATAAAGAATTATCTTGGCTCTTGGATGCCAAATAAATGTGCCAAGTGTTAAATCGATTTCAAAAAAGAAAAAGAAAGAATAAAGGTTGGAAGAAGATTTGAAGGTGATTTCGGCACTAAGAAGGAACAATATACGACTGACTTATAACATGAATGACACAGCTATAAATTGTAGAGATTTCGAATGGAATTTATAGTGATTCAAATGGTATGTGGAAGCCAGAAAATATGAGTAAGGAAGAACGGGAATAAGGAAGGAAGTGGGAAATGAAATATTATGTCCTCCGTCTCTCCCGACCCATAATATAAATATTAAAGGGTAAGGACTCTTTGGCTTCCAAGAAGCCGTAACATAAAGAATTATTTTGGCTCTTGGATGCCAAATAAATGTGCCAAGTGTTAAATCGATTTCAAAAAAGAAAAAGAAAGAATAAAGGTTGGAAGAAGGTGATAAATCGAAAATAAATATTATGGTTTATATTTATCCATGTACACGTAAAAATATTTGTGAAGTGGCATCATTATATTATAAAAAAAAAAATATTATGGTGTCACTTTATATTTATCTTTGTGTACGTACATAGGTATATATTAAAATAATATTGAGAAAGATCAATCAAAACCTTTAAGGTATTTATTATATTTTAATTAATTTATTTTATGTTTTAAATTGTTTATTTAATAGCTCATGTGGTTCCATCGATTGCAACCTGATGTTCAAGTTGCTAGGCCCTCAACCATGGTGATTCACAATTTATATCCATTTGCTCAGTGATGGTGATGCTCCTGTGCCCAATTCTTTTCTGACAATGCTTCCACCCCTTCGACGTACTTCCTACAAGGAAATTCTCCACGGTTAAATCATATTACCATAACAAGTTATTTAATCATAAATAATCATAATGGCTAACCGCTTTTTTAATTCCATGAATTCATGATAAATAATCAACTAGCATGTTATCTTCACATGAAATTATAACGACTAACCATCTTACCATTTCATAAGATTACAACAAAAATAACTGTCAAATGACTTCATGTGAACCTCAATGACTATATTTTAAATTAGGTCAAAATTTGGGATGTAACACCAAATTTTCCTCGCACCTCCCCTGTCTTCATCCGCAAAGCACTCACTATAATTGAAGCCCTTCCCCGGACATGCCCATTCTAGCAAGGAGTCAATCCCAACAATCATATCTTTTGGGAATAGCGATTTCATCACCCACTCCACTTTTTCTTCTGAGAAAGCCAATTCCAGCCCCCACACCATCACCATTGTTGTGATGTCCACATTTATTTTCCAGTGGTAGGCCGAGTTTTGGAAAAGTTATCCTACCGTTCCCTTCACCACCTCACTCCTGGCGATGGGCATTGAAGCAACAACCAAAGTCTATGATTTTGGACCAGACCAAAAAGCACTTTCTATTGTTTGACCTTCTGAAAGGTAAAGGTTCCTTGCCTGTCACTATCTCAAGATCTGCACTTTACTATTTGTATTTTGTTAAAAGAAACCTTTACAATTCTCTTTGTTTTATAGAACTTTGCTTAGCTCACTTCTAACACACTGTCCCATTCTCCTACAATGTCTAATCATTCTGTCCTTCGCTTTTTAATCCCCCCTTTTTAGCTCACTTCTAACCCCCCTAATCATTTTGTCCTTTATGCGAGCATTGATTTCATATCGCCCAAATCTTTCATCATTACTCCATTCTTTACTTATCCAATTTTAATCATATTGAATATCTTTTAGTGATATCATTTGAATTCTAAGTGTAAAGCTTATAATATTGTGCTTCCTATTACCTTCAAGCCCTCTATTACATCCCAATTTTTGACTTAATTTAAAATGTTCATATAGCCGTTAAGGTTCACATGAAGTCAGTTGACAGTTAAATTTGTTATAATCCTGCGAAATGGTAAGATGATTAGTTGTTATAATTTTATGTGAAGATAACATGCTAGTTGATTATTTATCATGAATTCATGGATGAAAAGACGGTTAGCCGTTATGACTATTTATGATTAAATAACTTGTTATGGTAATATGGTTTAATTGCGGAGAATTTCGTTGTAGGAAGCACATCGAAGGGGTGGAAGCATTGTCAGAAAAGAATTGGGCATAGGTTCATCACCATCACTGGGCGAATGGGTATGAATCGTGAATCACCATGGTTGAGGACCTAGCGACTTGAACATCGGAATACAATCGATCGAAATGCATGAGCTATTAAATAAATAATTAAAAAAAAAAAAATTTAATTAAAATATAATGCATACATTTTAAATGATCTTTCACCATATTATTATAATATATGCCTATGTATATACACAGATATAAAAATAAAGTGACACCATAATATTGTTCTCTTATAATAAAATGATGCCACCTCACCAATATATTTACGTGTACGTAGATAAATATAAATCATAATATTTTTCGAATTATAACCTTCAAATCTTCTTCCACCCTTTTATTCTTGTTTTGTTTAAAAATCGATTTAACACTTGGCATTTTTAATTGGCATTCAAAGAGCCAAAATATTCTTTATGTTACGGAAGCCAAGGAGTCACGTTATTTCTTTTTAATAGAAGTCGAGAGTGAGAGGTGGATATATATCTATTCTTTCATGCACCCGACTTCTCCATGTTATCAACCACGTCTATTTTGGCACCCATTAGCTCTGTCAATTAGTAATCTTTGCATTGTTTTTCCAACCACGATTTTTGATTATTCAAAAGATCTGCAGAAATTGTGAGCAATATTTATATTGGAAACAGGTGTTCAAGGCAGGTTGTTGAACTTTCAACAAAACTCCATTCTTCTTTTAGAATATATTAGGTTATGCGATTAACCTAAAACCAAACATTGCAATGTAATTTCTACCAAATTTGCTACAACATTCCGATTTATATAGCAGTAAGCTGCAGCTTATGACATGTTGTAAATCATCTTGCTTAATAAGAGTTGTCTATAGCAAATAAAAAGCCAAGTAACAATGTTGTGAAATCATGATTTAATATGCCATTGGAATTCAAATGATATTTTCTGCAATCTCAAGAACACATTCTTCAAATCACAGATTGTGATAAGCTGTAATATATATGTTATTCATGATTCAGTTTAGAATCAACGGATAGGGCTGAATTGCTCTAAGATTCCAAACACTTAGGACTCATCGGCTATATAGTGATGGAAAAGGTGAAGAGGTGAGATAAAATTTGCAATAACATGAAACAAAATCAGATGTGACATAACAATGTTTAACATTTTAAAAAGGAATCATTTAATAGCTCATGCTTGATCATGTTTAATGTATTCTCCTACTGTCAAGTCGAGTGGTGTGATTAGATACCAGGATGCTCAGTGGATGACAAGGTGTTCCATGTCTATTTTGGGTAGGTAGGGCCTTTCTCGTTAGAGATTGTGTGGGGATAAGTTATGGTCTGAGGTTGGGTGGTTAAGCCCCTGACAATGTTTTCTCTCTCTACAAGATGTTGGACGTGCATCAAATAAAGATAAGTTATGCATTCAAATGTTTGTCGGAAACAGGTATTTTTACTTTTATGATGTATATTCAAGTAGAAGGTAAGATTAATTGAGTTGTATCATCGTTATAGTTATTTTTTTAAATGAAAGCAACTCTTATCGTCAATATAATTGGCAACTAGTTAGATCGATTGATCTTCTAACTGAACGTAGAATATATTTAGTTGCAAGAGATAGATTTATCTGATGGATTGATATTTCAGTTTTTCATTTATATGAATGATGAATATGAGCATATCTTCTAATATTATGTTATTGCCACAGTTAGCAATGGGAAGAAAAGAAGTGATATAGTGGTATTTGATGCCCTAAGTGATACAATGGTATCTAACACCCTAAATGATACAGTGGTATCTGATGCCCTAAATGATCCAATGGTAATTGATGCCCTAAATGATACAGTGGTATCTGAAGCCCTAAATGATACAGTGGTGTTGACGCCCCAACGATATAGTGGTATCTGATGGCCTAAATGATTCAATGGTAATTGATGCCCAAATTGATGCAATGGTATTTGATAGTAATCGTCATTTGATATTGATATAGTGGTATTTGATAGTAATCGTCATTTGATCCTAAGTGATATTTGTGGACTAATCTGGGTGATTGCAGAAGCATCCCTACATTGATTTTCAGTTTGAATTCCATGGTATTTAGATTTTAATTTCCATAGTAAATTTATTGATGATGTTTTCAATTCTTATGAAATTTTGTTTAACTGATTTTAACCGTTAATCTCATTCATAATAACGTAACCAATTTAACTGTCTTCCTATGAAAATGAAGTAATATCTATATTTCTTTGAATATGTTAATTGTTAATTAAGACCGGAGAAAAGTCGATGTTACACCCTCCACATTGAAGCAGTTTTCTTATTTGATCTTTATAATGTTCTTCTCCTACAACCAAGCTATAGTGAGTTCTTCTTTTAGCTACAACCAAGCTTCTCCATTACATTATGCCTGATTTTTCTCTTCTCTATATGAATCCCATTTTCTTCTCCTTCTAGTGGAGGAGGACTTCATTTTCGTTTTTCTTCATTTATCTCTATTGTTCCCTTGTCTTCAGGTTTGGCTTTCTTTTATATTTATAACTTTAGCACTAAACTCTTGGATCCAATAGTATTAGCAATAGACAATAAGAATTAATCATTGTCATATGCTATGAGGACAAAAATACTCAATGGAGATTCCAGTATCATTTGGAATGAACAGGGAGTTATATGTGTTTTTGCATCTGTCGTTATGTGTTGATTTAAACTAAAGAAAGGGGAGGCTAATCTCTTGTTTCGTAGTATTGATTTCCTTTAAATTTATTAGAAAAAGTATTAACATATATAATCTTTTTGTCCCTTAAATGGTATAAACCTGTAGCAGGGTCTACATTCCTCCCTATTTCATGGTGCATGCAAATTGAATATTTTGTTTCTTTGACTCACTAATGCTCTTCTCCATAATATGCTTTGTTCCCGCTAATCGTCATCCTAGGCATATCAAGTGAGAACACATTAAGAATTACTAAACATGGACTGGCATTTGAGAAATTGACTCCTTTCTTACTGTCTCTTTCACAACAAGACATCTTCCCCAAATCCTCTAACCCTAACACTTAGCAATAACCTTCTCTTGAAGCTTTTTTCACCTATTCATAAGCCCTTCCTTGCAAGTGAGGATGTGTTGTTGGATAAGTTGGAGACCATTTTAGTAATATATAACAATTTTATGGCTAATCCTTCAACATGTAGTACATAATGAATTTGTTTGAATACACCACTTGAGAGCTTTACTAGGTGTGTGTCACAAGCCTCCTTTTAGGTTTCTATTCTAATCACATGCAACAGATTGGCAACTTTTAGGCCAAGCGAGATTGTGGTTAGTGTTCTACCTTCTCTCTGCTCCCACATGGTTGCTCTATTGGCAGGTTTAGTTCAATCTATAGATCTGCTCCCAAGTTCAACATGTCCATCTCGACCTTCAACAGATGGAAGTTTTTCCCAATTGAATTTCTCAATCATCTTGTTTTCTTCATGTTTTTAGTCAGCTATTAATCAGAACATCTGTGGACTTGGGTCTATTCTTGCAAAAATTTTAGCATGTCCATCTTGACCTTCAACAGATGGAAGTTTTTCCCAATTGAATTTCTCAATCATCTTGTTTTCTTCACTTTTTTGGTCAGCTATAAATCAAAACATTTGTGGACTTGCTAAAATTTTGGCTTGAATCTTATGGTATCTTGGAGGAGTGAGGATGGTTTCTAGAACAGTAAGCAAGATCTTACTGAATTTAACTATAAACCCACCCATTTTTACATCATGTCACTGGTTTTTGTTGTCATTGGTATTCCCAAGTACAGATTCCTGATTCTAGTTTGCGAAGGCACCATGAATCTTTATGAAGAACAAGATAATCTGAAATAGTTTGTCAAGGGATAAAATATTAATATTGAAAAGGAGAATGATAAAATTAAAGAAAGCACTGACAAAGTCGGGCCAAGTTGGGACAGATTTTTGTTCTTTGTTGCATGTATCAATTTTAAGTAAAATTATGAATTTCAGGATTGACATAAATGTTATTTGTTTTGAGAGAGAGAGTTCTATAATATTTTTGTTGAAGCTCAATAAAGGATTTGCATTTGTGCGGGCTGGGTCATTTCCCTCGCCCTAAGGGTTTTTCCCAGGATAATTTTTTTTAAATTTCTGATTGCCTGATTTTTAGACTTGTGTTTATTTGTAAATGTCTGGTTCAAATCTTAACACCATCCATTGCCCAAGCATGAGGGTTTATGTCCTCTCACCTGTTGAAAGTTGAAGCTTTTGAAAATAACTCTCTAAGAGAGAAAGTGAAATCCAAATCACAAAACCAAGTATGCTGGAAATGAACTCCTTCCCTTTTAAGATCAATTAGGTGCCTCTTCACATTCCCCTTTTTGTTTCTCTATTTTCTTTTTTCAAATAATACTTGCCCCCCCATTTAAGGAAATAAAGTGCCCATAGGTAATAAAATTGACAATTTATACATGATCTTATTTTATAAAGTCACTTTATTAATTAATCAATTATGTCTTCAGACACTAAAATCCTGATTAGATAGACTCGGATATGCATGTGTGGTAGATAGACTCGGATATGCATGTGTGGTAGCTCGCCATAAAGGTCTCAATGAAGCCCTTCTAGTCCAACCTTGAGATGCCAAGAGTATTGAGCCTATTGACCTACTAAATATATTGTCTGGAAACCCCATTGTGACAATCCCGATTAACTTGCAACTAATGCCACCTAGGCCAAAACTGCACTAATCTCATAGAAAACCTGGTTTGCCCATGGCACCAAGGTAAAATGGACTAATGACACATCAAAACTCACTGGCCCAGAAAACGGGACATGACACTCATTTTATAAACCACTTTAATAGAAAAAATTAAAACTGAATAAAGCTAAAGGGGGGAGAAGTTCTGGCATAAAGGAATTAGATTAGGTAGTGGTGGATTCATGGAAACTATATTAAAAACTTGACAACTTTGTTAATTGTTTTTTTCTCAGTCATTACTACCTCTATTAGAAAAATTGGCATACTTGTAACATCATGCACTATGAAGAGAAATGAACATGTCTCTACAAGAGCGAAGAAGCTTGCTTATATCCTAATCAAAGAATGGCTAGAGAGTATTTTCTGGGGTGCACTACTTGAGAAGATTTTGATCTTGTAAATGTGAAAGAGCATTAGGAGGAAAGTTTAAATTCTCTTGCAAGGATTTATTGGGGTTTCCCTGAATCTGATCTTCTAGAGGATCTTAATTCATCTATGATACAAGAATTAGTCTCTTTCTATTTGCTTGTAGTTAATCAAGAGAAACACTACTGTAAGGAGAGCAGAGCATCTTAATCAGAGGTAAATAACTGACTATTTTTAGTGAGCTACTATAAGTTGGAATGTTGATCTTGAGGATGCTATAGAAGATATGAGAAGGTCTAGCATCTTTTGCATGGATTAGCTCTTGTTCCTTTGAGTGTATTCGATCATCTTGGGCAAGGTTGTTGGTTCTGATTTGGGTTTGAGGGTTCAGTTTGTGGGTTCAGGAAAACCTTTTTTTGGTGAGGGTAGGGTGTGGTGGGGTGGTACTAGGTTTGTTTTCTGTTAGTCCATACAGAAACATATAAAAGTCACACACAAACATGAAATATTAAAAATGTTAATATAAATATAATTATAAATAGAATATATGAAATATAAAAATTATTAGTTGAAGTATCAGACTTGTGCACAAATATCAGACCAATATCGGACAAACCTCAGACAATAAAATTGTTTTTGTACATCTTTATTAGCTCCTTTGAAACGAAAGGGTTTAAAATACTTAACTTATTTAATATGTAATAATTAGTCATTTACAATTACAAGTAAGCTGGACCCAAAGAGAACTAGTTCTTTTATATCTTCATTTCAATAGAAACAACTCTAGGAGAGTGGAGGTTATAGATGGAATTTATACTGGCATCATAAGCGATGGAAGATTGTAGAGAAGTTGTTGGGACCTGTGATTTTATTCTTGAGGATGACAAAGGATTATGAATGTGTAGATCTTTAGCAGGGACTATTTGGATCCTAGAGTTTTCTTAAGTTTGTGATCATCTAGAAATTCTTAAGGGATGATAAGATTGCTTGATGGTACTGAGCCTTGAGGCAAAGATGTGCAATTTGGAGCCAAGTATAAAGCTGTATTTTTTGCATAAACATGCACCATTAGCTAGGTTTGGTCCCTTTTTTCCATTATCAACAAGATTTTACATTTTTTTAAGCATATAATTTGTAAGACAAAATTTTAATTATCTATATATTCATCGTTGCGAATCATGCTTTCATATAAGTCTTATACACTAGCATAGTTTCCTTCATGAAACGAAAGATGTTTCCGATCCGCTCCACTCCGGCCACGCCACTCTTTATTCGGCATTCAAAACTCCTATAGCCACGACACTATTATCCCACTGTACTAGGTCCTTACTATTATTCTATGGGCAACCATTTACTTGAAGGGAACATATATAGTATAGTTCGACCCTTCCTTTCTCTTTCCATTGAACTATGTTCGCTAGACCAAAGACCCTACTAAATGGTTGCCCATAGAATAGTAGGCGCCTGGTGTACTGGAATAATAGTGTCGTCGCTATAGGAGTTTTGAGTGCTGAATAAGGGGTGGTTTGGCCGGAGTGGAGCGGATTAGAAACATCTTTCGTTTCATGAAGGAAACTATGCAAGTGTTTAAAACTTATATGAAAGCATGATTCACAATGATGTTGCTTTAGAGTTGCAAATATTTCTAATCAATGACTGATCTTTCATATTTTCTTCACTGTGACCTTAGCTCTAATAAAAGATAGAAAACATGACCCTCCTGACCAAATGCAAACAAAAAGAGAACACAATAAATAGATAATAAACATTTCACATGAGATATAATCCATTAAATGACATCAACTTAAGAATTAAGTGGAATATTGTAAAACATTTATTTCATAAAACAGATTTTGGTTGAAAAAAAATATTAAAATTTTGGATAAATGGTGGGTTATATGCTTCAATGACTTGTATTAATTCACTAGGTATTATGATATCCAATGGAAAATCTCATATGGTTTATGTTAGATTTGAATTAAGTCTTTCAAATTAAAATAACAAATTTTTTATTTGTCTTTTTTAAACATAAAAAAAGCTAACATCGCTCCATTTTACCTTTTACTCATATTAAATGGGCACAAGAATGTGAGAGCAATGTTATCATCATTTGTTAAGGAGAGAACAAATATGGACATGTAAAGATGAAATCCTTCATGAGTAGGGTTTTGAGAATGATGATAAGGAAGGAGCCAAAAGAGGAATTGCCTTGGTGGATTTTTTTTCCCATTGTTATGCAACCTGTGATAACCAATCCCCTAAAATTCAAGCTCCTTTCATATTTACTATTTTTGTGAGGTTTTTACATGGCATGGAATATTGGTGTTGATGATGTGGCCAATGTGATGGACACATTAGTGTGTTCAAGAGAACTCACACATAGATAGGTTAGTGGGTATTCTTACCTCCGCGACTTTCAATGGAAGAGATGCACTACTCTTATCTAGCGTGTTTTCATCTTTGGCATCTACTAGAACATAGCTTTAGGTCAGAATAAATGCCTCCTTACCGTGACTTTCAATGGAAGAGATGCACTACTCTTATCTAACGTGTTTTCATCTTTGGCATCTACTAGAGCATAGCTTTAGCTCAAAATAAATGCCTCCTTGCTTATTCTTACCTCTGTGACTTTCAATGGAAGAGATGCACTACTCTTATCTAGCGCGTTTTCATCTTTGGCATCTACTAGAACATAGCTTTAGGTTAGAATAAATGCCTCCTTGCTTATCGTGACTTTCAATGGAAGAGATGCACTACTCTTATCTAACGTGTTTTCATCTTTGGCATCTACCAGAACATAGCTTTAGGTCAGAATAAATGCCTCCTTACTTACCCTAGTTTCGAGTGAATATTATAGCATGTCTCTTTAACCATCTTGATGTGTTACTGCACAAAACCCATGTCAACTTGAGTAAAAACTGTATGATATAAAAAATTGACAATTTGGGTATGAGACAAATCTAGAGTGTGAGACAATAAATTATATCTACGGGCACAAGGTCCCTCCAAAGGAAAAGCCAATCAACTTAATTAATTAAATATGTAACCTTTATTAGCATATGCAATCTTTCTATCCCTCACTTTTTCTTGGAACTTCTACTTTGCATATGTAAAGCCCTAGCAGGTTCTTTCTCCCATATCGTTATTCATACAAATAGAATTCCATGTACTATTTCTCGGAATTGTTAATCTTCTTTGTACTTGCAAAATGAGATTTAGCTTTATTCATCGTTTTGGACAATTTTCCTTGTGAAGCTCGACCCAAATTATTGTGCTCTCTAAAGAAAGTGATGATAATATTATTGCCTCAAGGCCCATCCTAAATCTCCAAGAAGATCACTATCAAGGAATAGGCCAGAGTAATTAGACGATTGTGAAAGGTGAATTGTCTTTTAGTATAGCTCATCTGCTATTGGATAACCCATTTATAAGATTATGTAAGTAGGAGTGAGGTTTATGTGTTGCGGATTCGGCTAGAAAGAGTTTTCATCATATTAATGGATCTTGTACAAAGGTTGGTTGTCTTCCTATTATAGAATATAGAATGTTTGTTTTACAAAATTCGTCCAAGTAATTAGTCTAGGAATCTTGCAGGTCTGAACTCATTGAGATTTACTAAATTAATTTATGAACTTGTGGAATCATGAAATGACTGATTTCATGAGTGTTAGGGCATAGTTAAACCCATCAACATCAAGGTATTTGTAATAAGAAGAGTCGAGACTATATTGATCATCAAAACCTATTGTTATCTAATCATTGGTAACAAGAATGTAGGGATCACCGTATTTGGTGAATATGGTGAGAGAGAGAGAGAGTTTGGGCCATAATATTATATTTGTATTGAGGTTCCTGTAATGTTCCTAAGGCGATCCTAGCCTGAAGTGAATTTCATCTCGAAGGGGATCTCTGTTCGGAGGGAGTCTCGACTAGAAGGGAATATTTGTCTGGAGGCACATAGGTGCAAATTTCTTCATAGATCTCTGCACACATTTCTTTTGAGCACATAGGTGCAAATTAACATAATGATTTTGTAAAATTAAGTTCACTCAAACTTAGTAGAAGTCAACGTTACAATGTTTTGAACAGTATAATTACAGCCAGTAACATTTGAGATTAATGATATTTTTATTACTGTTCTTACAATTGAAAATATATCTCACCTCATTCTGGGTACTAGGCTGCCCATTTGTGTTTGCCTCTTCAATGGCATTGTCTCTATTACCCTAAAGTCAATGCTCAATTAAAAACCAAAAACATCAATCATCCAAATAATTTTCTTAAAAAAGGAGCATGAATGCGGATATAATTCAAAAGGAAAAAAGAATAATTCAAACATTTGCTTACCTAGATATTTTGTATATTTTCCATAATTTGAAAATTAAAAGAGGAGAAAACTCCCAAAATGAGGCAATCACGCAGCGTAACTGGCAAACAAGGAACATATCATAAAAAGTGCAACAACATACAACTAAAACAATCAATTATCACACATGAACTGATGTATTCATCACGAGTACATTTAAGACAAAGGACATAGAAGAGCTTTGAGACAGTAATATGCTCCAGGTACATCTAAACAACTAAATCACAAATTTTCAATGACTATACATGGAATAATTATCATATCAACAATGACAGAGTATTAGAAAACCCATAGAGGTAAAATCATTAACAAGAGCTTGATCTTTTGTTCAAGTGCACAAATTCATTTTCTTGAACAAAGGACATTCAAAGATTATAATGTCATTCATTTTTAGATTGAACATCAACAAAAAAGCTACAGTAACCTTCAGGATACATTCACAGTTTAAAGGCAAAAAGTTGGTTTAATGCTTCACAAATTTCAGCAGCAAAAACAACGCTGTAAAAGATTGTCAGACTATGAAATACTAATATGTTTTTTGATTTTGCTAGTAATAATAACAATAACAAGTCACTGTAGGTATAAGCCAGACAACTATCAATTTAGAGAGAAGTATTTCTGCAATTTATCTCTGATGCTCAATCTGATCTATTAATGCAGAGAGATAGAACCAATTATTGATTTCGATGGTCATAGTTCTTGTTTGAATCCTTAACTTATATTTGCTCCAAGGGACACAATCATAGACAGTCAAGTCTATTCACCATATGTCTCTTCATATGTTTTGGAAGTACCAGACTTAGAATCTGGAAAGGCTTTCAGATTCTTCTGGTCTCCTTCCTTCAATCTGTCCATACAAGGGTTTACTGAAAATAGGCCTAATAATAAGGGTTTCCTTGTTCTCTGATTGAACCAGTAAGGGTTTGGTATTTCACATGACCAAACCATTCACCAAGGCTTCATGGTTGGTGATGCTTCCTAATACACCTGGCCTCCTCTCCTCGTGCTTGGATTGAAGCAATGAGTGCTTTCAATTTCTCTATTAATATTGACAATTACTTAAAGAAAATAAAATATGAATCCACTGAGTTATGCAGTTTGCTATTGGCTATAACTACATTTTCAAGTGTGTCCTTCACTCTAAATGCTCTTACTAACAAGATTAGAGTATTATCTTGCATTTTTGTGTAACTCAAGTTTGGAGACTTGAACTTGCTTTATTGCTCAAAATTCATCTCTAGTATGAGGTTGTTATACCATTATAGAATCTTAATAAGATAGCAATCAAGACAGAAAAAAATCTATAACTATCACTTATACAAAAAATCTCGCTTATAAAGTTGTCACTTATATAAATATCACTTATGTAAATGTTACTTATACAAAACAACCAATATCTTAATAAGCGACATCTCCCTATATATACAAAGCGACATTTGTGTCATAAGTGACATCTCCCTATATATACAAAATGACACTTATTTTAAATGGCACCTAAAAGAAAATGTTACTTATACACATCACTTATGTCACTTATAAGTTTATAACATTTACTTAAGCGATATTTGTCTAGTGACAAAATGGCAGTTAATAGAAAATGTCGCTTATATAAATGTCACTTATTAAAAATTACATTTACATAAGAGACATTTGTAAAAGTGACTATACAACTGACATCTGTATAATCGACTATAAAACTGACATACTTATAAGCGACATTTTATAAAAGTAATTATATAATTGTCGCTTATATAGTTGTCACTTATACAAAGGTCACTCATTTAAAACATCAATTGTATCATTCTCACTTATAGAAGTGTCAATGTCGCTTATAACAGTGATGCTTATATCGTTGTCGCTTATACTATTGTAGCTTATGATAGGGTCTCTTATGAAAATGTTACTTATACAAAATGTCGCTTATCAAAGTTTAACTTATGAAAAGGTCACAGGTTGGTGTACTTTGTATTTTTTACGTATAAGCATCACCACCTATTCTTCTCCATTATAGTTCATAGTAACATAACATTAGAGAAGTTATGGTTTCCGATTTTCACATTGTTTTCAAGTCATTTTATACTTACTGTGTTTTCCTTGCTCATCCGCTACTTGATGATGATTTTACAATTCCACAACCATGTAAAGATTACAACTTTTTATGTTTGTTTGCTGATCATATTATCCTTAATTGCTTGTGCAATATAACATTTCTTTCATTTTTGAAAATTTGGTGTGATTCCATCATGCCATAGTCTCCTTGATTGAATTTCTATACTAGCATTGACATTTTAAACTTCTAGTATTACCAAGTAATTTAATTTGGTGCAACTTTGGATTGAATTCATTGTCCTAGCCCTTAGGCACTCTCATCCTTTGGTATTGTCACTCACATTGTGCATTTATGTTAGGCTCATCTTATTTTTACTATATGTTAGTGTCACTTGAACAGATTATTCAAGGGACTTCGTATCAAATTCTCAACCTTAAAAAAGTTTGATTTGATTTTTTTTACATCCCTTATCCATGACAAATATGCAAAATTGTTCATAGATAGACAAGGCCATCATTTGATACTGTGATAGAACCACATTTTGGTTAACATGATGAGAATGACACAGTTCATTGACTATATTTTGTTTAATAGTGAAGTTTTGTTTTGTCATTGATGTGCTTTTTTAATTATTTAACTTACTTTTCTTTTGCAGCTATATTTATGCTTTATAATTTTAAATGTTGTATTGATTTTGTCTCTAATTCTAACAAACCTAATTTGGCTACGAGAAATTGAAATGTTGTATTGACCTCATCTTCAATTTGAAATTAGTTAAGTGCAATTGTTGATTGTAAGAAAAACAAGGTAGTTGGTTTATGTGAATCCCACCTTATACCTCTTGTCACATAAGCAAGTTGACTGTGAGTGGATAGTGGCGATGGGGGGGATGCGTAGTTGGGATTTATCACTTGTGTGTTGACTTTGATGCTTCTAACTTCTACCACATAGTATGCCACAACCTCTTAGGAGGATGAGGAAGCCTTGTACAAAGGACATAACTATGAATATTGCCTCCACACAATTTACCTTTGCATATTTTTCCACATTTTTACTCCTTGTTCTACCCCCTGCTAAAGGTCGAGAATCAGATATATTCTAGATATTGATACAGATTGCTTCCGTGAGGGAACCGACTGTTAAACATCTAGCCAAGGCTCACATTTCCATTAAGTCAAACCAGGTTAGGTGATCATTTCCCTTTTCGAGTGATACATCTTCATTCTTTTATTCCTGCATTAGAAATTAGAGCAGAAGGGAGTATGGCCATGAGAAATTTACACTGTATTATCAAAGAGACTAATCTTTCCGTATTGAGTAAAGACAAATTGTCAAGTCCAAACATCTTTAATTTACTAGTCTCTTTGAATAAAGTTAGTCAGGCAAACAGATGTCTTCTCTTGGCTTCCAAATATATGTACAGGCATTCGATTTATCAAAGGCTTCCAAGAAGTCGTAACTCTTAAAGAAATGACTTGCCTTTTTGAACACCGATATAATATGCCAAGTGTACATTTCGGTCTATAGAAAAGAATCGAATTAATATGGAAAAGAACCTGAAGGTTATAAATCAAGGATAATTTATATCATATTTATCTACTTGCACGTAGATGTATTTTATAAAATGGCATCATATTATATGTTTTATCCAAGGTCGTATCTTTTATTATGTATATCTAAATACATGCTTCATTTGGAAAATTATTTTATCTTCTTGTTCACGTATTTAAATGTACGTATTAATTAGATAAAGTCTTGTATAAAAATAATATTATGGCATCACCTTTATTTTTATATCTATGTGCACGTAAATAAATATGTTAAACGTATGTACTTTAGTTAAAATCATTAATTCTTTTAATATTTATCTAATAGCTCATATGTATCCAAATGATTGTACCCTGCTATACAAGTTGCTAGGTCCTTACCAAGATAATTAGAGGTTATACCTGTCGACTAGATAAATGGACTAAGATAGTAGCCTATTCCATTGATCCTGTTAAGTAATGCTTCTCGCCTTCATTTCTCTTGCAATCACCCATGCAACATTTTTCACAATAATAACAAGTTCCATGATAAGTCCATAATAACATTTAACGTAGATATTAGCAAGGAATTTAATTATTAACCATAATTCCGAAACCAAGCAACTGTTAACTACTATCATCATCGTATGATAAATAATGGATAACGACCATCATCATTAAACAGTTGGACAAATAATTGACAACAAACATTTTCATAGAATACAAAGGTTATATTTAACTACCCTTTTCACATGACTATGAAAGAAAAATCCATTCCATTCGACAGCTATAATAAATTTAAATTAGGTCAAAAATTGGGATGTAACATAGTGTTACTTCAGAAGAATGAACAAGATTTTGAGCAACCCATTGCACTTTTAAGGAAATTCCTTTAAGTAGGCGAGCTTTAAATATGACATAAATGAGAAGCAAGCTTATGACTTGGTGAAAGCAGTCATAGCTTTTGTCCCAAGTGCTGGACTCAAGTATATTTTTTCTCAGCAAGAAGTTTCTGGCAGAAGGTGTAGGTGGATCAATAGGATACAAGAGTTTAATATTGATATCCAGGTCACAAAGTTGATAAGAGATCAAGGTTTAGCTAAACTTATGGCACAATCAAATTTGGATGCAAACCAAATAAATGTTGTAGATGATGAGCAATGACCATATATTTGTGATTTGGATCAATGTGAGTTGCATTATATGTCTACCCCACCCACAATGAATGACAAAGACAATCCTTGAAACTCCTGGCTATTAGGTACATTATTGTTAAAGAGCAATTGTGGTGGAGAAATATTGAAGGGGTATTGTTGAAATGTGTTGACAAGGAGAAATCAATCAAAATGTCATGCCCATTATTCTACAAGACAAAAACACAACTAATTTTTTTTTTTTTAATAGAAAACAGGAAAGAGAAGACTGAGGATAAGATACATGATCAATCGTTAAACTTGGAGGTGATGAAGTAAGGTGATGGATCGGAGTTGTTTTGTTTTTACTCAGAATCTGGATGTCAAGTTCACTATGAGGTGGTTACCTGGTTACTAGTTACTGAATGCAAAGCTACATTAAGGTGTTATGGTTATAAGCCCTTACTCTTCTACACATAAGATGAGACACTCTGATGCTAGAGAGATTCTAAATTGCGTCAATATAGTGGTAAAAGTTCTAAGGATTGCAATGAGAAGAAGATGTTTTATTAGTTAAACATTTTATTCCTAAAAAGTTAGGTTTATAATATTATTGTTACTTAAAATCACCTATACCCCTAACTAACCTAAAAATCCCAATTTAGTATAGAAAAGCTTCTCTCAAATTTAATAACCATATAAGATTTAGAGTACGGTCATCTTCCTTAAACTTGCCTAGTACATAGACTGTGTGGAACCTGATTTTTTTCTCGATCTACTCGGAATGATATAACCAAATGAACAATTAAGGTACAAGTAAATTAATTGAAATCTCAATTTACATCTTTAATCATTTAATATTATTATTATTACACTATATATCAAAATTTACTATATTTTCTAGTATTGTATACTTAGTTGCTAGAAGAAATTATGGACTAATCCTATACTTCCTTTCTAAAACCATCCTAACCTTCATTAATCTCAAATATTTTTTTATATCCTAATTTTAATACTATCTAACCATGGTCCAACTAGCAAATAAGACATTAATTTTAAAAAAAAATACTAAAACAAAACAAATTACATTTCCTAACATTTTCCATGCTCCTCCCTAGCGAATTTTCATAGGAATCCTCCCACCTACCCAATCAAGTGGGATGTCTCCAGTCTCATCACCTAGGGATCAGCTTGGAGACAAATGGATGTGGGCTGAAGTAAAATGCAGCATGTTTTAAAAAAAACAAGTTTTTAAATGACTCAAAAATCCTTCCCAAGCGTTACCTCTTATTCCTAGGTGTGGGAAAAGGTGTAGTTAAACTTTAATGTGTTGATGCATCTCCCAAGACTAGGCGCTTAGGGAGGAATTTCAGTCATGTCAGAACATGGCAATTAATACAATCTCTTTTTAAAAACTCAAATCAGCTCCCCTTTTACATAGCCGCCTAGAGTGGTGGGGTCACATGGGAAGGGAGGAAGAATGGGCTGGCATCCTTTTTCCAAGGCTAAGTTGGGACATTAATTGCCCTCCCTCTTCTTTCAATGTAAGGCCGCCATGTCACCTAAAGGGAATGTAAGTCCTTTTCCCCCCCTCTTGACTTATGTATAATTTATTTGTTTTTAAATCATCAAACAATAGTCCAAAAAAATGTACAGGCCGCCCCTAAGTTGGGAAGAATGATGTTTTATTTTATTTATTTATTTAGGCTCTATGTTAGTGGGGAAGCTGTTAGAGTACTAAATTTTTTGGCTAGCTTCTTGTAGAGCATTATAAATATGATAGTGACTTAGTTTTTTTTTTATAATGGTATTGGTAGGGACATATATTACTATATTATGATAATATTATTTTATTGTCTACATTATTGGAAGAGGCTTTTTATTGAAATCCCATACATTTTCCAGCAAGATAACAAGCACCTACATGCCTTGTTGTTGCAGGTAAACTCATATTGCCTAATTATCTTCACAACTTCTCTAAGGGTTCTCATAATTGAATTGTTATAGTTTGAACATTACATTATGAATTTCAATGCTCAATCCATATAGTGAAATCGGTGATTGAAATATAATGAATGACTTAATACTATCAAATGGAATTGCAAGATAATTTGCATGAGACATAATACAATCTTTTACTTGTAACTTCATGAATTTCTATTACTTCAATTTTATTGTGAAGTACTCATCATGTCTACGAATTCACTATCATTTAGCAACCAATTCTACGCTTGATATGATTTGAGATTAAACACAAATGCATCTAGATTATACATATGAGACTTGAGAAAATAAGAATAATAGAATGATAATCTCCTATTCATCCTTCTAAAGCCCATCATGACACTTAATTCTTTCTTTCAACACGTTCATATCCAAGAAAATGTAACTACCATTACAAGTCAACATAATTTTCTTCCAAGGTTCTTTCATTTCTTCCATACTACATTCTTGTCATACATGAACATAGAGTGGTGAAGGCTTAATTCTGAAAAATATACACAATAACAATATCTTTTCTCCCTACATAAATGACTCAACTGAAATAGAACAAGGCAACACTACCACAATACATTATGATCACATAACATGATGGAGTTTATTTCTCCATTCCAACACAATACCATAGAGTCTTCTCTCTTATGCAATGAATAAACCACACGAAATTCCAAGCTTCCAAGATCATCAAGTAAGAACTTGTAAAAGAGAGACAAAAATGGGGAACCATGGAGGTTCACCTCCCAACCTAGGCCTTAAGGAGGCCACCCACCGAGGTCAGGGAAACAAGGCACAAACAGTTGCACACCTTCACATCCACATAACATGCACGATCTCAACAATATAACAAAACACTACACAATACATTACAAGACAACCCAACCCAAGGCTTGCACAAAGATTCAACAATTGAATCAAGTTATAGAGTGAAGGTGAGCTCTCTCCATGAGGAGAATTTCCAAACTATGATTCACAAATATGCACATATTCACATTATCAACATGCCCTTTCAAGGCTTACAATAACTTCCTTCTTCATACACCTCCTTATACCTCCCAAAATGCAAGTAAACAAGAAGTTTCATATTCCATTGAACACATAAAAATCATCTCCACACATGGGAGAGTTCCTCAACTACATGAGTGAGCCCAACTAACCCCTTCACCCAAGCATCTCTTCTCTCCCAAGAGTGAGTGATGCTTCACACCCATTAGACAACACACAACATGAAACAAATAAAATTCAAAGAGGAAAATCACATAAACTTCTCACATGCAACACTCAAACAAAAGATCTTCTTTTCACAAAACAGATCTACAATACACCAAATTTACCATGAAATGAAGAACACCATGGATCATGGATACCAACCTCACTCCAAACAATGGCAAATGAAAAATTGTAGTAGAGTTCTTTATCCTCTTCCTCCAAACCCTAGTTGTCTCTAAAAATAGAGAGTGACCAAGTGAGTTTCTAATTTGGCTATGCCTCTATATATCACTCTCATTTTCGGATTCAATATAAAATGCATTCTTTTTAAGGTCTCCTAGGTCTTCTGGGCACCCTGGTGGTCATTATTAGCCCCCTAACTTAAAGTACTCACATGGGTAGGGTTTATTTTTATCACAAATTCACCTTAGAGTTACTTTATGACCCTCACAAAGTTAGGCAAGTTAAAATTTCAGATTTTCTTTGGTGGTAACCTTGTTCGCTTCGCTAATTAAAGGCAATAGGTCAAATTTCTCAATTAAGGTATTTAACTCGGGATAAGGTGGCCACATGATCCATCATCAAAGAACATGTCATTTTCACATAACGAGTACAAGTGTCAAGTGACACACACAAAATTCACTATACATCACACATGACACGTACAGAATCTACACATGAAATACATACTACACACATACATCTTACGTTTACAAAATAACACATCACAACGAGGTTTACAAATCTTACAAAGATTCACCTTGGTAGTATCATTTTAACATGTGGTTGTACCTTGTTTCCCCGTTATGTTTCCATGATTCCTTTTCTACACACTAAACTCAAGCATCAATGGTCCAATGAAAAGCCATATATATATAAATCACCTATGAAATTAAAGATACATGATAACTACGCATTTCATAATTAACTCCCTATTTTTATCATTTACACATAACATTTAATCATTAGCCTTCAAAAATTGTACATTACTAACTTCTTTAACAAAATCACATTAAGCATTTGAATCACATCATAATTCCATTCTTATCATATTAGTGAAATACTGAATAAATATCCATTAATTCATCGACTAAGCCAATTAAATCCTAATACATACCATAATGAAAGATCACAAGGTAAATATCATCGAATCAGTAGCATAATTTATTGTGCATCAAGTATAAAAATATATATGTCGAGATATCTAGTCCTAAGTAACAAAATGGAAATACAATATCTATGCTATGATGGGTTGGGGTCAGGCTTCACACAAAACTTTAGCTAAGATGCACAACGAGGTGTGTGGCGGTCATTATATGGCCAAGACAACAACCCACAAGGTGATGAGATCTAGTTTTTGGTGGCCAACTTTGTTTAGAGATGCTCATGAATTAGTAAATAAATGTGACCCATGTCAAAGATTTGCTGGTAAGCTGATTTTTTTTGGAAATGTGCCATTAATACTATTGGAGGTACAAGCACCTTTCCAACAAATGGGCATTGACTTTATAGGTGAAATAGCTAACAAGCCAAGTGGTGGTCACTAATGGATTTTGGTTACCACTGATTATTTTACCAAATGGGTAGAGGCTATCCCAACCAAACGGGTCAATTAGTAAAGTTGTAAATGATTTCCTTCTAAACAATATAATCACCTGGTTTGGATTTCCAAAGAAGGTTGTAATAGATATGTGCTTTAGATCTGATGAATTTATTCAATTTTGTCACAAATATAGCATAATGAGATCATCTTCCTCCCCATCAGCTAAATTAATGAATAAGAGCCTGTTGAAGATTATTAAGACGATCTTAGATAAAAATAAGAAATCCTAGGACTCCAAATTACCCTTGGCAGTATGGGAAAACAAGGTAACAATCAAGAAAGCCATTGGATTAGCACCTTTTAATTTAGTGTAAATGATTTCCTTCTAAACAATATAATCACCTGGTTTGGATTTCCAAAGAAGGTTGTAATAGATATGTGCTTTAGATCTGATGAATTTATTCAATTTTGTCACAAATATAGCATAATGAGATCATCTTCCTCCCCATCAGCTAAATTTATGAATAAGAGCCTGTTGAAGATTATTAAGACGATCTTAGATAAAAATAAGAAATCCTAGGACTCCAAATTACCCTTGGCAGTATGGGAAAACAAGGTAACAATCAAGAAAGCCATTGGATTAGCACCTTTTAATTTAGTGTATGCAATCCAGGCTACATTGCCCTAGAATAATTTGATGGGTATGTTTAAATTATTTATTCAAAAGTATGATGGTGATATGACATATGATATGAAAGAAAGGATTGACGAGCTCACTGGATTGAATGAACATAGAAGAGAGGCATCAACAAGAAATGCCAAGTTATAGTTGCAAGTAAAACACTTGTTTGACAAGAGGGAAACAAATAAAAAATTTGCGCCTAATGATTTGGTATTGGTGTCGAATACAAGATTAGAAGACAAATGAAAACATGGTAAGTTTGACCAATATGGCTTGACAAGAGGGAAAAAAATAAAAAATTTGAGCCTAACGATCTGGTATTGGTGTGGAATGCAAGATTAGAAGACAAACGAAAACATGGTAAGTTTTACCCATATGGCTTGGCCCTTGTTTAATTGATTTCAAGTGGGGAGAAGACTCATACATATTGAAGGAGCTCTATGGTAATGTAATGGGCACCTACTGGTTATAACTTCATGAAACACTTTGTAAGCAAGCTCTGATACCACTGTAATAGGCACCCCTGAATGTCCCAAAAACTAAACCAAATTGCTGAAAGGAATTCTGTCAAACAGTTTGCATTCAACCTCTTATTTCTCCGTTTAATGTTTTAAACCCCTTATAACTCCAAAAATCAAACGTTTATTTATTTGTTGTGTTTGTGCATGGAATTGGTATCATACAACATAAACAAGAAAGAAACTACAATAATATGCAAAGTGGAAATGAACTGCTGTTAATAAAATGTTATTTTCAGAATTCATAAAACCAAATACATGGCAGATTTATCAACTCACTAATTACTTCAACAGTATTGACATAATACTCCAGCCCATGCATACGAACTTGCTGCTATAATACTTTGTCCTCCAATCAGTCCACTACCTTCATAATACCATTCCCTCCAAACGGCATAAGCGTCGGACAAGTAGTGAAGAAGATATGAGCAAAATATCAAATCCGCCTGTAGCCGGAAATGCAACTAATCTGCCTGATAATAAAGCCGATAACAAAGAATTCCAAAGGCCAAACCCCAAGGGAATGACGTCTAGAATGTTACAAGAGAGGATAAACATCCTCAAATGCCAAGAACGGAGCTGCAACTCACACACCAATCTCTTCTCATATTCAACCTGCCTAATGAAGCCACAAATGCTTCCTTTTATTCTATTTCCAAGGGTCCGCTCAACTCATATGGGCAATGTGGGATAAAAGATGTGTAATATATAAAACATATATTAAAATACCCCTTATGTCTCCCTTGGGTACACATCACCATAAAATAAATATTAAAGTAACACTTTAATATTTTACAATTAAATTAGACGTTACTTTAATAAAACTTCAGGCATTAAAATGTATTAGCAATCGGACTTCGAATAATGCGAGTGATAGCTCATCGAAAAGCTCTCACCGAGGAGTATCGAATCCAATCACCAAAATTGACCTGCATTGTGTCCTGCCTTCTTACTAAAAATAGTAAGTATGCTTGAAACTGAGTAAATCAACTTCGTTTTGGCCCAAATTGGAAATGACTAAGCCAAAACACTCCAGGATCCCATTAAACCCTTCGTTAGCCCTCGGGACCATGTAGAACAAGGCTAACGCACACACACTTGGTCAACTGCTAAAAGAACGTGAAGGCCAAAAGATGGGATCATTACAAATCCGCCCTCCTTGAAATTGCTTGTCCTCAAGCAATCAAGTAACATAATGGACTCCAACCTCCACCTTGATCCCAATAGGTGATATCCATATGGAAGTTAAACCAACTGCAAATCCGCATCATCAGGACCAACCCTTGTAGCCTAGCATTCAAAACTTGTGCTGATGAAGTCAGAATGTTACCATAAGGCAACTCCATAGAAGATCTATGAAACGTCTTCTTCCCTTTATCCATCCACATAATATATATTGGACTGGAATGCATATTATCACCATCATGCATTGAAAAAGATGTAGTTGTAGGTGAACGATATGTACTCATGCTAACTGTATCAACAATAAGTGTTGCCGCATCGAAATATATGGACATAGGAACAACATTAACTGCTGCAACAGAAAAATGAACTGAATTTGTAGTTGATGAAAACTCATAATCATTAACATGTGTGGCTTCATTAGAAAATACATCAACCACTGCATTTATACCATTAAACTCCTCATTGGATGCTTCAAGCGACATAGAAGTGGCTGCTGATATGATAGTATCCTCGCATTCTCCTAATTCCACTATTGCTACGTCATCATCCCCCGACAAGGCTTCATATGTGGTCTCCTGACTTCGCACGCATGTCTCTACTGACTCTGCTATAATGCCCACATCACTAACATCATAGCTGGCTGGCTCTATATGTGGCTGGCTCTGGAGCAACATACAAATCATCAATGTTGATGCCCATCTGTCTAGCCATAAGCTGCAACATCATATCCATTCGCCTATTCTGCTCCTGTTGCATATGTTGCCCCTTCTCTAATGTACCCAATAACTGTCTGAACATCACATCTTGATCTGGACTAATATAAATCTTTATCTAGCTATCAATATGATCTACACAGGATGGCAGGACTTATAGTTCTGATACCACTGTAATAGGCACCTACTGGTTATAACTTCGTGAAACACTTTGTAAGCAAGCTCTGATACCACTGTAATGGGCACCCCTGAATGTCCCAAAAACTAAACCAAATTGCTGAAAGGAATTATGTCAAACAGTTTGCATTCAACCTCTTATTTCCCTGTTTAATGTTTTAAACCCCTTATAACTCCAAAAATCAAACGTTTATTTGTTTGTTGTGTTTGTGCATGGAATTGGTATCATACAACATAAACAAGAAAGAAACTACAATAATATGCAAAGTGGAAATGAACTGCTGTTAATAAAATGTTATTTTCAGAATTCATAAAACCAAATACATGGTAGATTTATCAACTCACTAATTACTTTAGCAGTATTGACATAATACTCCAGCCCATGCTTACGAACTTGCTGCTACAATACTTTGTCCTCCAATCAGTCCACTACCTTCATAATACCATTCCCTCCAAGCGGCATAAGCATCGGACAAGTAGTGAAGAAGATATGAGCAAAATATCAAATCCGCCTGTAGCCGGAAATGCAACTAATCTGCCTGATAATGAAGCCGATAACAAAGAATTCCAAAGGCCAAACCCCAAGGGAATGACGTCTAGAATGTTACAAGAGAGGATAAACGTCCTCAAATGCCAAGAACGGAGCTGCAACTCACACACCAATCTCTTCTCATATTCAACCTGCCTAATGAAGCCACAAATGCTTCCTTTTATTCTATTTCCAAGGGTCCGCTCAACTCATATGGGCAATGTGGGATAAAAGATGTGTAATATATAAAACATATATTAAAATACCCCTTATGTCTCCCTTGGGTACACATCACCATAAAATAAATATTAAAGTAACACTTTAATATTTTACAACTAAATTAAACGTTACTTTAATAAAACTTCAGGCACTAAAATGTATTAGCAATCGGACTCCGAATAATGCGAGTGATAGCTCATCGAAAAGCTCTCACCGAGGAGTATCGAATCCAATCACCAAAATTGACCTGCATTGTGTCCTGCTGACTTACTAAAAATAGTAAGTATGCCTGAAACTGAGTAAATCAACTTCGTTTTGGCCCAAATTGGAAATTACTAGGCCAAAACACTCTAGGATCCCATTAAACCCTTCGTTAGCCCTCGGGACCATGTAGAACAAGGCTAACGCACACACACTTGGTCAACTACTAAAAGAACGTTAAGGCCAAAAGATGGGATCATTACAAATCCGCCCTCCTTGAAATTGCTTGTCCTCAAGCAATTAAGTAACATAATGGACTCCAACCTCCACCTTGATCCCAATAGGTGATATCCATATGGAAGTTAAACCAACTGCAAATCCGCATCATCAGGACCAACCCCTGTAGCCTAGCATTCAAAACTTGTGCTGATGAAGTTAGAATGTTACCATAAGGCAACTCCATAGAAGATCTATGAAACGTCTTCTTCCCTTTATCCATCCACATAATATATATTGGACTGGAATGCATATTATCACCATCATGCATTGAAAAAGATGTAGTTGTAGGTGAACCATAGGTACTCATGCTAACTATATCAACAATAGGTGTTTCCGCATCAAAATATATGGACATAGGAACAGCATTAACTGCTGCAACAGAAAAATGAACTGAATTTGTAGTTGATGAAAACTCATAATCATTAACATGTGTGGCTTCATTAGAAAATACATCAACCACTGCATTTATACCATTAAACTCCTCATTGGATGCTTCAAGCGACATAGAAGTGGCTGCTGATATGATAGTATCCTCGCATTCTCCTAATTCCACTATTGCTACGTCATCATCCCCCAACAAGGCTTCATATGTGGTCTCCTGACTTCGCACGCATGTCTCTACTGACTCTGCTGTAATGCCCACATCATTAACATCATAGCTGGCTGGCTCTATATGTGTCTCGATCCCACTTAAGAAATCGACTACCTTTTGCTCTGGAGCAACATACAAATCATCAATGTTGATGCCCATCTGTCTAGCCATAAGCTGCAACATCATATCCATTCGCCTATTCTGCTCCTGTTGCATATGTTGCCCCTTCTCTAATGTACCCAATAACTGTCTAAACATCACATCTTGATCTGGACTAATATACATCTTTATCTAGCTATCAATATGATCTCCACAGGATGGCAGGACTTATAGCTCTGATACCACTGTAATGGGCACCTACTGGTTATAACTTCGTGAAACACTTTGTAAGCAAGCTCTGATACCACTGTAATGGGCACCCCTGAATGTCCCAAAAACTAAACCAAATTGCTGAAAGGAATTATGTCAAACAGTTTGCATTCAACTTCTTATTTCCCCGTTTAATGTTTTAAACCCCTTATAACTCCAAAAATCAAACGTTTATTTGTTTGTTGTGTTTGTGCATGGAATTGGTATCATACAACATAAACAAGAAAGAAACTACAATAATATGCAAAGTGGAAATGAACTGCTGTTAATAAAATGTTATTTTCAGAATTCATAAAACCAAATACATGGTAGATTTATCAACTCACTAATTACTTTAGCAGTATTGACATAATACTCTAGCCCATGCTTACGAACTTGCTGCTACAATACTTTGTCCTCCAATCAGTCCACTACCTTCATAATACCATTCCCTCCAAGTGGCATAAGCGTCGGACAAGTAGTGAAGAAGATATGAGCAAAATATCAAATCCGCCTGTAGCCGAAAATGCAACTAATCTGCCTGATAATGAAGCCGATAACAAAGAATTCCAAAGGCCAAACCCCAAGGGAATGACGTCTAGAATGTTACAAGAGAGGATAAACGTCCTCAAATGCCAAGAACGGAGCTGCAACTCACACACCAATCTCTTCTCATATTCAACCTGCCTAATGAAGCCACAAATGCTTCCTTTTATTCTATTTCCAAGGGTCCGCTCAACTCATATGGGCAATCTGGGATAAAAGATGTGTAATATATAAAACATATATTAAAATACCCCTTATGTCTCCCTTGGGTACACATCACCATAAAATAAATATTAAAGTAACACTTTAATATTTTACAATTAAATTAGACGTTACTTTAATAAAACTTCAGGCATTAAAATGTATTAGCAATCGGACTCCGAATAATGCGAGTGATAGCTCATCGGAAAGCTCTCACCGAGGAGTATCGAATCCAATCACCAAAATTGACCTGCACTGTGTCCTGCCGACTTACTAAAAATAGTAAGTATGCTTGAAACTGAGTAAATCAACTTCGTTTTGGCCCAAATTGGAAATGACTAGGCCAAAACACTCCAGGATCCCATTAAACTCTTCGTTAGCCCTTGGGACCATGTAGAACAAGGCTAACACACACACACTTGGTCAACTGCCAAAAGAACGTGAAGGCCAAAAGAGGGATCATTACAGGTAATACTCTTGAACTGCCAGTTCATGGACAGTTCTTGAAAAATACTTTTGTTAGGAAGTATCATTTTCCATGAACAATAGAATAGGATTTTCTATTTTGTAAATCCTATATCTAGTGGTGTTTTCCCTTGTTTCTTGTTTGTTTACCATTTTTTTATTTTGCTGCATGCCTAGTGCTCTCTAGCATTGTCAGAGGTATGGTTTTCTCTAACCACAAATTATGAATCCTTGCGTGAACATGAGGTTTTCACCATCCCTAGATAGAGCCACTTTTAACCATGTTTCTGGGGCTGATTTTTATTTAATAAGTTTTGTTGTCTTGGGGTAAATTCTTGGTATTGTTACAACCTTTTGGTTGCCATTTTTAAACTTTCAGAAGAAAACCCTAGATAGAAACCCTAAGACCCATTTCATGCCCTTTGTCTCTTTCAGGTTGGCGTCTTTTTGTTTTATATTTTAGTAAAATTGCATTTCAAGGGGTTTTTTCTGTTTGATAAATTAATTGCATTTTGCAATTGTTCTTTTTCTCCACGTGGCATGTTTTTATTTGGTAAATGTTTACCCCACTGAGCAAAACAAACCGAAGTGATTGACTACATCCCTGGCTGTCAAATCTTGCTGAATTCTATGGTCATCGCATACTCACATTGAAGAGATGCAAGGTTTTTATCTTTTATGATAATGCAAGAACATGACACGTGTCCATGGTGGGCCTGAGGAAAGAAGAGGGTCACTTCATTTTCAATTGTGAAATCAAGACATCTACAATTGTCACTTGCTTGCATAATAAAGTTGCAAGGTGATTATAAAATGCGAGAACACATCTGTTCTCGACGTGTCTTGTGGGAGACGTTCATATTTTCATCAACTAAATTATGTCACCTTGTTTCCAACTATCAAATGAAATCAGATCGATGATTGTCATACTCTCGCATAATGAAGGTGTGGTGATTTTATCAAAAGCAAGAATGTGATTGTTTGACATGCATCTATGGGTCTATGGTAGGCTAGACTATAGGGTAAAGGGCTTACAATTTTCAGCTGTCTGATTTGAGAACATCGAAGATTGTTGCATTCTTACAAAATGAATATGCAAGGTTATAATATGATTGAATAACACAAAGAAATGTTGAAAAGTACATAACTCCCTAACCCTAAGATTGAGGAATGATCGAGGGTTGTTGCTTTCTCGAATCCTTAAAGTGCAAGGCTTTTAGAGAATGCAAAAAAGCGATTGGTTATCCCCAACATTATTTCTACTAAGCCTATATTTACGTTGCTATCCCTCACATTATGTTTTGTTGGTCTTCCTAATATTTTTTTATCTAAGCCTATACTCAAGTCTATGGTTTGAAGTGATGTCAAATACTAACAATTTAAACTGTTATCTCTAAAAGTTGCACCCTGGCTGAGTTCTAAAACTCAGTCACTTCGAAAAACATGGAAACATTGCTGGGTAGTGGGTGTACTAGAAATAAGAGTGAATCTCCGGGTGAATCTCCGGGTTCTAGGCCGGTTCCTATTGGATAATCACCAATTTACTCTTCAAACACAACTTAAAAGTTGGGAGGGAAAGAGATAGAAGGAAAACGAAAACAATTTATAAATTGGGAAAGGTGATACACCAAGTATTACTTATGATACTTAGAAAATGAAGAACTTGAACACCAGAGTAACAAATCTAAGCCCACACAACTTGTCTTTTCTAGGCATGTACACCAATAATTCATAGAAAGGTTTAAGTACCTAATTGCTTTTTAAAGGAACCAAAATTCTCGATAAAAAGCCTATAACCCCTGCTTGACATGATCTGTAACCTGCACATTGCAGCTATAACAGAAGAAGTATGACATAATGAGACAAATCTGAAGGAAAATAATTCTTTTTACTAACAATTTCATCAATCACATTGATAGACAGTTCTGCAAAATACAAGAGGGTAGAAACAATTGATAAAATGGTATCCAAAGTTATCTTTCTTACTATCATAAGCTGGGTTACAAGAAATAAGCAAGAATGAGGAGAAGGATTAAAAAAATCACAAGTTTTCCAATTTGCTAAAACCAAAACCCTTTACAAATGAGCCCAAAGCTCAAACTTATGCATTTTACAACCAATTGCATCATAAATGCAAAACACCCACTCCTTGGGTGAGCTTAGTAAAAAAGACACATTTGAGCCCTTTACAAAGACTTTAAAAGGGGAATAAGTGGCCCACAAGTCATGGCCTGATAATATCATCATAAAGATCCCTTATAAATGTAATCTTATCCTTCAAAATATCTCAAGAAGTTCTCAAAATGCAATAACTCTCCTCAGCTTGAAAATATCTGCAACTTGTTTCCATATCTCTTTGGCATTTTACTAAAGATATTTGGCCATTTAAAATATAAAAAATACTTATTTTCCATATGTTTTAATATCTATTTGAGAAATTATAATAATTTATCAACAATAAATACATTAATGATTTTAAAATCAATTAATAATATTAACACATTTTTTTGATCGGTAACATTAACACATTAAGTTTTGATAAGTTATTATTAAATTACTATAGACTATATTAATATTATTTAATTGATTATTAAATCAATTTAATAATGTTAATATAGTGTATATTTATTATTAATGATTTTCATTAAAAGTATTAAAACATATTGAAAATAAGAAATAATTTTATTTTTTAAATTAGCAAATAATTTAGTTTTCCTATAATTAGAATTAATCATTAATAAAATGATTTATAGAACATCATTTGTTAATGTTAATTATCATCAATATAGTGGAAAATACCACTTGAGCATTTTGCAAGGACTTGTCAAAAAATAAAATAAAACATTCCTTCCATTCACGTTAATGGACTTGGCAAACTTTGTTCAAAGAAAAGAAATAAAGGCAAAAGTCTTTCCCACTCACGTGAATGAGGGAAATATTAGAGATCTTAATTGTAAAGAAACTCATTTCTTTTAATTTCATTTTGCTTCATTGTGAGATCCAGCCATATGAAAGAAGGGTTTGGAGAGAAAAAATGGAGTTGCTGAAATTTTTATTGCATTTTTTTTGCTCATTCTCTTTGCTAATGCCTTGGTTGGAGCTTCAATCTTGACTATGGCAGTTCAAAATTGAGATTTGGGCACCTTTTGTGTGATTTTGCAGCTGCTAGGATCAAAATCAACTCATGTTTTCCACTACTTTTCTAGCTGGGCCGCTATGAATGGAAGAGAGAAAAACTTATTGAAGTTGCTGTACATTTTTTGAAGCTTGAATCTCAGATTTCAGAGGTCTTTTTAATAGTAGATTTATCTATTTTAAATACTTCATGTCTCGTGCTCGAATTTGGGCAATACCTAGAAGCAAAAAACGTGAATTTTGGATGAGAAAAATGACAAAGTTAGCATGTTTGCATTTTTTTTTGACGATCGTCTTATTTGGTGAGTATTTTGATGGAGATCATGGCAATCATTTCTGATTTTTTTCTTCCCATTTTCTGGTCTGTAATGTTGAGACGCTACCAAAGAAGGAAATAAGAGTTTTGATGACACTTTGAAGCTACCTATAACTCGAAAATCAGAGCTTTCCCGAGATTTCTTCTCCTTTTCTGTCCATTTCTTCAGGTACTTTGAGCTTCATTTAAATATGCTGAAACAAAAAAAGAAATATCTGCATTTTATTGTGATGGTTTCTCTCTCAAAAGTTTGGAAATTTCTTGCATCAAAATGAAGGTAAAAATCTTCATTTTCTTTTACCTCTTGACTGCAACCATAATATGGATGATGGAGATATTAGACAAATATGGTTTGATGAAAAGAAAGAAAAGTTGCTTCTTTCTCCATGAATCTAAAAGCTCTTTCATTTTTTTTGTCACTATTTTGACTAATTGGTCTTATGGTATTTTCAGATGTAAAGCATTCCTTGAATATTTTATGCATTCATTGATGTCTAAATTTTTTCATTTGAAAATTTATGCATATACTTCATGCTTGCGGATTGAGATAGTTACCTCTATTGTTTCTCATTTTCACAATGTCCATAATGTTGTTTTCTTGACTGACTCTATGGATTTGGCTGTTGCATTTTCTAAATGTCTTGATTGGTTATCAGATTTCAATGCCTTGGTCATTTTAGATTTGCATGATCATGTTGTTCTTTTCCATCTGATTTTTACTTTGATTTTCAGATTTTCTCCCCTTTAGATGTGTTGGCTAATAATCATTTTGTTACCAAAACTTGGCAAATATGATCTTAAACCTTCAAAAATCGGGAAAACAAACATATTTTGCTGCTATTGTACTTTTACTAATATGTATTTGTAACTACAACATCATTATTTCTTCACTTATTCAATTTATTGATCAACTATTTTGATCTTATTTCTAATAGGCGCATGCTAGGCTCAAAAACCCTCGTGGGAGCTTACGGTTATATCTGCATACCTATTAAAGTCAAAATTCTACACGGGAAACAAACATATTAGGAATAAAACATTTTGGATTTGATTGTCTGCCCTTGACTTTTTTTGGTAGATGTACAATATAAGAGTAGCATAGATGTTTTATGTATGAGATGAGATGTTCCGTTATTGCTTAGATCCATTAGATCTAACACCTTTTTTCATGTGAATGCATAATTTGGAGGTTCAAAGGAGATGCGGTTCGAGGCAACGAACAGATAGAAATGGACCAATGCAAAACAAACAATCATTACAAGCAATGATTGGTGCCACATGACCCTCTATACTTTATGTTTCTTTCTTTTATGCTATGCATTTTCAGAAAGTAAGAATGTGTATCAACAGATTTTAGGGCCTATTTTCATGGTCAATTGTGTAAGAGGATTTACTTTCAGCACTATATTTGATTTCATCATTTTCAAATATTAATTGTATTTATTTTTTGATTGATGAAACAACAACATTCTTGTATGAAATGAATAATATTATGCACTTTTTGTCTTTATACTTAAATTTTACACGTGAGCAAATTTTAGTAACATTTTTGGCGACATCTACTATATGTCTGTCTGCTAGACATCAAAACCAGTAGTCTTAAACAGTCCATTGGGTTAAGAGTCAGTTCAGGTGTGTGAGAATGAGTGAGTGTTTTTTTCAGCTTACTTTAGTTTGCATTGCTTGTAATGATTAGAAATGAATTTTTCATCATAATGAGTTATGTTCATGACATTTTACTAAAAGGAATATTTGTATATTCTCACATAGCTGAAACACAAAACATAACATAGATAGACAAAATAGAATAGTTTTGGATGTGTGTAGGTTTATAGCCAGATATTCATGTTTGGATGTATGCATATGGACTGCATACAGATTATATAGTGACTCAGATTTGAGCGTATGTGTAAATATTCGTAGGTGGTTATGGCATTTGCATGCATACAACACTTCTTTCCTTTTCCTAGCTCTTCAGAAACTTGAAAACTCTTTATTGAAAACAGGAAATACTAAAACTAAAGCAAGCCTGTGCTAAAACAACACTTAAGGAAAACTGAAAACTAACCTATCTTAGAGTAACTAGCAACAACAAATGCTAAACAAAACCATTTACTCGTTGGCTGAAATATTTGTCTTTTCTTCTTAGTTTGCAATGATAAATATGCATATTGGCAAATGGGAAGATATGAAAAAACAACGAATATTTGACCCGCTGGTGCAATACTTCCCGAAGTACAAAATTAACTATACTTCATCAAGCTGAAGAACAAATTGGCATTTTGGAATGCATTAGCACATTGTATTTGCTCATTTTCATCATCATCTTCGTACTCAGTTGTTATAACTGAGATCCTTGCACTTGTCTCAAATCGAGACAAATATCTGATTGGACAACGTCTTAAGAAGTTGAACTCAAAATATTTTGTGCAAGCTATTTATCCTTTTGGCTCCTTATCATAGTTGTCCTGCATAACAACCATGATAAGGAGCCAAAAGGAAAAATAACCAACATAAAATATTTTGAGTTCACCTTCTTAAGACGTTGTCCAGTCAGATATTTGTCTCGATTTGAGACAAGTGCGAGGATCTCAGCTATAACAACTGAGTACGAAGATGTTGATGAAAATGAGCAAATACAACATGCTAATAATGCATTTCAAGATGCCAATTAAAGGAAAAATAACCAATATAAAATATTTTGAGTTCACCTTCTTAAGACGTTGTCCAGTCAGATATTTGTCTCGATTTGAGAGAAATGCAAGGATCTCAGTTATAACAACTGAGTACGAAGATGATGATGAAAATGAGCAAATACAACGTGCTAATGCATTCCAAGATGCCAATTTGTTCTTTCAACTTGATGAAGTAAGTACAGTTAATTTTGTACTTCAAAAAGTATTGCACCAGTTGGTCAAATAGTGTAAAAAGGAAAGACAAATATTTCAGCCCACCAATAAATGGTTTTGTTTACTATTTGTTGTTGCTAGTTAGTTTAGGATAGGTTTGTTTTCATTTTTTCCTAAGTGTTGTTTTAGCACATGCTTGCTTTAGTTTTAGTGGTTTCTATTTTCAATAAAGAGTTTCCAAGTTTCTGAATCCACCACCTACGCATGCTCACACATGCTCATGCAATAACATTCAAATCTGATAGTTACTATATAGTTTACATGCAATACATATGCATACATTCAAACATGAATACCTGACTATGACACCTACACACATTCAAAACTACTCTATTTTACCTATCTGTGTTGTGTTTAGTGTTTCAGCTTTGTGAGAATATACAAATATTCTTTTAAGTATAATGTCATGAACATAACTCATTATGATAAAAAAATTTCTTCCTCATCATTACAAACAATGCAAACCGCAGTACGCTGAAAGAAACACCCACTCATTGTCACACATCTGAATTGACTCCTAGCCTAATGGACTGTTTAAGGCTATTGGTTTTGATGTCTAGTAAACAGACATATAGCAGAGTCGCAAAAAATGTTACTAAAATTTTGCACTCGTGTAAAATTGCAGTATGAAAACAAAAAATGCATAATGCTATTCATTTCATACAAAAGAATGTCCTTGTTTCATCAATAAATAAAAAAGATACAATTGATATTTGCAAATGATGAAATGAAATGTAGTGTTGAAAGTAAATCCTCTCACACAATTGACTTTGAGAATACGCGCTAAAGTCTGCTGATACACATTCTTCCTTTATGAAAATACATAGCATAAAAGAAAGAAACATAGAGTAAAGAGGGTCATAGGGCAGCAGTCATTGTCTGTAATGCTTGGTTGTTTTGCATTGATCAATTTCCATCTGTTCGCTGTCCCGAACCGTATCTCTTTTGAACTTTCAAATCCTACATTCACATGAAGAAAAGTGTTAGATCCAATAGATCTAAGCAATGATGAAACATCTCATCTCATACATAAAACATCTATGCTATTCTTATGCTATAAACTTTCATAAAACAAATATGTCTATCTGCTAACAAAAGTCAAGGGTAGACAATCAAATCCAAAATATTTTATTGCTAATATATTTGCTTCCCATGCAGAATCTTGTCTCTAATAGGTATGTTGATATAACCGTAGGCTCCCACGAGGGTTTTTGAGCTCAACGTGCCTATTAGAATATTAGAAATAAGATCGAAAGAGTTGATCAAAAGATTGAACAAGTGAAGAAATAATGATGCTATAGTTATAAATGCGTATCAGTAAAAGTACAACAACAACAAAACATGCTTATTTTCTGTATTTTTGACAGTTTAAGATCAAAATTTTCAAGTTTTGGTAACAAAATGATTACTAGGCAATCTGAAAATCACAGTCAAAATCAGATGGAAAAGAACAACATAATCATGCAAATCTGAAATAACCAAGGCATGAAATCTGATAACTAATCAAGACACATAGAAAATGCAATAGTCAAATCTATGAAATCACAGTCAAGAAAACAACAATATGGAGATTCTAAAAATGAGAAAGAATGAAGGTAACTATCTCAATCAGCAAGCATGAAATATATGCATAAATTTTCAAATGAAAGAATAAAATATTCAATGAATGCTTTACATCTGAAATTATCATAAGAGCAATTATTTAAAACAGTGACAAAAAAAGAAAGAAAGAGCTTTCAGATTCATGGAGAAAGAAACAACTTTTCTTTCTTTTCATCAAACCATATTTGCCTAATATCTCTAGATCTATGAGAGAAAAAGAGGAGAAATATCGGGAAAGCTCTGATTTTTGAGTCATAAGTAGTTTCAAAATGTCATCAAAATCCTGTTTCCTTCCTTGATAGTGTCTCAATGTTATAGACCAGCAAATGAGGAAAAAAAGTTAGAAAAGAGTACCATGATCTTTATCAAAATGCTCACCAAATAAGATGATCTTCAGAAAAAACGTAGACATGCTAACTTTGTCATTTTCTTCATTCAAAGCTCACTTTTTTGCTTCCAGGTATTGTCCAGATTCGAGCACGAGACATGAAATAAAAAGACCTCTGAAATTTGAGATTCAAGCCCCAAAAAATGCACAACTTCTTCAGCAAGCTTTCCTTTCTTCCATTTACGGCGACCCAACTAGAAAAGTAGTGAAAAACATGAGCTGATTTTTGTCCCAGCAGCAACAAAATTACACAAAAGGTGCCCAAATTTTAATTCCGAACTGCCATAGCCAAGATTGAAGCTCCAACCAAGGTGTGAGTAAAGAGAATGAGTAGAAAAAATGCAATAAAAACTACAACTCCATTTTTTCTCTCCTCCAAACCCTTCTTCCTTCATAGGGCTGGAGCTTACAATGAAGCAAAATGAAATGAAAAGAAATGAGCTTCTTTAGAATCAATATCTCTAATATTTTCCTCGTTTATGTGATTTAGAAAAAAAATTTCTTTTATTTCTTTTATTTCAAAAAAGTTTGCTAAGTCCATTAACATGAATGGAAGGAACATTTTTTTTTTTTTTTTTTGCTAAGTCCATGTAAAACGCTCAAGTGGTATTTTTCACTATATTGATGTTAATCAATATTAATAAATGATGTTCTATAAATCATTTTATTAATGATTAGTTCTAATTATAAGAAAACTAAAATATTTGATAATTAAAAAAAAAAATTATTTCTTATTTTCAACATATTTTAATATTTTTAATGAAAATCATTAATAATAAATCTACACTATATTAATAATATTAATTATCAAAATTAAATGTGTTAATGTTATTAATTGATTTTAAAATCATTTAAATAACATTAGTTGATAAATTATTATGATTTCTCAAATAGATATTAAAACATACAAAAAATAAATATGTTTTATATTTTAAATTGATAAATATCTTTAGTAAAATGCTAAAAAGATATGGAAGTAAGTTGCAGATATTTTCAGGCTGAGGAGAGTTATTGCATTTTGAGGACTTTTTGGAATATTTTGAAGGGTAAGATTACATTTATAAGGGGTCTTTATGACAATATTATCAAATTTTGACTTTTGGGCCAGTTAGTGCCTTTTTGACTGAGCTCGCCCAAGGAGTGGGTGTTTTGCATTTATATTGCAATTGGCTGTAAAATGCATAAGTATGAGCTTTGAGCTCATTTGTAAGGGGTTTTGGTTTTAAAAGATTGGAGGACTTGTATTTTTTTTATCCTTCTCATTTTTGCCTATTTCTTGCAACCCAATTTATGATAGTAAGAAATATAATCTTGGATACCATTTTATCAATTGTTTCTCCTCATTGATGTTAATCAACATTAATAAATGATGTTCTAGACATCATTTTATTAATGATTGGTTCTAATTATAGAAAACTAAAATATTTGCTAATTTAAAAAATAAAATTATTTCTTATTTTCAATATGTTTTAATACTTTTAATGAAAATCATTAATAATAAATATACACTATATTAATAATATTAATTTTAATTATCAAAATTAAATACATTAATGTTGTTGAAATATAGCTTTTGTCGAAGTAATTCTGAACAGATTAAATCGAATTCTGTGGTTATGCTAGACAGATATATATGCCTATATATGTGTATATACACATATGTGCATATGAATTTAGACATATATCTGCATATGAATTTAGACATCGTTACCTTGAAATCACATTGGGATTTTTATGTTATTAAAGCATTCTCTTTCACTGATCTCACATCGGGTATAATACATTGATCAACATTAATAAATGATGTTCTAGACATCATTTTATTAATGATTGGTTCTAATTATAGAAAACTAAAATATTTGCTAATTTAAAAAATAAAATTATTTCTTATTTTCAATATGTTTTAATACTTTTAATGAAAATCATTAATAATAAATATACACTATATTAATAATATTAATTTTAATTATCAAAATTAAATACATTAATGTTGTTGAAATATAGCTTTTGTCGAAGTAATTCTGAACAGATTAAATCGAATTCTGTGGTTATGCTAGACAGACATATATGCCTATATATGTGTATATACACATATGTGCATATGAATTTAGACATATATCTGCATATGAATTTAGACATCGTTACCTTGAAATCACATTGGGATTTTTATGTTATTAAAGCATTCTCTTTCACTGATCTCACATCGGGTATAATACATTGATTATATGAATAGTATTAGGCAAGGTAAATGCTGCCGCCAATCTTGATTAATATTGCTTTGTTAAAGGTAATTCAATAATTGTGGCCTATATATATGTATATACACATATGTGCATATACATATATAGACATATATATCTGCATATGAATTTAGACATCATTACCTTCAAATTACATTGGGCTTTTTATGTTATTAAAGCATTCTCTTTCACTGATCTCACATTGGGATTATATGAATAGAATCAGGCAAATGCCCCTACGGGGATGCAACTCTTCATTGGATATATATTGGTATCGGTGGGACTTATCATATATCAATTACAAGTCATATATGCAGTCCCAACGATCTATTTCTCTTACAGATTGTTATACATTATAATTCAACTAGAAGATTCTCCAAGCACCAAAGCAGTGTTTTGAAATGAAGATCTGCAACATACAAATCTGAGAGCAAGTTACATATTTCATTACAGTTTGAAATACAGTTTAACATGGTATCAAAGCCATTCTAATAAGAAACTCTATTATTTAGAATTAAATTTAGAATCTCAGATTTATAAAATTTAAATTATATCCTCAAAATGGTTAATCGCATAAGATAAGAGGATAGACTTGAGGGAGTATCAAACTTTTCATCATGGAAAATTCGAGTCATGATAATATTAAGGGAAATGGAATTAGAAGAATACATAGAATCAAATAAATCCATGCCTAAAAATGATCTAGATAAAACGACATGGAAAAGACACAACAACAAAATTATGAAGATTATTATAGACTCTGTGAAAGATCACATCCTTCTATATCCAGTCTTAAGACCGCGTTTGAGATGTTCTCTACTATTAAAGACACGTTTGAAATCAACAATACTAGTAGACTATTAACTCTAAAACAAAATCTACTATACATAAAGATGAATAATGGGGAATCAATTACGTCCTATTTTCTAAGAATTTCTGAATTAAAAGATAACTTGTAGCAATTGAAAATCGAGTTGATGGTAAAGAACTTAGCATGATAGCATTAAGAGGACTTCCTCTATCTTGGGAAACATTTATTCGAGGTCTAAGCTTCCGACCTGAGCTTCCTAAATTTGAATTATTAAAAAATGAATGCACACAGGAAGAATCAAGATTAGTCTCAAGAGGACTAAGTATAAATCAAGAGGGAGACAATCAAGCTCTTCATACAAATTTTAACAAGAAATAAAAATTCAAACATAATAAGAAGGAATTTGACAAACCATATAAGAAACGAGATTTGTCTAAAGTAAAATGTTTCAAATGTGACAAAATTGGTCACTCACACAACTTCTTTCCTAAACGAAAGAGAATTCAAGCAGCTCTAGTAGAAATCAAAGAAGAGAAAGTAGAGAAAGAAGAAAAAGAAAACTATGGATTTTATTTAGCTCTTTCAAGTGAATTAAATTCAAACAAAAGCACTTGGATTATAGACATTGGAGCATCTTGACATATAATAGGTTTTAGAGACAAATTTGATAGTTTTTTAGAATACTCCTCAAAAGAATTCACCATTGGAGATAATTTTACTCATCCGATCAAAGGTATTGGCTCGTGCTCAATTCACCTAAATTCAGGGATTACTCTCCAACTAAAAAATGTTTTATATGTACCCACTATAAAAAGGAATTTGGTCTCTATTTCTGATTTTGCTGATCAAGGATTCAGAGTCACCTTTCAAGAGGACAAAGTTCTATCTTGGCCAAATAACTCTAATATCAAGAAAGCTATTTCTACTGGATTCAGAGATGGAAGTCTATATAAACTTTGTAATAATTCAAATTTAGCCCTAAGTCATGAAACTTCAAAACTAGGTCATCTTCACTATCGTGCATTATAATCTATAGGAAAAATTGTAAAAGGATTACCTAGTCTCAAAACTGATCACTTAAGTATCTGCAAAGGATGTGCCCGAGGCAAAAATATTAAGCAATCATTTCCTAAAAGTGTTCACAAATCAAAATTTATTCTTGAACTTATCCACACTGACCTTTGTGGTCCTATGTTTGTACCTTTTTTAAATGGGTGTCTCTTCTATGTAATTTTTATCGATGACTATTCTAGAAGAACTTAGATATACTTCCTAAAACAGAAGGAATTAGTTGCAGTATTATCAAAATTCAAGGAATTCAAAGCTGTAGTTGAAAACTAGACAAGGAAAAAAATAAAAATACTAAGATCAGACAATGCAGGTGAATACATATCTTAAATTTTTAAAGACTTTTTTGCATTGTTGTTGGGATTAAGAGGGAGTTTTCTGTTCCATATAATCCTCAATAGAATGGAGTTGCAGAACGTAAAAATAGATCAATTATTGAATCAGCCAAAGCAATGATGCACGATCAAAACCTTCATACTTCTTTCTGGGCTGAAGTATCTAACACTGCAGTTTACATTCAAAACAGATGTCGACACTCAGTATTAGAGAACACCACTATTTATGGGTATTAAACCGGATTTAAGTCATCTGAGGATATTTGGGTGTCCTGTTTATATTCATATTTATAAAGAGAAAAGAACAAAACTAGAATCATCTGGAAAGAAGGGGATACTTATTGGATACAGTGAAACAACCAAAGGCTACAAGGTTTTTATTCCGGATCAAAGAATAATTGAAATTAGTAGAGATGTGAAATTTGAAGGAGATGTCGCATTCAATCTTTCTAAAAACAGTGATGAATCACCTACAGAACCTGTCTCTGAAATAGATGAAAATTGCACAATAGAAATTGAGAGGGAGAGTGATATTGAACCTTTGTCTACCGCTACATCAAATCCTAAGGATTCTGAAAATGTTAACAATAAAAAGAGACCACTTTGGGCTAGAAAAATGATAGAAAAGAATAATGTTGAATTTAGTGAAGTAATTCGAAAAAGTAAAAGAACAAGAAACTAGTCATGTTATGTTGCATTATTAACTGAACTTATAAAAACAGAACCTTCAAATGTTGAAGAATCCTTATCAAGCCAACCTTGGAAAGAAACAATGATTGAAAAATATAATTCTATATTAAAAAATGATGTCTGAGATATTGTACCTAGACCTAAAAACAAATCAGTTGTTTTTTCTATGTGGCTGTTCAAAATCAAGCATGCACCTGACAACAACATTGAAAAGTACAAAGCCAGATTTGTAGCACGAGGTTTCTTTCAGAAAGAAGGTATTGATTATGAAGAAACATATTCTCTAGTTGCTAGATACACTTCAGTTATAACTATCTTGGCTATCGCAACATCCAAAGGATGGAAAGTTCATCAAATGTATGTTAGAACAACATTCTTAAATGGTAAAATTGAAGAGGAAGTTTATATTGAGCTACCAGAAGGGTTCTACACTCATGACAGAAAATCTCACATATGTAAGGTAATGAAAGCACTGTATGGCATCAAATAGGCTCCCAGAGTGTGGTATGAAAGAAGAGACAACTATCTAACAAAGTTAGGATACTCTTAAAATGAAGCTGATCCTAACTTATACTTCAAGATAGATGGTGATGATATGATTATTCTTGTATTATATGTTGATTTGTTGATAATAGGCGAAGAACATCTTATAAAGAAATGCAAACAAGAACTAACAACAGAATTTGATATGAAAGATCTAGGTCTTCTTCACTACTTTCTAGGACTGGAAATCTGGCAAAAGGGTAACTACATTTTTCTAAATCAGGGAAAATATACTCTCGATATTTTGACAAAATTTGGAATGATGGAATGTGAACTAGCTACTACTCCTATGGAAGTCAATTTACACAAGCTAAAGGATGATATGATCAAATCTGAATCTACTGATCCTACTTACTACAGACAGGTTATTGGATCCTTAATGTATTTAGTGAATACTCGTCCTGACATATGTTATGCTACTACTAATACCTTAAGTCAGTTTATGTGTGCACCAAAGAAAATACATCTACATGTAGCTAAATACATTTTGAGATATCTAAAAGGCACTGTTGGCATGGGAATCATATATGATCAAGTAGACATCAATCTTAATGGATATTTAGATTCTGACTGGGTAGGCAGCTCTACTGAACATAAAAGTACTTCTGGATGTTGCTTCTGTCTTGGATATAGAATGGTCTCTTGGTTTAGCAGAAAACAATCCTCTGTTGCATTAAGTTCTACTGAAGCAAAATACATTGCCTCTTCTTTGGGAGATAGAGAAGTTGTATGGTTACAAAAGTTGCTAGTTGATTTGTTCAAAAGGCCTTTGAAGCCCACTATGATTCATTGTGACAATCAGAGTTGTATCAACCTTTCAGCGAATCCAATTTTTCTCAATTTTTCTAAGCATATTGAAATTCCTTATCACTACATTAGAGATATGATGGATTGAGGTGTTATCAAATTGGAGTACATCAATACTAATGAGCAAACAACGGATATCTTTACCAAGCCTCTTGCTAAAGTGAAGTTGGAATAGTTCAGGGGAAAACTTGGTATGATTAAATTGTAATATTGAATATTGAATTGAAAATTTTCAATTTATATGTGTTTATGCTTCTATGGTTGTTTAGTTGCATCAGATATGTAATGAAAGGTGACGATCTTTCATGGACATATATATTCAGAAGGTAATCCTTTGTAAGGTGACGATCTTGCAAATGATTGGCCTGTTATCATGATGTTTGTTTCGGTTATGCCAAAAGTCATTGATAACGAATGCATTATGATTACTCTAGATATTGTTTTGGACAATTAGAGATCATAATATATGTTATGATAGTGTTCATAGCATGGTGATTTTAATTATTTGACTCGTCACTATTTTAGAGTGTTAAAAGTTAGATAATGGGTTATATGCAGACATTCTTTATTCTTTTGAGAAATCTATTACTTCTCCCTCGCTAAGAGGGATTGTTGAAATATAGCTTGTGTCGAAGTAATTCTGAATAGATTAAATTTGATTCTGTGGTTATGCTAGACAGACATATATGCCTATATATATGTATATACACATATGTGCATATATATATATATATATATATCTGCATATGAATTTAGACATCATTACCTTCAAATTATATTAGGCTTCTCATGTTATTAAAGCATTCTCTTTCACCGATCTCACATCAGGTATAATAGATTGATTATATGAATAGTATCGAGCAAGGTAAATACTGCCGCCGATCTTGATTAATATTATTTTGTTAAAGGTAATTCAATAGTTGTGTCAACGTAGGGTCATGACCATGTAGAGTCATGCCCCTACGAGGATGCAACTCTTCATTGGATATATATATTGGCATCGGTGGGACTTGTCATATATCAGTTACAAGCCATATATGTAGTCTCAACGATCTATTTCTTTTGCAAATTATTATACATTATAATTCAACTGGAAGATTCTCCAAGCACCGAAGCACTGTACTGAATTGAAGATCTACAACATACAAATTTGAGAGCAAGTAAGTTACATATTTCATTACAGTTTGAAATATAGTTTATTCTATTAGAGATCCTATTGCATTAACAAATGTATTTATTGTTGATAAATTATTATGATTTCTCAAATAGATATTAAAATATATGAAAAGTAAGTATCTTTTTATTTTAAATTGATAAATATCTTTAGTAAAATGCCAAAGAGATATGGAAGCAAGTTGCAGATATTTTCAGGTTGAGGAGAGTTATTGCATTTTGAGGACTCTTTGGGATATTTTGAGGGGTAAGATTACATCTATAAGGGGTCTTTATGATGATATTATCAGGCCATGACTTTTGGGCCACTTAGTGCCTTTTTGACTGAGCTTGCCCAAGGAGTGGGTGTTTTGCATATATGATGCAATTGGATGTAAAATGCATAAGTATGAGCTTTGAGCTCATTTATAAGGGGTTTCTGGTTTTAGCAGATTGGAAGACTTGTATTTTTTTTTATCCTTCTCCTCATTCTTGCCTATTTCTTGTAACCCAGTTTATGATAGTAAGAAAGATAACCTTGGATACCATTTTATCAATTGTTTCTACCCTCTTGTATTTTGCAGAACTGTGTGTCGATGTGATAGATGAAATTATTACTGAAAAGAATGACTTTCCTTCATATTTGTCTCATTATGTCATACCTTCTCTATTATAGGTGCAATGTGCAGGTTGCAGGTTGCCTCAAGCAGGTGTTATAAGCTCTTTATCGAGAATTTTGGTTCCTTTATAGAGCAATTAGGCACTTAAATCTTTCTGTGAATTATTGATGTACATGCTTAGAAAAGACATGTTGTGTGGGCTTAGATTTGTTATTCTGGTGTTCAAGTGTTTCAACTTTCTGAGTATCATAAATAATATTTGGTGTATCACGTTTTCCAGTCAATAAGTTCTTTTTGTTTTCCTTCTATCTCTTTCCCTCCCAAGTTTTAAGTTGTGTTTGAAAAGTAAATAGGTGATTATCCAATAAGAACCGGCCTAGAACCCGAAGATTCACTCCTATTTCTAGTACACCCACTACCCAGGAGTGTTTCCATGTTTTTCAAAGTGACTGAGTTTTAGAACTCATGGGTGCAACTTTTAGAGATAACATAAACCAAGGAACAGTGGCTGCAAAACTCTTTACTTATTTAATTTATAATCATATTGAAAATCTTTTAGTGATATTGTTTGAATTCTGAGTGTAAAGCTTATAATATTGTGCTTCTTTCCATTACCTTCAAGCCCTCCACATTGAAGTAGTTTTCTTATTTGGATCTTTATGTTGTTCTTCACCTACAACCAAGCTATAGTGAGTTCGTTTAGCTACAACCAAGCTTCTCCATAACATTATGCCTGATTCTTCTTGGTTCTATATGAATCCCATTTTCTTCTTCTTCAAGTGAAGGACTTCATTGTCATTTTTCTTTATTTATCTCTGTTGTTCCCTTGTCTTCAGGTTTGGATTTCTTTTATATTTATAATTTTAGCACTGAACAGTTGGATCCAACAATATCAGCAATAAACAATAAGAATTAATCATTGTGATATGCTATGAAGACAAAAATACTCATGGAGATTCCTGTAGCATCTGCGAAGAACAGAGATTGTTGTTATGCAGTGATTTAAATTAAAGAGGAGGGAGGCTAATATCTTGTTTTGTAGTATTGTTTTTCTTTAAATTTATTAGAAAAAGTATTAGCACATATAATCTTTTTTTCCCTTAAATGTTATAAACCTTTAGCAGGGTCTCCATTCCTCCCTATTTCACAGTTCATGCAAATTGAATATTTTGGTTCTTAGATTCACTAATGCTCTTCTCCATAATATGCTCTATTCCTACTAATCACCATCCTAGGAATATCAAGTGAGAACACAGTAAGAATTACTAAATGTGGACTAGCATTTGAGCAATTGACTCCTTTCTTAATGTCTCCTTCACAACAAGACATCTTCCCGAAATCCTTTAAGCCTAACACTTAGCAACAACCTTCTCTTGAAGCTTTGTTCACCTATTCATAAGCCCGTTCTTGCAAGTGAGGATGTGTTGTTGGATAAGTTAGAGACCATTTTAGTAATATATAACAGTTTTGTGGCTAAGCCTTGAACATGTAGTACATTATGAATTTGTTTGGATACACCACTTGAGAGTACCAAAATCACGCCTTAGTGAGTTGAATCATCCTCCAAATAGACTTCCTTCTCATTTCTACATGGTGTCAAATGTCATGAGGCTCTTGAATCAGTATGCCAATGATTTTTATCACTAACAGTTTCGACTAGCTCTAATGTAGCTTATATTTTAGCCACTTTATTTGCTGCTCTTGTGAGGTTTGCCTCTGCAATATCTACTACTTCCACGCACTAGTCCTTTTGAACAGTAAGCTGCAATATTTCTGTTGTGAAATTTTAATTTCTTATTATTTGAAGAGCTTCATCATCAATGATGCTTGGGTTCTAGTTTTTATGTGTCTTATTCCAAAATAAAGGTAATGAGAGTTTTTTTTCTTCATTCCCATGTCTCTTCTTCTGAACTTTTCTTCAGCAATAATCCAACTATAGGTTGGACTTTTGGAATTAGAGACTAGTGTGTAGGCCAACTGCCAAGAGAAATCTCCACTCACATAAGAGACATAACATTACACTATTATACAGTTGCAAAATACAGGTTCAACATAGATTTTAAGTTGTTGATACATAATTTTTTCCACAGGTAGAATCTTGTTCTCATGTCTTTTATCTGAAGCATTCGACGCAATGCATCCCAAGTGTATGTCACAAGCCTCCTTTTAGATTTCTATTCTACTCACATGCAACAGATTGGCAACGTTTAGGCCAAGCAAGATAGTGGTTAGTATTCTGCCTTCTCTCTGCTCCCACATGGCTGCTCTATCAGCAGGTTTAGTTCAATCTATAGATCTGCTCCTAAGTTCAGCATGTTCATCTTGACCTTCGATTTCTGAATCATCATGTTTTCTTCACATTTTTGGTCGGCTATTTATCAAAACATCTGTGGACTTGAGAAAACCTTTGATTTAGAGTTGTAAATATTTCTAATCAATGACCGATCTTTCATACTTTCGTCACTGTGACCTTAGCTCTAATAAAAAACAGAAAACATGACCCTCCTGACCAAATGCAAACAAAAAGAGAACAAAATAAATAGATAATAAACATCTCACATGAGATATTATCCATTAAATGACATCAACTTAAGAATCAAGTGTAATAATGTAAATCGTTTATTTCATGAAAACAGATTTTGGTTCAAAATGACTATTAAAATTCTGGATAAATGGTGGGTTATATGCTTCAATGACTTGTACTAGTTTAGTAGATAAATTTTATCAGATCATATGTTTGTCTCAGCTACAAATTTGCAGATAAATTACACAATATATGCCAAACCACAAGGCAGCTACAAGTAGATGGAATTTCTGCAGAAAACTTGATCCGGCAAACATTGAAGGCTTGTGCCATTTCCTCGTTTACCATTTTGTAGAGTATTTTTAATTTATTGAATCCCTCGCATTTTTTGCTGCATTGTGAAACTTATATGGAAGTTACCTGTATTCTTGAGCGATGTCCCCTTCTTAAAAATACAATTTTCAAAATAAATAAATTTTATGTTAATATGAGTTAAATTAACAGGTTATAAAAACTTGTATATAAATATAATATTAGTAAAAATTATTTATATAAGCTCCAACTATAAATATTATAAATATTTATTTATGGACCAAAATTAAAATCATGTTATAAAATTACAATGTTATAAAAAGAAAATTTACACTTATTAAATAAATAGATACAAGCACAAAAGATCATATTAATATTATTAATTAGATTTTAAAATTCTGAATTTATCATATTTTAATGAAATGAGTGTTACTTAAAAAATCAGTGACGCTAAATATTTTCTTTGCAGCTCCTTTAAACATCAAATTAGTGAGCATTAGAGACACTCATACCCATCACATATTCAAATTTCCGTTCCAGAAAGATTTTGTATTGAATTCCTGCAATATTAAATTTCATTAACTCTAAAAATTAGTAGCCTAAATTTAGAGTCCACAGGCCATTCCTCTCTAAGGGAACAGTGATTTGAAAAAATAAAAACGTCTAGACTTGCAAGTAGACATATCTGTGGATGGTGCAATCCATTGATCATCTAAAAGAAGAGGATGGGTTGACTGGTCACAGTATGGTGTCATTATAATTGTTAGAAAGAGGTACACTTTCACCCCCCATTAACAAATATGTAATCCTTATTAACACATGTAATCTTTCTATCCCTCACTTTTGCTTGGAACTTTTACTTTGCATATGTAAAGCCCTAGCAGGTTCTTTCTCCCCAGATTGTTCCTCATGAAGATAGAATTCCCTGTACCTTGTGTTTTGAAATTAGAGTAACAACTGTATATTTTCTCATCATTATTATTAATATATGATTTGTAATGTCCCCTTTCAGGACATTAGGGTTTATAACCTTGCTCTGTATACATTTTCTCCTTTTTATCTCAGATTGCGAATGATTCCTTTTTATTTCCCTTATATTTCTCCTTCCTTCCCTATCCCTTAATGATAAAATCCTCTATGTATATATAGCTTTCAATTCTAGGAGTCACGTCTTTTAATTAGTTCATTATAGTTGTGTCATAATATATTTTGTAATATATTATCCCTATTATTATTAATATTATATAATATTAGACTATTTACTTTTATATTTATATATTCACATTGTACTTATCATTTTATATGGTTGTACCATATTTATTAATAGATTTATATCGATTAATATATTTATTTAATCTTTGGTTATTAATAGTATTTATACTCAAATTATATAATATTTAAATATACCATCATCTTATAGGTTTATAATATAATTATAATATTTATTTATTTTTATATTTCGATATTATTATTGTGAATAATAATAATTTATATTATTATGAATAATTAAGTAGAATAAATATATCATAAATATTTATGTATATAGTTCATCAATATTATTTATTTATTTTTAAATAATCAATAATAGAATTATTATTATATTTTATCCCATTATAATTATAGGATTCTCTTTAGGAGGGGTCATGACATGATTGCTAGGAATTGTTATTCTTCTTGTTCTTGCAGAATGAGATTTGGCTTTCTAAAGAAAGTGATGATAATGTTATTGCCTCAAGGCACATCCTATATCACCAGGAAGATCATAGTCCAGGAATAGACCAGAGTAATTAGAAGATTGTGACAGTTGAAGTGACTTTTAGTATAGCTCATCTGCTGTTGAAAACACCATCTATAACATCTGCAACGATCTGGGTCTAGTCCCTGCTGTCTCCTCCATTATGAACAATAGGGAGGGAGGTTTTGATGATGCTTAAAATAATGCTTTACAGTTTGAAAAGGAGGGACGCTAATAACTGATTATGGGATCCAAGTACTAAACACTTATTCTTTTGAAATTATAGAAATCTGGTTAAGGCATCTTATAGATATCCCTGCTATCTTCTCTACTGTTCTGTGCTGATAATGTTCTACAAACTGAAGAGGAGGGAAAAACATATTTTAGAATGTTAGACATGTTTTAATATGACCTAGTCTTTAAATGATATGGATTAAGATGAAATGGAAGAAAGTGTCGTCATTCATTGTTTCCAGTCTTTCCCAGTTGTTTCCTTTCTATTCATGACTAATATGCATAGGAATAAATGCTTTTAAGTGAGCTAGAATGACATGATCGTCTACAATGTAGTTTAGTGTGGGCAAATCCTAGGAATGTGAATGTGAATCCTAGAATATTTTATCCCATTATAATTATAGGATTCTCTTTAGGAGGGGTCATGACATGATTGCTAGGAATTGTTATTCTTCTTGTTCTTGCAGAATGAGATTTGGCTTTCTAAAGAAAGTGATGATAATGTTATTGCCTCAAGGCACATCCTATATCACCAGGAAGATCATAGTCCAGGAATAGACCAGAGTAATTAGAAGATTGTGACAGTTGAAGTGACTTTTAGTATAGCTCATCTGCTGTTGAAAACACCATCTATAACATCTGCAACGATCTGGGTCTAGTCCCTGCTGTCTCCTCCATTATGAACAATAGGGAGGGAGGTTTTGATGATGCTTAAAATAATGCTTTACAGTTTGAAAAGGAGGGACGCTAATAACTGATTATGGGATCCAAGTACTAAACACTTATTCTTTTGAAATTATAGAAATCTGGTTAAGGCATCTTATAGATATCCCTGCTATCTTCTCTACTGTTCTGTGCTGATAATGTTCTACAAACTGAAGAGGAGGGAAAAACATATTTTAGAATGTTAGACATGTTTTAATATGACCTAGTCTTTAAATGATATGGATTAAGATGAAATGGAAGAAAGTGTCGTCATTCATTGTTTCCAGTCTTTCCCAGTTGTTTCCTTTCTATTCATGACTAATATGCATAGGAATAAATGCTTTTAAGTGAGCTAGAATGACATGATCGTCTACAATGTAGTTTAGTGTGGGCAAATCCTAGGAATGTGAATAAAATGACAATAGGGAGAAAGGACAAAATTAGCTTTGATTTTTTAATGGTATTTTCTGGAAATGCACTCTAGTTTTCAAAGAGAATATTATTCAATTGAAGACAAATTTATTAGAAGTGTAATCTCTTTGTCCCTTACGTTTGCCTTGGAGATTTGGTTTGCCCTCTGCAGATAGTGCAAAATCTCTAGAAGGGTCTTTCACTCTAGTTTGTAGATAGAATCTATGTTTCCTACAATCAAGACTGACTCATTTCAGCCCCTGTCAACATATTCCATGAATTCTCTGGTCCTGCAAGTCATTAGCCGAGGAATCTCAGGGGTCGAACCTCATTAGGGACATTGGAGATGTGTAGATTAAAAATCACTAAACATGGACTCATACTTAGAAAATTGACCCCTTTCTCGGCATCTCCTTCACAATAGCCTTCTCTCGATGCTTTGTTCACATCTTCATATGCCATTTATTGCATGTGAAGGTGGCTTGTGAGATAAGCTAGAGACCATTGCATGGTTTTGGATGTTCCATTAAAGGCTATTCCTTCATCGTCTCCTTCAACAGTGCCATCATAATTATTTTGGCTTAGTTTTAATGGGAACTTGACAGTCCAGCACTTAGACAATGCTTAAGCTTATCTTTTCCATGCTGTCCCATGGTTGGATTAGGAGGTTTCGATTCCCTTCCTTATGATTAGACCAACACTGAATTTTGATATTTATGGCTTTTTGTGCTTTCTTGCCTTTGGAATCTGTTAGGTTTTCAGATTCCATCAGTCCGGTGTCTTTTGAGTTCATACTCAGATTTGTGTTGATACTTGCAGCATTTCAGCTTCAAGGTCTTGAATTTTCTTTGAAACATAAATAAAATGTTAGTTTCTTGTCCTTCCAGCATGTAGATAATGTGTAACCTTATCTTCTACCATGTTATCCCATCCTTAGATTAGGAGGCTTTAATTCTCTTCCTTATGATGGTTGGACCAAGACTCAATTTAAATATTTATGGCAATTTGTGCTTTGATACCTTTGGAATCCATCAAGTTTTCAGATTCAGGTTCAAATTCCTTCAGTCCGGTGTCTGTTGATTTTGAGATTCTTTTTGATATTTTCAGTATTTCAACTTCTATTTTGTTGTCCAATGAATCTCTCTGCAAGTCATGTTTGTTGCTATTAGTTTTCTGCATTTCAATTTTTGTTTTGTTAACTACTGAATTTCTCTGCATTCCAAGATCGAATCCAATGACAGCCCATAAATTAAGTTGTTTGTGTTGACTTGATCGTTTAGATTTGTATTGACTTGGGGTTTGAAGTTTTATTTTGTATTGAACAGATGCCAATCAGATCACCACAGGCTATCAGAGACCTCATACCATTTTTTGCTTTTTAAAAAAAAATCTACCATATTTGTATCTAATGAACAAACATCTGTGAGAAGTCTCCATATTTTCAAAGGTCTGACAATGATATTAGCAAATCCCAACTTAAAGAAAACATAAGACCGAAATCCAAATTATGAAAATAGTCAGTAAGGAAACAAACACTAGAACTAATGAAATCATCCTCTCCATGATTTCTTTATTAGTGACTGCCTTCTAGTGTATTTGCAACTAGGTGGTCAGTTCTACACAAATTTTTATGTGTTTCAGAGAAAGGGACAAATGAGTAGTCTATAAAATGGTGAGAGAGTTGAAGATTTCTCTGATGAAGAAGGTTTTAGTGGAATCCAATGCTCAGCAGATTATGATTATGTTGCTTATTTCCTCCAGATTGAGGAGAAACCAAAGTACCATGGCGTAGTGGAAACAAACACTAGAAGTGATGATATCATCCTCTCCATGATTTCTTTATTAGTGACTGCCTTCTCGTGTGTTTGCAACTAGGTGGTCAGTTCTACACTAATTTTTTTGTGTTTCAGAGAAAGGGACAAATGAGTAGTCTATAAAATGGTGAGAGAGCTGAAGATTTCTATGATGAAGAAGGTTTTAGTGGAATCCAATGCTCAGTAGATTATAATTATGTTGCTTCTTTTCTCCAGATTGAGGAGAAACCAAAGTACCATGGTAGTGGAGTGGGTCGTTTGCAACTGTATTCAGCCTTCAAAGGTATGTAAATGGCTCTTTTCATTGTTAGGTTTAAAAAAGTTTAAATTTGACCAACTCACAAGACTAGTGGGAATTTTCGTAAAGAATGAAGACTCAGTTTCTCATCTTCATGGTGTTATGCCTTTGACTTCGTCTAGCTGAAGGTGTAGATTTTCCCAATCAATCAAAATTTTCTATTCTTTTGTAATCTGAAAAGCCTGTTGCGTGTACAAAACTTAACAATTTATATTTGTGCACAGAGGACACCCCTGAAAGTTGAAATTTTGTACACTGTCTAACAATTTTGAAAATTAAGTTTTTGTTGTTTAATTCCAGAAATTTTAATCTGATGTCAGTATAGTGGAGGCATAAGATTTTCCAGAAAATCTTGGTGGATTTGTTATCACATATGAGTCTTAAACTATTGCTGACAATTGTTTTGTTTCAAGGCTATTTTTCAAGGGCCACCCTAACATTATTTTTATCTAAGTCTATATTTAATATTTATATTGTTCTCCCTTATATTATGGTTATTTTGGTCTCCCTCATGCTAAGGTTATTTTTATCTGAGACTATATTTTCGCCTATGATAGTTGTTGTTCCAACATTCTTACTTCATGAAAATAGGTATAAAGTGATGTCAAAAATTATCATTTTAAACCAGTTTACAATTGCAAAATTTTTTACTTATCAAATTATAATCATATTGACTTTTTTTAGTGACACCATTTAAATTTAGAGTGTAAAGCTTCTTTTTCAAGAACTTTTATATTATGTTTCTTTCCATTGCCACATTGAAGCTTATTCGTTGTTTTGATCTTTATGTCGTTCTTCTGCTTCTTTGTTCACAGTGGGTTCTTCTTTTAGCTATGACCAACCTTCTCCATAACATTATGCCTAACTCTTCTCTGTTTTATATCAATCCCATTTTCTTCTCCTTCCAGTGAAGGACTTCATCTGTTCTTTTACTTCATTTATCTCTGTTTTCCCTTGTCTATAGGTTTGGGTTTCTTTATATTCTAGCAATAAACATTTGGATCCAATAGTATCAGCGGAAGAAAAAATAGGTAATCATTTTCATATGTCACGAGGACAAAAATACTCATGGAGCTTCCAATAACATTTGCAGTGAGCTGGGAGTTATACGGGTTGTCTCTATGTTATGCATAGATTTAAATTGAAGAGGAGGGAGGCTAATATCTGGTTTTGTAGCTTCGATTTCCTCTAAATTTATTACAGCTATTATTAGCATATGTAATCTTTTTGTCCCTTACCTTTATCTTTCCAATAAACCTCTCTGGATGGTGTAAAAATCTGTAGCAGGGTCTCCATTCCTCCCTATTTCATAATTCATGAAGATTGATTTTTTTCTTTCTGGCAATCAAGACTCAAAAATGCTTTACTGCATAATATGCTCTGTTCCTACTAGTTGTCAGTGTAGGAATCTCGAGTGAGAACTCAGTAAGAATTGTTAAACATGGACTAGCATTTGAGCAATTGACTCCTTTCTCACTGTAAATGTAACACAGCTTCCCCAAATCCTCTAAATGTAACACTTCACAACAACCTTCTCTGGAAGCTTTGATCACCTATTCATAAGCCTTTTCTTGCAAGTGAGGTTGGGTTGTTGGATAAGTCAGAGACTAGCTCTAGTGTTACAAATAGCTTAGATTCTAACTCCTTAATTTACTGTACTTGTGAGGTTTGCTTTTGCAAGGTCTACTGCTTTCTTGCACTAGTCCTTATGGACAGTAACCTACATTATGTCTATCGTGATATTTTAATTTCTTATTCTTTGAACAAAGAACATCATCAATGGTGGCTAGCTTCTCTTTTATAAAATGTCTTATTCCGAAATACAGGAAATGAGAGTTTTTTAATTCACTCTTATGTATCTTCTCTTAACTTCTTCTTCATTAATAGTCCAATTATAGGTTGGACTTCTGGATTGAGAGACTAGTGTGTAAGAGACATAACATTACCAAGCCCATAAGAGACAGAACATTACACTCCTCTAAGCTTCAAAGAACAATTGCAAGCAAGTGGTTCAACACTTATTTGGATTTGTTGATGCATGATTCTTTGATAGCCATTCTTGTCGTTAGTCTGAAACATTTGAAATGACACAACACATCCCAAGTGTGTCACAAGCATCCTTTTAGGTTTCTATTTTTCTCACATGCAACAGATTTGCACATTTTACGTCAAGCAAGATTGTGGTTGATGCTCTGCCTTCTCTCTGCTCCCATATGATTGCTTTATTTTTAGCAGCAAGTTTTAATTTAATCTATAGATCTGCTTTCCAGTGCGGCATGTTCATCTTCACCTTCAGATGGAAGTTGTTCCCATTGAATTTCTCAACCATCTTGTTTGCTTCACCTTTTTGGTCATCTATTTATCAAAACATCCGAATCTTCCCACTTGAGAAAACCTTTGTTTTAGAGTTGCAGGTATTTCTAATCAATGACCTATCCCTGATGCTTTCTTCAAAGTTCACTGTGACCTTAGCTCTGATAACCAACTGAAATCATGATCCCGCTGACCAAATGCAAACAAAAGGAGAAAAAACAAATAGATAATAAAAATCAGACGAGAGATATTATCCATGAAATGACAACAATTTAAGAATGAAGTGTAATTTTGTAAAAGAATTGATATTGTAAAGAATATATTTCAGAAAATAGATTTTGGTCCAAAACAACTATTAAAATTTTGTACAAATGGTGGGCTATATGCTTCAATGTCATTTACTAGTGACGTAATAGTGAGGATTTTTTTTATCAGATGACATGGTTATGGTTTTGAATTGAACCCAATTGTAAATTCATATTGCTGTGAGTAATTGTATCCCAGCCGCCAATCTGTAGTTGAACCCACCACATTATAACTTAGCAGATAAAATACACAACATATGCCAAACCCCAAAGCAACTACAAGTAAATGGAATTTCTGTCAAAAATTTAAATCTGGTGAACAATATGGAAGGCTTGTGCAATTTCCCTGTTTACCATTTTGTAGTGGATTTTTGATTTTTTGAATCCTTGGCATTCTTTGCTGCATTGTGAAACTTCTATGGAAGTTTACTGAATTTTTGAATGATGTCCCCTTCTAATAAATAAATTCTCCAAAACAAATAAATCAAACATAGGAATTTCTAGGGAGATTGGAGATGTGTAGATTAAAAATCACTAAACATAGCGTTTTACATAGCAAACAGAAACAATTCACATTAGCCTCCTGATGCTTTGTTCACCTCTTCATAAGCCATTTCTTGCATGTGAGGGTAGGTTGTGAGATAAGCTAGAGACCATTGTATGGTTCTGGATGTGTCATTGAAGGCTATTTTTTCATCATCTCCTTTGCCAATTTAATAAGTGCAGTTCCATCATTATTATTTTGGTTTATTTATAATGTGAATTTGACAGGACAATTAGGGAGGTATTGTAGATCATCTACCTTTCATAGCCTACTTCTGAAATTGACAATTTTTAGCAATCTAGGCAGAGTGGATATTCCATTGGCTCTAGGAATGAAAAATAATCTTTCAAACATAAATAAAACAAGCTATCTATGCTATTAGCATACATTTTAGCCTTATTTTCTTGTCATTCAAGCACTTAGACAATGCTTAAGCCTATCTTTTACCATGTTTTCTCATGGGTAGATTAGGAGTTTCAGTTCCCTCCCTAATGGTTGGACCAAGACTGACTTTTGATATTTCTGACTTTTGTGCTTTGTTTCCTTTGGAACCTGCTAGGTTTTCAGATTCAAGTTCAAATTCCTTCAGTCTGGTGTTTGTTGAATTTGTTCTTGGACTTACTTTGCTATTTTCAGAATTTCAGCTTTATGGTCTTCAATTTTTTTTGAAACATAAATAAAACTTGCAAAGTTATCTATGCTACTAGGAGATATTTTATTTTTAGTTGCTTGACCTTCTAGCACTTAGATAATGTTTAAGCTCATCGTTTACCATGTTATCCCGTGGTTAGATTAGGAGACTTTGTTTCCCTTTCTTATGGTTGGACCAACACTGAATTTCAATATTTATGGCATTTTGTGCTTTGGTACTTTTGGAATCCATTAGGTTTTCAGATTTAGACTCAAATTCCTTCAATCCCATTTTAGTTTTAGTATTTCTATTTAGTTGACTACTAGCTCTCTCTGCACTTCACGTTCATTGATCTTGCTTTTGTACATTTAAATTTTGCTTTCCTAAACATGGAATTTTTTTTTTATAATTTTTTTAATTTTTAATTTTTCTTTGTGAAGGATTCGAGCTCTACATCCTCCACTTTGAAATTGCATGAGGGTTTGAAGTTTCTGTCTGCTTTCCTCGTTGTTCATTTGTGAAGGATTTGAATCGGTGTGGTTGCAGAAGTTGGCAAGTCTCATCCTCCGTTCTCAAATTCCTTCTTCACTTTTGTTGTCGACAACTGTTTCTTGCGTTTCCTCTTGGGAAATTTTGAGTCTAGAGACGAGTTCAAATTTCTCTCTGTTCTCTGTTTTACGGCTGACAATTTACACAAAGGAATTGGTGAACATGCAAGTAGGGTATGGAGAAGCCATGATTCGTGATCCAGTCCATGCCTCCTTCCCTTATAGAGGGGTTTTCTCTGGTTGATGACCAATTGTTTAACAAAATACCTTTGCAAGCAGGTTATCCACCACAAGACAGATTGTAGGTGAATTGTTTGATACAATGTTCGGTATCGTATCTGCTTTGTTTTATTCAAATACGACTTAGTATTGCTTATTCATATATGCTTAGCATTGTTTTGAATCATGGACCCCCCACCCAATCTAGCAACATTATAGAAAATATTTGACCGCTTGACATTATTACAAAAGGATAATGCAGCTCTGAAAGTCACAACTCTTTCTCTCTTAGCAGTTTCCCAAGGTCTCTTAGTGGAGCTCCAAAAGTATGAATCAGTGAATCAAACTCTCTAGGATACTATTCACTCCCTATCTCAATCATCAAATGACTTGAACTAGCAGGTTGTAGCTTATTCTTCACGAATCCAAGACCTCTCTGAAACTTTTACCACACAAACGACAGGCATTACAAAAGATGTCAGCTCCATTATTGATGACTTCGGGGACATTGGAAACCTCAAGGTTAAGCAGACCGAGCTTGTTAATAAACAATCATCTTTTTTGACTGAAACATAGTAGCAAATTAAAACTTGGGCCTCTACTTGCAAAAACTCCAGCACTATGCCTCTGCCAGAGGTTGAAAAAATTGTCCAAGAGAAGTTGGTAGAAGATCGAGTTAGGTGCTTCAGGGAACTCAACCTTCGGGTTAGAAGTCTCCCTTCATCCTCCATTGATCCTCTCCCCATAGGCTACTCATTTCTCAGTGAGCAACTGGGTATTTCCAATATTACATTAGACAGAGCATGGTTTGGACACGATGGCTGATCGACTACAAGCTCTCAGGGCAAAGAAGAAGCTCTTCCTTCTTCCCACAAAGATATTTCTTGATGAGGACCTCACAAAATCATAGGTAGCTACTAGGAGTCTCGTGGTAGAAGCAAGGAGCAACGGGAAATGGGCAGTTATAAAGAATCTAATGGCAGTTATTCGTGACTCACCTCCCAAGGGTTGGGATGAGAGACATACGCAAGCCAAATGACGGTCTAACCACCAATAGTTGGGCAAGTCTAAGCCCTCCACTGGCTCTCTGATTGTCAACTGTTGGAATGGCAATGGCTCCCTATGGTCTTTACCAAGCTGGCTTCATGATGTAGTTGGGGATGCTGATTTGTTAGTTGTTACCGAGACTCGTGAGAGTCCTGCTCAGCCCGTTCTAGGTTACACAGGGTATCAGTGGCTCTCAATTTGTAGAGAGGAAGTCCAAGCTTCGGGTGGTGTGCGTGGTTCCGGTGGGGTTACTTGTTTGATTAGAGATGATCTGTCCACATTGGTTCTTTCTGACACTCATGCCAGATTTATGTGAATCTAGGTTGGAGGGACCAATTAGCGTCAGAAAGATATCTTCATTGCCATTTGTTACTTCCTGCCAACTTCCTCACCTTATGCCATTCATAGTGTTGAGGATGGGAACCCTTTTTCAGACCTTTTTGAGAGCATTTCCAAGTTTGGGGCTATGGGTGACATCATCATCTTAGGAGATTTTAATGCACAGACTAAAGATCTCTAGACCCCCCAATATGACCGTGGGTCCGATTTGATTTGTACTACTGGGAGAGATCCTACTAGTACGAGGCTTCAACTTGCTATGGTCGCCACCTCTCCAGCTTTGTGAGTCCTCCGACTCGGTGATTCTGAATGGCCTCTCTTGCTTCCCGGGTTCTAAGCTTTTTATGTGTTGGCCTCATAGTGGGGGTACAAGCGTGGTTGATTATATCCTCATTGCTTCCTTCCTCCCCTCCATCCAAAACTTTACTATCTCGCGTCTTCCCTTGGTTGATCATGCCCTTCGCGTCTTCCCTTGGCTGATCATGCCCTTCTTAGCCTTTCGGTCCGTGTTTCTTCCCACCCTGCCCAGATTTGCCCCATACTAGTTTTTGTTTTGAGGATAGTGATCAAGATCTCTTCATTTTCCATTTGAGTAGATTCCTCTGCCCCGCTAGCTTCATAGATCACAATCAGGTGTCTACCATGTTTCACTCACTAGCTACTGCGATTTGGGAGTCAGCTCTCCTCTCTATCCCTTACCGCTCCATTCCCAACACTTCCAGATCGGTTCGACAAAATACTTGTCCCATGAACTAGTGGTTTGATGATGCCTGTAAAACTTTCCACTACTCCTTGCACTTGGCTTTTGATACTCATTCCCCCGCTTTCACCAATTTACGACTCTCTTACAAATGCTTTCTTTGCCATACGAAGTGATTATTTATTGCTTCACACGAAACATCCCTCTGAGACACGCTTATTCAGTATCCCAAGTTGTTTTGGTGCATCATGTTCCCCAGGCATAGCCATCCCCAGTCCACCCTTAACCTTCGCCTCCTTGCCTCCCATGTCTCCACATTGTATGACATCCCAGGTCAGCTTGACCCCCTTCCCAGCCCACTCCCCCATTCACTTATTCTCCACCTCCAATATTTATGAGGCCATTAGACTTATGAGATGTAGCAGGGCGGCTGATGAGGAGGGTTTTCAGGCTGAGCTCTTCAAGCTCGATTCCACGATCATGGGCCCTCACCTCTCTACACTCTTTAATAGAGTGGTTTGTTTTGGTTTTCCAGACTCTTGGTCGAGACACATTATTCACGCGATCCATAAATCTAGGCTAGCCTCTGATCTTGGAAACTATAGGACCATCATGATTAGGCATACATTTGCCAAACTTTATGCTACAACTTTGAATACTCTTTTATCTAGTGAGCTAAGGGTCAAGCAAGATTTAGGGCAGACTACCAAACCATGGATCATATCTTTACACTACGGGCTATTAAAGAGGAGGCTCGACATCACTCGAAGAAAGTTTACTGCTGTTTTGTGGATTTTCATAAGGCTTTTTATTCCATCCCCAGAGTGGCCCTTTTTCAAAGACTGAGAGATATTTGTATTTCTGAGATCTTATTGACGACTATCATGAGGTTATATGAGACAATGATTGGTAGACTCAGGACAACAGAGGGCCTCTTCGATCCTATCCAGAGCACCATTGGGGTGAAGCATGGCTGCCCTCTCTTGCCCACCTTGTTTGGGATCTACATTGATCAGCTCGAGGCTTTTCATAGTGACTCCTTGCTTCTAGGTGATGGTTATCATCTATACCAGGTATTGATCTCCATCCTTGTCTTTGTTGATTATGTGGTTCTTCTTGCTTCCTCTCTTGAGGGTCTTCAAAGGCTTTTAGATAGACTTGCATCTTTTTGTGACATGAGACAGCTGGTCATGAACCTTGAGAGGACTTGTGTTATGGTCTTCAACGGTCTGAAGACCTCACATCTCCATTTTCACTTCTAGGGTCGAAAAATTGAGATTACATCATCTTACACATACCTTGGTGTTAAGTTGTCTGGATCTCGTTTCAACTTGAGATCAACCATTCAGCCTCGGATTAATAAAGGGTTGGGTTCCCTTTCCATGCTCGAGAGACGGTGCTTCAGAAACCACTTTCAGGATACATTGTCTAAGTTATCCCTCCTGGATTCCTTAGTAAGACCTGCAGTGCTCTATGGTTCGGTTGTTTGGGGTCCTTCCCTTTTAGACTTAGATTGGGCCATGATTGAGCGTACCCAAACTAATGTCCTCCGTTGGATTATCAAATGTCATAGATCTACTCCCCACAATATTATTTTGGCTGAGTTGAGTGTTCACCCATTCAGAGTTGGAGCCATTTTTGACTTGATTTGGTTTCTTCACCATCTTCGTGGCTTTGCCGACTCAGAGGAAGGCCAACACAGATACCCTTACTTAGCCTACTGCTCCCTAGTTGCTATTGCAAACTCTGATCCTGCCATTAGAGCCCACAGTTGGTATGCTCAAGCTATGATCCTGCTGAGGTCAATTGGGATCGACATTGACCATCTTCCTCCTTACCAATTTTCATTGGATGCTCCTACTCATCTACTCCCCTCTCGGCAAGGGTTGAACTGGCATGTCAGACTTGACATTTACAGGAAGTATATCATGCGGACTTGGGTGGGTCCTCTTGGGGGACTACGTCCAAGGATGGCTTTCAATGTCAAGCACTTCTTAGATATTTGAGATGAGATTATTGTATGCCCTGAGTACTTACACAGATACTGGACACACGCCTTGCGTATCTCCCTTGGACCCTTCAGGGTGGGCTCACACAAACTCCAGATCCAAGTCGATCACCATATAGCTAGAGAGGATCGGGTGTGTACACTTTGTACCTTAGCAGAGGCAAAATCTGAGATTCATTTTCTTTTAAGATGCCCCATATACTACGAGATTAGAGGGAGATTTTCAGGGTGGGCTCACACAAACTCCAGATCCAGGTCGATCACCATATAGCTAGAGAGGATCGGGTGTGTACACTTTGTACCTTAGCAAGGGAAAAATCTGAGATTCATTTTCTTTTAAGATGCCCCATAAACTACGAGATTAGAGGGAGATTTTACTGTCTGTTTAAAGATTGCAGATCCCTCTTGATTTTTTTCAGGTACACCGATCAGCGTTGCATTGCGCTCTATCTCCATGAGTCCTTAAAGCTTCATGACCATACTTTATAGCTATCATTTCCCAGGAGTCAGACCTAGGCACAACTTATTACGACCACCTTCTCGCCCTTAACTCTAGCTCAGGGTGTGAAGCGACCGTACAACTTCCCTAACACGAGCCATTCCATATCTACGAAACCCCACAGGGAACCTTTTTGCCATCAACACTTCTCTCATAGCACCTAGCTTCATCACAGGGCCTCTGGTAGCCGCATAGATCAATCGTTTGACTTTTTCCATGTGAGGACATATACCTAATCTTTTTCGTGATGTCTCCTACTTCTTCTTTTGTTGTGCTTGTTATGTTATGACATTGTTTGGTGCTCCATCTCTCTTCTTTTTCTTGGTGTAAGCTTCCAGTCCCATAGACCCACGTTGTGGTCTTTGGTTGGACATTAATAAATTTATCTTATCTTATCTTATCTATGCTCCAAATTCAACTAGAGTGTTTACAATTTTTTGCATTCTAATATATGTTGAACTTATCTCCATTTCATCCATTTCCAAAGAATCTAGGCTACAAAGTCCCTTGATTGAAGAAAAAAATGACTTGATAGTTTGCATTTGTTTTGAAGTTTTATTTTGTATTGTATCCAATGAACAAACATGTGGGAGAAGTCTCCATATTTTTAAAGGTGTAACAATGATATTAAAACACCTTCGCCTAAAAATCACAAGAGCTAAACCCGAATCATGAAAACAACCAATAAGGAAACAAACACTAGAAGTATTGATTTCATCCTTTGTACGATTGCTTTATGCTATATATCTGACTACCTTCTTGTGTATTTGCAACTTTGTGGTTAGTTCTACACAAATTTGTTTATGTTTCGAAGAAAGGACAACTAAGTAGTCCATAAAACATCGACAAAGTTAAAGATTTCTGTGATTAAGAAGGTTTTAGTGGGATTCAATTCTTAGCAGATAATAAATATGTTGTTTATATCCTCCAGATGAAGGAGAAACCCATGTACCATAGAAGTGGAGTGGGTCAATGGCAAATGACTTCAAAATTCAGAGGTATGGTATGCAAATGACTATTTTCATTGATAGATTCAAAAAAGTTTTCATTTGATTGATTCATAAGACTTCATTTGGCTTGTTTGGATGTTCTTCCTACCAATTTGGAATTTTTGTAAAGAAGGACAACTTAATTTTTTATTTTCATGGCTATGCCTTTGACTTCGTGTAGTTGAAGGAGTAGATTTTTCTCTTCTATTACAAATCTGAAAAGTTTGTTGTGTACAAAACTTAAGAATTTATTCTTGTGCATAGAGGACATGTTAATGTTGTAGCTTCAGTCTGATTGAATCGAGCTAGAGATAATCCTTCTATGATTACTGGTTAAACATTTGACTAACCATAAATTAGACAAACTCACTTTAAGATAGATAGGTAATATTTTCTAATGTTTATTAAATTGTAAATTACAATAGAGACATATCTCCTATATATATATATATATATATATATGGGTAAGTGCACCAAGTTGTGGTGCCAAAAGGGGGGTATAAGTGGACACTTTTTTAATGAAATCAACAATTTCTGAACTTCAACAAGAATTTGAAGATAGTTACACTCAAAATTTTAAGATATGACAAAAACAAAAGTGTAGTAACCTTTTGAATTTAGTTTCTAAACTACTAAGTTTTTTCAAAATGGTTTAGTTTTAGGTTCTCAAAAAAGGGGGCCACAGAAAGTGGTACTGTTTATTCCAAAAAAACATAACATAGTACAAAGTGTGGCCCCTCTAAAATTTTAACTTTTTTTGAACTTCTTTAATTGCTCTGGTCAAAAGTTACTTAACACTACGTAGTTTATCCAAGATTTTTCTGGTAATTTTATAATGTGTATTTTTTTTAATGAATTTTTTAACTAGACACATCCCAAAAACATGAAATATCTGTGTGCTCCCCCTTAGAAATGTTTGAAAACTAATCTAAAATCAAAACTTCTTTTTTTAAAGTGTGTAGAATGGAGTCTAGTTTCTAAAAACCTAATAAGTTGTAGAATTTGATGAACGAGCTAAAATCTACAGCCCAATTAGTATATGTTAGTTTTTGACAAAAAAATGGACATACATTCAAAAAAATTTATTGATGAAAGGCTTGAAATAGTTCAAATAAAAAATAAATTATATGGTTATATAGCTAACACAGAGACCTACAATGTCATGTAACCTGATCTTATCGATGCTAAACCACAAGGAATCTTAAGGAGAGCACACAAGAAAAATCAATCATTTTTTGTATGTTTGCAGCAAAACACATCTCAGACGAGTTTACAGACTCCAAACCTTTGGGTTGGATCCCCAAGGCAAAACCAAGCCTTAGGCTTGGTAGAGTGCAAAGCTTTGAATAGCGCGTGCGCACACACTATTTAAAGCTTCTTAAATTTGAGTCTTAATAGCATGTGCGCGCTTTAGTGCGCACACATTATTGAGACCTAAATAGTGCATAGAGATGGAAGAAGAGAGGTAGAACAAGAGCGAGAGAGAGAGGGGGGGTGTGTGTGAGATAGAGTAGGGGATGGGAGAGGGGAGAGAGAGAGTAGAGGATGGGAGAGAGAGTAGGGGTGGCAGAGAGAGTACGGGATGGGAGAGAGAGAGTAGGGGTGGCAAAGAGAGAGTACGGGATGAGAGAGAGATTGAGAGTAGGGGATGAGAGAGAGAGAAAGTGAGAGAGAGAGAGTAGGGGTGGTAGAGAGAGAGTATGGGATGGGAGAGAGATTGAGAGTAGGGGATGGCAAAGAGAGAGGGTAGGCAGTGGTAGAGGGAGCAAGAGAGGGAGAGAGAGAGGAGGATGGGAGTGTGTGTGTGTGAGAGAGAGTAGGGCATGGGAGAGAGTGTGAGAGTGTGAGAGAGAGTAGGGGTGGCAGAGAGAGAAAGTAAGGGATGGGAGAGGGGGAGAGAGAGAGAGTAGGGGATGGGGGAGAGAGAGAGGAGAGTAAGCATTGGGAGACAGAGTGGGAGAGGGAGAGCAAGAGAGTAGGTTATGGGAGAGGAGAGAGAGAGAGGGGATGGGAGAGAGTGTGTGTGAAAGAGATTAGGGGATGGTAGGGGGGAGAGAGAGAGAGAGAGAGAGAGAGAAGCTTAAGAGATAGAGAGAAAGTAGGTGGTGGGAGAGGGAGTGGGAGAGGGAGAGAGAGAGAGAGAGGGGATGGGGGAGAGTGTGTGTGAAAGAGATTAGGGGATGGTAGGGGGGAGAGAGAGAGAGAGTAGGTGGTGGGAGAGGGAGTGGGAGAGGGAGAGAGAGAGAGGGGGGGGGGGGATGAGAGTGTGTGTAAGAGAGAGTAGGGCATGAGAGAGTGTGTGAGAGATAATAGGGGTGGCAGAGAGACAGGGAGTAGGTGGTGTGGGAGAGGGAGTGGGAGAGGGCGAGAGAGGGGGCGATGGGAGTGTGCATGAGAGATCTAGAGAGAGGGGGGATGGGAGTGTGTCTATGAAAGAGAGAGTAGGGGATGGGAGAGAGATAGTGAGAGAGAGAGAGAGAGAGTAGGTGGTGGGAGAGGGAGTGGGAGAGAGAGAGAGGGAGTGGGAGAGAGAGAGAGAGAGGGGGGGATGAGAGTGTGTGTAAGAGAGTAGGGGATGGGAGAGAGTAGGGGGTGGCAAAGAGAGTACAGGATGGGAGAGAGTAAGAGTTGGTGATGGGAGAGAGAGTGTGAAAGTGAGAGAGAGAGTAGGGGATGAAAGCAAGTTTGGGTCCCTTTTGATCCATATTCTATTTTTTCTTTGTTGCGCATTTTGTTGTTTTGATAGAAAACATGGGTTTCAAGTTATTGGAAGTTAGCAAACACTATTTGAAGACTTTTTGAAGTTAGCAAACACCAAATTCAATCATTGGCTACGTTATTTGAAGGCTTTTTGAATATTCTTTCTATAGAAAAGGTTCGTTCAGTCCTTTTTAAATATTGTTTGTTGATATATAGAGACAAATTTTATTATAATTTGAAATGTTATTTAATATATAGTGAATTCATTGAAATTTGTATGTTTGAATGAATTGTTATTTGAAAATGGTTACAAATTTGGCAAGTTGATTAATATATATTGTGTATTCATTGAAATAATTGTAATTTGACATATAGAAATCATCATCATGTCAAGGAAAAAACCACAAACTCAAACAAAGGAGACAAATTTGACAATTAAAAAAGATAAAATGAAACTACTACATGAACAAAAAAAATTGCAAAGTAATAATGAAGAATTGACTTTCGAAGAGAAACAAGAACCACTAATACAAAGAAACAAAGAGGAAAAATTAGAAAGATAGAGAATGATTGAGATTGTTACGCTCAAGAAGACTACTGAATTGTGAAGCTACACCATCTTCATATCATCCTCTCATGTTGAAGAGACTAATTTGTAGATCCAACGATGTACACACTCCTCCATCATGTCATGTTGAAGGCACAACATCAACATATCAAGTAGGTAATATTTCATCTTTTGCATCTTATTGCCAAGGCACATCATCTTCGATTCAAGATACGCAAAACACTCAATCTTATGTTGATGTTCAAAATGTTAAAAGAATGGAAGAGATTATAACACCTTCTAGAATTTATTTTAGAAGACCAAAATATTTGATTGATATTGATACTAACATTTGTAAATCAATGCCTGATAAGATTAGCAATCGTACTTGTCAAAGAAAAGTTAATCGTATGTAGAGATTATTTGTTGAAAAATTAAATATTACAGGTTAATGCCAATTATTTGTTGAAATGATGAAAATTTTGAAATTTAGGGCTATCATGAAGATTCTTGGGTTAAGAATGATGGACAATTCAAATTAAAAAAATATTGTAAAGAATTTAATGAGTGTTTATGACAAAGTGGGTTCTAAATCACATACCAAAGATAGTAATATCACAAGACGAGCACTTACATCAACAATAGTAACTATCCAAATGAAGAAAGCTCGACTTGTGAGAAAGACAAGTAGAACATTAAAAATTGGTAGAGGTACTCTAAGAAGAGCTATGCTAAGGCGTGACAAATTGGAAGATCCAACAAAAAATGAGTTATGGACATTTAGCGGTAGACTACTGCAAAAGAATAAAGAAATTACTAAAGTTTTGAAATCGTTGATCGAAGATTTTTGAAAAAATAGCACGTGTTTCCCATAATCAAAGGATTGGTAGCCAAAATTGTGACTCACATGCAAAACAATTTTTGGACTCAACTCAAACACAATTTTTTGCAAAATTTATTGGTATGTATTCTCAAATTCTAATAATTCAATTTTTTTTTGAGATGGGTAAACATTTTTATGTGAAGATAAATTACACACGCACAACTTCTTGTTGTAGGATACATACTGAATTTTCTATCCATTTTGATGTTTTTAAGCATATGTGTGTTTTTGCATTCTAAGTTAGTTTTGCAAGATTGTGATATGAATGAGCCACCAAGATCTTCAAGGGAATTCATATCCAACATTTTATGTGAAATAGGGGATGACCAACAATTTTGCAAGACATCATGCTTGGATGGTACATGCTTATTTTGTGGTTCTTTACAACTTTTATCTACTTGTGAACATATAGATAGTACACATGTAATTGGAAATGAAATAGTATATTACAAAAAATTTAAGACAGTAACATATGCTCTAAAAGATGAGAAACTGGGTAAAAGATGTGATTTAGTCATTAAAAAGATTTCAGTGTATGAGTTCATGAAAATTTTTCGTGAAAAGATTATTTTCGAGTATGCAAGGCATACACATAGAGCTTGATGACTGAATTTGCAATTCAAGTTGTGCAAGGATACGTTTCCACTAGATACTATTGTTTCGGTTGTAGACTTCGCAGAGAACTACACACTACAACTACAAAATGAGGTGCGAGAAAAGTAGTATACTTCTCAACAAGTTTTCATATTTCCTCACATAACATTCATGCATTCACCTACAAGCACAGAGGATGATAGAAAGATTTTGAGGGAGTGTCTTTTTTACATTAGCGATGATCGATCACATTCTAAGGAGTTTGTACATGGTTGTTTTCAACTATTTTATGGAGATTTGGCTAATAAGGGCATATCATATTGTCAGCACATTATTTGGTTAGACAATTGCGCATCTCAATTCAAAAATGCACAGATGTTCTATTGGTTGAGCAGGATGCACAGGTTATGTAGAATTCAATATATGTAGAATTTTACAGAGGCTAGTTATGGAAAGGGAGAGCACGATGGTGCAGGCACATGTATCAAAAGAACCTTAGCTCGTGAAGAACTAAAGTACGAAGATGGAGCAATATTGACAGATGCAAAATTCATCGTCCAATAGTGTAACGCTACAATGGGTCTAGATAAGGAAGGTGAGTCTACGGTTCGTACATTTTTTTGGTTAATAGATAATACTAACATTGCACTATATGAGGATTGTTGCACACTAACAAGATCGAGTGAGTTGCACTCTTTTAGAAGCTCTGATGCAGGTTCATGGAGTATCCATACACGAAAAATGACATGTTATTGTCCATCATGTGTAAAGAAAAATTGGGATGACTGTGAGTCGACTGAATAGGTGGACAAATGAGATATACGAGTTTTGGACCCAATTGACACCTATCGTCCCCCATAAGCACTTGAAATGGTAGAGATGGATTTGTATATTGACTTTGACCGCTGTCTAATCTAGTGCAGCCTGGTAATATAAATTTATATATCTTTGTAATTTCAATATGTATAGTTCTTCACGAGCTAAGACTCTTTTGATGCATGCGCTTGCACCATCGTGCTCTCCCTTCCCATGACCAGCCTCTGTAAAATTTCACATATATTGAATTCTGCACAAGCTGTGCATCTTGCTCAACCAATAGAACATTCGTGCGTTCTTGAATACAGTTGCACAATTGTCTGACCAAATAATGTGCTGACAATATAGTATGCCCATGGTAGCCAACTCTCCATAAATTAGTTGAAAACAACCATATACAAACTCTATAGTATGTGATCGATCATAGCGGATGTAAAAATGACACTCCCTCAAAATCTTCTTGTCATCCTTTGTACTTGTAGGTGAATGAATGAATGTTATGTGAACAAATATGGAAACCTGTTGAGAAGTATAATACTTTGCTTAGACCTCATTTTGTGGTTGTAGTGTGTAATTCTCTGCGAAGTCTACAACCGAAAGAATGGTATCTAGTGAAAATGTATCCTTGCACAACTTGAATTGCAAATTTAGCCATCGAGCTCTATGTGTATGCCTTGCATACTCATAAATAATCTTTTCACGAAAAATCTTCATGAACTCATACACTAGAATCTTTTCAATGACTAAATCACATCTTTTACCTTGTTTCCCATCTTTTAGAGCATATGTCACTATCTTAAAGTTTTCGTGATCTACTATTTCATTTCAAATTGCATGTGTATTATCCATATGTTCACCAGTTGATAAAAGTTGCAAAGAACCACAAAATAAACATGTACCATCAAAGCATGATGTCTTGTAAAATTATTGGTCATCCCCTATTTCACATAAAATGTTGGATATGAATTCTTTTGATCTTCATGGCTCATTTATATCACAATCCTGCAAAACAAACTTAGAATGCAAAAATACACATGCTAAAAATGTCAAAATGGTTAGAAAATTCAATATGTGTCCTACAATAAGAAGTTGTGCGTGTGATTTATTTTCACATAAAAAGGTTTACCCATCTCAAAAAATCTTTGACTTATTAGAATTTGAGGATACATACCAATAAATTTTGGAAAAAGTTGTGTCTGAGTTGAGTCCAAGAATTGTTTTGCATGTGAGTCGTGATTTTGGCTACTAATCCTTTGATTATGGAAAACACGTGTGTTATTTTTTCAAAAATCTTCGATCAATGATTTCAAAGCTTCACTAATTTCTTTATCCTTTCATGGTAGTCTACCGCTAAATGTCCATAACTCATTTTTTGTTGGATTTTTCAATCTCTCATGCCTTAGCATGACTCTTCTTAGAGTACCTCTACCAATTTTTAATGTTTTGTTTATCTTTCTTATGAGTCAAGCTTTCTTCATTTGGGTACTTACTATTGTCGATATAAGTACTCGTCTTGTGATATTACTATCTTTGGTGTGTGATTTAGAACTCACTTTGTTATAAGCACTCATTAAATTTTTTACAATATTTGTTTAATTTGAATCGTCCATCGTTCTTAGCCCAAGAATCTTCATGATAGGCCTAAAATTCAAATTTCTCATTATTTCAACAAATAATTAGCATTGACTTGTAATATTTAATTTTTCAAAGAATAATCTCCACATATGATTAACTTTTCTTTGACAAGTACGCTTGCTAATCTTGTCAGGCATTGATTTCAAAATGTTAGTATCAATATCAATCAAATATTTTGGTCTTCTAAAAAATTTCTTCCATTCCCTCAGCATTTTGAACATCAACATAAGGTTGAGTGTTTTGCATACCTTGAACCGAAGATGATGTGTCTTGGCAATAAGATGCAAAAGATGGAATATCACCTACTTGATACGTTGATGCTGTGTCTTCAACATGACATGATGGAGTGTGTACATCATCAGATCTACAAATTAGTGTCTCTTCAACATGAGAGGATGATATGACTCCAACATTAGAAGATGTTGTAGCTTCACAATTCAATTGTCTTCTTAAGCATAACAGTCTCATTCGTTTTCTATCTTTCCAATTATTCCTCTTTGTTTCTTTGTATCGATGGTTCTTGTTCCTCTTCGAAAGTCAATTCTTCATTATTGCTTTGTAATTTTTAGTGTTCACATATTAGTTTCATTTTATCTCTTTTAATTGCCAAATTTGTCTCCTTCTCTTCCTTCGTTTGAGTTGTGTTTCTTCCTTGGCATGATGATGATTTCTATATGTCAAATTATTCAAACATCTAAATTACTTACAATTTGTAAATTACAAATCATTCAAATACATATAAAAATTACAATTATATATATTAAACAACTTGCCAAATTTTTAACCATTTCCAAATAACAATTCATTCAAACATACAAATTTCAATGAATTCACTATATATTAAACAATATGTTAAATTATAATCAAAATTGTCTCTATATATCAACAAACAATATTTAAAAAGGACTGCATTAACTTTTTCTATAAAAAGAATATTCAAAAAACCTTCAAATAGGTGTTTGCTAGCTTCAAAAAAGTCTTCAAATAGTGTTTGTTAACTTCCAACAGCTTGAAACCTGTGTTTTCTATCGGAACAACAAAATGCTCAACAGACAAAAAGTAGAATATGGATCAAAAGGGACTGAAACTTGCTTTATGACCCTTTTTTGGTGATTTCACATAGCGCGTATGCACTATAAAGTGCGTACGCACTATGTGAAAATAAATTTCTCCCTATCCCACCATTCCCCATCCCCTACTCTTTCTCTCTCCCCCCTACTCTCTCTCTCCTCTCCCATCGCCTACTCTCTCTCTCTCTCTCTCTCCCATCCCCTACTCTCTCACTCTCTATCCTCTTCCATCCCCTACTCTCTCTCTCTCTCCTCTCCCATCGCCTACTCTCTCTCACTCTCTCTCCTCTTCCATCCCCAACTCTCTCTCGCTCTCGTTCTCCCACCGCCTACTCTCTCTCACCCTCTCTCCTCTCCCATCCCCTACTCTCTCTATCTCACACACTCCCATCCCCCTCTCTCTCTCTCCCACTGCCTACTCTCTCTCTCCCCTCTCCCATCCCCTACTCGCTCTCCCCTCTCCTATCCCTTACTCTCTCTCTCTCTCTCTCACTCTTTCCTCCCACCACCTACTCTCTCTCTCTCTCTCTCTCTCCCATCCCCTACTCTCTCACCCTCTTTCCTCTCCCATCCCCTACTCTCTCTCACACACACTCCCATCCCCCCCCCTCTCTCTCTCTCTCTCCCACCACCTACTCTCTCTCTCCCATCCCCTACTCTCTCTCTCTCATCCCCTACCCTCTCTTGCTCTCCCTGTCCTACTCCCTCTCCCACTGCCTACTCTCTCATTCTCTCTCCCATCCCTTCCCATCTCACTCTCTCTCAGGTCTCCCATCCCCTACTCTCTCTCTCCTCTCCCATCCCCTACTCTCTTTGTCTCTCGCTCTCTCTCCTCTTCCATCCCCTACTCTCTCTCTCTCTCTCTCTCTCTCTCTCTCTCTCCCCCTCTTCTACTCCCTCTCCCACTGCATATTGTCTCTCTCACATCCCCTACTCTCTCTCTCACACACACTCCCATCCCCCCCTCTCTCTCTCCCTCTCCCACTTCCTCTCCCACCACTTAATCTCTCTCTCTCTCTCTCTCTCTCTCTCTCTCTCTCTCTCTCTCTCTCTCTCACTCTTAGACTACTCTGTCTCTCCTCTCCCATCCCCTACTCTCTCTCTTTCATAGATACACACTCCCATCCCCCTCTCTCTCTCCTCTCCCATCCCCTACTCTCTAGATCTATCACACACACTCCCATCACCCCCTATCTATCCCTCTCCCACTCCCTCTCCCACCGCCTACTATCTCTCTCTCTCTTACTCTCTCTCCCCCTCTTTACTCTCTCTCCCATTCCCTACTCTCACTCTCTCTCCCCCATCCGCTACTCTCTCACTCTCTCTCCCATCCCCTACTTTCACTGTCTCTCTCTCTCTCTCTCTCTCTCTCCCATCCTGTACTCTCTCTACCACCCCCTACTCTCTCACTCACTCTCCCATCCCCTACTCTCTCTCTCTTACACACATTCCCATTCCCCCTCTCTCCCTCTCCTACTCTCTCCCACCGCCTACTCTCTCTCTCCCATCCCCTACTCTCTCTCTCCCCTCTCCCATCCCCTACTCTCTCTCTTTCACACACCCACACACTCCTATCCCCCCCCTTTCTCTCCTCTCCCATCCCCTACTCTCTAGATCTCTCACAGACACTCCTGTCCCCCCCTCTCTCCCTCTCCCACTCTCTCTCCCATCGCCTACTCTCTCTCTCTCTCTCTCTCTCTCTCTCTCTCCCTCTCTACTCTCTCTCCCCCATCCCCTACTCTCTCTCTGCCACCTGTACTCCCTCTCCCATCGCCTACTCTCTCTCTCTCTCTCTCTCTCCCATCCCCTACTCTCTCTCCCCTCTCCCATCCACTACTCTCTTTCACACACACACACACACACACACCCATCTCCCCCCCTCTCTCTCCTCTCCCATCCCTTACTTTGTCTCTCACTCACTCTCCCTCTCTCACTGCCTCTCCCACTGCTTACTCTCACTCTCACTCTCTCTCTCTCACTCTCACTCTTTCCCTCTAGTCTCTCTGCCACCCCCTACTCTCTCTCACATTTTCACACTCTCTTCCATCCGCTACTCTCTCTCTCTCTCTCTCACACACACATTTCCATCCCCCCTCTCTCTCCTTCTCCCACTCCCTCTCCCACTGCCTACTCTCTCTCTCCCATCCCCTACTCTCTCTTTCACACACACTCCCATCCCCCTTCTCTCCTCTCCCATCTCCTACTCTCTCTCTCCCCTCTCCCATCCCCTAGTCTCTCTCACTGGCACACTCATCCTCCTCTCTCTCTCTCTCTCGCTCTCCCTCTCCCACTCCCTCTCCCACCGCCTACTCTCTCTCTCCCATCCCCTACTCTCTCTCTCTCTCTCTCATCCCCTACTCTCTCTACCACCCCCTTCTCTCTCTCACTCTCACACTCTCCCATCCCCTACTCTCACTCTCTCTCTCTCTCCCATCCCGTACTCTCTCTGCCACCCCCCACTCTCTCTCCCATCCCCTACTCTCTCTCTTATACACTCCCATCCTCCCCTTTCCCACCACCTACTCTCTCTCTCACTATCTCTCTCCCATCCCCTACTCTCTCTCTCTCCCCCCTCTCCCATCCTCTACTCTCTCTTTCACAAACACACTCCCACCCCCTTTCTCTCTAGATCTCTCACACACACTCCCATTGCCCCCTCTCTCTCCCTCTCCCACTCCCTCTCCCACCACCTACTCTCTCTCTCCCTCTCTACTCCCTCTCTCTCTCTCCCATCCCCTACTCTCTCTGCCACCCCTATTCTCTCTCACTCTCTCTCTGATGCCCTACTCTCTTACACACACTCCCATCCCCCCTCTCTCTCTCTCTCTCTCTCCCTTTCCCTCTCCCTCTCCCACCACCTACTCTCTCTCTCTCCCCTCTCTCATCCCCTACTCTCTCTCTTTCACACACACACACACACACACACTCCCATCCCCCCTTCTCTCTCTCTCCTCTCCCATACCCTACTCTCTCTCTCTCTCTCACACACTCCCATCCTCCTCTATCTCTCTCTCCCTCTCGCACTTAGTCTCTCATCACCTACTATCTCTCTCTCCCCCCATCCCCTACTCTCAATCTCTCTCTCCCATCCCGTACTCTCTCTCTGCCACCCCTACTCTCACACACACTTCCTCTCTCTCCCATCCCCTACTCTCTCTCACACACTCCCATCCTCCTCTCTCTCTCTCTCTCCCCCTCTCCCTCTCTTGCCCCCTCTCCCACTGCCTACTCTCTCTCTTTGCCTTCCCCTACTCTCAATCTCTCTCTCCCATCTCGTACTCTCTCTACCACCCCTACTCTCTCTCTCTCTCTCTCACTTCCTCTCTCTCCCATCCCGTACTTTTTATTTGCCACCCCTACTCTCTCTCACACTTCCTCTCTCCCATACTGTACTCTCTCTGCCACCCCTACTCTCTCTCACTTCCTCTCTCTCCCATCTCCCACTCTCTCTCTACCCTCTCCCATCCCCCCCCCTCTCTCTCTCTCACACACACACACACACACACACATCCATCCCCCCCCCCCCCCTCTCTCTCTCTCTCTCTCTCTCTCTCTCTCTCTCTCTGTCGCTCTCGCTCTACCTCTCTTCTTCCCTCTATGCACTATGTAGGTCTCAATAGTAAGCGTGCACGCGCTATTAAGACTCAAATTTAAAAAGCTTTAAATAGCGTGCACGCATTATTCAAAGCTTTGCATTCTACCAAGCTTAAGGCTTGGTTTTGCCTTGGGGATCCAACCCAAAGGTTTGGAGTCTATAAACTGGTTTGAGACGTGTTTTGCTGCAAACATACAAAAAATGATTGATTTTTCTTGCGTGCTCTCTTTTAAGATTCCTCGTGGTTGAGCATCGATAAGATCAGGTTACATGACATTGTAGGTCTCTGTGTTAGCTATATAACCATATAATTTATTTTTTATTTGAACTATTTTAAGCCTTTCATCTATAATTTCTTTTGAATGTATGTCCATTTTTTTGTCAAAAACCAACATGTACTAATTGTGCCATAGATTTTAGCTCATTCATTGAATTTTGCAACAACTTAGTTTTTTAGAAACTAGACTCCATTCTACACACTTTGAAAAAAAGAAGTTTTGATTTTAGATTAGTTTTCAATCATTTCTAGGGGGAGCACAGTGATATTTCACATTTTTGGGATGTGTCTAGTTAAAAAATTCATTAAAAAAAATACACATTATAAAATTACCCACAAAATCTGGGATAAACTACATAGTGTTAACTAACTTTTGACCAGAGTGATTAAAAAATTTCAAAAAAAAAGTTAAAATTTTAGGGGGGCCACACTTTGTACTGTGTTATTTTTTTTGGGAATAAACAGTACCACTTTCTGTGGCTCCCTTTTTTGAGGAACTAAAACTAAACCATTTTGAAAAAAAATTAGTAGTTTAGAAACTAGATTCAAAAGACTACTACTTTTGTTTTTGTCATATCTTAAAATTTTGAGCGTAACTATTTTCAAATTCTTGTTGAAGTTCAGAAATTGCTGATTTCAAAAAAAAAGTGTCCACTTATACTCCCCTTTTGGCACCACAACTTGGTGCACTTACCCCTATATTACTACTAAAAGAATATTTATTTCTATGTTGTTGTCGTCAATAGAAATATGCAATCTGAAATCTACAATCGGTGGTTTCATCAATTTTAATATTGTTATGTGATTATATGCTTGGTGTTTGGAGTGCAAATCTATATATATGTTTTATAACTAAGTAGAATAGAATACTCATTGCCAAATAGAGCCTTGCAGTGTAGAGAAGGGTAAGATGGCAGAATGGAACCATTGAGCAGATAATAACTTTTTTAGTGACAAGGCACATGGAAAGTATGGACAATCACAATCTGCAGTAGGCCTAATCAACTCCCAGGTCACGGGATCCTCCTTTCATGAATGAGAAGATAAATGTAGAGGCTACTAAGCCCATTGATTTAGAGGAGCAAAACCAAATACTGCATGAATGAGGGGAACTTTTTAGTGCATTTCAAATTTATTGACGATGGCGGACCTATTGCTTATGTGTGAAGACTGCACTTCTAAATTAAGAAGCATCAATAAAACTCAAGAGCATGCTATTTTTTTATGAATCAATGACACATGACATGTGATATTTGCTAAGGGATTCTTGGTGCATGTATCATATTCTCCTTGGCATCTGGTCACCTAACTGGACATTTCCATGTTGCAACCTTCTACATTCTTATCAAAAAATGGACAATGACCTGTTTTCATCTTAATCCAGCAATTTGTAGTAGCACCTATGATTTAATAAGAAGTTTTTCAAGTTTGAAGAAAACATCGAATTTAGATGACATGGATAGTAGTAAAACATAACACGAAAAAATATTTGGTATTGAGACTTGCACTGAAGTGATCATGATAAAGGAGAGAACAGTATCAAATCTACATATCTATAGAGCCAACCAACCATTCCTAATTATTCAAACTATAGATATATGTGTACATGGAAGAACATTACTCATCGATACGAGGGAATACAAGGAATCCCTATTGCTGAGTATTGTTGATGCGTGTTTTATGAACCACCAAATCTTACAACAAAATATTGAAATATCTTACCTTGTCTTGAAAAAAATCTCACGTATGTTAAGATTGCTAGAAGATCATATGATGACATCAAGGTTCCTTCTACATCAAGTCTTGATTGTGGATTTCATGCCCAAAATATCGAGGCAAAAATATACGAACAATTTTTTTTAAAAGTTAAATAACACCATGTTTAACACATACTAAATTGAGTATGTTACAAAAAGTCTAAATGGGATAGAAGTGAGTTTCAGTTGTAATTCATAATGATGCAGAGTCAACATCTAAACCCTACTGCACCATGATGAAACCTTAGGTTTCAGTGCTACAGGAACAACTAGGTTGGGTTAAATGAATTAGTTGATTTACTATAGTTTTATGTTTGATGAAGTGTGACATAATAGTTGGAGATAGTTTGATTAGTAATATAAGTTACGTTAGGTTGGTTTGATACCCTTTTCATTTGTTTTATTACTAATACTAGTTTCCAGTTATTAACATAACCAATTTAGGTCTAATTAAAATATTAAATAATTACTAAAGAACTATTTACAATATCCATCCTATCTCCCAATCATAACCTGACTCATCCTATTACGTTATGTAGTGCCTCTCGTGTTTGCAATCGGTACCTTGCCTCTCGTGTTTGCAGTCGGTACCTTGTTAAATTTTGATCCGAGAGATACTTGTTACTCATGTTATTTTTACATGTGAGATGACTTGATGATCAAATGTTATACTTTGATTTCCAATATCATAGATGTTAGGTTACTATGTTGTTCATTTGATCATATCTGCATAATGATGCCTTTTTGAGATGACAGTATGTTTTATGATGATATGTGGTTATCCGGTATTTGGACATATCTTATGATCATGTTCTATGTTTGGATTTAATGCTATGGTTATTTACTTCTTTATTGCTTTGTGATGCTTTATGTGAAAGTGAGTGATCTAAATAGATTATTTCAGTACAACTAATTAAATGGTTAAATTAGGTTATTTAAATGCATTTATTGCTTTGGCTATGTCATTGTATGGAATTGCACTTGATCCCTGACAGTGGCACATGGAGTTAGTGATTGAACTATTCATATCTAGCCAATGTTGTCCCTGTATCTTGTTTAATGGTTTAAATTAAACATTTCGGTGATTTAATAAATCTAGACTCATTTGCATTATGTGATTAGACCTGTGAGCATGTTTGTGCATTTAGAGGTTTGCATTTGTCGCAAAAGTTTTAAAGGAATTCTGTAATTTTGGTTTAAGGGAATTTCAAGCTTGCTTTAATTTAATTTAATTCCCAACAACTTAGTTGTAGATAAGATAAGATAAGATAATTTTATTAATGTCCAACAAAAGACCATAACATGGGTCTGTGGAACTGGAAGCTTACAACCAAGAAGATAGCGGACAAATGGAGCACCAAACAGTGTCCACAAAAAGCACAATGAATGAAGAAGAAAGCAGGAGACATCACTTAAAAGATTAGGTATCCGTCTTCAAAAGGAAAAAATCCAACAGTGATTGATATGGCCGACGGCTACTAGGAGCCCTGTGGTGTAGCTGAGTGCTATGAGAGGAGTGTTGCTGGCGAAGAGGTCTACTACGGGGTCTCACTAATCTGGAATAGCTCGTGTTAGGGAAACTGCACTCCAAGTCGAAGCTAAGGGCGAGAAGAAGGTTGTGATAAGCTATGCCTGGGTTTTGACTCGTGGGAAATGATATGTAAAGTATGGTCACGAAGCTATAAGGACTCACGAAGATAGAGCACAATATAACATTGATATGTTTATGTAAAGAAATTTGAGAGGGATCTGAAATCTCTAAACAGGCAATGAAATCTCCCTCTAATCTCATAGTATATGGGGCATCTGAAAGGGAAACGGGTCTCAGATTCTGCCTCTGCTAAGGTAGAAAGTCTACAAACCTGATCCTCTCAATGGTGATCAACTTGGATCCGGAGTCGGTGCAAGCCCACCTTGAAGGAACCAAGAGAGATACACAGGGCGTGTGTCCAATGTCTGCGTAAGTAGTCAGGGCGTACAATAATCCCATCCTGAATATCTAAGAAGTGCTCAGCGTTGAATGCCATCGTCGGACGTAGACCCCCTGGAGGATCAACCCAAGTCCATATAATATACTGCCTATAGATGTCAAGTTTGATATGCCCATTCAACTCCTATCGAGAGGGGAGGAGATGAGTAGGAGCGTCTAATGAGAACTAGTAGGGAGGGAGACGGTCGATGTCAATCACAACTAATCTCAGTAGGATAGTAGCTTGAGAATACCAGCAACAGGCTCTAGTGGTTGGATCAGAGTTTGTAATAGCAACTGAAGAGTAGTAGGCTAAGTAAGGGTATCTATGTTGGCCTTCAATTGAGTCTACAAAGCCATGAAGATGGTGGAGAAGCAAGATTAGGTCAAAAATGGCTACAAGCCTGAATGGGTGGGCTCCAAACTCAACCAAAATAACATTGTGGGGGGTAGATCTATGACATCTAATAATTTGATGGAGGAGCAAAGTTTGGGTGCACTCGATCATGGCCCAATCCGAGTCCAAAAGGGAAGGACCCCATACCACCAAACCATAGAGCATTATGGGTCTTACTAAGTAATCCAAGAGGGATAGCTTAGATGATGTGTCTTGAAAGTGGTGTCTGAAGCATTGTCTCTCGATTATGGCAAGGGAATCCAACCCTTTACTGATCTGAGGTTGAATGACTGATCTCAAGCTAAAATGAGATCAATAAAACTTAACCCCAAGGTATGTAAGATGATGTAATCTCAACTTCGCGACCCTAGAAGTGAAAATGGAGATGTGAGGTCTTTAGACTATTGAAGACCATAACACAAGTCTTTTCTAGGTTCACGACCAACAAAAAGACACAAGTCTATATAGAAGCCTCTGAAGACCCTCAAGAGAAGAAGTAAGAACCACATCGTCAGCAAAGAGAAGGATGGAGATCAATACTTGGTGTAGATGACAACCATTACATGGAAGCAAGGAGTCACTGAGAAAGGCCTCAAGCTCATCAATGTAGATCCTGAACAAAGGGGGTGAGAGAGGGAAGCCCTGCTTCACCTCAATGGTGCTTTGGATAGGGTCGAAGAGGCCCTCTGTGGTCCTAAGTCTACCAAGCCGTCAGTAAGAACTTAGAAATACCAATATCTCTAAGTCTTTGAAAAAGGGCCGCTTTGGGGATGGAATCAAAAGCCTTACGAAAATCCACAAAACAATAGTAGACTTTCTTTGAGTGGTGTCGGGCCTCTTCGATAATAGCCTATAGTGTCAAGATATGATCCATGGTCTGATAGTCTACCTTGAAGCCTGCTTGGCCCTTAGCCCTACAATTTCTCTTGTCAAACTCACTGGATAAAATAGTATTCAATGCTATGGCATAAAGTTTGGCGAATGTATGCCCAATCATGATGGTCTTATAGTTCTTGGGATCTGAAGCCAGCCCAAACTTATGGATTGGGTGAATAACATGTCTCAAACATGAGTCCAATAAACCAAAACAAACCACTCTATTAAAGATGTAGAGAGATAAGGGCCCAGATCATGGTATCAAGCTTGAGGAGCTCAGCCTGAAAACCCTCCTCATTAGCTGCCTTGTTGCATCTCATAAGTTTGATGACCTCGTATATGCTGGAGGTGGAGAACAAGTGACAATGGGGGGTGTGATGGGAAGGGGAGTGAGTTGACCCGGGATGTCATACAACATGGAGACATGGGAGGCGAGGAGGCGAAGGTCAAGGGTGGACGGGGGTTAAAGACGCCAGGGGAAGATGATACACCAAAATATCTTGGGACACTGCATAAGCGTGTCATGGAGGGATCTGTCCTGCGAAGTAATAAATAATCGCTTCTTATGGTGAAGAAAGCATTTGTAAGAGAGTCGTATGTTAGTGAAAGCAGGAGTGAGTATCGAAAGCCAAGTACAAGGAGCGATGGAAAGTTTTACAGGTATCATCAAACCACTAGTTCACGGGGCAAGTATTCCGTCAATAGAGAGGAGAGCCGACTCCCAAATCGCGGTGGCCACTAAGTGAAACATGGTGGACACCTGACTGTGATCTGTGAAGCTAGCGGGATAGAGGAATCTTCTCAAATGAAAGATGAAGAGGTCTTAATCACTCTCATCGAAACTGAAATGGGTATGGGGGCGGATCTGAGTAGGGGGACTAGAGATGGGTGGCAAAGGGTGGGAAGAAACACAAATCGAAAGGCTAAGGAGGGCATGATCACCGAAGGAAAGATGGTAGATGGTAAAGTTGTGGATGTAGGGGAGGAAAGAAGCAACAATGAGGATATAGTCAACCATGCTCGCACCCAAACTGAGTCAACACGTAAAAAGCTCAGAGCCTAGGAAGTAAGAGAGGCCATTCAGAATCACCAAGTCGGACGACTCACAGAACTGGAGAAGGTGGCGACCATAGAAAAAGAGGCCCACTGTGATCCTCGGACAAACACTGAAGCCCCATACTAGTAGGATCCCTCTTTGTAGTACAAATCAAGTTAGCCCCACGATCATACTGGGGGGTCTGGAGATCTCTAGTCCGTGCATTAAAATCTCCTAAGATGATGATGTCACCCATAGCCCCAAACTTGGAGATGCTCTCTTATAGGCCTGTAAAAAGGTTCCTGTCCTCAACACTATGCATGGCGTAAGGTGAGGAAGCCGGTATAAAGTAGCAAAAAGAAATGAAGATATCTCTCTAACGACGGTTGGTGTCTCCAACACAGATCCACATAAATCTGGCATAAGTGTTAGAAAGAACCAATGCAGTAGTACTGGACATATCATGTCTAATCAAACATGCAACCCCACCAGAACCACACACTCATCTAGAAGTGCAAACCTCCTCTCTACAAATGAAAAGCCACTGATACCATGTGTAACCTGGAAGGGGTCGTGCATGACTCTCATGAGTCTCGATAACAACCAACAAATCAATAGACCCAACTGCATCGTGAAGTAAACTCGGCAAAGACCATAGGGAGCCATTGCGATTCCATTCGTTGACAAGCAAAGAGCCAATGGGGGGGCTTAGACTTGCCCAACTATTGGTGATTAGACCGTTATTTGGCTTGGGTATGTCTCACTTCCCAACCACTAGGAGGTGAGTTGTGAATAACTGCTTTTAGATTCCTTATAATTGCCCATTTCTCGTTACTCCTTTCCTCCACCATGAGACTCCTAGAGTACATTAGTTCAACTATGTGTGATTTTGTTAGGTCCTCATCAAGAAATATCTTATTGGGAAGAGGGAAGAGCTTCTTCTTTGTCTTGAGAGATTGTAATCGATTGACCAATGAGAGAAACCTAAGAAAAAGGGTGTCATCGTGTCCAAACCATGCTCTGTCTAATGTAATATTTGAAATACCCAGTTGCTCTCTAAGAAATGAGTAACCTATAGGGAGAGGGTCAATGGAGGACAGAGGAAGACCTCTAACCGGAAGGTTGAGTTCCTAGAAGTGCCTAACCCTGTCTTCTAAGAACTTCTTTTGGATAATTTTTTTGACCTCGGGCAGAGGTGTAGTGTTGGAGTTCTTGCAAGTGGAAGCCCGAGATTTAATATGCAACTTTGTTTCAGTCAAGAGATGTTTTTTTATTAACGAGCTTGGTCTCCTTGTCCTTGAGGCTTCCGATATCTCTAAAGTCTTCAATAATGGAGTTGATATCTTTTGTGATGCCTGTTGTTTAGGTGGTAAAGTTTCAGAGAGGTCTTGGATGCGTGATGAATTAGTCACAACCTGCTGGTTCAAGTCATTTAATGTCTCAAATGGGGAGTCAATAGTGTCTTGGAGAGTTTGGTTCATGGATTCGTACTTCTAGACCTTGGGAAATTGCAGAAAGAGAAAGAGTTGTGACTTTCAGAGCTGCATTATCCTTCTCTAGTAATGTCAACCAGTCAACTATCTATTGAAATGTTGTTGGATTGGGTGGGGGATCCATGATTCGAAACCGTCACTACAGAGTAACAATACTATGTAGTACTTGTATAAACAGATGCATATATGATACTATGTGACTTTGTCCAAGCACAGGGGACCATGTTTTATAACATGCATTGTGTCAAGCAGTTCATGTGGCATCAAAATAAAGTTGCAGAGATAAAGACATGGTTTGTAATTTTAATCTAATCTGGTAAATTATTAAAGGTCGGACATTCTGTCGAATAGTTCACATGCAATCTGAGATCTGGTCAGAAGGTTGTAGTGAAGGCTCTGCTAGCGGACCTGTACACTACTCCCACCTATTTCTCACGACACACTGCACCCTCCAGTTGCTCATGACACTACGTTTCCCGCTATAGTTGGCCACTCATGGAACTTGCACTCGGCAACCCATGAAAACGCACGATAGAAGAAGATTCAACAACCCACGACATCTGCACTCGACAACACGACAGAAGAGGAAAAAAAGCCTCTTACACTCGATTCACGACAATGGAATTGAATGGAATGAAATGGTCTTGCACACAACATACGGTATTGACTCCACAACAGACAACATTCGACACAAGTCTGAGCTCGGCTCATGGCACACATCATGGCTAGGGCAAGGCAGTGACTCACGTGTGGCAGCTCACAAGCGGAGCAGAGCAAGCAGCAGTAGCTTCCAAGCAGAGTGCAACTGGCAGTGACACACGAGTACGAGCTCAAGCACCGGCTCACCGTTTAGAGAAAAATATAGATTCCAATTACTTGGAATAGTCTATTTTCGTTTGGGTTGATTTAGGGTTTACCTAGGTTACCTGGTTATTCACCCTAATCCATTATTTACTCGAAAAGTGAATAACAATCCAAAAAGGAATTTCATTCCTCACTTCTCACTTTTGGAAAACAAAATTTGAGAGCAAATTTACAAGTCCTCTTCTGTAGGATTGCATTTCTGTTCGCGTAGGAGCTATGGGTGTGGGATCTTCAGGAGATCAGTGTCATTGGATTCAGCTCGAGGAGACCTTGGATTGCCGTGATTTTTAGCAGCTTTCATGAGATATTTATTTTATTGTGTTGTTTCTCGTTGTTGCCCTTTTGGCTATCAAGTAGGGCTTTCCTGTTTTGTTGTTTCAGCTTCGTTCCTTCTTCCATTTCTAGTAGTTGTATGTTAGGAGGTTGAGAACTAGTGCTCCCCTCTGTTTTTGATTGCTAGTTTTGCCCGATTGGTTAGGTATGAACATTTCCCTAACTTTTGGGATGAGGGTTTGGGGTTTTGTACCGTTATGTTGGTCATTTTTGCATACAGTGTCCAAACCCAATTTTTATTGGTTTTTTGTGTCTTATTAATCCTTGGGGTGAATGTGTTTTATTTTCATTGATTTTCCTCAACATTAATTTTTGGGAGGTTTTCACCTCGATTTGTGTGCCGCCCAATTTTCTTGGGTTTTCTTGGCATGATGTTGGTTGTGGATTTGGATTATCCGTAGGACATCAATCTGATCACTGTTGCACTTTTATGTTGTATTTGGTTGAGTGTTATTTTGCTTGTGTTCTCATCCAACCCTTGTTTTATGATCTCCGTGATGGTGGTGCATCACATATGAGCACGTGCACGTGCATTTGTAGGGTGCTTGTGAGGCCCGAACTCCCAATTGTATTTCGATGGAGTTATGTTCATTGGGCTTGGGTTGGCAATATGCATGCCTATGGGCACTCATCATGTGATGAACATGGGTATGTAGGGTAACATGGAGGGCTTCTCTCTCAACCTGGTGACTATGTCCCAGAGGGTTGGCGCGAAGAAGTTATAAACAAGCGATAACTAAATAATAAAATGTTATGTGAGCACCTAGTTAAGTCCGAAGACACAGAATGTGCACCTCCTTGGGGGAGTTGATGTTGTCGATATTAGCTTGGGCTACCTGATGCCAAGCTACTTACCCTCTAATGAGCCCCTACATACTGACCCATAGATTGTCTAACCAAGACGTGATCCACTTGCATTGTCTCATGATCTTGGTTTCAGTCATCTTTAATGTCTAGTGTGAGTGTTAGCCATGAACGTTTTCTTTATGTATGTTTGTGGTTGGATCATTATCTCAATCAACATGACAGGAGTGGACCTTACGGGTTCCACGTGGTTGGGAGGCGTAGCTACCTATACCACTACTGGGGACCAGTTTACAAAGACGTCTGTTATTCCAGTGTGATCGATGCTTGATGTTTCACTTGGTATTTTGGGTTTTCGGAGTATGTTTCCTTGTGACTTATGCTTTAATTGGAATGGTTCGATATCATGTTTAGATGATGTTAGTTATTTGACACATTCCTTTATTATGATGGTAGCATATGGTTAGATGATGTGATTCACTTAGTTGGAGTATCTATTGCTTTATTGATTAGCATGTTAGATCTTCTTGTTCTTATGATGTTATTACGTTGTAGTAGTAATACCCTCATAAGATAGCTCTGACTATCTAGTTGGTAGTTTGGGATGTTACACACGGGAAATGGGTAGGATTTTCAAGGTCTCATGATGTTATTATGGTTGGGAGGAACTGCGCAAAAGTTTAGTTGTTTTTGTACATTGCGATGTTGTTTTCCATATGTTCTCTTCTACTTTGGTTTAGATGGTTAAATGTGTTTCCATCATGTTTCTCTTGTGTTCGAGTGTACAAGCCTCGATATGTGGATCCGACACTCTCTAGTGTGGAGGTTTTATCTCTATTCTATCCCTTTGATTGTTCGTCAGAATGGTTCCTTGCATTCCTGGGCGACAGTGCTTCAGCAAAGAAGAATTATCATACAATATTGGAAAGTATTGCACACCCTTTGGAGTTTTGTCGTACGATACTGGAAGTGTATCACACAACCATAGTAACTCTATCACCTAGACCCTAAAAGTATCGCACGACAATGGGAGAAAGGTCATACGATGAAGTATTGCCTAGGTTGTATAGAAGTATCGCTTGAGTTTGAGAGAAAACCTGCTCGAGCGACCAATGAGCACTTTTCGACTTGAATGAAAGGTTTCCAAATGTGATTGGGATACCCTTTATGGAGTTCTTGAACCTTAGTGTTGGACCTTTCAAATTTGAGAAGTTTTGGATTCGAATGCGTTTGTGACCTTCATAGCATTTGTGACCTTCGTAGATGGTTAATTGTGTTTCCATCATGTTTCTCTTGTGTTCGAGTGTACAAGCCTGGATATGTGGATCCGACACTCCCTGGTGTGGAGGTTTTATCTCTATTCTATCCCTTTGATTGTTCGTCAGAATGGTTCCTTGCATTCCTGGGCGACAGTGCTTCAGCAAAGAAGAATTATCATACAATATTGGAAAGTATTGCACGCCCTTTGGAGTTTTGTCGTACGATACTGGAAGTGTATCACACAACCATAGTAACTCTATCACCTAGACCCTAAAAGTATCGCATGACAATGGGAGAAAGGTCATACGATGAAGTATTGCCTAGGCTGTATGGAAGTATCGCCCGAGTTTGAGAGAAAACCTACTCGAGCGACCAACAAGCACTTTTCAACTTGAATGAAAGGTTTCCAAATGTGATTGGGATACCCTTTATGGAGTTCTTGAACCTTAGTGTTGGACCTTTCAAATTTGAGAAGTTTTGGATTCAAATGCGTTTGTGACCTTCGTAGCTTTGTCATTTTTGGTCAGTAGTGACACTTGGAGATACGTTGGTGGTTGGATGTTGTTTAGTCTTCTATTGCGATCTTTGTGATCCTTATACGTCGATTGTTGTATACATCCATACTTGTTTTAAAAATAATATATCTTGGCTTATATATAGACGCTTATACATAGGGGACATAAGTTACCTCATTTCCCCTTTAACACCATTAATCTTACTATTTTACCTAGAGACTTATTACTCAAGAAAACTTTAATACATTTACTAAATCAAATAAATAAATAAATAAATTAAAAACTTCTATTATCAACCTAAATGAAACAAATTACTAATATTCATCACTTAATAAATTACTTCAATCTTTAAAATAAATTGACAAAAGTAATGCTAACCTACCCTTTTAAACACTACTCACTTACCAACTCACTTAACAACTAATCCCTCTATTAATCTAACTAATCTTAATTAGTAGAATACTCAACCTTATTATAATGTTCCCTACCCCACAATAACATTTACTAACTTATAATCTTTTAACTAAACCTACTTAACAACTCTAACTAACTAACTAATCCTAACACCCTACTCCCTAACCATTCCACTTGGCAACTTATCAAGTTGTCAAATCATTTCCCCAAGTCATGGGGTAGCCTCCAAGACCCTTTCACGCTGCCCCAAACCTGCGTTTTGCTGCCCAAGGAAGCCCCTTCCCCAACAAGTGCGTACGGGGTCTTCATGCAAGATGATTTAAAGGCAAAGGTTCATAGTTTTAAAAGTAAAGTTTTGGAAGCTTTTATTTCCTTTCAAACATGTTTTATTCTTCCTCCCCCATCCAAGTAAACATGCCGACACAAGAAGATTACATGGGGAGTAGTGTGTGGCTTCCAAAGTGGGGGATAAGGAAGCATGCATTGGAGAATGGGAGCCAAGAGGGTCTGAATAAAGGTTTGCCATTAATACTTTTAAATTCCTAGCTCCTTGCACCAAGAGCTATGCTGAACTTGGGGAGAGGATGAAATATTCCCTCTACTATATGGTTCAAAGAAGGGCAATACTGGATTGGGTCGATTGACAAATACTTATCAAGAAACCTTCAGATTGTATTATGAAAGTGCCAAAATGATGTAAATAAATCTACAAGCAATATTCATGGAAGAATCTGATCCAAAGTCTGAACATCAGAGCCCAAATGGAATATAGATAGGAAAACAATATCTAAATGACACCGGTAATGCTCAAGGAGAATCAACTTTCACAGCTTCAACAATTCAGACATATATTAAAGTTAAAAACCTGAATTTGATGTCTACAATGAAAAGTTGCCGCCCTTCCATTGACCAAGCTCTTGTATGGGTCTGACACGGGTCGCTCTCATCTCCTTCCACTCACAGCTTGACTCCTATGGACATCCAACTGGTCGCAATCGAATTGGAACGCCTCCTTGGTCATCCGCCAATCTTGTGATTTCGTGTGGTTTACTGTTTGCAATGGAAATCGCGTGGCAGAATATTTTATTAAAATTGCTGTTACAGATCGCGTCTTGAAAGGGCACGCATGATCTCACAACCTTCTGAATGATTGGCACTTATAGTTAACACTCTGCATCTTCCATTTTGGCGGCAAGTGGTGAGAGAATCCCGCAAGCGCTGAATAGACTTCCACCGCGTTGGAGTACCACTTAAGGGTTTCTTTGAGTCCGTCTGCTGCGGCCTGTGTCTTAACAGCGTCTCCAAGCAATGGCGTTGCTGGAAGGTAGGGCGATCTGTTCTTCTTCCATCCAATCCGCCTTCCTGCGTATTGGAAATCTACACCGGAGATTGCCCCAAATCTGTGCAAACGGAGTCGAATGTTTCCTTGTCTCCGCTGATAGCTAGTGCCCCTTTTCCTAGGCTCAAGATTGGAACTGTTTGGGAGCGGGTAGGTCTGGATGATTGATTTTCGGCTCTGTCTGAAGGATGATTGATCCGAGTTGCGCTCTTGCTAATTCCTCCAAAACTTCAACAGCTGATACCTTTTATAGGGAATCTTAATGATCACGAATTGGTCTTAGACCGCAGAACTTTGCCCAGATGAAATGACTGAGATATCACTTCCAAATTCGCGATGATTCGGATGATATTTCACACCCTCAAAATCGCTTATCCATGGGAGTTAAGGTTCCCAAAGATAGTCTGAGAATTTGCAGACCAATGGCTACAAATCGCTCCAATGGAATAGAAATCGAATCCACAAAATTGCCTGCCTTCAAAAGGGAGCCCTATGTCCTCTATTTATCTCCTTGCCGAGAAGTTTCTGGAAATTATCCGGAATCATCTTGCACTACAATTATTAACTTTATAAAATTAAATAATTAACTATATAAAGTTAGAATACAACCTTTATTTAATATTGGAATGAGTAGGCCCCGCTTACTTAATTGGAAGACAAAATCGACCCTCTTCCCATAATTATTTGCCTACGAGAGTCAATGATAGGCAAATCCCCTGTTATAATTATGTTGCTAAGAGAGGGACATGACAGAGGAGAGGTGAGGTGGACGGTAGGTGGGCTATGACATCAACATCCTTGAACACATGGGAGAAGGGGAAAGTTATGATTTAAAGGTTTGTAGGTGGTGTTTGAGACACAAAGGTAAGTGTAGGATAAAGTAGTTTTTAATTTTATAAATATATATTTATTATTTGGAAAGGTGCCTAAAATGGTTTTAAGGGGAATCTTACAGAGAATATTCTCTATAACCAATAGAGATTTTAAAATCTCCCGATACATTTTCCAGAGAGCATTTTGGCTCTCAAATAAATGAAATTTATAAGTTCTCTTTTCTCCTTCAAAATGCTAGGTTTCCCATAGGAAATTTTAAACAGCATAGTGTATTAATATTTAGTCATTTTATTGAGTGAATTTGAAAATGCAAAATTTTATATCCAAGTTAGGAGTGAGTTTAGATGGTTTATATATATTACAACATAAGGTAAAATTCGTTGGGTTAAATAAATTTATACAAGCTAAGTTTTGATGCATTTAAGATGATCGTATCTAGTCAAACATTGATTTTATCACATGATTTAAATGATGACTTATTGCATCTATCAATTAAATGAATCATATATCCATATTCTATAATAAGAACTTTCGAATTCAATGAATTAAAGCAAAGATTTCATGGAGAAAGGTAGAGAGTTTGGTAGAGAGTTTTCAACTCAAACTTTTGTAAAGCAATATAATTAGAAGTAAGATATGATGTACAATTTAATAACACTTGATCACATAACTTGCATATTTCATTTATCAATATTGAAATTATGACATTTAATCCATTCCTTTCATATTCATTTTCAACACGAATATACAACACAAGAAGTTGTATTACAACAGAGAAATCTCTAATAACATGACACCAAGAACACCATTAGTGCCTCAAGATAACTAGGTTGCTCCATCATGAGAACCTATCCACACCAACCATGGAGAGCTCACCTCCCATCCTAGGCCTCGAAAGACCACCCACCGAGCTAGGAGAACCAGTAACCGACCAGGTGACATTCAAAAACCAATTACAATGACACAACTCAACATATACTTCCCATCCAAGGTATGCACAACAAGTTTCATAATGAACCTATGACTAGGGAGAAGGTGGATTTTTCCAGGTAGGAGATGTCAATCAATAATACAAATCACATGTCTCTTCCATTTCTTTCTCTCCTTATTTCCCCAAAACAAAATCAATTTTAAATTGATAGGCAAGGGCCCATCACACCTTGCTTCCTCCCTTTCCTCATCATGAGGAGAGACTCTGCACTGACCTGAAGTCCAACTAAAGCCCTTCTCCCGTACATGGCCAGTTCTTCCCCATCCGAGGGTGAGTAATTCCAACACACCTTTCATAGTTTCCCCAATAAGGCAAGGAAAGAAACATAAAAAGAAAACAAGTAAAACCCACAATTCCCATCCCTAACATGATACAACCACATATATCCTACAATATGCAAGAACTTAACACATATAAGCAATGAACAAGAATATAACTATGGCAATGAAGAACCTACCTTCACAAAGGTTATGGCAATGAATTTTGAGATGAGCTTAATCCCCTCCTTCCTACCAATTTGAAACTTGACTTCTCTAAATGTAGAGAATGGGTGAACAACCTTCAACTCTTCAAAGAGACTCTAAATAGCCTCCAAACTTGACTTTAAGCCTCCCATGGTCTTCCCATTTGCCCTTATCATAAAGACAATCTTATAGAAGGAGTGAAAACTTTGGTAACCTCATGGAGATGACCCATTTTCGCACAAAAGAGAATTTGAGATATTTTAGGGGTCATAAATGTTGCTAGGAAGTTCCAGAAGGGTGGAAAAACTTTCTAACCCATATACATACCACTTGGGCACTTGAATTAGATTAAATTTGGCCTCTAGGATCATTTTTGGACCTATACAAGTGACTTGAAATATTTGATCTTAAAAAATCCTAAGGATGTAACCTTTTCACTAAACCTTAATTAAGGAATATTAATTTAGGTTACTAACTTAACCAGTTTTAGGTTAATGGGTTACTTTGACAACCCTAATCGACATGTCAGTACACATGCATATAACGAGTGTCAAGTGACACCATAAGATTTATTTTTTACATAACATTCAACATGTCATAAAATACCAAATGATACATGTTCAGATTATGATACAAATTAAACTCTTGACAATGAGGTTCGAATCACTTTATTGGATTCAACCTTAGTCTTATAGTTTGCACATAGGGTCAATTACTGATTCTTCGATTAATTTCATGGTTAATTATCCTCCATACTCAATTTGAATATCAATAGTTTGATAACACCACATTCATATATTTAAACCAAATTTGCATAATCATATTGATCAAAACATTAAAATTTTTATTTAAATAACCTTTCTCATTTCTGCACACATATTAAGTCATCACTAATTGCATAATTAAAGTATTTAACATATTCATAATTTTGAATCATGTACTGAAATACACCATCATAATGCATGCCTACAATTTAACATCAAATAACATGATTAAGAATTTTTAAAGTAAAACATCACACGACATAAATAATATAAGTAATGTCCAGTCATAATGTGTCAAAATAAAATGTATCAGATATGATATGATAGATCGGGGTGAGCCCTCACAATGGATAAGCTCAGTGGGTGATGTGATTTGCTAATGATCACAAGGGGACTTACGTATGTTTACTCAGATTCATTTCAAGCCGTACTTAATGTGGGAACTATCTAAAGGTTTTGCAATGAAGTACTTTTTTGGATTTTTACAAAATTTTGCTCGGTGGTTGATGTGATTTGCTAATGATCACAATGGGACTTGTGTATGTTTACTTAGATTCATTTCAAACCATACTTGATGAGGGAACTATCTAAAGGTTTTGCAATGAAGTATTTTTTTGGATTTTCACAAAATTTTGGATTTTCGAGATTTCTCACTATTTGAGATTTTTCAAATTTTCAATTTTTTTCTTAAAGTCTTCAATATTTAGCCCATTTGGATCTCAATTGTTTTTCCTTATGGATTTATTTTTTATTTTTCACTATTCTAGATTCTCCCAAAATTCCAAAATTTTCAAAATTTCTTGGATTTTTTCTAACTTTTCATTTTTTGGATTGTTCCAAAATCTCATCCTTTGGTGCTTGACAGTTTAGAAGAGGTGAGAACTTTCCACCATCATGATTATAACTATCTTGGAAAAATAATTTGTGAGACACATCAAAATGTGCATGAGACAAAATAGGGGGCATAATTTAAATGGTGTCTCAAATTCCCTTTCCTTTGGACACATTCTTCAACGCACAAAAAATGCGCTCGAAGAAGTTCAGAGCGCAATTTTAGCTTGGTAGTGGATTTTATCCATGGGATAGAAAATCCATATGGAGGGAAAAAAGTGTGCTCCATAATCTCAAACAAGCACAATTTTAAGGTAACAAAATTTGGTTGCCTTCGAGGAATTGCTTGATACAAGTGAAAACACACTCCACATTCAGCATAGAGCGCAATTTTGAGGGGGGCATAAAATTTGTTCACCATTCATTTTTTCCACGAGGAGCATTGAACTCTATTTTATCTACTTTGACACTCCATTATGGGAAGACCATTACATGCATTTTATTATCCTTGCATTGGCCTCCTTTGCCACATAATATCTTGGATGAGGACATAATGATTCTGAAAAGAAAATAAAGACTCCAAAATGCCCCACCTTTAAAGGAATCTAGAAGTGTCAATGCATTGGGGGCCTCCTTGCATATATTATTATCTCATCTAGACATTTGCACTTATAATAGTTGATCCCCTCCCAATTTTAGAGTTTGAAGGCCATGGGATGAACATATGTTCTTGGATGTGAAATTCTTTTGGGAATTCTTCCTTCTTAAACTTGTCCAGTTCACCCTCTAAGTTCATTTCTCTGCTATAAATGTTCATGTACATGAACATATTTTTGCGTTTTACTTCAAAGGGCCTCTTAACATGCAATATGGGGGATATTTTAAATTGTTGGGCTAACACGGATTCTCAAAAAAAGTAGATCTCATATTGCTAAGACAAAGATAAAAGGGCTAGGTTGGAGAATAAGGGTTCCATGCAGAATGAGTGGTGAAGTGACCAGAGGTCACATCATTTGACGACTCCATAGGTGAAATGTTACAAGCATTTTAAGGATAGAACTTAATCCAAACATAGAATCCCTAGTTACTTGATCTTATGTCATTAGAAAAAGAGAAAACAAGATCAAAAGGGGAGAAGAATCATATATTGGATCAAACACCTTTACTATGCAATAACCTAAGTGTGTGCAAATGAGTTAATTTTGGCTCAATAGGACCACTCAAAAACCTAAGGATTAGTCATGACAAGTTATAGATTCCTCTTGACTTCAAAAGCATCCTAGACATTGCCTGTTGTCAGATAGGCGTCCATAGCCCCAACGAAGTTATCTTTGTAAAACCAACAGTGATTGCTCTTTCGAAGGTTTATTCTTTCGAACACCTATGGAGATTACTATGTACCCCCAAAGCCAATTTTATCATTTCATCTTTTATTTCTTCTTTATCGTCATTTTCCATTGATATTGCATTTCTTTCTTTTCCCTTGACTCATAAGCAATGAACCTCACTATGGGTTTAGGAGTTACAGTAGCATTGAAGCAAGATTTAAAATTTTTACAAGTCATGACCTCTTCCATAGAAACTGAAATAGACTTAGAATATTAGTTAAGTGTGTGAAATGCATGTCGATCTTAGAGTTCATGTGTCAAGGCACAATGTATGATTAACCTTTGAGTCAAGTATGCATTCCAACCAGGAGGACACCGAAGATTCAAATTCTCTTCATAATAGTTATCCACAAAATGAGATAAATAAAACTTAGTGGAATTTTCATAAGAGGTAACTAAATCACATAATGCCTTTTGCAAAGAGAGACTCTCTTAACCACGAGCTACTTGGAGAAAGTCAAAACCCAAAAGTGAAATGAAAAGAAAAGAAAAAAGAAAATCAAACCAACTGAGGAAACCAAGTTAGGGGAAACCAAAAACCCTAACAACGCTGAAACAATCTAAACTACATAAAGCCAAAATTTCCACAAGGAGAGGAAAACGAAAGAAGGACAACCAAGATTCTAATGCCTCTTCTAACAATTATCCACAAAATGAGATAAATAAAACTAAGTGAAATTTTCAGACAAGGTAACTAAATCACACAATGCCTTTTGCAAAGAGAGACTCTCTCAACTTCGAGCTACTTGGAGAAAGCCAAAACCCAAAAGTGAAATGAAAATAAAAGGAAAAAGAAAATCAAACCACCTGAGAAAACCAACTCAAGGAAAACCAAAAACCCTTAGAAAGCCAAAACAATCTAAACCACATAAAGCCGAAATTCCCACAAAGAGAGGGAAATGAAAGAAGAAAAGAAAAGGGGAGACAAACCAAAAATCCCCACCTAACTAAAAGGAAAGCAAAACACACCAAAAAAGAAACCCAAAGCAAGAGATGAAGAGAAACCTAGCCTAGCTATGTATAATGTTGACTTCTGAAAGGAAACCTAAGGGCATAAATAATACTTGAGGAATTGCCTATTGATAGGCAACGAGACCTCCTTCCCTGTTAGAATCTTTAACTTGAATGCATTATCTCCCAATATTTGAGAAATCTGATAAGGACCTTTCCATAGATTCCCAAATTTGTTATGTCCACCTTTCTTATCCTAGCGATTCACCAAATCTGAGATTCAAAATTATTTAACCTTTTCCATTTTATCGAGTCATCTCATGACCACTCCTTGATGTTTGATAAACGTTTCCAATGGTTAATCTCTCTTTTCCTCTAAGTGTAATAATTGAGCCAAATGTGTCTACACTCTATCTTCACCTTCCTTATATTATTGCATGAATCATAATGTTGGAATCCTCAATTGGATAGGAAAAACTAGATCTGTTCATAGACCAAATGATCTGGAGATGTCCTTAAATAACTCTTTATTCTGATTCTGTCTTCCTAAAGTGTGAATCTCAACTGTGTATGCTAATCCTTGTTGTCTAGTAACTTCTTCGTTGCACTCAATAGATACTTGTTTGTTGATTTTGCCAATCCACTCCCTTGTGGATAGAAATTTGATGAAAACTTCAGTGTAATCCCATAGTCAAATGCCCAGTTTGAAAACTTCAAGGATCTAAATGCAAGTCCATTATCACACACGAATGCATGGGGACATCCAAACTAGGCATTGATATTTTCTTCAAGGAATTTGATGACCACCTCTATTTTGCTACTTTTTAGTGATTGAGCCTCGGTCCATCTAGTAGAAGTCAAGATGTATTGGTGGTGTCCTGAAGATGGCAGATTGATAGGACCAATGAAATCCAATCCCCATTTTGCCAATGGTTTTACTTCAATAATATGTTGTAGTGGCATGACAAGATTTATTTCACACGTTTTAGCTATCTAACATGTGTGACAAGTCTTCACATGTTCATAAGTATTTTAAACAATTTTGGCCAATAGTAACGCACCCTTGAGATTTGATGAGCCATAGCCAACCACTTCCATCACTGGTTCCATATTTACTATGTAAATGTTCAATGATGTTTCTAGCCTCTTCCATTCCAACACATCTTAGGTAAACTCCATCATGGTTCTCCATATATAGTACTAATCCTTGAAGCATAAATTGTTGACTCTTCATTCTCAATGAACGCTTTTACGTATAATTCAAGTACAATGGAGACTTACGATTTAGCAAGCAGTAAACAATTTCATTGTACCATTCATCTAGGAATACCTCTTTTAACACATACACTTGTTGTACTAACTCGAGATTGGTCATGGATAGTGTTTGAGCTAGAGCTTATCCTTGTACTAGCTTCAGCCATATTCTTGAATGATTTTCATTTGCTTTCCTCTTCTTTCTCCTAACTCATTATGCATTAGTAATGTCTTCATTTCTACATCAAGAACTATTGCCTATACCTTGATTCTTACAATGTAATGTTTGAATTTCTTTATTGGCTTTACAAAAATATAAGCTTTGTTTCTCAACATTTGGGTATCTCAATTCTGCATCCTTTAATGGTGAACTGATGAGTGCGATAGGATGTTCATCTTATTGTCATAGGATAGCTACATGGGTATGCTCTGATAAAAGGAATTTTTATAAAAAGGCTTGGTGTAATCTAGGTTCAACAAAACATGAGCGTCCACAGTTTCTTTCTTGATTTATTTGAATTCCTTTTTTGCTGTAGGTGTCCAATTTATCTTTTCTACTTTCGTTAACATGTCATTCAGTGGCCTTACTATCTCTGCAAACCTAGTTATAAACTTCCTTACGAAGTTGATGTTTCCAAAGAATGACTTCAATTCTTTCTGACTAGCTGACGATCTTATCTTTGACATTGCTTCAATATGCTTAGGATCAATTGAGATTCCTCATTTTGATATTGCATGTCTTAACATTTTTCCTTTAGTGACAACAAACATGCATTTCTTTAGATTTAAGGAAATTCCATATCTTCTACATCTTTTGAAGATTTTCTTCAAATCACTGATGTTGTCTTCTCTACATTGAGAAAATACCATGAGATCATCCATGTATATGATGATGCATTTCTATGCTAAATCTCTAAAAACATAATCCATGGCCCTTTGAAAGGTAGCTCCAACATTGATCAAACCAAAAGGCGTTCATTTGTACGCAAATGTGCCCCATTTGGTTGTAAATGTAGTTTTTAATCTATCTTCTCCTTTTACCATCACTTGATTATATCCAGAGCAGCCATCTAAAAATGACATCATTTGAGAGCCGCTAAGGAATTTTATCACTTCATCTAGTGATGGCACTGGACAATTGTCTTTATCTGAAGCTCTCTTAAGATTTCTGAAATCCACGCACAACCTTAACTCTCCATTCTTCTTTCTGACAGGAACAAGGTTGGTCCCCCACGTTGAGTGTCGAATTGGCAATATGATTTTGGTAGACAACAACTTCTTCACTTCTTGGTGTATTAGTGGCTCTAGCAACAGATTTATCGGTATTTGCCTTTGTCTAAATGGATTACTATTTGGCTTTAGTGGAATAGTATGTGTGATGAGGGAAGTATCATATGTCTTCAGATCTTCATATCCCTAAGCAATCACATCAAAGATTTCCTTCATGAGCTTCAAGATTTCTTCCTTTTCAGTGGGAGTACAAACCTTCAACATTTTCTTTTGTTCCCAAGTTTACCTTTTCACATTCCCCTCCTTTCTTAGTTTGGTACTTGAGGGCACTTAATTTGTCTGCATAAAAAATTCTTTCTAGTTCAATCATTCCCTTGGGAATGTTATTCATCCTTAAATTCATTATTTCATTAATCTCAAACTGAGCTTGCTATTAATCTCCCTCCTCAATCACTTGTGCTTCAAAGACCCTCGAGCTTGCTAGAAAATTGAGGATATGCTTATCATATTCAAACACTAGGAAATTTGTGATTTTGCTAGGAACTAATGGTTCTAAAGTTAGCTCAACTGTGAATTTTTTCACACAATCCATGGCTAGTGGCTCTAATGAACTCATAGATTCTACCAAAGAGTTAGCTAAAGGATTGCTTGTTCGACTTATTCTTTTAATGTTGAAAACATCAAATCTTTTGATTAGGTCCCAAACTCTGTTGCGATAATGACCCGTCCTTTTATCATGACATGTATATTGCTTACGAACTTCCCAAACTACTATGTTTGAATCTCCATGCACATGTAGGATTTTGACACCTTTTTGGATGACAAGGAGCAATCCAATGACTAACGATTCATACTATGCCATATTGTTTGTGCATGAAAATTGTAATCTATGTGTTGCCAAATAAGTTTCTCTGATTGAGCTGACGAGTTCAACACCAACTCCACTTCCTTTCTTTGACCTGGATCCATCAACGGATAGGGTCCATACTTGGTCATTTGGATATTCTATGGGTGGTTTTACCTTTGACTCCCTAATTTTTTTTTATCATACTCTTCTAGTCTTATTTCACCTTCTTGAACTCTTTCATGTTGTGGTTGTAAAATTTCCATATGTGACGAGTTCAGTTTTGCCCTAGTTTTTGCTACCCATTTTGGATACTTGTGCCATTGCATCTTTGCAAAAGGTGCATGACATCTCAGAATGAAAAGCATTATGTATTCTACACACCAATTAGGTAACAACAAATTCTGAATGGAGACATCTTTTCCCAATTCAATTTCTTGCTTAATGCTTTTTAGGACAAAGTTCCTAATATTCTCAAACATTGCCTCATTTAATGATGGTTTTGGGTTATTCCCAACATGTACCTTAGTGAAATTGGGAATCATGTTGGGACACCCCCCTTGATTATAACCTTGCAACATTATAATTTCTCCTATTTTAGGAACATATGATCCCAAACTAGTTTCCATGAATAAGATCTCAATATCTTCACCATGCTTGGTAATTAATAATCATAGCCTCAATGTTCGTTCTATCCTTATTTGATTAAAGATCCCCTTCCATCGAAGCCACATGTGTGAAAAGTCTATTGCACTGCATCCATTTAATTTCCTTACGTATATCCACAATAGATATATCAATATAGCTTTGAGCACATGGGCCAAAAGCTAATTGCATGTGAATATTATTTAATTCTCCCACAACTAGGACCTTTGTTTTGTCCAATGTGAGACCTTATCAGTCTAGAGTGGAACTAATCTTTAGCTTTGTACATATGCCCAAAGGCATTACATTAGTTGGTGCACTAGAGTCAATAAAGAAATTATATAACATTTTTCCAAAAATTCTAACTGATATCAAGAAAGGTCCAGACTCCTCCCTTCCTTGATAGAAAATGACTAGCTTCTGCACTTTTGGATTGAATTTATCCTTTTCTTGTAAATTAGTTCTCCCATTTTGTGGTGTTGTGGACTTTTCCACTAGAGAAGAATTATTTCTAATAATTTCTTGTAGTGGACCATTTTAGTAGATTCCTCTATTGGGTGCAACTTTCTGATCATCTAGAGAGTTTTGTACCATCCTAATGGGAAGGATTTTGAGGAACCCTAGATTCATTGGCAAAACATCCTCCGCTACATTGGTGTTTTGTGCAAAAATGGATTATTTGACATTGGATGCCCCTCTTGGCAGATGTGATGCATTTTGAGAAGCAATATTTGTAGAGGCATCATTTAAACTTTCCAACAATCCATCTCTAATTTATAGAATTTTCATAAATTCATATAATGGAAGTCTCACTTTGATTTACTTGAATTCTTCTTGTACATAAAAACTCAACCTCTTAAATTCCTCTCCAAGAGGACTTCCTTTCTATTTTTATTCTGAATTTTTATTTTTCCTTTGTTCTCCTTGTTGTGTGGAAGATTGAAGATTATTTCACCCCCTCTCAACTTGTGAAAAATTCATCATGGAGGACTGACCTATCTCCTTGAGAGTTGGTGGGTTGTTAATACTTAGGTGAGTCTATGAGGGAGCCAAGATTATTGCTTGCATTAAGATGTAGAGGAGTTGTAAAGTTATTAGGAGGAATTGATGATGTTAATGGCTCATGATTCTTATAATTCCTTTGATATGTCTTTATTGGAGCATTTCCAAATGTTTTTTGAAAAGCTTGTACTTCACTTGTTCCTTCCACCAAAACATTGTCGTATAGGGGAGGGAGGAAGAATCCATCCCTGTGTAGTGATTCATTCGGGGACGCTAGTGGAAGTTGATTTTTTTTGTGGAACTTGATATCATGGCATCTCCACAGGATCATTTGTTGAAGTAGGTGAAAACTTCTGATTAGCTTGTATTGGCATATAATCCTTAGATCAAGGGGAGGAAACTTAAAATCACCAAAAACCAATGCTTGATCATATCTCAGTGTTGACACTATCTCATATCCCGTAGGAGGAGGATTCTCAGATGAGGAAGAGTTCCTCACCTCTCCCTTGAAAATATTAGTTGTTCTTTGAAATTCCTAACATTGTAACTCAGAATGTTGATTTGTCGTAGATAGTGGTGCTTCTGCCATGAAAAATTTATCGGCTGGTCAATTCTCAGAAGATGGAGGATTGTCCAATCGTACAGGTATACCTTGATTATTGGATTTGTGTTACATGATCTCATTTGATGCCCTTCCTTGCGACATCTAGAATTATTATTCTAATGACCTTGATTGTTGCTTAGTTATCCTTGATTACTTTCATGAAATCCTTGACTGTTTCCTTGGTTATTGTCACAATGCGGAGGGGGATTCCCTTCATAACCTCAGTTGTTACCTTGATATGATTGATAATTCCATTGTGCATTTTGTAACTAATTATTCTAATTTCTAAGGTAACTAACCTTAGTGGATAACTTTTTCACTTGTACAATCGAATCCTTCATCTCATCTTTTTCTTCTTGAGTCTGTGTAGAAGTTTTCATGTTCTGAAGATAAACAGGTTGTGTGGGTGTTTCCTATGACATAAGAGCTCTAGGATGCAACACCAACTAGTTAGGAGGGGTAAGAACTGGATTGATAGTTAGAGCATAATTCAACACTCCTTGATTCAATGTATTTGAATTTTGAAAGTAGTTGGGTGCTCCATTCATTGTTGCAGATGATTGCAAACTAGCCCTCTCAGCCTCAACATTCACTTGAATTAGACTTGAAGGAGGTGGATGAGTTTTTTGAACAAACATGCATGTGAAATAATCTAGGGCTGCATAATAGATAGGTCATGCTACATCATCTCCTATGCGGTAAGGATCACACAATCTTGAATAAGCCCTCTAAAATCGACTATTGAAAGCATTGATTGGTTCACAGTCTTGTCTCGTTATCTCAATGAACTACCTATACAATTCAGCAGGGGTGATAGGCAATCTAAACGTCCCAAGGAATGCATCCTTCAATTGTTGCCATGTTTGTATTGATTTTTAAGGTAGGTTGATATACCTATAGAATGCCTCCTCTCCCAATGAATAGGGGAATAGTCTGCAAGAAAAGTCCTCTTCTTGCACATTTCTATTCTAGAGGACATCCTGGAAAATCTTAATGTGCACATCAACAGTGCGATTGACATCATTCGCAAAGAATTTAGAAAAAAAGTGTTCAGGGTTCTTTGGCATATTGTGCTAGGCAACAAATGTTGCAAAGGGTGATGCATTCTTGCTAGGTCATTGTTGGAACTTTTTGTTGTACAGTTACAGGTGCAATGACTTGTATATGTATTTGTACAAACAATTGTTTAATTTGTAGAGTTCCTTGTGGAACTCCTCCTTGGGTCGACCATTGTGCTTGACGCTGAGGTGGTGGAGTTTGGAATATCCTTGTAAGATCAGCTACAGTTGCGCGATTTTAACCTATAGATTCTTCTTTCTTGCCTCACCTAGGCTTTGGATCAAAGTTCAACTATTGTAGTTCGTGCGCTCCTAAGTGAAAGTCAAAGATCTTTGATGTACCTTTGGCAGGGATGAATTAATGTGCTCTAGTATGTGAAACTTCTCTTAAATCTTTCATTCAAGCCCTCCTTCTAGTGCCAGTTTTTGTTGATGTGTGTTTTATGACCCACTAAATAGTAGAAAAAAACATGCTAAGATTGCTAGAAGATCATATAATGACTTGATGAGGGGTGCTCCCCTTAATACCATAAACCATAATAGAAACAAAGAAACAATAACAAATGCAAGAACAAAATATGGACATCTTATTTGCGCCGTAAATGCGGAATTACAGAATTCACAAGTACAATATGCTAACCCACATGGGCACCTTCATTATAGTCTTCTGCAAGACTAAGTTGCGAACTACCACCCAGAGCTGTCCTAGACAATGTTCGGGTCTTTCTTAAGTAGGCAATTTTATTGTAATATCCTCCCCTGATTTGAACTTTGACTTGTAGAAATTTAACTTAAGGAATATTGTCAAACACTTTGTATGCAAACTCATAAAGCTGATTTCCTCAATAAATTGCTTTCCAATGAGTAGATTTACGAACAACTATGAAGTGACATTAAAATGCATAATACACATCATAACATTTTCACAAACACTTGGCACACATTCAACAGTATATGAAAAATCTGGAAACTCTTTCAATCTGCTGATAAAGGGTGATTTTTAAATGTAGATGTGCACTTACAGCTGCCTTAAAGAACAACTATTTACACTTGTAGTCAACAATTATTATGCAAAGTATCAAAATTTGATAGAAGAAACCTGGAATTAGTTGCCATAGTATTTTGCAGATGTAGTCGGTAGCCCTCCAAACTTCTAATCAGCCGGAAAAACAAGTAAACTTGATACCAAGACTGTTCACGCCGTACTATAGCAAAATACTGTTCATACCGACTGTAGCAAAATACTGTTCATGCAGCACTATAGCAATAACTAACTTCAAATCTGCACCTCAAACCCTTGTAAATTTCTTTATGCGAACGCCCCAAATGAGACCCAGTGTGTTTCCTGAAGTGAAAACACCCTTGATCCTCCTGACTGTGTCTTCCAACAGCGAAGAGAATGCTAGCAAAGAGGGATTCCATCCTCCAAGCCCGATAATCAGATATCCAGCAACATAACATTAATCTTCATCCAAACATACAAAAAAAAGCTCTTCCATTTCTTTTCTAGTGTTCTCACAAAAGCTCAATCCTTCGTTTTCTCAATGTGGGATAAAACATAACTCCCTTTATGTACCTTATGTCTCCAATGTGTTATAAAAATAAAGGGAACTCTTTTAATTTAAATATTTTCCACAAACTATAGTCTATGCATTAATAAAGTTAAATATTTAAATTTAACTTTATAAAATGGCTTTATCAATGCATAACAAATCTTATCAATGATAAATAAGTTTTCCTGTCGATTTTAAACAATTACCATCGACATACCACTGTGACTGAATGTCCGGCCATGTCCAAGATGACTTACTATAAATAGTAAGTATGCCCAAAGTTGCCCCAGAACCCCTCAGAAAGACCTGAAACTGAAACTATCTAGGCCAAATGGCCTCTAAGCCTCTTTAATGTCCTAGTTAGCCTACGGGACTGTGGGGAAATAGGCTAATGACAACATCATGCTATGAATGCTAGAAAGGGGACATTACATTTATGTTGTCCGAGAAGGTTCTAGATGCTCAAACTTAATACCTAGGGCCGATAGACCCTAACAATACATATAGAGTTGGCTAAATACATCTTTGACAAATCATTTTAGATATTTCGAGTAGCCCAACTTTCGAAGGCCATAACTCTTGAATTGTTGCTCCGATTGGCTATTATAACCACTTTCCGGAAACAAAAGCTCTTGATCTGCAAGCTTGGAATGGTGCAAGTGCTCTACCATCAAGTTTTCAAACCTCATTCGGGCATTCTAAGGCCTCCAACTGTCAACTTGAAGATTTTTCTGCAATTTTTTCCATCGAAAATTCGTAATAACTTTTCTGATACTTAAGCTAGAGTAATAAGATTTTTATGGTAGGCTTATAATTCTAAAATGAACCTTGATGTAGCAAATGAGAACATTCCGAGCTCGTATGAAAAAATTACTAAAAATAGTAAGCCTCCAAAAATAGTAACCACGCTGTTTACGAGTCCTTATTAAAATAGAAAAGACTAAAAAGAAAATATTTTTGGGTGATGCAAGATTGCTCTTACACCTAGGATACTCCTACACCATGACTTCAAGGTTCCTTTTACATCTAGTCTTGATTGTAGATAAGCTCGATGGTTAATGTGATTTGCTCATATTCATTTCAAGTTGCACTAGATGTGGGAACTGTCTAAAGGTTTTCTAAAGGTTTTGCAATGAAGTACATTATTAGATTTTCACAAGGTTTCGGATTTTCAAGGTTCCCCACTGTCCAAGATTTTTCAAATTTCAAAAATTTCAAAAAATTTCAATTTTTCTGAGTCTTCAATATTTTTCCTATTTGGATTTAAATTTTTTTGCCCTTTAGATTTTTTTGATTTCCTCATTCACCTGAAATTCCCAAAATTTTCAAATTTTCTTAGATTTTTCAAATTTTCAATTTTTTTTTTTTGATATTTCCAAAATCTCATTCTTCGGCACCTAATGGTTTGGAAGATGACTATCCTGGAAAAAAAATGCACGAGATGTATCAAAATGTGCACGAGACAAAATAGGGGACATTTTTTAAATGGTGTCTCAAATTTCCTTTCCTTTGGACATATTCCTCAATGCACTAAAAAATGCGCTCCAAAAATGGTGGAGAGCATAATTTTGTTTAAGTCATGAATTTTTATCCACAAGACAAATTTCTTCGTGATGCCAAATGTGCGGTCCAAAAATTTCAGAGTGCACTGTTTTGGCATGGTAGTGGATTTTATACATGGGATAGAAAATCCATAAGGAGGTAAAAAGTGTGCTCCACAAACTCTGGTGAGACCATTTTTAAGGAGGTCACAAAACTTGGTTGCCTTGGAGGAATTTTGAGGGGGGCACGAAATAATTCATTGACCATTTGTTTTTGCCATGAGGAGCATTGAACTCTGTTTTATCTATTTGGAGACTCCATTGTGGGAAGATCATCGAATGCATTTTGTTCCCTTTGCATTGGCCTCCTTTGCCACATAAAATCTTGGATGAAGACTGTGTGATTCTGCAAATAAAATAAAGACTCCAAGATACCCTAAGTTTGAAGGAATCTAGAAGTGTCAATGCATTAGGGGCCTCATTGTATATGATATTATCTCATGTGGAAAGTTTTGCACTTACAATAGCTGACCCCCTCTCAATTTCAGAGTTTAAGGGCCATGGGACGAACATATGTGCTTGGATGTGAAGTTCTTATGGAAATTCTTCCTTTATATACTTGTCCAATTCGCTCTCCAAGTTTGCTTCTCTGCTATAAATGTTCATGCACAGGAATACATTTTCATGTTTTACTTTAAAGAGCCTAACCTATTGAGACAAAGATAAAAGGGCCAGGTTGGAGAGCAGGGGTCCCATGCAGAATGGGTGGTGAAGTGACTAGAGGTCACAACAAGTATAAGAAATATCTTGGTCATTCACATGAAAGCATTTCCAATGCCCTGTGTACACGACTCATTAGAGATTTGTGAGCTATGAAGATCCTCAGGACCGAGTCAATACATCAGACCCGTGTCTGTTGAATTCGTACTCAGATTATGTTGATCTAGTTTTAGTAATTTGAAATCTATTTTATTGTCCACCGAATCTCTTTGTAATTCATGATCATTGATATTAATTTTCTACATTTAATTTATTGTTTTGCTAACTACTTAATTTGACTGCATTCCGAATTCAACTCCAGTGTTTACAAATTTCTGCATTCTAATATGTATTGAACTTGTCTCATTTTTTCCATTTGCAAAGAATATAAGGCACAAAGTCTCCCCCATGAAGAGAAAAATGATAGCTCATAAATTAATTTGTTTGTGTTGACTTTACAGCTTGCATTTGTATTGACTTTGGGTTTTAAAGTTTTATTTTGTATTGATAAGGTTTTAAATTAGATCAACACAAGCTATCAAAGACCTCATACCTTTTTTTCTTTTCTAAAATTCACCATACTTGTATCCAATGAAAAATAATCTGGGAGAAGTCTTTATATTTTCAAAGGTCTCACAATGATATTAACAAACTTGAAGTAAAAAAATCATAAGACAGAGACCAAAGTCATGGAAAAACCAATAAGGAATCAAACACTTGAATTGATGATCTCATCTTCTACATGATTCCTTTATGCTTTATTACTGACTAGTTTTTCATGTATTTCCAATTGGGTGGTTAGTTCTACACATTTTCCTATGATTCATGGAAAGGAAAAATAATTAGTCCATAAAATGGTGAGAGACTTGAAGAAGGTTCTAGTGGAATTCAGTTATTAGTAGACAATAATTAAGTTCTTTGTAGATTAAGGAGAAACCTAAGTATCATGATAGTGGAGCGGGTCGATGTGGAATGGCTTCAACCTTCAAAGGTATGCAAATGTATCTTTTCATTTCTAGGTTCAAAAAAAGTTTTCCTTTGACTGATTTTCAAGACTTATTCAGCTTGTTTGGATGTTCTTCCTACCAGTTTGGATTACTTGTAAAGAAGGAAAACTTTGTTTTAAATCATAATGGTTATGCTCTTGATTTCTTCTAGCTGAAGGCGTAGGTTTTTCCCATCATTGAATTTTTTTTGTTATGGTCTAAATCTGAAAAGTTTGTTGTGCGTACAAAACTTAAGAATTAATGTTTGTGCGCAAGGAAAGCCTTATAAATTGAAAGTTTGTGGTCTACCTAACAATTTTGGATCATAAATTTTTGCTATTAATTTTTATACTTTTAGTCAGATATCAGTATATAGGATTTGCCAAAAAATCTTGTTGGATTTTTTATTATATCAGTCTTTAACTACTGGCAATTATTTTGTTTCTAAGGTTATATTTTTCTAGGACCACCCTTACATTATCTTCACCTAAGCCTATATTTATGTTGTTATCCCTCATATTATGGTTATTTTGGTCTCTCTAATATTATCATTATTTGAGCCTATATATTTAAACCAATGGTATTCGTTGATCCAACATTCTTATTTAATGAAAAAAAATATGCAGTGATGTCAAACATTAAATTTTTTAGCCAAGGCACAGTTGTTGCAAAATTCTTTGTGTAAAAAAACTATAATCACATTGAGGATGATCTTTTAGTGATATTGTTTGTAGTTAGATTATAAAGATGTATGTTTAAAAACTATAATATTGTGTTTCTTTCAATTTTCTTCAAACCCTCCACATTGAAGTCGTTCCCTATTTGGATAGTTATGTTGTTCTTGATCTGTAACCAAGCTATAGTGAGTTCTTTTAGCTACAATCAAGCTTCTCCATAACATTTGGCATGATTCTTTTTTTCTCTATATCAATCCGATTTTCTTCTCCTACTAGTAAAGGAAATCATTTGTCATTTTCCTTCATTATCTTTGTTATTCCCTTGTCTTTATGTTTGCGTTTCTTTATAGTTTAGTAATGAACACTCGGATCCAAGAGTATCAACAATGAGGAATAAGAGTTAATCATTGTCACATGCTATGAGGACAAAAATATTAATGAGGCTTCCAGTAGGATCTACAATGAATTAGAAGTTATATGTGTTGTCTCCCCTGATGTTTTGCATTGATTTAAACTGAAAAGAAGGGAGGCTAATATCAAGTTTTCTAGTTTTGATTTCTTTTAAATTTACTAGAAAAAGTATCATCTTATGTACTCTTTTTGTCCCTTACCTTTAGCTTTCCAATAAGCCTCTCTAGATGGTGTAAACCTATAGTGGCGTCTACATACCTCTCTATTTCATAGTTCATGCACATTGTTGGGTGGATATTTTGCAACCGACAGTTTTGGGTAAAATCTAGTTGCAAAATAGGATGACCAGCCACGTGTGAGATAGAGTCTCTCATACCTTAAAGGGAAGGCTCCCCCTTCTCACCATTCCTTGGATCAACTCAAGGTAAGCAAAAAGTTGAGAGATTTTGTAAAAAGGGTGTTACCAATATTCTTTCCTCTTAACTTTCAAGAAAGAATCCACTTACCCGTGGAGCGAGTAATGGGCAGGATGAAATCTCTAACCACACTTCTATCTAAAGATGAAAACAGTGATATCGATAAATCAACACTAACTCAAAGGTTAGCTAAAAGTGTACTGGTTTGGCTCTATGTTTGGTCGTACTTCTATATGAAAAAACTTTACTAATAGGGCACAAAGACTTCCAAAAGTAAATATATCTTAACTAATTTGTGAATTAAGAAAGAAATATAAGCTACAAACAAAACTTCTAACTATATATCTCCACAATTTCTCCTAGTCAAAGCTTTGGCTCCAATTGCTTCTTAACTCTTTTATATTCAATTATCAAGAACACAAGATTACATGCATCAAAGATAACATATGCGAATTATAGGAAAAGCTTCTAATTCACACAAGTAACAATCTCACTCAATCAAAATTGAGTCTTAATTGCTCATTTGTATTCACTTTTCTCTCAAAATAGTGCTACACAAACAAAGTTTTGCTAACACAATTTCTCCAAAGCTCTCTTGCATACAATAAAGATAAAAGATGATTTTACAATGAGGGAGTGCTCCTTTATATAGGCAAAGGAGTTGAGAAAAAGATGGAAGAAAAAGTGGGAGCAACTCAACCAACTTTGACTCGGTCTTACTAATGAGAGAAATTATTGGGTTATATGCAAATACACATGCAACTCGCATTACATGTAATTACATCCTTTCATGCAATGCATCCTCTTGAACTACAAACATGAAAGAAGAAGAAGAAAGACAACAGAGAAATGAAACAATCCTAGGGATTGTTATGAAGGGCCTTGTACTTGGTGATGCTATCCCAAATGATAACAAGATCATGAGTTTTTGTATTTCTTGCCACTGCATTCATCTTGATAACCATGGTCTTGCATCTTTTAATAATGTCTGACTCTCTTTGATGAATTGTCCATTGTCATTTGAAAACTTGATGTGATCAAGCTTTTTTTCATTCAAGTTGTTATGGATTCTTCTTTGTAGATTGCAACATTCTGGAATCTCTGACACTTTGAAAAACTTCTTCTTGATGGTGTCTGGAAGTAAATTCAGAATAAACTTCCATCAACACCTTTAACTCTTCTTTTGAAAGAAAGTTCTTGGCGCATTCCCACATGAACTCAGGTTCTCAAATAACCATCCGAAAAATGGAGACCGAATGAACTACCATTTTTTTGAAGTACACATTCTTTATTGGATGTCTTCATTCTTTATAAAAATTCTAGCATATCTTGACTTGTTGTAGCATGAAAGTTTCGAAGGGATTGAATCCATGAAAGCTTTAAGATTTGAGTTACAATGATTAATTTGAGTTACAATGATTAATCTATGAGGAATGGGTATTCGAAGTATGGATTAGATACTTATGAAACACATATGATGGTTGTAAATGAACCAAAAAATATATGTAGAGGAGGAAAACGGTAGGCAGAGAGAGAGAAAACATGAAGTGGGTGATGAATATGCTTTGGGACATGAAAGTGAAATGCAAGGGAATGTGTGTAAATGAAAACCCTTGACTTTTAAAATGTGGCTTGGGCTTTCAAGATGTCATTGCACAAAAAGTGGATTACATGTATATGCAACATGTAATGAGAAACAAAAAGTTAGATGACATACATATGCTAATGGAGGATGAGCTTACATATAAGTGCGTGTAAAGGATGAGATAAAATGCTTTATGACATGGAATGATGGAATTACATGTACTTTTCTTATGAAGTGTAAGTGCATATGGAAGGAATGAATGCAATGTGCCTTGAGGTGAAGTGAGCTTTGAGGAAAGTTGAAGTCCAAGTACATGGGAAAAGATGCACATGACATGTAATGATCCCATTCTCCATCCATGTTTGATAAGATAATTTTTTTGAGTAACGAATGATGTAATTCCCTAAAAAATGACATCCTTATATATTTTTCATGTTTGAAGGGATGTGTCTCTTCTAATGTGATTATTATAATTTTATTTATATGATTAATCTATTATTAAAATTTTCATAATTTTTAATCTTTATTTGATTATTAATTATCATAAGTATTATTTATTCTTTATCATCTAATAACTATACATTTCAATCATAATATTTGATGTATTACTATTTTATATTATATTTATTATAATATTAATATAATATTATTATTATATCAATATGTTAATATATAAATTATGTTATATTATGGTAATATATTGTTGCAAATGTATTTGCATTGCCTCTTATGGTATATGTTTTTCAATGGTAGCGATAACACTCTTATTTATATCAAGGAAGAGACATGGAAAGACATGTCTCCTCAGGAGACATGTATATCCATTATTATCTAATAAATATAATAACAAATGATATATATATATATATATATATATATATATATATATATATATATATATGTATAACTCCACTTTAGTCTCATAGTTTATCCAATTGAAGCTACCAAACATCAAAACTCCCTCTTAGCTAGGGATGATAAACATGTGACCATATATTACCTTAATGCAGTATAAATATATTGGTAGTAATGGCCTCCTGAATGTCAACTCATTTGATATTCACCAAGTACTTTTTATAATGGTCTCTTGAACATCAATTTGCATAACATTCACCATGTACTCAAAATTGTTCATAAGGTATGTGCACACACATTCTTATAATGCCTACCCTATGAACATCCACCATGCAAAGTATAATCTATCATGATCTACATAGACATCATAAGGTATCCATCATAATAGAAAATTAAGTTATTGTAAAATTGTCACCTTTCAATAACTTCTACAAATACAAGTGATAATCATTTGGAAGTCATCACTTTCTCATGATGTACACAAGGGGTAGGCCCATTAAATCATGCAGTCACATACATGATACAAAAAGTTTACATGAAGTTAAAACTCCCTTTGATTCTGATATAATCAAGATCTTTAAAGATCAACTGAAACAGTCATCGATTTTCTCTTTCAAACAAATGTGTAAAACTCTCTCTAAAGCTCAATCTTTTGAGCTTCTTTACCTTTGAAGAAGTGTCAGACTCCCTCGGAATCTGATATCAATCAATTTGCACAACATTCACTATGTCCTCAAAATTATTCATAAGGTATGTGCAGGCACATTCTCATAATGCCTACCATATGAACATGGCCGTGCAAAGTATAATCTATCATGATCTGCATAGACATCGTAAGGTATCCATCATAATAGAAAATTATGTTTTTGTAAAATCGTTACCTTTCAATAACTTCTACAAGTACAAGTGATAATCATTTGGAAGTCATCAATTTCTCATGATGTACATAGGGGGTAGGCCCATTAAATCATGCAGTCGCATACATGATATAAAAAGTTTACATGAAGTTAAAACTCCCTTTAATTCTGATATGATCAAGATCTTTAAAGATCAACTAAAACAAATCCTCTATTTGCTCTTTCAAATAGATGTGTAAAACTCTCTCTAAACCTCACTCTTTTGAGCTCCTTTACCTTTGAAGAAGTGTAGACTCCCTTTGAATCTGATATCAATCACCATTTTCCTGCAATAACATTCTCAGAGGAAAATGTCAAGGCAAACAATACTTATAATACAAAAAAGAATGTTAGTAGTTTAACTCATACTTGTTACTAACAACATAAATATATTTCTCATTACTATTATGATTCACATTATAATTCTCAAATGTGTGTGTGTGTGTGTGTGTGTGTCTATATATATATAGTTATCAAAGATACTCCCACTTATAACATCCATATGATATTAAAAATAAATGAATATTTACAATTTGATTCTTACTGATAAAACATGCCTCTATACTTAGTGCCTGAGGCCTCTAGCTCTTATAGCCATATGCCTCATCCACATTTAATATATATCAATGGTCCATATAAGAAATGGTGGTCTTAATCTTAACTTTGCATGTTTATGTTCTTATTTGTCAATAATATTTCACCTTTATTTCTATCAAGCCTTGATGTGGTCAGGTACCGAATGTCCGTAATGGGACCTTCATGTCTTTAGCACTATGATGATATTAATCTCAACATTTTTCATCACAAGTAGTTGTATTTATTTCTTGTTCAATTGCATAGCTAGCTTCATGTTCATCCTCAGCCCTTATCTTATCATCTACAATTTCCCTTCATTACCATTCCCATGCTTGTGGTGATGTGGCATGTGGACCCTTATGTGGTAGATAAATCTCTAGTGATTTCCTTTGTTGATTGCTCCATAAATTTTATTTCTTTGAATGACATCCCTTCCATATCTCGTATTAGGATCCTTGCATAGCTTTTAACTAATAAATGTCCACAACATTATATTTTATTGAGATTGGTTGTGGGGTGTGTGCTAGTCATAAGTGGTCTTTAATATGTATGTTGATTATGTCATCTTCCCTATTTCCTCCATACCTGCAACAATGTTGGCACTTTGTTTCATTACATTCAATTGTATATTCTCCCTTTGAATTATTCTACTAGCTATGTTTGTTATTTTACTTGTTGTTGCTTATTATAAACTCTTGCTCCATGTCATTGACCTGCAAAGGTGGAGCAATATGAGTCGTCATAGTTTGAAGGCCACCCAATCCCAATTTGGGCTCAACCTAAATCAGACATCCTTGGTGGAAGACAACGAGAAATCACAGAGCCTCATTGTGGCCTTCATGAACATAGAGCACAACAAGAGTGCCATTGCCCATTCTCAGCAACTTCTAGCCCTCACAACTTGCAGGCATCAACAAGAAGATTACCCTAATTTCCTACTAACTCAAAGCCCATGTGGTTGTCATCTAGTTGATACTATTCCTTCCTCATCAATGTATTGATGATGCAATGATTATTTTCTATAGTTGATATGAATCACATCTCTAATTTTCTTACATTTGTATCCTTGTTATGATACCATGTTGGTTTTCAGTGATCGCTGCAAATGTATTTGCATTGCCTCTTAATGTATATGTTTTCCAATGGCAATGATAACACCCTTATTTATATTAAGGAAGAGACATGGAAAGACATGTCTCCTAAGGAGACATGTCTATCCATTATTATCTAATTAATATAATAACAAATGATTATTTTATATATTATTAATATAAAAATGATAAATATATTATTAATATATTTTAATATAATATTAAATGATTAATATATATATTATTGACATAAAGGTCAATTTGTCTATCATTGACTCAATACTTAGTCAATTGGTTACATTGCTACTGAGCTTTATACTTACTACTGAGCTTATCATTCAGTTTGCAATGTTAACCAAGTGATTCAATTTTTCCTGAGCTAAGTAGTCAAAATACAATGTCTATTGAGTACCTAAGTCAGTTTGCAGTGTTTTTCGAGCTACATAGTGTTTACCGAGCTTTAGAGACAAAGTTCAATACAAATCGAGCGTAGCAGAGGCTACTGAGCCAATCAGTGGAAGTGAAGAAGATCGTAGTGTTAACTGAGCTCTATAGTGTTAACCAAGTCCTACAGTGTCAACCGAGCTCATAGGGTTAACAAAGTGGATCTAGTGTTGACCAAGTGATCCAATTGATATTGAGTTTCTTAGAGTTCATCGTGCCAAACAATGTTGACCGAGTTCAAGCTACTTGGAAGTGATCAGTATGGACCACGCTTCAAGTTCAATTGAGTGCCAAATATTGTTGAGCATTGACAGTGTTTGGCATGTATCAGAACATCACCAAGTTTGTCTTTAGAACTCAAGTTACAACAGTTGGGCTGACTTTGTAGATTATGATGAAATTGGTATTGTAGCCAAGTCCAGTAAGTTGTAATTTGGATTGGTATATATGTAATACATTGTATCATATCCAAATAAGATGTGAAGAGAACATGATGAGCATAAGTGCAAACTAAAGAAGGCTACAAGTAATATAAGTGACAACAAAGTATTATCTATCACAATCAGGTGATCATTATATAATTCAAGGAATCTCAACTAGCAAATTAGAGTTGCGGATTAGAGGTCAACCACTGGTTCATCCTAACAGGTGCATTAGTCAAATCCTTTAATAGGGCAGACTTAACATTCTTCACTAAATCTCGTAATCAAGTGCATACTTCATTGTATGTTTGTAAATCCTTTGACAAGGTGGACCTCATAGTCCTCATTGATCCTAACAAGGCAGATCACTAAAAATGGTCAATTATAAGCCTTAACAGGTTATCCTTATATTGTAGTACTAATGCTTGTAGGTATCATCCCCACCCTAGTTTTACTTTCTTATTGGAATATTTCTGGGTTACCTTATCTTGTGTCAAATTGTTATGAATGTTTATTTGCTTTCATTCTTTCATACATGGAATTAGATCAAAATATTAGATGAAGGATTAATTGGTGAAGTAAGATAAAGTTTTATTGGTTCCTAATTTACCCCTCACCTCTCAATAACCTTACCTACCTTATATTTCCAACAATTGGTATCAGGGATATTTAAGTTCTCACATTAGAAGTTTAATAGGTTGAGAAAAGATCAGAGGCAATGGAGGTATACAGGCTAGATAAGGCTATTGACAATGAAAAATTAGATCTTAAATTGGCCATTAGACAACTAAAGAAAGAAAAGGAGCAAGTCTCTCAATCATTGAAAAGAAGGAAAGATCTTGTAGTACAAATGAATAGAAATATCTACACTGAAGAAAGAATTGAAGATATTTATCTTGAAAGAAATTTAGATGAAGTTGATGAAGCAATCAAAGATCTATTAGAAAAGAATTCCAATCTTCAAGAAGAAGTTGGAAAGCTGAAAAGAGAATAAGAAATTCAATTAGTGAGATTATGTGAAGTCATGGAAGAAAAAGCCAAAGTCAAAGAAGAGATAGAAGAAAAGAACAATGAAATTCAAAAACTATCCCTTCAACAAACAAACTTCATTGATCAACTCACCAATGCAAATGAATAACTTATGAATCCAAGATAAGAGAATGAAAGACTATAGAATGATCTCAAGACTAAAAAGAAAACCTATGAAAGAATGATGAAATCTTAGGAAAACATGAATCAATTGAATTAACTAAGTTAGTATAGACACAAAGGCAAAGCTGAAATAAGATACACAAAAGAAGGTGAATCATCTCAGTAAGGAGCTAAAAAGAATCAAAGACCTACTTGCAATCATTGTGGTAAGATAGGTCATACATAAAACAAATGTTGGAGTAGTAGCAAAGAAAAATTCAATGGAAAATGTTACAGTTGTAATAAGCATGGTCATAGAGCAAATGAATGTAAAGAGAAATCTAAGTTTGAAGGTAAATGTCACAATTGAAAGAAACAAGGACAAAAATCCTCAGAATGCAAAACCAAGCAGAACAAATTGTGAAAGCAATGTTTGGATAGGATTACAATACATGGTGCAAATGTCACTACTATGGTGAATTTGGGAACATTGGAGCAAATTGTGTGAAACATCATATGAGAAAAATAGACACTACTAAGAGATGTTTTATTTGTACAAAACTTGGACATCTTGCCAAGAACTATATGGACACAAGTAGAATTGAAGATGAAAAGAAAGCTAAAGATGACAATATCAGACAACAAATGAGGCAACAATGGGTACCAAAATCTCTAGAGAATGCAAACTATGATCATGAAGTGAATGATGACCAAGTCAATGAGCTGGGTGGTTCAAACACTTCAATTTAATTCCTTGTAGAGATCACTGGAACTGTGATTCAAAAGAACTAATCTAACATCAGTTCCAACTAGCAGAAAGAACAATCCAATCAACTTTCAAGTTGCATAGGGATCACCTAGCATAATAGAAAGTAGAAGACCTTACTGAGCAAGGTCAGGTCTCAAGATTTTACCGAGCAAGGTCAGGTAGAACTAGAAAAGAGAACTCTTGCTGAGTGGGATGGAAGAGGAATGAAAATTAGCAGTGTAACTAACATGGAACTAAAATTTGGCATTCATGTCATTGTGCATAAGATTTACAATTTGAGTAGATTAAATAGTGTATCATGTGAAACTGTCAATACTCACTTACAAGGTTGTGGAGAATAACCTATCCTTTGACCTTGCCAAGTTATTGTTGAATCAATTCAACAAGAATATGGAGAGCATCAGAGGATCAAAGAATAATCCATGTAAGTTTGGATCTCTTCTAACATGTTTATTCATCATTATTCAGAATTTTTTCCCTTCCAAAGGTATAGTAGCATGGAGGAAAGATGTTCCTATTTTGTATCAGATTAATGAAGATATAGTAGAGATGTGTCAAAAATTTGAAAGTATCATGGATAACTACTCTGAAAGATTCAAGAAGAAGCTGAATAATAGATATAGAATCCCCTAGAAACTTGTTAAAGATTACAAAGATGATATTTGTTTCATGGTGGATTGTGAAAAAGTATATATTCAGGCAGTCAGACCTAGAGTGGCATGTGTTAAGCCTCTAGAGTATGAGGTTAACATCGATGACACCAAGGATATCATAGAGGCTCTGCTAAATGATTGTGTGGACCCCAAAGCTACATACTTTGATACATATGATGAAGCAAAGGAAAGAATAGAGCTTGAGATTAAGTTACATCAAGTAGTCAATAAAGCAAGAAAAAGAGTGGAAAAGTTACTAAAAGGCACAAAGTGAGTAGGTTCCACTCTAATTCTTACTAAGGGAAAAGGTGATGATGTTGAAGAAGATGATGCAGACGATGAAGAAGAAGAAGCAAAATCTGAGGAAGAAGATCCTCTAAGGAAGAAAGGAAAGATTATCATACTAGACCTACCAAGTCATCCCCTGCTATATTCACTAGAAGGGTAGCCAAATCAAGGAAGAAATTGAAGCTAGGCGAAGATGAAGCTGAGTAGATAATCCTCAACAGATCTCCACGAACACTTCAGGAAAGATTAAAGAAAATGGAAGAAGGAGTTGACATGGAAAATTTCAAATCTCTTAAGTATGAGACTAGGAACATAGATGAGAAAAAGAAGATTGAGGGCATGCTTATGTCAAAGTTGGGCAAATGGAAGTACTCACCAGATCAGCTTGCACAACAAATTCCTAATAAACTTCTACAGGTAATCAAACCTAGATGGGAAAGTGCAACAAAGACTGTCAAGGACATCTTTGAGCAGACCTTGAAGCAACTCATGCCCAATCTCAGTAAAAAGGAGGTGAAAGAATCCTTGAAGAAAAATGAAGTGAAGTTCACTCTTAAATTCAACACATGTATGATATTGATGAAAGACATTGAATATGTAGTGAAGGCAACCACAACTACATGAAAAAATATTTATAAGTTGCATCAACCTAGTGACTTTATTGTACATGTTGATGACAATGATGATAAAGATGAGGAAGAGGATGTAGAAATAAAAGATGATGAGATTGATGATGTCAATCTAGATGATGAGGAGGAAGAACAAGAAGCTAATGGAGGAAGTCTTCCAGAGATACAAGGTATTGAGGAGACTAATTTAGAGAAAATTGTAGTAGCAGTCATAGCCTCATTTCCTCACTCTCCAAGCACAACCTTAGTGCAATCTGGCTCAGAGATAACTTCTATCAAGTTGGTTGTGGATAAAATTCCTACACCAAGCACCCAACCAAGCTCTTAATCTATTTAGTTGAATGTTACAATGACAGAAGTTCCCAACACTTCATCTGTCAAGCATCAAGATCCTCCATCATCAAGCTTGACCGAGAAGCAACAAGGTATTTCTGTCTCAATATTTGTTGCTAGTCAATCAGTTTCCACAATTGTTTCCATTCCAAATGTATCTATAGCAAGTAAAATGATAGTTGATAAAGAGTCTCAACTAAATACTGAAGTCCTAGACAAGCGAAAAAAAATTCTTTCCACCATTCTAAAGGAAAGGGGAAAAGAAGTTGAAACTATTGATATGGATGAGGATATAGTTATTTGAAATTGAGATATCTCTACCCTCACCCCTAATCAAATGAATACCATGGGAGAACTACTAAAGAAGAGAGCTAAGCAACGAAAGCTTAGAGAAGACAAGAAGAAAGAAAATCAAAATTCTGAAGACATAAAGGGCATATTTGGTGATGCTCTAAGTATTGAGGTTCATAACACAACCTATTTTGGATCAATTAGCATATATTGTCCACAAATTCAATGAATGGACATGAGAAGCTACTTCACAGAGCATAAATGAAATTTGAGAACAAAGTGTTAGAACAAGTTGCATAGAGAATTGCAATAGATCAAGTAGAGTTAGCTACTATTCTTGGTTCATTAGAAAGTTTTGTCAATAATATTGTATCACTATTTGTCAAATTAAATGATACATCTATCTTCACAAAGGATGTCAAGGATAAATTATCCAAGATAAATGAAGACATGAAGGCAAGTGCACACCAATTGTCACTTGACCCAAGCCATACCTCTACACATTATACAAAGATTAGATATTTGACTAATCTGTAGGCACAACTATTGAAGGAAGAAGTCAGGATCAGGCCCACGCTTGCAGAAATCCAAGGCATGATTCTTCCAAATATGGATGGATTACAGAACCACATTGCACATGCAAAGACACTAATCCATGATAAAAACTTCTCCATAGCTGATCACATGTTGAAATTATTGACATAAGTTTAGATTGCATTGCATGCAAGGAAGGTTTTGCAGAAAAATTGGGACAAGACAATAGTACTTATTCTGAAGGTACATTCTAAATTCTTGTCATATTTTGGTATTATCATATAGTTATTATACACCTTTGGCATTTATGTCAAAAATATGTAAAAGAGGAGAGTATACTATACCTTGTATGTATATATGGGAGATATATGTATTGGGGAGCAATATAGTCTAGTATGAATAAGTATGCAATACCTTTACAAAAGCAATTTTGAAAAATCAGAAAAACAGAGTATGCTACCAAGCGACAACAGATGAAAGTCAAAACTGAGTTGAAGACACAGAATGATGACTAGGGAAGTTTTGAATTATAGTTTTTTAATGATCAATATTTTTGTCACTAATGCCAAAGGCAGAAATTGTTGACATAAAGGACAATTTTTCTATCAGTGACTCAACGCTTAGTCAACTAGTTATATTGCTATTGAACTCTATAGTTGCTACTGAGCTTATCATTCAGTTTGCAATGTTAACCAAGTGATTCAGTTGTTCTTGAGCTAAGTATTCAGAATACATTGTCTACTGAGGACCTGAGTCAGTTTGTAGTGTTTGTCGAGCTACACAGTGTTTATTGAGCTTCAGAGAGAAAGTTCAGGGCAAACTAAGTGTAGTAGAGGCTACCTAGCACATTAGTGGAAGTGGAACAGATCATAGTGTTGACCAAGCTCTGTAGTGTTAACCAAGTCCAATAGTGTCTATCGAGCTCATAGGGTTAACAAAGTGGATCTAGTTTTGACCAAGTCATGTAGTGTCAATCGAGTGATCCAGTTCATACCAAGTTTCTCAAAGTTCATCGAGTCAGATTGTGTTGATCGAGTTCAAGCTACTTGGAAGTGTTCAGTATGAGTGGCGCTTCAAGTTCAATCTAGTGCCAAAGATTGTCGAGCATTGACAGTGTTTGTCATGTATTAGAACATCACTGAGTTTGTCTTCAAAACCTAAATTACAACAATTGGGCCGACTTTGTGGATTATGATGAAATTGGTATTGTAGCCGACTCCAGTAAGTTGTAATTTGGATTATTATATATGTAATACATTGTATCATATCCAAATAAGATGTGAAGAGAACGTGATGAGCATAAGTGCAAATTAAATAACGCTACAAGCAATATAAGGGACAACAAAGTATTATCTATCACAGTCAGGTGATCATTATATAATTCAAGGAATCTCAACCAGAAAATTACAGTTGCAAATTAGAGATCAACGATTGGTTCATCCTAATAGGTGCATCAGTTAAATCCTTTAACAGGGTAGACTTAACAGTCTTCACTAAATCTCCTAATCGAGTGCATACTTCATTGTATGTTTGCAAATCCTTTGACAAGGTGGACCTCACAGTCCTCATTGATCCTAACAGGAAAGATCACCACAAGTGGTCAATTTTAAGCCTTAACAGGTTATCTTTATACTACAGTACTAAAGTTTGTAGGTATCATCCCCACCCCAGTTTTACTTTCTTATTGGAAGATTTCTGAGTCGCCTTATCTTATGTGAAATTGTTATGAATGCTTATTTGCTTTCATTCTTTCATGCATGCAATTAGATCATAATATTATATGAAGGATTAATTGGTGAAGTAAGATAAAGTTTTATTGGTTCCTTATTCACTCCTCCCCTCTTAGTAACCTTGCCTACCTTATATTCCCAACACACACACACACACACACACACACACATTATTGCACTTTAGTCTCATAGTTTATCCAACTGAACCTACCAAACATCAACATATATAACCTTATATTATATTCATTTATCATTACATCAATAGAGAATAGTAATGTATTTAACTAAGATCATTTTATATCATCTATCTATCTTAGGTGGAGAACACTATAATTAAGGTTTTAAGTGGGGGCCATGATAGTCTGCCTCTCTCGAGTTTGCTTGACCTAAAGCAATCATTGAGTTAGTATACAACGGTCTATGCAAGAATATATGAATGAAGATACAAAGTAGACACATTAATGCATGCAGACACAATGCAAACATGGGGTAGACAAATGAATGAATGAAAACACAAAGAAGACACAAAGAAAACATATTAATTCATGAAGACACGATGTAGACACATAGTATACATGTTAAAATCCTTCTTACAATTTGAAATAAGAAACGATAAGGAAATGTTTTAAAACTTTGATTGTGATAGTACACATGTTAGAATCCTTCTTACAATTTGAAATAAGAAAGGATAAGGAAATGTTTTACCACTTTGATTGTGAATGTTGTGCTCCTTTCCTCTATCTAGAAATCAAAGTTTTTGAAGGTGCATATTTTATCAGCTTTCCTTTAGCTAGTACTACAATAGGGTGTTTAATTCCCTAATGGATGGTGGATTTACTACTACTCGAGTTTGAACATGCTTAGCTTGGGGCTCCCTCAGATCTTTATCCATATTAAGATTCTCTTGCCCCAACGCAATTGATTTACTCCTCCCCTTGTGCACACTCCCTATCCATCATGAATTGAAGCACAAAGATTTTGACTAATATCCATTTCTAAGATCTTTCTTTATAATTCCAAAGGTGTTTGTTCTTGAAGGTCGCAATATATAACCTTTGGAGAAAGAGAGGATTAATGTGTCTAAATAGATATGTTGGAGGCTACATATAGATTAACAACCAACACTTCCCTTTAGATAGTATTTTCCACCAATGTTATATGAGGGTAAGTGCACCAAGTTGTGATGCCAAAAGGGGGGTATAAGTGAACACCTTTTTCCTAAAATTTACAAATTTTGAACTTCAACAAGAATTTGAAGATATTTATGCTCAAAATTTTAAGATATGACAAAAGCAAAAGTCATAGTCTTTTGAATCTAGTTTCTAAACTACTAATTTTTTTTCAAAATGGTTTAGTTTTAGGTCCTCAACAAAGGGGGCCACAAAAAGTGGTACTGTTTATTCCAAAAAAAATAGCACAGTACAAAGTGTGGGCCCCCTAAAATTTCAACTTTTTTTTGAAATTCTTTAATCGCTCTGGTCAAAAGTTACTTAACACTATGTAGTTTATCCCAGATTTTTTGGATAATTTTATAATGTGTATTTTTTTTTAATGAATTTTTTAACTAGACATATCCCAAAAATGTGAAATATCTATGTGCTCCCCCTAGAAATAATTGAAAACTAATCTAAAATCAAAACTTTTTTTTTTTCAAAGTGTGTAGAATGGAGTCTAGTTTCTAAAAAACTAAGTTGTTGCAAAATTCGATGAACGAGCTAAAATCTATAGCCCAATTAGTACATGGTGGTTTTTGACAAAAAATGAACATACATTCAAAAGAAATTATAGATGAAAGGTTTGAAATAGTTCAAATTAAAAATAAATCATATGGTTAGATAACTAACACACAGACCTATAATGCTATGTAACTTGATCTTATCGATACCCAACCATGAGGAATCTTGAAGGGGAGCACATAAGAAAAACCAATCATTTTTGGTATGTTTGCTGGAAAACACATCTCAAACCTGTTTATAAACTCCAAACTTGTGGGTTGGATCTCCAAGGCAAAACCAAGCCTTAGGCTTGGGTTTAATGCAAAGCTTTCAATAGCGTGTGCGCCCTATAGCACACACACACAATTTAACTTTGCATTCCCAGTAGCACGTGCACACTATAGGGCACACACACTATCAACACCTAAATTACAAAACAAAACTACGTGGGGGGGGGGGGGGGCGCAAGGGAATAGCTATGTGTGTGTGTGTGAGAAAGATAGAGAGAAAGTAGGGGATGGGAGAGGGGAGAGAGTACAAGATGGGAGAGAGAAAGTGAGGAGTAAAGGTGGCAAAGAGAGTATAGGATGGGAGAGAGAGGAAGTGTGAGAGAGTAAGGGTTGCAGAGAGAGTACAGGATGCGAGAGAGAGTGCAGGATAGGGGAGAGAGATTGACAGTAGGGGATGGGAGAGAGAGGAAGTGTGAGAGAGTAGGGGAGGTAGAGAGAGTACAGGATGCGAGAGAGAGAGTAGGGGTGGCTAAGAGAGAGTGTAGGATAGGGGAGAGAGATTGATAGTAGGGGATGGGAGAGAGGAAGTGTGAGAGAGAGTATAGGTTGGGAGAGAGAGATTTAGAGTAGGGGATGGGGGAGAGAGAGAGTAGGCAGTGGGAGATGGAGTGGGAGAGGAAGAGCGAGAGAGAGGAGAATGGGAGTGCATGTGTGTGAAAGAGAGAGAGAGCATGGAATGGGAGATGGGGAAGATAGAGTAGCTCAAGAGAGAGTAAGGGATGGAAGAGAGAGTAGGCGATGGGAGAGGGAGTGGGAGAGGGAGAGAGAGGGGGGATAGAAATGTGTGTAAGAGAGAAAGAGAGAGAGAGTAGGGGATAGGAGAGAGTGAAAATGTAAGAGAGAGTAGAGAGGGGGAGAGAGAGAGTGAGAGTGAAAGTGAGATTGAGTAGGTGGTGGGACAGGGAGTGGGAGAGGGAGAGCAAGTGAGCGAAAAAGTAGGGGATGAGAGAGGAGAGAGGGGGGATGGGTGTGTGTGTGTGTGTGTGTGAAAGAGAGAGAGTAGGGAATGAGAGAGGGGAGAGAGAGATAGAGAGAGTAGGAAATGGTAGAGGGATGGGAGAGAGAGAGAGAGAGAGAGAGAGAGAGAGAGAGAGAGTAGGCAGTGGGAGAGGGAGTGGGAGGGAGAGAGAGGTGGAATGGAAGTGTGTAAGAGAGATATAGTAGGGGATGGGAGAGAGTAGGCAGTGGGAGAGGGACCGTGAGAGAGAGAGGGGGTGGAATGGTAATGTGTATTTATTTATAAGAGAGATAGAGTAGGGGATGGGAGAGAGTGTGAGAGATTGAGAGAGAGTAGGAGGTGGCAGAGAGAGCTCGTATGGGATGGGGGTGAGAGGGGAGAGAGTAGGGGATGGGAAAGAGTGTGAGAGTGTGACAGAGTAGGTGGTGGCAGAGAGAGCTTGTATGGGATGGGGGAGAGCGAGAGAGAGAGAGAGAGAGAGAGAGAGAGAGAGAGAGAGAGAGAGAGAGAGAGAGAGAGAGATTATGAGATGGAAGAGCATAAGAGAGAGTAGGGGATGGGAGAGAGAGAGTGAGAGTAAGGGATGGGAGAGAGAGAGAGAGAGTGGAGAGGAAGAGAGATAACTTGAGAGAGAGATAGTAGGCGATAGGAGAGGGAGTGGGAGAGGGAGAGGGAGAGAGATAAGGGGGATGGGAGTGTGTGTGATAGATGTAGAGAGTAAGGGATGGGAGAGAAGAAGAGTGGGGGGATAACAATGTGTCTGTCTATGAAAGAGAGAGAGTAGGGGATGGGAGAGAGTGTGAGAGTAGGGGGTGGAAGAGAGAGAGTACGACGATGGGGGTGAGAAAGTAGGTGGGAGGGAAAGAGAGAGGGGGGATGGGAGTGTAAGAGAGACAAAGTAGGGGATGGGAGAGGAGAGAGAGAGTAGGGGATGGGGGAGAGAAAGTAGGTAGTGGGAGAGGGAGTGGGAGAGGGAGAGAGAAGGGGGGGATGGGAGTGTGTGTGTAAGAGAGACAAAGTAGGGGATGGGAGAGAGTGTGAGAGAGTAGGGGATGGGAGAGGAGAGAGAGAGTAGGGGATGGGGGAGAGAAAGTAGGCAGTGGGAGAGGGAGTGGGAGAGGGAGAGGGAGGGGGGATGGGAGTGTGTGTGTAAGAGAGACAGAGTAGGGGATGGGAGAGACTGTGAGAGTGAGTAGGTGGTGGCAGAGAGAGCTCGTACAGGATGGGAGAGAGAGAGAGAGAGAGAGGGAGTGGTAGAGGGAGAGGGAGAGAGATAGGGGGATGGGAGTGTGTGTGACAGATGTAGAGAGTAGGGGATGGGGGAGAAGAGAGTGGGGGGATAAGAGTGTGTGTGTCTATGAAAGAGAGAGAGTAGGGGAGGGGAGAGAGTGTGAGAGTGTGAGAGAGATTAGGGGGTGGCAGAGAGAGAGAGTATGGCAATGGGGGAGAGAAAGTAGGCGATGGGAGAGGGAGTGGGAGAGGGAGAGAGGGGGAATGGGAATGTGTGTAAGAGAGACAAAGTAGGGGATGGGAGAGGAGAGAGAGAGTAGGGGATGGGGGAGAGAAAGTAGGCGATAGGAGAGGGAGTGGGAGAGGGAGAGAGAGGGGGGATGGGAGTGTGTGTGTAAGAGAGACAGAGTAGGGGATGGGAGAGAGTGTAAGAGTGAGTAGGTGGTGGTACAGAGAGCTCGTACAAGGATGGGAGAGAGAGAGTGAGATTAGGGGCTGGGAGAGTGTGAGAGAGAGTAGGGGATGGGAGAGAGAGATAGTAGGCAGTAGGAGAGAGTAGGGGGTGACAGAGAGAGAGTACGACGATCGGGAAGAGAAAGTAGGTGGTGGGAGAGGGTAAGAGAGAGGGGGGATGGGAGTGTATGTGTAAGAGAGATAGAGTAGGGGATGGGAGAGAGTGTGAGTGTGAGAGAGTAGGGGATGAGAGAGGAGAGAGAGAGTAGGGGATGCGGGAGAGAAAGTAGGTAGTGGGAGAGGGAGTGGGAGAGGGGGAGAGAGAGGGGGATGGGAGTGTGTGTGTGTAAGAGAGATAAAGTAGGGGATGGGAGAGAGTGTGAGAGTGAGTAGGTGGTCGCAGAGAGAGCTTGTACGGGGATGGGAGAGAGAGAGTGAGATTAGGGGATGGGAGAGTGTGAGAGAGAGTAGGGGATGGGAGAGAAAGAGTGAGAGTAAGGGATGGGATGGGGGAGAGAGAGAGAGAGAGAGAGAGTAGAGAGGGAGAGAGAGAGAGAGATAGTAGGCAGTAGGAGAGAATGTGAATGTGAGAGTAGGGGGTGGCAAAGAGAGTACAACGATGGGGGAGAGAGAGGGGGGATGGGTGTGTGTGTGTGTAAGAGAGACAAAGTAGGGGATGGGAGAGAGTGTGAGAGTGAGTAGGTGGTCGCAGAGAGAGCTCGTATGGGGATGGGAGAGAGAGAGAGTGAGATTAGGGGATGGGAGAGTGTGAGAGAGAGTAGGGGATGGGAGAGAGAGAGTGAGAGTAAGGGATGGGAGAGAGAGAGAGAGAGAGAGAGAGAGAGAGAGAGAGAGAGAGAGAGAGAGAGAGATAGTAGGTGGTAGGAGAGAATGTGAGAGTGTGAGAGTAGGGGGTGGCAGAGAGAGAGTACAACGATGGGGGAGAGAAAGTAGGTGGTGGGAGAGGGAAAGAGAGAGGAGGGATGGGAGAGAGAGTGTGAGAGTAGGGGATGGGGGAGAGAAAGTAGGCAGTGGGAGAGGGAGAGAGAGGGGGGATGGGAGTGTGTGTGTAGGAGAGAGAGAGTAGGGGATGGGAGAGAGTGTGAGAGTGAGTAGGTGGTGGCAGAGAGAGCTCATACAAGATGTGTGTGTGTGTGTGTGTGTGTGTGTGTGTGTGTGTGTGTGTGTGAGAGAGAGAGAGAGAGAGAGAGAGAGAGAGAGAGAGAGAGAACTTGAGAGAGAGATAGTAGGCAATAGGAGAGGGAGAGGGAGAGAGAGAGTAGGAAGAGAGAGAGGGTAGGGGATGGGAGAGAGTAGGGAGGATGGGGAGTGATGTGTTTTCACATAGTGCGTATGTGCTATAGTGCGTACGCATTATGTGAAATCACCTAAAAACAGTCAAAAAACAACTTTGGGGCCCATTTCATCCATTTTTTTCTTTTGGTCTGTTATGCAGTCTATTATTCTGACAGAAATCATGGGTTTAAACATAGCAAACATTATTTCAACACTTTTGGAAGTTAGCAAACATCAAATTCAATCATTGGATATGTGATTTGAAGACTTTTTGAATATTCCTTGAATAGAAAAGGCTAGTGCAATCTATTTTAAATATTGTTTGTTGATATATAGATACACATTTGATTATAATTTGACATGTTGTTTAATATACAGTGAATTCATTGAAATTTGTATGTTTGAATGAAATGTTATTTTGAAATGGTTAGAAATTTGACAAGTCGTTTGATATATGTTGTGTATTCATTCAAATAATTATAATTTTTATATGTATTTGAATAATTTGTAATTTACACATTTTAAGTAATTCATATGTTTAAATAATTTGGCATGTAGAAATCATCATCATGCCAAGGAAGAAACCAAAAACTCAAACAAATGAAGATAGAGAGAGAGATTTGACAATTAAAAGAGATAAAATGAAATTACTACATGAGCAAAGAAAATTGCAAAGCAATAATCAAGAATTGACTTTCGAAGAGAATCAATAACCACCAGTACAAAAAAACAAAGAGGAAGAATTGGAAAGACAAAGAGAATGAATGAGATTGTTACGCTCAAGAAGACAATTGAATTGTGAAGCTACACCGTCTTCCAATGTAGGAGTCATATCGTCCACTACACCATCTTCCAATGTTGAAGTCATATCATCCTCTCATGTTGAAAAGAAACCAATTTGCAGATCCGATGATGTATACACTTCATCATGTCATGTTGAAGGCACAACATCAACACATCAAGTAGGTGATATTCCATCTTTTGCATCTTATTATCAAGACACATCATCTTCGGTTCAAGGTACGCAATACACTCAACCTTATGTTGATGTTCAAAATATTGAGGGAATGAAAAAGATTATAACACCTTCTAGAATTCATTTTAGAAGACCAAAATATTTGATTGATATTGATATTAACATTTTGAAATCAATGCCTAAAAATATTAGCAAGCGTACTTGTCAAAGAAAAGTTAATCGTATGTGGAGATTTTTTTTGAAGATTTAAATATTACAGGTCAATGCCAATTATTTGTTGATGTTTGTTTGTACATGGTTGTTTTCAACTATTTTATGGAGATTTGGCTAACAGGGGCATAACATATCGTCAGCACATTATTTGGTTAAAAAATTGTGCATCTCAATTCAAGAATGCACGTATGTTCTATTGGTTGAGTAGGATGCACAGGTTGTGTAGAATTCAATATATGTGAAATTTCACAGAGGCTGGTTATGGTAAGGGAGAGTACGATGGTGCAAGTGCATGCATTAAAAGAGCATTGGCTCGTGAAGAACTAAAGTACAAAGATGGAGCAATATTGACAGATGCAAAATCTATCGTCCAATGGTCCTTTATAATGATGACCAACCAAGCAATCTATATTTGTGGTCAAAATTTAAGGTCAAAATTTAGGGTTAAATGTACTAGTGAGGGTGCCTTGAGCAAGTGTACCAGAGGAAGAAGCATCCCCCATTGCTCCAAAAAGAGATAGGATTGAATTGACTATGGTGGGGACATGAAGGAGAAGACTAAAGAAGAAGAACACTCCACCCACCACAAGTCCTAGAAATAATCATAGAAGTTGAAGTAGAAGAAGAAGAGGGTGAGAAAATTGAATATTTCCCCTTGAGTTAGAGGACTTTCTCAACACGGGAAACAGAAGAAGAAAGGTGAAGAAGATCAACCTTGACCCCTCCATCTGTTGAAAAGGAACCCATTGACATTTCAACATTAGAGGATGAACAACAACAATGTATAGATGATATTGAGGGGCAATAAATAGATGTCTTTAATCCCTCCGATTATGACTTCATTCCAGTAGGTACTAAGATGGTGGGATAAAAGATAAGAGATACCCCCAGGAGTGAATCCTTAAGAGAGGACTAGAGTCAAATGCCACCTCTACCTCAAGAACCTTTGGCCATTCCACTACCACCATCTTAGGACTTAACATTTCTGGACAAAGGCTCAACCACTCCACTTCCTAAGGCTACATAAATAGGAGAACAAACAATGGAGGAAGTTGAGCTCCCAAAACTGCAAGCCAATGAAGTATTAGAGGAAGCGCAAATACCTAGAGAGCCTCATAAAACTCCACACAATATAGAGGCTAGGACCTTAACCCAAGCACATATAGAGACTCCAACTATTGACCTTTCACAAAGGGAGAAGACTCTAGAGAGGACTAATGAGGGGAAGAGGCATGCAACAGAAACCACCTCTTTAGTTAAGTACATGTCTCCAATGGGCACCACACTAACATGGTTGAAGAGGAAGGTTATGTTTTGACAAAAGAAGTAACTAGATTTAACTGTTGATGAGGGATGGGAGAGCTAATTAAAGCCATCAAGAATCTTGAGCCACCTACAGGTGGTGCACGAGCATTGGCCTTCATAATGAAGAACCAAGATCAGGACTTGCTTGCGCATATAGTTATTTCTCCTCTGCACGCTAACACCAAGGAACTGACCTTTAAGGACTACTAGATCAAGGAGGTCATGTTGGGAAGGCCCATAAGCCCATAATAGATATTGCAAAAGTGATGATCACTACGAGCATGAAAGAGTTGTTCAAACATATAGATTGAGATGAGTCCGAGTTGCTAATGCTACAGAAACAAAATGAGTTTTGAGAGGCTATTTGCATGGATTTGTGGGCCCAATAGACCTAGATAATTGAGAGACCACTCTCGCTATGGCACTAGAGAGGAAAGAGAATGGGAGTGTACAGTTAGACCCATTTTTGGAAGCATTTCGTCAATGGCATGACAATTTTGAGGAGAAAGGTGTTCAAATAATATAGGGGAACTTGAACCTATTACACCATATTTAGTTGAGTGTGGATAAGTTGGTGTCCATAGTGAACCAGGATTTTGAATTGATGGATGAGGTGCATACTTGGGAAAAAGACTTACAGGCCTTGACATCAATAAAAGGTCGAATGTATCATATGCTCATGGAAGTATATGCAGCTTAGGAGCTTGATAAGCTCGATGATTGGATTGAGAAGATATATGTAGGTAATAAAGTCATGCACGGACTACATGAGGATATTCAGAGATTAAGGGACCAAACTCAAGAGCAAATAATCAGACTCTCCCAGTTAGAGATTTAGGCTTGACTTGGACTCCTGAGGGAGTCCAAAAATGACCCAGGCCCTAGACTGGGGGGTTCCCATTTCTAGGAGAAATGGCGCATACGTTGTGAAACCACAACAGTAATTTTGACTTTTTTTTCCATGGTATCCACTATTATGCACACTATCTTGGTGCACTTACCCATAAGTTCTATGAGTATAATTAATAAATGATTTTAACAATGAACAAACTGACATGAAGAATGTGTTATAATAAGAGAATAATGGTACACTAGTTCTTTATTTTATTATTTTAAAAATAACAAGTTAATAATATCTATATATACAAATAATATTTTAATTTCTCAACATTAATAAAACATTAATAATATTATATATGTAAAGTAGATTGGCTTGACATAATTGATAATTTCTATTCTAAATAATATAATTTTTTTGACATGTTCATTTTATTTTATATAAATAATTTAAAATATATTTTCTATTAATATTTTTAGAATAATAAATTATTGCATATTTCTATATAAATGATAACATTTTTTATTTATGACTTATGATTTTTTAACAATTTCAATTAGATTTATACATAATAATAATAATAAAGATATTTTTATTTTTAAATTAATCTATATAATATTATAGTAGACTTAGGCAAGAGCCTACAACACAACAGTAACTTGTGAGCCTCTCATGTGGGAGGTCTTGGGTTCGAATTTGTTTAACACATAAAAATAATGAATTACAATAAATAATAATAATAATAAATCTAGGCTTTGACTATATATATATATATATATATATATTATAGTAGACAAATAAATTTTAGTATAAGACTATTAATTTTTTTATTTATTAATGTGCTCTCTTTCATTCTATGATGGATAACACTATTTGATCTATATAAATTTAGAATTTTTGTTTGAAGTTATTTATTATTTGAACATGGAGTACAATTGAGTAGTACTATTAAAACATGAGTTCAGGAGTATTGTTGACATAATTGTGAGGGATATTGTTTAAGGCTATTAAAGTACATTTTGTATGTACAATTTAAATAAAACTAAACTGATATTGAAATAATTTAAAAAAAAAAAAATCATTTTTGACATCGAAAATTGAAAATTTAATGTACTACTTAGCCAATGGACCAATAATAAGTAAGTCAAACAAGGGACACAAGCCTTAAAGTTCCTATATATAATGTAATGGTTTTTTAGGAGAGATAGGGTAAATTTAGAGCGTGGTTATATAGCATAGTGAAAAAAATTCATTGCACATGGGCTATGGAAGTGATAGAGTTATGGTGAATGAGACATATTGGCTTTATTGATCAAATGCTAAATTTTACAATGTAGACATAAATTGATCAAAAGTGATTTATTTTCTTTGTATGTTTTATGAACAAGCATATTTTTGATATAGATTACAATTAAATTTTTCGGGGACATCAAATTTTAGTATAAGAAAAATTAATATTGTACTAAATCAGACAATTTAATTATTAATGTTAAAAGAGAGCATTTATTGTTGCATTTGGGAGTCACACACACTAGTATATTTTAAAGTCTAGACAATTTTATTGAATAGAGTTGGATGTGCACCCAAAATAATTTACATTTTAACTTTTAGATTGTGAAAATTTTATTAATGAATTGCTTGTACTATCAAGTCCTTAAAATTAGAATTATTTAAAACATTAATGGAAAAATTCCATTAGTCAACATGAAGAAGAACATAAATGAACCCTTTAAAAAAGAATACAACTCAAAATGGTGTATTTGCATTTGAAAAATGATGCAATTGAGCTTTAACATTGTTTGCATGTCTTTGTTGTTTATTTGAGTGTTTTCTATAGTTTTTTGATCTTTGCCAAGGGTTTGCAATTTTGGTAATGGTGGTGGTCCAACATTGTAGATGTCATGTTGGCCCTAATAAAGTGTATATTGAAGGTAGTAGTGATGGCAATGGTGGGTCTAGTAGATGCAACATATACAGTGGAGGAAGATATAGTGGTGGAAATGGCGAGCATTATGACAATAGTTAACGTTCTCTTAAGATTTGTTTTTTTGATTGCATTGTGCCAACATGTCTCTTCTTTATATTATTTCTTTCTTTATTTATTTTTATTTTTAAATTTTTTTACTTTTGATCATGCTATAGTTATAAGAAAATATATAAGTAATTTATTCAGTTATAATTTTTGACATGATATTCACAAAATTATAGTACAAACATATTTTATAATTTATATATCCTATAAAATGTATATTATATTATTTTGTATAATAGTTAATCAAAATCTAATAACTTTTTATAAAATATATTGCAATATTTTAATCCAACTATATCATACAATTTTTATATGATATAATATAAACTTATCATTAATGATGTATTATATGAAAACTATACCATCTAAGAATTTAAAAATAAAATATGGTTTTTTAATAATTATTTTTTTTGTAATTATTAAGTCGATAGATATTATGTGGAAGCTTTACTTCTAAAAATAATTTTTGTGTAGCCTAAACTTCTTGCCAACTTTTTAAAAAAAGAGTGCACTTATTTTATTTTTTTAAAAACAAAATCAGGAAGTAATTTTATATTAGAAATAACATGACAATCTTTGTTTTCCTTTTTGACTTATCCAAATAATTTTTTAAAAATATAGTCTATGATTTTATTTTAAATTTTAGTTAGTTTTTAAAAACTTATTTAGGTTTTATTTTTTAATTATTTAAATTAGTTTAGTTTTAACTTTCAAAATTTGTGCAGTTCTTAGATTTTATAAATTGTTTAGCTAGTGGTGGTGAATGTTTTTTAAAGTAATCATTTTATTTATATAGTAATAAATTTATCATAAATAAATAATATATCTTAGTCTATTGAAAAGTTTTTATTTTATTAAAATTGAAAATTAATTATAATTTATATTTATAATTAAAAATAAATTTATTATCAAATATCTATTGGCTCATTGTTGCAAGCAGACAAGCATGCATTTGTTATTATAATATACATTAAATATGTAGTTATCTTTTAAAAGTATATTATACATTATATTATAATAAATATATTGTATCTTGTGAACTCCACATGCCATGGCTCTCATAATATAATTTATACACTCCAGTATGATTTAACATGTATATCTTAATTTAGATCTGTTAATTGGTCCTTATAAAAATCCTATTTCTAGATTAAGGGGTAAGTGCACCAAGTTGTAGTGCCAAAAGGGGGTATAAGTGGACACCTTTTTTCTGAAATAAGCAAATTTTGAACTTAAACAAGAATTTGAAGATAGTTATGATCAAAATTTTAAGATATGACAAAAACAAAAGTAGCAGTCCTTTGAATCTAGTTTCTAAGCTACCAATTTTTTTTCAAAATGGTTTAGTTATAGGTCCTCAAAAAAGGGGGCCACAGAAAGTGGTACTGTTTATTTCAAAAAAACATAACACAGTACTAAGTGTGGCCCCCCTAAAATTTTAACTTTTTTTTTGAAATTCTTAAATCGCTCTAGTCAAAAGTTACTTAACACTATGTAGTTTATCCTAGATTTTTCAAGTAATTTCATAATGTGTATTTTTTTAATGAATTTTTTAATTAGACACATCCCAAAAATGTGAAATATTTGTGTGCTCCCCCTAGAAATGATTGAAAACTAATCTAAAATCAAAACTTCTTTTTTCAAAGTGTGTAGAATGGAGTCTAGTTTCTAAAAAACTAAGTTGTTGCAAAATTTGATGAACGAGCTAAAATCTACAGCCCAATTAGTACATGTTGGTTTTTGACAAAAAAATGGACATACATTCAAAAGAAATTATAGATGAAAGGCTTGAAATAGTTCAAATTAAAAATAAATTATATGATTACATAGCTAAAACAGATACCTACAATGTCATGTAACATGATCTTATCGATGCTCAACCTCGATGAATCTTGAAGTAGAGCACACAAGAAAAATCAATCATTTTTTGTATGTTTGCAGCAAAACACATCTCAGACCAATTTATAGACTCGAAACTTTTGGGTTGGATCTCCAAGGCAAAACCAAGCCTACGCCCCATAACAAAGCTTTGAATAGCACGTACACCCTATAGCACATGTGCGCTATAGCATGCACACGCTATTTAAAGCTTTTTGAATTTTGGCCTCAATAGCATGTACGCGCTATAGTGCACACGCACTATTGAGACCTAAATAGCGCATAAAGAGGGAAGACGAGATGCAAAGCAAGAACAAGAGAGAGGGGGGGATGGTTATGTGTGTGTCTGAGATAGAGATAGAGAGAAAGTAGGGGATGGGAGAGAGAGGAAGTGAGAGAGAGTAGGGGTGGAAGAGAGAGTACGAGATGGGAGAGAAAGGAAGTGTGAGAGAGAGATTGAGAGTAGGGGATGGGGGAGAGAGGAAGTGTGAGAGTGAGTAGGGGTGGTAGAGAGAGTACGGGATGGCAGAGAGAGATTGAGAGTAGGGGATGGTAGAGAGAGAATAGGTAGTGGGAGAGGGAGAGGGAGAGAGAGAGGAGGACGAGAGTGTGTGTGAGAGAGAATAGGGCATGGGAGAGAGTGTGAGAGAGAGTAGAGGTGGCAAAGAGAGAAAGTAGGGGATGGGAGAGGGGAGAGAGAGAGAGTAGGGGATGGGGGAGAGAGAGTAGAGAGGGAGAGAATGAGAGACAGTAGGTGGTGGAAGAGGGAGTGGGAGAGGGTGAGAGAGATCTAGAGAGTAGGGGATGAGAGAGGAGAGGGGGGATGGGAGTGTGTGGTGTGTGTGAAAGAGAGAGAGTGGGAGATGGGAGAGGGGAGAGAGAGAGTAGGGGATGGGAGAGAGAGAGAGTAGGTGGTGGGAGAGGGAGAGAGAGGGGGGATAGAAATGTGTGTGTGTGTGTGTGTGTGTGTGTGTGTGTGTGTGTGTGTGAGAGAGAGAGAGAGAGAGAGAGAGAGTGGGAGAGGGAGAGCGAGTGAGAGACAGAGTAGGGGATGGGAGAGGAGGGGGGATGGGTGTGTGTGAAAGACAGAGAGTAGGAAATGGGAGAAGGGAGAGAGAGATAGAGAGAGTAGGTAGTGGCAAAGGGAGTGGGAGAGGGAGAGAGAGGGGGATGGGAGTGTGTAAGAGAGAGTAGGAGATGGGAGAGAGTGTGAGACTGTGAGAGAGAGTAGGGGTAGCAGAGAGAGAGTGAGAGTAGGGGATGGGAGAGAGAGTAGAGAGGGAGAGAGTGAGAGACAATAGGTGGTGGGAGAGGGAGTGGGAGGGAGAGAGAGGGAGGATGAGAGTGTGTGTGAGAGATCTAGAGAGTAGGGGATGGGAGAGGAGAGAGAGGGGGGATGGGAGTGTGTATCTGTGAAAGAGAGAGTTTAGAGGGTCGGAGAGGGGGGAGAGAGAGAGTAGGGGATGGGGGAGAGACAATAGGAAGTAGGAGAGGGAGTGGGAGAGGGAGAGAGAGAGAGGGGGAATGGGAATTTGTGTAAGAGAGATATTGTAGGAGATGGGAGAGAGTGTGAGAGTGTGAGAGAGAGTAGGGGGTGGCAGAGAGAGATTGTATGGGATGGGAGAGAGAGAGTGAGAGTAGAGGATGGGAGAGAGTGTGAGAGATAGTAGGGGATGGGAGAGAGAGAGAGTGAGAGTAGGGGATGGGAGAGAGAGTAGAGAGGGAGAGACAATACTTGAGAGAGAGAGATGGTAGGCGGTGGGAGAGGGGGTGGGAGAGGGAGAGAGAGAGGGGGGGGGGGATGGGAGTGTGTGTGACAACTCTAGAGAGTAGTGGATGGGAGAGGAGAGAGAGAGGAGGGATGGGAGCGTGTGTGTCTATGAAAGAGAGAGAGTAGGAGATGAGAGAGGGGAGAGAGAGAGTAGGGGATGGGGGAGAGAGTAGGTGGTGGGAGAGGGAATGGTAGAGGGAGAGAGAGTGAGAGAGAGAGTAGGGGGTGGTAGAGAGAGCTCGTACGAGATGGGAGAGAGAGAGTGAGAGTAGGGGATGAAAGAGTGTGAGAGAGTAGGGGATGGGAGAGAGAGAGAGAGAGAGAGAGAGAGAGAGAGAGAGAGAGTAGGTGGTGGGAGAGGGAGTGGGAGAGGGAGAGAGAGAGTGAGAGAGAGAGATAGTAGGTGATGGGAGAGAGTGGGAGAGGGAGAGAGAGAGGGGTGATGAGAGTGTGTGCAAGAGATCTAGAGAGTAGGGGATGGGAGTGTGCATCTATAAAAGAGAGAGTTTAGGGGATGGGAGAGGGGAGAGAGAGAGAGAGAGAGAGAGAGAGTAGCAGATGGGAGAGAGAGACTAGGTGGTGGGAGAGGGAGAGGGAGAGAGAGAGGGGGGATGGGAGTGTGTAAGAGAGAGTAGGGGATGAGAGAGAGTGAGAGAGAGTAGGGGGTGGCAAAGAGACAACGCGATGGGAGAGAGAGTGAGAGTAGGAATGGGAGAGAATGTGAGAGAGATTAGGGGGATGGGAGAGAGAGTGAGAGTAGGGGATGGGAGAGAGAGTAGAGAGGGAGAGACAATACTTGAGAGAGAGATAGTAGACGATGGGAGAGGGAGTGGGAGAGGGAGAGAGAGAGGCGGAATAGAAGTGTGCGTGACAAATCTAGAGAGTAGGGGATGGGAAAGGAGATAGAGAGGGGAGATGTGAGTGTGTGTGCCTATGAAAGAGAGAGAGTAGGGGATGAGGGAGAGAGAGTAGGCGGTGGGAGAGGGAGTGGGAGAGGGAGAGAGAGAGAGGGGGAATGAGAATGTAAGAGAGAGAGAGTAGGGGATGGGAGAGAGAGTAGAGAGGGAGAGAACTTAAGAGAGAGAGAGATAGTACGTGGTGGGAGAGGGGGAGAGAGAGAGATTGTAGGGGATGGGAGAGAGTGTGTGAGAGAGTAGGGGGATGGGAGAGAGAGTGAGAGTAGGGGATGGGAGAGAGAGAGTGAGAGAGATAGTAGGCAGTGGGAGAGGGAGTGGGAGAGGAAGAGAGAGGGGGGATGGGAATGTGTGTGAGAGATACAGAGAGTAGGGGATGGGAGAGGAGAGAGGGTGAGAGAGTAGGCGATGGGAGAGAGAGAGAGAGAGAGAGAGAGAGAGAGAGAGAGAGGAATGGGTGATGCAGAGCATCATACAAACCCAACAATAAATAGGAACCTTTATGATCCTTTCAACTCCCATTCAATAATATCTTTGAACAAAGGCAACTTATGAGGAAAACCACAACATTGTTGTCTTCAGGACAGTCTTTAAAGATTTATTTATTTGACCCATAAAATCACAATATTAAATTTTCTGGAAAGAATGAAGTTTTCAGCCAACATCAAGAACTACCATTTCCCAAAATTACAAGGTATTAATACTCCATTTGGTTCCTCGACCAATAATTTTTCAGATTATCATTTTTCTGTCATAAACTAGATTTAAAACACCAAACCCTTCCTAGGTCATCTCATATCTTCCTCAAAATGAATTTAAATGACACCAAACCAATTTCAAATTATCTATTAATGAATCTAGTTTCCAAATATGTAAGCCATTTATATTTACTATTCAAAAATCATTTTTAAAGCATAAATAATTGCCTGCGACTCCAATGTAGATTCTTAAAAACCAGTTTCCACTCAAATGCCCATAACTTTCACAAATTTGTATTAAAACAACCCAAACCAAAAGGAAATGACAGTTAATTTACGTATCTTTCCAATGAATATTCTTGGAATTCTTGATTCATCAAAATATGTCTGTACCAAATGCTGCAACATGATTGTTCCCTGAAATTATCAAACGATTTCTTTATAAAAATGAACCAAACCAAAAGAATAAGAAATATAATTCATCATTCTATCTATCTATTACCATATTACATGGTGTCCAGGCTATACATGGCCGTACAAGACCTGTAACCAACACTAAAATTGAAAAATCAATCAAAATATAAATAATAGAATGCACCAGAAATGTATCAAAATATTTCCTCCTTCAAAATCTATGATTTTGTTTGACCATACAATGATATTTATAAGGTATTTGGTAGTTTTTAAGTTCATAACCAACTCCTACACCAACCATCTACCCTTTTGCATCTTTTTTTGCAATGTTAGCAACTTTCTCAATGTTGCATTTTACAACTTTTTAATACAACTTTTTACATTTTTGACAAAACGAATTAATTTTTTTATATCAAACCTCTCTATACATACCTAAATATAATATTTAAGACCTCTTATAATAAATTTACCCTTCCATAGGCCTTTTATACAATTTTGACCATGTAACTTAAACATGACCTATTTGACAACTTGAGCAATATTGTGCACATGCTTACATTTCCTATCAATACATTTACAAATAGATTCAAAATGAATCAATACATTATATAATTGACTTTAAATGACTCAAAAACCTTATACATCTCATAGTGACCTTTAGGATTAGGTGCTCCTGCACCAGTGGGAGAGAGAGAGAGAGAGAGAGAGAGAGAGAGAGAGAGAGAGAGAGAGAGAGTAGGGGATGGGAGAGAGAGAGTATCCCGAGAGAGAGGGGGGATGGAAGTGTGTGAGATAGAGAGAGTAGGGGACGAGAGAGGAGAGAGGGTGAGAGAGAGTAGGCAGTGGGAGAAGGAGAGAGAGGGGGGATGGGAGTGTGTGAGACAGAGAGAGTAGGGGATGGGAGAGAGAGAGAGTGAGAGAGAGTAGAGGATAGAGAGTGAGAGAGTAGGGGATGGGAGAGAGAGAGAGTGAGAGAGAGTAGGCGATAGGAGAGGGAGTAGGAGAGGGAGAGTGAGAGAGAGAGAGTAGGGGATGGGATAGGAGAGAGAGACTGAGAGAGAGTAGAGGATGGGAGAGGAGAGAGAGAGAGTAGGGGATGGGTGATGGTGGGATAGGGAGAGACGTGTTTTGACATAGCGTGTATGCACTACTTTATAGGGCATACACACTATAGTGCGTACATGCTTTATATTGCGTACCACTATAGTGCATATGCACTATGTCAAATCACCCAAAAATGGTCACAAAGCAAGTTTGGGTCCCATTTCATCCATTCTCTACTTTTTGTCTGTTGTGCATTCTGTTGTTTTAATAGAAAACACGTGATGACAGACCACACCACCCGTACCAACTCACAACAAAAAATGCAACAAGATGGAGATAGAGAGATGACAAAAAAAATGCTTCATAAAGCATCCATTAATACTTGAAATCCACTAGAAGAGATTACATTTGAAGAGCTTACAATTCAAGAACTTCTATTTCTCGAACTTCCATTAGAAGAGCTTCCATTTCTCCAACTTCCTTTAGAAGAGCTTCCATTCCTTGAACTTCTTGAACTTGATTACAAACAATTATAAGCCTTGCTTAAATAGGCACTTCTAACCCAAGACATTACAAACACAAGCAATGTGGGATAAAAGGTAAATACAACTACCTTTAAATAAATATTAAATTCCCACCCAAATACAACTAAGCACCCAACAAATATTAAATGCATGATTTAAGGAACTTGCCACCTACACACCTCGATTAATGGAATGACAACTATTTTTATTATTTTCTATTTATGCCACCCATGCACCTTGAAAATAGAGATTCCTTTTTTCTCTACTTTTCCCATTTTCTATTTTTAATTATTTTCCTTCCATTTTCGTCACTTTCTCTCTCCTCCACAATTTTTTTTTTTTTTTTTTCTAATAATTTAATTTTCCCATGCAAGATGCTCCTGCATCAGACTCCCCTGGTAGATAGAAAAGTGTGTCCCACACTTTGATGTCAAAAAAAAGATATAGAACCATCTTCATCTTCACCACAAGCTTCTACCTCAATAGGGACAAGAAAACCAACATACAAATCTTCCACATTTTATTTTTTACTGATGCATGATGCTCCTGCATCCGAATCCCATGGTAGGAAAAATTTTGTGAATATGGATTCACAAAATGAAGTAGCCATTGTTGACAGATTTTTTTCCTCTTCCTCCAACACATAGCTGGAACAAGTATCCGATGTCGATATATTTCCTTCTTTCTTCTTTTCCAACACCTAGCTGTAACAAGTGTTTTTTGCTGAAAATGCTCCTTTGCAATGAACTCTATCCAAGTATAACTCTCATCCTCATTCAATCTTGTTGAATTAATCACACCTGTAATAAATCCAGCAACACCATACCAATCTTCCTTTGCATACCATACATCACGAATAAGATCCTCATGCAAACCATCATTAGTATCTTTCAAAATCACCTCAAATTCAGCATCATATAATTCATAAGAATTTACCTCTTTGACATATTCATCTTTTCTTGCCTCTTTCATGCATGTAACTACTTCACTTGTTTGATCTCCAACGAAGGCACTATACTTTTCCTCCATTGCTGCAATCTTCAAATCATCTTGATCTATTTTAGGTTCATAAATCTTGTCCTCTTCATGCTCTTCCTCTTCTCGTTCATCTTCTTCAACTTTAGGTTTGCAAATAATTTCCTCTGCATCCACTTGCTCTTCCACTGGATCATCTTCCTTTTCCACATCCAAGGAATTATCAACATCTCTTTTCTGGTAATGTGCTCTTCGATTCCGCAACTCAGCTTCTAATTCATTCACTTGCTTCTGTAAATCATCTAGCAATGATTGTTGATTCCTTGCTCTAAATTTCTCAAGTTGAGGAATCCTCAGAATCCATCCAATTACAAAAGTCATCTTCTTCTTTCTCTTCTCCATAATCAAGTCTCTGGTGCAACACAACAACCTCGTGCAAACTGCCTCACAGTTGACGATCTATCTACACAATCAAGAACTTCTTGACAAACTTCAACCAACTTAAGGTCCTGGTGGAAACTGGCTCACGTTCGGCGATCTGTCCGCACACTCAGGAACTCCTGCTCTAATACCACTGATGACGGGCCACACCACCCGTACCAACTCACAACCAAAAATGCAACAAGATGGAGATAGAGAGATGACAAAAAAAATGCTTCATAAAGCATCCATTAATACTTGAAATCCACTAGAAGAGATTACATTTGAAGAGCTTACAATTCAAGAACTTCTATTTCTCGAACTTCCATTAGAAGAGCTTCCATTTCTCCAACTTCCTTTAGAAGAGCTTCCATTCCTTGAACTTCTTGAACTTGATTACAAACAATTATAAGCCTTGCTTAAATAGGCACTTCTAACCCAAGACATTACAAACACAAGCAATGTGGGATAAAAGGTAAATACAACTACCTTTAAATAAATATTAAATTCCCACCCAAATACAACTAAGCACCCAACAAATATTAAATGCATGATTTAAGGAACTTGCCACCTACACACCTCGATTAATGGAATGACAACTATTTTTATTATTTTCTATTTATGCCACCCATGCACCTTGAAAATAGAGATTCCTCTTTTCTCTACTTTTCCCATTTTCTATTTTAAATTATTTTCTTTCCATTTTCATCACTATTTGAAGGCTTTTTGAATATCCTTTTAATAGAAAAAGTTAGTGCAATCCTTTTTAAATATTGTTTGTTGATATATAGATACAAATTGAATTATAATTTGACATGTTGTTTAATATATATTGAAATCATTGAAATTTGTATGTTTGAATGAAATATTATTTTGAAATGGTTAGAAATTTGACAAGTTGTTTGATATATATTGTATATTCATTGAAATAATTATAATTTTTATATGTATTTGAATGATTTGTAATTTACACATTGTAAGTAATTTAGATTTTTGAATAATTTGACATGTAGAAATCATCATCATGTCAAGGAAGAAACCAAAAACTCAAACAAATGAGGATAGGGAGAGAGATTTGGCAATTAAAAGAGAAAATGAAACTACTACGTGAACAAAGAAAATTGCAAAGCAATAATGAAAAATTGACTTCTGAAAATGATCAAGAACTAGCAATACAAAGAAACAAAGATGAACAATTGGAAAGACAAAAAGAATGAACGAGACTATTACGCTTAAGAAGACAATTGAATTGTGAAGCTACACCATTTTCTAATGTTGGAGTCATATCATCCTCTTATGTTGAAGAGATACTAATTTGTAGATCTGACAATGTGCACACTCCATCATGTCATGTTGAAGGCACAACATCAACATATCAAGTAGGTGATATTTCATCTTTTGCATCTTATTGCCAAGGCACATCATCTTCGCTTCAAGTTATGCAATACACTCAACCTTATGTTGATGTTTAAGATGTGGAGGGAATGGAAGAGATTATAACACCTTTTAGAATTCGTTTTAGAAGATCAAAATATTTGATTGATATTGATACTAACATTTTGAAATCAATGTCTGACAAGATTAGCAAGCGTATTTGTCAAAGAAAAGGTAATCGTTTGTGAAATTTTTTTTTGAAGAATTAAATATTATAGATCAATGCCAATTATTTGTTAAAATGATGAAGAATTTGAAATATAGGCTTATCATGAAGATTTTTGGGCTAAGAACAATGGATGATTCAAATGAAAAAATATTGTAAATAATCTAATGAGTGCTTATGATAAAGTGGGTTCTAAATCATGCACCAAAGATAGTAATATCACAAGATGAGTACCTATATCGACAATATTAAGTACGCAAATGAAGAAAGCTCGACTCATGAGAAAGACAAGCAAAATATTGAAAATTGGCAAAGGTAGTCAAAGGAGAGTCATGCTAAGGTGTGAGAGATTGGAAGATCCAACAAAAATAAGTTATGAACATTTAGTGGTAGACTACCATGAAAGGATAAAAAAATTAGTGAAGCTTTGAAATAATTGATCGAATTTTTTTGGAAAAATAACACACATGTTTCCCCTAATCAAAGAGATGTTGTAAGAAGAAGGATTGGTAGCCAAAATCATGACCCACATGCAAAACATTTTTTGGACTCAATTCAGACACAATTTTTTGTAAAATTTATTGGTATGTATCTTCAAATTCAAATAAGTCAAAGATTTTTTGAGATTGGTAAACCTTTTTGTGTGAAGATAAATCACACACGCACAACTTATTTTTGTAGGATATATATTGAATTTTCTAACCATTTTGATATTTTGATGCATATATGTGTGTTTTTGCATTCTAAGTTTGTTTTGTAGGATTGTGAGATGAACGAGCCACCAAGATCTTCAAGAGAATTTATATCCAACATTTTATTTGAAATAAGGGACAACCAACAATTTTACAAGACATCATGTTTGGATGATACATGCTTATTTTGTACTTTTATCAACTTGTCAACATATAGATAGTACACATGCAATTTGAAATGAAATAGTAGATTATAGTAAATTTAAGATAGCAACATATGCTCTAAAAGATGGGAAATAGGGTAAAAGATGTGATTTAGTCATTGAAAATATTCTAGTGTATGAGTTCATGAAGATTTTTTGTGAAAAGATTATTTATGAGTATGCAAGGCATACACATAGAACTTGATGGTTGGATTTGCAATTCAAGTTGTGCAAGGATACATTTCCACTAGATACCATTGTTTCAGTTGTAGACTTCATAGAGAACTACACACTACAACCATAAAATGAGGTGCAAGCAAAGTATTATATTTCTCAACAGGTTTCCATATTTGTTCACATAACATTCATGCAATCACCTATAGGTACAGAAGATGATAGGAAGATTTTGAGGGTGTACCATTTTTACATTAGCAATGATCGATCACATTCTACGTAGTTTATACAGGGTTGTTTTCAACTATTTTATGGAGATTTGGCTAACAAGGGCATAACATATCATCAGCACATTATTTGGTCAGACAATTGCGCATCTCAATTAAAAAATGCACGAATGTTCTATTGGTTGAGCAGAATGCATAGGTTGTGTAGAATTCAATATATGTAAAATTTCACAGAGGCTATTCATAGAAAGGGAGAGCACGATGGTGTAGGCACATGCATCAAAAGAGCCTTAGCTCATGAAGAACTAAAGTACAAAGATGGCACAATATTGATAGATGCAAAATCCATTGTCTAGTGGTGTAATGCTACAATGGGTCCAGGTAAGGAAGGCGAGTCTATGGTTTGTAGATTTTTTAGCTTGATAGATAATACTAACATTGCACCATATGAAGATTGTTGCATGCTAACAGTATCTAATGAGTTGCACTCTTTTAGAAGCTCTGATGCATGTTCATAGAGTATCCACACATGAAAAATGACATGCTATTGTTCATCATGTGTAGAGAAAAATTGGGATGATTGTGTCTTAACTGAATGGGTGGACAAATGGGATATATGACTTTTTGACCCAATTGACACCTATCATCCCTCACAAGCACTAGAAATGGTAGAGATGGATTTGACTATTGACTTTGATCGCTCATTTGATCTAGTGCAACCTGGTAATATATATTTATATATCTTTGTAATTTGAATATGTAGCTTTATAACTTTTACCTAAGTATTTTCTGAATTAATGATCGCATTTTGTACATTTGTCACTACAAGCCATGTTTTTGTTGTTATTGCACTTAAAGACAATGAATAAGGGACACATTATTATTTGTGTCATTGTGTCCAAGTCAAACAAAAAATGGATCACTCAGTTATAAATGGTGAAGGTTTAGAGTACCATGTCAGTGTGGTGGTTGTAATCGGCACATGGCTTAAACGATATTCTATGAAGAACCCTAACTTGTGGTTATTTGAGAATTGGCTAACAGAGAAGAAGATTTTTCATTATTCAAACTTTGTTATCGCATCAAATGTCCACTTAATAAAATATGGTGGAAAACCACATAATAAGATTCTTTTGAAAGTTCATGAGTTAGACCATGAGGCAATACTTGAGACATTAAAATGTAGAGCAGATCCAGTTCGCTCATTATATTGAATAGAGAGAGAGAGAGAGAGAGAGAGAGAGAGAGAGAGAGAGAGAGATCAATTGGATTCAAATACAATGTTTCAACCTCTCCCCCAAGATGGTCAACATGACAAGGTGGGTATTGTTATAATGTGTAAGTGAGGAGATAAATTTAAATCACATATTTTATGTTTCGATTTGTTTAGAATCTAGATACATTATTTGAATTTATATTAGATTCTTTAATAGGACCCATTTTCAGATTAGTCATTTGAATAAGTGAAAGTTTAGAATTTGTTGTTTAGATCAAAATGTAATGAAAGAGCATGAAAATTGTTAGAATGTGAATGCTTTGTGATGTAAAGTCATAATTGTGTGCATGCAACTAGAAACTCTAAACTAACGAAAACAAGGATACAATGGGAGAAGTTTCCAAGACTCATCAAGCCATTCAGTAAGCCGCTTGATCATTGCGAGAAGCTCAAACAAATAATTCTTTACATTTGGAACATTGTTACCAATAATAATATTATGACTAATGTGCTTTTATCTTTTATTTGTTGATATGTTTGTTTGCTCTTAGTCTAAAGATTGCAAGATTGTGATTGTGTGGAAGAATCCACACCCTTAAGGATAATCATAGGTGGTTCATCAATGTTTGATTTGTAGCCTTCCTTTTTCCCTTTAGATGTAATCATGTTTATGTTCTCACAAGTTGGGGTGGAGGGAGGGTTATTGGTGGAATTAATTACTAATTACACTTTACTTATGTTTACTTAGGATATAACATTTTCATATTAGTTTTCGTAGGAGTCAACACATTATATACAACATATTGTAGGAGAAATCCACATGCACTTATTGTCATCTCACACCTATTTGTTTGTGAGATCCACCTATGTGTTCTTACCACATTATCTTTCTCTCATTGTTTCACATGTTACCCATACTTTGATGTACAATGGATAATGTTCCACCTTTAGGCGACATGTGATTACACCTTGTCTAGTTGATAGGTTATCACTAGCAACACTCCTAGTTATCAAGCATTACCTATATATTCAAGAAGATCTATGTGTATTGCATCCTTACATGTTTTTATTATTGATAATAATTGAATCTAGTCACTTAATGATCAAATCATTTCATCTCTCTCATTTGTGTTGTTGATTGAGCTACTAGATCTTGTCATTTTCATTTTTTTCCTTGAGAAAATTCTTACACTTAGCATAGCTACTATATTTCAAAAGTTCTTCCTTATCCTTATAAATATTGTATTTGAGTGCAGTTTCAATATTTGGTAGCTCATTACCAAGAGTAGTCATCTCATAGAAAAAAAAAATCTTCCAACCTAAGCTTCTCTTGAAACTTGTTTTATAGTTCTTAGTTTCTAAATAGATATGACTTTCTCATTGTAACATGCAGGCAAAGTTCTCATAATTTTACTCATGTTCATCATCATCTCTTAAGGTGCCATCTCTACTTATAATTGAACAAACTATATCATTCACTCTCTACATAAATGGTGAAATAGTTCACTTTCACTCACCCTTATATCTTCATACTTCCCTTAAAGACCCTACATCTCAAATTGCTTAACATACCCGTCACCTTTAAAAATAGTTTCTAGCTTTTTCCATGCCTCATGGGTTATCATTGATCCATAGATGTGAGAATACTCTATATCAAACAAGACACTAATCAAATATTAACTTTCTATCATGTTTTTTCTTGAGATGCTTCATTTGATTTGTAGTAGCACTTGATAGATCATTTGGTATATCATAAGGCTTTTCACTAATATCCCAATATTCATTTCCCATACATATCATATAAGTAGTCATACCATTCTTCAAACCAAGTTGTTGGTTCCATCAAACTTAGGACCATCATTTGGTAAACTTTCCATGTCAAATATCATGTTAAGTGATCAAACATATTTAAAAGGACTTGGCTATAATACCAATTTTTAGGCTCAGGGAGAGACAAGCACATCTTAGGGGGGGTGATTCAGTTGTATCCCAAATATAATAATTCCAATCACTTAAATAAATCAAATCTCTAAAAGATAAATAATAATACAAGATTTGTAACACATAATATATAATACATAATACATAACACATCACATCATACATGTTCTTGAGAAAACCTATTAGGGAAAACCTAGTGGGAGCCAAAATCACAAGATATTTGTACTATGAAATGTAAGGAAACTCAGGTGCGGAAACAACTTCCTACACTAATCTCTTAAGGAAAGTATGGTGCAAATCCTTTTAAAATTTTTACACTTGCAAATTCGATATCATATAAACAACAATATTGTAGCCAACCATGCATACAAAAAATAGATAGAGAAAGAAACACGTAACACAAAGATTTTTCGGTGGAGAAAAATCTTTCGGTAAAACAACCCCACCCCTTCAAAACCTGCACAATGTATTATCTTCAACACAAGGTTACAATACACTTGTAATGCAAGTTTAATAGCAACAATAGAAGAATTCAGCAACACCTCAGTACCTGTACACTCTCCTCTTCCTCTCTCTTTTATTTTCAATATGCAATACTACTTTTATGAACATCTTAAGATCCAACAAAATGCCCACAAAGAAGTTGGGCATTTTTCATGGCTCAACCACCAAGAACCATGCACAATGCCACATGTACATGCAATACCAAGAAAAGGGCGTCCATCCCTTGAATAGGCAATGATAGCTTGTCATAAAATCCGCCAAAAATAGTGGTCACAAGAGAAGTGTAAGGGAATCTATCATACCAACCTATTTTTGGCATATTCTCTTACACACACCAACCACTCATTCTTGGGCGCCCAAAAAGGCCCCATGTCATAAGATGCTCTTACACCTATCATAGCGCATTCCTTAAATAGCTCTTACGCGTCATAGGAATCCGTCATAACCTTTTAAGCCATGATCTCCTGTACACACTTCAAGATGCCGACATATGTAAGTGATCAACATGCCAACTAGACATGTACACTCACATTTACATATTATTTGCAAAAAATACATTTACAAAACAAATAATAATAAGAATAGGAATTATACAAGGTTGAGACACTTTATTCCTAACATGAAAAAGTACTCCTAATTTAAAAATAAAATAGAGAAAAAAAATCAATCCACTTACATTTAGAGGCATATGACCCAATTGATGGATACACTATGCAGAACACATTTTTTTACAATAAATCTTAGATTTTTCCTTTAATTGGGTTCACTGATATAATCTTGATTACAAGAGAGTGGACATAATGTCCATTACAACCAAGAAGATAAACATCTCAAATACCAAATCCAGTGAAGCACAACTTCTACTTATTCATAAAATGCATACAATATATTTTCTTTGCACATCCTTTGCATACTTAACATACTTTCAATTATAGAAATGTTATCTCATTTAAACATGTTACAAAGATTAAATATAAACAAGGTTGGCTAATGCCTATTACAATAAAAGATATAAAGATTATGTTTAATGAACAATGCTATCCAAATCAAGTCATTCAAGACTTGGATAAGACCCAAAGAAATAACCAAAAGCATGCAATGTTATCACCAAAGTAGCACTAAGAATCACAACTTATTGCTCAATCAAATCAGTTATACCCTAAATAAAGAAACACCAAAAAACCACCAAATAAATAAAAATTTGGGCTCCTCAATCAATGTGAACCATTAACATGATCTAAGAACACCAACAAGAAGCATGAATACCATTTAGAGCCTTCATATTATCAATAGCTCAAATTCCAAATCATTTTCAATACTAATCAACAAGAACACTAAAATATTGAACTCAGTAATAACAAAAGATAGATTATTATACTCCAACTCATGAAAAACACTAGCTAACGAAACAATAATAATTCCAATACAAACACAATCTTCACAAACTAGTAAATATCATATCTAATTCATATCAAAGCAACTATTTAGCCACTAATTCATATCATTGGTCAAGTTGATCACATTAGGCTCCTTTCTCATTTCTTCCATTTGTTTCATAACAACTTCTAAAGGTGACGATTCCTCCTTTTGAATCAAGTTGGCAACATTGAGGTTGTGTGAAAATTTTACTCCTTGAGAGAATTAGTGTATGAAGCATTTATCTTTTTTTTTTTTTTAAATATCTATTTGTGACTGATATAAAAGAAGATACAATAATTCAATAGGATAACTAGAATGGACTTGATTTTCAAACTATGTCAGTAATATTTCCACTTTTTCAAAGTGATGATGTAAAAAGAGAAAAAATGCATAAAATATTGTCCTCTTGCATAAAATGCTATCCTATTTCATTTTCTCCACACTTTTCATAACATCAAGAAAATAAATTGAAGATTAGGATACCCATTTCGTTCCTCTATAATATATCAAAAGATGAGGTATGGTTGTTTTGGACCAAGTCTCTACTGTTATACTATGGACCATTTTTTAAACATAAAAATGAGCAATATAGGTGATTTTTTAAGAAAAAAAAAGATTTTTATATTTCTTAGAGGGTTATAAAGGTCCTTAGGGTCATTAGGTTAAATTTTAGGTGTCGAGGTGTTAAGAAGTCAAAAATTGCAAAAATTTGAAAAAGTTGTCATAGCAAAATTGCAAAAATGCTAACAACTTTGCAAGAGTTTGAGAATTGGTGAAGGGCTAAGCACTTAAAAATAAGTTATTTTAGTGTTTCTAAACCTTTTCCAAGTCGTAGAATTGGAATCAAGTGAAACATGAAAAAAATGCACTTTTTGTGCAAAGTTGCATTGTTTAAAGTTGTAAAAGTTGTTCAAATTTGCAACTTAGTAGAAAAAGGGTCGTGGGATCGAACTGTTTGTTCTGTTAGGTTCGGGTGGTTGGGTAAACCTTATCCCCAACCTCATCTCATCCTATTGAGCGCTCAAACATTCTTGGACACGCCAAATCGAAACCTCCTTGAGGGTTACTAAATGCCATAGGGTAGTGATGTTTGACGAGGCATATCTCAAAGTTCACACGAGGTATGGATGAGATTCTAGTTCCTATAGGACTGAGTTGCGGAGACCTACAATAGTCTCTATCTTTTTGGAGATCATACTTTATTTTAATTTTGTGACGCCATCTTGGGTGATGCTAAAACTTGTAGTGTTAACTAGTACAAAGTTGCCAACTGTCGAATCTCTCTCACCTTTCTTTGTGGGATCAAACTATCTATTCCATTAGGTTCGGGTGTTCGGGTAAACCCTATCCCCAACCTTGTCCTATCTCATTGAGTGCTCAAACATTCTTAGGCATGCCAAATCGAAACGTTCATAAGGGTCACTAAATGCTACAGGACAACGATCTTTGACGAGGCATATCTCGGAGCTCATGCGAGGTATGGATGCGATTTTAGTTCCTATAGGACCATGTTGCAAAGACCTAAAATAACATCTCTCTCTTTTTGAAGATCATACTCTATTTTGATTTTGCAACACCATCTTGGGTGATGCTGAAACTTGTAGTGTTGGCGGATACAAAGTTGCTATCTGTCGAATCTCTCTCACCTTTCATCGTGGGATCGAACTGTCTATTCCATTAGCTCTGGGTGGCTAAGTAAACCCTATCCCCAGCCTCGTCCCATCCCATTGATCGCTCAAACATTCTCGGGTAGGCTGAATCAAAATATCCCAAAGGGTCACTAAATGCCATAAGGCAATGATCTTTGATGGGGCATATCTCGGAGCTCATATGTGGTATGGATGTAATTCTAGTTCTTATAGGACTGTGTTGCAAAGACCTACAATAACCTCTCACTTTTTGGAGATCATACTCCATTTTGATTTTGTAACACCATCTCAGGTGATGCTGAAACTTGTAGTGTTGGCCAGTACAAAGTTGCCAACTGCCAAATCTCTCTCACCTTTTGTCATGGGATCGAATTGTCTATTCCATTAGGTCTGGCTAGCCGGGTAAACCTATCCCTAACCTTATCCCATCTCGTTGAGTGATCGAACATTCTCAGGTACGCTGAACCGAAACGTCCCTAAGGGTCACTAAATGCCATAGGGCAATGATCTTTGACAGGGCATATCTTGGAGCTTGTGCGAGATATGGATATGATTCTAGTTCTTATAGGATCATGTTATGGAGACCTACAATAACCTTTCTCGCTTTTTGGAGATCATACTATGTTTTGATTTTGCGATGCCATCTCGGGTGATGCTGAAACTTGTAGTGTTGGCCAGTACAAAGTTGCCAACTACCAAATCTCTCTCACCTTTTGTTGTGGGATCAAATTGTCTATTTTGTTAGGACCATGTTGTAGTGACCTATAATAACCTCTCTTTCTTTTTGGAGATCATACTCTGTTTCAATTTTGTGACGCCATCTCAACTGATGCTAAAACTTGTAGTGTTGGCTAGTACAAAGTTGTCAACTACCAAATCTCTCTCATTTTTTATCCTAGGATTGAACTGTTTGTTCCGTTAGCTCTACGTGGCCAGGTAAACCCTATCCCAAACCTCATTCCATCTCATTGAGCACTTGAACGTTCTTGGGCATGCCAAATCAAAATGTCCCTAAGGGTCACTAAATGCCATAGGGAAGCGGTCTTTGACAGGGCATATCTTGAAGCTCATGCGAGGTAAGGATGCGATTCTAATTCCTATAGGACCGTGTTGTGGAGACTTATAGTAACCTCTCTCACTTTTTGGAGATCATATTCCACTTTCATTTTGCGATGCCATCTTGGGTGATGTTGAGACTTGTAGTATTGGCTAGTACAAAGTTGCCAACTGGCAAATCTCTCTCACCTTTCATTGTGGGATCGAACTATCTATTCTATTAGCTCTGGATGGCTGGGTAAACTCTATCCCCAACCTCATCCCATCCCATTGAGTACTCAAACATTCTCGGGCATGCCGAACCGAAATGTCCCTAAGGGTCACTAAATGCCATAGGGCAGTGATGTTTGACAGGGCATATCTTGAAGCTTATGTGAGGTATGGATGCAATTCTAGTTCCTATAGGATCGTTTTGTAGAGACCTACAATAACCTCTTTTGCTTTTTGAAAATCATACTTCATTTTGATTTTGCGATGCCATCTCGGGTGAAGCTAAAATTTGTAGTGTTGTCTAGTACAAAGTTGCCAACTATCAAATCTCTCTCACCTTTCGTTGTTGGATTGAATTGTTTGTTCTGTTAGCTCTGAGTGGCTAGGTAAACCCTATCCCCAACCTTGTCCCATCCTATTGAGTGCTCAAACGTTCTTGGGCATGCCGAACTGAAACGTCCCTAAGGGTCACTAAATGTCATAGGGTAGCAATCTTTGATGGGGTATATCTCAGAGATCGTGCAAGATATGGATGTGATTCAAGTTCTTATAGGACCGTGTTGTAGAGACCTACAATAACCTCTCTCATATTTTGGAAATCATACTCCATTTTGATTTTGGGACACCATCTCGAGTGATACTGAAACTTTTAGTGTTAGTTAGTACAAAGTTGTCAACTATGAAATCTCTCTCACCTTTCGTCATGGGATCGAATTGTTTGTTCTGTTAGCTCCAAGTGGCTGGGTAAACCTTATCCCTAGCCTTGTCTCATCCCATTGAGTTCTTGTACATTCTCAGGCACGCCAAACTGAAAACGTCCCTATGGGTCACTAAATGCCATAGGGCAGTGATCTTTGATGGGGCATATCTTGGAGCTCGTGCAAGGTATGGATGTGATTCTAGTTCCTATAGGACCATGTTGTGGAGACATACAATAACCTCTCTCACTTTTTGGAGATTTGAGTCCATTTTGATTTTGTGACACCATCTTGAGTAATGTTGAAACTTGTAGTGTTGGCTAGTACAAAGTTACAACCTGTCAAATCTCTCTCACCTTTCATCCTAGGATCAAACTATTTATTCTGTTAGCTCTAGGTGGATAGGTAAACCCTATCCCCAACCTTGTCTCATCGCATTGAGCACTCGACCGTTCTCGGGCAAGCCAAACTGAAACGTCCTTAAGGGTAACTAAATGCCACAGCGAAGTGATCTTTGACAGGGCATATTTTGGAGCTTGTGTGAAGTATGGATGCGATCCTAGTTCTTATAGGACCATGTTACAGAGACCTATAGTAACCTCTCTCACTTTTTGGAGATCTTACTCCATTTTGATTTTGCGACACCATTTCGGGTGATGCTAAAACTTGTAGTGTTAGCTAGTACAAAGTTGCCAATTGCCAAATCTCTCTCACCTTTTTTCCTGGGATCGAACTGTTTACTTTGTTAGCTTTGGGTGGCTAGGTAAACACTAGCCCTAACCTCTTCTCATCCCATTGAGCGCTCGAATGTTCTCGAGCATGCTGAAGCGAAACGTCCCTAAGAAAGATAATGACACATATAGGGGCTTCCAAGAGTTCATAAGTTTTTGTTTATCTCCCCCACATTGAAAATATCATGGAGAAAACATGGTGTGATGTGTAGAAGGAGAAGATTATAAAGGGCTCCTAACTTTTCCTCCTCATCATAACTCATGATCTTAAGGGTTTATTAGAGGTAGGCTTAATATGACACATATTCTAATGTGCCATAGGCTTATAAGATTGTGTCAAAACTATCAAAGGAATGATAGAGATCACTATTTTGCATCATTATGAGGGTTTCCCAAGGATATTAAATCTTATGTAATGTCATATTTGTGAATGGAAAAGAATACATTCACTACCTCTTGCATTATCATTCAAAAATACCAATCACATTAACATGCTCCTAAATGATAGATTTGTAACTTATGATGTTTTTTTAGTTCATTGCCTTATATATCGTTTAGAAGTGTGCTTTTGATAGTTTTGGGTACATGTGACCCTCACCAATGTATGACAGTTTCATGAGAGGCAATAAAAAAAAAGTCAAAGTAAGTAGATATATAAAGTACAAAAGTATATTTTAGAATGACAATAAGTGAATAGACTCTACACAATGCATTGAGGATAGTTTTCCAAAGATAGAGCCAAGATGCTTATATGATATATGCAAATAAAGAGTAGATAATGATAAATAAATATCAAAGTAGAGAACATTTTTTGAATATGATAGGGAATGACTATGTTTTTGTGTTACATTCCAAGTAATGATTAGTTGGGATGTACGTCATAGAATAAGGGAGATGATATTCATGAAGGGTTTCAAGTTAAAGGATACTATAATTGTCAAAACAATGTTAATGATAATCAATGCATAAGGTAAAGGCATTACAAAGGAATGAGATCAAAGGAAAATATTCAAGGCAACAATAGTGAGTGTGATGAACAAATTTTTAAACCTTTGTAGTAGTGTAACTATCAACATCTCTAGAAAAAATCTTAAATCTTTATCAAAAAGCTAATTTCCATGAAAGAAATGACATGTTACTAAACTTAATATTCATGTTCAGTTCTAGTGCTTTGTTGTAGGGTTAAAGAAAGTGGAATCGTTTGCTATGTAGATGGAATAACTAAAAGAATGTCAAGTGGAAAAGTATGATCATGACAATCTTTAAAATTATTCTGAATTTTCTTTCAATTAAGCATAGCAGTAGTGCTCGGTCCAAACAAGTGAAAAAGTGCATGTGAGAAGCCTATGTAGTACTTATGTGCAAATGGAATAGAGGTGTCCAATTGAGATCAATAATTGATTAAAGTATAATGGAAACCTCTTAAAAGCTAGTTTACTACTATATCACATAGATTGTAGTCATATGGTAAAAAGCATGGAGAACCTTTATGGTAGAGGTATATAAGAACCAATTTAATGGATCATATGATAGCGAATTTAACAAAAAATAAGACATAGTGAGACAACAATATTAATAAATCTAGAAATCATGTCTAATAGAATAGAAGACATTTAGTACTATTTATAGTAGGAGTAATAAATTAAAATGTTTCAAGGATCTTTTAACAAAACACCTAGTTTTGTATGTGCAAGATGTCTCACAATCAAATACTACAATGAGTTGTGAAGTTGTGAGTTAGTTCATAAAGGGATAACCACGAAGGAACAATCACAGTTCTAAAGCTATGAAGAGGACCTCCAACTGCCATTTAGGTGGTGGTAGGTTGGTAGTTTGAGGAAACTTATTAAATCTACTCCTATTTTTTCAATGTTGAACTCTATTAGATTAAATTTAGAAGTTTCACCTAGCATGAACTGAGAATTCAACAAAGGCTTTCAAATATTTTTGTATACATGTCAGTGCACTAGTGATGTATGGTGATTTTGAGGCTACACTATATCAATATATTATTATATTTTTATGATGAATGGTGATCTAATGATTAAGAACCTAACAAATCTAGAGGTCCAAAGATGTGCAATTGTCATAGCATTAAGGATAAGACATTGAAATAGTGAGGTTTTCCCTTTGGAGAATGTGATAGTTATAGTATTATGGCAATAGTAGTGTTAAAGAAGATGACAATAGGTGCTCCAAAATTCATGGCCTAAATGAGAAAAGGGATTCCAAAATATGTATTATATTATGCAAGAAAGGGCCCTGAAAGTGAGTGCAAAGAATTCTTTGACCAAGCCCTAGGCGAGCTAGGCAATGCCCAACTAGGGACTATCAGCAAAGAAAGAGCTCTCGAGAGAAAAGCTTGAAGAATGAAGACTTTCCCTTCTGAGGGATTGAAGAGGGGTATGAGGAGGTTCTAACTTGTGGAAGAGGAGTCCTAGTGAAGTGTGGAAGGTGTCTTAAAAGTGGGGACAACAGGCAGCCAAGAAAGCCCTACCAAACCCTCAATTTTTCTATTTTTGTTGTACAACCTGTACTCAGCCTGAGACCCTAAAAATCCTTGAGCATGGGTCCTATGTATCCATTGTTCTTAAGGCCAGAGGTATTGAAACTCTAAAAAAAAGGAGCTATTGGCCCTAGAAATCTGGGTGGAGGCCTAATTAGGGGCTCTCCTTGTAGCCCTTTTGTGAAGAAATCTTGAAATCAAGTACAAACCCATTGTTGTTATCCATTCAAGTATAGTACAAGTGTTCCAATAACACCTTAGGACATCATGGAAACCTTGGTTGGACTAGGGAGTGCTATGGTACCCTAGTAGACCTATAAAACTTTTGGAGGGATATTGTTCCTAGAAGAGTAAGGGAGTGATGTCGCAAGTTTGAATCAGTTAACCTAGTGAGGAGGTTGGGCAAGGTCAGGGGATGTTCTAAGTAGCAAGAGATCCTATAGACCACATAGGTGTATAGAAAACAACAAGATCCACATATAATATACAAGGTTGCATGGGGATGGGGGTACTTGGGGTACTTAGGGTACGGGTATGGGTACAACTATTTTTTATAATAGGGGACGGGGGTATTGGGTATGTGAAAATTTATTTTTAATTATATTTTTATATTTATAGAAAACCTAAATTTATGAGTCATGACTTGATGATTTTTCAAATCAAGAACAATGATAAAGTTTGCAAATGTAATGTATTGTTTTCAGTTTCAAATTTGTTATATGTTTGTAATAATAATTTATGATAAATGTTTAGATGCATAACATAGAAGGTAGGCTTTAAACATGAACAAGAAGATCATAAATCATATGACAATGACATATTGCAAATGATAAATTTCTGGCTTTAACATTGATAAAGTTTATTGTTGATCAATATTGTATCAAAAATTCAAATTGATTAGGTATTGAATTAAGCTTGATAAAAAAATAACAAAGAAGGAAAACTTTAAACATGAACAAGATCATAAATCATATGACGATGACATATTGGAAATGATAAAATTATGCTTAAACAATGATAAAGTTTATTGTTAATCAATATTCTATCAAAGTTTCAAATTGATTAGGTATTGAATTAAGCTTGATAAGCAATGAGCTAATACACAAACACAAAACAAAAAAAAAATCTAAAATCTGAATCAAGGTCCTAAGCAATGATGCTCTCCACTGAGTACTCGATACTTGGGTACGTGGGTATGAGTACCAAGGGTGTAGGTACAAGTACCCATGCAACCTCATAATATATTATGATAACCAATGATGTCATACATGAACGAACATATAATATATTATGATAACCAATAATTTCATACACGAATGAACATATAATATATTACGCTAACTAATAATGTCATACATGAAGGAACATATAATATATTATAATAACCAATTTAATGTCATACATGAACAAACATATCATATATTAACCAATAATGTCATAAGTCTAATAATGTCATGCATCAAATATAAAATGTCATATATACATCAAATGTATATTGAACATGTCCACTGACATAAAATCCAACATATATGTTCATTGATGCCTATACATGTATGTCTATCAACTATATCTTCTCCTACCCATGAGCAGAAGGAAACAAATCTCTAGAGGTCTTCGGTTGTCGTGTGGAGGGAGACGGTGGTGATGATGGGGTCTTCCTCACATGCTCACTCGTCCACTTGTTGAGGCTCTTCTCTAACTTGAGCTAATACAAACAAAGTAGATATGAATCAATAATTATTATACATTGAAATAAAAAATATGTACACACAAAATTAATATTTTCTTACCGCCATCAAATAGTCACTCTACAAGTCCACCTCGAAGGCTCATGGATGATCGAGTGTAACAAGACCCTACAACAATTCAATCAATATAATCATTTATAAATAACATTAAAATTTTTGATACTAACTATTATAAACAAATAAAACTAAGAAAATTCTTTCATACCTCAGTCAATGGCTGTGAACTAGCCATAGCTGCAGCCACTCCACGATCAACAGACTACCAAAGATGAAGAGTCTCAAATGTCAAGAGTTGCATGTCATACAATACATGTTACATGTAACATGAAACATGAAATAAATATAATCAAATGAATTAAATTGACATGAAACAAATGTACCTCTATGAAGCTCATATCATGTCTAGGCTTGGAGTTCATAGTGAATGTCAACGGTCCTATAGAGAACTAATGCACATGCATAATTTTTTTTGTCAATCCTTAATATGATTACTTAATAAATATATTTATTAATTTAAATGATTAAATCGATACATACCTCTAGACTCGTTGATGGGATGAAAAATGGGGTTGGGGGATCGCTATTAGGGCTGCCAACACTCTGAGCTTGAATTTTGAACAATGTTAATAGATGCTAATTAATTAGTCATTCACTATACTTATGAAATGTGATCAAATTAGTTTATTATAATTGTAATTTACCTGTGTGTCAATGCCAAATGTCTCATTCAGGAACTTATCAATGACGAGCCCATCATCCTCACCATCTCTATCATGACTGCCAAATGTGAATAAGGATCTGCATGATGTGTACATGTGACCGGGATGTGCAGAAGGATCGTCCTCAACTAATGGACTCGTGCAATGAATGAGAGTCTATGTCAAAGCATTAATAGTCCCTAAAGCACTGGCCTCTACATGTTCCTTCACAACTGAAGGAATAGTCACATGCTCACCTTGTGGCTTGACTATAGGTGCCCTAACTACATTAGGGTCACGACATGCCCCTAACCTCTCAAATGATGACCCACCACCTCTACCCTGAGAATCTAATATATCAAAATAATTGGGGATCTCCCCAAGGCCAAACTCACAATACAATTTTCTTAAGAAATACATTGGGACCTCATGATTATTGCACGGAGGGGGCATCCAAAACCATCCACCATCTATCCCAAAAATTATTCCTAATACCATCGTGTATGCACCAATGGATGGGGAACCATTTAGTACTCTCTCTAACAGTATATTGTTCACTAGGCTTTCTAAATAATGCACAAATCCTCCCTTTTGTTATATCTTTTTTTTAACATCTTGATATGGTAATTTATTTTCATAATATCTTTTTTGTTCATCCCTCTTAACCTACCAAATTTTCAACTGACCACTAACCGAACCTACGTGGGTCTTAATGGACTCGAGGGAGGATGCCAATTGAGCTCTGATTGGATTGGTTTGTCCACAAACTTTCAAACTACCAATGAGTGCTTCTAATTCATTTTTGCCTATTTCTATTTCATTTATTGTATTTTCTTGTGTGCCAGGAGGAGTTCTTGCAATTGATTCAGGTTGTGGAATTTGTTGTTCTTGTTGTGGAGAGTTTTGATTCTCATCTTGTTGAGGGTTTTGGTTTGGATCTTGTTGAGGGTTTTGGTTTTAATCTTCTTAGGGATTTGCCAGTTCATTATTCACATTTCCTGATAAGAAATCAATTGAAATCTAAATAAATAAACAAATTTAAAGAAAAATTGAAAAAAACCTACAAAATAATATAAAAATCATATAAGACAACAAAAAAAGAAAGTTAGATAACATACAGTGTGCTTGTGATCTCAAACTTCAATGGCGAGGAGGCATATTGGCAAGGAAGGTGGCAAAAACCTTCTATTCTTTCAATCCGTGTACGTGCTCTGAGGAGGGAAACTAGGAAAATAGAGAAAAAATGAATGGGTTGCAGGTATGCAGCCCATTTATAATAATTTGGCTTTTTATAAAGTGCATACACACGATGGTGCACACGCACTATGGCTTGGGTATCTATGGCTCGGGTTACCCAAGTCATAGCACGTGCACGCTATTGAAAATTAGAAAAAATAAAAAAGGTGTCACCTTTTCAGCACCTCAACTTGGTGCACTTACCCTAATATAAAAATTATTAAATATCTTTGATATCTTAAGATTAATTATCTCAAACTGTTTGTCTTTAAGAAAATAAATAACGGGTCATCATATCTATCCTCTACCCAACAAATCTTATTTTTGCAATACTACAAAAATAAATACTTTTCAAATTTAATAAAAACTAAAAATTCAATATCAAATATAATAAACATCTAGTTTCCACCAAAATTTTTCAATATAATAATAAAATACCATCCATTTTGTTAGTTTAGTATGAGTACGACTAAGTTGATTAGTAAAAATAAATTTCTTACAAAGTAATTGTAATCAACTTAAGAACAACATTTTCCAAGGTTTTTGAAGAATTTATTATTTGAATTAAAGTCGTGTAAGCTAACCCAAATAATTATATTGGAAAAATATTTTTCAAAATTAATAAAAATTAAATATTCTCTATCAAATAGAATAACCATCTACCACAAATTTTGAATATAATAATAAAAATAACATCCATTATTTTAGTTTACTTTTACAATGATTCAGTTGACTCCTAGAAACAAATTGCTTTCAAAGAAAAACTAGACACAATTGTAATCAATTTAAGAGAAAAGCTTTCCAAGCTTTGGGAAGAATTTATTATTAGTAGTAATGTAAGGTGAGTTACTAGAAATATTTCTATTGGAAGATGGAAATGGCCATTAAATATGAATTTTATTGATATTTGAAGTTTCTTACTTTATTTAATTAATTAAAAGTACGAAAAATAGGTAATTTTTCAATGTAATTTTTTTTCATATCTTTTTCTTCTACATCTAATAACATTTCAATAACTTGGCATATTTCTAAATTAAAAAATATGAAGAAATGTTGAAACTATACAATAAGTTTGAGACATTGAAATATACTTTAGTTCTATTAGTTAGCGAAAACAATATAATATTTTTTAATTAGACTAAAGTGTTGCATAAGTATTCTTTTCATGACAGTAACTAATAATACTTTTATAATTAGTTAAAATATAAAATGCATGTAAATATTAAAAAAATAATAGAAATACTTTCATTTTGTAAACTAGTTGTTTGAATTATTTTTTAAAAATAGATTAAATAGAGACATTAAGTAACCTTCTTTTAACATGGAAGTGACACAAATGTCAAAGTTCTTGGCTATTGTATAATGCTTTTAAGGATAAGATATGGTGAAATGAAAATGGATTTCATATAGAGTAGACAATTGTGTCACATTAATCATTTATGAATATAAGGCATATTTTGACATTAATGGAAAAAAATGTAAATTGAATATTTGAACAATAGTTTGAACACAAGTTCGGGTAAGTGCAAGAATCTGGGTCTCTTTTTTGGGCAAAAATTGGAAGTGATTTTTCTAATTTTAGAATTTCTTAACAATTAATGTCAAAATTTGAGGTACTTATAGATTGAATATTAGAAAACTTTAGTAATAAATATTCTAGTGTTTAGAGTCTACTTTTTACTATGTAATTTATTTGTATACCCATATGATAGACCTTTTTTAGGTTTGGATCTTTAAAAATCACTTTTTCAAAATACTCATTTTAGGTCCATAACACACTCGTGTACAAACACCGTAATTTAACACAAATAAATGAACTTTTGTAAATCTTTTAAAAGGATGTTATGTAACACACCAAATATTGATGATAATATTTTTCCTTAATATTTAAATGAATAATATATTTTTTATTAATTTTAAAGTGGCTATTAGATAATTTTTAAAATCTCTCATGTACGAAGACCATAATTTGATCAAAATTTCCTCTCTTTTTTAATAATTTTTCTTTTGTAACTTAAAAAGAATTTTGTGTAGATTGATGACATGCACATTAATTTAAGAAAAATCAAATTCATTTTTTCAATGCTTTAGCCAAATCTTAAGAGGTAAAGGCATAGGTTTGGTTCCACCAAGCCTATCCCAAACCAAAAACCAAGGTGGGAGAAAAATATCTTGCCATATTTTGTAAGTAAAAGATGCCTATTATTTAAAATTCAAAAAATGGCCTCCTATTTTTAAAAAGTATAATTAACATTTAAAAATGCATTTAAATCTACTAAAAAGGGTTAAATATTTTTAAAATGGGCTCCCTATTTTTAAAAATAGAAAATGGGCACCTTTCTTTAAAAAAAAATTTGGTATAAGGCATAGTGCCATATATATAAAGTTATATTAAAAGGTTAACAAATATTTTTTTCCTCATTCAAGTTTTTTTCCTCATTCAAATAGTGCACATGTATATAAAAATTTGGAGAAAATTAGTTCTAAACAATATCCTACCAAGCCCAAGAGCGAAACTTTGGCCCTCTTGGCCTTGATGGTAGCCATTGACATCCATAAAGGTGGTCTACTTGGAAAATTCTCAACTGAATAGAGTTGACATGATGTCATGTCTTAATCAATCTAAGCCCAGGAGTGGAACTTTGGCCCTCCTAACCTTGATGGCAGCCATTGACATCCATCATGGTGCTCTACTTAGATGGTAATCTTATTCTTCCTGCCTAAGCCCAAGAGCGAAACTTTGGCCCTCTTTGCCTTGATGGAAGCCAGTGACATCCATCAAGGTGGTCTGCTTAGGAGGTAATCTTATTCTTCTTAAATATCCTACCTAAGTCCAAGAGTGGAACTTTGGCCCTCTTGGCCTTGATGGCAGCCAGTGACATCCATCAAGGTGGTCTACTTAGGAGGTAATTTGATTCACTAATTATTATAATTTATTTTATTACATACATATATGCATTCTGCTAAAATTGCAGCTCATGTAGCTCTTGTTGGTCCTTTGCATTTTCATCATGTTCTTGATTATATTTAGGTCTCTTATTTACTTTGTCATTTGCTTCCTCATTAAGTGTAGCATCCATTTTTTGAACTTGGCCTCTCTTCCCACATGTGTGTCCTGGTTCCCATCTTTCTTTGCAATGAAAGCATAAGTTTTTCTTTTTAGTTCATCATGATAGCTCTTGATCTTTCTTCTACATTTATGGCCACGTTCCCATGGTTCCTTGCAATGGTGACATAACTCATCTTTCTAGCAGTCTTTGGAGTGATTTCTGAAATGTGTGCTAGGTGCATGGTTCTTGGACCTATCATTTACTTGGTGTGTATCAAATTTTAACACCTTTTGGATTGCATCTTCTAGTATTTTTGGTTCATTTGCTCCCACTGCACTCTTGATTGATTCCTTCAATCCATCTATAAATAAATAGGTGAGTCTTCTTTGTGATATTTCAGGTACCATGGTTGATAAATTTTCAAATTCTCTAGCAAATTCCATCACTGATCCCTCTTGTCTAAGATGGGTTAATCTTTTGAAGTACCATTCTGCATCTATTCGATCAAATCACTTTATGAGTTTTTGGGTAAATTCATCATAACTCTTAATTTGTTTATGTCCCTGGTTGCCTAGGCGATGTTGCCACCAATCTTGTGCTACTCCTCTTAAATGAAGGACATCAAATTGAATAGCACTTTTTTTAGTCATAGGATTTAAGGAGAGATATGTATCCAACATTTGTACCCATGAGCGTGTTGTAGTTCTTTCTATTTCATCAAATTTTGGAAGGCTTACTTTACTTATCTCCTCTCTTAGTCCTTTCTCTTGGTGTGTCTGCTCTTCCTACTTGATAGTGACTTCATCCGAGCATCACAATAATCTTTAAATGGTATCTCCCTTCTAAGTTCAGGATCAATTCTTGAGTATTCATTTATATTATTTACTTCATTTACCTCATCCTCATCTTCTTGTTCTTCTCCATGTAGGAAGGAGGGTCTTGTGGGTCTATGCTCTATTTCTGGTATATGCCACTAATTATTATCATCTTCAGATTTGTGAGAATTTGTATCTCTCCCATTTTTGTTTATATTATGAAAAGCTTCCAAGAGGAGTCGATTCGTTTCACCTTGCTCAGTTATAGCTCAGACATTTCTTTCAGTTTGTTCCATAAGTGCTTCAGTAGTTCGGTTTGTCTGTTCCATGAAAGCTTTTAATTTATCACTTATCTGGTTGTTCATATTGGTGGACTATTTCTTTCTTTCCCTCTCCAATGCTCTCAGATCACGTTGGTGTTCTTGCATTAATTGTTTTCCACAGGCTGGCGAGAACGATGCTTTGATACCACTTGTAATGTCCCTTTTTATAAATCCCTAATATTGCCCTAAATTTCCAATTAAAAGTTTTGTGAAGTGACTCTAAGTATTTGATCTATACTTGAAATTGTATCTATTTCCAAGAATATCCAATTTCTTGAGTTATATATAAATGATAACCTTATATAAGATAAGGATATTTGAAATTAAGTTCTCTTCTAATTATGTTTCTTCTTATATTAATTTATGCCCCTTGCTTTATTGATAAATCAACCAACCTAATATTATTCTCTTATTACTAAATTAATTCAACTTTAATGTTCCTCCCTATTGATAAAATAATGATAATGTTTTATTGTATGGATGTTGATATATCCATCAAAGCATAGTTGGCTTGCACTGAAAAAGGTGGTTGTAAATTCTTTTCTCTCATTGCAATGCCTCGTACTTCTTTGTTCAACGCCTCATACTTCTCTGTCAATACATTGTACCTCTCTGCCCAATGTGACCCACTATGTGCTTAGTCGACTCTCGAATTATATGTTTGTTATTGATTTTTTCCACATCAATCCTTCTACTTTTGGGCACCGGCTACGGTGCAACTTATTTGCACCTAACTCTTTGTGCCATCAACATGCTCTGCCTGGATTTGTACATCATCCTTTTTCTTGACACCATGCTACTATTTCTTTTATAATCATTCAAAATGGCATGCAACATTTTGTAAAATAATTTTGCCAAGGGAAAACTATGAACCAATATCTTATTATTTCAATATTTAAAATGGGATGTAAAATTATTTTATGCACTTTTAAATAATTTATTAGTAAGTTTTATTTTACTTTCATTTTGTTATATAATATTAATAAATATTATAATCTCTTTTCTAAATAACTTAAATTATAAATTTACATATTGAATTGGTTAAATTTTGATATAACTTTAAAATTAAAATTTTATTTTCTCAATTTAATAATTATTTTCAATATTTTATTTTAGAAAATTTACTTATAAATCAACATAATATGGCATGATATTTTTTTGGAGAAATATATGATACGATATTTAATTAAATTAAATTTTTTTAAATAATATTAATTCAAACTTTACATGAGGCAGATTCAATCATTATATAAATATTATACACAAGATGAACTATGATGTAGTCAAGAATATATATATATATATATATATATATATAGGGAAGTCGAGAGTTATCGAGGTTTTAACTCTCTTTTTTTTGTTTACAATGTTATTAAATTAATGCCTCTAGGGCTCTCTCCTACCCAATATATATTATATAATATATATAAGCAAGTAGCAATGGCATGCCAACATGAAAGTAGAAAATAATTATTTATATTTAATTTTTGTTATTAATTTGATTATTCTTTCATGGATTAATTTACTTTAGTTTTGTCAAGGGATGGCTTGAATATAATTTATTTTATGATTGTATTTATAATTTTTTGAAAGTTTAAATATGTTTAGGGTAAAATTGTACTAAGTATAGGGGATAATTTGATCTACTATTCAAATCAACTTCTATATGAGTTGAAGATTTTAATTCTATTTTGTTTAAGTTGTTAATTTAACTTAATATAGGTTAATGGTTCAATTTACATAAATCTGTGTTAGGGGATAATTCAATTTACTATTAAAATCAACTTCTACATGAGTTGATGATGGGAACACAAGCCAAGAACAGAATGGACACAACAGACAAGGGAAATTGTATTAATTGAAAAATAAGCTAGTACATTCAGTACAGAGAAAATAAACTTCAAAACATGCCCTAAGGGCTTACAATAGCATAAATGTGGAGATAATTTCTCCTTTCAGTACCTCCTCTCAAACTCCACTCCGAACTGCGTTTTACAATGTCAGAAATCTCCTTAAATAGACCCTAGAGGGTTAAGGACTAGGAGTATATTCTAGAAAGTGCTAGTAGGCATCCATCGACCAAATAGAAGGTTCCAGAAGCTGCGTTAGAAGTCGATGCAAATCTAGAAGAATCCGAAAATGGTAACCGAACTTTCGGGAGGCATAACTTTTGAACCGTAGCTCCGATTGACGAACCGTTTACATTTTCGAAAAGCTCTCGAAGCACTCTATAGCCCTATGGACTAGCTTGGCTCGTCCCCCATTTTTTGGCCCTTTCCAAGGTCATTTAATGCCCCTAACTTGACTTTGAAGCATTCTTAGGAGGTCTCCACAACCCGAAAAACTGTAATAACTTTCAAACCGTGGGGCCTTTTGACTTGATTCTTTTTCTGGAATGCTCTAAATTACAATTACATTCATCTAGCCAATTTACACCTCCTAGTTCACCAAAATGATGGCTCAATTACATACTCCTATTTTTTTGAGATTTACACGAACACTGATAGTGGAACTGTAAGAGTTAGAACCTTTATTTGACCCAAATGGGTATCCAAAAATGAAAACACATGAAACAGAAACTAAGTCTAAGTATATTTTTTTGGGTGACACAGGATTGCCCTTATACCTCTGGATGCTCCTACATCAGACACCCAGGGTAGATTGAAAAGTGACCCTGTCACTTTATGAATGGTAGAGGAAATCCCAAATGGGAAACCTCAGCTGCTGAAATCCAAGTTGAGTCCTCGATCGATCATCCTTTCCATTTGACCAAATACTCTTCATATTGCTTGTTTCTGGTACTCCTACCCACACGATGATCTAGAATGTCTTCTATCTCCTCCTTCTTAGAAGCAGGAATTGGACATGGCTCTAACACTAGCTCCTCATCTGCAATGTTGAAAATGGGAGAAATGTGAATACCATTTGGCAACTCCACTTCATATGCATTTCCTGAGTCATGTTTCTTCAAAATTTTGCAAGGGCCAAATTTCTTCATTTTCAGCTTGTTCTAAGTACCGGCTGGAAATCTTTCTTTTCGTAAGTGCACCATGACTAGATCCCCTACTTGGAATTCCTTATGTCTTCTCCTTTGATCAGCCCTAGCTTTATACTCTTGATTCATCTTGGTAATGTGTGCTTGAACCTCCTCATGTAGATGCTTGATATGTTCAGCAAATTCCTCAGCTTCAGCACTTGTCCTCTCCCCTTGTTCTATCTTCCTCAATTTTGGTGCAGTCCTTGGGCTATTCCCATATACAATTTGGAATGGTGATTTTCCGATACTCCTATTTATATAGTTATTGTAAGCAAACTCTGCTTGTGGTAGAATCAAATCCCATCCCTTGGGCTTATCCCCGACTAAACATCTCAGCAAATTGCCCAGACTTCTGTTTACCACTTCTATTTGGCCATCAGTTTTTGGGTGATGCGTGGAACTGAATTTCAAGTCAGTTCTTAACTTTTTCCACAATGTCCTCCAGAAATACTCCACAAATTTAGTATCTCTGTCAGAAACTATGCTCCTTGGAAGACCATGTAGTCTTACCACCTCTTTGAAAAACAAGTTTGCAATATGGACAACATCATGAGTTTTGTGGCATGGAATGAAATGTGCCATTTTGGAGAACCTATCAACCACCATGAATACTGAGTCATTACCCCTTTGTGTCCTTGGCAATCCAAGAACAAAATCCATACTTATGTCCGCCCATTGCCTTGATGGAATAGGCAATGGCTGATATAGGCCAGTATTGTGACTAAACCCCTTAGCAACTTGACAAACCTGACAACTCTATACAAACTTCTTCACATCCTGTGAAATTTGAGGCCAAAAATAATGTTCTCTAAGAATGGCAATGTTCTTATCTCGACCAAAATGTCCTTCCATCCCTCCACTGTGTTTCTCCTTAATCAGATTTTCCCTCATGGAACTCCTTGGAATGCACAATTGACTACCTTTGAACAACATGCCATCCTAAATCAAATAGTCTAACCACTTGGTTCTATCTACAGCAATAGGTTCTTTACAAGCTTTCCATGCTTTAGAAAAATCAGGATCCTCGGGGTACAAATTCTTGAGTTCATCAAACCCAACTACTTCAACCTACATTACTGTAAGCAATAACTGTCTCCTACTTAGTGCATCTGCAACCTTGTTAGATTTTCCACTTCTATGCTTCAACATAAATGTATAGCTCTGCAAGAACTCTACCCACTTCATATGCCTCTGATTCAATTTACCTTGGCTATTTAGGTACTGTAATGCTTGATGATCAGTATACAAAACAAATTCCTTTGGCAATAAATAATGCCTCCATTTCTTTAAGGCCTGAACTATTGCATAGAACTCTTGGTCATAAACAGAATACTTCTTCTTTGCATCATTCAATTTTTCACTAAAATATGCAATAGGCTTACCTTCTTGGCTTAATACAACCCCAATAGCGATGCCACTAGCATCACAATCCACCTGGAACACTTTTCTAAAATCTAGAAGTGCCAACACAGACCGTTCTGTCACCTTCTTCTTCAACAATTCAAAACTTCTCGCAGCTGTTGCAGTCCATTTGAACTCTTTTCTATCCCCTCTTATTGTATCAGTTAGGGGTGCACATATGCCACTAAAATTCTTAATAAACTTCCTGTAAAAACGAACCAGACCTTGAAATGATCTTACCTCAGTAGCAGACCTTGGAGTAGGCCATTCCAAGATGGCTTTTATCTTCTCTGGATCCATTTTGAGACCTTCAGGTGATATAACAAACCCCAAATAGACTAACTCCCTTTTTGCAAAGATACACTTCTTCAGATTAATTAACAATTTCTCTTCCCTTAGCCTTTCAAGGACACTACGAATATGCAATAAATGTTCTTCCAAAGTCTTGCTGAAAATTAAATTATCATCCAAATAAACAATAACAAATTTTCCCAAGAACTTCTTAAGTACCTCATTCATGAGCCGCATGAAGGTGCTTGGGGCGTCCGTCAATCCAAAAGGCATGACTAACCACTCATAAAGACCCTCCTTGGTCTTGAAGGCTGTTTTCCACTCATCTCCTTCTCGAATCCATATCTGGTGATAACCACTCTTCAGATCCATCTTTGTGAAGTACTGAGTTCCACTCAACCAGTCCATAAGATCATCCATCCTTAGCAAAGGAAACCGGTACTTGATGGTTATCCTATTTATAGCTCGAGAATCTGTACATATCCTCCACTCTCCATCCTTCTTTGGTGCAAGTACTGTAGGTATTGCACATGGACTTAGGCTCTCTCGAATCAAGCCCTTCCTCAACAACTCCTGAACGTGTCTATTTAGCTCCTCTATTTGAGTAGGAGTCATCCTGTGAGCAGCCTTGTTAGGAAAACTAGCTCCTGGAATCAGATCTATCTGATGACTGATTTGCCTTACTGGTGGCAATCTATCTGGAACATTATCAGAGATAATATCTCCAAACTCCCCTAGTAAATTTGAAACTTCAAGTGGTATTTCACTGCTACCTTCTTTATCTTTCCTAGGAATCAAAGCATAGCACATATGCTGATGTTTCATGCCATCTAAAAACTTCCTTCCATCAACAAGACAAATCCTAGCACTATTACATACCTTTTCACCTTCCTTTTTCATGGGCTTCAATTTGTGGCGAACTCCATCCTTTGTCAGAGAGTATGTGTTTGCATGTGCATCATGTACTGCATGTCTATCAAACTACCATGGTCTACCCAACAATAGATGGCAAACATCCATTGGAATAACATCACAGAGAACTTCATCATGGTAACTCCCAATTTTAAATTTCACTAAACATTGTTCACTTACCAGGACCTTATGATCATCTTTTACCCAAGCAATCCGATAGGGCTGGGGGTGTTTCTCCCTCTTGAGCTTCAGCTTAGAGACCATCTCTTCTGATACCAAGTTATCAGTGCTACCACTATCAATGATCACGTCACAACATTTATCCTCACACTTGCATCTGGTACAGAACAAACTCCTCCATTGTCCTGGTTCAATCTCACCACTTAGTAGGACTCTTTCATTTACCAAGGTCTCTCCTCTTTCTGCATCCTCTGAATGTGATGATTGTGCATCCTCATCCACATGAGCAACCCTAGCTTGGCCCTCAGCTCTCGTATCTGTCTGTCCTTGTCATTGAGGGAATTCAAAGGCACGATGACCTTCTTCATTGCAATGGAAAAAGGTACCACGGAAGCCTCCTCTTCCTTGTCCATGTCCTCTACCTCTTGCTCTCTGATTTCCAAAGTCTTGATCATGGGAGCGGTTGAAACCCTCATTCCTCTGGTTCCTGCTAGTACCCACATCTTCATTTTTCTTTTGGGTTTCATTGCGGCCTCCAGATGATCTACCGCTTCCCCTTCCTCCTTGACCACGCCCTCTTTGTCTTCCTTCAAACCTTTTATTCAGCTTCTCTTCAACTCATAGGGCAAACTGGTATGCCTCTTCAACGCTGGTCATTCTTGCCAGACTTAATTCCTCCTGGATGCTAGGTCGCAACCCACTGATATAACGAGCAATCTTCTCCTTATTTGCTTCTACATGCCCCGCTCTAATCAAGAGTCAGTAAAATTTCTCTATATATTCTTGGACTGATCTTCCTGCTTGCTTTAACCCATGCATTTTATTAAATAAATCAAGCTCGTAGTCTACAGGAATGAACTGCTTTTTCAATTTGTCCACGATGCGATCCCATCTTGTGATCTTCTCCTTTCCTCTTCTGTTTATTTCCAATTGAACCTCTTGCCACCATATTTTGGCATGGCCTTTGCAAACTTAACCCTATCTGGGTCCCTGATATCCTCATACTCAAAGTATTCTTCCAGTTCATTGATCCAATCGATCAACTCATCTGGTTTCAGATTTCCTGAAAATACACCCACTTCAATTGTAGGTCTTTTCCCAAACTTAGTAATGCCCCCCATCCAATTCCCCTTCTGGTCTAATTTCATCTTCTTCATTGTCATCTTCACTTTCATCACCTGTGGCCACAATTGCTCCTCTACGGAGCTCCTCCTGCAATGCTTGTACCTGCCTTTGGAGGGTTCTAACCTCTTCAATATTAATAGCTCTGGCCCTTCTGCCACGCTCTCTACGTGGAGGCATCTTCTAACTCAAACCCACAACCACATAGTCCTGGTGCAAACTGCCTCACAGTCAGCGCTCTGTCTACACACTTAGGAAAACCAGCTCTGATACCACTAATGTAGTACTGCTCTGCTACCACTAACAAAACTAGGCTTTGATACCACTTGATGGGAACACAAGCCAAGAATAGAATGGACACAACAGACAAGGGAAATTTTATTAACTGAAAAATAAGCTAGTACATTCAGTACAGAGAAAAAAAACTTCAAAACATGCCCTAAGGGCTTACAATAGCATAAATGTGGAGATAATTTCTCCTTTCAGTACCTCCTCTCAAACTCCACTCCGAACTGCCTTTTACAATGCCAGAAATCTCCTTAAATAGACCCCGGAGGGTTAAGGACTAGGAGTACATTCTAGAAAGTGCTAGTAGGCATCCAATGACCAAATAGAAGGTTCCAAAACTTGTGTTAGAAGTCGACACAAATCTAGAAGAATCCAAAAATGGTAACCAAACTTTCGGGAGGCATAACTTTTGAATCGTAGCTCTGATTGACGAACCATTTACATTTTCGAAAAGCTCTCGAAGCGCTCTATAGCCCTATGGACCAGCTTTGCTCGTCCCCCATTTTTCGACCCTTTTCGAGGTCATTTCATGCCCCTAACTTGACTTTGAAGCATTCTAAGGAGGTCTCCACAACCCGAAAAACTGCAATAACTTTCAAACCGTGGGGCCTTTTGACTTGATTCTTTTTCTGGAATGCTCTAAATTAAAATTACATTCATCTAGCCAATTTACACCTCCTAGTTCACCAAAATGATGGCTCAATTACATACACCTATTTTTTCGGAATTTACACGAACATTGATAGTGGAACTGTGAGAGTTGGAACCTTTATTTGACCCAAATGGGTATCCAAAAATGAAAACACATGAAATAGAAACTAAGTCTAAGTATATTTTTTTGGGTGACACAGGATTGCCCTTATACCTCTGGATGCTCCTGCATCAGTTGAGGATTTTGATACTATTTTTTCTAAAGTTGTTAATTCAACTTGATACAGATTAATGGCTCAATTTACATAAACTTGTGTATGGTTCCATTCACTATAGGACATTAATTTGATTATGTTCCTTTTAGGTTGGGCTTAGAAATAAAGTGATTGTATAGATAGATTTGAATTTTTGCTCTAGGATTAAGGCTACGGTTCAATAAAATTTACCTTTGGATTATCTTCAGTATTTAATTAAAGTGATTTAGAATTGCTTGTACACATTGTTTCTCATTTAAATAAAAGGTTGGAGTTATAAGTAAGGTTAGATATCACTTTTTAAAATAATAGGTTCATAAAGTGATTTTATTTTCCTAAGTTATTTGAGATTTAAACACTCTTACTTTTATTTATAGTGTTAAAGTAGAATTGAGATTATAGTCTAAATTAGCAGCCAAATTGACGTGAGATTAATGTAAGAACTTCATACTTTTACATATGGAATAGACTATATGTTGTTAAGTGTTGTATTGTTTTAAGGTACAATTAACAAACATTAGTATAAATGGATCTTTGAAACATAAGCATCATAGAGCTAATATTGAATTTAATAATTTAAAAGTAACGAATCATGAATTTAACATTTTTCACAAAATCGATTGATTACAAATTGAATTTACAATAACACATTTTTATCATCTAATAAGGTTAAAACATTTGAAATTGATGATAACATATTTTTTTATTTGTCAAAATATAGTACATCAACTTATTTCTAAATATTTTAGTTTATTTTCTTCATCTTTCCGTTTGCAAGTTGTTTTCCCTTCTTCATTTTTTCATATCGATCATATGTGAAGGGTGACATTATTTGTAGTCCTTCAAAAGACTTTACACGAGCTATGGTAAAAAATGTCATTCCTTCTCTTTTGGTCAGTCCTATATCAGTAGTGGTTATTTCATTATTGAATTAAGAAAATAAAATTTAAATTTTAAAGTTATATCAAAATTTAACTAATTCAATATATAAATTTATAATTTAAGTTATTTAAAAAAGAGATTATAATATTTATTAATATTATATAACAAAATGGAAGTAAAATAAAACTAAGTAATAAATTATTTAAAAGTACATTAAATAATTTTATATTGCATTTTAAATATTAAAATAATAAGATATTAGTACATAGTTTTCCCTTGGCAAAATTATTTTACAGAACGTTGCATGTCATTTTGAATGATTATTAAATATTAAAATAATAAGATATTAGTTCGTAGTTTTCCCTTGGCAAAATTATTTTACAGAACGTTGCATGTCATTTTGAATGATTATGAAAAAAAAATCATTAAAACTAAGCGGAACGGTGTCAGGAAAAGGACGGTGTACAAAACAGGCAGAGCATGTTGATGGGACCTGGTGCAAATAAGTTGCACCGTAGCTAGTGCCCTACTTCTGTTCCTTGCTTTTGTTTCGACTCTGCCTCGTACCTCTCTTGCAAGATTGGTCCTCGTGACTGTTAATTGTAGACTACCCGAATGTACTTTGGTTTATATCTTTTTTAATTCCCTTGGTTTGATTTGCATTTATCTGTCCTTACCCTATTAAGGGGAGAGGACCCAATAGTCGTGATAGCTAACTTTGTCAATATGTAGTTGTAGAATGGAATGTCCTAGGACTTCCATTTTTTTTTAGAAATGTAAAATAGCTACTTAACTAACTACAACTAAGGTTTGAAGATACCACTCATTTGGCAACTTCCCGAAATAATCAATTTACTTCAATGTGTCCTAAAAATGACTTTTTAGAGGTCTTGATCAAAACTTAATAATATAATTATCAACAATTGATTGTTTAAACATCATTTCTTATGAAAGTATATTCCAATACATCTTATGAATGCAACTTATTAAATACTTAGAGCATCCTAATATTTTTTAATAATATTTATTTTAGTTACATTTTACTCTTATATAAAACAAAAAGAAATCAATTATTGATCACCTTTAACACAATTTATGTTCAAATAGTAATATATTATAATTTAAAAATAACTTTTAAAACACACTATTATATTTAAACCTATTTAAATTGTAATCTATTTATTTCACTTACATTTACAATTCACTGAGTATGCTTCCTAAAAAAAACATCCAATGTCTAATTTAATACAACTTACCATCTAAAATTGACCCACCATTAACCAAAAAGAATAGTGAAGAACCCTATAGTTGGACACTTCATGATCTATAATGATAAAATTTTCTCCCTACTACTACAAAACTTTCACCTAAAAATCAACAATATAATCCTAATGATGATAATAGTTTGCCCTATTATGTACATGCGTTGATTAATCTACTCTCCCCATTCTCTTTCCAGAAGTTTCGCTTCTCTCACTCATGCGGCATTCACGCTAGGGTTTACATATGTGCAGCAGCTATGTGGGCTTCTCTCATCCATGCGACATTCATGCTAGTGTTTACGTATGTGCAACAACTATGTGCGTTAGACACATAATGTCATATGTGTTTAATATATGGGGATTTCATTTGTTTCATTTGTTTTCCTATTGGTTTTGTTTTTCCTTTAAACTTTTCACACAATTCGTTGAAATGTGCAAGGATTTTGGCTACAAAAGTCATCTGCAAAAGTGTGTTATATGTTATCTTCCAGACAACTATCAATCGTTTGGGGTGATGACCAACGCTATTGGAGGTGGAGTCCTGGTGAAGTTGCGAATTTCAGGGTTATGAGATATATAGATTCCTTTCAATTGATTCCAATATAGCTAATTTTTGTGGCTCATATATTTAGATGAATGTTAACCTAGAATTCATTATGCCAATTCTTAGTTGAAGAGTTTTTAACCTACAACCTCTTTTCCCCTTAAATTGTTTTTAACCTACAATCTCTTTTCCCCTTAAATTGCTCTATTTGCGATAAAGGCACTGTAGGATTTATACTTAGAGCTATAAAAGTTGAAACAAAATGAAACCAAAAATTCTTTTGGAGTTTAACTGTTATCTATCTGAAAGCTGTGTTTGTGCGCCCAATAGATTGGGGTTTCTCATATCCTGTGCATTTTCTGTTTTCCCAATATTTCCAACTATTTCAAAGGTGTGTATTCACACCATAATTGCACAAGAATGAAGTTTTCTCCTTTGAGCATTCAGGAAATACAGATCATGATTCTTCAGCTCTATTTTTTCTTAGTTTTTTGTTTTATTGAATATTAATGCCTCCTTTGTTTCAACATTTCATTCAAGCATTTAAATATTTCATTTTTGGTGGTTGTTGTTCTGAGATAATGATATTTCACAATGGACGGAAAGTGACAAAGGCTCTGTAAGAGTTTCAACTATGCATTCCATTTTGATTGTTTCTATTTGGTCTTTGATTTTGCAGTATTTTTACAGGTCATTGTAGATAATTTTATTTTGGTGTTTTTTATTCTTTTGGACTTTGATCTTGCAATGAATTTTTGGGATTTCTAAGCATTAGAGGAGGTTGTAATTATTCAGAGTAGACCGGAGGGTTTCTACCGCATGAGCATAGTCCATATGTCAAGGCCAATCATTTGCAGGTATGCATCTACTTGGTGTTAGATTATAATCTCCATAGTTGTCTACTTTATTTTATTTGCAAGTAGGTACATCAAGATTAACCTGAAACCTTATCAACTTGATCCCTTAAAATATCAATCCCTGATCTTATTAGCTACCACTAGGGGAGTCAAATTATCTAGATACAAAGAGTATGTGTGCCAAGTCACATTTCATGAATCTTCTTTTAATGCAAAATATCAATGGTCAGACTTCACCTATTTAAAATTGCCCAAAACATAGCAAACTGCATATAAAATGATGTTATTAAGAATATTATACAATCTATACTTAGAGATGTGAAAAGCATATGGAAATAGTTTTCTCACTTTGGCATTGATGAAAATAACTACTTAGCAGGTTAGACATTGTATATAGATTGGCCCTGAAAATTCTGAAGAAACTGCAAATAGGTTGGCCTTGAAAAACTTACAAATGAACTCCTAAGAGTCTAAAAGCATGCATAGGGCTTCACATACATACCAAAAAGGTAGGGAAATAATTAACCTATCCTTATGACTAAATGATTCACTTTTAATTTACGCTCAAAGTTCACTTTGTATTTGATTTGAAGCGAAGAAGAAATATTCATGGATTTGAAGATTGTGCTATCCTTTGTTAAGGAAGTTGTGATGTCCCTAGGTTAGTTGTCTTGGGAAAATAGAACAATCCATTCGAGTTCTTTCTTTTAACCTCTTTATAATGAATTCAATTCTTTAAATTATTATTATATTATTGAACGTAATTTTTAAAAAGAAGTTGTTTGACCACTTAATGTTTCGTGACTCTTAATTATCAGCTTTCTCAATTTTCCTTTCTATGAACGGGATATTATTTGGGCTCCTTGTTTGTCCACTTATGCCTTTTAATTTTGTATTCCCTGATGCATATTTCCAACTTCTCCAATAGTTATAAGATCATATGTATTCTCCTTATCGTTGTCTAGTTGTGACATGATACTAATCTCTGTGATATATGATCAGTGATTGGGAATAATTTATATTTGTTTCTTCCCACCAGTCATATTCCTTGATGTCATGTTTGCTTTTCAATAACCATTCATCTTGTCGACTGTTATGAGTGGATATAATCGAAATATTAATGAAGTTTGATGATTCTTTTATTGTCTATGTCCTTGCTGGTAGAATATACTTTATCCCATTCATTGTTACCTATCTCAACTGTATGTGATTATAGTATGATTTTTCATGTAACTAAGATCGATGCCTTATTTTCTCCCTTTCCATATTTGATGTGGCTTGTTGATTTGGTATCGCCCTTCAAATGTCTGCTCTTCCTCATGCTTGGAATGTTTCGAATATGATGTAGCTTTTTCTATCTAAATATTACTACTCTCCATACTCTTTGATTGATCAACCCAGCTCCTCCTCTCATATTAATCCACCTTCTTTTTGCAAATGTTTGTTTGTACAGGAAGTAAATATGCAATGAATAAGTTTATCTGAATTTGACGTAGCATAATTTTCCTAATCTATTTGTTATTATCTTGTTAAACAATATAATTTCTACCACCCGATGTCCACATGGTTTCTGCTATTGTTGTTATAACTTGTCTTCTGATTGGAAAGTTCAATGATAATAATTTTTGTTGTCTCCATTCTTTGATGGTCTATTCGTAGCAAGATTTCTTGTGAGATTCTTATTTTCTTAACATTTCCTTTCATCTGACATATCCCTTTCACATCTATCTATTCTATTTCTTTTTCCATGTTCAATCTTAATACTAACTCCAAATTCGAATATAGATGTCTATTATATCCCATTCATAACTTTTCCTCTGTAATTAATAGACATCTTTCCTTGAACAGTCATGACTACTCTTAGTCATTAATAATGTTGTCTAATTATTAATTAATATAATTATATTATAACATGTAAATGCCTTGATTATTGGTTATTATGTGTATTTTCTAATTATATAATTCATATATATTATAATATTATTTAGCACATTTTTTCTTTCATAATAACAATTCAAAAATAATCATATATTTGATGTTCTACTTCTAATCATATTATTGTAATATATTATATTAATAATATAGTCATTATTTATTAACTAATTATTTAGTATAGATGATATTATAATTATATCACAATTATATTATTATAATTATATAATTTACATTTTGCTTCTATATTAATTGATATAATATAACATTATATCAGTTTAATATCTTGTTGATAATAGATATATATAATATTTATTTATTTATTATTATTTAATATTACTTGTTAACTTTAGCCTTTGAAATGGGGACATTACAGAAGTTAACTCCTTCGCAACTTAATTTCAGCATTCATTTTCCCTTCCCCCATGATGACCAACTCATTGCTTTCCACTCATGATCTATATTAAAAACTTGATAAAATGAATGGTTATCTAAAAACTTGATTAAAATGATCAACACTGAGGAAATGTTGCTTTGTTGAAGCCTAAGAACTCAACTTGATTAATCAGGATTTAGCATTTAGTAGGAGTAAACGTCAATCAGCTGGGTATCTATACAACAGTTCAAGTATGTCCTGTAGAGGCTATTTATAGAGTTACACACAAAAGTCAAGATCATCTGCATTGATTATATCATTATATTGTTTTCATTATATTTGATAATTTCTTTTATTTTAATTATCCTTTTATTGAATGCAATTTTTCTCTGAAGTTAAAAGAAAATACTAGTTCTTTTATAGAATTTTTAATAATTTATTTTAGAGTTCAAAAAATTATGTAGAAAAATGTTGATATTAGTCAAAGTTTAGGAACATATTTTTAATGGCATTATTAATATTTGGAATTCTTGGAGTGAAATGTTTTATTAATTTTGATTTATTGTGATTTATTGAGATTGACTAATTGGAAGAATTTTTTTAAACTATTAGTGATACACAAAATTGAATCAAAATGTAAGAGAATTTATATGTATATATGAAAATGTATATATGTTCTGTCACTACCTTCTTCGTTACAATGTATATATGTTTTAATTCAATTATTTCATACCTCATCATTAGTCCATGCTAAATGCCAAATTAAAATATCATATGTATCTTTGACTTGTGAATGTTTTGCATTTTTTTTGGTGTATAGGAAATGGATTTGAGTTGCATAAAAGGAGGCAGAAGTCACTATTGATTTCATGTGAGGTTACTTTATACCTCACTAAGGCAATGATCCTTTTAGTTTTTTTTCCCGTTACTGAATTTGTATTTTGTTTATTGTTTTAAAAGTTCAATTCTTGTAATTATTTATAGGTCAATTATAAGCATAATGCATGAACATATAGAGGCATGCACAATTCTAACACATTTATAGGTCAATTAAAGCATAATGCATGAACATATTGTTTTTCTCAAGTAACATCACGATTCTAACACATTTGCACTAACAAACTTCATATATCATAAGTCATAATTTGGTTTCAGGTTACATCAAGTGCATGGTTTGATCAATCATTTAGCTAATTTCCATCCAAAAAATAGTGATTTCACAACATAAGTTATCATCACTTGATCAATCATTTAGCTAATTTCCATCCAAAAAATAGTGATTTCACAACATAAGTTATCATCTGCTCTCAACTTACGTTAGTATATGTAGTTAACCAAAATACTTAATTAGCACATGGTATATCTAGTTTCAAGTAGCTCAATATATGAAGTTAACCAAAATATTTCATAGCATATGGATAATCTATGAAGTTAACCAAAATATTTCATAGCATATGGTATATCCAGTCTCAAGTAGCCTATAAATGGTGTGATCCATCGTGTACCTAACTTCCATCCCAACAAATCTGGTTTCAAGGAACTTGTACTCCAAAAATATGGTTTGGTGATGCATGTACCTACAAAAGAATCCACAAAAAAAAATTAGTTTCAAGGAATTTTTACTCCAAAACTATTGTTTGTTGAATCATGCATCTACCAAAAAGCCCTCAAAATAAAAATAAAAAAATCAAGGAACTTATACCTTCTAAAATAATATTTTTTCATACAATCATTTTAGCTTTTATGCAAACGTACACCATCCATGGGTATGTCTGTAATATTAGAACTTAAGCCTACATTAGCTATGCTTGTATTGTTAGAACCAGATCCTCCATTTCCCTGCTCCTTGGAAGGTGTTATGGAAAGTTGTAGTTGGCTTGCACAAATCTGATTGTTGTTTGGACGATTGGGAATAGATGAATAAGCAGGAGTGTAAATGTTCATTATATCTCTCAGAATTGAATTTTCTGGAAGAGGATCTAAGGGATTGCTTAAACGCCTGTGCCTTACTAGCTCCTTTTTGGCTTTTTCAATTTCCCTTAATCTTTTGACTTGTTCCTTTTTTTTTCTCTTTCTCTTTCCTTTGTATCATTCAAAGTTGTTCTTTCTTTTGCTTCTTCATTGCATTTTCTAGTTTCTTTTGTGCTTTCAACTCTCTTTGGATAGCTCTACTAGCTTTTCTCTCATCTGATTGTTCCTTTTTCTTGGCCTTCAATTCTGCAAGCTCTTTCTTTTTGGCTTCTTGTTCCATGTAAAGTTCCATGAACTCATCTCCTGTGAGTATTTGGGACTGTTGCCTGAGCCTAATTGCACCACTACCTTCATCAGAATATTTCTCATTCACCCTTGCATTTGGTAACTTTATGAAAGATGATAATACTGGCATACAATCACCTTCTAGCTAGCTGCTATGTGTATTTAAAATGTTTTCATCCACTGTGTCATCATTGTCATCATTCTCTGTTGACTGAAACTGTCCATCCTCTACACCAAACTCTGTTGTTGCATAGTAATGAACCAATGTGTTTGGAAGAGATGGAGGTGGGGATGGCATTGACAATCCTACATCCTCATTATCTAAGTCCAAGTTAACACAAAGGTTTCTAGCACCTTCCATGATGCAATCAGGTATACTCACTTCAGTAGGAATACTTAAGTTTGATGTATTTTGTGTAGTATGAACCATAAGATGTCCTTGGTCAGCAGTGGTAGAAACATGTTGTCCTTGTTCACCAGTGGCAGAAACATGTTGTCGATGTTCAACAGTGGCAGAAACATGTTGTCCTTGTTTAATAGTGGCAAGTTCTCGTTGTAGTTGTATTTCAATTGCAATATTTTCTCTTTGAATTTGTTCTACTCTTTCTTGAATATCAGAATCAATAACTCCTGCAAATCTTAGAATACTTTCAAGGGCAATTGCTTCATCTTCATCCTCAATGCCAATTTGAAATGCCCTACTAGGATTCATGTCTTTCATAAGTGATGTTGGGTTAAATGGCCAAATACCAATTCTCCTAAATCCAACTTTAATATTTTCTAGAGTGAGGGCCTTTTTGAATGCTTTGTTGCATAGGGTAGCTAATTCAGACTTATTTATTTCTAATCCATGATGCTTTGACATCCATTTTGACCTCTCTTTTTTGAAATAGTTCTTAAAAGGAGAAAACACACATACATCCAAACGTTGGAGACCATGGCTTGTGTGACTTGGCAATGTAAGGAGATTAATTCCTAGCTTTCTTGCCTCTTGAATTGTTGGAAGTGCCACATGGCTCCCGTGACTATCAAATATAAGTAAATGCCTATTGCTAGGTGAAACTCCACCAGGTACAGATTTGGAAAAGTGATGCAACCAATTAAGGAAAAGTTCCTTGGTCATCCATGCATGAGGTTGGGCTGCCATACAAGCCCCTAGTTCACAACCTGCAATATAATTTTTTATTTTCCTTTGACCTTTAAATATGTAGAATCCAAGAATGCTCTGTCCTGCAGCATTAACACAACATAATATGGTGATCCATTCTCTACTTTTTGGCAATACATAATATTACCTTCATTCCATAGTTTCTCCCAGCCTGAACACCTGTTTCATCACAATTCCAAATTTGGTGTGGTCTATATTGTCTATCTTTGTAAACTTTTTCCAAGTTGCCATAAAATGTTGCTGTTATGGATGGTCTAAGCATAGTAGCTCTGTCTTTATCTAAACCTTCTACAGTTCTTAATGCCAACTCAGGATGCCTTCTTTTAAACCCTCCCACCATGACTTGCCAGGAAAACCATTTTTGAAGGGGTTTTGCCTAGTCTGACAAATTTGAGCAACATGTGCTTTCAATTGTGATATCTCAAGACCGTATCCCATCTCTACCATTTCTTGACACCATTGCACTATTTCCATTTCTTCTTCACTTGATAATATAGTGGGTGGACCTCTCTTTGTTGTAGTTGTGATACCTTGCAACCAATATGACAAGGTCGTAAAAGGAATACCCCATTTCTTGGCAGCAGCTCGGATGGAATACAAATTATCTTCAACATCTTTGATTGCACTGTCCATGTCTGATTTTGACCAATTCTTGCTTACTAATGCATTCTTTGGTGTTCTAGACATTGGTGGTGTAGTAGAAACTCTTTGCACATCCAGTATATCTATTGGATTTGAATTTGGTACTTCAGGATGATTTGATATGTCATTTTGGTCTCTAGTATTGCTTTCATTTTCTAGATTGCAGTGAAGAGTAATCCCTCTTTTGTGCATTAGTAGTGGCCTTGTTCTTTGAACTCGATTCTTCTTAGAAGCTCTCATGGTGAAATATATGTAGTCTGTGCAAAATTTATTATATGCAAAAGTAATTTAATAAAATGGTTATGTTAGAACACTACTTTCTTTTAATAGAAGATTGCAATCTATTTCAACAATGATTGCAAATACTTTTAACAAAATAGTGCATTTGACCAGAAATAAATATGTAATGATAGAATGCCAAAAAAAAAATGATAGACCAGTGCAAATGCTTTTGTCAAACATTTTTTTTGATAGCTGTTCAGTTTACAAATTAGAGTTAAATAGACTATATTTCTTTTCAAAAAAATCATTATTATGCAATGAAAAATTTGGTTAGTGAGTATAATTGTGTTTCCTTTGTATAAATCATCAATAGATATTTAGTAGAACTATCAAAGCAGTCCATTCTGTCATCAGTTGCATGTTGTGCACTAGACTAACCTAAGTGGTCACTGAGTACTTGAGTAGTCTTTTCATCTAAACCGAGATTTATAGATATTTGTCATAGTTCTCCCAAATTACTTTTCTATACTGTGCAGGAAATGATAGAGTAAAATAGAACACATATCAGATTTGGCATTGCTAGATATTTGGATGGGATTTACAAAGTCTGTTATGGAATAGGATCATTGAGCATTTGACCTTGCAACATAGGGTGGCTAATCACTGTATTAGATCATGAAATTTCAGTTCATAGGATATTTTTATTCTTTTGTTGTAATGATTGTAGAGTTTTGGTAGGCAACATGAAGATCCTCAATAAAATGATACTAGAGGTAGTTAAAGCTGAAGCTACAAATATGATTTAGGTATACTCCCCTCTGCAAAGTGTTTCAAATGCTGACAATTTATGTATCAATAAATGTACTTAGTTTAGCTTTTTACTATGCTTACTGTAGGTAACTTCAAAGAATTTCGTGGCTACATGCATATCACAAACAATTAATATCACACTACATATGTGTGTAGTTTCTATTTGCATGTTGTAAGCCCAGAATTCAATTTGCTAGTGCCACATTAACTTTGGGTGACCTCCAACATATCAGAAGAAAAAAATAAAAAATTGATAGATATATTTAACAAAGTAGTGTTTTATATATTGAGTTAGCTTAACATTGGTCGTACAAGTTCTTCACTTGTTATTCATCCACAAAGTTTTCTTGAGATTCAAGTCAAATAGCTGCATTGTTGTGGCTAATATAGCGGGGACTAGGAGATAGTAGCTTTGTTTGTTATACCTAACTTATTAGTCTTAACTAGTTGATGTTGTAGTCTTGTGACATTGCATTGAAGGGCAAGGATTATTCTTCTGAAGTTACCTAAGGTAATTTGTTTGGCTAGAGCCAACTTAAGTCTTTGTAAGAACTTCCAGGTTAGTGTCTCATAGCACTATATCACTTGGTCAAGATATCTTAATCCAAGCTATAAACTTGTAGTTGTGACTAAAAAATAACTAACAAATATTTCATTTGTTCTTTTTTTTATTGTTGTGCATGTTATATCCTCCTTTCTTATACATGTCTGGGAGTGTTCTCCCAGTTTTAGATTTATTAGAAACTTATTTTTGATCTGAATCAACTTTTTGGGATATCTATGTTTTTCTTAGCATCCTCCAATCCCCTATGTATCCAACTAAGGATTTTTTCTACATGGCATTACTAGAAGGTGTTTGCAATTTCTGGAAATTCTCAACTAATTCTTTTTAGTATAAATTCTGCCAAAAAATTCTACAAGTATCAGTTTCCTAAAATCTATGAGGAAAATCTTTTAGCATTGGTTGCTGACATAAAAATCTTTGGAACCACCTGACTATGAAAATCTCCAGTAGCACATGCTGAGAAATTTTGGGTAGCCATCCTCCATGAGCACATAGCCTTAGTTGTTCTCTATGTGTAAGATTCAAATAAAAACAATGCAAATGTTTTTTTAAAATGTTTAAACATGGATTTACACAAATATCCAATTTTGGACAAGGGTTCTTTCATCCAAAAAACAAATAGATAGATTTAAACATATAAAATAAGTAGAAAGATTTAAACAAAGATAATATAAATGGAAATGAATTGAAATTTATGCACCTGTCTGCTTGATGAGAGAAGAGTTCCAAATATGGTTGATTCCAAATATAAATCTACAGTGAAAAATTCTATAGTGAATAGTGAATAAAGAAACTACTATCCATTCATTTTATAGATTGTGTTAACACTTATCTAACCATGATTAAATTTAAATTTCAACTAGTTAGTCTTTGTTAATATCCAAATTTGATTGGATGATTTCTGTTGCCATAGATTGAGCCTTTTTTCCCTAAATTTGATTGGATGAATTTTTTTGCCACAGATCAAATTCTGTTGCTCTGATTTGACTATTGGAGTACTTGATCTAATTTGTTGTAAAAATTTTAAATTGTGTTTTCCTTATTTTTTATGGTGAGCCTTACAAGTTCTCTCTTTTTGTAGGTGATATGTCAAATAAGACAATAAATGCATTTACTTGGAGGACGCTGGGATGGAAAGTAGAAATAGATCGCTGACATTAGATTTGATGGTGTTTCTAGTAGTTGTACGCTGCTGAGTATTATTTAGAAAAGAAGATTTCTTTAGATCTATGAAGTTCCTAGTTGTTGTACATTGTTAGATGATATTCAAAAAAAAATATTTGTATAGATTTTAAAAGTGTCCAGAAATTGTACACTCAGTAATGGTATTTGGAAAATAAGTATTGGGTAATTAGTGCAAGTTGTAATATATGTCAGTCGCAATCAAATATTAAATTGTGATAGATTGGATCTTAAATTTATATAATTATTTCTAATTGTAAGATGTAGTAGATCCATTTAATTTTCCAAGACATGAATTTATTTGTGAAAGATTCATTATTTTAAAACTTAGGGACTTATTGTAGTCAACTTATTTATGTTAGTTAGAGAAAAATTCATTGCATATCATTTAATAATGCATCTATAAATTTTATTTTTTATTTAAATATTACAAGAACTCATGTGTACAATTATTGGTTCCATATATCACATCTATTAATTATATTTCTATTAATAGATGAAATCAATGTAATCAAGATTTAGTATTAATTTGTTCAACTAATAGTATTAATATTCACAATTGCTATAACGTCAATAGAAGGATGTGCCTTATCATTAACTCTCTGATTTGATTAATTTGTTATTCATTATTTATTTGTCTTATTTAATTTGTTGTTTATTTGATAGTCTCATTTATATTGAATAAAGGTAATATAATTTTATAAGAGTTATTTAATTGGAAGAGTATAAGTATTAATATAATATTATATGTTAAATAAATATATTGTATTTATTTATATTAACTCTTGTATTATATATATATAATATTATATCGATTGATTTGTTAATTTATTATCATTAGTCATTAATAGTGTATATATTCAAATGTGGTGATTTTTAAATATATTATAATATTTTATTTGTTTATAGTGTAATCGTAATATTTATTATTAAAATATATGAAAAATGAGGGATATTACACCTTTGATACTTGTCAAAGGGATTTCGAATGGCATTCACTCCCTTACATCATTTCTTCTCTTTCTAGAGAATCTTCCAGAAGGTCTACCTTCCTTTATGAATTTCCTATTTATACATTACAATGAGATGCTTTTGATTGTATTTTACATTATCCTTTAATATTGTCTCTTCAAAGCTTTTCAATATTTTGAAGCTATCCTTGCCTTCCTCACTTTTTAACTTGTTAAATATTTTCTATCCATGTTTTAGGCTCAGCTAATTTGTAATATAGTTCCTTATTGGTTTGTTTCAAGGGAATCTAAAAAATGACTTTTGTTGGGTTACTTTTGAGCTGAATCTTGCATGAGAAAGATTATTATGGCATTAGGTTTATGTTATTCAGGATTTAGCTTATTTGAATTTTTTGTAGCTTGCCTGACTCAGATGATAAAGACTTTATTTCAATAGCTTATGGATAAATCATTTAGGAAAGTGTAAACACAGAGTTGCCACTTGGTCATGTATAAAATGAGATTTCTTTTTACTAATAAAATCTTAGTCAAATTAGACTTCTACTTTTACTTGTTTATATTATTAAGGTACTTATCTTATTTTATATGTTTATTTGTATTAATTCTTATAGATATTATTTAAGATGTAGAGATCTTCACCATCTTCTCCCTTGGTTTCTAATACATCTACCACTTCATTTCCCTCCTGAAAGATGTGTTGAATTATGGTTTCCTCGTATTTGTCACCGAGGGGAAAATAATACTCAAGTAAAACATTGATTTTCCAGTTTGTGTGCTTCTTTTCCTAATTGCATTCAATATAATCTATGAATCCCGTTTGATAATCAATTTTTTGATATGAACTTCTAGGCCTAACTTTTTCCCTTCCATTAATGCTTCAAATTCTGCAATATTATTTGAGGTTTATCCTAAATATTGTTCTCATTTTTCTATCCATTTTCCTTCATTTGAATTGATTATACATCCTAATCCTACCTTGCTTGGGTTACCTCTTGATGCTCAGTCAAAATTTAGTTTGGCCCTACCTTTTTGGGGTATATCCAATTTGCAATTTAGTGGTGGGTTGATGAGATTGTTGCAATTTTGTTTCATTTATACATTTGAGTTTCCAAATGTCCCTTATTCTTTGTTTGTATTTTGAAGGTTATTGCTCATTACTTCTATTATACTAGCTTCCATATTATTAAGGAGGGATGCCTTTGTCATTTCTTTATTGAGAAAAAATCTCATTTTTCTTTCTTTTTATTTTTCCAATAGGAGGAGTGAGGGGGAGATTTTCCATAAGTTATAGTAGATTTTGGAGTGGACCACTTTGGGCCATTTTTTGAGGAGGTCACTTAATTTCATTGGTAAAGCTATTTGCCAGTTAAGTTTTTGGCATAACCATTGCCAACAAGAGTTGGTAAAGGGGCATTGTTAAAGTAGATGTTGTGCTATTTCAGAGTCATTATGGCATAGAGGGCACCTCAAATGTCCCTCGAATCCCATCTTTGTAAATCCATATGTACTTAAGACTCTTTTTTGTATTTTCATCCAAAGAAAAATACCAACCTTAGGGAGATAGTCTTGGCCTCAACAGAGGTTAAGAGGGATGTCTATTTTCTCACATTATCATAAGTTAATGATTAGTTTGTAACCATTCTTGACACAACATTTCCCATCTTTGGAAGCCCCCCAAATTAATCTATCCTATCCCTTTTTATGGTTTTCTTTCCTTGTGTTAATTAATTGTTTGAATATAGATTTTTCCTAGTTGGATAAGCATGTATCTTCTACATTCTTCCATTTCCATTTTCTGATTAATTCATCATTTGATGGTTATTTGTAGTTATTAACATATTTCCCCCATGAGTTTGTTAATGTATTATGTATGTTTGGAGGAAGGTTGTAACTATTTGGTGATGGTAATCCATCCCATGAATCCTCCTAGAATAAGACTTCCTCAACTTTACCTATATCCCATGTTAGATTTTTTCTGATTAAGGGCTTGCATTGTATCATAAAGTTCCTAGTTTTTAATCCTTTAGGAGTGTTTTTGGTGTGAAACATAGATAATGGGTTTGAATAATTTAAGTATTTTATATATAAGATTTTAGCCCACCTTACTTTGTGTTCCTCCTACATTCTCCATACTAATTTTGCTCCAAGTGCTTCAGTTTTTTGGCTTATATATTTTTTCACTCAAGACTCCTTTTGGTTTACAAATATTATCTCATTTGATTAAAGCTAGTTTCTTTTTGTCCTCTATTCCGCTCCAAAAGAAGTTCCCTATCTTACTATCCAATTTCTTCTTAGTTTTTTTGGGTAGTACATTTGGTTTGTTGGGATTGTTGATAACATTTCTCTGATTTTGGTTATACGTCCTCCTTAGATATCCATTTTCCTTTCCAATTTTCTATCTTCTTATATATTTTTTGAATTATTTGATTCCAAGGTTTACTATCTCTCATAGTTTTTTCCATCTATATGCCTAGGAATTTACAAGGGAATATACCTGTTCTGTATCCAATGTAGTTGCATATACTACTTTCGATATTTGGTTTATGTTGAGGAAGAAGATTTCTAATTTTTCTACATTTACCATTTGTTTTGATGCTTTTGTATATATTTTAATTATATTTTTAAAATTTCATGCTTCTACCATTGAGCTTTCTGTAGGAAGAATTATGTCATCTACAAAATATTTGTGGGTGATGTTTGGGATTCCTTTTGTTGATGTAACTCCCCTTATGTCCCCTTCTGCTTGAGCCTTTTTTATTTCTCATCCAAAGGCTTCTACCATAATGATGAAGATAAATGATAGTATTGGTTCCCTTTGCCTAATTCCTCGAGATATATTGAAGAATCCTTCATGCGTATTATTAATTAGTAGTGATATCTTAAGGGTGGAGATGCAAATAAAAATTTAAAGATCTATCCATTGGTGGGAGAATCTAAATGCTTCTAATATTTTGCATAAGTATCTCCAATATATTTTATCATAGGCTTTCTACATATCTAGCTTCATTAACATGTAGTCTTCTTTATTAGTTTGTGCTGAGTGGATTGTTTCATGTATGATTATTATTCTATCAAGGATTGATCTTCCAAGAACAAATCCCATTTGTTCTTCTAAAATTATCATTGGCAAATCCAATTTTAGCCTATTTTCTAATGCTTTGAATAATATTTAGTAAATTATATTGCATAGGGCGATGGGTCTAAAATCACCTGGTTCCTCGTTTATATTTTTTTTGGGGGATTAATGTTAAAAAGGTGTTGTTGATTTTTGTTAATATAAATCCTATTTTTTTGGTGGCTCTAATTGCTTGTGAAATATTTGTTCCTAGAGTGTTCCAACTTTTTTGGAAAAAGAAAGCTTGAAAGCCATCTGGACCAGGAGACTTATCTAACTTCATAATGAAGAGGGCAATTTTAATTTTCTCTATCAAGAATGGTTTGTTAAGTTGTTTGTTATCTTCTTTAGTGATTAATTTAGGGATTGTTGTCCCATTATATTTCAGGTTATAAGATTGGAGATTTCATAACTATTAAGAATGTTTGTGAAATAATTGACAAAGATGTCAATAGTTTGCTTTGGTTCTTTATTTATGGCTCTTGCCTCATTTTTAGTTCTTGATATTATGTTTATATTTCTATTGTTTATGTTGTTTTTGTGGAAGATGTTTTTATTGAGATCTTCTTTTGGTAACCAAGTTTCCTGGGATTGTTTTTTTCAATTATATTTCTTCCTAGGCTAGTATGTTTTCTTGTTTTGCTAAAGTTCTTTTTCTTTAATAAATCTTTCATTATCCATTCAGTTTTTAATTACTTAAAAAAATAAATTAAGTTCTTCCTCATTATCTAATTTTTCATTGAAGATGTTTTTCAAATGGTTTTGTTTCCATTTTAGTTCTTTTTCTTTTAAATATTTGAGTTTGGATACAAATAAGAACATTTTTGAACCTTCATATTTTATTTCCTCTCACCATTGCTTGGTATTTTCCATGAAAGTTCCATAAATAAGAACCACATTTTCTCACACTTGAATGCATTTCTTGTAGATTTCAATAGTTCTATAGTTTCTAGTTGTACTAGATAATGATCTAACCCTGTATTGGGAATTATTGAAGAGTGGATTGCATTATTAAAAATTTTGAGATCTCACTTGACTATGAACTTATTTTGTCTTTCTACTATGTAGCTGAAACCTAACCTTCTATTGTTCTAAGTATATAGTCCCTTAGTCATAGGTATATCGATTAAAATATCCTTTGCAAACTATTCTTTGAAATCGGTCATTGTTTGTGAAATTGTTTGAGTTCCTCCAACATTTTCTTCTAGGTATAGAAGGTCATTAAAGTCCCCTCCTATACATATATTGTTCTTTTGATATTCTCTCATGAATATGTTGATTTCTTCCCATACCACCCTCTTCTCTGTTGTTAGGATCGATCCATAAATATTGATAAGAATAAGTTGGATATCATTTCTACAAGTTTGGATCCTACCTCCCATATAGTTATTTATCAATATAAGTTGATAATCTTTCCTCCTAGGGTAACTATAATCCAGACTCCTCTTGATTCTCCTTTTGATTCTATAATGTCTAATTTCTAGATTACCAAAATCTTGCAAAAATTTTCTCCTTCCTCTTTGTTTAGTTTGGTTTGTAGTATTAAGATCAAACTAGTTCCAAATAGTGTTAAATTGCACTTGAATAAGTGCCTCTTTTAGGGTCATTTAATAACCTAAAATTTCAGGTAATTATCCTCATTGTGTAGTGGGAAGGAACTTCCCCTTCCCTTCATTTAATATGTCACTAATTTTTGTTTGGTTTCCTTCCTTACCTATTGCTACTCTTAGTTCTGCTAATGATTTCCTTCCTCGCTTTTTAATTTGTTTTCCACAACTTGGTGATGTTATTGTAGGAGTTGAGAATCCAACTCTGGAAATGCACCAACATCACTTGCAGTGCAAATAACTTGCTAAAGAGAAACCTAGGGAGCAAAGAGTTTGAAGAAAAAATGCACAAGAGAATATTTCACAATAGGAAATTAGAATTGCTATGTGAATGGATGAATTTACAATGAGAGAGAGGTCGCTTATAAAGACCTCATGGAAGCTTATAGAACAAGCTTGGAAGGTGGTAGAAGATAAGATAAGGTTGATGACTAAGCGTACTTTCCACAAAAAGGTGGAATATGCTAGAAGGGAACAAACTTCTATGTTGTCAACAACTTATCTCTACAACTATTAACTACATGCATTTACCTAAGTAAGCTTAAGTAATAGAATAAATAATAAATAAATAAATAAATAATTATTTACTCTAACAGTCCCCCTTAAGAGAAACTTAGGGGAATACCTTAAGCTCACAAAAACTAGGATGAAATGTAGGATGGGTCCCAACAACAAGGCCATGTTAGGTACCCATGTACAATGCAAGAAAATGCAACCTCTAAAAATTGAGAAAGAGGGAAAACCACATGGGAAAAACCCTCCTCCAAAAAGAGGTAAAAACAACATGCTAAAAAAAAAACATGAAGTGAAGGAAGGAAGGCCTCAACCAGTTCCCCCAAGGACAACTTCTATAACCCTGAGCATAGACCACAGTTGAAGATAGCATGACGATGCAAAAGGTTTGGTGAAGATGTCTGCAACTTGACCGGTGGTAGGAATGTATTCCAATGTAATAACACCATCCTAGATCAATTGACGGATAAAATGCATATGCAACTCAATGTGCTTGGTACACTGATGCTCCACCGAGTTGTGAGAAATATGGATGGCACTCTTATTATCGCACGAAAAAATAGTGGGACAATTGGGAGGAAAGCCTAACTCAGTCATCAAATGACAAAGCCATAAAGCCTCCTGACTAGCAAGAACTGTTGCCTTTTACTCAGCCTCTGTAGATGAAAATGCTCGAGCATGTTGCTTCTTACACAACCATGTGATAGGATCAGAGCCAAGGCTGAACACAAAGCCAAAAGTAGACTTCTAATCATTGACATCACCAGCCCAATCCAAGTCAGTGTAGCCAACATTGTGCGGAGTCCCCGTAGTATAGTGAATGCCATACATGAGTGTGTCCTGAATGTAACACAAAATATGCCTGGCATCTTGCCAATGACTCTCATGAGGGTCTTGAGAAAATCAAGAGACAAGGCCAACTGCAAAGGAAAGATCAAGGTGAGTGTGTGTCAGGTACAACAAGTTTCCAACCAATTGCCAATACAAAGTAGCATCCACTGAAGGTGAAGAGCAGGAGGTAGACAAAGTGACACCTGACTAAAGTGGTCTAGGAGTAGGCTTACAATCAAGCATGTGAAAGTGATGAAGCATGTCAAGAGCATACTTCTGTTGATACACAAAAATCCTAGTAGGAGTCTAATCAATCTAAAGACCAAGAAAGTACTATAGCAAACCAAGATCAGTAATCTCAAACTAGTCCATTAGTGCACGCTATACATTGTGGAGCATGGATGAAGAGCTACCTGTAAGAAGAAGATCATCAACATACAAAACAAGAATTATAATCTCATCACCAAGACGTTGTATGTACACTATGGGATCAGAATGGCAACGAGTGAAGCCTGTAGATAGCAGAAAGGAGTCCATCTTCTCATACCAAGCCCGAGGGGCTTGTTTGAGACCATATAATGAACATCAAATCCTGAAAACCAAGGTAGGATCCTACACAAAACTTGGAGGCTAATCCATATAAATCTCCTTAATGATATCACTATGCAGGAAGGCACTTTTCACATCCATCTAATAAATTGGCCATCCCTTTGAAGCTACGAGGGATAAGACAAGGCAAATAGAATTCATCTTGGCGACAGGGGCAAAAGTCTCAAAGTAATCATCACCCTCAACCTATGGAAAAATTTTTGCAACAAGATGAGCCTTATGCTTATCAATAAAACCATTAGTAGCATACTTAGTACGATAAATCCACTTACATCACACTAGCTTTCTTCCCTTGGGAAGAGCACAAGATCCCATGTGTGATTCTTCATCAAAGAAGAATATTCCTCCTCCATTGCATTGTCTCATTTAAAATGTCTTGTTGCTTCCGCAAATCTCTAAGGATCAACACTAATAGCATGACTGAGAAGATAGGAACCTGTAGTATGAGAACGGGTGCAACGGGAAGTACATGGGTCATCAGCTAAAGATCCTACACCTCAAGTATAGCTCGAGCCCATTTAGGCATCTGAGGAGGATCCTGTGGAAAAAGTAAATGGGGATCACCATGGTCATCATCCTCATCATCCATGGAACAATCTAGAAATGAAGAGGGAGGAGTGCGAGCTATAGGAGGTGCTAGAGGCAAGAAATGAACTGCAAGAGGGCTCTCATCAAATTGGACATCCCGTCGAAACAGGACCTCTCTGGAATCAAGATCAAACAACCTGTAAGCCTTTACATCCTCACATTAGCCAACAAAAATTAGTGGTTGTCTCTTCGATTCTATTGATTTCCTCTAAGCATCAGGTACAAATGCATATGTTGTACTCCCAAAAACTCTGAATGATGATACATTAATCTTGACATGAGACCAAACCTCCTTAGGAGTCATAAGTCAAAGTGCCTTGTGAGGCATTCAATTCTGAATGTAGTTGGCATAATTGACTGCCTCTACCCAAAAACATGAATCCATGGACCTAGACTGAATCATGCAATTTTCCATCTCCGAAAGGGTTCTGTTCTTCCTCTTAGCCACACCATTCTATTGAGGAGTGTAGGGCACTGCAAGTGGATGCTAAAGACCATGCTCAAAATAGAAATCTCTAAAAGCCTAGTTCACATACTCCCTACCCATTGTTCATGCGTATCCACCAAATAGAAAGCCCAGACTGCTTCTCTACAAATGCCTTGAAAACTCAAAATGAGTCAAAGACATCAAATTTGTACTTAAAAAAGTACACCCATGTGCGTCTGAAGAAGTCATCAATAAATGTAAGCAAATATCTAACACCCAAAAAAGGAGTAGGAAATGACATGAGGTCATTATGAATCAACTCCAAAGGTGCTAAAGCACGAGTGGCTCATACATGTGGAAAAGAATCCCTATGTTGCTTGCCAAGTGCACATCCCTGACAAACACCATCTGGACAGGAAATCTAGGGAAGCCCAAGAACAAGTCCTTGTGTGATCATCTACTAAAGATATCTGTAATTGACATGCCCAAAAAATTCATGCCAAAGTCTACTTACTAAATTTGCATGTGCAACTAAGCATGAACCAATGTCATCAAAAGACTCAAATCCATCAAATCTGTAGAGGTGAGATGCATAGTCAACACTCCCAATGGCCACAATCATCTTTGGATTATGCAAGTCTCGAATAGCCACATCATGTGGTGAGAACTCAACTATCTTCCCAGAGCTAGAGTGGAAAATCTAATAGATTAACAGAAGGTTCATCAAAATATCAAGAACACAAAGTACATCCTATAGAGAGCCCCAAGCCAAAACAACAATACTAGAACCCAAAACTGAAGGTTGTGAAGAGTGCCCAACTACAATCTGTTTGGTGGCACAAGGAGCAAGTGAAGTAAGCAACTTAGGAGTCTTTGTGATGTGGTGAGAAGCCCTAGAATCAAGAATCCATGAAGGTGCTAAAGTCATAGCTTGTGCAGAAAGAGCATGACCTTTCCCTATAGGTGGAGATGAAGTTTGAGGAGTTGAAATCTGATGCTCCTTCATGGCTTCCTCTAAAGACTCCAATCCTTTCCAACACCTAGAAATTGAATGTCCATCTTTCTGACAAAAATTGCAGTTCTCACTAGATTTCTTCTTGGTCTTGGAGGTAGACTCACCTGACTTTGAAGAATCTTTACCCTTGGGAGGGTTTGCTAGAGGATTAGTTAGAGGCTTAGGATCAGATTTTGATGTGTCTTTCTTCTATTATCCTTTCTTCTTTGATTTCCCCTTAGAATTTTGAGCAACCAATGCTTGGCTAGAAAAGCCAGAGGCATCCACCTATTGGATCTTTGCTTGTTCCCTAGTCAACCTAGTCAACCTATCACAAAATGTCTCAAATGTAGGCATCCAATGTCTATCTCTAGGGGCATCCATGGTGGAGTAGAAAATAGAAGAAAAAATATGATACTGCCCCTTTAGCTTTGAGAGTATAAAGAATATGCACTCATCATCAGTTTTGTTCTTCCCATGTCCCTGTAAAACTACATGTAGGGATTTGAACTTGGTTAGAAAGTCCTCAATGGTGGGAAAATTGCTTGGTGAAAAAGAAGTCAACTCTACATCCAACTAAAGTGACCAAAACTCATTCACCTAACCAAAAAAAGTCTAAAATTTCTACCAATAAGCCTGTGGAGTAGTCAAACTATCCAAATGAAATAGTAGACTATCTGAAATGTTGAGTGCAATCAATCCCATGGCTTCATCCATTTTGTTCCTATGCTATAGAACCTCAAAAGGTCGCATAAGAACTGGGTGATTCTGATCTAGATAAGACCATAGGCCTCTTGACATGAGAAGCCTAATCATTTGTGCCTTCTAGGTGTGGTAGTTGTGTGGTGTGAGACGGGTCAAAGATGGATCCGCCATTGAGAGAAAGAAAAAAGACATAAGTAGAAGGGTCTTATTTGAGACAAATTACAGAAAATAAAATTTCCCCCCCCCACAAATGTACAAGTATATCCCTCAAATACCACAAAAAAACAACTATGAAAAGCAAAAAACTGGAAAAGAACTTGGATTTGTTGATGCAGAGAAGGAGGAAACACAAGCCTCTACTTTGATGCCAAAAATGGGAGCTCAAACAAACTTGGAATCTGATGAAACTAGCACCATTGTCTCTGTCTCTGAGTCAACTTTCCAGTGGTTCTTTTAGATCAGAAAAAGACCTCTGTATGCTCAAGTTATGGCCAAAAAACTCATTGCTACTCCAAAAATGCACCTTGCTAGAAAATTACAGAGACTGTCTTAAATTTGATGGTCATATGGATGTCACTAGGACGTCACCGAAAAAAAATCTAGTTGCTAGATATCTGATGTCAGTAGATAGAATGATGATGTCACTCGCCAGAAAATGACCTTAGCACAGGGTCCGACAATGATGACATTACTCGCCAAAAAGATGACATAATCTATTAGAAGGCTGATGTTAGTGTGTGCAGTCATCATTAAATGAAATTACTATGCTAGAATCTGGCATCAATAGGTCAAAGTGGCCACAGAGCAGCAGAGGAGCTAAAACCACTAGTAGCAATGGCACCCAAGAGGAGAACCTGGTGGCGCCGTTGGAGCTGGTGGTGGTTTGGTGGCTCCTTGGCAGAGCAGAGGTGGAGCGAGCTCTGGATGGCACTGCTACCACAAAGAGGGAGCTGCAGCTAGAGGAGTAGTGTGTTGGAGGCTAGCTAGTGGCCGATGGGTAGCCGCATGGTGGTGCTTCGGTGCTACTGTCGTGGCTGCCCCTTTTAAAAAAAAATTAAGCTCCTGCATTTTTAAGCACCTGTGTCTGTACAATCTGTACAACTGCAACTAGGGAGGGCAATATTTTTTTCCAAAATGCCTTGTCTCCAAATACCAAACGTTTTATATGAATCTTGGTTGTAAATAACCTTCTAGATCTAATGGCAACGTTTGTTTGACCCCAAAGTGCTCCAAAAATCACTCTACCCCCGATTTGAAAAAAATGCACAAACAAACTAGGGTTTGTGACTCCAAATCATGGCTTCAAAAAATCCTTTGAAAAAGTAGTAGGGAAGCTCTAATACCATGTAGGAGTTGCGAATCCAACTTTAGAAATGCGCCAAGATCACTTGTAATGCAAATAAATTGCTGAAGAGAAACGTAGGGAGCAAAGAGCTTGAAGAAAAAACATACAAGATAGTATTTCACAATAGGAAATTAGAATTTTTATGTGAATGGATGAATTTACAATGAGAGAGAGGTTGCTTATAAAGACCTCAAGGAAGCTTATAGAACAATCTTTGAAGGTGGTAGAAGATAAGGTTGACGACTAAGCACAATTTCCACAAAAAGGTGGAACATGCTAGAAGGGAACAAACTTTCGTGTTGTCAACTACTTATCTCTAAAACTATTAACTACATGCATTTACCTAAGTAACCTTAAGTAATAGAATAAATAATTAATAATTAATTAATTAATTAATTACTCTAACAATTATTCCTTCCACAATTTTCTCTATTCCCAGTTTGTCTATAAATTCATTTGGATTTTGGAGGATATTTGCTATTGATTGATCTATTATATTCTCTTCATCTCTTTTGAGTTGCATAAGTAATTGATCACTTATATCTATGTTATCCATATATTCTTCTTGGTGATACTTTGGGCTTTGTTTCTTTCTTCCTTTTTGTTCTTTGTTTCTTTTTTCCTTTGTTTCTTTGAGTCTATAAGTGCTTAGAATTATTGGACTCCAAACTCTTCACATTTTAGGTTGTTATTTGTTCCTTTCTTTTTGTTGGTTCCCTTATTGTTCTCTAAGTCTTCAAGATCTACTTTATGAAGTCCACTTAGGAATTTTTTTGCCTCAATTTGTACTAAAATATTGCCCTAATTTTCCTTGTTTCCAGCCTCCTTTTGATCCAAAATTTTTATAGGAGTTTTGAACAGATCTTTTCCATTTAGAGGTGTTTGTCATAATTTATGTTTTTGCCTTTTGGTTTTTTTTAATTTTATTTCCATTATGCTATCTTTAGCTATAGGACTTGTTGTATTAAGCCTTCTCATAAAGGCTTCTATTTATAATGATGTTAGTTATCCATCTTTGTTTTCCTTATTTCCATCTTGTTGGATGTTTTTTGTTTAATTGATCTTCTCAAATGGATCCTTCCCATTTAGAGGGGTCTATTAGAACTTGTGGGAATTTCATTTTCTGTCTTTTGATCTCTTTATAATAGTAATGTTTGTTCATTATTCTAATGTTGCAGGGGAATTATTAATTCCAAGGTTTGGGTTTCTTCCTAGTAGATTGAGTCTGACTCTTTCTTTTATGTATGTTCCTTACTTAGGATTGACATTACAAACTATTTCATCCCTTGATCTAGAAGATTACAAAAACTGGGTTCCCATTTTAAAAATAATATTGTATTTCGAAATGAGGACACATTACTTAAAAGTTAATACTAGGCTCCAATTTTTTAAAAAATGAACACAAATTTTTCAAAATTAGTATCAAGCATTTGAGCCTAATATGGGTGCTAGCTTTTAAATATGTGCACCCATTTTTTAAATATGGATGCCCATTTTTAAATACAAATGCCCATTTTTAAAAACATGAACCCATTTATAAAGGAGTAGGATCTCAATCTGTGGACTTACAAGGTTTTGAGATCCAACTTCTTCCTTCTACCCATGTATAATCTTGCTAATTAATTGTATTCCTTTTAGATTATGCTCCTCTTAAAATAATTGGTAAAATAGCTAGGAAAGTTTGCTTAACTCACAAAGAATATTACCTATTTTAGTATGAAATTGGTGATATCTTTCTACGAGCACTTGCTCCTCCATGTTACTAAATGGCTAATTGTAATGATTTAAAAAAAATCATAGAGACTGTGCAATAATCTTATACTTTACAAGTGATTATTATTTCTATTTTTCTTAGAAAAATGTGTGAATCATTGTAATAGGTCAAATATTTGGTCAATGCTTATTATATTTTTACTTTAAAAAGGATTAAACACTTTTCCATTTTACTAATTTTTTTGTAGTGGTAATTATATTAGATGAAGACTCAAAACATTATATATGTTTACATGAGATGTTATTGCACACTACAAACTTTGTTTTTTATTAGCTGTTAAAAAACTAGAATAAAGGAAATTAAGTAGTTTTCGGAAGTAAATTTAACATTAGAGGGAACAATGATCAATTAAAATGGTAAACAGATGAAACAAATTGTGTCTCTTTATAACATGTGTGTAGAGTACTATAGAAGCCATCTGTGTTGAATCTAATTCTAATGTTAAACTTTCATTTTTGGGGAACATGAAAAAATGATATAAATTTTTTCTTTATCATATTTATATTCACTCTTGAAACTGTACAACTAAAAAGATTTTTTAAAGAAAGATCTTAGTACAAATAAAATATCTTGTTCTATTTAAAAATATTTAATTACCTTAGGTGTCTCTTAAGTTTCTTTCTTTTTATTCAATTTTAAAGTAGAAGAACAAGAGTAGGGGTGAGAGAAAGTCAAAAGTGTGTAAATGGTGTAGAGAAATGAGATAAATGAAAGCAAAGTGAATCAAAACATAGGATACCTAGAATAGTGAATACTTTGAAATGTCAGTATAGAATGATAATGTGTGTCCCTCCACCACCTTGTTGCCTTCCCGTTGTCATCAAGTGAAGGCAATTCATGCATTGTACTCTCTTTGAAGCTTCTTTTTATCATTACGACCATGTCTTGTAGTATGGTGGAGTGAGAATGCTTCTACTTCTGCACTATTGATTTTCTTTTGTGCTTTAGATTCATGTTTCATGGAACAATGTTGGTTATCATGGAAGTTTTGTATGTTGTCTACTTCAAATATTTCAATTTCTTAACTAATATATATTACAAAGAAAAAATTAGGCCCATTCTCAACAATCTTCTTGCTTGTTATATTATGGAGGCTTTAAAATAGAGCATAGAAACTCACCAATTACATATGTTAAAATCTTGCAAAGCATTTTTAGTAACGCAAGCCTTCCATCTAGTTTGATTGATCATACTAGAAGGAGAAATTTTTTTCGTTGTTTTGTTGTTTTGTTCTTTTATTTTTCTGACAAGGTTTGGTAGGGAAAGTGAAATCTTTTGAGACCAATAGAGATGGAAATCGAACAAACAAGAACCTCTAGGTTTAAGACAATTTGTGTGTTGTGTGACAAAAATCAAAAGGAAAAAATAGAGCTATCAAATTGTAACAGTAGTGCTTGCAAAAAAATTGGTAAAGGAAATGGAAAAGTAATACAATAACATATAGTATGTAAAAATATTATAGAGAAATATACAATACACCATATTTCTTTTTGCCTTTTGGTTTTTCTATGCATGTCAAAGGGAGTTTCTCTAACTTTATTGCCTTTTCATCATATGGCATCTTTTATAGACTATATTCAATGTTATGATGTTGAAACAACCATATTAATCTTACCATGTTCATCTCCTATTGTATTGAATTCCCATGTCAATTTTTCTTCATTTAATCAATACCCATCTAAGTTTATATTCATTGAATGAATGCCCATCTGTATTTTTATGGAATTTATTCACTTTTTCATGTAAAAATACACAGTTTCTCATTCTTTTTATCATCCAAATATTTTGTTTATGGTATGATTATGATATTATATTGTATCCTTCTTTTAATGTGACATATTTCTATTGTTAGAAAATTGGTGATTAGGCATTGAAATATGATGGTGCTAGACTTTCTTAAGATATAATTTTCCTCAAACTTTATGCACCTTGTTTATGCTTCCATATTTGGTCCAAAAATGTATTCCTTGCTTTAAAGCTCCCATTTTTGCATAGAAAAGAGTGATGCTAACAAAAGTTGTAGAATTTGTCTTCACATCTTCCAATTACACGTTCCTAAATGCCTTTAAGTCCTTTTCAACAAAACCATGGACACAGGCCAAAGTCCATTGCTTTAAAAAAAAAGAATGAAAAAGAATGAAAAAGAAGAAATGATAGATCCCTAGAAATCAATTAAATAGTGGGGATAATATAAGAAAATAAGGGACCAATATTAAACATTTACATACCTTGAAAATGAAATTGAATTATTATTTTTCCATCTTATTCTTTATTTTTCTCTTTGATGGATATTGAATGACATGAATGGGATAAATCATTTGATTTATAGCCTACTTTTATGTTACAAGATTATTGTGTTCATGCGATATCTTTAATTTTGACAGTATTTTCAATTTGAATTTTTTATTTAAATCTTTACTTTCAAAATTTATGTGATTTCTACTTTAAATTCAGATTGGTTATGCTTGAATATTTATTTGTGGTCTTAATCAATTTTTTTAAAACTATAATGGTTTAACTTCGTAGTGACTAGAATAGGTATACTTGAGGTGCGATGAATAAATAGGGTAGTAGGAAATATAGGATAGGTTCATGTCTAATAATTTTTGGGGGGTCATATCTACGTAGGCACTAGTGGTGTTAGTACTTGCATAACATTGGTAGTTATCAACATTTTCTATGTTGATGGACTAGAATTTTGTTATGTTTTTTTATTAAATTAGCTCATGGTTGAGGTGGTGAGCTTCATGTGGTTATAAAGGGATTTTATACATCTAATTCAATATGTTTCTCATTTTTCCCCATCCTTTTCCTTTTTTTCTACCCAATCAATGGTGCAGTAGAACATGTTAGTGAGTTGGACAAGTTGATTGTTTGACAAGAAAGGAAGTATATGTTTTATTCATGCATATACAAAAACAAATCAGCTAAAATGATTTATTTTATGAAAAAATATTAGATGCATCTTATTTTATTAACTTTTCAAATATTAATTAATGTGTACAAGGGGTCATGTGGTTAGATGTGGGCACAAATAGGTCCACTGAAATCACAACTCTTAGACCTTGCACATGTGTTGGTGTGCCTCTATCTACAACCCACATAGAATATTTTCCTCCTTCCACATTTTTTCTTGTTGGAAGGGTAATTAGGCATTTAATTATGATTTTAGGAGGCATGAATTTTAAAAAACTATTATCTAGACAAACATTTTTCATTCCCAAGATTTATGTTTCCTCTTCTTTCTTTCTTATCTTATTTTCTCAAAATGGCCTAATCCTTCATTTATAGGAAATCAATGTTCCTATGAATAAATGGGGAAGGCCTCTCTAAGCTTCTTTTCAAAGTTCACACATGAGGAAAATTTTGTATGGGAAGGATGGAATGTAGAGAAAATACATTATAATATTTATCGGTGATCAGGTGCTTACGTCATTATATTTAAATCTTTAGTATTAACAATATTATATTTTAATCTTTGGTATTAAAGTAATATTTATTCTAAGTTCCTTTGGCTTAAAAATTATTATTTGTTAGAAGGGTTCATGTCTTAATTTTCAAAAGAGGATGTCTTGGAATATTCTATAATTTGTGGGGTAGTAGAGAAGTATGATCTATTCTTAGGATATTACATGTTTTAAGGTTTATTTCATTTACAATACTTGACCAATAATTTACACTATCCTAAGATATATTGTGTGTTGAAGAATAGCCTTCTAGGTAACAACTGTCAAGTATTCACATTAGAGATGTTTTCTCTTGTAGATGATTTTTCTCTCCACATTTCATCAAATGTCACAATTGTTTTTTATGAAATTCATCATGTTATGCTAGATATCCTTCTTTCAAGGATGCAACCAATAATACAAACAAATGCACATATAGGTGGGGGAAGAGAAAGAGCAATACTTCTACATCTAGTTAATGAGGAGATAGGTGAATGATCATATATTTCTTAGAGTTCATATATGATTAACTTTTGTATTCAAAAAAGTTTCAAGAAAGTTTAAGTGTCTTACGCATATTAAAAAAATTATCAAGATGAGTTGCTAACTTGAGAATTTTGCAATAGAGAGCTACATTTAAGTGTTTGATAAAGTAAATATTTCATGAATAAGAATATTTAGGAGTTTCTTACTCCCAAGGCTTGAATCCTCTAATGATATAGATAGTTCATGATGTGTTACTTAGAAATCAGCATAAGATATAGGAGAGGGTCTATGATATCTCATTAAATAACTTAGAAAAGGATTATGATTTGTTATTTCCACATCCATTTCCAAGAGTGGATCAATAAATAGAAATAAATTATTTATGAATTCCTAAAGTACCAAATATTCATGTTGGATAGACTTTGAACTTGTAACTTTAGATCTTCTATGAAATATTCTATATCAAGATCCTTATGATTTTATTAATACAATCAATAATTTGCTTGATTCCATACATCCTTGTTTCAGTTTCATGGTCATTGAACTATTTTGTAGTGTGACATAATATGTGTACTTTTTAGTCATTCTTTTTATACAAATATGAAAAAATTATCATCATTAATGGTAAATGTAAACTTTTAAAAATATATACTAATATAGTAGCTAAAATATTATTGTAATTATTTGAGTAAGATTATTTTAGATGTGTTTGTTTATTTCCAAAGGTTTTTCAAAAACTTACTACTGTTTGTTAATGTTGGTGACCAAATATTCAATATGAGGTTAACAAAGCTAATGTGTCACATGTGACTGAAGATAATGAAGGATTTTGGTATATGATAGTTTTGGATACTATGGTTCTTTTGTAGATATTTGGAGTTGATTTTTGAAGTCCAGTTAGAAATTACACTCTTTAGTGGCTATTTTTGATGAATAATAGGATAGAGTATGTTTCAAATCATGTTTCCTAATTTTGTGAAATTATGGATCCATGGTCACAGTATGGTCCAACAATGTAGGTAAACGTTAAGTGATTTTATACTATGGTATTTATGATCATGATTTATTTTTAGATTAAATATGCATTGTTTAAAACCTAGGGTGTTTTCGGAAATAAAGGGTTGTGTACAAAACTACGTTATATTCCCTTTTGCTAGACAATTCAAAGGTTTTAATGCATGAGAGTATCTTTTATTATAAAAGAAATGATAATTTTACTTCACAATAACTCTTGGGGTGTCAAACTATCTATTTGAGATTATTATCCAACTTGATTAATTTCATATTTAGTCTTTTAGGTTTCAATTAATGCAATAGTTTATACTAACTTGGTGATGTTCACAAATGGTATGAAGTTTAGACCAACCTAATAGAATTTTATGAATATTACATAATTTATTTGTAAGCATCAAAGAATGTTTTTTGTTGCCAATAATTCTTATTCTATTCATTGTAACTTTTTTTGTAACATGAAGAATGGCTATAGAAAAGGGAAATGAGACTATCCTTAAACATCACAAACTAAGGAAAAAATTAAGCTTGGAATAAATAAGTCAACTTTGTCTATTTAATATTGCTAACCGATGAATCAAGACTTATTATGTGATGTTTAAGCCGTCAAACAAAGTTGTGATGAATATAAACGAATGATGTGGTTTGAATATAGTAAAATATACATTCAATAGGATGAGTGATTATATTATATAAGGATAATAAATTTTGAGAAAGAAAAAGAAAATTGCAAGAGATGGAATACAACTACAAAAGAATTTTTTAATATTGTACATTTTATAAATGTATTCTTGATTAGTTGAAACATATTATTCTAATATATATTTTTTTATGTTGTGTTCCTTTCCTTGAGAAGGGCATAATAGTTAGTGGCCACAAGATTTTACTATGCTTAATGTATTTCCCCTTTCTATACCAAGCACAATTTTTTCCTTTCCCTTTAGCCAAGAACATGTAGATACTATTATGATATTCAGTTCTCCATGCAAAAATATTTGTGTGATATCTTATGGATTCTTTTCTTTCAAGATTTTTCTTTTGCATTTAGATCAATGAATTATGTGATGTGTTAATTGAATGATGATAAATAGATCTATATTATTGTTGATTCACCCTTCCCATGAACCCTTCTTAATATCTCATGGTGCTCAACATATTTTATCAATTTAATATCGACAATGCACACATTAAACCTAAACTAAGATTTAAGAATTGATGAGATAGATAAAATAGACACAATTGTACTTACAAAGTGAGCTAGTGAGACCAATCCAATATTGAAGGTGTTAAAATATTTATATTAAATAAGAGGTGGGGGTGTGAATCAATTATCCAAGGTCCAAATGTACCAATTGAAAAAAAAAAACACTTCAACAACTTTAGATATCATCATTCCATTACTCAGTCTCTAGTGTAAACTATTAGCAACATCAACTAGTTGTCAATTTTTATAAAATAATAGACTTGTAGAATGTAAAAATTATTTAGTAAAACACCATAATAACATCCACACAAGTTTGAAACTAGGATTTAATGAGGAAACATAATTTAGGAAAAGCCACTAGCAACATGTCACCAATTTTCACTCTTTTGAAGTAAGTCTTGTTAGGAGCCAACCTTGTTAAAGGTTACAAAACACACTATTAAATATGACCTTGTTAAAGGATTTAATTACCCTACTACGAGTGGCCTTGTTAGAGGAATTTATAACATTCAATTAGAATGTCACCCTATTAAAGAATTTACATAGACTGCTAAGTCACTATGACTATGAGGTCAACCTTGATTAAAGGATTTCAAATAATGTTTACAATGGTTAAAAAGCAATAGCGGGTTTGATCTGTTAAGTACAACTCACTATACATGTATAAATATTTGTTTAGCTCTCATGTGCCGATTCACTATCTATCCTCCATTTTCATTTCAGCTTCAATTTGCTTGGAAACCCTTCAAGAAATCAGCCTTAACTTCTTCTCAACTTGATTCATCTTTCTACTTAGATTTCCCATTCAATAATATCGACATTTTCTCCAACTCTATGGAAATCCTTCACATGAACATATCCTCTCTACCTATAAAGAAAATTCACCCTTATGCCTCCTTAAATAGGTAGTTCTGATCTTTTTCCACTTAAACACCATTTTAGATCTTAGGGATCATGATTATATCCATTAAATACATTGTATCTATTCACCATCTTTTTTTCCTCTTCCTTTCTAGAAACTACTCTTGAAATCCAATCCCTTAGGTCGTTTACCTAATCCTCTCCTGGAATTAAATTATCCAACTCATCGATCCTTATCTTCAACATGTGTTCAATATTACAAGAAATCAACTTCGTGGGATAGAAATTACAATTTCTCATAGATAGCTAAAATGTTGTTCCTTGACCAACACTAAGTTCTTACACTTAGTCATCATTGGGTTACTCAGTTTCTAGTAAACTTCTTTCTTGGCACATACACTATCACTTGGTCGATACTAATGCTTGGTCAACACTAACTTTTATTGGCACTTGCTTTGGCTTAGTTGACACTAGCATCACTCTGCATGTACATCAAAATTCTTTAGTGTTCTACTTTTTTGCTTGGTCAAGACTATACATTTGTTCTCTCTTTTCTCACATTTTAAGACTTGAACATTACTGTCTTCTCCACTTGTAACATGATCTAAAAAATCAATTTATCTTGTCAAATTCTAACTAAAAAAATATTCATTTGCAGTTTTCGTTCAATAACTCAACCTTTCCTCAAGGTGCTTTTGTTATGAGAAATTTCTCAAGTACTCTTTATCAATCAAATAGATATGACACTTAGATTAAGTATAAAATTGTCTCTCCAATAAGTTTGACATCAATGACAACATAAATATTGTTTCAATTGTAGTTTCTAATAATCTCCATCTTTGGCATTGATGGAAATAACTTTAAAAATATTTCAAGAATACTTCAAGTTACCATACAATCTAAAATTGTGACTAACATGAGAAACACCCTCAACGTATTAGACATTCAATAATATCCTTATTTTCATTATGATTCTTATCCCTGGCAATACCTCAAGTAAATCTTATGAGCTTCTTCTAATTAATCACTCCATATTACTTAGCATATCTTTGTCACCATTCACTTTCTTCCTCTATCATTGTTATCTTTATTCATAACTCTCTGATAGTCTTTCCTTCTTGGTATCATATATATTATCTCCCTCTTTGACAATAACACCAATGACACTATCTCTTTATCATGCATCTTTATTATGTAAATACATTAATGTCAATTCTGAATTCTTCATCTATCATCTTCATATGACTGATCCATCATTCTATCCTTCTTCTTTACTACTACCTTAGGTAACTCCTAAAGTAGAACTATTTGTATCAATTTGTAAGATAGTCTGACCAACACATTTGATGCAATGTTTCACTTTTTCTTAAGTAGCTTTATCTAGGGGAATCTTCCCCAATTTACCTCTTAGATATTCATGAGCATCCATAGGTAAAGCTTTAGTGTATATGTCATTTTTTTCTCTTTTGTGTTCACATAATCTAATTTCACTTCTTTGTCTTAATGTGCATCACAAGATTCTTTGATATGTTAATTGTACTTGTGTTATCACAATAGATAACCACTAGATTAGTAATTTATTCTTTCATACCTTTCAACAATTGCTTGATCCATATGACTTGTGAACAATTCATTGTTGCTACCACATACTCATCTTTCTCTATTGATTGGGAAATGCAGTTCTTCTTCTTGGTTGTCCATGAAAACAATCTCTTTCCCAGAAAGAATGCACCATGACTTATGATCTTCCTATCATCAACATTTCCTTCCCAATCATAGTCACCAAATACCTCTAGTTCAAATCTATCATTCTTCTTGTAATACAAACCATAGTCTTCTATTCCCTTCAAATATCTCATTATTCCTTTTATTACCATCATGTTTTTTCCTAAGGACTTCCCAAAAATATTGCAACTATCCCAACTCCTAATGCAATATCAGGGCTTTTATGAATAACATAATGTAGTTTTCCAATCATTGATCTATATTGTGCCTGGTTCAAATAAGTAGAATCATAATTCTTAGATAGTTTGTGTCCAATAACCATAGGTTTACTTACTAGTTTTGAGTCCTCCATTCCAAAAAAAATTAGTATCTTCTTGATATATTTAGACTGAGTAATGAAGATACCTTTCTTTATTTGATACACTTATAAACCAACAAAGAATTTGATCTCACCAAACATAGAAATTTTGAATTCCTTCTCATTTCATCATAAAATAATTTTCATAATGCTTCCTTGCCTCCAAATATAATATCATCAACAAAAATTTCAGATAACAATACCTTATTGTTCTTTCCAGTCTTCAAATATAGATTAATGTTAACATTTGTTCTTGCAAAACCAATCTTCCCAAAATAGTTATACAATTTTATTTTTATGAATAGTCCTTTTCTATTAATAAATAATATACTAAGATTAAAATTCACAAAAAAGGGCCAGGGGATACAAGATCACCCCGCGAGAGTTCACACAGCTAAAGCTAGAAACATTAACTATTCATCGAAAAAAACATATAAAGCAACCCTCAGCCAGCCAAAGCAGTGCCTACCGAGGGAGGTGGTTCATCTCTATCATGAAATCCACAACCATCCTTGGGATTGGGGGGTGGGCTAGGAATAGTCTAGCCGTGAACAACAACATTAGCAGCCTTAGTGGCTTGGTTAACATCCTTCGTGTCAAGCCGGGGAGGAGAAATAACCAATTTTAGGAAAAAAGGCCATTTCCTAGAAACCTTTTTCCAAGCACCACAAGTAGGAGCTGGGGACCATCCAGTACCACCACAGAGTGGGGAAACTGAGCGGTGCCTCCATCCATCCTAGCCACTACTAGGAGAGCGGTGGCAGGAAGCCCGTGAACACAAAGTTTGCGAGCAACGACTTGAAGAGTTGTGCCTCTAGCGACAACCTCTAGGAGTCAAGGTATTAACCAAGGCATTTGGAGGTACTCTAGCAATAGTACAAGGGGCATTGCCCTAGTGACTAAGAAGCTCTTGAAAGTGGGCCACCTCCAAGGCCACCTTGTTTTCTTGCACTTGAATCTACATTATTACATTATTACAAATGCATGTCTTAGTGTACATAGCAATATTGATATCAAGAAAATTGTGAGTAAAAACAACAACATTTCTATCTTTCCACAAAGTGAACAAAATCTCCATCCTAAAGGTATGCCAAATCTGGGTAAATTTTCTAGGGATCCTAGGGGAATCACCCAAAATAACCATATGCCAAGAAAAGTTTTCAGGCTGAAAAGGCTTTAAAAAGTCATGAATCTAGTGCCAATAATTTTGAGCATGTCTACAAAACCAAAAATATGTAGGAAAGAATCTAGTTGGCCACATAAAGGACACCTAGGATCCGAAACCCCAATTTGTTTGAGTTGAGGCCCAAGGGGAAGACCTTGGAAAGCCAGGCACCAAGCAAAGTGGGCAATCTTGGGTTCTATAAAAGCACTCTAAATAGTGTCAAAGTTCTTTCTCCATTGAGAAAGAGAAGATTGCAAATACCATCTCTGATTGAGCATATCCACCATCGACAAATATGGAGAAAGCCATCTGTAACCCAAACTAGGTTTGTAATTGGTGAAAGGAGTGATAAGATACCACTTCCAATTAGTCCACCAAGGTCTAATAGACTAAATACCCACTTTGTGAATTAAGCTCCCTAGAATTGCTGAAAGTAATAAATCAAAAGTTTGTCAATTTGAATGGGAAATACGGTACTAGAATTGCATATCATCCCAAGATCTAAAACTCATGGGAACCCTAGAGAAAAGATCTTTAGGAGTCTTGATGCCTCATTTGAAAAAATGCAGAGCACTAGCATCTTGAGTCTTGGCAAGGGGAATACCTTGAATGGAAAATAGGGGAGACCACCAAATGTTCTACTAGTTCAAAGAGAGCCCATCACAGAACTCATCACTAGATCAATGAAGCAAAGGCTTGACATCTTACCAAGCTATCCATATGTTCTTGATAACAAAAGAGCCTTGTATGTGCACAAGTTCTCACATGATGAGAAGGGTGTGAAAGCCAGTCCCCTTCCATGTGGGCCTGTTGATAATTTAGATGAAATGCGATGTCAGACCAAAATCTTCCAAGCTTCATCACCAGTGATGGCATGAATAATCCATTTGGCATACAAAGAAAGGCCTTGCTTCTATGTGGAAAGAAGGCCAAGGCCTCTAGACTCCTTTGGGAGACAAAAAAAATCCCAGGGCACTCTGTGAAAGCCATGATGATTAGAACTAGAGGCCCAAAGAAAATCACAGAGAAAACACTCTAATTTTTTTATAAGAGGCTTTTGAAGGAACCCAACAAGAAGAATAATAAGCATGCATCACTACAAGAACTTTTGAGTAAATCTAGAATTTTCCCGCAAGAGAAAGTGGCTTCATAAGCCAATAATCTAATTTCCTAGATATCTTGGCAAGTATAACATTCCACAAATCTATTGGCGATGCTTGAAAAGAAAAAGGAATTCCTAGATAGTGAAAGATTTCCCTGTGAGTGACACATTTCCATTCAAATTGGTAAAGCCAAGGTGGCACTGGCAAAAAGGATTGGCGATAACAGAGTGTTTTATGCCATTGAATAGCAGAGCTTGAGGCTTGACAAAAAGTGTCAAGGCAATTTAAAGCATGATTGATGTTCCCTTCTTCCTCCAAAAGAGTGAGAAAGGAATCATCAGCAAAATGACCATTGACCAACTAGGAGGAGGATTTTGGCAAAGAAATGCCACTAACCAACCCTAAAGAGATGGAGTGGGCTAGAAAATAGCCAAACCCTTTAGTAGCAAGAACATAAAGTGCTGGAGCCAGAGGGCAACCTTTCCTGATGGAAAAAAAAATCCCAAAGGCATTAGATTGGGAGTTACTGATGGTAATACAAGCATTAGCATCTCCAAAGAGCATCTCCATAGACTATAAAAAATTAGGACCAAAACCAAGAGCCTAGAGCATAACCAAAATGAAAGGCCATTCAATCTAGTCATAGGATTTTGCAAAGTCAATTTAAAAAAAAAAAGGGCTGGCTACTTAGACTTGCGAGCCCACTCCATACCTTCCTAGATAGCAATAATGTTGTCAAGAATATACCTAGACTTGATAAAGCCAGTTTTCTCAAGTTGCACAATTAAAGGTAGGAGGTGGAAAATTTTGAGAGAAATTGCCTGATCAATAATCTTATAAGACACATTCAAAAGGGTAATGGGCCACCAATTGCAAATATCCTCGAGATCTCCAACTTTAGGTATGAATTTAATGTTTCCTTTATTGATAATAGCTCCTGGACTTTTAGAATGATAGGCTTCAAGATAAACTTTGTGCAGATCGGGACCAATATGCTCCTAGAGGTGTTTGTAGAATTCATGGGGAAACTCATCACACTCGGGGGACTTATCATCTACCATGAAGAAAATCACTTCTTTAAGATCTTGAAGGGTAAGAAGTTGTTCACAAAAGGCACATTGCTCAATCATTAAGTGGTTTGGAGTAACAAAAATGCACTTGCTAAGAGCTTCCATCTAAGCAACCAAATTTCCTTGTGAAGCAAAAACATTCTCATAGTGATGAACAAATGCTTGTAGGATGTCAAGGAAACTGGAGAGAACAGAAGTGCCTTGTTTGATTTTTTTAGTCCCAAAATTGGTATGATGGGCTCAAAGAGCCTGGAAAAACTCCTTTGAAGCTTTATCACCAACCTCCAACCAATGGAGATGAGCTTTGATTTGGGCCCCTTGAGTGGCATAATTATCTGCAACCTATTTTTCATGGCAAAGTTTGACAAGTTGAACTTGCAAATCAACATCAAAAGGATTAAGGGTGAGAGCCTCAGAGGCTTTTTTAAGTGCAGAAGTAGTGGATTCGTAAGACTACTTTTTGAAAACTGCCAACAGCCATCTATAGATGCATAATAAGCAAGGAGTTCTGGTAATGGCATCATTCCACCATTGAATCCACCCTATCTGGGAATGTGTTTCTAGCTCTAGATTCCAGACATGTAGGATGTGGGCAATAGTGGATGCATTCATTAGCACAGACGTGTTGAGAAAAAAATGTGACTTAACATCTTTCTGGACAGTTATTTTCCATGAAATGGCAAAATAAATGGGATAGTGGTTAGATAATGTCACATCTGGCAAGGGAATGACAGGTAAATCTCAATCCTCAAAAAAGGAGAAAAAAGATTGTGTAGTAATCACAGCACGATCGAGACACTTTAAATTGTGGTTAGAGCTAGCTCAAAAGTTGGACCAAGTGTGCCAAATCCCACTATGTTGGTGGCAATTTTATTGGGATAAAAAAGGCCCAATTTATTGGACATGTAGTACTAGGCCGCCCTTTCCCCAATTGTCCATTGAAAAGGCAAAACGCCATCTTTGTCAGAAGCCAACTCCACCATATTGAAGTCACCACACATAACCCAAGTAGTTGGATTCAAGTTGGCAGCTAGCTAGCTCCACAATTGAGATATTTCCACAGCATCATTGCGAGCATAAACATTAAAAACCCCAAAAGAATGATTGTTAATGGAAAACAATAGCCAAATTGTTCTATGCATGGGGTCAAAATTGTGCAAAATAATAGAAAAATGTAGATGAGGTGATAAGAGAGGACCTGCACCACCTTTTCTTGCATCATGTTAAGAGGAAAACATAAAGCCATCCAGTTAAATGACATGAAAAAGCGTGAAACTAGAGATCTTAACTTCTTACATACAGAGAAAATCTAAGTTTCCAAGTCTATGACATAGTACTTTTTGGAGAGGTTTGTGAGACCTCGTACATTCCATGATAAAAAATTCATGAAAATTCTTCCATATCTTCCTCATCCTTAAGAGAGGAGTAACTATTCTTCAAGAAAGTAGAAATTGGGTTAAAGCAAGAAGGAAATCCTCTAGACTAATGGATCGTCATTTCTCTTTTGGTTTCTTAGCACGTCCAGGAGGACTATAAGAATGCTGCACATTTTGAGTCACTATGGAAGAAGTAGCAAGAGGGGTACAAATCACAACCAAGGCTTGAGCCCTAGAAGCCACCTTAATCCCTTGACAAACACCAGGGTTTGAAACCTATGAAACACCAAAGTTTATTTCTAAAGAAACTGCTTGCATCCCTAAACTGGCTAGGGTTTGTGCTCTTGTTGAGATAGGAGGAACCGAAATGATTGCCACATATGACTATTTAGGAGCCAAGGGAGCCTTTCCCTTGCACCCAACAGTAGTCCATTCTTCTTTTTTCCCTTCTACTAGTTTGGCAGGAACCTCTTTAGGTGGGTTTAACCCTAGGCATAGCCAAAGGGAAATCCCTAATCTTGTGCTCCATGGATTAGCATCGATAGTAGGTGTTAGGTAGGTTCAAATAAAGCACCTTCAGAGAGAGGGTTTGAGTCTCAATCTGTATTTCCATAGAATCCTTGAGATCCTTGGAAAGATCTACCTCAATGCAAACACGTTTATGAGGGTGAGCATTGAATTTTTTTTGATGTTCCTTTGTGATAATTGTGCCAAGAATATTGGCAATGGACTCAATGAAAGGCCAACATGGCAAGGGTAAACTTTGGAACTCTACCCACATGGAAACCCTAAGCTATTTGTTGTTAGAGATAGTAAAGTCTCTTGACCATCTTTGAAAAACAAGCAGGGAAGAATGCACTGACCAAGGGCCATTGCTAAAAACCATGTCTTCTTGTGATAGGTTAGTGAAGAGAAATAAAAAAAAAACCTTTGGTAAGGTTTTTCACAGTGTCAAGGTGGACTCCATGAGGAGTCCAGCTCTTGTTAACCCATTCTCGGAGCATAGCTTCAGGAGGAGTCTTACCTGAAAAATAACCTATTAAGGTATATTGTTCTAACCAATCACAAGAAAAATCAAATTATTGCAAAGGAAGGATAATATCAAGATTACCTCATAAAAAACCTTCAGGAAAAATTTGTGAGGACGTTTGTTTAGAGGAGGTGCCATGGCTTTTTGAAGCAACAATGTGAACACCAGTATCAACAATTAGGTCCCCACTAGCCAAGCCCATTATAAGCTAGCCTAAAAACTCCTACAGTAAATGTGGTTTGATAAGTGTAGATAATAGAAGGAAAGCTCAGACAGAGAGCCATATGCAAGAAAACTAGAAAAATGCATGAAACCCTAGCAGAGCAAAAATATTAGTTCATATACCATGCTCTAGGGGCTTGTTTGAATCCATATAAATATTTTTGTAGCTTACACACAATATTCTTCTTGTTGGGATCTAAAAATATTTTAGGATGTCCTATGTATACTTCTCCTTCTAGTATCCCATTTACAAATGTATATTTGACATCCATTTGATATACCTTAAATCCTTTATAAGCAGAATATGCCAGCATTCTTCTAATTCCTTCTAGTCTTTCTACAGGGACAATTTTTTCTACATAGTCCACACCTTCCTCTTATGCACATCCTTTGCATACCAATCTTTCTTTATTCCTTGTGACTTCACCTTTTTCATTTACCTTGTTCCTAAATACCCACTTTGTTCCAATAACATTTTTTCCTTTAAGTATCGGTACTAGGGTTGAATGGTTTTATTCTTTTCAATTTGGTTAATTTCTTCATTCATTTCTTGTATCCAATATTCATTCTCCAAAGTTTATTTCATAGATTTTGGCTCAAACTCACAAAGTAAGCATGTATCACTTCTAAGTCTTTTTCATTTCTTTATCTCCAATGATTTATTCAGGTGCATGGTATGTTCTTGCATATTTTTCTAAACATTACTCTTTTCTTCATTTTCCTTCAACAGGTTCATCTTCAAAAATGATTTCAAGATCATTATCTCTCCCTTGTTTAGGTTCAAGTTCATTTTTGTATGCTTGACATTGTCCTTCTAATGTTCGACTTCCTCTTTCTATGATGCACCGTCATTTCCCTATTGCTCGACAACCATGACCTACTACTTGGGAACTAGCTATTACAACTTGATATTCAAGGTCTACTAAGGATCAACATCTTTGTTTTCTTGTTCAGGTGGAGTGCTTGGAGAACTATCATTCACATATATGAATGAACTCTAATCTTAAGGTTTTGTCTTACATTCAACATCATTTTTCTCTATATATTCATCAACATTCACATTTTCACTTTCCACAACTTTTTTACTGTTAGAATTCAAACACTTATAAGCTTTTCTCTTAGTAAAATATCCTAGGAATATGCCTTCATCACTTTTAGCATCAAGTTTTCCATTTCTATTATCTTTAGTTATGTAACATTTTCTTCCAAAAACTTTGAAATATTTAACTTTAGGTGCATATCCATACCACAATTCAAAAGTGTTAGAAATGTTTAGAATAACTAAGAAGGGGGGTGGGGGAGTTAATCATTTACTCAAGATCCAAAATTACCATTTGAACAATTAAAAATCAAAACATTCACTTTTCTACTTATCCTGTTGTTTCTCCATCTCTAGTATACCGATAAAAAAAGTACCATCCTAAGCATAACATGCTTTGCTAAATGTAAACTTCATGAAATTTAAAATATATAAAACATTCAACACAAGTTTAACACTAGTATTTTATGTGGAAACCCAATTTGGGAAAAACCACCAGCAACATGTTACCACTTTTTCACTCTTTTGAAGAGAGCTTTGTTAAGAGCCAACCCTATTAAAGGTTATAATACACACTATTAAATGTGACCTGGTTAGAGGATTTAATCACCCTATTAGGAGTGGCCTTGTCAGAGGACTTTGATCATTCCATTTATAATGTCACCTTGTTAAAGGATTTACATAGACTATTAAGTCCTTTTTGATTAAAAGAATTTTAATACTCAAACACTTTACACTGATTAGAAAGAAAAAGTTAGCCAGGGTTTTGATCTGTGTATTTACAACTAACTTTTGTAGGTTTAGATCATTGTTTGGTTCATGTGTTGATTTGCTAATAAATCCCCTTGTCAACTCTATCTCTTAACTTGCTTGACAACTCTTCAAGTAGTCATTCCCCTTCATGTCAAAACTTAAGCTTTCTACTCAAATTTAATTATGAACTTCAGCAATATATATGCAAACAATTACTTCTACTTCGCTCTCACACTTACACACTTGAGTTCACCCTTGTGCATCTCTATTCTGCCTTTCTCTATGTGCATACCCATAAATTTTGGCTCCATACATCCTTAAATAGGTAATTCTTTCTTTTCCATTTTTCATAATCACTATAGATCTTAGGGTTTATGATCCAGTTCATCAAGTTCATTATATTTCTTTATCCTCTCAATCTTCCTCTAGAAACTTCTCATCCATCAAAATCAATCATAGGTATTATACCTAATTCTCTCCTTGAATTTAATGATCCAACTCATCAATCTTATGATCAACACAGTTTCCATATCCCAAGAAATCAACCAAGTTGACTTGAAATAACAATTCTCAAACACATTCAAAATAATGTTGCTTGAAAATCACTAAATTATGACACTCACTCATCACTTAATCACTTGGTCATTGTAGAAATTCTTATCTTAGCATCAACTAACTTGCTCATGTTGGAGTTGATGAAAGCAAACTTCTAAGATGCCCAAGATCACCTGCATGCGAGAACCTGTCAAAGAGAAGCCAAGGAGAGGAAGAGCATAGAGCAAGGGAAAAACCCTAAATGAACATGAGAGAAAATATGCAAATACAATGAAAATGTATTTACAATATGCATAATGAGATGTGTTACATTGAGAGAGAGGTCGCTTATAAAGACCTCAAGGAAGCTTGTAGAACAAGCTAGAAGGTGGTAGAAGATAAGGATGACAACTCAGCACACATCCACAAAAGGTGGAAAAGATAAGTATGCTAAAGGGAAAAACTCTCGTGTTGTCAACAACTAACCTCTACATGCATTAAATACAAAGTATTAAATAAATGCATTTACCTAAGTAAGCTTAAGCACTAGAATAAATAATTAACAATTAATTAATTATTTACTCTAACACCCACCCTTAAGTGCAACTTAGGGGAATGCCTTAAGCTCACAAAACTAAGAAATGCAGAATGGGTCCTGGCAACGAGGCCATGTTAGGTACCCAAGTACAAATACAAAGATGCAACCTCTGTAAATGGGGAAAGAGAGAAAACCACATGGGAAAAACCCTCCCCCAAAATGAGGTAAGAACCTAGTGAAGAACTAAAGAAGCCTCCAACTAAGGAAATGTCCCCTAAAATAGGAACAAGGAGTGATCATGAAGAAGCATCACTGAAGTATGAAGAAGCCACAAATTTGCCAAACTATTGATCTAAAGAACCTCCATGGAAGAAGAAGGCATGAATTGAGCATGTCTATATGGTAGATGGTCCATCTCACCGAAATGTATAGGTAGCCAGCAACTGCAATCTCCTTGTACATAGGATCAACCACTGAATACATAGTTCACACTAACAAACCATTGAACCACAGATGCATTAGAGCAACAACATAACCCCCCCTTAATGCAGACGGGGTGTGATGACAGGCAACTGAGAAGGTGGGCTAAAGTCTCCTACAAACGAACCAAGAATGACAAGAGAGGAAGAGGTACAGACACTTATAAAGACACGATCAAATTGACTCTACATGGGCTAATGTCATGGAAGGGACACTAACTTGACAAAGGGAGAATGCCTAAAATAGCAAACAACTATCCCCCCCATGGTGCTTTATGAAAATAGTGCAATTACAATTGACTCAAAACAACGTTCATGACCCTTGAAATGCAAAAGTGGCACTTTATCTCAGTGCGATACAAAAATGTGCTTCAAAATGATAGCTACCACTAGTACATTAGGCCACCATTTTTGACCAAAATTTTCAACCAAAGGCCTATTTGGGTTGTTAAATTCATTTTTTTTAAAAAAATGGGCCCAATATGGTCAAAATTTTGACCAAATTTTGACTTTGGTAAAATTGTTGAAATTTTGACGTTCAGAACATAAGAAAAAAGGTCACGGTAGTGTTAATTTTGTTTTGGGGTGCACTGTGACTGCAATGGGTGGGAGTTTGGTGTAGGTTCAACAAGAGGGGAGAAAGGAGGTAAGAATCTGGTCATTAGATATCATTCCAAGTTTGTTATCTATCAGAAAGTTGTAGAGGCAGATTCCAAAGCTATTCAATGCTTTTACATTTTATCTTTCTCTTCTACTCATCGCAATTTAAAAAATAGAGCCACTATTAATTTGTTAATTCTTTCAGGTCACAAAGTTATTTTATAGATGATGTTTAGGTTCAGGGTTAGCATATATTTAAGTGCAAGGATAAAGCTGTGGAAAATTTATATTTCTGATATAATGCACTATTCATTTTTTGTATTTCTTTTGCATGCAAGGAATCTCGAGATTTCTTGGTATTGGAAAACTCTGGATCAGAAACAAAGAATATAATATGCCATAGCTGCTCCCATTTTCTTTTTCACTCAAATTAGTAGCATTACCTCTGACAAAATTTGATCCAGACCCATTCACATAGGTTTGTGGCCATTTTACTGTAGATTGCTTTGCAAGACATTAAACAAGAACTCAATCTTTGGGAGGATTGATATATTGTAGAACATCTACATCTGCATTCCTTTCCTCTTCATTCCAGTAGTTTATTTTCATCTTTCTATATGGCTTGCATCCACAACATGACCTTGTTGAGTTAGGAGTCTTTTTCACTACTTTATTTAAAGAAGAAAGGAAGCTTAGCTTGCAAGTTTTCAAAAGAACTTCATTGTAGAGTTTGGAGCCCCAACAATGTAAATATTATGAGGAAACTATACAAGATGCATTGTTATAAGTTATACAAGCTTTCCTGGTGCAATCTAGAACTACCATTTTAAGGAACTGTTTCTCCAAAATAGAAAATGTAATGTAGTGATTCTAGTAGATGATGTGCAGATGGCTATGCTTATGTGGGAGAAAAAAGAAGAAGAAAAGAAGCAATTTGCTTTATCATCTCTGGATAAAGACGCAACTCATACTCTTGAAGCTATGTTATATTCTCTCATAGATAGTCCTGCTATAAATAATTATTCATTTTTTCCCTCATGCTTGTGCTTTGAATGATTAGGAGTAGCGTGTATCTTGTTCGTGTTTCAAACTGCTGAAACTATCAAGCAACACTTGCTTAATATCACAATGAAATGACTCACACAATCTAGGGACTAGCCAATTCCCAATATCAACTATATGAATGAATCACTATAACCCAACTTCAACAAAACCAAACAATGGTTTCCTAGTCTTCTGGTTCTACTAAACCAAGGCAGGTATACCTAGGGATAATTCTAATGCAACTGTGTATGAAATTATCTTAGTTTCATTCTGATTCTCATCTGTTACCTTCACATACATACACAACTCACTTCAATTCTTCAATGCTCTCAAACTTATGCACATCCCTTATTAGTAGATCTGGTCATAATTCTCATAAAATTTACAAATATTCCTAGAAATAATAGCTACCTAAGACTTAGGAATTAGATATAAATGAGTTGAGACTAGTATTTATAATTCTTGAACAGGATTGAAATAATTTTGATTTTATAAGATGACTTTGTATGCAGCAGCAGAATTCATCTTTGTTTACTTTTGATTTATAGGACCAGTGCCTTACCCATTGGGCAAGAAATTGACTATTGGCGGGAGATCTAATTTAATCCTTATTTACTTTAATCGTGTGGCAGATAATTGAAACAACCTTTAAGAACATAATGGTGGGTCCCTTCCTCATTAACTCGCTATACTTATTTATTGCACATCTCCTCATAGTGAGTTAACAAGTGTCATCGATCTAGATTTGATCTTGCGGTCAGCAATTTACTGCAATAGTGGTGGGCCACCACTCACCAACTTGCTATACATAACTTCCAAGCACTTCTTCATAGCGAGCTAACAATGGCCTTTGATCCTAGCTTGATCTCATGATAAAAAATCTTTGTACTTTATACACGGGAAGTGGGTCCATGATACCATTGTCGATGAGCTGGCTCAACACGTTGGCACATATATATATTTTTAAATCTCTTGATGACATCACATGTCTTGGGCCTCGCCATGTTTATGAATTTTAGGTGGGTCACTATGTCACTACTAGCAAAAAAAACAACAATCCGGTTAGCGACATGGTGAGCTCTAAAAAATCAAAGTTTTTCAGCTCAAAGATATTTCAATAGGATGCCACCATGTAATTTGATCTGTACAGCTCAACCTTATCATGTCACTCATTCGAGGCCCACCTTTGAGGATTTTTTAGCTACATTACCATTTTTCAAGCAATCGCTACATCGCTACCATCATAAAAACCACAAATCTGGCTAGCGATATGGCAAGTTCCAGTATGCACTTTAAAAACAATGGCCAAAAAAAGAAACTACAAAAGACAATAACCTGCAAAGGGATAAAAGTGAAACATGCAGCATATCTTCCTTGGGATCCTCAAAATTACTTTTGATCTTAGAAAGATGCCATCTTTGGAAAATTTGAGCATTCGCTATATCGCCACTGGCAAGTCGCAAGTGTTTTCAATTAGCGACTTGGCAAATTGTCAGATAAAATTAAACTCCGAGGACACCACTTGCAAATATTTCCACATGCCTTTCTTCTTGAAACTGACTGGTCTGGGACATAGTACATGGTCAATAGATCTTCCTGCCAACACATTTCGTGGCACCAGACTCCACTTTTCAGTATCACACATAATTCTCTGATGGTCGCTACCTCACTATGCATAACATACGAGCATCTTTCCATAGCGAACATGTGACAATTGTAGATTCAAATTAGATCAGACGACAAGATTAAAACCCCTTTTTCAAAAGACTTAACAACAATGATGAAGCAGGCGAGAAAAGAATATTCACTCCTTGTTGTTTGTTTTTTCTTTTTAAAAAAAAAAATTTGCACCAAGAAAAACTTAAAAGGAAAAACCTAAGGCTTTTCACAGATTTTTCAAAGGTATCGAAATATACTATGCCAAAACCTAAAGCCCTATGAATTATCAGAAACTTCTCATCTGATTTTTTTTACGATCCTAAGAAAATTTGATTCACAAAAAATCAGACCAACATATCTGATGTACTCATTAAAAGATACTTTGTCCTCAATTGAGGGATCATTTTTGTACAATTTAATGTGAATAGCACAAAGATTATATTGCACATTTATCTACTAGATGTTGGGTACGTTGATTTGACATAATAAATTTCTTAGAGGATATAGAAACTTACTGACTAAAAACAACAGGTATGTTCTTAGAAAAAAAGCCCATACTCATTATAAACAATAGGTATGGACTTAATACATCTTTCATGAGTTGTGGTTCATAAAAACCCATACTCATCAGCTTGAATTGTTTGTTTAATATCCAATGCATTGAGGTGATGCTTACAATTTGAATTCATAACAACTAGTTCTCATCAACTTAAATTGTTTGTTTAGTACCCATTGCATTGAAATGACACTTACAAGGTTGAAGTATTGCAACTTCCTAGAAGGTTTGCCTACTCAATTCCATGATGATCCAAATTTCCTTGATCCTTGGGAGAATGATGCAGGAGCATCAAGGTCAAGGTTGAAGGCATGAGAAGACATTAAGGTCTCAAGATAACCAACATGACCATGTTAGAACAGTTGATGTAATAAGACCCTGTGAAAGTCCTTTTTGATATGTTTGTAATCATTTTAGTTACATTTAAAAACATTAATTAACAAAAACCATATGTGCAAATATAAACATTAATCAGAACATGTCCAATTTATTTGTAGGTATATTTTCCTGTGAAGAAAGACGATGCTTGACAATATGAACCTAGAACAAAATAATGAAACAATGGTTGCATTGTGGCCTCAGTTCCGAAGAAAACCTTATAAATGTTATTGTCCTTGCAAAAAGTGTAAGGGCTTAAAGAATCGAATAATTCTAATCACAATAGCCTAGAGTCATTGTAGGCAATATGGTCATGTTGAAGGGGGCCATGATTTTTGTCCATTGTTGAATGTGGATTTCCTAATGGAGGAACATGGAGGTGTGAATATCCAAGCTGAGGATAACACTCCCATGGAAGAAGATGATAATGTGCCAGAGGACATGATTGAACAAGATGGTATTGAGGCAAGTGATGAAGAGGCTCACAATGATGGTACTAGTGAATTTGATAATAATGATGAAGATGGTCTTGATATACCTTTACTTGAGAAGGCACACGAGCCCTTATACGAAGGCTCCCAAACAACTCTACTGTTGGCTATAGTGTTGTTGGTGAACTTAAAGGTTATGAATAGTATATCCAATGTAGCAATGTCACGTATGCTAAGGTATGTCATTTTTGTCATCTTCAATGTTAGCATAAAATTACTATTCATTATATTAACAATACATATTTGTTGTTTTAGGTTGATTAGTGAGTTTTTGTTACCACCATCAAACATTTTACCTCATTCGTACTGAGAATTATCTAACATTATGGATCAGATTGGAATGAAGTATCAGACAATACATGCATGTCCCAATGATCACATTCTATATCATAAGCAACATAAATTTACAATAGAATGCCCTGATTGTCATGTAAGTAGACATTGGTCAGATCAAATAACAAAAAAAAGTGCCTCACAAGGTTCTTCGGTACATTCCCATTATTCCACATCTTGAACGGTTATTCAGGTGCACTAGCTTGACACAATTTATGGATTACCATGTATGCAATAGAAGTAAGGATGACATTATACAAATTCCTGTTGATGGTTCTGCATTTAAAGAGATAGAAGAAACATGGTCACACTTTAAAGAAGAACCTCATAATTTGAAACTTCCATTGGTGGCAGACGGTGTCAATCCATATGGAGATATGAGATTTGTTTACTCAGTATGGCTTATTTTTGTTATTAACAATAATATTCCTCCTTGGATGTCCATAAAGAGGGAGCACATAATTTTGTCAATGATTGTGCTAGGTATTTTTTAATTTTATAGTTATCTAAATTAATTTTTAAATAGTGCATGAAAATGGTTATAATAATTACATAATGTTTATGTTCATTCAATTGCTAGGTAAATACCAAGTTAAAGATATGAACATGTATATTGAGCCCCTAATTGATGAGTTGTTGAAGTTATGGAATGGCATCACTATGTATGACATCTCTAGACTGATAGGACATCGACAATTTCAATTCCATGCAATGCTTGTATGGACAATATATGATGCCCCTGGGTTAACTCATTTTTGCGGTATGTTATATTGTTAAGATTACATATTTTTGGTATGTTATAGTGGTTACACATTACTATCAAATGCTTAAGTTGCGTGTGATCATTGTACATGATCCAATTATACATGATCTTTTAGGTCTTTAGACAAAAGGAAAATTTGCATGTCTAGTTTGTGGTTCGAAGATGGAATGTTGTCATTCAAGAAGTTTATGAAAGCTGGTATTTGATGAGTTTGGACACTTTCTCCACCATCATCATAAGTATCAAATTGCTGAAAACCATCTTTTCAATGGGAAAGAAGAGACATCATCAGGGCCACGAAGAATGACACCTCATTTATGGAAGTTGGAATATGATCGACTAAATCATCGAGGTAATGTCCAATTGGTCATCCGAAGTTTACAATTTGTATTTTGATATTGTCTTATATTTACTAATGCTATAACTGATGCTCATGAAGGTCATCAAGGCATCAATGACCAACTTCCTAGAGGAATGAAAAGTTATCCTACTCAATTTAGTAGGTTACCATACTACAAGGATCTCCCAATCGCGCATTTATTTGATGCTATGCATATTGGAAAGAATGTAACAGAGACACTATGAAAAATGTTGGATGGAAGGCATGATAGAGAACAAATTTCTAAAATTTGTACTAACATTCATGAGTCTAATCATGCACTAAAAATTTCCATTGAATCAAATAGGAATGGAGACCACATAAATACAAGTGCCCTTCCTTGGTTATTAACAGAGCAACAAAGTGATGCATTAAAAGAAGTCATAAAAGAAAAAAATTTCCAACAAGATTTGCTGCAAATATAAGCACTCTTCTATCAAAGAAAGGTGATTTTGGGCCAAGGTTGAAAACACATTATTGGCATACCTTCCTCAAGGTAAGTCATGTTTTCTATTTACAGTATATTTGTAAGATTGAATGTAGTACCAGTTGCATTATTTAATAATATATTGAAATGATCATTTTTTAATAATTGCAGTTCGTCCTACCTCTATCCCTTCTACAACAGTTTGACAATAGTATTAAACAAGTTATATATGATCTTGGAAAATACATGAGGTTAGACGAGTGTTTTTTCTTAGATTTGTAGCTTTTTTTTTGAAATCTATTGTATAATTTTATTTGAAAACTCCTCTATGTGTTTTTTCTTGTTGAATATCTTTTAGGTTGTTATCATCTAAAGAAATTGATAAAAAAGATATAAAATATTGGAAGAGAAAAATTCCACAGCTTATGTGTGAAATGCAAAAGTGTTTACCTCCAACATTTTTCAATACTCAAGAACACTACCTCATACATCAAGTTGAGGAGATTGAATAGTGTGGACCTGTACAAGCTAGATCAATGTGGATGGTTGAGAAGCACTTGAAATTTATGAAGGGCTTGGTTCAACTAAGAGCATGTCCTGAGGGTTCTATGATAGAGGGATATATGATATACAAGATGATGGTGTATATCAGTGAATATCTTCCAAAGTTTGTAGCAGGTATCCATGTAGATCACATTTGGGATCCCAACTATAATGACAAATTCAAAGGGGAGTACCTGACAGGGAAAGGTAGATTGAGGAGGGTGACAGGTAATTATAAGTTTTATTTTGTAATTTAACAATTCTTATCCATCATCAATATATATAAGTTGTTTCTAACTGGTGTAATTGTCTTCTTTATAGTTGGTCGTGAGTGGGATGCACTACACTTGTACATTGCAAACAATCTCAAGAAAATGGTCTGTCATTAAGATGGGATGGTGTTGCATCGTTGGTTAAAGAAGCTCATCATAATGGAGATCCCAATGTTATGCCAATGGTACTTGATCTAATATATGGCTTAAGAGATACAAAGGTATGCATAAGATTACTAATCATGAGACATAAGTTTAATATCAACTCACAAATCAATGAGAAGATTCTTGACATGTTTGAATAATTTTAGGTCAAACACCTCAAAGCTCTGTACTACCATGGCTATAAATTTCGCACAAAAAAGTTAGATGAAATGAAGAAAATGTGTGATTTCAGGATAAGTGTTGTCTTCGCGGTCACCAATATTTCATATAGAACTGACATACATCCTCAACAATCTAAAAATCGATACTATGACATTTTGGATGATATACTTGAGTGTGACTTTGATTCATTCAAAATAGTTCTATTTTTCATCAACTGGTTTAGGTTACGACTGAATCAAAATGATCTCGATAGGACTGTTACTGAACACGACAGTGGATTTACTATGATTAATACAAGGTCATTTGATCTAGGTAGAGATGAGCCCTATGTTCTTCAAAGTCAATGTGAGCAAGTGTTTTACTTTGGTGTTCCAGACAAACCAAGTTGGTCATTTGTTGTTAGACATGACCCAAGAGGAAGGCCAATAAAGTATGATGTGATCGAAGAAGAAGATATTGAAGAAGCACAAGAGGAAGTAAATGATTATCAGGAATGATAGTTACCTAGCGATGAAGAAGAAGAAGATGGTGATGATTTTGGTCATGCTAATGATAATGGTGATAATGATGATGATGATGTTGATGACGATCATGATCATGGTGATGATGGTCATGATGATGATAGTGATCAAGAGGATGATGATGGTGATGAAGATGGTGGTGGTGATGATGATGATCAAAGTGACAAGCTCGATGATGATGATGATGATGATGACATGGATGAAGATCATGATGATCAATGAAATCTTCAGATATGATCAATGTCAACTATGATAGGGTCTTGTATGACCAAATATTTCTTTCCAAACCATATGTGCACATACAAACATTAAGTAGAACATGTCAAATTTTTTTTTAGATATAACAATTAGTTACGCTAAATTTTTAACTAAAGACAAATGATTTACATATACAATCTACTTTATTATTAATATTTTTTTGGGTAAGTCTATTACTTTAATTTCGCTGATGATTTCTAAGACTTACTAATTTTTTTCACAGGTGATATGGATGCACCATCTCAGACACCTTCAATAGAGGTAAACATTAATTATTGTAAATTGTAATGTTAATATAGAAACAAATGTCCTATTATTATGTTCTTTTCTTTATGGATTTGGAGTTATTTTGGTGAAAGTATATGAATATTTGATGTCACAAATGATAGGAAAAAGCTACAATGATCGCTAATCAAATGCAATTTGAAATACGAGCATCATATCTACATGACATTGGCCTTAGTACTAACCCTATATTCAACACCCAAAAAATTATGCAAAGATACACTAATGAGCTTGTTAAAATTATCATCAAGGGTGACAAAAGTGAGGAGAAAGAGGCACTAAGAATAGAATTGGACCACAGAATCCAATCTTTGAAAGTAAGCAGTAATAGAAGTTCAATAGATATTAATCTTTTATAGTATCTTATGGATCATGATCTCTAATTTTATGTGTTCTTGTATAGACATATGTGCCAGTTGTGAGGTCACATGGTGAACATGGTCAGGATTGTTGCGCAGTACCTTCGTGTAAGTAACACTTTGTTTGTTTTGATCAACATTATAACACTTACCTTTTTTTCTGTGGATGTTTCTCACTAGTATCCCATTTGATATTTATCCATTGAAAATGTCTTTGCTAACAATATTCTATTCTTCAGCTCATGATGAAGTGCAGACTCCTCCTTCAGTTGGCGGTCCACTATTGTTTGCTGCATTGTTGGCAACAAGGACTACGCAAACATCATCGCTTTGCCCAGTACAACCGGTAAAACATCATTTTGCTATATTTTGTAATGTGTTATATTTTGTAATGTCTTTCTACAAGTTGATGAACAACGAAGTAGCATATTAGTGCTTAAATGATGTCTACAGAAGCTTGCATACACACAAACACATGCATACACACACCATGCATACATACATACATACATATACATATACATATACATATACATATACATATACATATACATATACATATACATATACATATACATATACATATACATATACATATACATATACATATACATATACATATACACATACATACATACATACATACATACATACATACATACATACATACATACATACATACATACATACATACATACATACATACATACATACATATATATATATATATATATATATATATATATATATATATATATATATATATATATATAGCCACACATAGAGAGACATGGACATAGGGAGGGAGGTAGACCAACAGAGAGCACTACTAAAATTGTCATTTAATTATATGATGTTTTAGTTGATAGAGCAATAGAGAGCAGTACTACTAAAGCTGATCCATTTCCTGGAGTAGTTCGTGTGATTAGTACTGGTTCGTATGGAGGGACATTGTTGCTGAATAAGAAAACTATGTTTCCATTAAGAGAATGAAAACTTCCAAGTGCTTTAAAATTGATATTATTTAAAGTGTAAATTTAGTTTACCTTTACATTACTCATTTTGGACTGATAAATCCTTTATGTTTTTGTAGGTAATAATGCTTTCTTTGAACATCTTTTTCATATGACATTGAGACTATTTGGACCCACCATACGTAAAAGGTACGTAGTTTCATATCATTGCTACATAATTTTTGTTTTCTTCTATTTATTGTAATATATTAAAGTTATTAATCTAACAATCTATTTGTTTTTAAAAAGGTGGAATTTACAAGTTGTGGAATTAAAAAATCAGCTGATTGCATCCATTGAGGAGAAATTTAGGAAATTTTTTTTTGATAGTGGCCTACTTCTGAAAAGAGCATCAAAGCATATAAAGACTATGAGGGATCAATATAGAAGGGCTCTTAAGGATAACCCAAAGTACAACCATCCTCCTATGATTCCACCAATGGAGTGGAATTAAATAATAGAAGATGCAAAGGAGAAAAGACTACGTGAAGATAGAGATAATGAAGCAGCATAGGGCAAAAAGAGGTATGTCATTATAGTATTAAGTACATTGTAATCATGCACTAATTATTGATATTTGTAAATATATAATCTAAGATGTTTGAAATTGTTCATAGATTGTAGGACACATCCGTGGGTACAAAAGCGAGAATAGAAAAGGTTGGCCAACACAAACTTGGCTCTGGTGGTTATATGAATCTGCAGTCTCGAGTTGTAAGTAGAGCAATGAATTTTGTATTTTTTTGTTAATATAATGTTGCAAATAGTTTTGTTTAATGAAACCATACATGGAAAACTGACATTATCAAGCAAAAAACATAGGGCACAGATTTCAATGTGGAGGTCACAGATGAAGATAGAAAAATTGCCTTGAAGGAAGGCTATAAAGTTGTGGTTGCACGCCTATGTGAAGAATTTGTAAGCCTTGCTCAACAATCTAGAGCACCAAATGATATCTCACAGGTAAATTGGTTAGATGAAAAGTAAATGAAATTAAATAGTTGAGAAGATTCTTTTTTGGTATTAGTTTTAAACGTAAATTGACTACATAACAATGTGCATAACATTTTACTACAACCTTCATATCCTACCATAGAACCTGCTCCTGACGAAGGCCATGATGTGCATTATAGTGGTGGAGGTATTAATTTGCTATTGGAAATCAATTATGCAATTATGAATACAATTTAACATCTTCAATTGGAATTTGACGTGTATCCTTTTTTTGAATATTTCAAAGCATGTTGAACATCATGCTGAAGTATTGGACCATGTTCCAAGTGTTCAACATGTTGGTGCGGTGGCAGATCAAAATTTTAATGTAGATGATGTGGCATTGTCACGTAAGAAAAATGCATTTTATGTTGTTCTCGTACTTAATTACAAACTTTTAATAGTTAGAAAAAGAAAAAGAGTATGCCAATTTATCTCATTCACTTGTTCTTTCAATAGAGCCCCCTTTAGTGCAGCAACCTCCTGCTCCTCCAAAAAGGAGCCATCGTAATTTGACATTACACGTGCCAGAAGAGGAGGAGAATGAAGTAGATATGGATGCTCCTATGAGAGCTTTTCTTAAGAGAGCTCAAAAAAACAAAAAAAAGAAATGATGTTTTAAAAATCTTCTTTGATAAACCTTGTTGGATAATGAAAGAACTTTTTAAAGTAATTTTGTATGAATAATGCGTATTAATTGCAATTTTTAGTTTATGTTAATGAATATTGTTATGTGTTAATGAAGTTTTGATTAGTATTGTGTATTAATGAATTTTATATCATATTAATGAATGTTATGTGATTTTATTGATTAAATGTTATAGTTCATAAATGGATGAATGAATGAATGAAGTATGTAATTAAATGATAATGGGTACTTTAGATTGGTGTTAGGGGGAGGGGGGTGAGGCCAGATGAGCTTCCACCTTCACGTAGTTGGCCTTGTTAAGTAGAGAATATTATAGTATTCTTGAAACCAAGTGAAGCTCAAATTTGTTAAGTCTTCAAACACACATCGCAATTCTCTTTAACGAGACTAAAGTTTTTTCGCTTGGAATAGTCTCATTGCAGTCATCTTTTGGGTCCTTGAACATATAGTTCTTGCTTAGTTTAAATCTCAATTATTATATATTTGTCCACATTGGAGTTAGTTTGGCATAGAAACCTGCATATTTTATTATATATATTTAGTCAACTGAAAGCAATGTAGAAAGCATTCACATAGTTGATGTCTAACAAAAGAATACATACACAATTCTTGATAACTTGATAAAAATGACAAAAATGTGAGTAACAAAAAAAGTTTTACATCAAACATTCCTTTTGTGGGCCCTTTCTATTACATCCTCTGGAATTGGCATAACATAATAATTTGATTCTTTTATCCATCTAATTCCTTAGAATAAGTGACCATGAGGCTTGAAAGTGATGTGTGTCCTTCAGTTACCTGCAAGTTTACTTTCACTTGGGGATTTTCTTTGTCTTTATCATTGATTGTTAAAGAAACAACTACACTTGCATGATCTTTTTCCTCATCATCTTTTGACATCTGCTCTGTAGACATGAATGTATCCTTCCACTTATTATAAACAATGTCATCTGGCCAATCAAAATTCAGAACTTATTTTTGTACAGTTATCAAGGAATTTTCAATTGCCTCCATATTAACCAATTCTTTTCGGATAGAGTTATAAAATATCTGCACTTTAACCAACTCCTCATTTTTTATTACCCACAATAGATGGCCAGCTTCATTTATAACCCTATTTATTCTCTCACAAAAAGCTTCATCTAGCTCCCTCTTCCATTCTACCTTTTCTTTTATTTTATGAACTGACTTTAGAGCACAAGGGAATAAATCAAATTTTTTTGCAAAATACTTGGAAAGACAATTGGTTAATCTTCTATAGAAAGTATCTTGTTTACCATCAAAATCTTGCAACTTATTTAGTAAATCAAAAATTCCTTCTATCTGATGATATGTTGGATGAATAATAGATATAGTTATACTGATACACATAGCAGTGATATCTAAGCTTCTCTCTGTCCACTTCTATACAATGGATCTGAAAATATCTACATTTTGCTTTAATTCATCTCTAATTGCTGAAATCTTTGATAATTGATCAAAAAATGCGGGCCATTCTATCCTGTCTATTAGATACATAATACCGTGCCTCAATTTTTCTTCATGTTGCCTATTAAGCTCTACATGCATGGCATACACCTTATTCTTCTCTTCTTCAAAATCATCTGTAGTATAGAACTAAGGTTTCTCTGGAGTATCAGGTATCTCAATAATTGGATTAGACTTGAAGGGTTCAATAGGTGGCCTTGGGGGGTATGCAATCCTGGGTTTGCTAGTCTCTCCCATTTTTCTTTTCCCTAGTACCTTATCCATTTGAGATACTTTTTTTTCCAGTGATTGTATCTATATACCCCTTTCCTCATATGCTTTCAAAACTTCTTCAAACCTAGCATTGAGTTGGGTAAATCTATCTTTTTCCTAGCCAGATACAACACCACCAAATTTTAGCACTTCTAAGGCCATTCCCATTATCTGTTGATTGCCTACCTCACCAGCCCTGTAAATTGTCAATGCACCAGTATGCTCTGCAGTAGAAAGTTCCTGCATTCTGGTCTTATCTATTTTTTCAATTGACCAAATAACAAGGGCTTGGTGGTCATCACTAAATTTGACTCCTCTGTGAGCCTGTAATACCTCTTCTTCAGTTTCAAACTGGACATCCTTTTGCTTCTTGACTGAATCAAAAACCAGGGCATTCACTATATCCTATTCTGGAAAAATAATGACTCCTGATTGTTTAATTATTTTCCTCCCGACCTCAGGGGTAAATTGGGCAAAATCATTCAAAAATTTAGATTTTACCTCCTCCTTAATAGCAAAATCTGACTTATCAGGTTGTTCTACCTTTATTTTTTCACAAGTTTTTTCAAAATTTCCTATATTTAACATCCACAAAAATTGTGCAAATGCTCTAGACTTCACAAAATTTTTGTCATTGATAAACCTCTCAGAGGCTTGGGCAAATATAGGGTCAATCTCCTTACCTTGGTAATCAGCAAAAGTTAAATCCAAGGAAGGTGTGGGTGGCTCCTGAGGCTCTCCAATCCCTAAATCTATGCGGGTAACAATTACTCTTCCCTCTCCACCAAAATTTTTAAGTTGTTCTCTCAGAGATGTTTCATCATCAATTTTGATTGGAGACTGGCTTGGAGAATATTGTTCCACTTGGGAAGAAGACCCCTATTCTAACTTTCTTCTTTTTGGAGAGCTAGCTGTGGATGGACTTCTTGATATTGGCCTCTGATGCAGGGGTTCTTGTTGCACACTTTGAACCATCACATAACCTACCCTTCTTTGCAATGTATAGTGGCCAGGAGATACCACATTTCTATTGTCTATTCTCTTCTGTAGCTCAATAGCTTTGTCTAGATAAGCCTTGACATATGCATCTTTCTTCTCATTCATGTCTTGTATTATCTTAGCAAAATTATTCATTAGTGCTTGCATCTTAGCTCCCTAATATTTCTTTTCTTTCAATGGGTCATAATGGGTGTCAAATGTATTAATGAATTCTAGGGTTTTGCTATATACCACCCATTTCTCCTTTCTCAATTCTTGCTCTTGCAAAGTAAAAACATTTCTAATCACATCCTTCGGGTAGTATACTTGGTGTACCATGCGGGAAGCTTTTATTCTCTCCCTTAAAAGGTCATAGAATCCTTCAAGGTCATTAAACCTGGTACGAGATTCTGCCATGTTATATCTATCTAGGAACAAATTGAGGTGTTTCCACCCTTTTCTGACAAAAAAAAAATCATGTACTATAATAACAATTGGAAAAAATGTGCCCTTCTTAGACAACTCCCTCTCATCTATAGTGCCTATCTACCATAGGAGTTCAGCTATCCCTATCTTCAAAGGTACATGAAATGGCAGCACATGAGGCTTTCCCAAGAAGCCATATACTCTTATTACTATTAAAAAATTATAGGGAATGATGTCCCCCAAATTATGACTTACCAGTAATCCTTTTGCATGGTCTTTGGGTCTAACCAATTCTAACAATGTTTGAGGGATTCTAGGGCTATCTCCTCTCAAAAGCAATCTCAGCTTAGATGCAAAATATCTATCAAATCTTACATAACTAGCATCTATGGCTTTTGAAGTCATATCCACACTCCACAACTGCACTAGATTCCTCTCTCCATCCTTGGTTGTTTCCAACTCCATACCCTTGGAGAAGAAGGTGTATCCCTTGTACAAGCACACATGCATCAGCAATGAATACCAACAAAATGGTTTGTTCACTTTTCCCCTTGCTATTCCAACCAAACCATTGTGAATCTCTTTTTCTATAAAAGTGGCAAAGTCCAGAATGGTACTCATCCCAAATTGAAGAGTTTGAGCCATTATGAGAACAATTGAGCCTGGGATCTCCTCAGCTTCATCCATCCCAAGGATTTTACAAAGAGAAGTATACAATGCTTGAGCCTTGGGGTTAAAATGTCTTTTCAATAATGGCTCAGGTGTGCTAGCAGTAATCATAGGCAAAGTTCCAACTCTAGCAGCATGCTCTTGCAATGGTCCTGTCCTCAAGTATATTCTTTGTGCATCATATTTGGCTTGTAAATCATCCATATCAATGATTTCATGCACAGTGTGGTTAGGGTTAAGGTTGAAAACTTCACTAAAAATCTTAGGGAAAACCCTAAAAAGATTAACTCTAGAATGATTTTTCACCCATCCCATAATAGGATCATATTTCTTTGCCATGTCATTCAACAGATCACTATCGAAGAAAATTGAAGGAATTGTTAATTTTCCAATGTCAAATTCCTAGACATTGCTTATGGGAGTATCCAAATTTTGTTCTGAAAACCATTTTTTGAATAATTGCAAACCCCCAATAGAGGCTTAGGCATCTCTTACCTAGTTTTCCCTATCATAAAAACCCTCAGCCACAACTACCCTAGGGTTCTTAGGGATGAGTCCCCTCCCTTTAGTTATTTCATTTACTAATAAGGGGAATTGTTTTAAGAAATCATCATGCACAACCCTTTTTAAATAATCAACTTGCCTAGAAAATTCCTTTCGTGGAGGCATTTTAAAAAATTCACACTTTTACGACAACAAATTTTTGATTTGTACAGGTTACAAATTACTTACCTACTAAATTTGCCCTTCTTTCTTTGCAAATTTTTCTATAAATTTGTTGAAACCCTTGAGAAATCCTATGCTCTAGCTTTGGAAATCCTTTTTTCTCTGGGAAAATTTGCAATTGTATGCTTTAATAATGGCGATCTTCATGTTATACCAGTGCATTGAGGTCACACGAAGGAAACTTTGAATCAATTTAATTCTCACACCCATTAGTTTTGTGTTATTTTTCAATTTTGAATCTGACCCGTCGATCTCTCTAGAGTCTCTAGGATCAAATGGCTTTGTTTTAAAAATAAAATTCTCTTTTTGAAAAATCAAGTGACCAGCCACATGTCAAAAGGGTGCACGCCCGCATTACTTAAAATTCATGCAACTTCTTATTGCGGGGATGCGCTATCCTTTGATCTTTTCTAGATCAACAGTGGGCCAAAATCTTTTTTCCTGACAAATATCATTCATTTACAACATGCTCTGATAGGTTTTACTGTAGAATTTAACCTTCCAACAGTCCTATGACATTGCTGCTTTCAACTTGACACGCTTGTACTGAATCAACATTCCCTTTAAGACTTGGTCCCACCATTCCTGCTTGCTTGCATTACGTAAGATTCATGCTAGTCCATATTGCGGGGAAGCACCAGTTGTCGATGTTCAAAAAATCAACGGCGGCACTAATCGGATCTCCTGAGTTAGAATTTTAGACGTCACCATGGACACGTGTCATGCTGGCGCATTCCCACTTTTCTTATCTAACTTGCAAGTTCATAATGCAGAATTTCTTTAACTGTAGATCTTTGAAAGATCTATGGTTGATAAGAGTCCACTTTCATTCGGGATTTGAATCTCTTCAATAGCCCACCTGGCAGTACATGTCAGCAAATCTTCCTATAGTGTGGCACATGGCACCAGCTACGGTGCAACTTATTTGCATCGTCTGGATGCTAAAGTCCTACGAGAGTCCTTCATTCTGACATTAGAAGTACTGTCAGACTTTCTCGACAGCAATCTTGGGCAGCTCTAACTTTATTTTAGTATATTTAAAAAATTTGGATTGGCTCTAATTTTATTTAGATTATTAAGATTGTTGTAAATAATTTTATTTTAGATAAATAAAATGTTTATATATGAATTTTTTAATGTGAGAAAGAGATTAATTTGAATGATCAACGTAATTTTCTATTATTTTTGTCTAAGTAATATATTTTAATATTATACAACAATACAAGCACAATATTAAAATATTTATATTATATACTATATTTTATAGCATAGTATGTTTGTATCATTGTATAATATTAAAATAATATTTTTTTTTCTTAATTTTAGTTATATAAAAAAATTATAGATGATTTTTAATAATTACATATCTATTTTGTTGTAAAATAATTTATATTATTATAAAATTTAAATTTTATAAGTAAAATATTTTAAAGGAAATTTTAATATATTAGTTATAATAGAGGATGACATTAAATCTAACAAAGCAATTTTATACACTATTATTAAAAGAAATAATTTTACACATTACTAAATAAATTAATACTATAGCATATTATATTTTAACATTTTAAAAAAAACTTTATATATATATATAAGAACGTTTTATTCATTTGTATTATTTTATGATCTAAATTTTATTTCTTACATTTGATTTTGTTTTATAATAGTGATAGCATTATACTAATGTAAATTTTTCCACATAATATTTCTTAAATATATTTTTTAGTTATATATTTAAATTTTATATTTAAAATTAAAAATATCTTCAAGACTAAATTTATTTATTTTTCAACAAAATTTGTAATGTTTTATCATCTAAATTTTAATTTTAATTTTTTGAATTAGAATAAGATTTACTTTTTATTAAAAATTCAACAATATATAATGTTCTCACATCATCATGGAGAAATAATTTTCATAAAATTGACTCTTATATATTCTTTCACACTTTTAACATCATCTAAATTGTTGTGTAGGGACTTATAACTTCCCTTTCATGAATTATTTTTTCCACTATTCGAATCATTTGTATAAGATATATCCCAAATTTGACCATACTTGTACTCCAAATACTCCAACACTACACCTAAATCTCATACTTCCCTTAACCCTATCCCTTATTTTAGTGTAACATTTAGCTACTTATTAACCCTAAGCATAACACCAAGTGTCATATAAATAAAATTGTAAACCTTGGATCCTTACTTTAACTCTTACTCTATATATGATTGTACTAATCATTTAGTAAATTATATACCTTAGCCTAACCCTATATGTACAAGTAACTAGAAATAATATTATATTTTTCTATAAGTGATAATATATATATACACACACCTAGAGAGAGAGAGAGAGAGAGACAGAGAGAGAGAGAGAGCATATCTATAGACAAGAAGGAGCTCATATTATGTTTCTTATAGAGGCATGTTTTATGTAGAGAGAGAGAGAGAGAGAGAAAAAGAGATTATGAGTATCTAGAGAGCAAGCATAGAGAGATAGATAGATAGATAGATAGATAGATAGATAGATAGAGAGAGAGAGAGAGAGAGAGAGAGAGAGAGAGAGAGAGAGAGAGAGAGAGAGAGAGAGAGATTAGGGGTGTATCTAGAGAGCATAAAGGGAGAGAGAGATTAGAAGAAGTATCTAGAAAGTAGGGTGGGAGAGATAAGTGGGTGTATCTAGAGATTAGAGAGACAGATTAGGGGGGCATTACTAGAGACTACAGAGAGAGAGGGTATATTTAGATAGTGGGGGGAGATATTAATGGGTGTAGTTAGAGAGAGAGAGGGAGAGAGAGGGGAGAGAGAGGGGGGGGGATTACATTATTAAAAACGTTAATAACTTGTATCACAATAGCACTAATCACGGGCACTATAATAGAACTAACCCCCATTAAAATTTAACCTGTCAGTTATTCTAACACCAAGGTAAAGAGTAATAATAACACTAATATTAGCTATAATATGATTAGTAACCCAAAAATTATCTTAACCGCAATAATAACACAAACCCTAACTCTAACTCTAACTCTAACTAGATAATTCTAATTTTAACCCCGATCCTAACCCTAACCCTAACCCTAACCCTAACTCTAACTCTAACTCTAACTCTATCTCTAACTTTAATTCTACCCCTAACCCTAACCTTAACCCTTTATAATCCTAAATCTAAAGCTAATTCTAACCCTAACCCTAATTATAGCCCTAACCCTAAGCCTTACTATAACTCTAATTCTAACTCTAATGCTAATTCTAACCCCAAATCTAACCCTAATTTTAACCCATATTCAAGTACCTGATAGAAAACCTCATGTAACTTGAACCAGCTGCTTCCTGCTTCTTGGAAATGCAGATGTGCAAGGGCAGTAGATCTGAATTGAATCAAAGACCTAAGTCAGTGCCATGTGTCAGGCTTGTGCACTCTTGCATTTCTTATCTTGTGAGAATCTTCATCAAGCAGAAATGCACAGGCCATTGATTTGATTAAGATCAATGACTGAGAAAATATTTGTGTAAGCTCATAAGGCAGGACTTGATATCACTGGGGACACGTGTCTTTACGATGCTTTCCCACTTTCCTTAATCTCCCTGCATGTTGATAAAGTAGGCCAGCGCCCTTCATCAATCTAAAGAAGATCAATGGCTGATGGAAAATTCTTCAATAACCATTGCACTGTTCCTTTATCACAAAACACGTGGCATTTCAAAATGGCATGACTTGGTCCATTGGGATACATGTCCACAACCTATTTACCTGCATTATTAAAAACATATTGCCATTCCTTAATGCCGGCAAATGCTAGCCCTTGATGCTGGCTTAAATCGACGGTGATTCAAGATTTCTATATTTGGCAGCCCACTAAAATGATCTTGACCAATGAGAAAACACCTTTTCATGCATGTGCTCTGAAAAACCTGACTGCATCATTCAAAACTTCCATGCCCATGACAACATCACCTTCTACTTGGCACATTTGGTACTTATATTCCATGCTCAGTCTTACTATGCCACGCATCACAAGGTGGCATTCCCGTAATGTTTATCTATTGCGCATCTTAAAAATGTTGGTATGCTTCATCTGTCGATCTCTCACAGATTGACGATGTTCATAACTTGTCCTCTTCATTCGTATGAATATCCCTTGTGTCTTCACAAGGGACATATGTCACTTAGGGTGCTTTCCCACTTTGTTTATACCACACTCATCTTCATCTTGCGGGCAAGAAGCATCCGTTGATCTACCCAAGATCAACAGTGAATCAACCTTGCATATGTTACTTTACCTCATCACATTGCACCAACAAATTGAAAGGTGCCACCTGGTTAGACATATCCACATCAAAGAGAGTAGAGATAATACCTTTTAATTATTTTGGACCCACGCAATCAAACTATGCTACGTTCCCTCTTCTTGCTTCCTCGCATTTTGTAACGGCCTCGCATCTAAGAAATGTGAGAATGCAAGGTTTGTCGATATGAACAAGATCAACGATCACCGAGACTTGCATGGTAAGTTTAAAATGAAACTCTTTTAGATTCAAAACCACGTAAACCATGATTACCTTTAAACTTAAAATAGATTTAACAAAACATTATTTCATAACTGCCTAAGGTTTAAAAGGCATGCCCTAAGCAAGAATTTGAGAAGGGGCTAAAGGATTTCAAAAGATGTGGCAAATTTGCATAAAGCAATAGGTTCTTGATTGGATTTTGCATATTAATTTGGGGTAAAAAGTAGATTTAGGATTGGTTCAAAATAAGACTTTTTCAGATAACTCAGAGTGATAATTTTTCATCATGGAACGTTTAGGCAAACTGAATGAAAGGTGTCAGAAACATTGAACACCAATTTTGCACTAACTCAACATCGAGGTACATAGGCTTCACAAAGAAATTATAGGCCTGATTTTTTTTATGGTTCTCAAAATTGACCAAGAAATTTTTAGTCCCAACAAGTTCCAAAATAATTTACATAGGAGTTTGTGCCATTACAAACAACTATGTCAAAACTATATAACTCGACACTAGAAGTCCCTGATGCTCAACATCAACTACAACTTCAATGCCAGAACTCAACATCTGAATAACTCAACATCCTTTGATTACTCAGCTCTTGAATCACTCAACATCATCTATCTACTCGACACTTGAGTGGATTGGCACCAACTATTTACTCAACATACACTAAGAATCTCACTTGATATGCACTATCTGACATGTTATGCTCCAAATGTATTACTTGTTCGACATGAACTAATCTTGTAAATGAATTAAGTGTATAAACACTCATATGTCAAAACCAATTTGAGATTAACAATCTCCCCCTTTGACATGAGTGGAAAAAACACTTCGTCATGCATGAATATCTTTAACTTATAAGCATAACTTAGATAATCACCATCTTTACTCGATATAATACAAAATTTCAAAATTTCAAAATTTTGCAAAACTTGACTTTACTATCCTACCTCAAAATCTTATAAATCCCCTTGAGTTGATTACTATATCTTGAATCTAGAATCAATACTATTGCTAAGTAAATATGCATATGCTATACTTTGTTTATGTCTTTCACTCCCCCTTTATTTTGTCTCCCCCAAAAATGTGTCTATTCATCACTTGTAGTCAATGTCACTAAAAAACTTATTATGCTCCCCCCTTTCTTATTTCTCCTCCTATCTTATTACTCCCCCTTTTTGACATTTATGTCAAAGGGTTATACCTGAATAGTGTGTTTATCCAAAAAAGATTTATGGATATCAAGTATTAGCTTCAAAGCTACATCCCAATTATCACAACCTACCTCCAATGATTTGATTTGGATGGCCAAATTGGCAACAAGATAAACTAAGCCTTCTAGTATAGAAAGATGGGGATCTTTTTGCATTAGTGTCTCTACAAAGGCTAGCTCCTTGTGAAGTATTTCTATGTGTGGGGTCAACATGGATTGGATGCTAATCAGCGTGGCCCAAATATTTTCTTCTTGAGCATGAAGGTCAACCAATTGACCTTGGGAATTCATCAAATTCTTGAAGTGCTTCTAACTTTGAGCTTGATAATTGGGTAGAGTAATACCTATTAGCTTAAAATATTGAGCAATCCTTTGAAGTGCTTTGACTTGGAAGAGTAGTAGTTGCTGGTAAGGTAACTGGTGTTTTTATTGACAATTTCTCCTCAAGCTTTAAAATATTTTAACCAATTGACCTTTGAAGTGCTTGACTTGGAAGAGTAGTAGTTGCTGGTAAGGTAACCAGTGTTTTAATTGACAATTTCTCCTCAGGCTTATTAGAAACAATAGTCCACCAAGATAACTGAAGGGGGGGGCGGGGGGGGGGGGGGGGGGTGGTGTGGGGGGTGGTGAATTAGTTATCCAATAATTAAAACACTTATCTTCTTTTAAAAAACTTAACCATTCAACCAAAGTAAATAGAAACAATAGAAAGATTCACATAAACAAATACACTAGATATGTTGACTAGGGAAACCCTTGATCAGAGGGAAAACCCCAGTGGGAATGATGCCCGCAAGATGATGTACTAATATAAATATTCCTTGTTAGAGTATAGACCCTGTTAGGAGTTTGTTACAATATTTAGTAAAATCAGTCCTTGTTAGGAGACTTTGAATCCTTGTTAGGAGTTGTGCTAACCCTGTTAGGATTTGTGGTACAATGTATGCAAGAAGATCCCATTGCGAAAACATGTAATTTCAACTACGAGAAGAGCTCATTGCTCAAACAAGTAATTTACTGTTATTTATCTTCCCTGCTTGTTCTTTCCTCTATCCTATCAATAAGACCAATTACTATTAGACCTTGTAGACTAGGTCATAAACCTCAAATCCAAATACCAAACCTTGGATCACTCAGAAAAACCTTGGCAATGAAGTTTCCTTTACTTCAGCACTACTTTTCTCAACTTCACATTCCATACTCTCTGCTACTTTCCAAATGTTCATAATTCACATATATTCATGCCATGATAAAAGAAAATATCCTTCCTTTATACCAAGTCCATTAAACAATTCCTTGAGTTGGTTGTTAATCCGTCTCAATTAATTATTAGAGGACCACATTAAGAGCATGTTACACTTAGCGATAACACAAATCTTCCACCTTGCAACTTGAATAACTTTTTGTACACATAATATTATTACAAGTGACCTTAGCCATGCCATCCTTAACATGTCTTCTCCAAGTCCTCAACCTTGATCCTCAATATATCAAATTTTCTAAGAGATATAACAAGTTTACCCAAACATACCTCTATAAACTCTATCTTAGAACAAACATTACCAAAACTTACATAACTTCTTCTAGACTTAGCCTTTCTAATTTCGATGTTAACTGAATATGCTAGATACTCAAATGTATCTCTCATAACCATGAGTGGTTGTTATGTTCAACTAGTCAAGCATGTCGAATTGATCTTTCCATTGTTCTTCTATCAAATACCACATAAGACATCAAACATGCTATATTGATGTCAATGAAAAACTCAGTCATGAGTGTTACATATTATCATCAAACCAATATTCCAAAAATCTCTCCAATCTTCCAACAAGGCTATGCAATCAAGTTTGAATCTTCCATCTTTCCTCTTCTTTCTTTTCAATTTCAATTGCATCTTGAACTTGTGTTGTAGGTAGATGAGTATCTACCTATCTTGTTTGAACTTGTGTTCCATCCTGTGCTTGAGTAGAAAATTTTGGTACTAACAAATTTTGCACCAATTTGTTGATGTTAGCCATGGTGGTTGTTTCTTTCCTTTGATACACTACAATAGGTAATGTGGGTTGCATCATAGTAAATTAAGGGGTTTTTGATGTCTTGAGTTTCCACCTCTATAAATGTCTTCTCTACCTCCTTAAGTTCATCTACACTGACCAACATAGGGTGACTACATAAGTTTTCCTTGGTGGTGGTGTCTAGTAGTATCTTCTTCATGTCCTCCTCTATTAGTGAATTAATGTATTGAGTCATAGTGTCAGAAACATCCTTGATCTGTATGATTTTAGTGTTTACTTTTGTCAAATGTAGTGGATTGGCACTCACCATTTGTATATCTGGTATACTCTATTCTAGTTGCTACTCATCTTTAGTTATTGCCTATTTTTGTTCCCATTATTTAGTACCTTCCATATGTTCATCCTTCTTAGTATCAACTTTAGTAACCTCAATTAATTCTTTCTTATCTTTATCTTCACCTACCTTAATAGGTTTCTCCTCAATTACCTTAGATGTTGTCAGCCCATAAATTACCTTCCAGATTTGGGTACTTTTCTAAACAACATCTTCAATTTTAGTTTGGAGAATATTAAATGCATGATACTTAGGAGAAAATATCCCTACATACTTCTTTATGGCTTTAGTCATCTTAGCTTTACCTAAATTTGGCATCACTCTTACAAGTGTAGTCTCTCTAATATTCCTTTCTATTGTAAGACTATATTTCCATATTTTCTCAACTCTATCATATAAAGTATTTGGTAGAGAGTTCAAAATATCAATTAGAGTCATCTTAAATGTTACCATCATGGCATATACTGACTCTTCTACTTTATCCATTTCTAGCTTTCCAAGTCTATCAAATCCAATATGTGAAAATCCACTCAAATCTACATTATTCTTTATATTTTCACATAGATAATCTAAATTAGAAGGACTAAGACTTACCACTTTAAATTGGCTATTATCATCAAATTCTATCCTCTCTTCATATGATTTAGTTGGAGCAATGTACTTTCTCCTTTTTCTCTTCTCAGACACATCAACTTGTATAGCTTTCCTAGCTTTGATTTGTTTTTGCTTGGCTACTTCTTGAGCTTTCTTAGTAGTAGGTCTTGTGCTAGTTTGTGTAGCTAGAACTATAGGCTTAGGTTTTACAACCTTCTTTAATTTTTGACTACTAAGGCTTTATATTTTCTTTTCTTCTATATGGCTATAGGTTCTTCACTAACTTCTTCTCCTTTGACACCTTATTCAAGCTCAACTTCCTCTTCTCCTTGATCTTCTCCCCGACTTTGTGTTAGGGCCAATGGTGCTTGGGCTGGTACATCTTCTTCTTCATCATCACTATCATCTTCATCATCTTCCTTTTCCCCTTCACCATATTTTTCTTTCAATTTCTTGACAATCTTGTTCTTCTTCCTTATCACTAACGTTGTCTTTAGATCCATAGTTATCTTTGATTTGACAACATCACAATTTACAAAGTTAGTAGCCTTATTATCTACTTCTTCTTCTGCCAGAAAGGATGCAATTACTATAGATGCCTCATCCACATTGACTTCATATCCTAGTGATCTCAACAATTAACCCTTGGAGCTACAACTTGTACATTTGTGAAATCAGTATCAACTAGAAAGAAAACCTCATTGAAATGTTTCTCAACTAGTGACACTGGTATCTTGTGTCTTTGTTTCATTGACTACTTAAAATCCTCAAAATAGATAGTCATAATAGATTCAAAGCTCTCTCCCATTTTCTCAATGAATTCTCCTATTTGTACTACAATGGATTTGTTTGTCTTCCATGAAACTTTTCCAAAGGAAGGAAATGTGTTCTACACATAGAAAAATATACATACAAGTATTGATCCAAACTTGCATTGTGCACTCTTGGTTTTCATCATAGCTCAGTATCAACTAGATTTCACTTGACAACTTAAGTGAAAATTTTCATGCTTGACAGTAACATGAAAATTGAAAAACTAAAATATTTCTTCAAGATTCTAAACAAAACTTTGCATCTTTCTTCATGAAAATATAATCTTTTCAAAACTAAGTCCTTGGAAATAATTATGATATATTATTTAAATATCAGTCTCACACATACCTCTTGATTTCTTAGTTGGAGGTGGTGTCATCAACTAACCCATTGGGTGAAGAGATCCCATCAGAACTTGATGTGCTGCAATCTTCCTTTCTCTTCCATGTATTTTTCATTTCATCTTTGACATTCTCAACATTTTCCTTTTCTTTGCCTTTGTTGAATCACTGCTTGGCACTTTTGACTTTGTTGGGAAATTCTTACTTATGTGACCAATCTTCAACCAACTAAAACATGTAGTTGACTCAACCATTTTTGTTAGTCACTTCTAAAGTGTGTTCTTATGCAATTCTTAGGAAAATATCCATACTCTTGATAGTAGCAACAACTATACCTAGTATTGTAATCCTAATTATAAGATTTTCCATTGTGATTTACCTTTGTCTATTTGTTTGATGACCACTTAGGCTTGGATCTACACTCATATGCTCTATCTCCATACTTATGATAATTAAAGGAGTATCCTTCAAATCTTTGTGTGCTCAAGGTCTTGGTTTTGTATTCATGTGCCTAATGTCCTTATTTGTTGCATTTGTGGCAGTGACCCATGAACTTCTACTTAGGATTCTAATTTGTAGTCTTGCTCTTGCAAACATTAGTAGTAAACTTGTAATAAATTAAATTTTAAATAGGAAATTAGGATATTTGGCAATAATTTTAGTATTATGAGTTGTTAATGAGTAGTATCAAATTTTAGATAGGGAAGTTTATTATATAAATTTATTTTTAAAATAATTAAAAATAATTAAATTTATTAATTAGAGTATAAAATAAGTTTATTAAAGTTTTAGCTAAATTTTATATCATTTTTTATTAAAAAAACTATTCACATAGACTTAGCATAGTAGTTCTCCAAGAGTTTATATCAATTAAATTTTAGAAAATTTATTTCAAAATTTTCCTATTTAAAATTTAATTTATTACAAGTTTACAACTTCACTATATTAATTATTAGGTTTTTTTGATAAAATTTAATTGAAAATAAGAATTAATAATATTTATATAATTGTCAAAATATATTATAAAGGTAAATAGATAAGTAAATTTATTATTGTGTAAGAAGAGATAATTATATGTTGAATTTGGTCTATAAGATACAATCCTAAAAAATAAATTAACAATGATACTATTTAATAATACTAACACAACTATGCTTTTAAAGAAATTATATTCGATTCCACTATTAAAAAAAATACTAATTAACATCATTTAAACTAACACTTTATTTCATACAAAACAAACAACTCTATTGCCAAATATCCTAATTTAAAAACACACTAAAAACCTAAATTTTTTAAAAACTATCTAAAATTTGATACTACTCATTAACAACTCATATTACTAAAATTAATAAAAAGTAAAAATAAAAATTAATACATTAACACTACTAACTTAACTTTCAAACAATAAATTTAATTAAGAAATAAAAACTAAATTAAATTTATACTAACTTAAAATTAAACTAATCTAATACTAATTTAAATTTAAAACTAATCTTAATTTAATATTAATTTAAATAATTTTAAATAAAAACAAACTAACTGAATTCTAAACTAATTTTTAAAAGACACATATTAATTAAATTATATATATATATATATATATATATATATATATATATATATATATATATATATATATATATATATATATATATATATATATATATATATATATATATAAACATAATCAAAAGTAACAAATTTTTTTTAAAAATAAATAAATAAATAAATATATATATATATATATATATATATATAAAAACTAACTTATACTAAAACTAGAACTTACACTATAACCCCAAACCCCTAAGACTAACCGCCCACGACCACAAACTTCAAACTTCCAACCATGTGGGGTCAAGGCCCCATAAATATTTTTCCCCACCCTCATGCTGCCTCAGGCCTATTTAAAAGGACACAGCCCAAAATCGTGCAGGGCAGTACATTTTGTAGGAGCTGACAGAAGTAAGGGAGGTAATGACTTAGGCTATTTAGCCAGTGCATTTTTGTGGCTATTTAGCCAGTGTCCAAGCATTCGCTATATCAAATCGCAAGTATTTCTCATTAGCGACTTGGCGAATTGCTGGATAATTTTGAACTCTGGTGACACCACTTGCAAGTTTTTTTCCACATACATTCCTTCTTGAAACTGACAGGTTTGGGACGTATAACGTGGTCATAAGATCATCTCATGAACACATTTCATGGCATCGGATTCCACTTTTTAGTATCACAAGTAATTTTTTGTTGATCGCTATCTCGCTATGTGTAACATATGAGCATCTTGCCATAGCGAGTATGCAACAACTGTGGATTCAAATCGGATTTGACGGTAGGACTAAAATCATTTTTCGTAAGACTCAACCACGACGTCCAAACAGGCAGGAGAAGAATATCCATTCTTCGCCCCTTTTTTTCAAAAAGAATTCACACCAGAGTAAATTTTAAAAGCCAAACCAATGGTGATAAATATGATGGGCAATGGCTTGATGGGTTGAAGCATGGCCATGGAGTCTATAGATGGGCAGATGGGAGTTTTTATATGGGGACCTGGAGTAAGGGGCTCAAAGATGGGAAAGGTACATTTTATCCTACATGTGACAATTAGACTAGGCTATGCCACCTTTTGGAATCCTCGCCTTCCAATGTGGATTAGCATGACGATCTCTTCGTTGATGAGCAATCTTGTTGGAAGGAGAGAAGCTCTTCTATGTCTGATTTTGAGGTTTATTTGAATACTTCTTATGCCCCTAGCTCTAAAACAACATCCTCAAAAACCCTTGAATCCAGAATAGTAAGAACCTTTTCCTTTGATGGGATAAGAAGCTCAAGTAGTGAGGAATTTGATGATAATGACGAGGGTTTCAGAACTTGTGATCCTGAAATTTTTCCTGTGCAATCTGCTATCAAGAGAGAATATGTTCAAGGAGTTTTGATTCATGAGGTATCTAGAATAAATGTGCCTTCCAAGGCTGTGAAAAGAGGGCATAAATGGCAGCCAAATGAAAGTAAGAGATCGAGTGAAATTATCTATAAAGGGCACACAAATTATGACTTAATGCTCAATCTGCAATTGGGAATTAGGTTCGCATATTTATTTGCATATTCACGCATATGACTAGCGACTTGCTCAATATTTTACATTTATATGGATATGCGTTCTAATGTTTATTGATTTTGGTAACAAGAAATTCAGAGTCAGACTAACAAGAGAATGAAAAATGTATATGTGTAATATTTGAATGATGAAAACAATATGATTTTAAAATGTGTATTTATTTTTAGTCAATTTCTTGTTATTGAAGAAGACTGCATTGAAATATACTATTGAGTTTGTGTGTTTGTCCCTAGACATATTGGATTCACAAAATTTTGAATTTTCCACACTTGGTTTTGGGTGTACAAGAGATTTACATTTCAAACACCATGCATACTAATTTAGTCTCATCTATGCAATTTTTGCAATTAGTGGAAGAAAGTGGGAGTTATTGTTCTTAGTTTATTTGGCAATTTTTGATAGCATCCTTGGAAATTGATGCATCTTTGTATCTTAAGATGCTAGCTATAACTAAACGAGTCCTTTAAGCTATAAATTTAGGTGTGGTAGCCAACTAATGCTAGTTTTAAGGTACACAAATTTTATCTTGTGGGATTCCTCAGTTTTCCTTAATGTTCCATAGGGTTTCAGCATCCTATTGTTTTTCTTTACTTCATTGTTTACCAGTGTGACCATTTTACAGGTACTTCTTCGTATGCTGCCAAATTACTATAATCATGTTCATACTTATGAAAGCACATTTATCACTAAATTTTTTGGTCTACATAGTATCAAAGTAGTAGGAGGACAAAAGGTATTTTCTATACCTTCTTAATCTGTTTTCCATTTAATCATTGACATAATATGTCAATTTTTGGTAACTAGACATTATTTTCAAAATTAAACATGGTGAGTGGGCTTAAAGTGGCAACTTGGTGGGGCAAGTTGGCGAGCTGACTTAGCAAGGCCACTTAGAGACATGACATGGTGAGCTGACTTGGTGAGCAAGCTTGATGAGCAAACCTCAAGACTGACCTTGATGAGGCACTTTGGTGGGGTGACTTGATGACCAAACTCAAAGAGTCAACTTGGCGAGCATACTTATATACACCCCATAGGAAGTATGTCTGTGTTTCATAGCAGACCGGTAGTGCAGGGAAAATGTGGGGTACTTGTCGAGGTGCAAATCTTCAGTTATTTAGCCAATTAAAGTCATTTATCTCACCATATGGCTACTAAAGCTATTCATCTGGACAACATGATGAAGATGAGTGGTTAGTATGTTCTTCAAGTTCCTTTCTAAATTTTTTACTATGAATTTGTTCTAGTTACAATACAGTAGTTTTACAAACATATTTCCATGGATACTACATGGATCCTCATGTTGGTGTTTTAAAATGAACTAAAACTACTAAGCAACAAAATGCTTAATACCAGGATGATAGTACACATGCAACCTAAAGACTGGCCAATTCTTATTAACAATTGCATGTGCAAGGCATTTGGACCCAACTTCAACAAAACCACGGATGCTTTTCTACTCTTTTGGCTCTGCAAAACTAGGGTGGGTATACCCAGTGATGATTCAAGATTGGGAAAATTGTATGAGGATTAATTTTAGTTTCATTCTTATTCTCATCTCAAATCCTCGAATACATACATAATTCTTGATAATTTGAAAAGCACATCCCATATAGCAGATATGGCCAAAAAATATTCTATAGATCTGCAGATGTTCTCAACAATAGTGGGTAACTAAGGCTAAAACATTCCATGCAGACAAGTACATGCCAACTTTTAAGATCTATAGGAACAAAAGTAAAATTGATTTAATTCTAAATTTTTGACAACCATTTGTGACATATTCCTCTCTCAGCTGGATGAAATTTGTTCAGTGCCTAATCCATTGGGGTTTAGAGTCTACAACAAATTCTTAGATCTAATTTGTTGCCTTACAACAAATTTTATCAGCAGTTCTTATCAGACTTCATCATTCAAAATCCTTTCCACTACTACAGCAATCTTATCACATTCATCAAAGCTTTTACTTAACCCTTTGAATTAACAATAGTGATAAATAGATATACAACCTAATTGAATTGCATTCAATTGCACAAGCCTTTACTCATACACCATCAAGATAACCAAGTAGTTAAAAGGAGATAAAGTTCAGAAAGAACTGATATGGGGATAGTTCAAAATTTGTATTCATTTAACTTGAAAATTGTATACAATTTACAATAGACTTAGAATGACCTTTAGAAATAAACACATATCATTCTTTATTCATGTGTTCTTAGAGAAAAATGATAAAGAAAATACATCACAAACTTGCTTTCCAAAACAATGGACCAAAGAGAGACTAAGTATATCACTTAGAGAATTAGAATTCGAACCATTCTTTAGCCTTGGAATCTCACTTAAATAGTGTGAGATGCAACAAGCTTTAGGCTAAGAGAAAGTGATAGGTGTCTTTTACAAGAAAAATTTACATACACTTATCACAAGATGATAAAAATGTGAGAAACAGGAAAAGTTTTACATCAAACATTCCTTTTGTGGGCCCTTTTGTCACATGCTCTAATGTAGCTAAGTTGGTTGCTATTCTGATCCTCCCTCATATACAACAGCCAAATTCACCAATGATGAAGTTTTTTGTGATGATGGCATGTCAATCTCCACCTATGGGCCTTCACCATCTTTATCCTATATGGTGGGAGTAACTTCTACCTTTTCTCTTTCTTTAGTTGTATCGGTATCCCGTGGTCCTGAGTCTGCAACTGAAGGTAATAGATTATCCTTGTCTTCTTCTTCTAGTTGGGTTTGAGTAGTGATAGGGTCAATGATTTGGATCTCCTCACCTTGCATTTCATCACTATCATTTTCATCTTCATCAAACTGTTCACCAGGAGTGATATCTGCCATCCACTTGTCAAATAATGTGTCATCTGGCCAATTGAACTGTAAAATATCCCTCTGTCTTTTTAGCACATATTTAGCATCCTTATTAATGGTAACAAATTCTTGTTTTAAAGAACCAAAGAATATTTGGGCCTTCACCATTTCTTTTGTTATAGCGGCCCACCATGGATGCCCTGATTCATTAATGACTTGATTCATTCTTAAACAGAATAAATCATCAAGTTCCTTTGCCCATTCATCTTTTCTTTTCAAATTATTCTTTTTATCTAGGACATGAGGAAACAAATTGAAGTTCTGGCTCTCATACTTTTTCAAGTAGCCTACTTCTACCATTTGTAAATGAATCCTTTTATTTTCAAAGTCAGCAAGATTAGAAACAATATCAAATGTTTTTTCAATTTGATTAAAAGAATCATCTATAATAGAGAGACACAACAATGTTACTTATTTCTCCCTTCTTACCCATTTATTCACAATAGGCATTAGAGCCTCATCATTAGCTTTCAAATCCTCCCAGATACTGATCACCCTAGCCAAATGATCATAAATTAACAGCCATTCAACTTTGTCCCCCAAATATGTGAGAGCTTTTCTTAGTTTATCTTCATATTTGGACTCCAATTCTACATGTAGGGCCCACAATTTGCCTTTTTCTTCTTCAAAATCCTTAGCAGTGTAGAATTGTGGCTTTTTGGGTGTATCTAGTATTTCTATGAGGGGGGTGGATTTGAAAGGTTCAACTGGGGGGCGAGGGTATGTTATTCTTGGCCTAGTGGTCTTTCCCAATAGCTTGTTCTCAACCTCAATTCTCTTTTTTACTTCTTTATTGTAGGCATCCACCACTGTTTCATACTTGCTTTTCAGCTCAGTCATTTCCTTTTCTTCCTTTTCTGCAGTGGCCAAGGCAAATTGAGAATAATCCACATTCATGTGGGCTACCTGTACATGTGAAGTATCAACAACTCTCCTCACAATGATATTCCTTATTAGTCCTGAATCATCAAGCTATGATGGAGTAGTCTTGGATCCTCTTCTTAATGACCACATAACAAGAGTAGCTTGGTCATTACTGAATGATGTTCCCAAGAATTCCTTTTTATCTAGATCTTGTAATCCCAAATTATTTGACACAGAATTAAAAATTAAGGCATCAGCAATGTCCCAATTGGGCAATAATAAAATATTTGTAGCTTTTACCATCTTTCTCCCCTCTTTAGGGGTTATATTCTGGAATTCTTGTATTAGTTGTTCCTTTATTTGATTTTGGATGGAGGCTTCATCCATTTCTGGATGCTCTGCTTTCATATTCCTACATCTCTCCTCAAAAATGTGCATGTTTTTCCTCCATGCAAACTGATGGAAAGCCCTGGATTGTATAAAACTGTTATCAGAAAAAAATTGTTGATTGGCTTGTTCCAAAATAGGGTCTAATTCCTTTCCCATGAAATCTGCTATAGTTAATTCAAAACTTGGCAGAGGAGGCTCCTGGGGTTTCCCTTCATCAATTTCGACTTGGGTAACAAAACTCCTCCTTGTGATCCAATTTGTTCAATTTTCTCATTGGTGAGCTGCTCCTCCTCAATTCTCATAGGAGTTTGGGAAGGCAAGTAACCTTCATCATGTGATTCCTCTTCCCTTATTATTTTTCTTCTCTTGGGAGAGGGTTCAAGGGGCCTTTCTTTAGAAGCAGTACTAGTAGATTCAATTATCTGCTTTCCTTTATTTACAGTGGGCCTCTAATCCTGAATGATAGTATATCCTATCCTCTTTTGCACAACCAGTGGGCCCGCCCCTATGCTGGGAGTGAAACCCAATTTCCTCATTACTTCCCTGGCCTTTTTTGGAAAAGAATCAATGAAATTTTGTTTCTTCTCATTCATTATCTCCATTATTTCAGGGAATGTATTCATAAGTTTATTTATCATATCTACAGTAGTTACAACATTATCAAGAGGGTTGTAATCTTTGTCAAAACAATTAATAACATCCAAAACTTTTGAAAAAACCCTCCACTTTTCCTTCTTTGTTTCTTGCTCCTGTAGAGAGTACTCATTCCTTATTACATTTTCAGGGAAATAAAATTCATGCTTAATTGGATGAAGCTTGATCCTATGTCTAAGAGCTGAATTGAAGAAACCTTCAGCATCACAAAAATGAGGGTGAGATACCACCATTTTATATTGATCCAAAAATTTGTAGAGAAAGACCCACCCTTCCTTAGTTATTACAAACTGGTGAGCTATAGTGCAAGTAGGAAAAATTGATCCTGTTCGCCTTTTGTGCAAAAAGGTCTCCTCCACTCCTCTCAACTGCCACAAGAATTCAGCTACTCCTACCTTTAAAGGCACCTAATAAGGTAGTAAATGAGGGCTTCCTTTAAAACCATATATTCTAAATATAGTAGAAACAGAATATGGAATGATATCTCTCCAATTATGTGAAACTTTTAAACCACTTGGATTGTCCATAGGTCTAATGAGATTCATTAATGCTTTGGGGATTCTAGGATTGTCTCTTAATAGGAGGCATCTTAGCTTTGAAGAAAAATACCTATCAAACCTGACAAAACTGGCATTCTCTGCATCCCAAGTCATATATGCACTCCACAACTAAACTGGTAGTGCTTCTCCACTCTCTTCTCTATCTAATTTCATTTCTTTACTAAAATATGTTACTCCCTTGAATAAGAACATGTGCATTAATAGAGAATAATGGCTAAAAGTTTGTTCCACCTTGCCCCTAGCAATACCACTCAGTCCCATGTGAATCTCCTCAGCTAAGTAGGAAGCAAAATAAAAAATTATCTCTACACCAGAAGAGGAGTTTTGAGTGATCATATACATGAAGCTCACAAGGATAAAATCTTTTTCATCCTCTCCAAAAAATCTGCACAAGGTTCTATATATATCTATTGCCCTAACATTGAAACATGATTTCTTGAAAGGTTCTTTAGAGGATGATGTTACTGTTGGTAAGTTTCCAATTCTGCCTATGTGGGCCTTTAGTGCACCTTGTCTAACTACATCCTTTTTGTACATATACTCTTTTTCTATACATATACTCTTTTTCTAATTCTATCAAATCAATGGGCACATGATACGTAGTAAGAGGTCCCAAGTGGAAAACTTCCCTAATCTCTTCTAGGCTGATGGTGATTAAAATTTCCCCATCTACTCTTCTCACTACCCTTGTGGCTTGATCATAATTCTTTGCCACGGCCTCAAGGAGGTCATAATCCATGAATACACTAGGAACAACTAGCTTTACCAGGTCGAAATTCCATATATTGGCATGTGGGGTGTTGGGACTAAAAATTGCTTGGTCAATTTTGAGAACCATTAAAAAAAATCAGGCCTATAATTTCTTTGTGAAGCCTATGTACCCCACTATTGAGTTAGTGCAAAATTGGTGTTCAATGTTTCTAACACCTTTCATTTAGTTTGCCTAAACATTCCATGATGATAAATTATCATTCTGAGTTATCTGACAAAGTCTTAGTTTGAACCAATCCTAAATATGCTTTTTACCCCAAATTAATATGCAAAATCCAGTCAAGAACCTATTGCTTTATGCAAATTTGCCACATGTTTTGAAATCCTTTAGCCCCTTCTCAAATTCTTTCTTAGGGCATACCTTTTAAACCTTAGGAAATTATGAAATAATGTTTTGTTAAATCTATTTTAAGTTTAAAGGTAATCATGGTTTATGTGGTTTTTAATCTAAAAGAGTTTCATTTTAAACTTACCATGCAAGTCTCAGCGATCGTTGATCTTGTTTAGATCGATGGACCCTGCATTCTCGCATTTCTCAGATGCGAGGCCATTACAAAATGTGGGGAAGCGAGAAGAGGGCATGTAGCACAGTTTAATTACGTGGGTTCAGAATAATTAAAAGGTATTATCTCTGCTCTCTATGATGTGGATATGTCTGACTAGGTGGCACCTTCCAATTTGTCAGTGCAATGTGATGAGGTAAAGTAACATATGCAAGGTTGATTCACCGTTGATCTTGGGTAGATCAACAGATGCCACTTGCTTGCAAGATGAAGATGAGCGTTGTTTAAACAAAGTGGGCAAGCGCCCTAAGTGACATCTATCCCTTGTGAAGAGACAAGGGATATTCATACAAATGAAGAGGACAAGTTATGAACATCGTTGATCTATTAGAGATCAACGGATGAAGCATACTCGCATTTTTAAGATGCGCAATAGATGAACATTACAAGAATGCCACCTCAAGATACATGGCATAGTGGGACCGAGCATGGAAGATAAGTACCAAATGTGCCAAGTAAAAGGTGATGCTATCATGGGCGCAGAAGTTTTTAATGTCGCAGTCAGGTTTGTCAGAGCACATGCATGAAAAGGTGTTTTCTCATTGGTCAGGATCATTTTAGTGGGCCGCCAAATATAGAAATCTTTAATCATCATCGATTTAAGCGAGCATCAAGGGCTAGTGTTTGCCCACATTAATGAATTGAAATATGTTTTTAATAATGTAGGTAAACAGGTTGTGGACACATATCCCAATGGACCAAGTCATGCCATTTTGAAATGCCACATGTTTTGTGATAAAGGAACAGTGCAATGGTTATTGAAGAATTTTCCATTAGCTGTTGATCTTCTTTAGATTGACGAAGGGCGCTAGCCCACTTTATCAACATACAGGGAGATTAAGGAAAGAAAGAATGCATCATGAAGACACGTGTCCTTTGTGATATCAAGTCCTACCTTATGAGCTTACAAAAATATTTTCTTAGTCGTTGATCTTGATCAGATCAATGGCCTATGCATTTCCACTTTATGAAGATGCTCACAAGATAAGAAATGCGAGAGTGTACAAGCCTAACACATGGCACGGACTCAGGTTGTTGATTCAATTTAGATCTACTTCTCTTGCATGTCTACATTTCTAAGAAGCACGAAGCACCAACTAAAAGAGGAATTGTACACATGGCTAATTATGACTGAGTTATTTGGACCAACTTGTCTAGTGGATTTTGAAGTCATCATGTTCATAGCTTTGACTTGTAAGATCTTCAGGATCGACGATGCATATTTTACTATTGAAGGTGGTGGCATTTTGCACATTAATGAGATCTAAAAACCTTCGTGTGTGAAAGTGAAGAACAGAATGTAACAGGTAAGATTTTCTCGATTTCAACTTGTGTGAGTAGAAATTTGTTAGTCACCTCTGAACAGAAACAATTACTGCAAGGATTGAGATAAATTTGGCACGAGTGTCAAGTAGTTGGCTCAAGGATAAATTGTAGAGTTACAGAGATAAAAAGAAAAGGCTTCAAGTAAGTTTTTATACCATAGTCTCTGCAATTTTTAGTCTTGTGTGATTTAATCAAAAGATGGTTCCAAAGATTTTACTGAGTCTGAGGGTGTGGATAGCAGAAGGATTACTTGTTAAAAGTAATTGGTTCTAGAGCACCAATAGTTTGAAAAATGATTTATTTCTTTTCAAAGGATGGTTTGCAAAAGGAAAATGGTTAGCTTTATATGCTTGTATATGGTTTTTTGATAGAGGAAAGCTAGTAATCAGGTGTCGTAGACAAGTCACAAGGGTGGTAAGAAGGACAAGGAACAGACTTGGTAAGCTAACAACCTATTCAGTGGTAACATCATCTTCTAAAAAAATTTCAAAATATCTTAATTTGATGCTAGGGTAGCAGAAACATTTGAAACCTTGTGCATAGTTTTAGAAGAGGGTGAAGAAGATTTTATACCCTTGGGTATAGTCTCTTTCATTTTTTGTGCGCGCGTCCCTTTTTTGTGTCAGTGGATGGAAAATTTTGGTAGGAAGTTGGTTAAGGAAGCAAATGTGGCTAGGGATCAGAGGATACCTATTTTGTTATTTTTAATAACCACATTGTTTTTTGGCTTCTATACTGCATGCTAAGTAATGATTATGTTGTTTCTGAAGCCTAGCATGATCAATAAAGAGTGAGAAGTAAAGATGATTCTCACTCAGTAGTCATCTTGACAAAACCCATGGGCCTAGGTTGGTGCATAATCTTCAGAGTTGATTTTGTCATTGATGGGGTGGTCTTAGTAGTTGCACACACAACAAAATCAGTGGTGGAGCCGAGTTAGAAAAAAATTGTAACAGAAAGGAGCCCGCAGGAGACTATTTGATCTATGTGATGTTCTGTTAATCATTCTTTTTCTTTTTCTATTACAAACTTGTGATATCTTTTGTAAGGGACACTTTCCAGTTCTCTACGCTTGAAGCTTGTTGCATCTCACAGTATTTAAGTGAGATCCCAGGGCTAGAAAAAAGGGGTTGTTGGTTGGTTTTCTATTTCCAGTTCTTAGAGCTCTACTTAGGTTGTGAAAGCCACACATCCAACATATCTTGTATGAACAACATATGGATTTCATAGATAGTTATTATACAATAGTGTGATCTTGTATCTTGTTTTATGCATTCCTAATGTACTTATTTCAAGCAGATAAATACAATGTGTAGATGGTGTTGAATTTCATTATAATTCTGTCTCCTTTCTTGTTGAATTTGTAATTTTCTATGTTCAAGAACAAAGAGTTTGAACCTATTTTCAATTGCCCGGTTGTATGTTTGAAGTGTGCTTTCCTTTGACTCAAGGATTCATATTATTGCTTGTGGTTTTAGAAAAGGTTTCATATTCATTAATAAGGATGTGTGAAAATATGGGGTTATATTGGATATTGTTGTCTAATTCATAAGGTGAACAGACCGAACATGAATGTCTCAACATATGCCATATGTTGATTGATGTTCAAGGATGTGTAATTCTAGAGTATAGGATTTCCCTAATGGATAAGGCACTGGTCATTTGTAGGATCATTAAGTTTTTTGTTGCATATTGGACATGCTATCTTTTCTCAACATTATTAATCAAACACTTTTCCCCTTTTATATTGAAGAGCTATAATAGAATGACGTCACTCAGCTTTTGTATGTCATAGGTTTGCATTTAGCTATCATATATCTATGTCATTTCATGATTTATCAAGAGAAATAAGGGTTTTATCTTCTTTGTGTTAGATTTAGTGTATGCTTTGATAACTGGTACCATATAAAGAATTTATAGGTCGACCCGCCTAGGTTTTGCAGAGACTGAAGAAGAAGAAGGGTCATGCCTTATAGTTGACCCTGTGTCTAAAATGATATGTTGATAATGGGAGTTAGCTACCCCTAGATGTGTCATCTTCTCATGGGGATAATTGAAAACCCTTTAGCATTTTCAAACACCAACATCGGGCATACGATTTTCTTTCTGCACACCATTTCTTAAACAAATTCAAACTAGTTTGTGAGGTTTGAGCATCCTGGATCCAATTACCCTTATCATACAATCCATCAGCTATCATCAACCTAGGGTTTAATGAGGTTAACCTTTTAACTTGCACTGTCTCTATAGTAGACTCTAGCAGTAACTCAAGCAAGTCATCATGCACATTTCTATCCAAATAGTTTATTTGACTTGAAAATCCCTTCTTCGGAGGCATCTTGGATTATATTTTACAGAACTGAAAAAACCTACAGAGATTATAGTAGTACTACTTACTTGAATTCTGTCTTTTTTTTCCTCTATATTTTTGCAAACTTTCTACGAACAAACTACTTCACAAATTCTACCAAACTTTAGCACGATTTCCTTCAGTAATTGCTTCTGCTCAGGAATAGCTCAAAATCTTTGCTCGCGTAAGGTGAAACTAATGAAATATTCTGTGTTATACTCTATTTTTTCTTCACATGTGATGCTTTCATGTCTAATTAATACATAGAGTGGCACCATATTCTGCATTTAAAGTTGCGTCGTCGATCTTCAAAAATCCCACGACCTTGGGATACAGAGAAAAAAAACTAGGCCTCGCACTTGACAAGTTGGTCGATTGATCCAATGAAAATTTCCCACATACAAAACTCTTTCCTTGATGATGTTCCTGTCTGGACCCACTGGCAACTGAGGACACATGTCAATAGGTCCCTACTTCTCTATGCATAAAGAACAAGCACCTTGCCATAGCGAAGCAGTGACAACCATCAATTTGATCTTGATTTTGCAGATGATATGTTACTATACTTGCTTAGAAAGATGGCAGTGGGCCCTTATTCACTATGTCACTATATGTATCTCCCTAGCAACTCTTCATGGCGAGAAGATGATGGTCATTGATCAAAACTTGATCTGGCGATTGGGATCTCTCAAATGCTTTTATGGGTCCAAGACATTGCTGACGTAGGAGAAAATGTACTACTGGCAATCAAAAAAACTTTGCTTCAAGCTTGGTCAGCCATCCACGTTTCCTCAGGTCCCACCGACCATTAGTTGTTTATGGCACCTCGCTACTTCACTAACGGTGAGTAGTCAGCTTTTCTTGATAGCGAGGTAGCGAGCTCTGATAACTTGAAAAGAACCCGACGCCATAAATGCAAAGACCTATCAAATTGTTATCACTCCTATCAACTACTTCTGACAACAGAAGTTATTACCGGTCATGCCACCTAGACTAACCATGGTACCGATAAATTTCAAGGCCACCGGCTCTTCAATCTTATGGCACCTTGCTACTTCGCTAATGGTGAGATGTTCAATATTTTTGATTGTGAGGTAGTGAGGGGTCAGGAAGATACTCACTCCGGCACTGACCTTTGACTTTTATAATCAAGTCCTTTCACCAGCTCTAACAACATTTTCCATATGTCCATGACTGAATGATCAGTTAAAAGATAATTTTTTGACTATCGTGTCTTCATTTTGTGGTCCTGTCTCAAAATTTACTAACATTCACTACCTCGCCATACATACAGAGTGCCCATGTTCTCATAGAGAGGAAACGATAATGGTGGATTTACTTAGATCGGACAGCCAGGAAAACTAAGAGGGAAAGTAGCTTGGAGTGCGAAAGACATAAAAGACAAAGAATATTTGCCTGATTTAAAATTTAAATACTTCGCACCTGACGGTTTATGAATTTAAATAAGAGTAGGGTTTTCATAAAATTTTTAAAAGGGGAGCAAATAGATGACTTAACTAAAAACCCTAATCACCACTAAATGAAAAATCTAACTTTTCTACAACTGGACAAAGGAATTCTATCACTCAAAAAGTCAGACCAACACCTAAAACTTGAGTTTATAGAAGTCTTAGAAAGTGCATCTTTTAAGCTATATTTCTCTCATGGATCATATGTTACATCTATCAAATTATATATATGATTTGTGTGATCTCCATTAGACAATTTACGACAGATCTTGCCTGGATTAATCACAATTGCATGCATTTGTTGGAACTATTGGAAAAAAGATAATGGAAAAGGACTAACACCATGCTGCAGAAAAACTACATATGTTGGGTTGTTTGTTATTTGTTTCTTTTTGTTCATAAGTAAAAATGGATCTGTCATGTAACTGTGCACCTCTAGCATAGTTATTTTATTACTACTTTTTACTGCATAGTATTTCGTGGAGTTTGATATATTTATAAATATTGTATGTTGTAAATATATTTATTCAATGGCTGTAAATAGTAACACTACCTCTGATTATGAGATTCATGCTTGCCTTATAGGTTTTATGAGATTGGTGTTGCAGTTGCTCTATATGCAAATGTTGGATATTCTCAGTCTAATATATTTATTGCTTTGGCTCACCCAGGATGCAGTTCAACAGGCCTTTTTAATCATTGTATATTTTGGTGGAAATGATTCTTTGGATCCTCACCCCTCAGGATTAGGTCCTCATGTACCACTTCTTGAATACATTGAGAACATTAAGAGAATGACAAACTATCTCTAGGTACAATTTTCATCAGTATTCTGTGTTTAGATTTCTTCAATTTCATTTGAAAGATACAAATATTTCAATTTTTATGATGACAATTATCTAATTTGAGTTTGGGGTAAACAAATTAGGACCTCTTAGAGTCGACATGCTTAAATTTTTTAAGTTGCCCACCTATTAATGAAGATTTGATTAGTAGTGCTTCAAGGTACTATTCTTCTTGTGTGTGTGTGTAATAGTTCACAATTTCATGATTCTGTAATCTACCTATTTGGCCTAACTTTTTTAGATTCTACAGTAGTATTTTTGCTCCAATAGTATGGACAAATGAATTGTGTCATTAGTATTCTGAAGCCTGTCTGCAAGTCTGCAAAGAGATGGGTGTCAAGGTTATAGATTCATTACTACACTCAGGAATGGGCTCATCTTCAATCTTTAGAAGATTGAATATGAGCCCATTCCAAACTGTAGTAATGAACTTCAAAGCTCCTTTAGTGTGAGCATATCATGTCCTTCAGATGATCTTTCTAAAGCTATTCTAACATTGTATCCTTTAGACTTTAGTTTATATCTACCAACAACAAGACTACTTTGCATCATTAGAATCATAAATAAGGAATGCAGAGGTAAGCTTTTCTAGGTTTTTGCTGAGAAAATGTTGATATTAAAGCAGTGGGGTTGCTTGGCATTTTATGCAAATTTGTTATGCACAAATAGGAATAAATTGAGTTTGAAATGATATATATCAGTTGTTATCTCATTTCAAAATGTGGTTAGCTTTAGGAATTCTTTTATAAGATGTTATATGAAATGATTTCTAGCTAACACCTACCAAGGAAACATAACTTGCTTCTTCCCACAGTGAATTCTGCTCAAGGTTTTGGCATTGTGAAGTGTAGCCTAGTTCTTCATGTGCCAATGGCAATACTAAGAATGCTAAGAGATGGCATGGTTACTCTCGTTGATGTTATTTCTTTATTGCATTATATGAGATTCATTACTACACTCGAGAATGGGCTCATCTTCAGTCTTCAAAAGATTGAAGATGAGCCCATTCTGAGTGTAGTAATGAATCTCAAAGCTCCTTTAGCCTGAGCATATGATGTCTTTCGGATGATCTTTCTAAAGCTGCATCAACATTGTATCCTTCAGGTGTTTGATTCTTCATCTTTCTTCTTTATTATTCTATAGAACAATTCTTATGGTTTAAGTTTTTTAGTATCAATTTGTAATTTCAATCGAAAATCTCTATATATCTTTTCTTGCCAGATAGGGTTGCTTAGTTTTTATGTAAATGTCTTTGCTTTTGCAGCTTGGACTTGAATTCATCACCAATGTTCTTTATACTTAGCCAACAATATATTTGTACCAAGTATAGTGCATTGTAATGGTATTGTTCAAACAATGTTGATTCTTACTCAAATGCCTTCAAATACTTCATGCAGTGTCCAGTCTCAAGCCTTGATCACTAGGCAAGCTCCTAGCTCTTATTACAATTTGCTTACTGCAATGTCACATCTAGTTTGCATGTGATTCTACTGACCTAAAGGATCCTTAACCATAAACAACAGTAGTCTCCTCTGCCCAAGATAATACAACTTTGTTTGGATTTAAATAAGAAAATTGTAGCAGCATTATTAGTGAGGATTTGTGTCTACTCAAAAACTTCTTATCTAAGAAAGCCTTCCTGAGGGTTGTGAGCTTGTGTACTTCTCCTTTACATCAAAGGTTCAATGCAAGCATGTTGCTAACACCCTTCCCAAGGTTACAAATGCAAAGTGAACTAGTTTTTAATGCTTCTCACTAGAAATAAAGCATGTTTTATTAGCCCATTATCTAGTTGGTTCACCTTTATTTCAAATTTAATGAAGGGATGAGGAGCTTCTTGGTCAGGGTCTTGCATTGAATGATGAATTAGATCATTTTGTAGGGAAACACAACTCAATTACTATAGGGTCTCCTTTTAAATGAAAAAGAACAAAAGAGAGTAAACTAGAATAAATTTGGTAACTTTCCACATTTCAAATGTGGATTATATCTTTGAACTATTGCATAGAGAGAGAGAGAGGGGGGGGTAGGGTGTTGCAGAACTATTGCATAGCCAAGGAGACAACAAAGGAGCCTCCTTGTCTCCCCTGCCCCCACATGTGAGAGAGAACACTATTGCATAGAAAGGTATGTAGGCAACAGAGCAAGAATATGCACTAGAGTTTTCCCTAAACAGGGTGTTCCCAAAGGTAAATAACTGAGGCTGTTCCACTTGTTTATTTTCATATTTTCTATTTGAATGTATGCATTAGAATCTATTATCAATAACTCGGCATAATATCTGTGTTGGTGACTTTGTCCATTGGAATTGAAATGTGGAAGATTGGTATGTGCCAACATTTTATTCTATTTGAGAGCACATGCTTTTCCCTCTTGTTTTATGGTCTATGGCAATCCAAATGACTATTAGAAAAACCAATCTCAAAGTTTAGAATGGTAGAATGATAATATCTTCATGAGTTGATTTATAATCTTGTGTCATTTACATTGAAATATAAGTATACTAGGTTAAAGTGTAGGTTCAATTCGGGGAGGGGTTAGGGTACATCTTGTTTGTGAATTCTTGTAATTTTTAAATGTAAAGAATTAGTTTCTGGGTATATTGTTATTCATGATCTTTGCCTTTCCACTGGTCTATTGGCAGTTGCTTTGCTAATGTGGTTCTTCAGTGCCTAATATACAAAAAACCTCTTGCAGCCTATCTACTCCATGGATCACATTCTCAAAAATGTATGTTATCATTTCTCAGTAGATTTATCCTTAGACACAGACATTGCAATATTAGTTGTGGCTTGCAAAAAAAAAAACCTATACTATTTGTTGGGTCTACTTAGGTCAGAAGAAATACTAGTGCTTCATGTGTGAGCTTGAGTTTCTTGTCTCAAGGGTGAGAGGAGGAGATGGTGATGCTTAAATTTTTATCTACCTTTGTTGGTCGAAATTTCCACCTTTATTGGTCAAAATTTGCACCAACATCTCTTTTTTTTTTCCACCTTTGTTGGTTGAAATTTCCACCAACGTCTATTTTTTTTCAACCTTTGTTGGTCAAAATTTCCACCAACATCTAATTTTTTCCACCTTTCTTGGTCAAAATTTCCACCAACATGCAATTTTTTTTTCTACCTTTGTTGGTCAAAATTTCCACCAACGCGCAATTTTTTTTCTACCTTTGTTGGTCGAAATTTCGACCAATTCCTGTTTGAACCCATACAGTGGCTTTGGTAGGTTTTTGACCAATAGATTGGTCAAAATTTTGACCACCCAACGAGTTGGTCAAAATATCAACCAGAAAAATATCGACCAATGGGTTGGTCGAAGTTGATTGAAAGTTGGTTGAAAATTGGGTCAAAAATTTGACCAATAAAGGTTGAAAAATGAACCCAAATGTACTAGTGTACAATGATCAAAACTAAAAACAAGCTGCAACAAAACAAAGTATAGCTCAAAACAAGAGAAACCATGCCAGAAAAATAATCCTCAAGCCTAAAACACTCAAGATATCCACCATATAGAAAAAATGCCAAAAATATGATAGAAAGAGCATGGGCCAAAAATTCAAGAAAAGGACCCCATTTTTGGAAAGTACATAGAACCATCTTTTCAGAAATATAGACTTTTCAAAAAATAGGCATTGGACACAAAAGATATGCATGCTGGAGTAAAAAATAGGACTTTGAACTTCAATAGAAAAAATGGGCTATAAAAAAGCATCAAAACCTAAAAATACTTGCACCAAAGTCTCAATCTCAGAACCAGCTTTCCACTGCTTCTTTTAGATGGAAAAAATACTTCTGTATGCTCAAGTTATGGCCAAAAAATTGAGAGTAGGTAAAAAAGGACCTAGAAGAGGTCCAAGAAGGTGTTGATGTAGGATGATGTCATGCTAACCTTAGTAGTCCACGAGCTTAAATTTGATGGCCATGTCAGCCGTTTCTACAAAAAAGAAGCCACGTTGCTGCCACATGGCAGTGCCACATGGATGCCACATGGCATGTATAGATGACATGGCAGGGGCATGTGGCAAGATGCCATGTGGCAAACCTGCCATGTGTCAAGCGCTGACTTGCTTATGCGGTCTATGACTGGGCTTGTAGATGCTGCTGACGATGTAGAAAACTAACAAATTAAAAATTTCCATCTGACAGATGGCGCAAGAGTGGTCAGAGTGGAGTGGCACTGATGCAGGCTGGAGGAGCTCGAGCATTTCACCGATGGAGGTGCAAGAGGCTGGGGGCACTGCCCAGCCACGGTGGTCGGTGGGTGGCTTGTCGATGGCGACTGTACTACGATGGCATGGCCGCTGTGGGCTGCGCACTGGTGAGGTTGCGGTGGCATGGTGGTGGCCACTCAACAGTGCACTTAAAAATATTTAAAAAAAAAAAAAAATTGCTGAAAAAGTTTGTACAGTCCATACGGCAGGCTGTAGGGCTAAAATTTTTTGACTCTCGGAGCTCTGTCTCCAAAAATGACAAGTTTTATATGAATCCTAATTGAAAATGGCCTTCTGGATCCAATGGTAGTGTCTATTTTGGCTAAAAGTGCTTCAAAAAATTGTTGATCCCCTAATTTGAAGAAAAAATGCACAAACAAACTAGGGTTTGTGACTTCAAATCACGGCTTTAAAAATCCTTCAACGAAGCAATAGAAGAAAAGCTTTGATACCATGTTGGAGTTGATGAAAGCAAACTCCAAAGATGCCCAAGATCACCTACATGCAAGAACCTATCAAAGAGAAGCCAAGGAGAGGAAGAGCATGGAGCAAGGGAAAAAACCCTAAGTGGACATGAGAGCAAATATGCAAACACAATGAAAATGTATTTACAATATGCACAATGAGATGTGTTACAATGAGAGAGAGGTCACTTATAAAAACCTCAAGGAAGCTTGTAGAACAAGCTGGAAGGTGGTAGAAGATAAGGATGACAACTAAGCACACATCCAAAAAAGGTGGAAAAGATAAGCATGCTAAAGGGAACAAACTCTCGTGTTGTCAACAACTAACCTCCACATGCATTAAATACAAAGTATTAAATAAATGCATTTACCTAAGTAAGCCTAAGCACTAGAATAAATAATTAACAATTAATTAATTATTTACTCTAACAGCTCAGTTGATACTGATTCTTGGTCAACAATGGATTTTCTAGACACTTACTTTGACTCAGTTGACACAAGTATCACTCAATATTCCTTAATCTCTTATTCTATCGCTCAAAAAATATTTACATTCATGAGATAAACAATCATTTTGTCTTGTCAAAGGCTAACTAATTAAATGTCCATTGTATCTCTTTTCCATAACTCAATCTTTCCTTTAGGTGTTATTGTTATGAGCAATCTCTCAAATCCTTTTCATCAATTAAATAGATATGACATTTAAACCAGATAGAAACACATCTCATCAATAGATTTGACATCAATGACAAAACGATAATTGTTCAAATTGTATGTTTCCAACAATCTCCCTCTTTGGCATTGATGGCAACATCTCAATGTATGTTACAATTCATATCTTTACAACAACCTCCCTCTTTGTTACAATGAAATCCAAGATGTTTGACTATCATGAGTGATTTTTTTTTTTTTTTAATTATGATTCTCATTTCTTCAAGTTCAAAAACTTCCTCTATTATTTTCCCCCTCTTGGGTACATTTGTCTTCTTCTTTAATGATTTTGTCCTACATTAGTGTAGCTATCGTTCATTAGTATATATCTCCTTCATTAGTATATCTCTCCCTCTTTGACAACAATGCAAAAGACTCTTATCATTCCTACCTTTAATTACTTAATACATTTGGATTGTGTAGATGTTTTCATGTCAGGCTAAGGCATCTACCTATGACTAATCTATTATGTTGGCCTTGATTGGCTACCTTAGGAAACTCCCAAAGTAGAGTTGTTTTGCATCAACATGCAGGATATTCTAAGTAGCACATTTGATGCAGTGCACCTCTTCTCCTTAAGTTACTTTGCTTAGGGGAATCACCCCCAATTTACCTCTAAGATATTTATGAGAATCTTTAGGTAAGGCTTTAATGAATATTTCAGCAATTTTTTCCTTGGTGTGCACATATTCTAACTTCACTTCTTTGTCTTGAACTAGTTCCCTCAAGTAGTGCTACTTTATAGAAATGTGCTTGGTCTTTGTGTGCATCACTAGAATCTTTGAAATGGTAATAGAACTTGTGTTATCATAATAGATAACTACTAGCTCTAATCTCTTCTTTCATTACTTTCAATAATTTCTTTATCCACATAATGTTCAAACTATTCAATGCAGCTTCCACATACTTAGCTTCAGCTATTGATTGGGAAATATAAAAAAATTTCTTGCTTTTCCATGACAACAATCTCTTTCCTAAAAAGAATGCATCTCCATTAGTACTTTTTCTATCATCAATAATTCTTGTCCAATTAGAGTCAGTGAATACCTTCAGCTAAAACCTATTACTTCTCTTGTAATATAATCCATAGTCTTATGTGTTGGAATTACAATAGGAAAGTAAACTTTGAGAGGTGGGGGGGGGGGAGCGGGGGGTGAATTAGTGCTTCAAACTTTTTTTTCATAAAAATCATTGACCTCACATCCATCTCATAATTCAACAAATAAATTGAAATACCATATTATGTATGTACATCTAAAACATGTAAATAAGTAAACATTCACACATATATGACACAAAATATGATTACCCAAAAATCCTCCAATGAGAAGGTAAAACTGGGGTGGGGATGACACCCAAAAATCTTCACTACTATAGTTGTAAAGTGTATCTAATTAAGGTTACAATTGTTTGATCATAAGATATGATCTACCCTATGAAAGGTCTACCCTCTTAAAGGCTTAAAAAGATTGTTAGGTCTCACCCTATTAAAGGATTTTAACACCCTGTTAGAAGTGTGTCTAATTAGAGGACTTCAACTCACAATTAAGCAAAACCTTGTTAGAGGATTTCAAAACAGCCTATTAGGACTAGTCTATTAAGATATTTAACTAATTCACTTATTAGAATGTCTCAAAAATGATCCTATGGTCAGCACTTTGCTAGTAGATAACAGATCACCTCTTTGCATATATCCTTGATCCTCCTCTGATCACATCTCTTTGCTCCCCTATTCTTCTCTAAAAGGTTCTACAATGTAAATCAATTCATAACACCTTAATCACCATGAATGCTCTATTTTTGCATGCAAAAAACTCTTCAATTCTCTTTAATAATTCCTTAATTTCTCTTCAAAAATTTAGGGTTTTTCTTTCTTAAGAAGACATAGGTGACTTAGGGTTAGGTATGAATCAGCAGTTGTGATTCACCCATATTTCTACTTAAACCTTCCCTTTTTCTGATTGAATGCATGTAATGCATAGGGATTCACATTTAAGATTCATCCTTATCAACAAAGATTGTAAAACAATCTTTAACTTGGCTCAAAAGTGGTTTACATAGTAGTTTGTGCCAAGACAAATAACTATGTCAAAACTGTATTACTGAGCATCTGAAGTCCCTGGTGCTCAGCACTAACTATAAATTTAATGTTGTCACTCAACATCTGAATGACTCTACATGCATTGCTTCCTTGGCACTTGAATCACTCGACACATACTATTTGCTTGGCATTTGAGTGACTCAACGCTTGAGTGGCTCGGCACTCACTATTTACTCAACATGCTCTATCTTATATGTTGTGATATATATATATATATATATATTGTTCGGCATGAACTAAGTAAATGACTTATAATGACTTAAGTATATAGGCACTCACTTGTCAAAACTAATCTTAAATCAACAATCTCCCCCTTTGACATGAGTGTCAAAAACACTTGGTCATTCATTAATGATCTTATCCTTATAAGCATAACATAGATATCTAATAGCTATTCAACTTCTATACAAAATTTCAAAATATCAAAATTTTGCAATACATGACTTATCAATCATACTTCAAAATTTCATAACTCCCCCTTAGTTGATTGCTCTATTTGATACTCTATATCTAAACCAAAATCTTTCTTCTGTTGACCAAATTTTCATAAGCTTAGTTGATACGTTGTTTTTGTTTGTTTGTCATTGTCTTTGTCTCTATCTTTGTCCTTGTCATACTCTTTCTCATTTCTTGTTCTCTTACTCCCCCTTTTTCTTTTTCTTGTTCTCTTACTCCCCCCTTTTGACACTTATTTAAGGGGTTATACACTAATAGTGTGTTTGTCCAAAAATGATTTGTGGGCCTCTAGTATAATCTTTAGAGCTGCATCCCAATTATCACAAGCTACCTCGAATAACATGATTTGGATGGCCAGATCAGTAGTAAGGTGCACTAAGCCTTCAAGTATAGAAATATGAGGATATTTCTTCATGAGAGTTTCAACTTAGGCTAGTTCCTTGTGTAGTATCTCCATGTGTGGAGTCAATGTAGACTGGATGCATATCAGCTTAGCCATGATGTTGGCTTCATCTGCATGTAATGGTTCTAACTGACTTTAGGATTATAGGAGGGTGCTAAAGTGTTTCTCACTTTGGGCTGGAGACTTTCGTAGAGTTATGGAAGATGTTTGAATAATGCTCTCCAAGTTTAGGCTATTACTCCTAACTTCCCTTGTGAAGAGTGTAGTATTACTCAATTTGGTATACAAAGAGAAAATATTCTCTAGTACCTTTTTCACACTCTCTATTTTGGTTGCTAATTCAACCAATGAAAGTGGGATATCACTTGATAAATTTTCATTAACTTTATTCTGAAACTTTCTCTTAGACCATTCAAGTAATTTGACATTTGTATCTAGGTCTATGTCATTAACCTTCTCCACTATACTGGTTAATTGTTCAATTATTAGTTGCTTTTCCTCTGGAGTCGATAGACTGAATGCATCAAGAAAAATATCTTTGATATCAATCAAATCTTTTCTTTGCCTATGCTCCCTTCAGAGAAATTCTTGATTTTTCTTCTTTGCTAGAGCCTCTTGGAGAATTCCCATCTGCTCAATTGTGATGGTTGCAAGAAAAAATTTAGGCAACACAATCTCTTCATCTAAACTCATATCACCATATGATGCTACCTCATTTTCCTTAGATGTGTTTGGATTTAGTCTTGAGCATTGTAATGGTGTAGTTTCTATGCTCAACCTCTGAAGAGCTTGACTAAGAGGAGTAGTAGATTTCGGTAATATTACCAGTGCTTGTATTGCTAATTGTTCCTTTGGATTTTTTGTCAAACTTGACTCTTCAGTCTTGTCCTTCTCTTTCCCTGTATTACTAGTAACACCTTAATTTTGTGTTGTAGGTGCAGGAGTGACATCCTAACCTATTTTAGCTTGAACTCCATCTTGATCTACTAATGTAATCTCATCTGTCTACTCATTAGATGATTCAACTTTTTCATTTATCTTTGCAGGTTCATCTCTAATGACTGGAGCACTTTGTACTATTGCGCTATCAATGGAAATTGCTTTCTCCTTTCTGTGATACACCACAATAGGTAACGGTGGCTATACAAATGTGAATTAAGGAGCAATTGTAGATGTTACTTGTGTTTGTACTTCCTCCCCTATAGATGCCTTGTCTACCTTCTCGACTTCGTCAACTCTCACTATTACAGGATTTTTACAAATTTTGGCCTAGGTAGTGGATTTAACCAAAATCTTCTTCAATTCATCCTCTATGAGGGTATTGATGTTTTGAGCGATAGTCTTAGAAACACCCTTAATCTTAACAGTTTTAATAATTGCACTTGTCTCCTACTGAGGATAGGCACTCGACACTTATGTATCTGGTACATTCTATTATGTTTGTTGCACATCTATACTTGATGCTTGGGTGTCTATATTCATGTTCATACCTCCCTCAACTGTATCTTGTTTAGTGTCTTATTCTTTTTCTTCTTTTTCCTTTTCTTTTTCCTTACCTACTTCAATAGGTGTTTGCACAACTTCCTCATATGTTGACAGTCCATATGTCAGCTTCCATATTTGTTTGGACTTCTGCACAACATCTTCAATGTCATTCTGGAATATATTGGATACCCTATACTTTGGAACAAATCTTCCAATGTATCTCATAATGACTTTTTCCATTGTGGCCTTACTCAATTCTGACATTACATGTGCCAATGTTGTCTCTCTTATTTGTCTTTCAATATCCAGACAATAATGCCACTTTTTCTCAACTCTATCATATAAAATTTTGGGTATAGAGTTGGCAAGTTCAAGAGGAGCCTTTTTAAATGTTTCCATCATGGAATATTCTACCTCTTCAACTTGATTATTTTCAATCTTCTCAAGATTGTCAAACTCAATGTAAGAGAATCCAAATAAATCAACATTATTTTTAATGTTCTCACATAGATAATCTAAATCTGAAGAAGAACTATGACATACCACTTGAAAATGGTTGTTCTCATCAGATTCAATCTTCTCTTCATCAAATTCAATTGGGGCAACATATTTTCTAATTGGTCTCTTTTGAGACTTGTCATCCTTACTAGCTTGACTAGCTCTCTTCTCCTTTGGCTTGGCTACTTCCTTATCCTTTTGTGTAGTTGCTCTTGTGCTAGCCCTTTTTGTAGGTATTGTAGGCTTAGGTTGAGTAGGTTTTGCAACCTTCTTTGGTTTTCTCACTACTGGTGTTTTAGCTTTTCTTTTCTTCTTTTTAGTCATTGTAGGTGCTTTATTGGCTTCTTCTCCCTTGGTACCTTCTACAATTTCTACTTCCTCTTCTTGTTGGTCTTCTCCTTGACCTTGGGTTAAGGTCAGTGGTGCTTGAGGTGGTATATCCTCTTCTTCTTCATCATTTTCTTTTTCTTCATCATTTTCTCCTTCACCAAATTTCTCTTTTAACTTCTTGACAATTTTATTCTTCTTTCTAATGACTGACACAATCTTCAAATCCATTGTTATCTTATATTTGGCCACGTCATAGTTCCCAAAAGTTGTAGCTTCCTTGTCTAATTCTTCTACAATTAATGTTGTGATTACTATAGAGGCTTCATCAACATTGATTTCATATCCCAATGGTCTTAAACATCTAACTCTAGGAACTATTGCCTAGACATATGTAAAGTCAGTGTCAACTAGGAAGCAAACATCATCAAAATGCTTCCTCACTAGTGAAATTGTTATCCTTAGTCTTTTCTTCATTGACTGCTTGAAGTCTTTGAAGTAGCTTGTCATAAATGACTCAAAATTATTACCTAATTGGTCAATGAATTCACCTATTTGCACTACAATAGGTCTGTTTACCTTCCATGCAACTTTACCAAAAGTAGGAAATGTATTCCATACATAAAAGAACATACATACAAGAATAGATTCAAATTTGCATTTTGCACTTTTGGTCTTCCTTATGGCTCCAAAATTCTCAATCAATTGTTGCAACTACAACTCAACAAGATCATAAGTATGAGCTTTCTTCACTATCTTGTATCCCATGTCAACTGCAATACATGGTATAGTGTTGAGTTTGCTGGATTGATAGAACCTATGTGCTATAATCCTAACTACAAAAGCAATTAAGGGATCTATGATTATATCTATTGTCATCCCTCATTTATTCCATACAACCCCTGTACTCTTTTCAACTATCTCTTTTACTTCACTTCTCATTGTCTTGGGCCGATCTAGGGTTGGATACCCTATAACTCTATGCACAATCCTCTTGGTGATTTTCACCAGTCCATTTTCTAACCATACAGAATTGTCATATATTCTGCTCAAAACTATCTTTATCCATTCTGTCTTGAAGATGTTGGGGAAATCTAGGGCATGCATTAACCCTTTCTTCTCAACTATTTTGTATTCATCCTTCAATGCTCCATTTTCACACAATTTCCCATATGTCTCCCTAATCTCCATGTCTCCTAAGCTTCCAACCTTACATGTATAACAACATCTAATATCTTAAATCATTAAAACTCACAGTGGTATAATTGACAATGCACCAGATGGGTCTTGTTTATAAGATATGTTTGGAATAGCTCTAAAATTCTATTGTTTAATCTCATTTATTATCAATTTCACATTCAAAACTTCCTTTCCCTCTACTACCTTGGTTGTTAAAGAAATAGATGCCATTTCATAAAACTAGGTTTTGCAAAAAAACTTAAACTGCATAGCTCGACGCATGATAAATATCTTTCAGTCCTACTGAGATGGTGTCAAAAAACTATTTAATCCATTTGCAAATGCTCAAAACAATTTCCCAAGTTTTCCTTTAGCTCTCCGTGCTCTTCTTTGAATTTGAATGATGTCAACTAAGCATAAATTAATCAAATAGCCCTTAGAACACTGCATTTAATGCTTAGTGCTTATGCAACTATAAGCTCGGCTTCAATAGAATTTTTCGCTCACTCGACATCCATGTAATTTTCCATATGCTTAGAAATCATTACAATCTTAGCCTACACTATCACTTATGATAGCTCAACATCAACTAGAATTTAGCTCGACAACCATGGTGAAACTTTTCATGCTTGGTAGTAACATAAAAACTAACAAATCTTAAAGATTTCTTCCATGTTATAATCAATACTTTCAATCTTTATTCATGCATATATAATCTTTTCAAAACTAAATCCTTGGAAGTGATGTATAGCATATCCTTTTAAGTAAAAGTCCCATTTACCTTTTTATTGCTTAATTTGAGGAAGTGTGATCACCTAACCCATAGGGTGAAGTGATCCCTTCTAAACTTGATGTGCTGCAATATTCCTTTCTCTTCCATGTCTTGATCATCTCATCTTTGACATTATCAACATTTTCCTTTCCTTTGCCTTTATTAAACTCACTGTTTGGTGCGTTTGACCTTGTTGGACAATTTCTACTTATGTGACCAATCTTCAAACAACTAAAACATGTGGTTTGACTCAACCATCTACTCTAATCACTTCTAAAATGTGTTCTAATACAATTATCAAGAACATGTACATACTCTTGATAGTAATGAAAACTATACCTAGTATTATAATCCCAGTTATAAGACTTGTCATTGTGTTTTACCTTTGTCTACTTGTTTGACAACCACCCGGGTTTGGATTTGCACTCAAAAGCTCTATGTCCATACTTCTATCAGTTGTAGCAATATCCTTCAAATATTTGAGTGTTCATGGTCTTGGTTCTACATTCATGTGTTTGATAACCTTGCTTGTTGCACTTATGGCAGTGACCCATAGTCTTCTTAAAATTTTGATTTATAGTCTTGCTCTTGCAAACATTAGCAGTATGTCCTAACTTTCCATATTTATGATGGGTGAGTTTGGAATTTTTACCTTTATTACTTTGCTAAACATTTTTAGATGATTCTCCTTCTATTGGAAATATAGGAGGAGTAATTGAGAGGGGAGGGGTGAATCAGTTACCACTAAAATAAATCCAAAATCCCTTAAATGTCAGTACAAAAAAAAACTTGGAAAATTGAATACTACAAATGCTTGACAAACAAAGAAAATGCTAGAACTCAGTAAACACTATGATTACTCGGTAAACATTAACATGCAAGACTTTAGATTTTATTAGTGATTTTTATTACTTTAGCTTAGTTGCAAAACACATAAAATTAAATAGCATGAACACAATGACACCAAGATTTAACGTGGAAACCCAATTTGAGAAAACCACCAATTGCAACTAGTTACTATTTTCACTCTTCTAAAGTGAGCTCTGTTAGGAGCCAACCTTGTTAAAGGTTACAAAACATGCTATTAGGTGTGATCCTGTTAGAGGATTTAATCACCCTATTAGGAGTGGCCTTGTGAAAGGTCTTGAGAATAATTCAATAGAACTATCACCTTGTTAGAGGATTTATAACTATTTATTAAACCAACTGTGTCAAGAGATTTTAGATCACTACTACAATGGTTAGAAAGTAACAATGAGATGACCTAAATTGAATGCAACTGAATTGCTAATTATAGATCTTTGTTCTAGCTTGTACTTGATCCTTCCTGATCAAATATATCTTTGCTTCTCCTCAAGGATATTCTACTTATCCTTTGCTTCCTCTACTCATAATCAAATCTTCAATTTGTTCATGCTTTATTACAATCTCACACTTTACATTCACAACTTGAACTCTTACTTATATCATCCACATTGTCATGTTGGCTCAAATATAACTTAGAATAAACAATATTCATCATCTTAGTTGGCTAGAACTAATAAATAAAATAATTAAGCTTAATATGCCAAAATAAGAAATTCCTTCATTAGCCAACCTTGCACAATAGACACTAACTCAGAAATGATTTCTTGTATTAACCAGTAGAAGCTCAATTAACACAACAAACACACAAAATCCTTTGGCACCCAAGTGAACTCGGTAGACATTAGTTCTATCCAACTTCCCTTTATTAACCGAGTGAACTCAGTAGACTCTTCATTCTAAATTTGGCAAGCACAAGAACGCTTAGTAGACACAGAGAACTATCTTCACTACCTGAGTGAGCTTGGCATACATTGACTAAAACTGATATGAAATTTGTGTAACATCAAAGACAACACACAATTAATCAATTGTATCCAATAATCTCCCTCTTTGGCATTGATGGAAACACAACATGTCATAGCACAATGAAATTTCAAAGAAAAAATAAAATAAGGAACATATCCTTAGTTTCATTATGATTCTCATCCGTCAGAACTCCCTCTATTAGTGTGAGCTCTTTCCTATCTACAGAATTTACCTATTGTCAGAAAATTTTTGAACACTTCTTCCTCTTGGATACTCAAAAATTTCTTGAGATATGACTAGAAACTTCTCCCTCTTTGACAACACATGCCAAAGATAGCAACTCTCTTCATAATATCAATGTACCTCAAGTACTGATCCATTTGCAATATTCCCTTGTCAACTCTGCATCAACTGATGATCGTCAACATGCTCTGATTGATGCATCACTAATCTTCAATTAGTGAGCTTTAGATAGGGGAATGACCCCTAGCTTACCTCTTAGATACAAAAATACATCCTTAGGTAATGACTTGGTGAATATGTCTACAATCTATTCTTTTGTATTAACATATTCCAATCTAACTTCTTTCTCTTGCACCAATTCCCTTTGGAAGTGATATGTTATAGCAATGTACTTTTTTTTGAAATTCATTACTAGGTTCTTTGATATATTGATTGCACTAGTGTTATCACAGTATATGACAACTGGATCCTTGATTTCTATCTTCATACCTACCAAAAATTGCTTGAACCAAACAATGTTTGAGGAATTAATTGCTATAGCCACATATTCTACCTCTGTTGTGGATTGAGATGTACAATTTTTGTTTTTGCTTGTCCAAGACACAAGTCTTTTACCAAGAAAGAAAGCTCCACCACTAGTGCTCTTTCTATCATCATTACTATCTACCTAATTAGCATCAGTAAATAACTTTAAGTCCATATTGCCTCCAAGTTTGTACCATAAGCCATAATCTTTAGACCTTTCAGATATCTCATGATTCTCTTGATTGCCATCATGTGATTTTCTTTGGGATTTGCTAAGAATCTTGCGACCATACCAACTGCTAGTGTAATATTAGGCCTTATATGTACTACATACTACAATTTTCCAATCATTGATTTGTATGTGGTTTGATCTACTACCTTGGAATCATCATTTTTGGAAAGCTTATTTTTAGTAGACATAGGGGTTCCAATAGACTTTGAATCTTCCATTCCAAATTTATTCATTATCTCCTTGATATACTTTGTTTGAGTAATGTAGATACCACTTTTGTTCTATTGTATCTGAAATCCAACAAAGAATTTAATCTCTCCAAACATAGACATTTCAAATTCTTTACTCATTTATTTTGAGAATGCTTTTCATAAGTCATTATTTCTTGTGAATATGGTATCATCAACAAATATTTATGCTAGTACAATCTTCTTGTCTAGTCCTTCTTTGATATACAAGCTATTGCTATCATTTTTTTTTTGAAAACCAATTTGTACCAAATAATTATGTAATATTTCATACCAAGCTTTGAGAGATTTCTTGAGACCATACAAAGCTTTGTGTAATTTGAAAACCATGTCTCTTTTGTTAGGATCTACAAAACCTTTTGGTTGTTCAATGTAGACTTCCTCATCAAGAATTCCATTCAAGAATGTAGATTTAACATCCATTTGATATACTTTAAATCCTTTGTGTGTTGCATATGCAAGTAAAGTTTTAACACCTTCCAATCTTGCAATAGGGGAAAAAGTTTCATCATAATCGATACCTTCTTCTTGAGAATAGCCCTTACATACCAACCTTGCTTTGTTTCTGGAAACTTCTCCATCTTCATTCAGCTTATTTCTAAATAACCATTTTGTACCAATTACATTTTTATCCTTGGGTCTAGGAACAAGAGACCAAGTTTTGTTCTTCTTAATCCGTTCGATCTCTTCATTCATTATCTTAACCCAAATTTCATTATCCAATGCATCTTTAACATTTTTGGGTTCAAAATTAGCAAATAAACATGTACCTTTCAATTTACTTCTTGTCATTGTACCATCAGATTTGTCTCCAATAATATGATCAAGTGCATGATTCCTTCTAACATATCTTACCAACACAGGTGCCTTGGATAATGACTGAATTTCACTATTTTCATCATGAACTTCAATGTTAGGCTTGGGTCCTACTGTCTGTGACTCGGGTCCATTAGACTCAGTTTGAACTAGCTTAATAGTCTCTGACTATGACTCTGATTGCATTGGATGCAACTCAGTAGCTGATGGCAATTTTGGAGACTCAGGAGGTCAAGCCTCATTTCCTTTAGATGTGATTGATAATGTATCAAATTCATAGTAAACAAATCTTTTGTAATCCTCAGGCTCTTTACTGCTTTCTTCTTCACTCTTTTCTGCATACTCATCAATCTTCACATGTGCACTTTCTATGATTTTATGAGTAAACGGATTCAAACATCTATATGCCTTGCTTTTGTAGGAGTATCTTAAAAATATGCCTTCATCACCTTTTACATCAAATTTTCCTTTTCTAGATTCTTTCAAGATATAGCATTTTCTACCAAATACTTACAAGTAACTTACATTTAGTTTGTAGCCATGCCATAGTTCATAAGGAGTTTGGTGTGTTTCTTCAACTGTACTTTATTCAAGTTATGAATTGTAGTGCTAATATCTTCTTTCTAGTATTTGAGAGCAGCATTCTTTTTAATCATCAATGCTCTTGCACAATCCATGATGAATCTATTTCGTCTTTTGGCTATACTGTTCTGCTGAGGTGTATTAGGAGTTGATACTTGTCTTTTGATTCCTCTTTTAATGCAGAAATTATTGAATTCATTTGAGATAAATTCACCACCTCTATCTGATCTAAAAAAAATTTAGTTTCTTTTTCTACTCTTGCCAGATACCACTTGAACTTTTCAAAGGCTTCTGATTTTTCTTTTAAGTACATTACAGTCATCATTCTAGAATAATCATCAATAAAAAGAATGAAAAACTTTTTTCCACTATAACTTTCTATTCCAATAGGACCACATAAGTCAGTATGAACAATCTCTAAAACTTCTTCAGACTAATAGTTTTTGCCTTTGAAACTAGTCTTTCCCATCTTACCAATTTGGCAATCCTTGCATAGACCCATATCAATTTTTTTCAAACTAGGAAGACCTCTTACTCTCTTATGTTTGATAATTTTAATTAGATTATCAAAGTTTGCATGACATAGTCTTTTGTGCCATAACTAACTTTCTTCTACTTGATTAAAAAAATACGAATTTTCACCAAGATCAAGATAAAATATATTATCTTTTGTTTGCTTGCTAGATCCAACCAAATTTCCTTTACCATCTAGTAGTTTGGCCTTGCCTCTTATGAATTCTAGCATGAATCCAATGTTGTTCAACTATTCCACACTCAATAGATTATTCTTAAGTCCTTCAACCTAATAAGCATTGTCACATACAAGTTCATTGGTCAATGGGATATGCCATTTACCTTTTATGTAACAAGGTTCATTATTTCTAAATCTCACACTACCTCCATTATATGGTTCCATATTTTCAATTTTTGTTTGATCTCTAGTCATATGATGTGAACAACTACTAACAATAATCCATGTATCATTTTTTCTAACATGAGAGATAAGTGCCATCTTATCTCCTTAATCATTGGATTCATCCTTTATAGAAATATATACCATTTCATCTTCACTATTATTAGAATCTTTAGCCATAAAACAAAATTTCTTACCTTTGTCTTTATGGTTTTTGTAGTTCTTGAAATCCTTCTTGCCTTTGTACTTGTGACTTTTCTTTTCATCTTTGTGTTCTTTTTTTGGACACCTAGTAGCAATGTCACCAACTTCTTCACAATAAAAGTAGATTAGAGGAAGTTTACCTTTGTACTTTTCTCTACCTTTTGCAAATTTCCTTGCAAGTAGGGTGACACAGTGTAAGATAGGAGAATCCTCAAAGGAGATGTCCTAGCCCCCAACAAATAACCACACGATGAAAATACAAAATAAGTAATAATGCCACATCTGATAGCAAATTACAACTCTTTATTTATAAAATAACTGTTACATGCAATGTGCTGAGTTGTAAGGCCTTCCCAATTATAGTCAAATACAATAGCAATTACAATAAGAGTTCTACAAGATCCCTCAAGATCCAACCCAAACCCTAGCTAGTCAAGATTCACACTCTGGTAGAAACCTCCAAGGAATATCTAAACTTGTGCTTGCAAGCCCACCAAGCAATATCCTTATTTTCCAAGCAACAACTACTAGCCCTTCTAAAAGTTTTCTCTTCTAGCACCTCCTCTTCTCCACCATGGATCAATAATGACCAAAGACTTCCCCATGACCCCTACTTATAATAATGAAAGCCACAAGTCAGCCTGCAACAAGAATTAAATGCCCAAAATTGATATGTGAGTAAAATCGTGATATCTCCTAGCTCTGAATGAATTAGAACTTATGTTTTAAACCATAGTTGATAATCTCGGCCCTCTTAATTGCCTAAAATTTTCATCCTCTAACCCATTTTGAAAAATTAGTTACATATCTTGCAATAGGAAATAAATTCCTAAGCAAGCCCGAGCTCCACAGACCATGTCGAGCTCCAAAGGCCATGCCAAGCTCCCAGACAATGTCAAGCTCCCAAAGCATGATGAGCACCAATCCTTTTATGATTGAGTACTATTCTAAGAACCCTCCAAAGTAACTACTAAGCCTCCTTCCATGAACTCCAAAGTAGTCACCAAGAAACCCTTAAATTCTCTTGCATTAGACTCTCGAGATAAATAGAAAAGTGCGTCCCACACTTTGATGCCCAAAGAAAGATCAACAACCATCTTCATCTTCACAAAAGGCTTCGACTCCAACAGGGAGAAGAAAAACAACATGCAAATCATCCACATTTGCATTACTCTATCAAATACCAAAATCTCAATCACCAAATCAGCATGGTCACTCCTAGGAACAAACTAAACATAATGCTCAAACAACAAACGCTCATCCACATTACCAACTAGTGAATCCACACCAGCAGCAAAAAACTCCACATTAGCAACAACAAACTCCATATCAGTAGCAATATGTAACTCCTCACCAACATATGCCAAACTCTCAACACTATCAATCTCATTGCTCTCAACAAGATGCTCTGCAACATAAAAGTCACCACCACCAACAACTAGATCATCCATGACCAAGTGCTCTACAATCTCCGTTTTAGATCCAACTAACTAATCATGAAAACCAATCTCTATCCTAGCATCAACAAGGTTAGGAATACCCTTAGCAACAACCTCTAGTTTCTCTGCAAGTTCTATATTAGGCTCCACAAACTAATCAACAAAACCAACCTCTTCCACTTTGACCTTGCTATGCCAGCTTCTCTCTCAAGCAAGTCTCTTAACCGGCCAGACAACTCTCTTTTAGATCAGTATAATCCAACTTCACAAACATCTACTAAATTCCTTCCTCACCTTTTCCTTAACTTGATCAGCCAAGCTATCTTCAAATTGAGTAGACATCTTAGAAAAATTTCTCTCCACCACATCATGGAGATTCACAATCATCTCAGGGTCCAATCCTCTCAGAGCCATCTTTAAAGATCTTCATAAACCCTTTGCAACAAAAACTTCCTACACTCCTTGTGATAAAACTAAATTGTTTGCAAGTTAGATTGTGACCTACCACCAACAATTAGGAATGACATCACAAGTCTAGGACCATGGATCTGCAATCCACAAACTCTCTACAATCATGCCTCAACAAGATCAGTCTTCCATCTTTGCATCCATCGATCAATCTGTAAGCCCTCTACAATTGCAAGTCATAACTATGATCTACCACCTCACAACCAAGAGATCTAGGACTCTAGAAAGAATAATCACCACCAAATCAAGATCAACTCAGATCTACTTCTCCAACCCAAGTCCTAGTGCAAGCTGCCTCAACTTCAACGATTTTTCTACACACTTGAGAACAAGCTTGTTGTGATACCACCTGACATAGTGCAAGGAAAGAGAATCCCAAAAGGAGATGTCCTAGCCGCTAGCAAATGACCATGCAAGGAAAATACAAAAGAAGAAATAATGCAAGATCTAATATCAAATCACAACTCTTTATTTATAAAATAATTGGTACATGCAGTGTAAGGTCTTCCTGGTTATAACCAAATACAATAACAATTACAATAATAGTTACATAAGATCCCTCAAGATCCAACCCAAATCCTAGCTAGTCTAGATCCAAACTTTGGTAGAAACCTCCAAGGAAGAGCTAAACTTGTGCTCACAAGCCCACCAAACAATCAACTTATTTTCCAAGCCACAACTACTAGCCCTTCTCAAAATTTTCTCCTCTAGCACCTCCTCTTCTCCACCATGGATCAATAATGACCAAAGACTTCCTGACAACCCCTACTTATACCAATATAAGCCACAAGTTGGCCTAGAACACAAATTAAAAACAAATAGATAAGTTAAATGCCATAAGTTGGCCTGCAACAGAAATTAAATGCCCAAAATCAATATGTGAGTAAAATCATGATATCTCATAGCTCTAAATGAATCATAATTCATGCTTCAAAACATAGTTATTACTCTAGGCCCTCTTCAATTCCTAAAATTTTCATCCTCTAACTCATTGTGAAAAATTAGTTACATGGCCTACAATAGGAACCAAATTCCTAAGAAAACCCAAACTCTACAAACCATGTCAAGCTCCAAGACCATGCTAAGCTCCATAGACCATGCCAAGCTCCAAGACCATTCCAATCTCTAAAGACCATGCCAATATCCATAGACCATGCTGAGCTCCAAGACCATGCCAATCTCCCAAACCATGTTGAGCTCCTAGAGCATGTCGAGCACCAATCCTTCTTTCACCGAGTACTAGTCCAAGCACCATCAAAAGTAACTATTGAGCCTCCTCTCGTGAACTCCAAAGTGGTCACCAAGAAAACCCAAGATTCTCATGCCTCATAGGGCTTAAACAACTTCAAGATCATTATCTAAACTATCTTCTGATGTACCATCTTCTTCATTGCCCAACTAACTGGATTTTGACTTTTTATTCTTTTTCTTGAGTGAAAGTTTAGCTTCAAATGTAGACTCAATATTCTTGGAAGCAGGAACATAGTTATCAAAATTATCTAACTCAAACATTGTCAATCTTCCAACTAGATCATCTAATGAAATTTTACAATTTGGATCACATCTCATCTCTTGAATAGTAAATACTCTAATTGCATAAATAGGGAGAAGAGTTCTAAGCACTTTACTTACAACAGTCTCCTCTTTGATGTCTCCTCCAAATGCTTTGATTGCACTTACACTGGCCTTGACTCTTTCCACATATTTTGCAATGTTTTTGTCTTCTCTCATTCTCATTTGATCAAATTGTCCTCTAAGGCTTTCTACTTTGTCTATTTTTACATTATCATCTCTCCATAGATATCTTGGAGTTTGTTCCACATTTCAAAAGTAGTCTTGCAAATTTTTACCTCATCAAATTTAGCATAACTGAGAGTAGATACAATATCAATCATCATGATATTATGATTCTTCTTTTTAGCAATATCTCTAACTAACAATGTTCCAATAGGAGTTATGTACTCAGTATCAAGATATGTGTAGCCTAAATCACTGATACTACCTAGAAGTAGTCTCATGAGGCCTTGCCATGCTACAAAATTATCCCTGTTCAACTTGGGAATCTCTCTTTTGTAAGACATTCTGATCTTTAGCTTAGGTCCTTGAAACCTTCTCTACAAGCATCAAAAGCTCTGATACCAATTTTTGGAAATATAAGATGAGTAAATGAGAGGGGAGGGGTGAATAAGTTACCACTAAAATAAATCCTAGATCCCTTAGATGTTAGTACAAAAAAAAAACTTGAAAAATTGAATATTGCAAATGCTTGGCAAACAAAGAAAATGTTGGAACTTAGTAAACAATATGATCACTTGGTAAACATTAACATGTATGAATTTAGATGTTATTAGTGATTGTTATTGCTTTAGCTTAGTTTTAGAACACATAAAAGTAAATAGCATGAATACAATGACACCAAGATTTAATGTGGAAATCCAATTTGGAAAAATCAACAATTGCAACTAGTTACTATTTTCACTCTTCTGAAGTGAGCCCTATTAGGAGCCAACTTGTTAAATGTTACAAAACACACTATTAAGTGTGACCCTATTAAAATATTTAATCACCCTACTAGGAGTGGCCTTGTGAGAGGTCTTGAGAAAAAATCAATAGAATTGTCACCTTGTTAGAGGATTTACAACTGGCTGTTAAACCAACCCTCTCAAGATATTTTAGATCACTGCTACAATGGTTAGAAAGTAACAATGAGATGACATGAACTAAATGCAACTAAATTGCTGATTACAGATCTTTGTTTTGGCTTGTACTTGATCCTTCCTGATCAAATATATCTTTCCTACTCCTCAAGGATATTTTCCTTATTCTTTGCTTCCTATGCTCATAATAAGATCTTCAATTTGCTGATGCTCTATTACAATCTCACACTTTAAATTCACAACTTGACCTCTTACTTATATCATCCACATTATCAAGTTGGCTCAAATATAACTTAGAATAAACAATATTCATCATTTTAGTTAGCTAGAACTAATAAATAAAATAATTAAGCTTAATATGCCAAAATAAAAAAATCCTTGGTTAGCCGACCCTGCTAGATAGACACTAACTTATAAAAAATTTCCTATGTTAACCAACAGAAGGTCAGTTAACACAAAAAACACATAAAAATCCTTTGGCACTAGAGTGAACTTGGTAGACACTAGTTCTACCCAACTTCGCTTCATTAATTGAGTGAGCTCAATTAACACTCATCTTCAGTACACTTTCCTTCAACACTCAAATGAACTTGGTAAACTCTGACTTCTGAACTTGGCAAGCACAGGAATACTTGGAAGACATAGAAAAATATCTTCACTACCTGAGTGAACTTGTCATACATTGATTGAAACTAATATGACATTTGTGTAACATCAAAGACAACACACAATTAATCAATTGTAACCAACACCTTCTTCAGTGTTGGTGTAGCCTAATCCAATAGTATCATCATTAGATCTAGGAGATCGCATTAGTTTCTCAAAGTACTTGATGGCCTCACTAGGTTTGTTGAAACTTTCAATGAACTCCTTTTCCCTTTTAAGATCATTGTTCAATTTTTCATTTTGTGATTTCAATGTTGTGATCTCAAGGTCTTTGCAATTTAGCTCATGATTGGCAATCATGACTTGATTCATTGTCTCCAATTGTATGTTGGCAATTCTCTGTACTTATGATGTTTTCTCCTCCAATCTGTTGACCACCTCTTGTCATCTTCTATCATGATTTTTTTTTCTATGGCTTTGTTTTTCTATTCTGTGATGTCACAAAGTAATACTGATTAGACTTCTTGTTCTCTCTTTAGATTTTTGACTTCTTCAGCTAGGATTCCATTCTTTCCTCAAATCTGCAACTACTACATCAAACTCATTAGAGTTTCCATTTGCAAATAATTTAGTAGTGTCAATCTCTTGGTATTGTGTGTCATTCTCTTCAATAGTAATTTCCTTCCTTCTTTTCAATGATCTCTTTAACTCACCTCTTGCTTCATTTAGTTGATGTAGAATGAGTTGTATTTCAATCTTCTGGTTCTCAATAATCTTTCCCAACTTGTAGACTTAGATTTTCAAGATCTTTTCTCAAATTTGTAAAGCTTTCCCTTTTAGAGAAAAAAACTCTAATACCAATTGTTGGAATTACAATAGGAAAGTAAACTCTAAGGGAGGGGTGAATCAGTGCTTCAAACTTTTTCTCTTAAAAATCATTCACCTCACATCCATCTCACAATTTAACAAATAAATTGAAATACCATATTATGCATGTACATCTAAAACATGTAAATAAGTAAAAATTAACACATATATGACACAAGATATGATTACCCATAAACCCTCCAATGAGAAGGTAAAACTAGGGTGGGGATGACAACCACAAATCTTCACTATTGCAGTTGTAAAGTGTATTAAATTAAGATTACATTTGTTTGACTATAAAATATGATCTAACCTATGAAAGGTTGTCCTTGTTAAAGGATTACAAAGATTGTTGGGGGTCACCTTAAAGGATTTTGACACCCTATTAGAAGTGTGCCTGATTAGAGGACTTCAACTCACAATTAAGCAAGAACCTTGTTAGAATATTTCAACACTTCCTATTAGGACTACTCTGTTAAAAGATTTAACTAATTCACCTATTAAAATATCTCAGCAATGATCCTATAGTCAACACTCTGCTACTAGATAACAAATCACCTCTTTGCATATATCCTTGTTCCTCCTCTGATCATATTTCTCTTTTCTTTCCTTTCACTTCTTCCTCTATTCTTTTCTAACTGGTTCTACAATGTAAATAAATTCATAACACCTTAATCACCATGAATGCTCTATTTTCACATGCAACAAAATCTTCAATTCTCCTTAAGAATTACTTACTCTCTCTTCAAAAATTTAGGGTTTTTCTTCCTTAAGAAGACGTAGGTGACTTAGGGTTAGGTATGAATCAACGATTTTGGTTCAACTATATTGTCGCTTAAACCTTCCCTTTCTCTGATTGGATGCATGTAATGCATAGGGATTCATATTTAAGATTCATCCTTATTAACAAAGATCATAAAACAATCTTTAAGTTGACTCAAAAATGGTTTACATAGTAGTTTATGCCAATACAAACAACTATGTCAAAACTGTTTTACTCAGCATTTGAAGTCCCTAGTGCTCGACACTAACTATAACTTCAATGTTGTCACTCAGCATCTGAATGACTTGGTACACACTACTTCCTTAGTACTTGAATCACTTGGCACATACTATTTTCTTGACATTTGAGTAACTCAGCATTTGAGTGGCTTGACACTCACTATTTACCGGACATGTTATATCTTATATGTTCTTCTTGACATATTTTACATCTTTGGCATGAACTAAGTAAATGACTTATAATGACTTAAGTGTATAAACACTCACTTGTCAAAACCAATTTGAGATCAACATTATGTACCTTTCATATATCTCATTATCCTTTTCACTACCATCATGTGATTTTCCTTAGGATTTTCTAAATATATAGAAACTATCCCAACTACTAGTGCAATATCAAGTGTACTATGAACAACATATTGCCATTTTCCAATCATTGATCTATATAATTTCTAGTTCACATCATTAGATTCATCATTCTTAGATAACTTATGTCTTGTAGACATAGGTGTGCTCACTGGTCTTGAATCTTCCATTCCAAAAGTCTTTAGTATCTCCTTGATGTATTTGGACTGAGTGACAAAAATACCAAACTTCATTGGATATAGTTGCAATCCAACAAAGAATTTAATTTCACCACACATAGTCACCTCAAATTCCTTCTTCATTTCATCAGTAGATGATTTTCAAAGTGCTTCTTTTCCTCCAAATATAATATTATCAACAAAATTTTTAGATTGCAGTACTTCATTGTTCTTACCAATCTTCAAATATAGATTATTGTTGTCATTTGTTCTTTCAAAATTAATCTTCAACAAATAATTATACAGTCTTTCATACCATGCTCTTGGGGCTTGTTTCAATCCATAAAGAGCTTTGTTCAATTTACATACCATATTTTTCTTATCTAGATCCACAAATCCTTCAAGATTTTCAATGTACACTTCTTCCTCAAGTGTACCATTCAGAAATGTGGATTTGACATCCATCTGATATACCTTGAAATTCTTGTAGGTTAAATATACAAGAAGGATTATGACTCCTTCAAGTCTTGCCATAGGAGAAAAAGTTTCTCCATAATCAATTCCTTCTTGAGCATATCCTTTGCATACTAGTTTTGGCTTGTTCCTTATAACTTCACCATTTTCATTGAGTTTGTTTCTGAAAACCCATTTTATTCCAATAATATTTTTTTCTTTAGGTCTTGGCACTAGGGACCAAGTATTGTTCATCTCAATCTGTTCAATTTCCTCATTCATTGCTTGAACACAATCTTCATTGTTTAGAGCATCGTTTATTTATTTGGGCTCAAATTCACAAACTAAGCATGTATCATCTTTGAGTCTTTTTCTTGTTGTAACACTTGATTCAACATCACCTATGATTTGTTTTGGTTTGTGATGTCTTCTTAAAAATTTTGCTAGCACACCTATGGTTTCCTTCTTTGCTATCCAATGGCTTCATCTTGAAAGATAACTTCAGGTTCATTAACTCTTGCTTGTTCAAGTTCTGGTCCAATTTCTGCATGCTCGACATTTTCTCTCTGATGGTTAGCATTACTTCTCCATGAATCGACCACTCCAGTCTGTTGCTCACCACCCACTATCTGCTTCTTGACAACTTCTTATTTTATTTCATCATTTCCTATCTACTTAGAAAGTATAGCTTGGTTTTTTTGTCCATTTAGAGTGCTAGGAGAACCATCTTCAACATAGATGAAGTTTTTCATTGCATGTAATGTCACTTTTTTCTATAAACTTGTCTACTTTCACATTTGCACTTTCCAAAAATTTGTTAGTGTTAGAATTTAAAAACTTGTAATATTTACTCTTGGTGGAATACCCTAAGAATATACCTTCATGATTCTTTGCATATATAGAATTTACTTCCAGAGATTTTAAAATATTTTACATTAGGAGCATATCCATACCATAGTTCAAAAGTTGTAGCATTTATACCTTTCTTGAATTGTACTTTGTTCAAGGTATAGATAGCAATACTTACAACTTCTTTCTAATACTTCTTTGATGCATTCTTCTCAATCATCAATGTTTTACATGGTCTATTATTGATCTATTTCTTCTTTCAATATTCCTATTTTGAAGAGGGGTCCTTAGTGCTAACATTTGTCTTTTGATTCCTCTCTTATTGCAATATATTGAACTTGCTGGAAGTGAATTCACTACCTCTCTCAAATCTCACACACTTTAGACTCTTCTATCATTCTTTTTCAAGTCTAGCTAAACTTGAATAACTGAAAAGTATGAGATTTAGCTTTAAGAAACATCACACTCATCATCCTAGAATAGTCATCAACAAATAGAATGAAATACTTATTTCCACAATATCTTTCAACATCAATAGGTCCACATAGGTCAGTATGAACCAATTCCAAAATATCACTAGAAATTTATGTTTTTCTCTTGAAACTAGACTTGGTCATTTTTTCCAACTGACATTATTTACACATAGCACTGTCAAGATTCTTCAATTTAGGAAACCCTCTTAATTTCATCATTTTATTAATGTTTATCAAATTGTCAATGTTCACATGACATAACCTCTTGTGGCATAACCAAAGATCTTCTTGTTGTGCAAATAAATGTGTCTTATTAGATAAATCTAGATAGAATAAGTTACCTCTTGTCTGATCACCACTTTCAATTAGCTTACTATCAACATCATATATCTTGGCCTTCTTGAGATGGAATTAAACTTTGTATCCTAATTTTTTCACTTATAAAACATTCAAAAGATTATAGTCAAGTCCTTCAACCAGTAAACATTGTCACATTTTATCTTATCAATCAATTGAATAGTACCTTTACCTTTTACAACACATGGAATATCATTACTAAATTTAACACATCCACCTTTGTATGGACCAATATCCTCAAATTTATCTCCATCACTAGTCATATGATTAGAAAAATCATTGTCAATTATCCATCTATCACTCATTCACATATGAGATTAATGCAGATCTCTCATCTTCATCAGAATCTTCTTTCATAGAAACATAGACAACTTCATCATCAATACTTCCAAATTTAACATTAGTTTCTTGTTCAGCAATATAACAAGATTTCTTATCTTTTTCATCCTTGTTTTTCTTGTAGTCTTGGTCATCTCTTCTTCCTTTGTACTTGGTTTCCTTTCTCTCATCCTTGTTAGGAGCCCCAATTTGGGAAAAACCACCAATTGCAACTAGTTACCATTTTTCACTCTTTTGAAGTGAGCCCTATTAGGAGCCAACGCTATTAAAGATTACAAAACAATTTTTTTTGGTGTGACCCTTTTGGAGGATTCAATCACCCTATTAGGAGTGGCATGTTAGAGGTCTTTAAACACTTCAATCTAGAAATGCCACCTTGTTAGAGGATTTGGAAAATAGTTGTTAGGCTAACTATGTTAAGATATTTAGTTTACTGCTACAATGGTTAGAGAGTAACAATGAAATGACCTAATTGCTGATTTTAGATCTCAATTTTTGCTCAAATACTTGATCCTTCTTGACCAAATTAATCATTCCAGCCTAATAGGGATATTCTTCTTATCCCTCCAATTCGCTTCCTCTAAGAATCTTCTTATCTTCCACACATTCTCACACATCTCCAATCCTCAACTTGAACTTATACTTATATCATATACATTGTCAAGTCAACTTGAATATAACTTATAACAATAATTCTTCATCTCTTCAGTCAGCTAAAACCAACAAACAAATCAATTAAACTCAATATGCCAAAACAAGAAAATCCTTTGTTAGCCAACCCTACTCAGTACTCACTAACTCTGAAATAATTTTCCTATGTTAACCAAGTGAACTCGATTAAAATTGCAACTTTGTAATCTTCATTTGGTAAGCAAGTGAGCTTGGTTAACACTGGTTCCATCAAGCTTTTACTTTGTTAACTAAGTGAGCTCGGTTAACACTAAACTTTTGCAAACTTATCTTTTGTACCCAAGTGAACTCAGTAGACATTGTCTTCTAAACTTGGAAAATGCTAGAATGCTCAACAGACACAAGAAACTATCTTCATCACCTAAGTGAGCTCAACAAGCACTGACTAACAAAGATATAAAATTTTGTGTAGCATCAAAGACAATATACAATTGATCAATTGTTTTCAAAAATCTCCCTCTTTGGCATTGATGGCAACACAACATTTCATAATACATTAAAATTTTAGAGAAAAATAAAAGTAACGATAATATCCTTAGTTGCATTTTGATTCTCATCCATGAGAACTCCCTCTATCAGTGTGAACTCCCTCTGACATCAATCTCTTCCTTTGACTTTAGTTTCTCCCTCTATCAGTAAACTCTCCAAGTTTATTCTTCATCAAACTCTTCCTCTTTGACATCTTCAAATATTTAGAAGAAATTCTCTAATATAGAAAACTCTACCTCGTTAGAAAATTTAAGTGATATGATAGCAAAATCTCCCTCTTTGACATCTTATGCCAAAGACAATATTTAGTTAATTTAAATGTATCTGATATACTGATTCATATGCAATCTACCCTTTCATTATTGCATCAATTTCATTGATCTTAAAGAATATTCAGTTGATGAATCAATACATGTTTAGTGAGCTTCAGATAGGGGAATAACTGCTAGCTTACCTCATAGATATAGAAATGCATCTTTAGGTAATGGCTTGGCGAATACATATACAATTTTTTCTTTGGTATTCACATATTCCAATCTCACCTCTTTTTCTTTCACCAATTCTCTCAAAAAATGATATTTTATTGCAACATGCTTGGTCTTGGTATGCATCAAATGATTTTTTGATATATTTATTGCATTGGTGTTATTACAGAAGATAACCATTGGATCCTTGATTTCTACCTTCACACCTACTCAAAGTTTCTTGAACCAAATAATATTAGAACATTTGATTGTTGTTGTAACATACTCTTCCTTTCTTGTAGATTGAGAGATGCAATTTTGCTTCTTACTTTTTCAAGACACTAGTCTCATACCAAGAAAGAATGCTCCATCACTAGTGCTCTTCTTATCATCAACACTTCCTGCCCAATCTACATTAGTGAAGGCTTTCAAATCTAAGTTGCCTCCTTTCTTGTACAATAATCCATAATTTTCAGTACCCTTTAGACACCTCATGATTCTCTTTATTTCCATCATATGATTTTTTTTAATATTAACTAAAATTATTGCCATCAAACCAAATACAAGAGCAATATCAAGTCTACTATGTACTACATACATTTTCCAATCATAGATCTATATGTGAATTGATCTACCTCCTTGCAATAATCATTTTTGGAAAGCTTATGTCCTATAAACATAGGTGTTTCAACTGGTGTTGAATCCTCCATTCAAAACTTCTTCAGTATTTCCTTGATATACTTAGATTAAGTAATGTAGATACCATCTTTCTTCTATTGAATCTACAAGCTAACAAAGAATTTGATTTCTCCAAACATTGACATCTCAAATTCCTTACTCATTTTCTCTAAAAAATATTTGCACAATTCATCATTTTTAGTAAAATAATGTATCATTCACAAAGATTTATGCCAACACAGTCTTCTTATTTGGTCCTTCTTTGATGTATAGGCTGTTGTTGTCATTTGTCCTTTGAAAATCAATCTTTGCCAAATAATTATGAAATCTTTCATACCAAGCTCTGGGAGCTTTCTTGCGACCATATAATGCTTTGTGTAGTCTACAAACCATATCCTTTTTTCTAGGATATACAAAACCTTTAGGCTAATCTATGTAGACTTCTTCTTCTAAAATTCCATTCAATAATGTACATTTCATAGCCATCTGATACACTTTAAATCCTTTATGTGCAACATAAGCAAGTATAGTCCTAACACCTTATAATCTTGCAATAGGAGAATTGTTTTAACCATAATCAATACCTTCCTCTTGAGAATAACCTTTGCATACTAACCTTGCTTTGTTTCTTGAAACTTCTCCATCTTCATTTAGCTTATTTCTAAACACCCTCTTAGTGCTAATTACATTCTTATCCTTGGGTCTAGGAACAAGAGTCCAAGTCTTATTCCTTTCTATCTGTTCTATCTCTTCATTCATTGCTTCAATCCAACTTTCATTATCCAAAGAATCTTTAACTATTCTAGGTTCAAATTTAGTAAGAAAACATGTACCTTTCAATTTGTTCCTTGTCATTGTACCTTTTTTTCTTGTCTCCAATGATGTTCTCAAGTGCATGGGTCCTTTTGACATATCTTGCAAGTATAAGTACTTTGGATTTACATCTTGTTCCACTTGCCTTACCATGATCTTCTATAGCATGCTCAGGGCCCATTGTCTATGACTTGGGTCCTTCAAAATCAGACTTTGGTTGCATTGGCTGCAACTTGGTAGCTTCTAACTATGACTTCAGTCCTTTAGACTGTGATTGGTTGTATTGGCAGCAACTTGGGTGCTTCTGGAGATTTTGGGGACTCAAGAGGTGAAGTCTACTTACTTCCAATTGGATTAGGCAATGTATCAGGTTCAAAGTAAATAAACTTTTTGTAGTCTTTAGGTTCTTTATTGTTCTCTTCTTCACTCTTTTCTACAAACTCATCTATCTTCATATGTGCACTTTCTATGATTGTATAAGTGGTTAAATTTAAACATTTTTACGCTTTACTTCTGCTGGAGTATCTTTGGAATATGCCTTCATCACTTTTGATATAAAATTTACCTTTCTTATTCTCCTTCAAGGTATAATATTTTCTACCAAATACTTTCAAGTAACTTACATTAGGTTTATAGCCATACCATAGTTCATAAGGAGTATGATTTGAGTCTTTCTTCAACTGTACTCTATTTAAGGTATGAACTACCATATTGATTACTTCCTTCTAGTATTTGATTGCAATATTATTTTCTATCATCAAGGTTCTTGCACAATCCATTATTGATTTGTTGCTTCTTTCTACTATACTATTATGCTAAGGTGTCCCAGGGGCTGATACTTGTCTTTTTATTCCTTTCTTATTGTAGCATTCATTGAATTCATTGGAAATCAATTCTCCTCCTTTGTCTAATCTCAAACATTTTAGCTTCTTTCCTATTCCCTTTTCTACTCTAGCTAGATACCACTTGAATTTTTGAAAATATTTAGACTTATCTTTCAAATACATTACTGTCATCATCCTAGAATAATCATCAATAAATAAAATGAATTACTTATCCCCACTATAGCTCTCTATGCCAATAGGTCCACAAAGGTCTGTATGAACCAATTCCAAGATTTCTACAAAATGATAATTCTTGCTCTTGAAACTTGTCTTGGCCATCTTACGAATTTGACAATTCTTCCACATGCCCATATAAGGTTTCCTTAGACTAGGAATACCTCGTACACTTCTTTTTTTTGCTTATCTTGATCAGGTTATCAAAGTTCACATGAAACAATATTTTATGCCATAACTATCTTTCTTCTGCTTGAGCAATGAAACATGAACTTTCACTTAGAACTAGGTAGAATAAGTTACCTTTTGTTTGATTACTAAACCTAACTAGATTTCAATTTCCATCTAGCAGCTTGGCCTTCCCATTCATGAATTCTACCTTGAATCCAATGTTATTCAACTGTGCCACACTCAGTAGATTATGTTTTAGTCCTTCAACCCAATAAGAATTATCACATCTGAGTTCATTGGTTAGATAAATACAACCTTTTCCTTTTATGCAACATGGTTCATTGTTTCCAAATCTTACACTTCCACCATCATAGTGTTCCATATGTTCAAATTTTGTTTTATCACCATTCATATGATTAGAACAACCACTATCAATAATCCATGTATCATTTTTGCTAACATGAGAAATAAGTGTCATTTTATCTTCTTCATCATCAAATTCATCTTTTATAGAAATATAAACAATCTCATCATCATCACTACTATCAGAATCTTTAGGCATGAACTAGGACTTCTTACCTTTATCCTTGTAGTCCTTGTAGTTTTTGAAATCCTTCTTTCCTTTACACTTTTTTTTTCTTCTTTCCGTCTTTGGCTTCTCTATTTGGACACCTTGTAGCAATGTGACCAATTTCTTCACAAGAAAAACAAATTAGAGGAATTTTACCTTTGTACTTTCTTTTGCCTTTAGGATATCTTCTTGCAAGCAGTGCTTCAATGGCTTCAAGATCATTATTAGAACTATCTTCTTCTTCACTTTCAGATTGTTTTCCTTTGGACTTTGCAACTTTCTTCTTGAGTGACAAGTTGGCTTTAAATGAAAAGTCAAGATTGCTAGAACTAGGAACATAATTACCATAGTTATCTAGCTCAAATGTCATCAACCTTCCCACTAGAGCATCCAAATTTATCTTATTATTAGGATCACATCTCATCTCTTGAATAGATGACACTCTAATTGCATAGATAGGAAGAAGGGTTCTTAGTACCTTTCTAACTATTGTCGCATCATTAATTTTCCCTCCAGAGGCTTTGATTGCACTAACACTAGCTTTTATTCTCTTAACATATTTTGTAATGTTTTCATCTTCTCTCATCTTCATCTAATCAAATTGACCTCTCACTCTTTTTTCCTTGGCTCTTCTCACATTATCATCACCTCCATAGATATATTTTAGTTTGGTCTACATCTCATGAGCAATAACACACCCTTTGACTTCATCAAATTCAGCATAGTTAAGAGTGGATGCAATGTCAATCATCATAATGTTTTGATTCTTCTTTTCAACAATCTCCTCCACAATCAAAGTTCTAGTAGGAGCTTTATGTTGGGTATTCAAATATTTCAAACCTGGATCACTAATGGTTGTGAGATGTAGCTTCAAAAGTTCCTACCATGCGTCAAAGTTATCTTTGTTCAACTTGGAAATCTCTCTTCTATAAGACATCTTGATCTTTAACTTAGTTCCTAGAAAACTTCTCTCCAAACACCAAAAGCTCTAATAACAATTGCTGGAAATAGAAGAGGATCAACTAAGAGGGGAGGGGTGAATTAGTTACCAGAAAAATAAATCCTAGATCCCTTAGATGTCAATACAAAACATATACTCTACTAAAACTGTTGTCACTCGGTTAACACATAGGAACTTGATTAACACTTAAAATATGTTATAACTCAAGAAGCACTATAATATCAACTATAGCTTGAAAAATACTTAACATAAAAATCTTAAGATATTAAGTATGATTAACCTTAATTAACTTAGTTTCATACCCATAGAATAAATAACATGAACACAAGTGACACCAAGATTTAATGTGGAAACTCAATTTGGAAAAAATCACCATTTGTAACTAGTTGTTATTTTTCACTCTTCTAAAGTGAGCCCTATTAGGAGCCAACCCTATTAAAGGTTAAAAAACACACTATTAGGTGTGACCTTGTTAAAAGATTGAATCATCCTATTAGGAGTGGCATTGTTAGAGGTCTTTAGACACTTCAATCTAGAAATGCCACCTTGTTAGAGGATTTGGCAAATAGATGTTAGGATAACTCTATTAAGAGATTTAGTTAATTTCCATAATGGTTAGAAAGTAACAATGAAATGACCTAATTGCTGATACAATTGTATTGTTGATTTCAGATCTCAATTCTGGCTTGAATACTTGATCCTTCCTGATCAGATTAATCATTGCAGCCCAACAAAGATATTCTTCTTATCCTTCTAATTTTATTTCTCTAAGCATCTTCTTATCTTCCACACATTCTCACACATCTTCAATCCTCAACTTGACCTTATACTTATATCATATACATTATCAAGTCAGCTTGAATATAACTTCTAACAATAATTCTTCATCTCTTCAGTCAGCTAGAACTAACAAAAAAATCCATTAAACTTAATATGCCAAAACAAGAAATCCTTTCTTAGCCAACCCTACTTAGTAGTCACTAAGTATTAAATGATTTTCTTGTGTTAACCAAGTGAACTCGACTAATGCTGCAACTTTGTAATCTTCCTTTGGTAACTGAGTGATCTCAGTTAACACTTGTTACATCAAACTTTTTGTTTGTTAACTGAGTGAGCTTGGTTAACATTGAACTTTTGCAAACTTCTCTTTAGTTCCCAAGTGAAATCAGTAGACACTATCTTTTGAACTTTGCAAACACTAGAATGCTTGGCAGGCATAGGAAACTATCTTCATCACCTGAGTGAGCTTAGTAGATACTAAATAGCAAAGATATAACATTTTGTGTAACATCAAAGACAATATACAATTGATCCATTGTTTTCAATACTATTAAGTCCTTCAAATGACTGTTAGATCAACCTTTGATTAAAAGGATTTCAATACAAATTGTTTCCAATGATTAGAAGGAAAATAGAAGGGTTTTGATCTATATGTTTACAACTCATCTTTGTAGGTTCAATTAAATTTTCAATTCCTGTGTCGATTCTATGATAAGTCCCCTTGTAAACTTGCTTGAGAACTCTTCAAGTCATCATCCCTCTTCACATCAAAACTTAAACCTTTTGCTCAAATTTACTTATTAGCTTCAACAGCATATGCACAAATGATTCCTTCTACTTCACTCTCACACCTGAATACTTGTTTTCACCCTTGTGTGTCCTTGTTACACCTTTTTCTGTGTGCATACCCATAAAGTTTGGCTCTACACCTCCTTAAATAGGTAATTCTTTCTTTTTCATTTTCAATAATCACCTTAGGTCTTACAGTTTAAGATCTGTTTCATCAAGTTCATTGTATCTATTCATATTATGATCATCCTCTAGAAACTTCTCATCCATTGAATTTGATCATAGGTATTATACATAATCCTCTACTTGAATCAAATGATCCAACTCATCAATCTTATCTTCAACACAGTTTCCATATCCCAAGAAATAAATTGAGTTAGTTAGAAATAATGATTCTTAAACACATTCAAAATATTATTATTTGACAATCACTAAGTTCTAACACTTAGTCATCACTTAATCACTTGGTCCCAGTAGAACTTGTTGACTTGACATCAAGTAACTTTCTCAATCGATTCTAATGCTCAGTCAACATTAGATTTTCTTGGCACTTATTGTGGCTTAGTTCACACTACCATCACTCATAATTCCTTCATCTTTTACTCTAGTGCTTTGTAAAGCTATACATTCATTATATAAACAATCACTTTGTCTTGTCAAACGATAACTAATCAAATGTCCAATGTAGATTCTTTTCTATAACTTAACCTTTCCTCTGGGTCCTATTATTATGAGCAATCTCTCAAATCCTCTTCATCAATCAAATAGATATGACATTTAGATCAAATAGAAATATGTCTCATTAGTATATTTGACATCAATGAAAAAATAAAAATTGTTCCAATTGTTATTTTCCAATGCAAAATGTGTAGTATTTGTACCTTTCATGACTTTTACTCTATTTAGGGTATAGACAACTATACTTATAGCTTCTCTTTAGTATTTCTTTGACACATTTTTCTCCATCATCAATGTTCTAGTGCAATCCATGATTGATCTATACCTTCTTTCAGGTATTCCATTTTGAGAAAGGGTCCTAGGTACAAACATGTATCTTTTTATTCCTCTATCATTGTAGAATATGTTGAACTTATTGAAATTGAATTCACCACCTCTATTAGATCTCAAGCACTTTAGACTCTTTCATGTCTTGTTTTAAACTCTAGCAAAATACCACTTAAATAACTTAAAGGCATCATATTTTTCTTTAAGAAACATCATAGTCATCATTCTATAATAGTCATCAACGAATAAAATGAAATATTTGTCTTCACAATATCTTTCAAAAAAAAAAGGCCCACATAAGTGAATATGAACTAATTCCAAAATATCATTTGATGAGTATGTTTTTATCTTGAAACTAGACATTGTCATTTTTCCCAATTGACATTGTTTATACATAGCATTTTCATGTTTCTTTAGTTTTGGAAAACTTGTTACTCTTTTCATTTTACTAATGTTAACCAAATTGTCAAAATTTGCATGACATAACCTCTTGTGCCATAACCAAATATCTTCATGTTGTGCAAACAAACATGTCTCATTAGATAAATATAGATAGAACAAGTTACCTCTTTGTTTTTATCACCACTTCCAATCAGTTTAATGTCAACATCAGATATTTTGGCCTTTATGTGATGGAATTCAATTATGTACTCTATTTTTTTAAACTGTGAAATACTGAACACATTATAGTTAAGTCCTTCAACTCAATAAAGAATTGTCACATTTGATCTTATCAATTAGTTGAACTAATCCTTTACATTTCATAAGAAATGGAACATCATTACCAAATTCAACATTGTCACCCCTATATGGTCTAATGTCCTCAAATTTACTTCTATCACCAATCATGTGATTTGAGAAACCATTGTTTATGATCCATCTATCACTTTTCTTGACAAAAGAGATTAGTCCAAGTTTTTCATCTTTGTCAGAATCTTCTTTCATAGCAATATAGACAACTTCTTCATCATTACTTTCAAATTCAAAATTAGTTTCTTCTTCAAAAATATAATAATATTTCTTACCTTTTTCCTTGTAGTCCTTATTCTTTCTGAATTCTTATTCATCTCTTCTTCCTTTGTATTTTCTCTCCTTTCTTTCATCCTTGTCTTCTTTGTCTGGACACCTTACAATGATATGACAAACTTTGTTACATAAAAAATAGATTATGGGAAGTTTACCTTTGAATTTTTCTTTGCCTCTTCCAAATATCCTAGAAATCAATGCTTCAAGTTCATCAAGTTCATCATCAGACTTGAATCATTCTCACTTTTCACATATTTACCTTTTCCTTTCTTGCTAAGAACTAGTTGTGATTTAAAAGTAGATTCTACAATACCAAGAGTGTAATAATTAAATTGGACATTTCCAAAATAGTAAGTCTACCAATTACACCTTCTAGCATTAGGTCAATATATGGTATACATCTAAGTTCTTGTATTGCAAAAACCCTAATTGCATAGAAAGGAAGTAAAGTTCTTAGTACCTTATTGATTATTGTTTCATCATGTTGGCTTGGTTTTTCACCTAAGAGAAATCTGTAAGATTCATTGTGAAAAATCTAAGGTATTTCATAAGAGAAATTAGAGCTTATGTTCTCCTTGATCAATTGTGCCCTAAAAGAAACCTAGTTTTTGTGCCTTATTGTCTTATTTTACCCTAGGTTGAATTTTAGTCCACATCTTTTAAAAAATTTGAGGTGGGAGATTTGAAAATACTCTAATATCTTTTAAATTTTCTTATTATAAGGTATTTTCTACAATCTTTTTGAAATCTTTCATGAAATTATTATTTTTCCCTAGCTTGTAACTCATTTCTTAAACCAAGGTCATATCATGGTTAGCTCGCATATTGTTTTTCCTTATTCAAAACCCTTCTAGTGAGTTATTTTTTGAATTTTTGATCTCTTCCTAGATTAACAATCATCATATTCTTGCAGTTTCAAGATGTGAAGTGTTTAACTAAAGCGAGAAAGAGATGACATGACAGTACTTGTCCAGTGGGACCTAAGAAAGTGATGAAGCTAGTTGTTTCATGATAGCTTTTGATCTCCTTTTAGATCAATGAATATTGTATCCTCACAAATCCAAGATGCTCTTTGTTTAAAAAGTGTGACATTGCAAGAAAATGGCAAGTGTCCCTGTGGGCCTTTCTTGCACTCAAATAGTATAAACATGATAATTTTACCAACCATGGATTCAAATGGAGATCAAGAATCATCATATTTTCCCTAAACCAAAGTGCTCAAGTTTTAACCAAAGTGATGTTGCAACATGTTGATGCATGGAATTTATGGGACTAGACTAAGTTTCGAGTTGCCAAATGTTACAATCAGTGAATGGTACTAGGTGGTGTATTTTGATTTTTCATATATGTTCACTATAATAGAGGAGTTTTTTCTCAAAGCTGTTAGATATTCAGTTGATCGATGGACGTCGCATTGTCACAATTTAAAGTTGTTCAAAATTTACCCAAAGCGAGAATACAAGAAGTTACCACATATCCATGTGGGCCACACTATGCATATATTTATAGGAAGAGATCTTAAGTGTCTATCTGATGAAAATTAATGGATGTCCCATTCCCGCAAGATGAAGATGCATGGTTTTTAACTAATGTGAGCTGATGATGTGTGTCTAACTTTTGAAAAAGTGATGCATTCATTAAGTTTAAAACAAGACCATCCAATCATCCCCATATCAATGACCAATTGTGCGAAGGGAATCTGTATAAAATCTATAACTCAGTTCATAACTAGTTTAAAAAGTGAGAGTTTTGAAGCGCAAAGGAATAGAGCTTAGAGTTTGATTTTCCCAAACACTAAATTGTTGCGAACAGAATTTGTAGGTAAGCACTTAAAACTTCTATTTGCCTAAGAAATTCCAGTCCAAAATTTATTAGATCAATAGAATGCCTCCATGAAGGGATTTCTTTGGAAAGATAGAATACCAACATAGGAATGTGCATGATGATTTCCTAGAGCAATTGTACTTTTCCACCAATGAAGTAGCTAAGGGAAAAGAGTTCATCCCCAAAATCCCTAAATTTCTGGTTAGTGAGGGTTTTTATGACAAAGTGAGTTGGTTGAGAGACGCAGAGACATATAATGGTGGTTTAGAGTTGTTCAAAAAATGATTCTTTGAAAGGAAACATGATATTCCTTTGAGTAATGTATGGCAATTTGATATTGGAAAGTTGATTTTTCCTAGTGTTTTCTTTGATGATGATTTATTGACAATGATAGAAAAGACTTATGATCCTATGTTGAGGTTCATGAAAAATCATGTGGGTGAAAACCTTTTTAGGGTCACACCTGAAGTGATCAGGGAAGTCTTCATGTTGAACCCTAACCATGCATTACATGAGAAAAGTGACCTAGATGATTTGCAAGCACAATATGATTCTCAGAGGGTATACCTCATGATGACACTCAATATTGCATTCCCCATTTTGAGTACTATTCCAAATTTTGAATCATTATGAGCCCTATAAATGCTTTCCATGCCTATGTAACCAGCTGTCATTTCAAGGCCTAGGTGGTGTTTTAGTTGTCTAACACCCTTCATTTGGCATATCCCTATGTTTTGTATTGTTATTTTGTCATCATGATTGATTCGGTGAAGTCCTGTTTTGAGCAGTGTTCAATTTCACAATTCTACCAAGTGTCAAACAGTGTACAGTAGCCCAGTTTGCCTTTGAATATCTTTTACCCAAAAACATTTCATGAACTGCCACTTTGGGGATGTTTAATATGCATATCAAAGAACCTATGTTCCAATTTTTAGCTCATTTAGAATCCATATGAATAGGTTTTGAACCCCTCAAAGTTGGTGATTTATTGTTTTCATGAATTTGTGTAATTATGCATAATTCTAGAAGGCCCTGTTTGACCGGTTATAACTTTTGGCCAATTGACCATAATAAGAAATTTTCTTTTCCATTACATTCTAGAGGTTACACATTTGCTACACTCTAGATTTGAGCCTGTGAAGAATCTCTTTGATCAGTTTTCAAATGTGATTCTGAATGCAATTTATAACTTTTTACTGGTGTCATAAAATGCAGATTGGTCAGTACCCCTGTTCGAGATGTCATAACTTTGATTCCATAATTGCTAAGATCAAATGGTTTGTACCACTACATTCTACTCCAAAAATACTTTGAGTGTGCCAATTTGTAAACCTTGATAAATCTGTCTGCATACTTTCCCAGGGCTATTCCATTTGCAACAAACACTTTTCTACTGATGTTTCAAATCTTGCAATTCTGAATACCTAACTTTGCATGCTCTCCAAATGCATCCCGTGATTCTTCATGAGCCTAAATCATAGAACTATATTCCCCTCATAGAAATTAACTAATTCCCCAATTTTTGAGCCTTCAAACATCTATTTGCCTAGTTTTCAAAGCCAAAACCAAACACAATTTCCAATTTTCTAACTTGTTTATCTACAGGAAGTTTTAACTAGGCAACTTTGATTTCCAATATCTTTTGACCCAGGTGTCATCATGACATGAGATTTGACAGGGTGCAAGAATGCAGAACAAAGTATCAGTATGTTAGATCCCAGCGCCCATTTATTTGTTTGGATCAATTTTTAAAGCTAGCCAACAGGTCCTATCATCAGATAATCATAGTTTGCAAAGAATAGGGTAAATGAGTTTTTAGTGATCAATTAGTGGTCAAATTTGATTTCAATCAGTTTGAGATGATCAATGGATCCATCTACATGTCGGTTGTTCAAAAGAAAAAAAAAATTTAGCCGGACCCAACTTGGGGCCTAGCTAATTCTATCAGGTCAACAATGACTATAAAAACTATGAAATGATTAATGAATGAAGTTTGTTTATTATATAGTGAGCACATCATGGAGTTCTTGATTAACTTGAAAATTTTTGAGGGTTCTAATCAAAGATCTCTCTATTGTGGCTAATTGCTACTCCAGTGCACTTTATAGATCTTATTGAATATGACTTCTTGAGGTTTTTTATTTTTGATCTTCCCTAATGATATAATGTTTTCATATGAGAGAGGAAACTGAGGTATATACTTGATGTTGATGTCAAAGGAGGGAGCAATTAGGTTTAAAAGAAATCCAAAATAGGAGCAACCTCCATGGTGGCAAAGGCAAATAAAAAGGCAAAATTTGCAAGCTCCAACTTGCATGAGCAGCAAGGGACGACATGGGTAGAAGCCGCAACTTGTGAGAGGAGTGTCCACATGCAAAATGAAGGAGTAAATATGTTTAGTGGTAGAAGGAACAAATTCATAGCATACAACAGAGCATCCCATAGCTAGGAGCATAGGTGACAACCTTAGCATAAAATATGAGCCCCACATTGAAAGATAAGACCACTATGGAAAGTATGGGAGCCATTCACGTCCAAAGGAAAGATGAGCTCCACAGAATGAAGAGGGTGTAAGGAGCACCCACACTTGAGCTATAGCCCACACAAAAGATAGGGACATAAAGGAATATAGCAAGGATGACAGGAAATAGGGGAGCTGCCCATTCATCAGCAGCAAACACCGCAACAAAGGAAGAAGGTACAGTATGGGAAGGAGGCACCCCATGCCAAGGAAAAGGTAGAGTTCATAACAAAATATTAGCACCATCTATAGCCCCAATCCCATGATGTTAGAGGAGCAAGAAACACTGCAACATCAAAGGAAGAAGGTGCAGTATGGGAAGGATGCACCCCATGCAAAGGAAAAGGCAGAGTTCATAACAAAATAGTAGCACCATCTATAGCCCCAACCCCATGATGTTAGATTGAGCAAGGGCAGCAAATAATTGAATTCACAGGAAGAGATAGGGCATTCACACCACAAAAAATAGAGGAGCTCCACATCCAAAATGAGGGAATGAAGAAGATGCCATCAAAATACAAGCCTGCAACATAGCTTGAGGAGAGGCCATTTTCTTTTGCCCCACGACGTGTCTCTTTGGCTTTTTATAAGCCAAGAGACATAAGTGTGAAGTGTCTTCAAGACATGCAAGGCTTATAAAGCCATTACTTCTGTGGTTGGGCCGCTATGGCCAAGTGGATAGTACAGTCAACAAATTTTGACCAAAGAGATGTCGTGAGATCGTAAATCAAAATCTAGGGGTGTGCGATGTTACGTTGACATCGTATGATCATGTGGCTCGATATAAAGATGTGTGATTCTACGCCAGTTGGGAGGTCAGGAGTCAGATTTCAAGGGCCTACGATTCTACTAGTAGCTTAAGGTTAGGGAGATAAATTTTGAGGTGTGCGATGCTATGAAATTTTAAGTTGTCAAGAGATCAGAGGGATAAGTTAGGGGTGTCATGAAATAAGCGGGGATCGTAGGGTTGGGGAGGCGATAATATTGTGGAAGGGGATGATTTCAAATTTCCAAATGCATAATATGATGTGGGGCCCGCACTGGCAATCAACTAATAGAATTTTTCCAAGCGGCATTAGTTAAGTAGGGGAATAATGAAAAATGAATATAAATAATTAAAATTCAAATAATTTCAACGCAAAAGTTCAAATTGTTAAGATTTGAATAAATTTAAGATTTTATATAGTTTTGACTATGTAATTTTAAAAAAAAATCAATTTTAATGCTCTGTTCATAACTCGGGGATGGATTTTTCAAATGGACCATAGAGGCATTTTTTAATCCAAAATATGCACTATAATATACTGACAGAATTGGGAAGAGATGAATTTTTCATTTCTGTAGTCCATTTTTGCATAGGTATTCATTGGAAGTAGCTACAAGAGGTTTTGTGATTTTGGGAGATCCTCAGTGAAAAATGCAGGTTTGTTGTTGCAGATGAAATTGAAATTAGACATAGCCATAATTTTTTCAGATTTGATTTCATTAGTAGCTTTAAGGATGATTTGATTGTTTTAAATGTAGTTGGTTGCAATCAATTTTTTGCCAACAGTATAGTTTGAATTTTCATGGCAAAAGTAGAAGTGACATTCTAAAGATCAGATTTGAAGTTCCAACACAATTTGGGATATATTAGATATTTTTGCATCAATTATAGTTTTAATTGCAGGTAGATGAAGGAAGTTCAATTTCAACAAACATCATATTGAAGACAATTTCAGTGGGACATATGTCAATTGCAAATTCTAGATCCTAAAGTATCTTCTCTTCTATATATCTTTCTTCTCTACTCCTTAGAGAGGTTCCAATTTTTGAAATTTTCTCATTACTATGAGATCAGATTGGTTCCAATTTTTATAACTAGTGAGACCACAAGGTTGGCTTCTATTCTAGAGTTGTGATACCATTCTCAATGTTCCTCTATTATGAACAACAATAGTGTAGTTCTTTTGAAGTATTATTATATTACGCAGTTGTCCTTTGTGTATTTTCTGAGTGTTAAGATACAAATGATGTATTGGTTTCAATGAGATTAATACAACAGTTTCATTTCTTTTAGTTTCATTCTTATTCTCGTCTCCTTCTTCTGTTATCTACAATGTTTTGTGTTTAAGAATGAAGAGCTTAAACTCAATTATAATCCCTTAAGATTGTATGTCTGGATAAATTTTTTGTTGGAACAAAGATCCATGTAAATGCTTTTTTTACATTTAAAGGGTTGCAGTTTTCACCAGGAGGATATTACCATAAGTATGAGAGCTTTATGAAGACAGATGTATATTTGCTAGTTAGATAGGTAGATCAGATGTCTAGATATATGAGTATACTTTAGGTGTCCATGTGTATGTTAAGGTTTAGTTGATGCCCAATGGATAAGGGACTGGTCAGCTTAGAGATTGCATGTTCTCTACTATTGCATACTTGGGTTATGTTGAGATCTAAATCTTTAATTGAATATCATTTTACCATTTTATGTGTTGAAGAGATAAAAGTGTTGGTCATTGCTTATTTGTTGTTACTTTTTGGTTGTAATTAGCTACTATAATCAAGAAGTTTATCAGCAAATCATAGAAGAATATTGACCATTTTTACTATAGGGGATAATCTTGCAAACAAGAATATCAAGTTAATAAGATAAATCCCTTAGGTTTTCCTGCCTTGGCTTAGTAGAGCCTAAAGTGAAGTGAGTCCTGATGAATGTTAATGTTGGCCTAGAACCAAGATTTAGCCTTGCTGAATATAGGATTTAGCTAATCCTTAGGCTTGTCCCTATCTTTATTTCCTGGTATCAATTTTAAATCCACTTGATATGTTCCTTACAAGAAAGAACTCCACACCTTAGAAGAGGGCCATTGCAAGAACATTTTGTGAAGATGGGGTATCTACCACTAGTGATAGCTGACACCCCTGAGCCATTGTTGAAGAAATACTTTAATCCTAGGGCACAAAAACTTTGGGATGGATGAGAAAGATCACATCAATGGATCCCTATTTTTATTATTGCCCATACAATATAATATGGTATGAGTTCTATTTTTGATTTTGCATCATATCTTGTAGAAGAAATTCACAATGGTTTAATTGGCATCAGTAAGGCTAAGGTTGAAAAACCCTTTTGTTGGTATTCATTGTTGATATATGTGTGTCTATTCAAAGGGGCTTCTTCTTTCTCAAAGAAGATGAAGCTAGAATTGGAAAAGGATGGAGAGAAGCTACTTGTTTATCTATGGAGTGTTGACATGACATGGGAGGTTGCATATGCTAGTTTTGTTCGATTTGACAAATATTTTGCATCAAAGATAAGGATTTTGTTGACTAGAGATAACCCCAAGATACCCCAACCCTTACTAGAGCTGATTAGGCCTAAGGATCATACTAGGGGTCTAAAAGTGAGCCATAACTGGGGGGATATCGTCCCTTATTCCATTTCTACCATTTTTAGTGTATATGGTTTCCAAGGGCAACATCATGTTCTTCCTTATCAAGTGCCTTTGAAGGTTAGGATTGTAGAATTTCTATGGTAGGTAGGGCGACTAGAAGGAAAGAAGCTAGTAGGTAGGTGTAGGGGCACAATTTTCCCAAACTTCATAGTCATCCACAATTTTGTAATCACCAAGGGAGGATGGAGAGATTTAGGTATGTTTCTAGATAAATACCAAATGGATTAGTCTCATTCATGTTTTTTTTTCTTTGAAGGTTTTTATGATATGTTTAAGGATAGAACGAAAGCTAAATCTTATGAGCATTTTGTTTACTTTGCTAAGGATATAATAAGAAATGAGTTTTCTTTACAAGAACATAAAGTAAAGAAGGATAAATGAAAAGTATATAGTAAGGTTCTAGAGTTTATTAATGCATTAGATAAGAAATATGATCCCATTGCTGATATTGAATATTGGGGAGATAAGATTAATAAACTCATGGAAAATTTTGTTGGGTTCATGCAAACCCTTAATGAAAAGAAATAAATATTGATACAAGCCTACCTAGACAAAGATGCAGAATCTCGGGACAATACATCTTGCAAAGGAAGGTAGGTCATGTTGTGGCAAGGAATGTAAATATACAACTTGTTCCTTTGTACAAGAGGAAACTTTTAGAAAGCCCTCCCTTAACACCAACTGCTACAAGGAAGAAACTAGAAAAAGGTTCTTCTTCTAGAGCTAAGGAGTACTCCTCTTCATAGACTCCGATTCATATTGATAATGAAGATTCCTTAAGGAAACAACTAAAGAAAATGGGAGGTCAAGGTGACATTGTGATAACTACATCAAAGGTGGAGGAGAGAGCACATGTGGAGCCTCCAATGCCACTCCTAGCTCTCATTGGAGAAGATTTCAAAGGGAAGGAGACTGATCCTATTGTGGAGTAGGAAAAAAAGAACTTTTTGGATGATGAAAATCTTGTAAATTCTAGGGTCTTTATCTAATTTTTATGGAGAAGTAGCATTGAAAATTTTGAGGCAAAGTGTAACAAAATAAAACTAGAGCAACCTACTAGGTAGGACTCTAACATAGAGGAGGAAGTTAAGGCTAATTTGATGCAATAATTTAATTAGATAACCCCTACAAGGGTAAGATAGTTACTAAAAGATGTGGGAGTAATGATATTGCCAAAGTGGAACATTGCTAATGCAATGACTTTTGATGTAGTGAGGAAGGAAAAGGAAACCAAATTCAGAAATGAAGAAGAGGTAATAGAAGCCCATAAAGGGGTAAATTACAATGATGATTATAAATCCTTAGTCATGTGGTATATTCAAAAAAGAGATAAGGCCTAGGTCCAAGAGGTCACAGATTCTTAACATACAAAGAGCCTTGTGGTATACAAGGTGGAAGAAGTGGATAGTGAGCGAGTAGCTCAGATAGGTAAGAAAGTAGTTGATTTTGGTGTGGTAGTGGCTACCAAGGATAAGAACAAGTTCCTTGAACTCAATACAAAATTTGGAAAGGTTATTAAGGAATATGATGAGAGAGGCAGAAAAAAAAATGAGATGGAGAAAATCATCTCAAATTTCCAAAAGCAACAGGGAAAAATGAAAATACGAGAAGAATCAAGTCAACTTTTGTAATGCCCCACACGGAGAACCTTGGAACAAGGATGAAATACAAGCTAGAATTTTTTTTTAAAAAAAACAAGAGTAAGTGCACATGTCAAAAACATACAAAAATCACAAAGATCACAATGGAAGACTTAACCACCATCTCGACAACCAACAAATCTCCAAACACCACTACTAACCAAAATGACTGATAACAAAAGACAAAAAATTTAATTTGAATCAAACACATTTTGAATTCAAAATGTGACACCAAAGGATTGAAGAACACCTAAGAGGGTACCCTGAATGAATCCCAAAAAGTTTGGATCAAACCAAAAAGTGCTTGCTACTTGCCTGCACAAGTTTTTACAAAACCCAGGTGATACTTTAATATAGCATTGGGCAATACTTTCTAGTATCACATGACATTTCTAAAGAATCAGGGCAAAAATTTTAGGGATTGAGTGATACTTCTCTCAAGGGTGTGCGATACTTTTCAATTATTGTATGATATTTCTTCAAAGGGGGTGCGATACTTTCCAATATCGCACGATACAATCACAACGGACATGCGATACATTATTGTATTGCACCATGCTGACACATGGTCACCCAAGAAATGCAAGAAAATACTTAAGGACAAACAACAGATTAAAATTGAGTTCAAAACCTCCACACCAGGGAGTATTGGATCCACAATTCAAGTTGTGAACACTCGAACACACTACATAAAGACGTAATCTACATCTAACCATCTAACAGACAGTAAGAAGAAAAAGTACAGAAGGAATATCATAGTAACTGAAATAACATTGCAATGTACAATGCAACCAAACTAAGTACACAGTTCCTCCCAACCATAAATGACATCATAAGACCATGGGCCCTAGCCATCCCCCATGCATAACAGCCCAAGCCACTGATCAGATCATCAATATTGTAGCAATAGGGATGTCACTACTAAAACATGCTACAACATAAGCATAAGAAAATCTAACATGCTAGTAGTAAAGCATAAGATAAAATTGCAAGTATATAACATCACCTATCACATGCTAATAATCATAATAAAGAATCTATCAAAACTAAGATCATCTAAACATGATATGCAAGCATCCCAATGAAAGCATAAATCACAAGAAAGCGTACTCTAGAACCCAAAGTAACAAGTGAAACATCCAACCATAGTCGCACTAGTATACAAGACCATCTCTATACACTAGTCCTTAGCAGTGGCGAAGGTAGCTACACCTACCAACCACGTGGCACCCATAGGTCCACACCTAATGTGCTGATGGAGATAATGATCCATCCAAAAACACATGCAATGAAACAACCATGGCTAACACACACACCAAGAAGTATGATGACTGAATCCAAGACATAGACAATGCATAATTATAGGTCCTAGTTAGACATCTCAAAGAGCTACTCAGTAGGGGCTAATATCATGGAGAGTCACTTGGCATTGACAAGCCCAAGCTTAGATCATGTATTTTAACTGCTCAACGGAGGGCCATGCACACATGTTTAATTATCTTAAGTTTTATTACCACCCAATGTATTATTTAGTTATCACTTATTTAAAACTTCCTTCGCCAACCCTATGGGACAAGGTTTCCAGGTTGTGAGGTAGAAGCCCCCTCCATATGCTACCCCACCCTACCCATGCTCATCCAATGATGAGTGCCCGTAGACATGAAAATTCCCAACCCAACCCCAATGATCATAACTTTCGATAGTACCATAGAAGATCGAGACTCACAAATCATTCACCAACGTATGCATAAGTACTTGTGTGTGGTGTACCACCATCACGAAGATCAAAGCACAAGGACTGGATGAGAACATAGACATAAAGTCACTCAACCAAAATAGACTCAGGAGGATGGATGCAACATGTATCCTAATGCAACATAAAAATGCAAAAGTGGTTTGATAGATATCCCAACAGATGATCTAGGTCCATGACCCACATTGTGCCAAGGAAACCTAAGAAAATAGGGTGGCATGCAAAATGAGGCCAAAACCCCAAATTTTGGAAAAAAATTGAAATTAAAACCCATTTGGCCTTTAGGTGTGAAAACCCTAAAAATCCAAAAAATAAATGAAATAGGACGCCGTATGCAAAAATTGCCAGCATAATAGCTCAAAACCCAAAACCCCCATTTCAAAAATAGGGAAAACGTTCATACTTGACCAACTGGGTAGAACCAACAACCAAAAATAGAGGGGAACACTAGTTCTCAACCTCCTAACGTACTACTACAAGAAATGGAAGCTAAAATGAAGTAAAAACAATAAAATAGGAAGGTCCTACTTGATGGTAAAAGGGGCCAAAATTGAAACCCACAGAATAAAAAAAATCACCCACCGAATCTACTAAAAATCATGGTAAAGCACAGTCTACCCAAGCTGAATCCAACGAGACCAACCTTGAGAAGATCCCATGCTCACAACTCCCAGAATGAATAGAAAACCAATCCTTTAGAAGAGGATTTCCAAATTAGCTCTCAAATTTCTATTTCTAAAAAGTGAGAAGTCAATAATGAATTCACTTTTCCAATACTTATTTAATTTTCAAGTGAATAGTTGATTATGAAAAATAGCCAGCTGGAGTAGCTAAACTCCGAATCAACCCAAATGAAAATAGGCTATTATCTATAACAAAAATTCACCCAAGGAAAAGCTACCAGAAATTAAATTTGAAAAGATTAAAAGTCCAAAAACTCAAAATCATAAAAAATCACTTAACACTTTCACAACAAACCAAACCTCTAAATGCATAGACATGCTCATTGGTCTAATCACATAATGTAGATGAGTTTGGATTTACTAATCACCGAAAGGTTTAGATTTAAACAACTTAAAATAAGGATACATCAACCATACAGGGACAACACTGGTAAAATATGAATGGTTGAATCACTAACTCCATAGGCCACTACCAGGGATATAATTCCTACACACTAAAACACACGATCAAGTGCAATTGCATATAATATCATAGCTAAAGCAATTAATGCATTTAAATACCTAGTTAATCCATTTACACCAGTCACATTCACAAAAAGTGTAAAGATACAAGAATGAAGTAAATAACCATGGCATAAAATTCATCTCATAACATAACTAATAATATGTCCAATAAACCATCAAACTAGATATCATCATAGATCTACTATCATCTCAAAATAGCATCAACATGCAAATATGATAAATTCAATAGCATAGCAGTATAACACATATGGTACTGAATCAAAATATAACATTTGACCCTTAGGTCATCTCAAGGTACCAATAACAATAAGAGTGTCAAGTATCTCTCGAACCAAAATAAACAAGGTATAGACTACAAATACGAGAGGTGCTACATCTTTTGATTGCTTCTTTCCTAGCTCCTCCACCACCCATTGGACCCATAATTGAAGTTCCTAATACACCTCAAAATCAAGTGGGTGCTACTGTAGAGGAAATCAATGAAGAGGAAAAGATAAAATTGTGGGAACTATATATAGAGTTGAGGACCCAACACAAGGATAGGAAAAGAGACTCAATTTTGTTCCTAGTAGATAGAGTCAATAGTCCTCTCTTTTATTTAGAGATGTCAAGGTTGGTGGATATGTGGAAAGATATAAATAATCATGAAGCCACATTAAGAAAAATTTGGAATAATTGGATCTGTAGAGATGATGCCATCACTACTCTATGTTGTTCCATCATTGACAATTCTAATGATCAGGTTGAGAAAACCTTTGATCAAGCATAGGATCTACTAATTTCTTACTATAACGTAGATATGTTTAAGAGAAAATTGAAATTATGTTTTTCTAAATATCTCAGTAAAAGTTTTGATATTTTCCCTAATGTTCTAAAGGGTTTAGGCCATATGAAAGATAAGGAAGAGTGGGGAAAAGAGTTGAAGGAGCTCCTCAACACTAGGATGAATGAAGTGATAAATAAAGAGAATTATATATGGTTTTCTAGAACTACTGAAGAGTTAGTGCAAGTACAACTATTTTTTGATTCCTTACATGAAGAGTTTGTTGAAATTAAAATGTTAGGCAAAGATGTGCTGAAGAGAGAAAGAGAAATAATGAGCTTCAATTGGCCAGATGACATAGTTTTCAACAAGTGAATGGAAGATTAGTCTTTAGTTACACAACTATTATTGGTGGCTCCTCATGAAGGCTTGGTAGATAAAGAAACAACTAGAAATACAATTTAGTTGGTTGATGTGGCTACTCAAACTGATGACATGGTACCTAATCAATGACTTGCAATAGACACCCAAGTGTTAGAGCTGGGTACAGGAGAAGAAGAGCAAGTGGTCCCATAACCCGAGGATCAAAAAAAGGAGGAAACTCAATCATCAGGTACAATGGATGCATAAGAAATTGCCAAAACAGAATTGCCTCCCCACCCACCACCACAAAGTGACCAATACATAAGACCATTCTATTATAAGGTGAAAGATCAATAGTTTTGTTTCTTCTCATGCAAAATTTGAGAGTGGTAGTTTTTTCCTTTTATAATCCCTTTTGTTTTAAGGACAACTACCCTTTTCCCTCAAGGCCTAAAGCTTTTTGTAACTCCCACTATATAAGTGAGTTTCCAAGGCTAGAAGATAGGCCAAATTTCTTTTTCTACATGAGTCTTTGCAAATTTTGAGCCGGTCCATGCATATTATAAATCTATTCCAAAATTGAATATAAAAGTTAATAGTTGTGGATCTATGTGTGTTATTTTCTAATAGAGACAATCACTAAATTGGATACAATTTCAAAAAAATTAGTACAAATACATAAAGCTGGTTTCCATCCTAGATCTTGTCTCTTTTTTTGTCTTTGTCTTGTTCTCTGAGATTTAATAGAAAAGATTATTAAGTTTCAGTTGTAATTCATTTGAATTATATTTCAGTTTTCTTTTGTTGATAACCTAATGGATTATGTAAATACTTAATGTAAGTTGAAAGACCACTGTGGTTTTAAGAAAAGCTATAATAAGTATGAGATCTGGAGATGAACATGGATAAATATTTACACAAAGTGTCAAGATAAGATCTAAAAGTAGGTGTGTAATCTCTATGAGTTATAGCCCAACAGATAAGGCATTGGCCATGCTTGTAAGTTAATATGATTGGAATGCTTTGCATAATGTAGAAAAATTATATCAATCAATCTTTTAATGTTCTTTTGTCCAAGAATAAAATGCCAGTTTGTACTTGATTCGTCGTGTCTAAGGTTTGGCAAAATAGCTAATTATCATCTCTTTATTGCTATTGAATTAGAAGATAGAAGGCTAAATCATCTGCTATTTCTAGAATTCATGTTGAGAAATTGATTTTAAAGTAAATATGAATGAATCCCTAAGGTAAAACTGCCTGAATCTTGTAGAGTTCAAAGTGGAGAAGACTTTATAGTCTTGTTAGTTGGTCCTTTTATTTTTCTTGTTAAAATACCCATTAAGTCTTTAGCTAATTCTTAGGTTTTCTGACATTGTAAAAGATAGTTAAAATCACTATTAAATCAGGAGCCAACAAAATGGTGACTCTACGAGGGAGTTGTTTAATGTAAATTACTATTTGAGAATATTGTAGTCTCTTATATGCTTTGTACATTTATTGTCTCTCTTCAATTGTGTCTAGCTCATGTTTGTATTATTCTCTTCATAGTAACAAACCTTGAGAATCTAAAAAAATTCCAATATGGCAGAAAGTACATAATGTAAGTTGTATTTGAACATTTCCTTATCTATAATATAGAGTTTAAACTTCCCAAAGTACAACATTTTCAAGTTTTTTTGGGTTGGGCATGTCATATCTATTTTTAAGACTTTTTCTTTCTTGTAATATCATTCCTATCTCTAAGCCATTTTAAAATATTATTTCCCTTCATTGGGTGGCAAATCGGTTAAAGGTTTTGTAACTAGTGCTATACATTTAAGTGATCATTTTAAAATGGTTGATAAAAGAAAAAACATAAGACCATTCATGAAAGCCAATCTAGAAGTTCCTTTATACACTGAGTTACTTCATGTGGATAGAAAGAACCATAAAAAGAAAAATGGAGATCCTAACCACACATGGAAGCCTAGAGAAACTACCTCAATTCATTCACAATATCTACCAGTGACAGAAAGAGAATTATCTCCATTAAATTTTGAATTTGAGACTACAAGACTTCTTGGAGAAATATTCATCACCCAACTACCAGAAGAGAGGATTTACCAGGATAAAACTATCTCTTCTATAGGAGACATCTCTTGTAGACCCAACATGAGAAGAAACCTCATAGATTTAGATGATCTAGTTGATTTAGAGACCACCTCTATAGACCCTCATGAGCTATTGTTAGAGATTGAAACCCTTAGAAGAAAGGTTGCAGAGGAGGATGCCAAAAACATTCATTTGGAGAAAGAAAAAGAAGCTATCACCATGAATACTCTCATAGAAAGAGAAACCTTGCTTAGAAGGATGGATTCTCTGGAGCAACAAAATAGGAAGTTAGAAGAAAGATCTTCTAAATTACATTTAGATGGTTTTGGAGATGTGGAGGATTCGAGGTCCAAAATTCAAGATCAAGAGCGCCTTCTAAAAGAGAAGGAAGGACATGTCATTTCCCAAATCTAGCCTTACAAGCCCATTGAAGAAGATTTCATTGATTTGACTTTTTAAAAAATGGATAAAGGAAAAAAAAAGGTGGTAGGGATACAAATAAATGAACCCCAAGCTCCCTCTAAAAATCTTGTCATGCTTGAACTTGATTTGGAGTTAGAGAAAGAAAAGAAAGAGGGAAGATTTGGCTAAAGAGTTTGAAAAGGTTGAAAATGAGGCTCATGCCACAGAAACAAGAAGGAGAATACATTTTCTTATGTCCACCTGTACCTTAGCATCATGGACAAACCATCCCTCACAAGCCATGTCTTTTGTTCCAATTTGTGGACCTATAGTGACTAACTAAAATTTGTCATAGTCAACACCTAAATCCTCTTCAACAACTACTGCTAGCCAAATATATGCTTTCCAGCAAACTCAAATCCTTGTGCAGACCCAAGGTGAATGGCCAAGCAATTCAAATGTTCTAGGTTTCTAGAAGAGGCCTATCTACATTGAAAAATATAAGAAGATTTCTTTCATAGGCATACCTGGTTTTCCTCATCCCATCTCAAATGATTTAAGAGAGAAAGTCATTAAGTTTGTTTACAATAATGCTATAACTAGTGAAGAGCATCTTAAAAAATTCATTGACATGTTGAATGACTATGAGGTTGAGCATGAGGATTTTGTTATGAAACTATTTGTTCACTCTCTTACTGAGAATGCAAGGGATTGGTTTAGAAGAATGCCTGATGATAGTATTATTTCTTAAGATGATTTAAAGAATCTTTTCAAGGAGCAATACGGTCATAACACTAATGCAAGTTTTATGTTAAATGAGTTCAAAAACATAAAAAGGAATCCAAATGAATTAACATTTGATTTCAAGGGAATGTATAATTTATTTCAAGTAATTAGGTTAGGTGATGATGTGTGTCTTACCACTTATTTCAATTCTTTTGATAGTAAGATGGCTTACACCCTAAGAGATAAAGATCCTAGAATATTGATGGATACTTTAAAAATGGTTCTCAACATTGAAAATAATAGAAAGGTGTCTGGTAAGCTACGGAGAAGAGATGATCCAAAGTTATTCAATCTAAGGGGTAACAAAAAAGAACGTCATAAGCCTATTGTAACTAAGAGACCTAAGGATGATAAAATAGATAAAGTTTTGAATCTGCCTGAGAATCTAAATCCACCATTAAATCATACAAACAAGCCAAATATTGATGAGAATCCTCATAGTACTTACAATCTTAGAAATAGAACAGTGAACAATAATGTTGGAAAAGCATTTGGTATTTTGATCAAAGATATCACTCATAAAATGGGTGATGGAAATAAAGAGGACAACCCATTGATGGCCAAGATTAAAGATAGTAAAAATAAGAAGTGGGAACCAAAAAAGAAAGTGCAATTCCAAGTTGCAGAGATAGTTAAGCTCAATACACAAGAAAAGAAAAAAAACCTTGATGTCATCAAACAAGTGGAAGATCGTACTGCTCAAGAATAAGAAATTAGAGGTTATATTTTCAAACCTATTGTATATGATCATGTTGACATGATTTCCATGTTGTCAAAAACTGCTATTAAAGTCCCACTATCTAAAATTTTTAGGATAGAAGAACACAAAAATAAAACCCTCTCTTGGTTAGGAAGAATAAGGAGCAGTAATATCATTGAAAATGAGTCATCAGTAAGGCAAGAGGTGTCACTTGTAATGAAAGAAAAGGAATACAAAGGAGTCATGTCCCAAATACCTTAGATGTATTTGGATAATTCATTTGTAGCTTACATAGAAAATATTGACCCTTTCTTTCTCAGTCTGATCATAAATGGAAAAACCCTAAAGAATTACATGATTGATTCAGGAGCCTCAAATATTATCACAACTTTAAAATCATGGAAGCCCTTGGTTTAAAAGTAGATAGAAAATAGGGTAGATGTAGAGCTATGGATGCAAGAGAGGTCCCTGCCATAGGAACAATTAATGTATTACCTTTTAGATTAGTTGCATACCCTGATGTTGACTTAACTATGACTATCTTAATTTAATAGTTGATATTCCTCCACGATATGGAATGTTTCTCTCAAGAAAATAGAATGCTGCAATGGGAGGTAGGCTAAAATGTTATTTGTCTTATGCTACATTTCACATAAGGGACAAAGCCATTAAGGTTGATAGAGAACCAAAAGCTACCCATATGCTTGAAGACAATATTGACATAGATGCTACATATTTCTAAACACTAAGGTAAATGCTTTAAGAGTTGAAATCACCATTCAAGAACTTAAGAAGCAAGTCCCATTGATTTCACAAGAAGCAAAAAAATGTCTAGACTCTCAAAATCTTTGGACTAGATAGTTTTCATATCTCGAGAGAAGAATAGTTTTAGATGTTCATTCACCTCAAATTTTACATGTAACAATAACACTGCAGAATATGAGGAACTTTTTCTTGGGTTAAAAGTAGCAACAAATCATGGTATCAAGAAATTGCATGTATTTGGTGATTTAGAATTGGTTGTGTCTCAAATTAAGTAGACATGTGCTTCTAATAATAAGAGGCTAAAACAATATAGAAATGTTGTATGATGCAACAACATCTTGGGGTAATTGGCTATCTTGAATGATTAAGGGATTTTGCTAGAGTTGAGTGGACCTACTTAGGTCTTGGGTAATTAATTTTAATGTATTTAATAAGTATTATAAGCCTTTAAAGGCATTTGAAATTTAATTTCTATAGGAGGCTGACTTGTGGCTCTACATGCATTAATGTAAGTGATAATTTATTTGTATCATACTGGGATACCTTGTGGCTTAGTTTAGTATAAGTGGGGGTAATTGTGAAGTCTTTAGTCATTATTCATTTATTAAAAGGAGGAGTGTGTGCAGAGAGTAACTAGAGAGCGAGTTTTTCCTGAGTCTGTGGATAGAGCACCAAATATGAGGTAGTTTACCATAGGATTTTGATTATTCATCCATCTTGGAGAAGACGAGGTGGTAGAGGAGAAAATTTTGAGAAGGGATAGAGCTAAGGTTTGGGAAACTAGGAGATTTTTTGGTGGGCTTGCGAGCACAAGTTGAGATCTTCCTTGGACGTTTCTACTAGAGTGTGGATCTAGACTAGCTAGGGTTTGGATTGGGTCTTGAGGAATCTTGTAGAACTATTAATTTCTTTGTATTTGGTCATAACCAATAAGAAATTAAATCCTGACACATTGCATATAATCAATTATTTTATGAATAAAGAGTTCTTTGGTGTCAGATATTACATTATTGTTTCATTATTGTATTGTTTCTCCTATGTGGTTATTTGATGGGGGCTACGAATTCTCCATTAAGGATTCTCTTGCCTTGCACTATGTTAGGTGGTATTAGAGTGAAGATTGTTCCTGAGTTTGTAGAACAAGCACTGAAGTTGAGGCAGTTTGCACTAGGACCTTGGGAGGACATGTAGATGGATCTATGGTTGCAAAGATGGAAGGTTGATCTTGTTCGGGAAGATTGATTTGTTGGTGATTTCTTGTAGAGGGTTTGCAAAGATCTTGGAAGATGGCTTTGAGAGGATTTGACCCTAGGATGATTACAAATCTATGTGATTTGGTAGAGAGGAGGTTTTCTAAGATGTCTACTTAGTTTGAAGCTAGCTTGGCTAATCGAGTTAAGGATGTGGTAACGAAGGCATTCTATGGATGTTTGTGGAGCTAGACTCTACCGATCCAGAAGAGAGTTGCCTGGCTGATTAAGAGACTTGTTTGAGAGAAAAGATGGCATCACAAGGTTGAGGTGGAAGAACTTGGTTTTGTTGATTAGTTTATGGAGTCAGATATAAAACCTATAGAGAAAATAGAGGTTTTTACTAAGGATATTCCTAATCTTGTTGATGTTGGGATGTAGATTAGTTTTCATGATGAGTTGGTTGAGTCTGACATGGAGGTTACAGAGCACTCGATCGTGGATGATCTAGTTGCTATTGTGGTGACATGTATGTTGCAGAGAATCTTGTTGTGAGCAATGAGATCCCTAGTTTTGTGAGTTTGGAATATGTTAATAGAGATCTACATATTGTTGTTGCTATGGAGTTTTTTGCTACTGGTGTGGATTCACTAGTTGTTGATGTAGATGAGGGTTTGCTAATGAAGCATTTTGTTTAGTTTGTTCCTTGGAGTGAGCATGCTGATTGGATGGTTGAGATTCTAGTGTTTGATGGAGTGACTCAAATGTAGATGGTTTCCATGTTGGTTTTCTTGTCTCTATTGGAGTGGAAGCCTTTGGTGAAGATGAAGATGGTTGTGGATTTTTCATTGGGCATCAAAGTGTGAGACACACTTTTCTTTTTGCACCGAAGGAGTCTGATGTAGGAGCATCATGGGGTATTTGGCTATCCTGCATGATTAAGTGGTTTTGGTGGAGTTGAGTGGACCTATTTGGGTCTTGGGTAATTAATTTTGATGTATTTGATAAGTATTGTAAGGCTTTAAAGATATTTGGTATTTAATTTTTGTAGGAGGCCAACTTGTGGCTCTACATGCATTTAATGTAAGGGATAATTAATTTGTAGCATACTTGGCTGACTTGTGGCTTAGTTGAGTATAAGTAGGGGGTATTGTGAAGTCTTTAGTCATTATCCATTCATTTGGAGCAAGAGTAAGTGTGGAGAGTAGCTAGAGAGGGAGTTTTCCCTGAGTTTGTGGATAGAGTACCGAATGTGAGGTAGTTTATAGCAAGATTTTGATTATTCATCCATCTTGAAGAAGAGGAGGTGGTAGAGGATAAAATTTTGAGAAGCACTAGTAGCTTAGCCTTGGGAAACTAGGAGATTTCTTGGTAGGCTTGTGAGAACAAGTTGAGATCTTCCTTCAAGGTTTCTACTAGATTGTGCATCTAGAATAGCTAGAGTTTGGATTGGATCTTGAGGGATCTTGTAGAACTATTACTTGCTTTGTATTTGTCCATAACTAGGAAGGCCTTACAAGCTGACACATTGCATGTAATCAGTTATCGTATGAATAAAGAGTTGTTTGGTATCAGAACTTGCATTATTGTTTCCTTTTTGTATTGTTTACATTGTGTGGTTATTTTCTGGGGCCTAGGAAATCTCCTTTGGGGATTCTCCTACCTTGCACCATGTCACTATATGGGACCAGATTGAAGCATTTGATGCTTTTGGCTTGGATGGATAGGAGTAACAATTAGATGGCTGATTTGTTGGCCAGTGTGGCAATCAAACTTGATAATATATCATTCACTGGTGTATCCAAGATTGAGATGAAGAATAGACCATCCATTCCTCATGACATAAAGTATTGGTAGGTATTTGAGGATGATAAAGATATTTTTAATTTTCTTCTTAAAGAGGAAAAATACCATGGATAGGAAATGGATTGTAGAACTTTGGTTGAAATAGTAGATGGAAAGGAAAGCATTTTTGGTCAAGAAATTTTGTAGCTAAAAACAAACAAGGTACCCAAAGGATTAGTAGTATTAGAGTGTCTTTGAAAATTAAAAAAGATTGAATTTAGATGTTAAGGACAAGAAGCCATAAGAGCTTGAAGAAGTAAACCTTGGAACAATTGAATCATCCAAGAAGGTTTATATTAGTAAAACTCTATCTCCTAAAATAAAAAAATCCTTGGTTGATTTGCTAAGAAAATTTAGACATATTTTTGCATGGTCATATGATGACCTTAAGGCTTATAGGAAAGACCTTTTTTAGTATGTAATACCCCTAAAAGAGAATGTTAAACTCTTCAAACAAAAAGAAAGACCTATCAACCCTACACTAGCCCCTAAAATGCACAATGAACTTATGAAGTTGAGGGATGGAGGGATAATCAAGCCTATCAGACATTCTTTATGGGTTTCCAACCTAGTATGAGTTAGGAAGAAAAATTGTGACATTAGGTTATGTGTGGACTTTAGGAATCTGTATATAACTTCTCTAAAAGAAAACTATGGCTTGCCAAATATGGAGGCTATGTTGTAGCAGGTAACTCACTCTAAATTGATGTCCATAATGAATGGTTTCTCTGGATACAACCAAGTGTTGGTTGATGAAAAAGAGTAGTTTAAGACAACCTTTACAACTCCTTGGGGAACATATGTCTATGTTTGTATGCCTTTTGGTTTGATAAATGGAGGAGCTAGATTTCAAAGAGCCATGGATGTTGCATTCAAGGAATACATTGACAAATTCATGGTTGTGTATCATGATGACTTAACAACATATTCAAGAAGGCTTGAGGACCATTGTAAGAACCTAGAATATTTTTGTAAAGGCTTTGGAACATGAGGTTTCATTAAACCCAAAGAAGTGCACTTTTGGGGTGATAGAAGGAAAGTTTCTAGGTCACATAGTATCAAAAGATGGAGTAAAGATTGGCCCTGAAATAGTTGTAGCAATAGACAAAGTCCCTAAACAAAAAATTAGCAAATGGATTCAATCCTTCTTTGGGCAAGTCAACTTCTCGAGGGGTTTGTAACAAACTTTGCTGAGATCAATAAAGCTATTTCCAAGATGCTCAAGAAAGGAACAACAATCAACTAGGAAGGTGAGCCAGCTATTACTTTTCAAGAAATTAAAAATGCCATAAAAAATGCACTAGTGCTTAGGACACCAAATTATGAAAAACCCATGCACATTTTTATCTTTTGTTTCTTTCCACACTATAGCAATAGTTTTTCTTCAAAAGAATGAAGAAGAGTATGAACAACCAATTGCATTATTTAGAAAATCACACTAGCCTACAGAATTAAAGTATGAGATTAATGAAAAGCAAACGTATGCTCTTGTCAAAGATTTTAAAGCTTTTAGATGTTATTTAGTTGGTGTCATTGTTATTGCATTTGTGCCTAGTGTGGTAGTTAAAGATATTTTTTTTCAACAAGAAGTTTTTGGCAGAAGGTGCAGATGCATAAATAGAATTGAAGAGTTTAACATTGAGATCTAAATTACAAAATTGGTAAGAGGTGAGGGGTTAGAAAAGTTGATGGCTCAATCAAAGTTGGATGCTAACCAAATAAATGTTGTATGTGAAGACCTCAAATCAAACACATGTGACATGGATAGTTGTGAATCATATAAAAATGTGATATACTACTTACAAGAAGTCCCACCCCATCTAACTAATAATAAAAAGAGATCTATAAATTTGCATTCAATCGGATATATCATTATTAATGGAAGTGTTTGGTGGAGAAATTTTGAAGGAGTACTCTTCAAGTGTATTGATCACAAGGAATCAAGAAAGGTACTCATTGATATGCATTCAAGAGTGTGTGAAGGTCATTACATGGAAAATACCACTACCCACAAAGTAATGAGGGTTGGCTTCTAGTGGCCAAGATTATTTAAAGATGCACATCTTGTGGTTAGGAAATGTGATTCTTGCCAGAGGTTTGCTGGAAATTTAAAATTCTCTAGAAATACTCCTTTGAAGTCAATAGAAAATCAAGCACCTTTTCAACAATGGGGAATGGACTTCATAGGTAAAATTTCAACTAAATCTAGTACTAGTTATTCATGGATACTAGCGGTGACAAATTATTTTACAAAATGGGTAGAGGTCATTTCTACCAGGAATGCTACTAGTAAAGTGGTGAATAATTTCTTGTTGAATAACATAATAACTAGATTTGGATGTCCTATAAGAATTGTGACTGATAATGCCATGTTTTTCATATCACAGGAATTTATAAAATTGTGTGACAAATATGGTATTACAAGATCAAAATCATCTCCTTATCATCCATAAGGAAATGGACAGGCTGAATTAAAAAATAAGAGCTTGTTAGAGATTATCAAAATAACTTTGGATGATAATAAAAAGGCATGGGATTCCAAGCTTCATATGGTAGTTTGGGCTGACAAAGTAATAGTTAAAAAGGCAATATGTATTTCATCTTTTGACTTAGTATATGGAATTCAAGCAAGAATGCCTCAAAATAGCCTGATAGGCCTATACAATTACATCCAAATGTATGATGATGATATCATAGATGATATGTAGGAGAGAATGGATGAATTGGTAGGATTGACTAAAACTATGAAGGAAGCCTCTACTGGAAATGTAAAATTATAGTTTCAGGCAAAGCACTTATATGACAAGAAAGTAGTAGCAAGAAAATTTGAGCCTGAAGACTTGATTCTAATGTGGAATGCAAGAATTGAAGATAAGGGAAAGTATGGAAAATTTGATCCCATTGGGCTTGGCCCATATTTGATTAATTCTACATGGGGTGAGGATTCTTATATATTGAAGGAATTATTAGGTGACATTCTTGAATTTCCTATTCATGGACAATTCTTGAAGAAGTACTTCTGTTGAAGGTACATTTCTTTCCATGAATGGTATTCTAGGTTTGTACATTTTGTAAATTCTTGTATATATGCTTGTCTCTTTGTATATATTTTTTGTGTTTATTGGTTTGTGTGTTGCTCTCAAAAGTTGTCAGTTTTGTCAAGTGTGTGGTCTTCTTCTGCCAGAGATTCTAACCCCTCGTATGAATTTGTTACATTCATCATCCCCAGACAGAGCCACTGTTGGCTTGGTTTTTTACCTAAGAGAAATTTGTAAGATTCATTATGAAAAATGCAAGGTATTTCATAAGAGAAATTAGGGTTTATGTTCTTTTTGATCAATTGTGCCTTAGAAGAAACCTAGTTGTTGTGCCTTATTGTCTCATTTTACCCTAGGTTGAATTTTAGTCCACATCTTTAAAAAAAATTAAGGCAGGAGATTTTAAAATGCCCTAATATCTTTCAAATTTTCTTATTATAAGGTATTTTCTACAATCTTTTAAAAATATTTCACAAAATTATTGCTTTTCCCTAGCTCCTAACTCATTTCTTAACCCAAGGTTATGTCATGGTTAGCCCGTGTATTGTTTTTCCTTGTTCAAAACCCTTCTGGTGAGTTATTTTTGGAATCGTTGATATCTTCCTAGATCAATGATCATCACATTCTTGTAGTTTCAAGATGTGAAGTGTTTAACGAAAGAGAGATAGCAACAACATGACACCTATCCAATGGGACCTGAGAAAGTGCGAAAGTTAGTTCTTTCATGATAGTCATTGATCTCCTTCTAGATCAATGGATGTATCCTCACAAATACATGTTTGTTGTTTAAAAAGTGCAACATTGAGACAAAATGAAAAGTGTCCTTGTGGGCCCTTCTTGTGCTCAAATAGTATAAAAATGAGCATTTTCCTAGCTATGGATTTAGATGGAGATCAACGATCATCGTATTTTCACAAAACCAAAGTGTTCAAGTTGTAACCAAAGTGAGGTTGCGACATGTTGACACATGGAATTTGTGGGACCAGACTGAGTTCTGAGTTACCAAAGGTTATAGTAAGCAAATTGTAGCAAGTGGTGCATTTTGATTTTTTGTATATGCTGACTATAACAAAGAATTTTGTTTTCTCAAAGCCATCATATCTTCAATTGATCGATGGTTGTCACATTCTTGCAATTTAAATTTGTTCAAAATTTACCCAAAGAGAGAATGCAAGAAGTTGCCACGTATCTATGTAGGCCACATTGTGCATATAGTTGTAGGCAGAGATCTTAACCATCCGCATGATGAAGATCAATGGATGTTGCATTCTTACAAGATGAAGATGCATGGTTTTTAACTAAAGTGAGAATGTGAGGTGATGACATGTGTCCAACTTGCCCAAAAGTGATGCAGTCATTAAGTTTAAAGCATGACTGTCCGATCGTGCCTAGATCAATGACCAATTTTCAAATTTTTGGCATAACATAGACAATTTGATTGTTGGAGCGTTAATGGTGTATCAAAGTGAATTAGTGCCAAGGAATTCTGTATAAAATCTACAATTCAATCCATAACCAGTTACAAAGTGAAATAGATTTTGAAGTGCAAAGAACTAGAGCTTAGGGTTTGATTTTCTTGCACAATGAGTTGTTGTAAACAGAGTGTTTGGCTAAAGAAAGGAATTTCTAGGTGTTGGTAAATAGATTTGTCTTCACACAAAACTTCTAAAATAACACTTATTTTCTCGATAATGATGACACAAAAAGCAACCAATAGTTGGGTCACTTTACCATCGAAATTTGAAAGCATCCTCTAAATTTAACAGGGTATAGCTCCCCGATTAGATATACAAAGAATGAAATTACGAAATGCTTTTAACCTGAAAGTGAAGGCTACCCTCACTATTCTTAGATAGGGGAAAAATAACTATAACATAAATGAAAAGGTAGCCACATATATGACAATGGCAACACACAATCCCTGTACCCGCATGTGCTTTCAGAAAGGTCAAGAACTGACTAAACGAACAAGAACTCTACCCAATATACAAACCCAACAATACAAGACGACCCCGTAATCCAATCTTGATTCAAATATAAACCACAGAAAAATATTTAAAGTATACAACCTTCAAATAAGACATGGCACTTTTCATTTATCCAAAATTTATTTAAACAAGTTATACTATTGAACATTCAAAATATTTGCAGAGAACTAAAAAAGACATCGAAAATAACACTATAAACTTCGATCACAAGTAAAAACTACTCATCCCTATACATTTTATATTTCCCTTCATATAGAGCACACGGTCTACTTCTTTTAGAAAATGAAGAATGAAAAACTAGAACCCTCTCCTTGTCTACCCTCTCCTAATAAATAATCACCAAGGAGCATTTTTCAGTTTAGTTTTGTTATTAAATCTTGAAATCATTTCTCCTTTGCCCCTCCTTTGCCTTTTTCATAAGGGAAAAGTATTACATCTTTATTTAGCTTGTTTTCTCCAAAATTCTCAAGGAATATACTATTGTCTTTCTAAGAAAAATCCCCCCAATATTGTAATATTATCTTCATACATATTATGCCACTAAAGCATTAAAGATGCCACCTTATTATAAGGAGAGGGAATATACATGTTTTAGCATTGATGACCGGGGTATTGACAAGGTGTGCTCTATCCTAACCGACATGAGTTCCATCATCACATGGTGGGATTAATACACACCATGATTTTCAACAAGTGGCATGCTTGGTAGGAGACGCATTTACTACACAAATCCTATCTTGATCTTCTTGACACAAATGATATTCTCCCGGGTAATAGTTTGGATCCTTGTATTCTACCGACTGTCCCAGTATGAGTTAGAACATAATTTTGCCATCTCCAAATTTCACACAGGTCTGATTCTAGTTTGGAATCTCCAAATTGGCTTGGTAGCACCAACCCGATGCTTGAGAATGTATCTTGAGGCTTCCTCTTGTATATGTTTTCCATCATACCCATAGTTTGATTGCTATGCCCCCGATTTGCACTTTGAATGTGACGTCAACAGAGTCACCAAACTTTGAAAAGGGCACCTTATATGCGTCTTCACACTCGTATCCTTCCTCAAGAGGCCCGAGTTCACAGGTTTTCTCATTGAGCACTATGCTCTCCCTTCAAACACCCTATGCTCTCGACATGCCATGATACCGATGCTTACACATTGCATATTCACTTGAAGATTTGAAAGAGATCCGGTGTTCCGATTTTGGGTTGATCCGTGATCGGGTCATGGAATCATTGTCTTATGAATATGAAGAGATCAATAAAAACTCTGACCATCATCTTCTCTTTGCGGCTTTTGGTTAATGGATGGAATTGGCCATTTTTTACTTCTAACCCACACCTTGTAGTTTGCTTCCTTATTGTCATTACGTAGGACAAATGCAACATTACCATGCACATAGATCTTTTCCAATATTGCTCATGTCTTGTTCCCCTAACGGATGCCATATTTAGATGAGGGTGATATGAATCAAACACTTGAGGCTAGATTCAATAATCAATAATCCCGTTGATTATTCTTACTCGCATGCCGCTTTCCACCATTGGGGTATTCTGTCAAACACTTCGCCCACATTCTCCATGCCGTAAGCATCTTTACTTGCCTCCATGACCAAGAGATCAGTAGCATTGATGAAATCTTATATTCTTCTTAGTTGAACTCAGAACGCAACTTTGGAGGTCGACTCTATCATGGGATATGTAGATGTACGCCTCAATACATCCCAATTGTTCACGTATCCGGTGGGTGGCAATGCAAATAAAAAGCATTAATTAGCAAGCATGGTATGAAGGGGAGAAATACGTGTGTTTATTGACTTCAACACATTGGCATCTGCTTGTTCCATGCCACCTTATGAAGACACCTTCATGGATTTGCGAGGTAATTACATGAGAAAAAACATTAAACCCGACTGTCAATAATATGTGTAACAGTTCACGGAGTTCCTCCAAATGCCGCCCAGCTTGTTTGCATTGTCTCATTCATATTTAGGTGCTTGGTGTGTGAGTAATTTTCCCCTTGTGATGATACATGATAACAGAGATGCTATCGGCTCTGTATTCTTCAAAACATTACATAGAGTTTCGGAAATGAGATCGGTGTCGAATAATTCGATCCTTTTACACATGACCACTCTATTTTGGGATTCGGGGTTGGTGAGTCAACATTGGGGATTTGGGAGCCGACCATCTCTGCACAATATACCTTTGACCATTTCCATTTGCCGCCAGTGTTCGAGGTAGGAAATCTCACAATCATTCTCCACTTGGATTCGATTGTAATAGTCTTTTGCGATACTCGGGCCATTGGCTCTGCTTCTTGAACCTGTGGCTATTAAGACGACCGAGCATCTTATATTGGGAGACTTACATTGGTACGGTTGAAGAATCGAATGATAGGGGGATCCCTTTCAATGTAGGAACAGGTCGAGCCTCCATCCCTTGTGTTGTTGTACACATGAACGATGACACATCAACATCAGAGTAACCCGTGTTAATGCGTGGTAACCGTCAACATTCTGTCAAACACTTGGTGGATTCCTAAATACTTTCATAGGAACATACTCACAAAAAACCCACCAGCTCATGCTCAAATTTCCTTATTCTTGACTGCAATTCGGGTTCCATCGGGTTCAACATCTCTAAAATTTATGTTCCAATTTCATCATCACAAGAGTGACTTAGGACACGACCAATGCTTTGCCAATTCTTTTACATCTTTTTCTTCCATTTATGAATTCTTATCAGCATTATATAACATTTGATGAAAAGGAACGTCACCACTTTTATTGAACTATCCATCTGTCCTACTAAACTGATCAGATGTCTTAGTATATAGGGGGCCTTCAATTATGTTAGATGGATGCTTGGATGGGAATATCCCCCTTTGATAATGCTTAATAGTCTCTTGTTTATAGATATGATAAGAATACACCACTTTCTCATAATCATTCATGATAATATCTTCACACCTTATAATGAGCTAGTGATTTTAAATTACTCATGCTAAGACTGATTTCTCAAATCTGAATATCAAATTTATAATTTCGAACCCGTACCATTGAACTGACAAAATAGGAACAATCAAACTATATTGATAATCATGCCTCCTAACTCTTAACTTCTTGAACTTGAATCAGTATTTCTATATTTGGAACATCTGAACTTCAAACTTAGATCTGCATTTTGGACTAATGATCATGTCTTTGAACCTTGAATTTGAACTGCACTTCTGCACATGAGGATCTGATAATGGTTTTGCAGATTTTCTTGTACATTTTGATTTGATCATTAGTAATTGATAAATTCATACATATTAAAAGTGTAAATAACTCACGTCACTAACATGAATCCATTTCATGTTTCAATAAATCAAATTTTCTTTCTAATATTGGGAAATACCAATGTGCATAATTCAACTTCAAAACCATCATTACATATGACATAGTGCAAGGCAAGAGAATCCCCAAAGGAGATGTCCAAGCCCCCAACAAATAACCACATAGCGAAAACACAACAACAAGAAGCAATAAAACAAGATCTAATACCAAATCACAACTCTTTATTCGTAGATATAACTGATTACATGCAATATGCCCAGTTGTAAGGCCTTTCGATTAGGGCCAAATACAAATAGCAATTACAAAATAATCAGTTCTACAAGATCCAACAAGATCCAACTTAAAAACCTAATTCTAGCTAGTCTAGGTACACAATTAGATAAGAATACCAAGAAGAATCCACACTTGTACCCTCAAGTGCACAAAGCAATCCTCTGGTCCCCAAGCCACAACCCTAGCTATCCAAAATTCACATCTCTACTTCCTTCCCCCAAAAATTGAATCCCCAAAAAGACTCCACAAGATCCTTATTTATACTTGTCAAAATGACTTGCAGAACACTCTAGAGCATTACAAAATAGGAAGGCCGACCCAACAATGGTCAGGACACATCCCAAGGTGAGATCTTATCATAAACATCGCAATCGAAATAAATCCTGCAAGTTGGCTCACACCAAAAATGCAGAAAGCATGTCCAAAATGCTGACACTCGGTATAAATAGGAAAATGCAACACATGAAGAGTCACTTAGCACATGAAGATTCACTTGATATCTGCTAGGAGCTACAATAACTCAGCACCTACTAGGAGCTACAGTAATTTGACACCCACTAGAGCTATAGTAACTCGGCATCCACTAGAGCTATACTAACTTGGCACCCACTAAGAAGCTATAGTAACTTGGCACCAACTAAGTGCTACAGTAACTCGGCACCAAATAAGTGCTACAGTAACTCGACACCAACTAAAGCTATAGTAACTTGGCACCCACTAGGCAACTCGACAGCAACATAAGATTAAAAACCACTGTCACTCGGCTCCAACATGAAGGATTGCAAGAAAGTCTAGGATGCTCCTACATCTGACACCCCAGGTTCAAAAAGATGTTCTAATAACTGGAAGAACATCTTTTGGGATTCAGCACATAAATCCCAAACTGGTTCTTCACATATATATCCTCAAAGTCTTCAACTTGTACACTCTTTCCCTTGTTCTTCTTCTACTTCTTCTCATCCATTTGAGGTGTGCTACAGGTTTGCTTTCCATATGGACATCCAACCTTCTCAGAATATACCAACTCAACTCAGCTACCCATACTCAAGTTCCTCCTACCTAGTTCTTCATTCTGCAAACGAATCAAGAAATATTTTCAACCACCTTTCTCCACAGTAAACACATTCTTGACATAATTATGCATAGCCTTGCAATCATACTGCCAAGGTCTACCAAGCAACACATGACAACTGTTCATGTCCACAATATCACACAACACTTGATCCTTATACTGCCTAATCTGGAAATCAAAAAGGCATTGCTCTCTCACTTTCAAAGCATGTTCACCTTTCAATCGGGCAATCCTATAAGGATAAGGATGTCTCACTCTCCTTAAACCAAGTTTATGAACCATCTCCTCAGCAACAAGGTTATTAGTATTGTTGGGAAATCATTATGCACAAGGTCAACGACAAGAACCCATTGCCCAATTCCTCTCTTGAAAAGCTAATCTTTTTGGATCAACTCTAAGGTTTAGCATTTGTCTTGTGATGTACCAAAATCCGCTTAGTTGAAGATAAATGTGATTGTTCACAAGGATGCCTTTGTTGATTTTGTCTGGATCTTGGAATGAAGTAAATATGTTTGTTGTCTCGAAATAACACACAAAAGAACAATAGTTTTGTATTTTTTAGTTTTTTAATGAATGCAATCTAATAGTGCAACTAATATGAGTTCCCATTCTAACAAGGGGTTAGAAAAGCAAATAACAAAACTGAAAGCAAATAACATGAAATTCAAAGCAAATAATGTGAAATTGAAATCCTAACGGACATAAGCTACAAAAAACAACATGTTGCAAGTTAAGCTTTCAAATAAATCAGTCGGAAACCAATGAAAATAGGAGCAACACTTCCCAGAATCCATTGATGCAATCGTTGGTGAGAAACTTTAACAATCGTATGATATTTCACATTTCATCAAATTGCAAGGCCACAGAAAGTGTGCTCATGCAAGACAAAATACTATGCAGACATAATTTGATGATCTCTTCTCAAGCTTAATACGTTAGGGGAATTTGTAAATTTGTAGCAAACACTAGAAGTAAAAGATCACACAACCAGAAACAACACAATAAACCTTTGGCTCAATGATAATTCCATGAACAAAATTCACAAAACAATGACACATTCAGACAAGAATCACTACACTCCAAATGTGAGCACCAAAAGCATAATTTTATTACATAATAATGGCGACCTTTGTTACATATTACAATGGGGTATTTATAATAAATCATCTCCTCAATTTATGTTGAGAGTGAGAGATATCTTCATGCAATAAAATGCTTTAACAACATTAAAAAAAACTAAATATATACAATCTAACAATTAATCTAGTGCTTAGAGGGACTCCATCCATATTTTTTTTCATTAATTGGATGCATGAGCCCTTTACATGTCAAAAATAAAGAAAACATGAGAGAGAAAGTAGGAGGAAGTCTTCATTTGAAGTAGGAGTGTCTGGAGGTGCAAAAATTAGAAGCTAGTCCTTCACTAGGCATGTGTCAAAGTTCAACTACTATCAAAATGTGTTCCGATGCATGGAAAGCACTATTTTTGGAACAAGTAGTTAATTGTTGGTGTACCTTTGAAATGCAGAGCTATGAAGCTACATACCTATGGACCTGCGGATCTGTGGAGTTGTAGAGTTGTAGACCTTGATAGGGTCAAAATCTCAAAATTTTACTAAGTGTCAAAATTAAAATTCTAGCATCTGGGTTTTGTTCTTCTTCATCCAAAAGCTATGTTTGGATGTTTTCCCTTGAATTTCTCTATCATCTCAAAAATATTAGCTGCATCCAAAAGATCTAAAGCCTCATATTTATCTCTTACCTTCTATTGTAATTGTCTACCTCAATTTGGGTGTCAGCAAAATCTTCAAGTTTGGTATCCAACTCTAACAAGGCTTCTTTTGTCTTGAAGGCTTGTCAAATGTCCTCATCATCAACAACCTCCACAAAAATCTCCGTAAAATTCTCCACTACTGTCTCTATGGGTAACAACTTTTCTCATTCCTCATCTTCAAAAATATCCAAGCATGCATCACTATAGTGTCTCTTTGCTTCCAAAATCTGCTCTTGGGCTTGATCTTTGAGCCGATGGATTTCCTCATGTAATGTTCCCATTACTTTATTGTTATCTATTATCTTTTCTATCCAATCATCAATCATATCTTTAGCCCTTTATGGCTTGTAGAGTCTACAAATCTTTACTCCAGGCCCATACCTCATCCATGATACTGAAGTCTTGCTTCAAAATTGCTATGATCTTATTCACATTCTCCTACGTAGCATGTAATAACTTCAAATTCCCTATGATGATGGTAACACCTTTCTCTTCAAAGATTTCTTTCCACTCTTGAAAAGCCTTCAAAAATGGATCAAGTTATACACCTCCCCCTTCTCTAAGAACAATATTCAAAGTCTACTCAGGGTGTTTAGGATCTGGAGAACCAACTACTTTTGCTAGATATCCCTTTAGGATCTTAACTTGCCTTCGAAGTGCTTGGAGTTCAGCCTCATCCTATTCCATATGCTTAAGGACCTCCTTGACTCCGATAGTCATCATTTGTCATGCTAAATCACACGTAGGCCTCCCCAACATAACATCCTTTAATTCATAATCTTCGAGGCTAACGCCTTCTGCATCTATGCCTTTAGGAGGGAGAGCCACTTGTGCAAATAAATCTTGGTTCCTTATGCTGCTAATAAATGCCAATGGCATTGCCTCATGTAATGGAGACTTAGGTTTATTCAATATCTCTACAATGTTACAAATGTCTTCCTCTAAAGCATAGAATTGTGGCTTAGTACTCCTCATTATTTCCTTTTGGATCCATCTAGGGATGCACCCTACTAAGTATCTGGCTTTTGATGATGGAGTGTGTTTTGCTATCTCCTTCCCCTTATCGCTCTTGCTTGGAGTCATCTCCTATTGTGAGGGCTCCCTTCTATATCCTCAATCTCTACGGATCTTGTGGCTTGACCCTCAATGTCTTGGGAAGGTGGTTGGGAATATTCCACCATTTTTCCTTCCTTTGATACTTCATTGGTCGCTATTTGTTCTAGTTGCTCCTCTTCTTGTAACTCCTTCTGAACTTGCTCTTCCTCTTAACTCTGAGGTGGAGGAGTCACTGAGCCTTTTTCTACCACTATAACTCATGGTGGAGATGGAGGAGTAAGATCAGGACCCTGTGTATCTAGCAGCATATGTGTCCAGTCTTATTATTGAGATTCACCTATTGGGGTGTCCTTGATCTTATCCCCAATTAACTCTATACCTATGGGCATGAAATCAAAATTTGACATTGAGAAAAAATCATCACTCTCTTCACTTTTCTCATCTACCCACTACTATACTTCATCTTCCGAAGAAGAGAGTTCTAAGGGTTTTTCTTGAGTGGATGGTAGGGTACCTATGACACTCTTTTTCCTTTGCAACTCTATGGCTCTAGCTAGTTGAGTTCTTCCTTGTAAGGGAACTTGTTCCTCTTCCTCTTCTGATTCTTCTTGCTCCTCCTCTTCATCTCTCTCCAGAATGCTTTCAGGAATAGATGGATTAGGCACTAATCTTCTACTAATCCTTTTCCTTTTCTTCATTTGAATCTTAATCCTTTTCTTATGTTTCTTTGAGACAGAAGGATAAGCTATCTCTTCTTGTGTAGGAGGAATGGAGGCCTATGGAATCTCACCCTCTTCTAGTTGGCTAGACATAATGGGAGGCAACTGAGGTTCATCCTGGACTTGAGTAGCTCCAATATCATCAAACCCTTGTGCACTCTATTCTTGATGTCAAGGAGGTGTCTGTTCTGTAGCTTGTTCTGTTTGAATCCTCTAAGGAGAGGTCCTCTTTCTTTTATTCTTTCCCTTCCTTTTAGGAGGGTGATAATAACCAACTGGGCGATCAAGTTGGTACACTATCTCTGGCCTAATAGGAGACTGGGCTACAAAGGTAGAAATTGTGACTTTCTTTCCTCTACCTCTTTCTGGGTGAGCATGTGCGTGGAAGATCATTGTGTCAAGAATTGGAGCAAGTGGAAAAGGTTTCTTGATCCAATCCTTCATCATTCTGATGACATGCCTTGCTCGATGATTAATATCATTAGCCTCCTCCCTTTCAACCTTAGCATTCATAATGGGTCTTTCACCAATTTTGTCTACGTTGAACAGGGGATCTAGGAACTCCTTGGAATCATGTTGCTTTATCTGCTTTGGCATGTTCAACTGGAGAGCCTTTTCTGCTAGATAAAAAGTCATCCTACAATAGTCCCTAATGCAAACATCATAGTCATTTGTGGCATTCATCCAGTGATCTTCAGCAACATCCTTATGATGGAAGTCCTTTCCTGCCAAACTCTCCACTCTCCTGACATTATCAAAATTGGGCTAGGGATAGTTATATTCTTCAAGGGGATAGTTCTCCCATTCCCATTCAAAAGATGGAATATCCTGCTTCCTATTCACCTAATATGGTCCAATGACCAATGACCATGCCCAACAAGGTCTTTGTTGCCTCTTTATCTTCTCATAGGCCGACTCAATTTGTCAAAAAATCTCCAATAGCATCAGTTCGTCACTAGGATATCTCAAAAGCTTCTTAGGATTAATAGAGACATTGGCAACTTGAAGATATGTGAACAAGGTAAACTTTAAGAAACCCCCCTCCAAAAAAAGATATAAATTATTGGTGAATCTTTCATTATTTTGAAAAACTAAATTATTTTTATCAGCGAATCTCTCAATTTTTTTTTAAAAGTATTATTTACATTGGTGATTATTTTGGAATCATAATTTTTGAGTAGAAAATATTGGTGAATCTCAATAATAATAGGAAGTTCACTAATTGTCATGGAATATTACAAATCAAAATTGAACATGTTTTATCTCATGGAAATTATGAGGATAATTGCATGATATTTTAAATCAATAGTGTAAACTAAATATTGGTAATATACCCCTAAAGTACCTAATATTTATGATAATGAATGGTGAATTGATTTTAATTTCTTTGATAATATATAATATTTAGGTGACTCAAATCTAATCATGTATCAAATATTGTGCTAAATCTTTGGATTTAAACTTTTTAATAAAATAAATTATTGAGCAATTTTAAATATTTTAGAACTAAATTTAATAAAAATGTGGCAATTTAGGTTGCATTAAATCTTAAACTATTAGTAAAATTACTAGTAATTTTTTTTCTAAAATTCACAAAATTACAAATATTCACCACTAAAAAACACCCTAATTGCTACCGATTGATAGTCCATTCTTCATAATTAATAACATGATTAAGGAAATTCCATTCATGATTACTATAATTGACTTCACAAATCATTGTTCAATTGAATAGGTTTGGCTTAGCATACGTAACCACCTAAATACTATATGGAAGTAATGAATTATGATAAGTTTCATGTTTGATGGATTATCTAATATGTGTTGACATAATTGTCTGTATACCTTAATTGGCTAGAGCATGATCAACTTTAAGCATCACAAACTTATTTTATTACGTGATGATAAATAAATAAATAATTTGACTAATCATGTCATTCCTAGTTTAATAGGTAATGAGGTTTAAGGAATATATTCTAGCTCTATTTAGCCCATGTTATGTGATGATGGTTTTGAAGTTGAATTATGCACATTGGTATTTCCCAATATTAGAAATAACAAATTGATTTATTGAAGCATGAGATGGAGTCATGTTAGTGACGTGAGTTATTTACACTTTTAATATGTATGAATTTATCAATTACTAATGATCAAATTGAAATGTGCACGAAAATCTACATACTTCAAAAAGCCAAGAAAAGCTAACGGCCTATAATACCTTGTTTTGGCATTACTTATTTGTAAATGGATGCACTAGGTTCCTCAAAAATGAATAATTGAATTTTTAATTATGTAATTCTATTGAAATTCCATGTGTAAAGTGTGATGTGGAAATGATATGTACAATTGAGGGACCCAAAGGTAATCTTGTCAAATCTTGAGTGGGGAATAGTGGTTTATGGAGTTAGGTGAGTTTGTCCCCCATTCGAATTCGAATGTGTACTTTAGGTGAGTTTTTGAAGGCTCATAATCACCCCTATGACTAAACTAGGACCCCCATTTAAGGCCCACTTGGTATATAATGGGGTTAGGTCTATTTTAAAACCTTTTTCTTATCCCTGGACACCTAGGAGAGCACTCAAAAAGTTTGGTTTTCCAAGCTAGTCGAATTTGGAAGGGTTGGCATGGTGAAAGGAACCCAAGGGCACTCACATCATTTCCAAGGAGGTGGAAAGATGGGGGAGAAGGGGAAGATTTTAAGGAGAAGGTTAGAAATTATGGGGGGCATCATGCTTAAGAATAGAGCTAAGGAATAGAGTTGGAAAAAAACAAGAGGGAAAAGAAAGGAAGACAAGTTATTATGTATTGTGTGAGTGCGGAGCCAAAAACCAAGGACATCTTATTGTGTATTATGTGAGTGGTGAAAGGAACTCAGGGGCACTCACATCATTTCCAAGGAGTTGAAAAGATGGGGGAGAAGGGGGAAGATTTTAAGGAGGTTAGAAATTATGGGGGGAATCATGCTTGAGAATTTAGCTAAGGAATAGAGTTGTAGAAAAATAAGAGGGAGAAGAGAGGAAGACAAGTCATGGACTTAAGAGAATGTAAGAGAAGGAAGAAGAAGAGGGACAATGAGAAGGAAGAGGCCTAGTTTCAAGAGGGTGATGCATGGAGAGCTTATGAGGAAGATAAGTGTTTCTTTTTCCTTGTTATTTCATTTATTCATAAAGCAAATTATGTAATTGTGAGTTAAATGTAAATGAAGGGATCTCTGATAGAGACAAAGACACCATTGATTTCCTTGGTGTAAAGAGATCCCTTGTCCGAGGGTATGGCTAGGGCTCAAAGGCCCCATGATGCCATTATGGTAGGGTGGAAATGAGAAAGTGGGTAAATGTTTTGGAAATCCATTTTGAAATATTGTAAATAAATATGCATGTAAATTTATTAAGTTTTAAAATATTGTAAAGAAATATGGATGTAAATTTATTAAGTTTATGCCTGGTTATTTGACTCAATTTTGTGTATGATTATGTTCATAATGATTTGGTTGGAATTGAATTCCCACTGTGATTTAATTCTTTGTAAAATCAAGTTAATAGTAGATTTCATTTAGTGTAGATCTAGAATTAAAAACCAAATCTTGATTTTAAATTGTTTTTAAAAAAGTATAGTGTTTGGCGAGAAATTTTAGGGACATGACACTTATCACATATGCTTTCACAAGGCTATAAATATACATCTCATCACATGCCTTCACAATGCAATTCCACACAATCTCGTATGCCTTTGTTAGGCTCCATTACAACCCTTATGCCCCCAAGTATAACTCCCCTTATGACCCCCAAGAAAATATGGCATATGGATCCCATAACACGCATATGGTATCCCTCTCCTCTACAAGGAGAGACTCTCCACCCAAATGAATTCCCTATACACCCTTCATCCAAAAAGGAGGAAGGTGGAAATGAACATATGGGGAGAATTCCACTTTGCAAATAGAAACACATGCGTCCATGTGGTGACACATAATATCACAAGCCTTCACAAGGCTATTCATTCCCTATCCTTATGACTCCCAAGTATAGCTCCCCTTATGACCCCCAACAAATGTGGCATATGGGGCCCATAACACCCATATGACATCCCTCTCCTTTACAAGGAGAGACTCTCCACCCAAATGCATTCCTCATGCACCCTTCACTCAACAAGGTTCTCTTCCCTCCCAAGGGTGAGGCTCACCTTGCAAAAACCCATACATAAAGAAAATAAAATAAAATAAAAATTCAAAAATTCCCCCAAGACACAAGAACATATACTCACATTAACGTACATCACAACACATTTACAAGACATGCAAGATATATAATTTCTATAGTATACCAAGAATGAATACTTCATGAATAATAATCCTTGTACAACATAGAAAGACAAGATATGGGTACAATCTCACCAAAATTGAGAATCAAAGGTTATAATTTTAACTTAGTAGTCACTTGAAGAAGAAACCAAGGTTATTTTTCCTATTGTATTATTTATTTCTCCTTAACAAAAAAATCTCACTTTCCTCATGCAAAACTATATTTCGTTTCAAGCACACAAAATAAGTGCATCAACACACTGGTTGTCATTTATTCATAAAACAATCTCACTTTTTTATTTTCCTTCTAAATATCAATCCTTTGGAATATTTATTCATTTATCCATACTCAAAATTGTAAAATTAGTGTAAAATGACCATCCAATATATACATGTTATATACACACACAAAATAACAACTAGTACTAGTTGTTCACATGTATGAGGGAGCACAAAATAACATCCTTTTGAATTCCTCATGACATACTAGAATCTTTCACCCCCTTGTGAATTCCATACACTTGTATTCATTTAATCATAATAATATTCACATCTTGATCAATGGTAAACTCAATCACCATCCATTTTTCACCCAAATAATGTACACGACTATATGTATAATCACATAAAAATATTCAAATCAAATATAGAGGTTTACATAATATCATTGTTGCATGTTTGCATTTTGTTTTTCATTAGTTCTCTACTCATTTCATTTATTATTATTATTATTGTTCCTAGCTACTAGCTTACTTATTTTGTCCATGAACAATTATCTAACAAGGTCTATAACATAATAAAATAATCATGTGACAACATTATAACATATGAGTAGCACATGTTGGAGTTTATTTCATCTGTTCATAAAAGACTGCCAAGATATAAAGTAACAACTTTTTTTTGGGGGGGTGGGGGGAGTGTCAGGGGGTTGGTGAGGGGGAGGGGCTTAAGATGTAGATGTAGACCAGCTTTCCCTATTTCCTATTGTGTTCATATTTCCTTCATTATTAATAAAAGGTGAGATATCTATAGGAAATTGAAAAGTTCTGGGGGCGCTAAGAAATGCACCACTAATTGTATGTAATCTATCAACTACCTCTATCATATTAGGTCGCTCTTGAGGTAACTCCCTTGTACAAAACAACCCAATTTGTATAGTTTGGGTAAGACACTCCATTGCCATTGATGTCTCTGATTCATGAGCTTCAATAAGAAGGCTATTATCCACCACATTTGAAATTCTATTTGGAAAATGTATTTCTACCCACTTTCGTAGGTTGATTCCTTCCCTAAACATATCATTTGTTGGTCTCTTCCTTGTCAATAACTCTATAAGTAAGATTCCATAGCTGTAAACATCTCCCTTTGTAGTCAAAATTCTGCCTATTCCATACTCTATAGTAACAAATAAACTAGAATTAATTGTTGTAAATCATTTGAAGAATTCAATCATTTACAAGATAAACATGGAAAAGTAAAGAATATAAAGAAAAAATAATAAGAAAATTATACCTGGTGCAATGTATCCAATAGATCCTTTGAGTGCATTTGTACAAGCCAAGGAATCCACAAAATTGCCAAAAATAAGTTTGGAAAGGCCAAAATCGGCTATGTATGAAGCCATATCATCTCCTAGTAGGACATTGTTGGGCTTGAGGTCACAATGAATCACTTGAACAAAACAATGATGATGAAGATATGCCATTCCTTGTGCTATCTCTGTTGCTATCCTTATTCGATCATTCAAATTTAGTCTACAGTTGCCCCCTTCACGAGGATGTATCCATCTCTCTAAACTTCCATTTGACATCAATGGAAGAATTAAGGCTTTAAAATCGAGGTTGGAGCATGTTGAAATGACTTTTATTATGTTGCGGTGTCGAACTCTCTTTAATACATTGCATTCTCTAATAAAATTTCGGTGATCGTGTTCATCTTGCAACTTAAGAACTTTAACAGCAACATCTCTACCATTATTTAAAATCCCTTTATAAACTGACCCAAAACTACCAATTCCTAAAAGATTTTCATCATTAAACCCACTAGTAGCATTTATAAGTTCTTGATATGAAATCTTTGGAGGCCATACTTTGAGAGCAGGGATATTGGAGCCTTTGCATGATTTATAGGCAAATGCTACCAATAGAAGAGACATAATAAAAATTGCAATCCCAACTACAACTGGAATTATTACCTTTTCTGAAATTGATGGTTGTTTGTGCGAACATGGTGGCAAATTTATCCACCCACCACAAAGTCCAAGATTTCCCATAACTTCTGAGGCATCGAGTGTTGCAAAAGCTCCTCCCCTTGGGACCTCCCCAGTTAACCTATTTGATGATAGGTTGAAATGTTTGAGCATTTTCATCCCTTTAAAAGCTACTGGTATCATACCTGACAAATTATTACAAGAAAGATCCATGTACTGTAGATTTTGTAGATCTGCCAATGATGCAGGGATTGGACCCTCAAATGCATTTGTAGAAAGATTTAGATACTCCACTGCCTTGCAGCTTGCTAGTGCACTAGGAATGACACCTGAGAAATTGTTTAGAGAAACATCTATGGCTAAAACCATAGCCATCTTGCTCATTTCCAAAATAGAACCTTGCAGAGAATTTGCAGAAACGTTGAAATAGAACTGGAGATTTTGAAGACCTGCAACACCAGGAGGAATATTTCCCACTAGTTTGTTGTGTGCCAAGTCGATCAATTCTAGAGTCTTGCATCTACCTAAACTGGCAGGTATTTTCCCCGATAGGTGATTGTGACCAAGATAAAGCCTTCTTAGCTGTGAAAGGTTGCCAAGAGTATCTGGAATTTTTCCTGATAGAATATTTTCCTCAAGCGACAACAATCCGAGTCTTTTTGATTGGCCAAAACATTCTGAGATTCTTCCCTCCAAATTGTTTGTGCCAAGTAATAATCTTTCCAGATTTTGAAGTTTGCCAAATGTAGATGGAATGGTCCCATTCAATCGGTTTGCTGTCAAGCTTACTGTTGCTATACTTGTGAGGTTACCAATCTCCTCTGGTATGCTTCCCTCAATTTCATTTGACGCCAATCCTAAATAAAAAAGTGAATTGGAAAGGCTACCGATTGAAGTGGGCAAGATGCCAGTGAGATAATTAGACGCAAAATCAAGAATTTCCAAGCCGGAGCAATTAGTTAAGACTGTTATAATAGACGAACCACTGCTTCCACTCACAAGATGGTTTCTCTGCAAAGTTAAATGTCTCAGCCGCTGCATTTTCCCAACTTGGAGGGGCACTGTGCCGCTGAGTTGGTTTTGCCACAAAGACAACACTTGCAGTTGAGTCCAATTACCCACTAAGCTCGATATATCTCCAGTGAGATGGTTTGCCCCCAAGTACAATTCTTGCAACTCTGATAGCCTTTTAAGGAACTCTCCCCAGGGAATCGGGCCTTCTAAGCTGTTCTGATTTAGCGCCAATACTCGGAGCTGAGTGCAATTGGAAATGGCCACGGGGATCGATCCTGTCAAGTTGTTGACGTTAACACCCAGCCAGTTTAGCTGAGTAAGCATACCCAACCCAGCAGGAATTTCGCCTTTGAGTCTATTTTGGCCCAAGTCCATGATAATTAAGGATGACAGGTTTCCAAGGAAAGGTGGGATTATACCTGTCAAATTGTTTCTTCTTAATTTAATGGTTTCCAAATTTGAAAGAAGACTAAATTCAGATGGAATACTTCCACTTAAATTGTTATGGGACAACCCAAGCTCTCTCAAGCGAAAAAGCCTTCCAATCTGATATGGAATATGGCCCTGGAAGCTATTATGTCTGAGATCGAGTAGTCTAAGGAAGGAAAGGTTTCCCAGAAAGGGAGAGATGGGGCCATATAATCCCATACCAGTGAGATTGAGGGAAACCACACGCTGTCTACGGGAAGAGCAGGCAACACCGGTCCAATTGCAGAAGGTGTGATTGTGAGACCAATCGAGCAAGGAATTATATGGGTCCAAAAGCAGAGAAGCCTTGAAATCATTAAGAGATTCCTGATCGGAATAATTAGAAGGCTTTGGCAGATGAACAGAAGAAGCAGAGTAATCATCAGAGAACCAGAAAAACAGTAGCAAAGTAATCATCATCTTCATTCTCAGCTTGGTCTATGAAAACACCCAAAAAAATATTCTGAAAGAATGAAAGGTGTTAATGGTTGGGTTCAATTTTATACGGCAGCGCGTGGGGTACCTAAATTTATTTTAGGGAAAGATAAAAGCTCAGTCACGGGGGAGACTAGAACTCGTCCACTGGTACCACGAGGACGGGGGAGACTAGAACCCGTGACCAACCCCTACAACAAGGAAGATTTAGCCAACTGAGCTAGAGCCCCTGCCCCTATAACATCACATTTCTAAATTAATTATTTAATTAAATTATATTTTATAAAACTATTATTTTATTTATTTCTTATATAAATTTAAATATTCAATTTTCCAATTCTAAAATTATATATTTCAACATATTTAATTCATTTCTGTTGAACTTTTATATGATTTGCACATGTGAAATATAGTTTAATATAGATTTTGACTAATATTTCTTATTAGACTCATATTTCAAATTATAATTAACTTCAAATTTTTTTTTTAAAGCTAAACAAAAGTAGAGCCATTAGTGCTAGACATCACTAACATCACTAAGATGAAAGAAGTCATAAAGACCACGTTTTCTTCACTAGTCTTATAATAAAATTTAGCATTATTTATTTATTTAATATAATATTATATAGATTAGGAAAACACACTTTATATATATATATATATATAATGTATAAATCTAATTTACATATAAAAACTGCTAAAATTTTATCAATATTTGAAAGATAAAATATTATCATTTACATATAAATATATAATGATTTGTTATTTTTAAAATATTTATTAAAATTTATTAAAAATTTATTTATATAAAAATATTATGAAGATATCAAAATTTCTTATTAAAATATTTTTATTATCTATAGTTTAGATTAAAAAGAAAAAGCATGTTTCGAGGGACACCACAACTAACATAAGGAAAATGAGACAAAAAATCAGACGGAGAAAATCTAGCAAGGAATTTAGCCAAAAAGCTAGCACGTTAGAATGGGATCCAGCCAAATCTTTCACAAGTGGATATATTATATTAACAAACTTTTTTCTATTGTGGAAGGTCACCCTTAAATATTAGAAAAATTGCAATTTTGATTATTTAACACTTTTTTTGATATATGAATCATTATATAATATTTAAACCATTACAAAAGACTTGAATAAAATTAGATGAAATTGGTAATTCTCCACAATTGAATGAAGAAAAGGTTTCATTTGCCATCAATTCACCAACATATTCCAGACGCAATACATAATTGGAAAGAGAAGGCAAATACAAAGTTAGGCCACTTTTGCGTGAAGGATAAATATTTGGTGCACATCATTACTTCCATTTATGAAGGATTAAGATAGGGTGCACTTCACTTTGTAACGGTTGGAGACGAGTTTACTTCATCTTTTGTGCGTGAAGAAAAGTTACCTAACTTTGCCAGCATAGCCCTAAAGCTCCATAGTTGTCTATTCATGCCTTTGTAATTACTTGACGTTATGTTTGGTTGCATGAAGAAGATTAATACATACAACTGTCAGCTTTCAAGTTGTAGCATTTATCATCACAAGAGTTTTAAAATTGCCATTCTTCCCAACTCAATGAGGCCCATCGACAAAAGACATGGCTTGACTGACTTTGGTGAGACAGCTCATAATATAGACTCCGAAAGCTTTCTCAGGCTAGGATTTTCAAAGGAATGGAAAGCAACGAAGAAAATTGTTTTATCTGACCTAAAAGAAGAATAGACTTTTTAATATTAGAATGCTGCTAAATTTATTCAATCCCACCTTAGTGTGGAATAGGTGGATCGAATTCTAATATTCTATTAGATAAAATTTGTTTTAAATGATTCTTAATAATAATTTCAAGGAATATTATAATTGTATCAAAGATTAAATTTATTAATTGGATGTCATTTAAAAAATATTTTAAATCATTATAGTTCATTTATAGCATTCTTATAGAAATTTATATAGAAAATATTTTTATGAGAATTCAAGGTTTTTGATATATGATTATATAATAGTAATACTTTTATTGATTTAAAAAAAAAAAACATTTGGCTATTGCAAATTTCCATATTTGTTGGTCTTTTGGTCTTTTTTTTTTGCATCAAGGCTCACAAGAACAAAATTTAATTGTTTGTTAGTCTAATTTTAAAAGTGTGTCAAGCTTCAACATCATCACATTGTTGTCAATGTTGCAATTGAATCCCTCCAACATCTCTTTGAGCTCTACATTTTTTTATTGTTAAACCATTTTTGTCTAGTTGTTTGGATCCATGTTCACTATTCAAAATACATCCAACTATCATTTTCCCATACTATCAAACAAGATGATGTTGAAGAAAGTGAAGAGACAAATTAAAAGATCACAAATGGAGAAGATTGGATTGCAAGGATATTTTGTATGATCATCCACTCTCTGTAGATGATACCAACCATTGATCATTCAATTAAGCTAGTCTGTCTCTAATGTAGTATATCAACATTGTGATGAACAAGTGACAAAATAAATTAATTCATAAATATGATTCACATTACTATTCTAACAGAAAAGGTTGATATTTTGTGTCACCAGTAATTACAAAAAGTGTAAACAATGTAATTTCATATATATATCAAGTATGCATTTAAAATCATTATCCTAAAACATTTGTGCATCATGGTGCTTATCATGATAAAAATAATATTTTGACAAAGCTTTGATAAATTACAAACTACAAATTTCTTTCTTCTCTATTTATAACTATTTATGCACATCCATTATCTATTTGTACACACAAAAAAGAACCCTAATCTAGGAATCAACCTTTAAATCAAAATAAATTGAACTTCTATTGAAAGTGTGTTGTTAGATAGCAAGGGCTACATCTAAAAATAGATTGCTTATACCTTCATAAACCTACCTTCTTTATTTCAAGATTCTCCTAAAGATGCTTAATGTTTGCTTGTAGTTTTCTTTAGAAAGAGAAGATCATAGAGACTTCAAAAATGCATAAATATGCAAATATTCATACTCTAAGACTTGATGTTTGTTCTCTAGTTCGAAATAAAAAATTATAGTTGGGAGCTTGACTTAAATTTTTTTTTTTATTAAAATAAAAGATGATACATTTCTTATATAACTCTTTTAATCATTTTATGGTGTAAAACTCAAAGCACATTGATGTGGGTCTGAAATTCTTTCTCAAACATGTTGATGATCAATCAATTTGAATTTGGGCCCAAATATCAGGAATTGGGGCACCCAGATTGGCCCTCTTTGAAGAGTGGGTTTCCCAAGTCATCTTGTTTGCCCCCATGTGGTTCAAATGAAGAGTTGAGGTCCTAAATGGAGAGAAGTTAAAATCAAATGCAGAATTGATTTGGATCAAGCATGTTAGACATGAAAGGTTAGAAACTTTAGAGTAGGACCCTCATAACAAAGGAATTATATAGGACTGCAATTTAAGATGCTATACTGTCTTATCCATAAGAACATATTTCTTTGAATGCTATAGCACTTGTCTTATCCACAAGAACATATTTCTTTGAGGAATTATGTCAAACAAACAACTATAAAAATTTCTCGTTTAGAGGAGTCTTCTGGATCCCACCATTTATAATCAATTACGTAGAAGCTCGGTCAAACTTTAGCTTTGACCAAATGCTAAAATTGATAATGACACATAAATTATGAATGGTTATGAATAAAGCTACGATCTTCCATTCTTTCTAAAATTTTGAACCATTAGATGAAATAATAAGCATATTTCCTTCTATGAGATGGATGACCTAATATGTAAATTGAATGTTACGAGTTTCTCTAGGAGTATACAAGATCATTAATTCATTTTGAGCCTTCAACCATTTTCCATCAGTTCTATTACTTTTTATATTTGATTATCTTGAACATTAACCCTAAACCTTATGATGTATATAAGTCATCTGTTGAGCTCCTTAAGTGTAGGGTTCATGGTGGTAAGGCTATTATAGATTTATTGCATCTAAAATACCAAAGATTTGTGTCCATGTGTTTGCAGAAATGGTCACTACAAGAGATTTTTAAGTGTGTATTCCTCAAATTGGAAATGTGCTCATATCATGACGTAAGGATCTCCCACAATAGCTTGATTGAAAATCTTCATCTCCAAATTTGTCCATAGGGACGGCTACAGTTGTTAACCTGAATTCCCTTCATGCATGTTCCTTGGACACTTCTTTTTTTCTTCAGAACCTTCTCCTACATCTCCATCTCCTTAAAAGTGTTGACAATGTAGCCTAATCACCAAATAAGAAATTATAAAATATAGTAATCACTTTTATATCTGAATAATTAGAGCTTGAAAAATAGTTTAGGAATCTGATAACTCGCATCACTAACCATTGGTCGCATCCCTTCTTTACATGCTAAAAATGTTATATCTTACTGAAGTCAATATAAAATGTCACTCCCCAAAGAAATAAATATTTATGTCTAATAGAAATGAAAATTCTTTACATTTCCACAAAAGCTTTGATACAACATGAGTCTAGTAATCAATGGGACTATAAAAATTGAAGAATTTGAGTGGGGAGATGGGGTAACAATTTTTCCTGACAAGCACAACTGTACAGTCTTCAAAATTAAGGTGTAAAATAACTTTACCTATATTTAAATGGACATAAAAGTATTGTATGGGTGTAATAGATAATAGCTTACCCTTTTCCTATTTTTGTTTGCAATAGAGAAACATATGCCAAAAATACTTGCATCTTGATCTTATGCACTAGTAAGAGAAACTAAAAACAATTGCATTTAGTACAATGTTGTGTGAACTAAATAGGTATTGAAAGGAATGAAGGAGGAAATCATTGAACCTATTGTAATCTACTATGACAATACTAGTGCTATAAACATATCTAAGAACCATGTGATGCATACAAAGAAAAAACACAATCCAATCAAGTATCATTACTTGAGAGAGTTGGTTCAAGACAAAAGAAGTGAGAATGGAATATGTGAATACAAAAGAACAGATAGCTTATATATTCACAAAGGCTTTACCTAAGGATGCTCATGCATATCTAAGAGGTAAACTAGGGCCTGCTACCCCTATCCCAAGCTTGTTGAGAAACAAGAGTTGTGTCCTGCATCAATTGAGTTGAATGGCATATTTTATAACTTGATGTAGTGGATCTCACTTTAGGAGCTGCCTAAATTAAATAATGAGCTGAAACAAAAGATTTATAGTCACATGCAAGGTGACAAAGGAAGAACCTTAATTTTAGATATCTACATGAAGAGATGGAAAGTCTTTGCAATTATTGTCAAAGTGGGAGATATATACTTGAAAGGGGAGAGATATAACTTAAGAATGAAATTGTTGTCAAAGAGTTAGTCATCAAAAAGATAAAGCAAAGAGGGAGATCCTACTTGATGAGAATTAACTATGAGAAAGAGGGAGATAGAAATTTTATAGAACTATGAGGGAGGTGTTAAAGCTCAGAAAAGAGAGAGAGAGAAATCTACAGAGTTGATAAAAAAAGAAGAAGTTTGATAGTAGCTCATATAGAAGAAGGAAATACATTGATAAAGAGAGAGATTTTCAATACAAGGTATTAATCTATTCTTTTGGTATTGTTGTTGGTATTGGTTTGCCATCAATGTCAAAGAGGGAGATTGTTAAGAAAAGAAGATTGTTGATAGTATAAGAATGTGGAACAATCATTATTTTGTCATTGATGTCAAACCTTCTACTTGCTGGTAAGACAATTTCTTACTTTGGCTTGAATTCTATCATTTGATTGACTAATGAAGAGGATTTGAAGAACATGGGATAACAAGAGTACCTAGAGAAAGGTTGAGTTATATGGTGTGTAAAAGGAGCACTAATACCACATAAGACTATGATGACATAGAGCATCGTTTATCTACTTAAGGATAAACTAAAAGGATACACAAGATATGTTAGGAAGAAGAAGGAAAGAAAAATGTGTGTACCAAGCTTCATTGAGTAAACAATGGCAGCTGAGCAATGTTAGTTCAATCCAAGTAGAAATTTAGTAGATGTCAAGAAAAGTGAAGAAATAGTGTATGCTAAGAAAATTTAGTATGTGTTGAGCATGAGTAAAAAGATAAAATGTATCGATTAAATTTTAGTGGATGTCAAGAAACCTTGTGTTGGTCAAGCATCAGAAGATAGTTGTTGCTGAGTGACAACATAAAGAGTTTGACTGACGATTTGATTAATCTAATTCAAAAAGGTTGATTTCTTGAATTGTGTGAAGGGTGTGGAAGATAAGCTTGATGAGCTAGAGCCACAAAATTCAAGACAAACCATTTTGTGATGAAACTAAGGAAGATTTTAAGAGAAATTTCTAGAGGAAGAACAAAATAGAAAGATAGTTTGATTCAATGAATCCATCCTAACCCTAAAATAGATGATTGTGGTTAAGCAAAAAAAGATCTAAATTCTTTATTTAAGAGGATGCTTTTCCAAAATCAATAGTTGTTGATGGTTTTTGAAGCCTAAGGAAAAGTTATAGGAACAAAGATAGACATGGAAGAAGTCAGATGGTATTGCTTCATATGAGGGCTTAAGGGGTGGATCTGTAAATGGCATACTAAGCATGAAGGTTTAAGGAAGTGAAGGCTTGAAGGGGTGATCAAGAAATTAGAGACAAAGGAGATTGAATACCAAGAAGAATGAAGAGCTGAATAGAGATCTATTATCTACAAGTGAGTTGTTTTGTTATCAAATCAAGTCCTACTACTACTCCCTAACAATTTTATAAGTTTGGATAAATCCTATGGATTAAGGTCGACCTAATAGTCATGAGTAAATCCTTTAATAGGGTGACATTCTAATGGAATGTTCTAAATTCTTCTAACAAGGCTCACTCCTAATTGGGTGATTAAAATCCTTTAACTAGGCCACATTTAATGGTGTGCATTATAAACATTAATAAGGTTGGCTCCTATCAGGGCTCACTTCAAAAGAGTGAAAATTGGTAGCATGTTAATGTGGTTTTTCCCAGATTGGATTTCCACATTAAATACTTGTGTCAAATGTGTTATTGAATTTGTGATGTTTCATGTTTACATTTCTGCAAAGTTGATTTGACTTAGGACAACAACTAGCTAAAGTTTTAGATATTAGATGATCTAATGGATGCATGCATGATATGGATATATGGATATGAATTTGTTAAGTACTAAAAAGTTTTATTTGTACATTTAGACCTTGGATAACTGATTCACCCCCCCTCTCAATTATTCTAATTATTCCAACACATCATGTGTGTGTTGTATGTATATATACACATTATATACATATACATATGTATATACATATATAAATAAATACATACATACATATATACATACATACATACATATACACATACATACATACATACATACGTACATATATCCATATATACATACATATACATACATACATACATTCATATACACATAAATATATTCATACACATACATACATGCATACATTTGCATATGCATATGCAATTTTATTTCCTTGGAAAATTGTATTTGATATTGCTAGCTGGGAACAATTGATTGTTTGTTTTATTGTACCTAATTTGATGACATTTCTACAAGACTTTGCAATCAAACCAACTAATCAGCAACTAGACCCATTTAACTGGGTTATGGCTTGTTTCACATATACAACAAGATCAATTTTTTCATTGTGCTAAGATGTTATAACCACCTTAAAAAAGATATCTTTGTATATATACATACATACATTCATATACACATACATATATAGATAGATACATACATATTCACACACACACACACACACACACACACACACACACACACACACACACACACACACACACACACACACATCTACATATACAATTTAATCACCTTGGAAAATTGTATTTGATCCTACTAGCTGGGAACAACTGATTGTTCATTTTATTGTACCTAATTTGATAAGAGTTCTATAATAATTTGCAAACAACTCAGTTCATTAGAAACTTGATCCATTTAACTAGGTTATGACGTGTTTCTTTCTAAAAATATTTTCTATGATATGTTTTTGTAAAATTTCTTATGAACTCTGCCCATTTTTCCTAGTTTGCATTATTTTTGTGGAGGATTTTGAGGCAAGTCACTTAGTACAAATTGTGTGAGTTTTATTGTTTTCTTATTTGGATTTTGGAATATTTATGCAGCTAGATCATTTTCTTGTTGTGCTAAGATGTAATAACCACCTTAAAAAATATCTCTCTATATATACATACATACATAGATACACACACACACACACACACACACACACACACACACACACACACACACACACACACACATGTGTGTGTGTGTGTGTGTGTGTACGTATTTATATATACACATACATATACATAAAGAGAAGCTTCTCTATATATACATACATACATAAATATACACACACATAAAGAGTTTTCATTTTTAGTTTGAGATGGTGGGCTTGTGCTAACTCTAGCCAAGTCAGGATGGTGAATAAGTTTGGATTTTTTGGGAAAGGTGTGTGGATTGTTTCTAAGTTTTGGTTTGTGTCTTACAAAGACATAGTTCTAAGACCTTAAAAAGTGTGCATCTATGGTGGGTTTTCATGCTCTATTTCTAGTTTGTATATGGATAAGGAGTCATAAGATGTCATGGAGGAGTTAGGAAGTGGAAAGAGGTAAAATATGTCAAGTTGCACACCTTGCTATGAAAGTTGTCAAATGGGCATGATAGCTCAAAAATTGTATATTGGTGTTGTAGGGTCACAATAATGTTTTTAATAGCATTCCTAACTCAATCTAGATGATTCAAGGGCTCCCAATAGGACTAGAAGTAAAGTTTCTCATAAAATTTAAAAAGTTGTCAAGATATGCAACTTTTTGCAAAAATCGTTTGACAACTTTTTGAGAAAAAATTTGAGCTTGGTGGTTATTCCAACCACTTGAAACCTTCTTGGAAGGCTATATATCTACCATTGAAACACATTTAAATGGTTGGGAATTGTAATAAGAAATCTTGAGTAAGTAAATTGGAATCGATAGGAGATCACAGATCAAGAAGAGGAGTGTTGGGGTTTGAAAGTGGTTAGATACTTCAAACCAATTAGTGTAGAAGGAGGAGGTATGAGTAAGGTTGAATCCTACTAAAGGAAAAGTTTCTAAGATCAGTTTTGATGAGTGAAAGACCATACCCTAGCTAGGACAACCTACATTGTTTTGAAACCCTTGAAAGTAAGCTTAAATTATCCTTTTTGGTGTATAGACAATTCAGGGAACAAAGACACACAAAATGTGATAAGGTTATAGGAGCGTTTCAAGGTTGGGAATCACTTCAACATCCTTTGCATGATTTAGAGGTAATTTAATTATGGAAAAGTCTTCTGCAAGGGAATTAGCCTCATGATTATGGCATTTACACAGAAGTAGAGCTTTCTTCTTCAACTCCTTAGACTCAACTCTTCATTAAAGTTGTTCTTCTTGTAGTGACAATAGCTACTACAAATTCCTAGGAGCCAAGGGACCCTAAACCTATTCTACATTTTTCGGAGACATGGGATAAGCAACTACTGGCTTCAATACTTCATAACATTCTAGATCATATAATGATGCCCGAACTAACAACAATAGTAGATACTTGGCATCCAAGCAGGGAGACTTTGCCAATACATGCATGGTTACATCTTTTGCTACCATTGTTGGGACAGTGTATGGAGCCTTTATATCCAACCATTCATTATAAATTGGGGAATGTGCTTCATCCCTGGCATGCAAGTGATGCATTTGCATATGCAATTTTATCACATTGGAAAACTGTATCAGATCCTGCTAGTTGGGAACAACTAATTGTTCATTTTATTATACCTAATATAATGACAACTCTATAGGAATTTTTAATCAACCTAGCTAATTAGAAACTAGACCAATATAACTAGGTTATGGCTTGTTTCTTTCTAAAAAATTCTTCTATGGTATGTTTTTGTAGAATTTCTTGCAAACTCCACCCATTTTTCTCGGTCTGCATTATTATTCGTAGTATCTTGACCAATATTGAAAACTTGAATGTTGAAATGAAAGCTATCGAGGAAAGGATTGAACCATATGCACAAGAACATGACATCAATTTATTTCCTAAAGTGGCAGGCACACATGATGGTCTTCAAGTTTATGGCTTTGTAACTATTAGTATCTATCTAGATTTTTTAAAACAAAACATGCTTGCACAATCTAGAGATAGATGGATGGTTGCATCTTTGGAGCAAGTAATTGGGATGCACTATAATTGAATGAGAGAGAGATTCTATTATAATATACCATAAGGAGAAGGAGCATCTTTAGAAAGAGACTGTATGATAGGAACAATACTTAGACAACATAGAGGATATTATGCGAGCACTGGATGGAATCCAAGAAAGTGTTGTGGTAGGTACTATGACATTGGAATGACTTGAAGTGTCTTTGAGAATTTATAGTCCAAATATCAAGAGGACTACAAGTTGTGCAATTTGCAATGTATTACATCTAGATTTTAGTTTCCATTACTTATAAGAGTGTTTCAAGGTTGGGAACCACTTCAACATCCTTTGCATGGTTGAGAGGTAAGGTCATTATGGAAAATCCTTCTGCAAGGGAATGAACCTTGTGATTATGGCATTTACATAGAAGTAGAACTTGCTTCTTCAACTCCTTACACTCAACTCTTCACTGAAGTTATTCTTCAAGAAGTGAGAATAAATGCTACAAATTCCTGGGAGACAAGGGACCCTGAACTTATGCTACATTCTCTAGAGACATGGGAAGAGTTACTATGGGCTTCAATACTTCATAGCATTCTAGATCATATAGTGGTGCCCAAATTAATAGCAACAATAGATACTTGGGACCTTGACAAGAAGAGTGTGCCAATATATGCATGATTACATCCTTGGCTTCCATTGTTGGGCTAGCATATGGAGCCTTTATATCCAACCATATTTTATAAATTGGAGAATGTTCTTCATGCCTGGCATGCAAGTGATGCATCTGTATATTTAATTTTATCACCTCACTACTACATTTGGGTCTCAATTGTTATAGCAAACCATCGTAATTATGATGGATACACATGGCCCAACTGATAAAAAGAGGAATTGGCTACCATCAGATGGGTGGTAGACTTTTTTCATCGTAATTTGTGATGATAAGGGAAACTGTCACAAAAGTGATAGATACAATTGTCATAAATTGGGTAGAGTCATTGGGAAAGAGTTCATTTTCACCATCACAATTGTGATGGAAAGCTGTCAAAGACATTTTCGCAATAGCAATGTGTTTGTGACAGAAATGTTATGGGACTCATGGCGAGTTGTCAAAAACATCTACCCCAATTATGACAATTATGTGGTAGGAATGTTGCGCAAATGATGGCTAGTCGTTGAACATGGGTGTCACAATGGCAACAACCTGTTGTATTAATAAAAAAAAATTTGGTAGAAAATGTTGAATAGCTGTGATGGTCTCATAGCTCACATTAGATTCACACAATTAGTTTTCATGCAATCATAGGTTAATATTGACCTTCACTTGGTTTTAAGAATAGTTTAATATTCTTTATTAATCAGGGCCTACCATGTGGAGGTGGAAGCTCATTCCCCCCGAAAACATCTAGATTCCCTATTTACATCTAAAATAGTTAAGAAATGATGAATCTTTAAAGTACCTCAAATGACCTCATCACCTCCTACTACTCTCAAGGGAAGTCCATCTTCATTGCTCACAAGAAATTCATCACATAGGTACATCTAGGAATGTCCTCATCACCTCCTACATAAAAAAAATCCAATATTAGAAAATGCCCCCAAAGAAATAATAGTTCAAGTGAAATAAACAAATGAAAAATGAGAGAGAAAAAGAGGAATCTACATACTGAGAGGTGTTGCCATCACATCTGTGGCCATGTTACCTATTGAGTAAGTTTTATTATTTTTCTATTGTACCAACATCTCTCTATTTATATACATACATATGTACATACATACATACATACATATACAAAGATCACAAGGGCATGACAATAAGATGTAGAGATCAAAAGGGTATGACAATGAAATACATTGATCACAAGGGCACATACATACATACATACATACATACATACATATATACATACATGTATACATACATACATGTATATATGTATGTATATACAGTGAGATCATTTTCAAAGTGCTAAGTGACTTACCTTAAGATCCTCCACAAAAATAATGTAGACTAGGAAAAATGGGCAGAGTTTGCGAGAAATTTTACAAAAATACATCATAGAAGATATTTTTAGAAAGAAACAAGCCATAACCTAGTTAAATGGATTTAGTTGTTATGGCTTCTGTAAAGTAATGAGCCTCATGATTATGGCATTTACATAAAAGTAGAACTTGCTTCTTCAACTCCTTATACTCAACTCTCACTAAATTTATTCTTCAAGTAGTGAGAATAACTGTTACAAATTCCTGGGACCCAAGGGATCTTGAACCTATGCTACATTTTCTGGAGACATTGGAGAAGTTACAACCACCTTCAGTACTTCATAACATTCTAGATCATATAGTGATACCCAAATTAATAGCAGTAGTAGATACTTGGGATCCTCATAGGGAGAGCATGCCAATACATGCATGGTTACTATTAACCTCATAATGGTTTTTGACACTTGAGTGCCAACACACTTAATCCTATTCCACATTGGAGCCGAGTACATCATGCATGCCGAGTCACAATAGGTACCAAGTGATCTTCATGTGTCGAGTACTTTTCAGATGCCGAGTGAAGATCAGATACCGAGTGAAGATGAGATACCAAGTGAAGATCAGATATCGAGTAAAGATCAGATACCGAGTGAAGATTAGATGCCGAGTGAAGTATAAGTGTCAAACAATACAAGGTGCCGAGTGTTAACAAGTGCCGAGCTATATAAGGTGCTAAGTGATATAGTTTTGTTAAGGTGCCGAGCTATCCAGGAAACAGTATGTGCCAAGTATCAGCAACACTTCAGGAGCCAAGTAACTCAGTAGATCAGCATAAGAGTTTGTAATTGCACAAACTATGATGCAAATAGTTTTTACAGCCGACATAAGGTAAATCTTGAAGGATTTAATGATGAGATCGAATCTTTTATTTTTCCTATGCAATCTACATGCAGCCAATAAGAAAAATGACGAAGGCATGCAACCAATAGAAGAAGTGCAAACCATAAGCGGAAAATGAAGATTGAATATGGATCATAGATCCATACCTAACACTAAATTCTCAAATGTCTTTATAAGGAAGACAAAATTTCATTGTAAAAGAGGAGAGAGGTGTGAGAAGACATACAAGGGTGTACAAGGAATTCTATTTTTAGAAGCGAGGTTTATCAGATCATACAAGGATCAAGATCAGAGAAAGCGGAACAGGTGCTTGAATTCAACAATCAAGGATTGTAATCTATCAGGTTCATGATACTTAATACTCTCTAACAATTGTATTAGAATGAAAATCCTATGGTGATAGGTTAGCTTAACAACTATTTTGTAAAATCCTTTAATCAGGTGATTAAATCTTTTAACAAGGTGACACTTCATGTTAAGTGTTTGAAATCCTCTAACCAGGTCACTATTGACACAGTGTAAAGCCTTTAACAGGGCAGACCATCAGAAGTGGTTGAACAATATTGCTGCAGTTATTTTTTGTGGGTATCATCCCCACCCCAGTTTTACCTTATTATTCCTGGAGGGTTTCTGGGTTACCAAATTCTAGTGTTATGAGTTATTGATGCATGTGTTTAGTTTTATGTTTATTTGATGTATTTACAAGCATGCAATTTACTTTCAGTTAAAAGTTTTATTGGCTAAAGTGTGATACTTATGATTCACCGCCCCCCCCCCCCCCCCCCCCCCCCATCCCTCATAAGTACTCTTTCCATATTTGAATATTCCAAAAATTGGTATCAAAGAAAATCTAGGTTCTCATAAGGAAAAGCCTAACAGCTTGGAGGAAAAGATCTACAGATGGAAGCTTTCAAACTTGGAAAGATCATTGAAAATCAGGTGATAGATGTGCAACTTGCTCTGCATAGCTTGGAGGAATATAGAAACAAGTTGAGAAACTCATTAAAAAAAAGGAACGATCTAGCCATAGCTGAAAATGATATACACTACAAGGAGATTGATACCACAAACATATTTTCCAATGGAGATACAAAAGAGTTTGATGCAACAATAGCAGAATTGATGGAGAAAAACAAAGTTCAAGCAAATGAGATAAGATCTCTGAAGATGGAACATGAATCACATGCCATAATGATATGTGAAATTACTGAACACAAGAAACAAGCAGTTGAAGATAAAGTGATGTTGGAAAATGACAAAAGAAATCTTGCAAACAGACTTGAAGAAAAATGTACTGAACTGACAAGGATCTCAAACATGCAGATGGATACACTTGCCCAAATGATGAATCTTGATCATGAACTCAATGTAAAAGATATTGAGATCTCTACTTTGAAGATGCAGAATGAACAAATGCAGAATGAATTGAACAGAGAAAAAGAGGTAGCAGAGAATCTCAATAAATCAAGTGAAGCCATCAAGTATTTTGAATAGTTGCTGAAATCCCCAAAATTTGCCCATGATACATCATGACTAGGATACAATAGCACTGAAGTTGGGGAATCATCAAAAAGTGCTGAACAAAGAAGTGACAAAGGTAAGAATTCAAAACCCACTTGTCATTACTATAATAAGAAGGGGCATGCAACTAATGTGTGCAGGAGTAGAAAATTCAATCAATCAAACATATGCAAAAGTTTCTGTCACAAGTGCAACATGCAAGGACATATGACACAAAATTGCAGATCCAATGTCTCAAGGACTCAGAGATTTGATGGACATTGTTATAATTGCAAAAAGTATGGACATAGGGCATTTGAATGCAGATCAAAACCTATGTGGACATCAAATCAACCAGCAAAAATAGAAGGGAATGAAAGTCATTATCATTGGGATTACAACACCAGGTATAGTTGTCACTATTGCCAAGAATATGGACATATACCACAGAACTGCATAAGAACACATTTCAAAGGAAACTACAAAAGATGGTTGAATCAAACTACATGTTTCAGTTGTTTGAAAATCAGTCATATTAGCAGAAATTGTCCTACAAGATCAAAGGCACCCAAGACTGAAGATAACAAAGGAAAACAAAAGATTGATGTCGAAAAGATAAGGGGGCAAATGAACAAGACTTGGAAAAAGAAAGATGAGTGCAATACATCAAGTGGAGGGATCACTTCACCCAATGGGTCAAGTGATCACACTTCATCAAACTAAGCATGAGAAGTACATAGAACTGATATATAAAGCTATATCACACATCAATCCTAAGACAAAGAAGCTAAGCAAAGTATAAATCTACATGAAACAAGATGTCTAGACAAAAACTAAATGTTGTTGCTAAGCTGTCTTTGGATACCAAGTTAAAACAGATGCTGAGCTCCCAATAGCGACCGAGCTAATAATTGATGCCGAGTTGAAAACTCCAATGAAAGCTGAGTAAAGTGGAAGTATAGTGGAAGCCAAGTTAGGTTAAAATTTCTTCAAAAGCCGAGTTGGTAGTTGAGCATTTAATGCGATGAAATTAGGGTATATTATCGCAATTTCAATCAGTTTTTCTCATTGCGATCAAGAAGAAAAGAAGAAGAAAGAGAGCCAAGTGACTTCATAGCAAGAATCCAGCGTATCAAGCAGATTGCAACCTCATTCAAACATTTTTCATCGATCTTAAGGTATTTTCATTTGTGCCAAGCTACGTAGTTTCATATCCTTTTGTTGTGAAAACCCTAGTTTGCATAAATGGTGTCAAGTTCGAAGAAAATTGAGGAAAAAGAGTCTTTTGAAGTTCAGTTAGTTTCAAATGAGGTCAGGCAACCTGATTTTTTTCCTATTCCTGAAGTTGCCTACAAAAATGATCCAGCTAGAGCTCTCTCCCATATTCCCCCAAAAGTTGTAATGGTTCAAGACGTGAGGAAATGTTGTAACTGCAAGATAGGAGCTCTAGGAGATGTGGAAATTAGACAAGCATATGATAAACTATGTGTAGATGGAGTCTTGAAAGAAGAATTTAAAATAATTGAAAGAAAGGGTTTGACCCAAGTTTTAAGTTTTCCTACCGTATTCAAAACAGAATGGGTTAGACTTGTACTGAGCAGAATTCATGGTGGAAATTTGTGGTTAGAAGATATTCCCATCAAATTGACAAAGGAAATTATACATAGAGTAACAAGGTACCCAAACCTAGATCGGTACAAAACCCTGAGAAGTGAATCAAAGGAGGTCATTGAAAATAATACTAGTGCACAATGGAACAAAAGAGGAATGACAATTCATACCATATAGGATCCTCTAGTTGAGTTTGCTGTTAGAGTCATTGCCCATAAATTCTATCAATCCAGTAGACTCAATAGTGTACCATGCATTGCAGTAGATGTAGGCTACAAATTGGTGAAAAAGGATCATACTTATGATCTTGTAGAACTGCAACTACAATAGATCAATGAAAACCTAGCTTCCATAAGAAGAACAAAGGGCACTCAATGCAAATTTGGAGCAATCCTAGTTTGCATATTCTTTTATGTTCAGAATGAGTTTCCTTCTTTTGACAAAGTAGCATGGAGGAATGACAGAACCATCATTAGCCAAATTAATGAATATATAGAACAAATGGGAGAAAATTTTGATACCTTGATGAAAAGCTATTTTGAGGATTTCAAGAAATTCATTAAGCAAAGATGAAGGATACCAGCTTCCTTAGTAGAAAAACATACTAATGATATATGTTTCTTAGTTGACATTGATTTTACCTATATTCAAGCAGTAATACCAAGGGTAAGATGGCTAAGGCCATTTGGATATGAAATTAATATTGATGAGGCATCAGTAGCAATAACTACATTATTGGAAGAAGAAATAGATAAAAGTGCTCCATATTTTGGCACTTATGATGTGGTAAGATCAAAGATTAACATGGAATTGAAAACTACTTCCACATTGAAGAAGAAAGACAAATTAATAAAGAAGATTAAGAAGAAGTTTGGTAAAGAAATTGAGGCTGAGGCAGAAGAAGAAGAAGATGACAGTGATGATGAAGATGAGTGAGAACAAGGGCCAATGGAAGTAACTCAAGGTCTTGGAGAAGACAAGGAGGAAGGTTCAGAGGAAGAAGAAGCCAAGGAAGCACAAATTGAAGCTGAGCCAAAGAAGAGGCAACAGAACAGTCTCCAGCCAAGCCCAGATCAAAGAAAGCTACCACGCCATCACCTCAAAAGCCAACAACACGAGCATCAACAAGGGCCTCCACTCAAAAGGAAAAAGAGGAAGTTACCAACAAGAAACAAGTCAAGGAAACACAGGAAGAGTCGAGGAAAAGAAGAAGGTATGTGGCTCAACCTGACACTGATGAAGAAGATCAATCTGAAAAGGTAAGCAATTCATCAATTGATATCTTATGTAAAAAGATTGGAAGTGGTGACTTAAATAATTTAAATAAAGTTGATTTTAGAAAATTTACTAAAGAAGAAAAAAATAAGATAGAAGAAACAATGTATGGAATGATGGCATAGTTCAAGTACATTCCACTTGAACTAGATAGACAATTGCCAAAAGAACTGTCAAAAATTGTAGAAGACAGATGGCATTTTTGTTTGAAAATGGAGAAGGAGATGAGGGAATCAACCCTAGCTAGTGTATTGCTAGATTTGACCAAGGAACAAGTAAGAAATGTAGTCAAAATGCATAATAATAGGTTTACACCTAAATATAGATCATTCTTCATACTCCAAAATAGGATGGAAGAGATTGTTCAAAGAACAATGAAATCATGGAAGAACTTGTACAAAAAGATTGAAGATTTTCTTGAGGAAGAATACAAGGAAGAAGCTGTTATACCAATAGAGGAGAGGAGAAAAAGGAAAGAAGAAGAATAAAAGAAAAGAGATGAAGAAAAGAAAGATGGAGAGGAGGAAGAGACACAAAAATAGGATACAATGGCAACAGCTGAGCAAGAGCAGCAACTAGATTAGAGTGTGCAAGACACACAATTGCCACCCCCTAGCCATCCTCAAGCATCCATCTCACTTGCAGACACTATAACTATTACTGATATTCTTGATACTTCTGGTCAGAATATCAATCCATTAACTATAGAAGATCTTAAAAGAATTCTTGACCAATGTACACAACAAGCAATATTGTGTACAGATCCAGTATTGGTCAGTATAGATGAATTGCAAAAAATAGTAGAAAATATAGTCAAAGATAAGGTGAATCCACAAGAACCACCTTCTATCACAACTACTAGTAGTCAATTCTAAATACCAATAAGCATAATTGATGTTGCAAGACAAAAGCAAAGTGTAGCTGTAGAAAAAGGAATAGAACAAATAGGACAGACTATTACATATGATCCTACAGCACAAGCACAAGGTGCACTTCCACAGATTACAATAATTGATCATGGTAGATAGAAGGAGGATGAAACAGTGAAAACCCCTAAAGAACAGGAGGCAATTCAAACATTAATAAATTTGCCTACCTCAAGAACTCCTTCACACTAGCCATTGCAAATATCTATACCATCATCTAGTACTACCAGAGTTGCAAGGGTACTTCACTATGGAGACCCTGAATTAGATGAGGAGATAGTCATACCAAGCTATGACTCAAAATCAATAACCATTGATCAAATCAATGAAGTGCAGGAAGCACTGAATAGGAGAAAAAGACAGGAAATACTCAGGAAGGAGTATAAACATAAGCAAACACTATATGAGATTAAGGACATCTTTATGGATGCCTTCAATTTGCAATCACTAGATGAGTCAAAGCATATCACAAAGAAATTAACAGATATTGTTGACCAGGTGACAAATGAAGACCTAGAAACAAATGCAAAACATATGGAATGGTCAGAAAGAAAATTTCAAGAGAAAGTGAATGAGAAGATATCAAGACAAATTGCACTTTCACAAGTTGAATTGGCTAAGCTTATTGACAAAGTGAAAAAGGTACTTGAGAATATATTCTCACTGTACAAAAAGTTGTGTGATTTTTCATACTTCACACAAGAAACAAGCCAAAAGATACTGAGCTTGGAAAGAAATTTAAACATGATCCTGCTCAAAGTGAGAAGCATTTTTCTCAATTGCTTCACACTCACAAAGAAATAGCTATCTTAATAGCAGATGAGGCTAATATCAAGGCCAAATTAATATAGCTCCAGTCCTCCATTACCACACATTTAGAGATACTCCATAAAGAGCAGGTATATGATAAAACTATTCTCAAGAAATACTCAAATCTTTCTACATTAGATGGACTTATTCATCTTGCTTCCGAGACTGCCATCTAGCATAAGTCACTGGAAATTGCTTTGAACAATTGGGATGCAACTCTTAGGATAATCATGGAGGTAAACAACACATTTTTGGCTAAATATGGTCTTAACCCTTAAACATTCTTTGACATAAGTGTCAAAAAGGGGGAGAAAACAAACATAATAGGGGGAGATACAGATATTATGAGATAAATTAATAGGGGAGTTATAAAATGAGAAAAGATACAAAGGAGGAGCTTGATATATAGATAAGGCACAATCAACTCATGGGGAGTTACAAAATTTTTGAGGTATATATTGTAAGATTGTAAGTTACAAATTTTGATCAAGTTTTCTTTAAAAATATGTACATACCAATCAGATTAGTAAATGTACTCATAAGGTCAGTTAAGTGTTTTTGTCACTCATGTCAAAGGGGGAGATTGTTAACCTCATAATGGTTTTTGACACTTGAGTGCCAACACACTAAATCATATTCCACATTGGAGTCGAGTACATCATGCATGCCGAGTCACAACAGGTACCGAGTGATCTTCATGTGTCGAGTAGTTTTTAGATGCCGAGTGAAGATTAGATACCGAGTGAAGATCAGATACCAAGTGAAGATCAGATATTGAGTAAAGATCAGATACCGAGTGAAGATCAGATGCCAAGTGAAGTATAAGTGCTGAGCAATACAAGGTGCCGAGTGTTAACAAGTGCCGAGCTATATAAGGTGCCGAGTGATACAGTTTTGTTAAGGTGCCGAGCTATCCAGGAAATAGCATGTGTCGAGTATCAGCAACACTTCAGGAGCTGAGTAACTCAGTAGATTAGCATAAGAGATTGTAATTTCACAAACTATAATGCAAACAATTTTTATAGCCGACATAAGGTTAATCTCAAAGGATTTAATGATGAGATTGAATCTTTTATTTTTTCCTATGCAATCTACGTGCAGCCAATAAGAAAAATGATGAAGGCATGCAACCAATAGAAGAAGTGCAAACCATAAGCGAAAAATGAAGATTGAATATGGATCGTAGATCCATACCTAACCCTAAATTCTCAAATGTCTCTATAAGGAAGATGAAATTTCATTGTAAAAGAGGAGAGAGGTGTGAGAAGACATACAAGGGTGCACAAGGAATTCTATTTTCAGAAGCGAGGTTTATCAGATCATACAAGGATCAAGATCAGAGAAAGCGGAACAGGTGCCTACATTCAACAATCAAGGATTGTAATCTATCAGGTTCATGATACCTAATACTCTCTAGCAATTGTATTAGAATGAAAATCCTATGGTGATAGGTTAGCTTAACAGCTATTTTGTAAAATCCTTTAATCAGGTGATTAAATCCTTTAACAGGGTGACACTTCATGTTAAGTGTTTGAAATCCTCTAACCAGGTCACTATTGACACAGTGTAAAGCCTTTAACAGGGCAGGCCTTTAGAAGTGGTTGAACAATATTGTTGCAGTAATTTTTTGTGAGTATCATCCCCACCCCAGTTTTACCTTCTTATTCGTGGAGGGTTTTTGGGTTACCAAATTCCAGTGTTATGAGTTATTGATGCATGCATTTAGTTTTATGTTTATTTGATGTATTTACATGCATGCAATTTACTTTCAGTTAAAAGTTTTATTGGCTAAAGTGTGATACTTATGATTCGCCCCCCCACCCCTCATAAGTACTCTTTCCATATTTGAATATTCCAACAGGTTACAACCTTGGCTTCCATTCTTGGGACAACATATGGAGCCTTTATATCCAACCATTTGTTATAAATTGGGAAATTTTCTTCATGCTTGACATTCAAGTGATGCATCTAAATATGCAATTTTATCACCTTGGAAAACTATAATTGATCTTGCTAGTTGGGAACAACTAATTATTCATTTTATTGTACCTAATCTGCTGACAATTCTATAGGAATTTGTAATCAACCCAGCTAACCAAAAACTAAACCAATTTAACTAGGTTATTGCTCAGGTATGTGTTATTCCCATTTATCATATGGTTACAATGTTAGAGGAATTTTTTTGATTCGTGCAGAATATGGAGGAAGAGAAGTGGTGTTTGCAAACATGAAAATTTAATAATGCAAACTCACCTTGAGGAATTTGCGTATGCTCTTGGAAAACATGTCATTGAAAATGTTCATCATGACATTTCTTGCTTCTACATGTTTTTTCATGGAGCATTCACACACTTACTGCTCACAAATTTTGACTTAAGAATGTATGTGAACTTACAATACACTAGTTTGTGGTGAAATATGTAGAAAATCATATAATCCTTGATCACACAAGGTCATTCGCTTGGCGTGCTCATTCATTAAGTTAATCACCCAAGTTTTCATTTCAAATCATGATTTAACTATTTTGGTCTTAAGAACTGGTACAACAGCCTAGAAAGAGTACCTAAGAAGAGATAGATCTCATATTCATTCATTAATTAAATATAGCATCCATTCATTATCACATGAAGTAAAAAATAATTATGAGCATCCATAAAATAATCTCATAATGTCCAAAGCTAACATCTAACATTAATTCATCCTTTAACATTCATGAATAGTAGCACATAAACACATAACATTCAATAAGATGTGAAATAAGGTATTTAAATATGCTATCCAAAGATATAATAGGCCTTATAAAGGTATTGGTTTTTGGGTTTGGTATCAGGATGGGTGGTAAAAAAGTGGGAATAGATTTTTAAATGCTTTGAAGCATTTCAAAACTACATAATTTTTAGGTTGCCACCTTTTGGCACATCATGATCTTGCATATACCCTACTCTCTCAACTTATCTTTAAGAGCACATGCTATTGGGTCTGAATTATGGTCCAAACAAACTAAAACTACTTCTTGTTGAGAATCTTGACATTGAATATTGAAATGCCCAAGTTTGACCTAAAATTTATGCATTGTAGCTTCATCCTAAATCTTAATCTTCTAGATCCAAGAACCCTACTTAGATTTAATGGTAATTTCACTTCAAGGAGTTTCATGCATATCTACCAATAAATAGACTTTGACATCCAAATGCAGATGATCAAAAGGAATAAGGTCATTCTTGAGGAAGATCCCTACTTTCTTTTGCAAGTATTTCATTTATCTCTCGATCTCTATATTCTAGTGGAAAGAGGGGGAATGAAAGTTAGAATGGGAAAAAATGAATACCTATTGTGAGATGATTAAAATTTGGAATCTAGATCATAGTAAAAATCCTAAGCCTTGATAGAACCAACCTTTTTGTTTATGAGTTGCATCTCTATCATCTTCTGAAGAAAAAATGGCAACAAAAAATTTGGTTTCTAGATCTATGTAAAAGATTTCTTTTAAACCAACCCAAACTAAAAATGCTCAATCTTTGATATCAAAAATTAAACTTACAAATAAGTGTTGATTGATGAAGGAGACCAATAGATTGTTGTATTAGAAGGCTAGGAGGTGTGATCGATGTGTTATTAGTTCCTGCCAAAGGTATGACACTATTGCTTTCATTCAATTTAATTTTTCAATTAAATTGACCAATCAACTCATAGTATTTAAAAGATCAAAAGAAACTTCAAATGTTTATATCTTTTTCTAATTTTTCATTATTTTATAAATCACATTTTTCATTCACACTATTGGACCATTCTATTTTTGGTACGAAGAAAATTCAATTTTCTCCAACAAAAATACAAATATTTTCAAACAAATCTATCATACATTAATGAATGCATTAATTACAACTTTATCTTTTCCACATTTCTGACAAGTTCATGAGATTTTCAAAAATGTAATATTTTTATCTTCCACCTCACACCACTTTGAACAAAACCAAAAATAATGAATAATCAATATTAATGATCACAACTTATTTTTCTTACCAAGTTCAAATATAGAGTTAAATATTTTATATTCCTGATTTTAAATATATTTATTAGTTTCACATTGATGTTTATTATTGCAAATTGTAAAATGCTATTTCTTTAAGTCTACTCTATGTTTTACTAACTACTATTTTACAATCTTGCTCTAATTTTTTAATACCATTTTACAAATTGTTAAACTAATACTACCCCTCAAACATACTAGATATTTTCATAGTTTGAATTAAGTAATCAACAATTTATTTTTTAAATAAAAATATTTCAACTTAAATTGAATTGGTAGAAATGAGTAGTTCATTCATATAATACAATTTCTATTGTTATTTATACATTTCTTAAAATAATATAATTATTAATATTTTTAAAATTCCCTTCAACTCTCTCTATCATTATACCTTTACTTGTCCTTATAATAACATATCATTCTCTCTTTTAGCTCTCTCTTTCTATCCTTCATTTCTATCTATAAATCTCTATTTTCCTTCTTTTACAATTAGTAGTAGGAACTTTGACTTATTGTGTCTCTTGTTTGAATCACTTTTAGAATTCTCATTTAGTTACGAATTGCTAAGATGTTTGTGTTGTCAAACTTGAGTTGATTTTTTCAGAATGAAGGGGGCTCTAGATGCGTCTACTATCTTTACCCTTGAAGGAGTGGTCATGAGCTCATAAAGATTTTTTAAGTCATCATTTATGCGCCTTTGACCATTCAAGGGAAGATATGTCTCCTTAGTAGTATCATTATTGTGGTCCTGAGTCTTTGCATAATTTGTAAGTATTGGTACTGGGGAACCCGGTGGAGTGCGCTCATAGATGTCAAAGATGGGTAGGTTTTGGTGCAACCAATGCAGACGATGATTGATATATCTTGATACCTTGCTCTTGAACAAATGCTTACTACCTATGGACCTCCTCTACAAATTTTGGGATGAAAATTTTGAACTTTGGATTTCTTGCCCATTTCCTTTTTCAAAAAATAAATTGCACTGAGTAGGTTCAAGAGATTCCTGCATGAAATGTCCAACTTATCTAGGCTTAGAGGATTCACTTGTCTCCAATGTACTTTTACCATACCAAGGAATCATACTGGTCATGTAGACTAAATTTGTGGGAGGCCTGGAGTGTGATTTGGGAACCATATTATTAGGGGGTTGGGTAGGCTGGACATGAAACTTGGGATTTATAAAAAAAGGGTTTTGCATGATGGACCATTTCTTTACCTCTAAAGATTGGCTTGACTTTCTCAAAGTGGGTCTGATCTAGATTTCCTTTAAGTGATAATCATTTAGAAAATGGGCATTGCTAAAAACCAAAATCATTATGCTTAAGCGCTATTGGCTGCACAAAGGGTGTGTTGGAAAAAATGCATACTAGATCTTCTTCTAATAGAGGGAGATGCTTTTCATTGGGCAAGGGATTGTTTGGAATGTGAGAGTTGTAAGGCTCCCTTTGGCTTCTGGCAATATGGTCATATTGATATCATGGACCCAAGCCAAAAGCTATACTTGCTGGTGGATGAAGACTTGCTTCTCTTCCTAAGATTGAGCCTACACCAAGTCAACTTGGTCGTACTCCTGCTCTTGCTCCTCAATGCTTAAAATTAGCAAGGAAGAAATTGAATTTTCCAAAGAAAAATTCTTTAAAATATTGACAAGACTTGCACCAATAGCAATGATTATGCAATTAATTAGTATTATTAGAACTTCTATAAATTTTTGTTTTTGCTTTCGTTATCTTTTATATAAAATCTAAAGTCACATGACAAAAGGATGACATGTATAATACTAGTAAAGTCAATAATCATAATTAAAAGAATACATGTCATTTTATTATAATAAAATGACAATCAATAAATGTGTGCAATATGCATTCAAACAAATATTAGAAATTAAATTTATTCTTTTCCATTGATATTTGAATATCTATAATATTAAAAAAATTATAAGCCAACTTTTAATAGACAAATCAAATTTATATTTTATAATTAAATATCAATTTTGAAATTAATTTAGAAAAAATAATTTGTTTACTTTAGAAAGCAAATAATAATTTATTTTTACATAGATATTATCTTAATGGCTTATAACTATAAGTTATTCTACAAACCTAATCTAATGAATGAAAGATAAATGAAATTTCAAATGTTTATATCTTTTCTTATTGTTCATGATTTTATAAATCACAATTTTCAATTAATTCTATTAAACACTACTACTTTTTTTTAAGGACGACATTCAGTTTTAAAGTTATCATTGAAATATGTAATATTAGAATTTTATTTTAAAAATAAAAAATAAATTAATCTATTCATAATGAAATATTTTGATTTATGTAATAAAATTAATTTAAAAAGTATGATAATTTTTTTATAGCATTTATTTTGACAATATTTTTCCATTTTCAATTATTTTTGAAGTATTAGATAGCAACCAAAAGAAAGGGGGACTAAGCTCGAAGTACAATAAGGTTGAAGAACACTTGGAAGTCACCTCCCACTTATCGAACTGATACTAGTTTTATACTTCAAAAACCAACTAAAGACAAGTTCAAAAAAAAAGTAACCCTTATAAAAAAACCTATCCCTAACAAGAATATAATATGGAAACTTGTACCAATAGCAAGGAAACTTATTGCTGGTACTAGTCTAGTTCATGATCATATACATAATAAAAGTCCCATAGGGCATCATGTCCAATGGGGTCCAAATCATTAAAAACCAATGAAATAAAGAACTAGGGGTTAATTTTCACCTTCTCTCCCTATTCCTCCTCCTTTTCCTCAAGCTCTTCCCTATTTAAATCCACATTCTCCTTTTTGATGGGTTTATCAAGCAGCATCTTCATCCAATCCTCCAGTAGGAAACCATAGATGGAGCAAGTAGTTTCACTCTCTTTGGACAAATCTTTCTCTCCCTTGTTTACTTGTAGAAAATAGAGAGCAGAAACAACAAATTCCATGACCTTCATGTTAAATTTTGCCAAGGTATCAAAGTTTTGGAAAATGCCAATATTGTTATCCACAAGCTCCTTCATCGAATTCTCTAGCCTCTCTAGATGAGCCTTTCTTTATCTTTGTCCATGACTACATATCCCTTTCTTCTCCTGCCTTTGAGAGCTTCTTTCATGGGGGAGCTTATATCCTCCACTCCCTACCTATTTCTATTCAAGAAAAAAACAACTTCCAAAGTGTTCGAGATATGTGAGGCGCTAGGTAGGCTAGGTACTCATTCCCAGTATCTAAGTGTTGCCTCTTCCTTTTGGTGGGATTTTTCTCACTCTCAATGGACTTAGAACTAAACTCTTATTTATAGGGGGTTTTGAATTTTTCCATTTGGAGTTTTTTACTAGTTCTCTTAGCAGTTTCCTTGCTCCTCCTCATGTTTGTGTCAAACTCTATGAGACTTATGGTTAACTCAAAACTAGGTTTTTTTTTTTTTTTTTGGCTTTTTAATAGCTTGAGCTAGGGCTATGGTCCATGGAGAATTAGGGAGTAATGATAGCTAGTGGGTTGACAGGAAGCGACAGGCTTATGACAAGGTTGTTTTTGTAAGGTTTGTTCATGAATCCCTGGTGGATGATATAGAACAATTTTCCTTCCTTTCTCTTTTTCCTAGCATTACAAACATAGTCTTCCACAGAATTTAGAATAAGGTGTGGAAAGGAAATCAAATCATGGTTACTAAAATGTTTGAGAATGAGGATGTGGTAGTAATACAATACCTGTAACTGATCTTCAAGAGTAATATACCTCATAATGGCATAGAAAATCTCATCCTAGGGCTTCCAAAGATCCTCTCTGGAGAACCCACCATGCATGTGGACCAACTTGTCTTTGGATCAGAAAAAATTTCTTAGACTTCTTTCATCAGACACCCTAACTTGCTTGCACCAATTCTTTCCCTCCAGGGATAACTCTCCAAACCTAGTGACAAGTTCCTCTATTATTTCAAATGCCATCCCATTATTCTTTACCTTCCTGTTAGTCCAAGAGTTGATGAATTGCATGGAGATGTGATCATCATTCTTTTCCATGCCTTCCATGAATGGCATAAATCCTCCTTCCCATAGGTATACCCATGTAGCCTCATTATTTTTTATGTAGTCCTGAATCTTCACTTGTTTAATGCGGTCACTGGCACCCATTTCTTCACCAAGATCAACCACCAACTTCTTAGAGTCTTCTAACATCCCCTTATTGCAGACCAAATTGTGATAGCCATGGTAGATTAAGTAATCCACACTTGAGTTGAAATTGTGAAGGCAATCAAAACCCGCCCTAAGATAACAAGGTTTCATAGTTTCTAAAATCTTTCTCTTAGTGGCATGCTTAAATGGTACCTTTCCTTCTAAAATTAACCATTGCCAGCTATAGTTGGAGTGAGATTTGGTGAAAGTGTCCTTACAATTCCTCCCTGTCAATTTTTTAACATTGATCAAATCCTCGCCACTCGTCCTTTTCCAAAAATAATTAATACTCCTAGTGAGGGGATCCAAAAACCAAATCTTCATGCAATCTTGCCAAAAATTAATTTTATGAAAATAAATTTGATGATTTCCCTACCCACACAAATTAACATTACCACACCACCTATTGTAATGATTCATAAGGCATTGTCAGAACTACGCGAGTTGGGTGAACCCACAATAGTGGGTTACACTTTTTTGCCTAAACTGACACTAAACTGTGAATTTTTGTGCAAACTTTCACTTTCTAATGCAAATTATGATTTAATAGTTAGAAATTTGAAGATGAAGTTACATAGATTCTATATATATATATATATCAAAAACCTTATTTTGAAAGAGTGACGCTGCTTTTGACACACATAACCTCTTTTCTAAAATAGATATTAATTGGATTCTTCAAATTTAGTTTGATAACATCCACACCAAAATCGTGGAGATGGTCTGGTGTCTTTATCCTTAGTATTTCATATTTTATCAAAGTTTAAAGTTGACATAAGACTAATTTGGACATACATGGCTTTTAACACATGTAACTTATTATATATTTACCTAATTTTAAATTTATTTATTTATATTGAAAAAGTACTCAAATACAAAGACTATAACTATTTTCAAAAAAAAAATTCTCATAGTTACTATTTTTCCATGAGCATCCAATATAGAGGTTTATTTTTTATAATGAAGCTCCATTCAAATAATGTAAAAAGTTGTACACCTAAACAATTAAAAATGGATCAAATTAATAATCATTAGAAAGCTCATTCAAAGGAATTCTATCATGCAAAAGGACATGTCTTCAATGCTCCATTTGAACCTGGTAATTAAGCATGGAAGGCATGAAAATGTTGGAAATCTTCTAAAATTTGGAGAAGACTTATAATTAACTTTAAACATTAGTCTCGATAGAAACAAAATCATAGAGTTTCTATTAAAACAAAAAACATGCAAAAATGTGAGTTGTGTGCATGGTTAGTTAACCTTAGGTAGTTGTGATTAAAACTCTTGTTAGCCTTTTTTTTAATATATATAAACATTGTCATATAATTTATTTATTTTCTAATTTTAACATTCAAATCCAATTAGATAATTCACACGTTAATTGGGAGGAATGAAATATTTTGTAACTTGTCTATTTTTAAATTTTGGAATAAGAATTTGTGACATTGGCAATAAAGATAAAATAGCAAGTAAATATGCATGAAGAAGAACTCACAAACAAGAAGATGAATTCTTTCATAAAAACTTAGTAGGATACTATAGGAGGCAAGGTACACATGTGCAATCTTTTTCCAATGCATATTTAACTTATAGTATCAAGAAATAATTCCACAATTTGAGAATTTTGATACAGTGGAGAAAACTCAACTATTGTCAATTACACTTCTTGAAGATGATTTAAAAGAGTCATTGAAACTAATGGGTATAGATACATGTATGAAAAAGAGGAAGAATTCTAAACTAAAAAAAGATATTGTTGAAAGTGTTAAGGAAGGGTTACATTTCATTGGGAAAAAAACTAGATATACAAATTGGGTAAAGTTGAAAGACGATATGAAATTATCGAAAAAGGAGAAACAATTTGGATGATAGTACATTACAAGGAAATTGGGTGCTAATATGTAGAGCTCCTCAATCTAATAGGATTGTCAAAAGAGTTAAGAACTTAGTTATTCAATTTTAGATTGATAATACTCGTCCTTCACCAAATAGGAGAGATATCATCAAGTAGAGTATTGTGCCTATGGAGTATCTTTAACCCACAAAATATTGGTTGGATGTTGCACAACATGAATTGTATCTCTCATTTTGTAATTTAAATTCTAACATAAAGATTGGACAAACAATGTTTAAAAGATTCAAACCCTATTTTTTGAAGATAAATAAATCTTTTGAAACATGTTATTGTCAATATCATGTTGAATTTGATTTGTACTATAAAGGGTTCCAAAAGATGATAGAGGAAAGTGGTGGTACTCAAAATTCTTATCATAAATGATCGAGCCAATTCATAACCTCAATCTTATGTGACAAACCAAATGATTGTACAATAGGTCAATTAGATTGCATAAGAGGAACTTATGAAACATGTGGTAACCAAACTAAATTTCCTTTGAGAAATGAAGATATTGATATGATGAGGATGTTAAAATGTAAGAGATATAAGTACATAAAGTAGAAAATAAAAGTTGGAAAAGAATCAACAAGGTTGGAATATGTAGAGGATGACATACCTGCTAAAGAATTTATGTTAAATTTTCATAAATTTATTCAACCATATATACGTCATGATTTTTTTGCTAATTGTCAAGCAGAATAATTCCAAACACTAAGAGAAACTTTCCCACTTGGAACAATTTTATTTGTTGTTGACTTTGTAGAGTATTACTCTTTCATTTCTCAAAAACAACTTCAAGCAGAATACTATTTTATGGAGTAGGTTACTATTATGGTTCAAGTCTGTTACCGTCATGCACAAATTGATAAGGATGGAGTGGAATGTACAAATGAAGCACTTGTCATTAAAAAAGAGTATCACTTTTATATTAGTGATGACAAAGAAAGTGACACACATTTTATGGAACATAACTTTAAGAGATTTTTTGAATATTTGAAAAGCAAAGGCATAAAAATTGAAAACTATTTTGTATGGTCAAATGGATGTAACAACACAATTTAAATTAGCTAGACCATTTGATGCATTATGTAGATATCTTCAATACCTTAATATACCACACATTTGGAGATTTTTTGAGATTGGACATGGAAAGGGTAAGCATAATTATGTAGGAGCTTGTATCAAATGTACTTTAAGAAAGTATCAAAAGTAATATAAAGAATATCACATTAATAATGCTCATGATGTGGTTGAGTCGTGCAAAACACATTTTACCATTCATGATGTGGTCAATTCATACCATTTAGAGTGTTTTGGGAGGTATCAAGCATAAATTAATTTGAATATTATAATTGAATCAAATTTATATTTAATATGTTAGGTAATAACTAAGTTACATGTAAACATATGTTTAAAACTAAATTTTTTATAGGTATGTATGGACCTTACATTTAGGTATTGATAGAAGATCAATGCATGCATGCAAGAGGGTAGAGAATACATGATCATTGCATTTAGTTATGAGTACAAATAGTAATGTGTGGTCACTGTACACAAGAGAATACTCATGTTTTTATCCTGATTGCATTGATGAAAACTATGCTGGTTTAATTAATTAAGAATGTGGATATGTAGGTGAATCAACTTTGGTGCTACCAGATGTTATCAATATGAATGAGTTAAAGCATGAAAACTATGAGGATATTCCATTGATTTCTAATGATTATGACCATATTTTAGGATTGATTAGAGTTGGTATGTATGCATATGTACAAGTGTATTTGTTTCATAATTTTGGTTAATTTATTTAATATATATACTCATGTACATGACACATGGAATTTATATACTTATACTTTGTGTAGGAAATGTTTTTGTAGTCATGGCAGAATTTGAAAATGTAGAAGGTGTTAGCTATTATTTATTACATCGCACCACATAAAGAGAGAAGCTAACAAAGACTGAAATAAGTTATGTAATTATGTTTCCCATAGGTTAGTATATAGTTGAATCCTATATGTACATCTATGATTTTATCTGTTGTTGACTTTGCAGAGTATTACTCTTTCATTTCTCATAAACAACTTCAAGAAGAATACTATTTTATGGAGTAGGTTACTATTATGGTTCAAGTCTATCACCGTCATGCACAAATTGATATGGATGGTATGAAATGTAAAAATCAAGCACTCGTCATTAAAAAAGAGTATCACTTTTCTATTAGTGATGACAAAGAAAGTGACACACATTTTATGGAACATAATTTTAAGAGATTTTTTGAATATTTGAAAAACAAAGGCATAAAAATTGAAAAATATTTTGTATGGACAGATGGATGTAACAACACAATTTCAATTAGCTAGACCATTTGATGCATTACGTAGATATCTTCAATACCTTAATATACCACACATTTGGAGATTTTTTGAGAGTGGACATGGAAAGGGTGAGCATAATTATGTAGGAGCTTGTATCAAATATACTTTAAGAAAGTATCAAAAGGAATATAAAGAATATCACATTAATAATGCTCATGATGTGGTCAATTCATACCATTTAGAGTGTTTTGGAAGGTATCAAGTATAAATTAATTTGAATATTATAATTGAATCAAATTTATATTTAATATGTTAGGTAATAACTAAATTACATGTACACATATGTTTAAAACTCATTTTTTTATATGTATTTATGGACATTACATTTAGGTATCGATAGAAAATCAATGCACACATGCAAGAGGGTAGAGAATACATGATCATTGAATTTAGTTATGAGTACAAATAGTAATGTGTGGTCATTGTACACAAGAGAATACTCATGTTTTTATCCTGATTGCATTGATGAAAACTATGTTGGTTTAATTAATTAAGAATGTGGATATGTGGGTGAATTGACTTTGGTGATACTAGATGTTATCAATACGAATGAGTTAGAGCATGAAAACTATGATGATATTCCATTGATTTCTAGTGATTATGACCATATTTTAGGATTGATTAGAGTTGGTATGTATGCAGATGTAAAAGTGTATTTGTTTCATAATTTTGGTTAATTTATTTAATATATATACTCATGTACATGACACATGGAATTTATATACTTATACTTTGTGTAGGCAATGTTTTTGTAGTCATTGTAGAATCTGAAAATATAGGAGGCATTAGCTATTATTTATTGAATTGGACCACATAAATAGAGAAGCTAACAAAGACTAAAATAAGTTAAGTAATTATGTTTCCCATAGGTTAGTATATAGTTGAATTATGTATTTACATTAATGTTTTTTATGAATTCAAATTTATTGACTTATTTGAATGATGTATATATATGGATATGTGTACATATATTTAGTAATTAATTAATCTATGTGATATTTTTAAAATGTGTATGCAAGTTTTGGTGCTGTATAGGGAACATATTTATAGCAAAGAAGAATACTTAAGAATGGAATTCATTTCACTAATTATCAACCTAACAATAAGGTATATCAGTATAGTAACCATGTTATTGCCACTAGTCTAACTCTTCATCTGGTCAAAGCACATGGAATACATTAGTGGAGGATCGATATTGATGATCATGAGAAAATATTAAATGTTATCCAACAACAAGCTGACCCACTTGATACAAGATATAAACAACTTGTAATTGGAAATAACTTGAACTTTTTGAAATTTGGTTGAACTATTTGAAATTTGAAATTTGGTTCAACAATTTGAAATTTGGTTGAACTTGATCATTTTAAATTTTAAATTTGGTTGAACTAAATATATATTACTTTTAATCTTTCATTTAACTTGTCAAGTTTAAATTGTGATTTGTAAGTAATTATAAAAATTAGAAACTTATATGAAACTAATTAGGACGTGGTCCTTGAGGGGAAGAAATTCAAACACTTGTCTTAAGGGAATGAAATCTTGTAATTAATTATATATTACTATTACTCTTTTATTTAAATTTTCAAGTTTAAATTGTGATTTGTATCTAACTAGCTTATATATATATATATATATATATATATATATATATATAGAACACCAAGAGTAATCATTCTCGAGGTGTCTATTTTTATTTAATCCCAAGGTTATTTTAATAGTAGTTGGGATTTATGAAAATAGGCGCCTCAAGAATGATTACTCTCAGCGTAATATATGTATATATATACATATATATGCATATAGATACACACACACACACACACACACACACACACACACACACACACACATCTATATATAGGTATATATAAGCTAGTGGTAGTCATGTATTAAACAAGAAAAATATTTACTTTTTATTTATATTTTGATAAGGTTATTATAAAATTGTTAATTTTTTTTTTTTTTAGAGTTGTATAAAGTTGCTATGAAATTATGCTTCAAAACATTTTTTTAAATTTAATATATGGAGGTTAATTTAGATTTCAAAAATTAATTTTATTTTTCTGATATTGTAATGTAAAATGTTATAGTCAAATGTAGATATATGGTTAGGGACAAAGTTACCATTACAGTTAATATCAACCTTAGGGATAGAATTAGGGTTAGGGTTGGAGTTAGGCTTAGGGTTTCAGTTATGATTAATGTTAGGGTTAGACTTACGATTATGCTTATTGTTAGAGTTGTGGTTAAGGTTCATATTAGAGTTATGTTTATGGTCAAGGTTAGGGTTAGAGTTATGGTCATGGTTAAGGTTTAGATTAGAGTTATGTTTATGGTCAAGGTTAGGGTTAGAGTTATGGTCATCGTTAAGTTTAGGGTTAGAGTTATGGTTATGGTTAGGGTTAGGGTTATAGTAAGGCTAGGGTTAGAATGAGGGTTAGGATTAACATTAGGGTTTTAGTCAGGGTTAAGGTTAGAGTTAGGGTTTGGGTTTGGGTTTGAGTCAAGATTAAAGTTATGGTTAGGGTTATGGTTAGGGTTAGAGTCCAATTATGGGAGAGTTAGATTTAGGGTAAGAGTTAGGGGTAGAGTTTGTTGGAAATGATTGAAAAAGATCATTGTTGAAATAATCATATGGAACTGATAAAGAATGTTCTCAATCATTATTTTGTCATTGATGTCAAACTTGCTACTTGCAGGAATGACAATTGCTTTAGTGATCCAAATACTATCAAGTGGTTGATTGACAAGGAGGAGGCAATCAATAAGATGTAACTAGAAAACCTAGAGAAAGGTTGAAGTTATGATGTTGAAATAAAGTAGAAGGATCAGCTAAGTCATTGATGAAATAGTGTATTGATGACATACTCTAAGACACAGAGAATATGCACATTGAAACATATCAAAGATGTAAGGTTTTAATTATGTCATTTGTAAAACCCAACTAATTTCATTAGCGAGAGGGAGCCAAGCAAGCTAGTAGGTGCCAAACAGATTCCTAGTTGAAGATGAGCAAGTTCAACTTTAGATGCCGAGTGAACTTCAAGTGCCGAGTGAACTTCAAGTGCCGAGTGAACTTCAGATACTGAGTGAACTTCAGATGCCAAGTGAACTTCAAGTGTCGAGTGAACTTCAAATACCGAGTGAAATTTAGATATCGAGTGAACTTCAAGTCCCGAGTGAACTTCAGATGCCGAGTAAAATCAAATGCCGAGCAGATACAAGTGCCGAGCAAAAACAAATGTCGAGCATCAGAAAACTAATAGTGCCGAGTAACACAGAGATGTTGAGCATCAGTAAATCAATAATGTCGAGTTGCTGCATTATTTTGAAAATCAAAGATTCACCAGATCCAAGCCGACAAGGTTGTTATCTAGAAATCTGTGAATTAAATGGAAGATAAGAATGATGAGCTAGTGACACAAAACACCATGTAGAACATTTTTGGAGATTACAACTAGAGTCTAGACGAAGTTTCTAGATAAGAGCAAGATATAGGGTAGATACATTGTATCCTACCTAATCCATTTGAAACCCTAAAGTTGGAAAGGGAGAATCAAGTGGCAAAGGCAAACCAAATTTCTATTTAAGAAGTCATAAGGTCATGAAGCAAAGAGAGGAGAAGGTGGTCAAGCATAAAAGCATGAAGTACTAAAGGAGGTGCTAAGGAGAAAGAGAGCACAATTACTCTATTTTGATAAGAAGACCCTAGATATGATTGCATTGGCATGATGAGTAAGAAGACTTAAGGAGACAAAGCTTGAGAGGAAGACAAGCTGTTAGAGCTAAAGTGATTAAAGCCAAGCAAAATGATAGAACTAAAGAGTGATCTAAAATCTGCAAAGTATGTTGTAAGTTGTATCAGATCAACATTTCATTATTGTTACTCTCTAGCAATTGTAACAGTTAGTTTAAATCCTATGGACTTAGGTTGGTTTAATAGCCATCAGGTAAATCCTTTAACAGGATGACATTCCAAGCGAATGTTCTAAAGTCCTTTGATCAGGCCCATTCCTAACAGTTTGGTGAAATCCTCTAACAAGGTCACATTTCACAGTGTGTTGTAAGCCTTTAACAGGACATACTTTTAACAGGGCATCACTTTAGAAGAGTGAGAATCAAGTAGCATGTTACTGGTGGTTTTTTTCAAATTGGGTTTCCATGTAAATCATTGTGTCATGTGTTAATCTTGCATGTTTTATTGCTGCATGTTGATTTACTGTAACTTGCTAATATGGTTGATCTAAATTTGGATGGATGAAAAGTGTATGGATTCATTAAAAGTAGAGAAAAAGTATTATTAGGGCATTTGGACCTTGGATAACTGATTCACCCCCCCCTCCTCTTAGTTATTCTAAAGAATTCTAACAATTGGTATCAGAGCCAAACTGCTGTTTCAGTTTAAAGGGATTATAAGCAGGAAATATCAAAATGTCTAAGAGAGAAGTCCCCAAGCTCAACAAAGACAAATTTTTTGCATGGAAAAGTTTGATGAAGCTACATCTTGGATCCATAGGAGATTATGCCAAAAATTCAATTATTACTAAACATGTTGATCCAACTGGTACTCTTACTGCAGAAGATATGAATAACAAATAGGAACACAATCAGACAATGCTGGAAATTGCCTCTGCACTCAACTATGCTGAATTTGATGATATCAAAGGATGTGACACTACATTCAAAATGTGGAAAGCCCTATCAGACATCTATGGAGGAGATCAGAATGTCCAAAGAGAAAAAAGAGAAAGTCTCAAAGGAAAGTTTGATGAAATGAAAATGGAGGAAAATGAGAATGCTACTCAGTATGGTGTAAGAATAAAGGAAGTGGTAAGTGCAATAAGGTGTTTGAATGGTCAATTGGATGAAGATACTCTTAATAGTAAGTTCTTAAGAACCTTGCTCCCTATCTATGCTATTAGAGTATCTACAATACAAGAACTAAGATGTGTACTAGGAAACAATCTAAGTTTTGAAGGTATAGTGGGTAGACTCACTGCATTTGAGTTATCTAACTTTGACAACTAAAAACCTGAGAATGTTGAATCTGCTTTCAAGGCCAAGCTATCACTGAAAGATGCTGAACAGGTAAAATCAAAAAAGGGAAGAAAGATGAAATATGTATCCAGTGACAGTAGCACTGATGAGGAAGATGTGGAACAATTGGAAGCACTACTTTCTAGAAGATTTCACAGAGGTAAAGGAAAATTCAAAGGTAAGATACCTATCATTTTTTTTAATTGCAATGAAGTAGGTCATATTGCTGCCAGATGTACATAGAAAAAGGATTACAAGGAAGGCAACAAATACAAATATGGAAGAGAAGATAATAAGAGAGATTACAAAGACAAAGGCAAGAAGTTTTATATTGTTGAAGAAATTTTTGATGATAATGATGATGAAGTTGTTTATGTAGCCATGAAGGACCAATCTGATGAAGAAGAGCCTATAGCACTGGTAACATGTATGAACATGAATAATAGATGGATCATAGATAGTGGATGCTCACATCACATGATAGGAGACAAAAGTAAGTTTGTTAACTTTACTCAGTATGATGGAAATAGTGTTAGATTTGGTAACGATGCTCCATGTCAAATAAAAGAAAAAGGTTCCATTAAGCTTACAGAACAAATTTCATGTGATAATGCATATTGTGTTGAAGGGTTAAACTACAATTTGCTGAGTGTCTCACAGTTAGGCAATATAGGTTGAAAAGTAGAGTTTGGAAACAAAACTGCAAAAATCTATGATACTGATGGTAAACTAATAGGAAAAGGAGATCAAACAAGGAGTAATCTATTTTACCTTGATATGGATGATGTCTCTTGTTTTGTTGCAAAATTTGATGATGAATGGTTATGGCACAAAAGGTTATGTCATGTCAACTTTGACAATCTAGTCAATATTAGTAAAATGAAGAAAGTCAGAGGTTTACCAAAATTGAAGAAGCCTGATAATACCATGTGCAAACAATGTTAGCTAGGAAAGATGACAAAGTCAAGTTTCAAAAGTAAAAACTACACAACTAAAGAAGTACTTGAGTTAGTTCATACTAACTTATGTGGTCCAATGGAAGTACAAAGCTATAGAGGAGATAAATACATAATGTTGTTTGTTGATGACTATTCTAGAATGATGACTGTTATGTTCTTAAGACAAAAATCAGATGCCTTTCAAATGTTTAAGTGGTATGTGGCTAGAGTTGAAAAGGAAATAGGGAAGAGCTTGAAATGCCTAAGATCAGACAGAGGTGGTGAATTCACATCAAAAGAATTCGAGATATTTTGTAATAATAAAAGAATCAAAAGACAAATGTTAGCTCCCAAAACTCCCCCACAGAATGGAATTGCTGAAAGAAGAAATAGATCTATGATTGACTGTGCCAGAACATTAATGATGGAAAAGACTCTTGCTCTAAAATACTAGAGAGAAGCTGTAAGTGTAGCTGTTCATACATTGAACTAAGTACAAGTCAAGAAAGGTACAAATACAACACCTTTTGAATTATGGTATGGTCACTCACCCAATGTAAAACATTTAAAAGTGTTTGGTTGCAAGTGCTTTATCCTTAAAGATGCTAGAAATGGAAAATTTGATGCAAAAAGTGATGAAGGCATATTTCTTGGTTACTCCACTAGAAGTAAGGCATACAAGTGTTTGAATACTAACACTAACAAAGTTGTGGAAAGTACAAATGTAAACTTTGATGAGTATATAGAAGTCCAAGCTGAAGAGCCAAAGAGAATAGATGAATACAGAACCTTTGTGTATTCTTATGAAGGAATTCCTATTGATGAGGAAGCTGTCAATCAAATTGAAACTCAACAACAAATTTTAGTTTCAGCCGAGTCACAACCAGTGAATGTCAAGTTGCAAAATGAAGAAAATGTACAATCTAATTCCGAAGTCAATACACATGAAAGAGATGAAGAACAACCTGACAACTTAGTACATAGTGACCCTGAATTAGAAAGATAAAATATGGAAACAAGGACAGAACCAAGATTATCCAAATATGTAAAAAGACATCACCCTGTTGAACAGATAATTGATGACAAAGATCCAAGACCAATGACAAGGAATAGACTAAGACATGAATCATGTCTGATTAGCAAATCTGAACCTAAAATAGTATATGGTGCATTACAAGATGATGACTGGTATAAAGCTATGGAAGAAGAGATTGATCAAATAAAGAAGAACAAAACCTAGAGTTTAGTTCCCAGACCAGTTGACAAAAATGTGATTGACACCAAGTGGGTATTCAAGAACAAGCTAGATGAGAATGGTGAGATTACTAGAAACAAAGCTAGACTAGTATGCAAGGGTTATGCTCAAGAAGAAGGACTAGACTATGGGAAAAAATTTGCCCCTATTGCTAGAATGGAAGGAGTAAGAACTTTACTTGCATATGCTGCATATAAAGATTTCAAAGTTTATCAGATGGATGTAAAGTCTACTGAACAACCAGAAGGATTTGTTGATGAGAACAACATGGATATGGTTTGTAAATTACATAAAGCACTCTATGGTCTGAAACAAGCACCTAGAGCATCGTATGAGAGACTTCACAAGTATCTAGTGCAAATAGGATTGGAAAGAACAGATGATAACATCAACATGTACATCAAAGTAGAAGAAGGTAAGGATATTATTGTATCTAGAATTTTTGTGGATGACATAGTGTTTGGAGGAAAGGAAGTTCTTTGCAAAGGCTTTGCTGAGAAAATGAAACACGAGTTTGAAATGTCTATGTTTGGATAGATCAAATTTTTTGTTGAATTGCAAGTACATCAACTAAAATATGGTATATTTGTGACACAATCAAAGTATATCAAAGAAATACTCAAAATGTTTGGATTGGAGGAGTCCAAACTAGTCAACACACCAATGGCGATAGGAAATAAGCTATCCAAAAATGATGAATCAGCTAAAGTCAATCAAACAATGTATAGATCCATGATTGGAAAACTACAATATGTTGTACATAGCAAACTAGACATAGCATTAGTAGTTGGAATAGTGGCTAGATTCTCTGGTAATCCCAAAGAAAATCATCTCATAGTAGTAAAAATAATAATGAGATATCTTAAAGGAACTGATAACTTTGGTCTATACTACAAAAAGAATGAAAAGTTTGAACTCAATGCATATACAGATGCAGATTGGGGAGGCAACATTGATGAAAGAAAAAGCACAAGTGGACGTGCATTATTTTTAGGAAAAGGGCTAGTTAATTGGACTAGCAAGAAACAAACATGCACATCCCAGTTCACTGCAGAATCAGAGTATGTGGTAGCAGTAGTCAATTGTACAAACATTGTGTGGTTCACACATCTATTAAGAGGAATGAAAGAAGAGGTAACAAAACCTATGATACTGTATTGTGATAATACAAGCGCTATAAATATTTTCAAAAATCCAGTAATGCATGCAAAAACCAAGCATATTGCAATCAAGTATCATTATGTTAGAGAATTGGTAGAAGACAAACAAGTGAAGTTGGAATACATTCACACAAAGGAACAAACTACAGATATCTTCACTAAACCATTGCCCAAGGATACTTATGAATATCTTAGAGGCAAGCTGGGGGGTAATACCCCTAACCCAAGCAGTTTAAAGCAACAACGATGCTGCCCTACATCAACAGGAACAAATCATTGAAATATCAGAAGAATGATGTAGAGGATGACAACAAGAGTAGAAAATCCAAATCAGTCACAAGCATGGTGATAGAGGGAGAAGACATTAAGAAGCCAAAGCTTATATTTTGCATGATAAAGATGCTACATCTTTGGCATTTATGTCAAAGAGGGAGAAATATGCAGAAACCTAATCAATACAAAGCACGAGGGATATTAATGAAGAAACTGAAAGATATATATATAAGATCAATAGTAAAGATGTAGCAACCAGGAAAAGTAGCACATAATAGCAGACAACGTATACAATCTTGGTGGTAACTAAGTTGATCAATTGATCAGTTTGGTTTTGCCATCAATGCCAAAGAGAGAGATTGTTGGAAATGATTGAATAAGATCATTGTTGAAATAATCATATGGAACTGGTAAAGAATGTTCTCAATCATTATTTTGTCATTGATGTCAAAATTTCTACTTGCAGGAATGACAATTTCTTTAGTGATCCAAATACTATCAAGTGGTTGATTGACAAGGAGGAGGCAATCAATAAGATGTAACTAGAACACCTAGAGAAAGGTTGAAGTTATGATGTTGAAATGAAGTAGAAGGATTAGGTAAGTCATTGATGAAATAGTGTATTGATGATATACTCTAAGACATAGAGAATAGGCACATTAAAAAATATCAAAGATGTAAGGTTTTAACTAAGCCATTTGTAAAGCCCAACTAAGTTCATTAGAGAGAGGGAGCCAAGCAAGCTAGTAGGTGGCAAACAGATTCCTAGTTGAAGCCAAGAAAGTTCAACTTCAAGTGCCGAGTGAACTTCAAGTTCTGAGTGAACTTCAGATGCCGAGTGAACTTTAGATGCCGAGTGAACTTCAAGTGCCGAGTGAACTTCAGATGTCGAGTGAACTTCAGATGCCGAGTGAACTTCAAGTGCCGAGTGAACTTTAGATGCTAAGTAAAATCAAATGCCGAGCAAATACAAGTGCCAAGTAGAAATAGATGCCGGGCATCATAAAATTGATAGTATCGAGTAACATAGAGATGTCAAGCATCAGTAAATCAATAATGTCGAGTTGCTGCATTATTTTAAAAATCAAAGATTCACCAGATCCAAGCCGACAAGGTTGTTATGTAGAAATCTATGAATTAAATGGAAGATAAGAATGATGAGCTGGTGGCACAAAACACCATGTAGAACATTTTTGGAGATTACAACTAGAGTCTAGACGAAGTTTCTAGATAAGAGCAAGATATAGGGTAGATACATTGTATCCTACCTAATCCATTTGAAACCCTAAAAACTTGGAAAGGGAGAATCAAGTGGAAAAGGAAAACCAGATTTCTATTTAAGAAGTCATAAGGTCATGAAGCAAAGAGAGGAGAAGGTGGTTGAGCATAAAAGCATGAAGTGCCGAAGGAGGTGCTAAGGAGAAAGAGAGCACAGTTACTCTGTTTTGAAAAGAAGACCCCAAATATGATTGCATGGGCATGATGAGTAAGAAGACTCAAGGAGATGAAGCTTGAGAGGAAGACAAGTTGTTAGAGCTGAAGTGATTAAAGCCAAGCAAAAGGATAGAACTAAAGAGTGATCTGAAATCTGTAAAGTATGTTGTAAGTTGTATTAGATCAACATTTCATTATTGTTACTCTCTAGCAATTGTGATAGTTAGTTTAAATCCTATGGACTTAGGTTGGTTTAATAGCCATGAGGTAAATCCTTAGGGTGACATTCCAAGTGAATGTTCTAAAGTCCTTTGATCAAGCCGATTCCTAATAGTTTGGTGAAATCCTCTAACAAGGTCACATTTAACAGTGTGTTGTAAGCCTTTAACAAGGCAGGCTTTTAATAGGGCATCACTTTAGAAGAGTGAGAATCAAGTAGCATGTTACTCGTGGTTTTTCCCAAATTGGGCTTCCATGTAAATCATTGTGTCATGTGTTAATCTTGCATGTTTTATTGCTGCATGTTGATTTACTATAACTTACTAATATGGTTGATCTAAGTTGTGATGGATGAAAAGTGTATGAATTCATTAAAAGTAGAGAAAAAGTATTATTAGGGCATTTGGACCTTGGATAACTGATTCACCCCCCCCCCGCCCCCCCCTCTTAGTTATTCTAAAGAATTCTAACAGAGTTATGTTTATGTTTAAGGTTAGGGTTAGAGTTATGCTCATGGTTAAGGTTAGGTTAGAGTTATGTTATAGTTATGATTAGGGTTAGGGTTATTGTAGGGCTAGGGTTAGGTTTAGTGCTAGGGTTTGAGTTAGGGTTAAGTTTAGAGTTAGGATGAGAGTTAGGTTTTAATTCTGGATTAAATTTAGGGTTAGGGTTAGGCTTAGAGTCTAATTATGGTAGAGTTAAATTTAGGGTTAGAGTTAGGGGTAGACTTATGTTTATGGTTAAGGTTAGTGTTATGGTTAGCATTATGGTTAGAGTTAGAGTTAAGATCAGGGTTAAAGTTAGATTTAAGGTTAGGGTTAGGTTTAGAGTTATAGTTAGGGTTATCATTAGAACTAAAATTAGGGCAAGGGATAGGGTATGAATTAGAGTTAGGGTTAGGGTTACAATTAAAGCTAGAGTTAGGGTCAAGGTTAGAGTTACAGTTAGGGTTGGAGTTAGGGTTTGGATCAGGGTTAGGTTTAGAATTATAGTTGGAGTTAGAATTAGGGTCAAGGTTAGAATTAGGATTACAAATATAGTTAGGATTAGAGTTAGATTTAGGGTTATGGTAAGGATGTGAAATAGGGTGAGGGTTAGAGTTAGGGTTACAAATACAATTAGGGTTAGGGTTAGGTTTAGAATAAGAGTTAAGGTTTGAGTTTGAGTTACAGTTGGAATAAGGGTTAAAGTTAGAGTTAGATTTAGGGTTAGGGTTATATTTAGGGTTAGAATTAGGGTTAGAGTTAGGGTTACAATCAATGTTAGGGTTATGGTTAGGGTTAGGGTTGGGTAAAAGTACAAAGTTATGTCACCTTTCAGGCTGACTTATTAGAATGACAAAATTTGAGTATTACTATATTAATTTTTTTTAAAATTCACATATGATCTTGATAAAATTATTCTAGCTAAGTTATATATGGTCTCACACTTTTCGAATTGGAAATGTCTATTAAATGCATGTTTTCTACTAGTTAGTATGCAATTACTAGGAAAATATAATTAGTTTAGAAAATTAATGTTTCAATAACTCTTACTATTTATTATGATTTTTTTTAATAACATATAAACATCATTTAATAGAGCTCAAAATCAAGAATATTCTCATATAGAGCTCATAGTGTTTTAATTAGATATAGTATATTGTAATTAAACAATTCTACAAGTACATATTTTTAACACTCGAGAAGATGTTGATTTTGAGAAAGAAAAAATATTAAATAATATCAAAAAAAAAAAATTATATGACATTCTAAAGGAGAGAGTCCTCTTCCAGAATATATAATTTTTCTTTTGGTTGGAATAGATTTATTTCCAATAATGTGGTGGGAGATGAAATCTATTGATTTGAATAAGTTGAAATTTGAATTGTTATATAAGAGAAAATATAGGTCTAAAGCCCCCTTTTTTTTTTTATTGTTCTAGCTAAATATATTATAGATAACATGATCTAAAATCAAAGGGAAATAAGTTTATTGCCATATAATTTTGTGGTAGGAACTAGACCCCTAATTTCTAGCATTTTTTAGCAACTAAAATTTATCTTTAAAAAATAGAAAAATATATAATTTTTTATACCAAATAATTATTAAAAATTAAAATCCTAAAATTCATCCATTTCTTCACATTTCATTAGTTTATTTCATTTTAAAATTCTAAATAATAATACAAATTTTATGTCATTGAATGTGAAAAACTACACTTTTGTTAGCCTTTTCTTTTGTAAAACTGTGACACAAATTTGTGCTTTTACCTTGTTACAATTATAGTTAGAGTTAAAATTAGAGGTGGTGTTAGTGTTAGTGTTAGTGTTAGTATAAGAATTAGAGTTAGAGTTAGGATTAGGGTTAGAATCAGGGATAAGGTTAGGGTTAGGGTTAGGGTTAGGGTTAGAAATAGAGTTAGAGTTAGGGTTCAAGTTAGAGTTAGAGTTACAGTTTGAGATAGAGTTGGGGTTAGGGTTAGATTTAGGGTCAGGGTTAGAGTTACTTGGTTAGATATAGGGTTAGGGTAAGAGTTAGGGTTGGGATAAGGATTAGAATTATGGTTAGGTTAGAGTTAGAGTTATATAGTATTAGGGCTAGGATTAGGAATAGGTTTAGAGTTAGAGTTAGGGTTACAATTTGGGATAGGGTTAGAATTAAAGATAAAGTTAGAGATAGAGTTAGAGTTAGAGTTAGAGTTAGAGTTAGGGTTATATTTAGCGTTAGAATTAGGGTTAGGATTAGGATTAGCATTAGAGTTAGAGTTAGGCTTAGAATTAGTGTTAAGGTTAGGGTTAGGGTTAGGGTTAGGGTGAGAATTACAATTAGAGTTATAGTTAGGGTTAGATTCAAGATTAGAGCTATAGTTGGGGTTAGAATTAGGTTAGGGTTAGGGATAGAATTGGTGATAGGGTTAGAATTAGGATTAGAGTTAAGGTTATATAGGTTAGGGTTAGGGGTAGAATTAGTGTTATAGTTAGAATTAGAGTTAGGACTAGAGTTAGGGTGAGAATTAGGGTTACAAATATAATAAGGGTTAGAGATTAAGTTAGAGTTAGGGTTAGGGATAAAATTAGGGTTACAAATAAAGTTAGGGTTACAATTAGGGTTAGGGTTAGATTCAGAGTCAGGGTTTGAGCTAGAGTTAGAGTTAGAGTTAGAATTTGAGTTAGAACAAGGGTTAGAGCTAGAGTTAGGGTTAAGATAAGGGTTAGGGCTAAAATTAGGGTTACAAATAAAGTTAGGGTTATAATTAGGGTTAGGGTTAGATTCAGAGTTAGGGTTTGAGCTAGAGTTAGAGTTAGAGATAGAATTAGAGTTAGAACAAGGGTTAGAGTTAGAGTTAGGGTTAGAATTAGGGTTAGGGTAAGGGTTAACACAAGGGTTACGGTTAGAGTTAGGATTAGGGTTACAATTAGTGTTAGTGTTAGTATCAGTATTAGTATTAGTGTTATTGTTAGAACTGGGGCTAGAATTGAGGCTATGATTAGGGTTAGGGCTAAGGTTAGAATTAGAGTTAGATTTAGGGATCAAGTTAGAGTTAGAGTTAATGTTGGAGATAGAGTTGGGGTTAGGGTTGGAGTTAGAGTTAGAGTAAGAGATAGGGTAATAATTAGGGTTGGAGTTAGGGTTATAATTACGGTTAGGGTTAGAGTTAGAGTTACATATAGTGTTAGGGTTAGGATTAGGGGTAGGGTTAGGATTAGAGTCAGGGTTAGTGTTAGGCTTACAATTATAGTTAGAGTTATAGTTATAGTTAGGGTTAGAATTAGGGGTAGGGTTAGGGTTTGAGATAGAGTTGGAGTTAGAGCTAGGGTTAGAGTTAGAATATGGGTTAAAATTAGGGTTAGGTTTAGGGTTAGAATTAGTGATAGAGTTAGAATCAATGATAGAGTAAGAATTAGGTATTGAGTTAGGCTTATAAAGGGTTAAGGTTAGGGTTAGAGGTAGAATAAGAGTTAGAGTTAGAGTCAGAGTTAGGGTTAAGGTTAGGCCTAGGGTTAAAATGAGATTCAGGATTGGGGTTACAACTAGAGTTAGAGTTAGAGTTAGGGTTAGAATTAGAGTTAGAATTAAATTTAGAGTTAGAGTTAGAGTTAGAGTTAGAGTTAGAGTTAGAATTAGAGTTAGAGTTAAGGATTATGTTATTATTATGGTTAAGGTTTTTTTGGGTTAGTAATCATATTATAGCTAATATTAGTACTATTATTACATTTTATCTTAGTGTTATAATAATTGCTAGGATAAATTTTTATGTGGGTTAGTTCTATTATGGTGCCCATTATTAGTGCTATTGTGATACAAGTTATTAACCTTTTTAATAATGTAAACCCCCCCCTCTCTCTCCCCCCCCCCACTCTCTAACTATGCTGCCTAATCCCCCTCTCTAATCTCTAGATACACCCCCTTATCTATCTCATGTTGCTCTCTAGATACACCTCCTAATCTCTCTCTCCTTATATTCTCTCTAGATATGCCCCTAATCTCTCTCTCTCTCTCTCTCTCTCTCTCTCTCTCTCTCTCTCTAGATAAACCCCCTAATTTATCTCTCTCTAGATACACCATCATATGACTATCTCTTTCCTTATCTCTGATATCTCTCTCTGTACTGAAAACATGTCTCTATAAGAAACATAACATGAGCTCCCTCTTATCTACAAATATGCTCTCTCTCTCTCTCTCTCTCTCTCTATATATATATATATATATATATATATATATATATATATATATGTATGTATGTATGTATGTATGTATGTATGTATGTATGTATGTATGTATGTATGTATTTATGTATGTATGTCTGTATGTATGTATGTATGTATGTATGTATGTATGTATATGTATATGTATATGTATATGGGTACCCACAAGAAGTTGGGTCACAATTCTATGGAAGTCAAATCTGTGAATTTATACTTCTCAAAAATAGGTACCCAATTTTCTTAGAATCGAGTACCCATTTCTAAAATCATGCTTCCAGCACCCAAGCTATGATTCAAAAATTGGGTACCCAATTTTTGAAAATTGGATCGGGTGCCCAAATTGCTTAAAAATTGAGTGCCTGATATTTTTACAAATCAGATACCCGATTTGTAAAAGTTACAAATACCCATTTTAAAGCATTTTGGGGTCATTTTCACCATTTGGAAAATGGGAGCCTGATTTGAGAGTGATACGGGAACCCATTTTTTACCTCTACCAACTGCCCCCTACTGCTATTTTCTGACATACCAGGTATTTTTATTTTTTTGTACTATTTTACTTAATTATTTTTAGTCTTACATTTTATATGTTCATAAATTTATTGGTTTTTTTTTTCAGTTTTAATATACATAAAATTGTAAATTTACATTGTTAATGATTATTATCTTTAGATTATTGTACCTGTCAATTTAAATAATAGTTTCATAGATGTTCATTTAAAAATTATTATTTTAGATATTTTGAAATGTATTTAATTTATGTATTTATAACAATGTTGAGTGATTAGATTAGATATAAATTCATTGTTTAAACATGTAATTACAAATAAATATTGATTTCAAATAACTAGTGATTAATTATCTAGATTAGTTTGTAAACGATATAACAAAGAAAGTATTTAAACTAACTATAACCTCGACCAAACCATATAGTTCTGTACAATAAAATCCTAAACATATAACTAAGTATTTAATTATGTAACACCCTGCCAAGGGATCCAAATGCAAAACTTAGTATTTAATGATTTTACTTATTGTATTTTACTTTGTTTCATGGATAAAAAATGTATGATGTTAACTATTTTATAAATGTATATTATTTCAGGCTTTCATACCCTGTGACATGTACAGTGGATGATTGTGCATTCTGAATTAATTTACCAAGTGGCATTCAGAACAAATGTATATTATTTAAATAGATTGAACTCAAGTAGTTATTCTTTCATGTGGATGTGTTATTTATTTTACTTCTAGTACTTATAATTATTTAAAAATGAAATGTAAATGTGCTTGTTAAGGAATCGTTAAGGAATGTAATATCTTATGTTTTTTATGTAAATTATTGTACATGTTATTGCTTACTGAGTAAAATTTTAGATTAGTTCTTTGGATCCCTTGGCTAGGGATCATTTAGGATTAACTATAATCCCAATTTTAACCAAAACTCTAATCATAACCCTTACTGTCATCCTAACCATAATCTTAATTTGCTGAAACCTACACCCTAATATATAAATAATTGAATAACTATCATAAAAACCAAGTATTAATTATAAATGTTAAACCATAATCATAACCTTAAATGATAAACTATTATCCTAGAGGAGTATCATATCTACATCTACATGTCACATGAATCTAAAAACATTTACATATCTAATTAGATCATTTATTGCATAGGAAGGATTAAAAAATTTCATTACACTATCCATGCATATCATATCAAAAGAATCATATAGAGACATGTCATTTACTACATTCATCATAGATAATCAAGAAGGGTACTTAGGTAAATTTATATATAACATGATATTATAAGAAAAGAAAAACACCATATAGCAGTATCTCATGTATAAACTAGAAAAACTGATCATGACACATGCAATGAGATCAAATAATATTTGTAATCATCACATATACTATCTATGTATAGGGGTGATATAATCAAAATATCAAAAAAAGAGTGATATTGGAGCATTATCAATATCACGGTCTCAAAATGATACAAAGACAATGATAAATCATAAAAAAGTTAGAAGAGAAGAAGGAATCAGGCATCTAACTAAATAACCCTCTCTCAACATCAGTGTGAGTAGGAGGGACTATACACCCTTGGATGCCTAAGAATATATAGAGAAGTGAATAACTTGTCTTTCCACTAGAATAGTTTTTAAGTATTCATCATAATAGTAAGCCTCTCTAAAGTTATGATAAGTAGACTCACCCCATGTAATCCTCATTTGACAAGTTAGCTCTACAATCTTCCTATTATAATAAATTACCATGCTAGCTCAGATGACCACCTATGTCTAGACTATCACCTAGTACTATGGCACTCTCAATATTCTCTAAAGTCCCCTAATGACATCTTCTTATGTCAGCTCTCCTTTGGTTTCCTTCTCCAAAGGCCCATGATAAAACATCAAAAATTTAATATTAAAAATCAATTTTAAAAAAGAGGCATTGATTCATTAGTTAATCCTAACATAATTAATCAAATCAAGTTTTTTAAATCCTATGAATAGAACTATTAATTAAATTAATTAATTAAAATGATCAATTATCCATATCATTGCTAATGGAAAATAAAAGTAATTCCCACCAATAAAGCTTAATCATGTATTGATCAATCAAGGGTTCAACCTCCACCACTCATGGAGAATGAATCCCAAAACATTGAAGTCCCAAAGATTTCTATAAATCTGCCATCAACTCAAGGTTTTGAGATATCTAGATTTTTTGTAATAAGGTTATGCAAATTATTCTAGGTGATTTGCAAGTGTTTCTGAGTGAATTATGGGCATTTGAGAGCTAATCCATATTACAAGATCATAATCTCATTACACTTTATAGTTTTCTAGCATCATGTGCAGTTTATTTAGTGTGACTTGAGTTCATGATTACATCCATTTTATGATTACATGCACCTAATTTACAAAATATTAAACCTTGACATTAAGTTTTAAATTCTAATTATGTCAATTCTAACCCTTATCCTAAATTATTAACCCTTAGACTAACTAAGTTAACCTAAACACTAAACCTTTATCCTAAAAATAATCATAAATGCTAAGACCTTCTCCTAATTCTAAATAAAAATATTAAGCTTAAACCCTAATCTTGACCTTAACTATGATTTACATATATAAGGTTAGGGTTTAACATTTAACATTTAAGATTAGGATCTAGTATTAGGATCTATATTCAATTCTAGAATATAAATAGGATCTAAGTATTATAATTTAGATTTTATAAGTATATTTAGATTTATGATTAAGGTTTATAATCAAGGTTTATAATGAAGATTTATGATTAAGGTTTATAATTAAGGTTTATATCCAGTAACTCATTAAAACACCTTAAGAAAAATGATAATTTATGAAGTTTCTTCCAGCTACAAATTAGAGTTACAAAAACATATTTTATTAATTTTGAAACTACTAAGGCTAATGTTTGGATGAGCCAAGTCTAGTTCGTAGGTGGAAGACAAGTAAGCATGCAAAAGTAACTATAAAAGATGTGATCAAGTAATATAATACAAAGTTTTCTAATTGTAAAAAGACTTTGGTCATAATTAGAAAATTCAATTAATATAACACATTCCAACATAGAGATTTAGAGGGAAGAAAAGTTCTATTAGCGATTCATAAAAATTGTTAAATGATAAGATAGGATTTAAATTACTAAAGAAGATATTAAATATAAGTTTAAATATTATGATTAGAATTAGGATTAGTATGCTTAGGGATAGGGTTCATGTATTAGAATTAGGATGATCTAGACTTATAGTTTGCATTAAAGTGGATAATATTTGGGATGCACTATAATCATAAATAATAATCAAATCATAATTCTATCTCTAAGCTTTCATTCTAATTGTAACCTTAACTCTCATCCTAACATCATTTATTATATATCCTTTAAACAATAGCACTGTAATAAACATTTGAAACCTAAGTATAATTCTAACTAAAACCATAATCCTAGGTAAGTTCCCTAACATTAAAGTCATAATCATTATAATAATCTTAGCTTAACCATGATCAAAACCATAAACATAAAAAAATTGTAAACCATAAGCTTGCCATAATCTTAACTTTGTTTGATCCTGAGATGAACATATAATCCATAACAAGAATACAATCTCCCAATGTCACAAAATAAGTGTACATGAAAGCAATTAGCTAGGTGGCTCATGTTTTTAGAAAATAAACCTTGAAATAACCTATATAGTTTTTATGGAGTATTATTTTATGATTAGACTTAAGTTCTTAACTTTATTTATTTAATTGATATGATTTTAAAGATCTGCACATTTATATAATTGATATTTTAGATTTGAATTTTATTAAATAGTAATTTTGTCATTTTTTATGTTGTTTAAACATATATGGAGATTGTATATGATGGACCCGCCACCACCCCCTCCCCCTCCCACACCCCCGCCTCCACCCCCTCCATCTCCACCTCCACCACCTGCCACAAATGATCTCCATGAGAGCATGAGATGTAATCTTAATGATGTCATGCATGATATTGAGGTTATTTGACATGAGACCAACCCCCCCTCCTCACCTACTACACATTGTAGATAGCATGCAAGGCATCATTCAGTGTATAAAGCATTTAGATTGTGATATTGATTCATTTAGATTATGGAGGCAAAACATACATGCCTTCTATTCTGACAACTTGTCATATAGAGATGTTCATAACCTCAATATTGGTAAAGGAAATTTTAAAAGCTATTTTGTAAACCCTAAGATGAGTGAGGAGATTAATGAGAAGAAGCCTCGTATTTCTATTAGGTGGTGCACACATCCATGTATAGTAGCACATTTTTGGGAGTGGTGGTGGATGGTATTTGACAATCCACCACACTCTAATCATAAGGTGCCCATGTACTTCCTTAGGAAGCTATGGGCTAAGTTTGGATTGTGTTTGAAACCCAATTATTTTGATATGAAAGCATTTCAAGGGGTTGGTGGTGGGATGCCTTAGGATAGGCCTAGGGAAAATTTGAGTGATAGAACAAGAAACCACAAGTGACCTTAGCCCCTTCTACCTCTTCCTATGCCGTTGTACCAGCTCCACACCATCATCAAGCAATTTCATCTGCTCTTACCTCTTTGAGTTCCCTTTTGGGCAATTTAGTATAGTAGTGGACATAGGCAATACATGTTCATCCACTTGCACATATTTGTACTAGCTATGGAGTGTAAGGTCCCCTTTTTAGAGCATGATGTTGTCATTAGCCTATTTCTCCATGGTCCCGTAGGCTAACCAGGGCATTAAAGGGACTTAAAGGCCATTTGGCCTAGATAGTTTCAATCGCAAGCCTTTCTAAGGGGTTCTGAGGAAACTTTGGGCATACTTACTATTTATAGTAAGTCATCTTGGACATGGTTGGACATCTAGGGGTAGTGTTATGTCGATGGTAATTGTTTAAAATTGACAAGAAGACTTGTTTATCATTGATAAGATTTGTTATGCATTTATAAAGCTATTTTATAATGTTAAATTTAATATTTAACTTTATTAATGCATATACTATAGTTTGTGGGAAATATTTAAATTAAAAGAGTCCCCTTTATTTTATAACACATTGGAGACATAAGTTACATAAAGGGAGTTATGTTTTATCCCACATTGAGAAAATGAAGGATTGATCTCTTGTGAGAACACTATAAAAGAAATGGAAGAGCTTCTTTTTAGTATGCTTGGATGAAGATTAATGTTATGTTGCTGGATATCTGATTATTAGGCTTAGAGGATGAAATCCCTCTTTGCTAGCACTCTCTTCACTATTGAAAGACACAGTCAGGAGGATTAATGGTGTTTCCAAACACACTGGGTTTCATTTAGTGTTTTACTATAGTATGGATGAATAGTGTTTTTCTACAGTGCACGTGAATAGTGTTTTGCTACAGTGCAGATGAATAGTGTTTTTCTATAGTGCACATGAATAGTGTTTTGCTACAGTGTGGATGAATAGTGAATTTTCTATAGGGAGTGAATAGTATTTGCCACAAGTTTATTGTTTATTCTTGCTGATTTGAAAGGCTACCAACTACATCTGCAAAAATACTACAACAACTAATTCTAGGTTTCTTCTGTCAAATTTTTATACTGTGCATTATAGTTCTTAAATACAAGACTAATATTTGTCGTAGCATGTTAAACAGTTGTATGAGCACATTTACATGTAAAATAAGAAATTTTAGATTTTCATATATATTGTAGTATGTGTGCCAAGTGTTCGACAAAAATGCTATGATGAGTTATTAAGAAAATCAATTGATATCATAAAGTAGCTTGCAAGTTTCTTTATTTTGGAAAAAAATAGGGGGGGATACTACAGTGGTATCAGAACTATAAGTCTTGCCATCCTGTGGGGTTCTTATAGGGAATTTGGAATAGCCAGATAGAGGGGAAAGTGTTTGATGAAATGTCAAAACACTAAAATCAGGGCATTTATGTTTGAGCATGAGACAAGGGGCCTTATAATTTTTGTAATACTAGAGCAAGAAAAAATAGGATTTCATACCTGCAGAGTGAACAGTCTAGTTCATCCATGCAGGTGGACATAGAATCTAGTCATACAGACACAGAGGAGGTATTCTTTGATCAAGACAACAATATGGGTGACCGAGATGACATGAATATAGGATTAGGTAGAGGCAGGAATGCTAGTCTAGATTAGGGAGAGGAAAGATTCTTACATCTATTAGACACCTTGGCACAAGGAAAATAATTAGAAGAGTAGAGAGCATAGGAATATAGCCAGAGATTGGAGCTTATGATGCAGATGATGGCTCATCAAATGGGGTTGAATGCTAATGTGGGTAGAGGAAATAATCAGAATGGTAATAATCAGGATGAGACACATAATGGAGGCAAAAAAGTTGGGAACAATTTTAGTCATGCACCCTAGCAGACTAGGACAGTGAGTTCAAGGCCCATGATTTCCACATTTCCTCCTAGAGCTCCAAAGAAGCTCGTACCAAAGCCCTAGATCATTGATATACAAGACTAGTTGAGGAGAGATTGGGAAGCCAGAGGTCTAGATTTTACTATTGCAATTACCTTTAGGGAATATAAGGATGTGCAGATGAAGCATATGCCACGTGGACATGATAGGAACCAAAGCTATGAGCTACGGAAGAAAGTAGGGAAACTTTAGTTACCATATTATGATGGCTCGGGGAAGTCTACAGTAAGAGCTTGGCTCCAAAAGCTTGACACATAATTTCAATTAAACCCTATGCTTGAGGAAGAAGCTATTAAGTATTCTGCAATTCACCTGGATGGGTTAGCACAGGAGTGGTGGCATCATGGTATGGTCACTATGGGTCATGCACACATTACCTCATATGTGGAGTTTACAGAGAGACTGATTGAACATTTTGACAGGAAGGATCCAACACTCCATTTCAAGGAGTTAGCTCAGCTTAAATAGTGGGGATCATTGGAAACATACATTTTATAGTTTCAAAAACTTGTAGTGTTAGTAAGAAATGTATCTGAATAGAGGATATTGGTTCTATTTATGGATGGTTTAGCTGATCCGTTGAGAGGGCAGATTAAAGCTCTCAACCCTCCCACTTTGCAGGAAGCCATTAAGAAAGCTCGTGACATGGATTCCTCTTCAGCTTCTAAAAATAAATTTTAGGCAAAGAGTTTCCCTTTGAGGAAAGATAAGGACATGAAACCTTTCCATAGAGAGGCTCAGCCACCTAAGGAGGAAAGTAAGAGGTTGGACAATGAGACACTTAATGATCTTAGGAAGAAGAAGCTTTGTTTTCATTGCAAGGAGCCTTGGGATTTGTCACATAAGTGTCCATTGAAAGAAAAAGCTAAGTAGATGGAGTACTTTTTAGCTAAAGAGTCAGTGGATGAAGATTTAGAATAGTCATCAGAATCAGATGGAGATGATGATAATTCTTCACATGAGGAAGCATGTAGTGATAGCATGATAGCTCAGCTATCCAGTATATAGGAGGCCGTCACTTTCAGAGTTAGGGGAACTTTGGATGTATAGAGATTTGTGGCACTCATTGATACAGGGGCAACACATAACTTCATTGATGAGAAGTTTGTGTCATGCAAAGGGCTACATACAGAGGAGCATAGGGGATTTAAGGTGATGGTTTTCGATGGCTTCAAAATCGATTGTACCAAGAAGATCTCCAACTTGCAACTTCATTTGGGAGATTATGACATGACAGGAGATTTCTTTGTGGTCAACATTGTGATCAGGATATGGTGCTTGGGATGAATTGGATGAAGTCTCTAGAAGAGTTCACATTTAATCTCTAGAAAATGGAAATGAGGTTTGAGGCAAATGGTAAGAAGATAGTGCTCAGAGGTTTGTCAGATGGGAGACTTCGAGTGGTGTCACTCAAGCGGATGTAGAGTTTCTTTAGACATGATCAGGTATAATGGGTAGTAGAGTTCAGAGCAATGCCTAAGATGACAAAGCAACATGAACAAAAGTATCCACCTGATGTACAGGAACTAATAACCAAACATACTAAGGTTTTTGGTGAGATACCTCCAAGGAGACCCCCAAATAGGGGAATTGAGCATGTTATTGAGTTAGACGAAGGGGCTAAGCTAGTCATCATCACACCCTACCACCATCCAAAGAGATATAAGGATGAAATACAAAAGGAAATCAAGGAGTTGATTAAAATGGGGCATGCACGGCCAAGAAAGAGTCCTTTCACTTCTTCAGTGCTATTGGTGAAGAAGAAGGATGGTATAATGAGGATGTGCATTGATTATAGGGAGCTAAACAAGAAGAAAATCAAGAACTGATACCCTATCCCACGCATCAATGAGCTTATTGATGAATTGCATGGTGTATGCTACTTATCTAAGATTGATTTGAGATCCAGCTACCACTAGATACGAGTTAGAGAGGTGGATGTGGAGAAGACAACTTTTAGATGCCACTACAGACATTTTGGGTTCTTAGTCATGCCCTTTGGGTTGGGTAATGCCCCTGCCACTTTCTAGTCCTGTATGAATAGAGTATTTAGAGATCAGTTGAGGAAGTTTGTCTTGATTTTTTTTGATGATATACTGATATACAACCATACTTGGGAGGAACATTTGAAGCATATTGATGCAGTGCTTGACATTCTAGAGAGGGAGTCATTATATGCCAAGATGAGAAAATTTGAGTTTGGGATGACAGAGTTGCTCTATCTAGGGCATATTATTAGTGTAGGAAGTGTTTGGGTTGACCTAGACAAGATAAGGGCCATTCTATATTGGCCACCGCCAAGGAATACTTCACAAATAAAGGGATTTCTTGGGCTTTGTGGGTTCTACCACAGATTTGTGAAGGGATTTTCACAGATAGTAGCACCACTTACAGATTTGACATGGAGAAACAGTTTCAATTGGTCAGAGAGGGCTAAGGATTGTTTTGATAAGTTCAAGGAGCTGATGAGTACATGTCCTATTTTAGCCATTCCAAATTTCACTAGGCCTTTTGAGCTATAGTGTGATGCCTTGGGAGAGGGTGTAGGAGCTGTCCTCGTGCAGGAAAAACATCCCATTGCATATGAGAGCAGGAAATTATGAGGTGTTGAGAAAAATTACAGCATCTATGTCAAAGAAATGCTAGCAATTATGCATGTAGTAGCTTAGTTTAGACAATACTTAGTAGGGAGCCGATTCACAGTAAAAATAGATCATAACAGCTTGAAACATTTCCTTGGATAGAAGGATCTTAATGATAGGCAACAGAAATGGGTGAGTAAGTTACAGGCCTATGATTTTGACATAGTCTATGTCAAAGGGAAGAAAAATATTGTTACAAATGCTTTATCTAGAAGTCCTCATTTTTTTGTTGTTGGGATAGTCATGGATGATTGGAGAGAGTTGATCTTGGCAGAGTATGCCAAGGATAGTTGGGCATCTAGTGTTATTGAAGGAGCTATTCAGGATAGTCGATACATCGTTGTAAATGATTTGATCATTTACAAGGGAAGGATTTATTTGGTACCTGGGTCTACCATGAAGCCAAAGATCTTGAGAGCATTTCATGATTCACCATTAGTAGGACATCCAGGATTTATTAAGACATATCAATAGGTGAGAGAGTGCTTCACTTGGAAGGGGCTTAAGTCAGAAGTGCTATAGTTCATTAGGGAGTGCATAGTGTGTCAGCAGAACAAACAGGAACATTCCTTTCCAAGCAATTTACTACAGCCCCTACCTATACCAAAAAATAAGTGAGATAGCATTTCCATGGATTTTATCACAGGCCTTCCAAAGGCACAAGGTCGAGATTGTATTTTTGTTGTGGTAGACAGATTGACAAAATTTGAACATTTCTTTGTGATTTCGTCCACATATTCAGCAGTACAAACAGGAGAGCTATTCTTTTGAGAGGTATTTAGATTACATGGGATGTGACAGAGCATAGTCAATGATAGGGATAGTAGGTTTATGAGCCACTTTTGGCAGGAGTTGTTCAGGTTGTGTGGAACAGAGCTAACTTTGAGTACCAGTTACCACCCCCAAACTGATGGGTAAACAAAGATAGTGAATAAATGGGTTGAGGGGTGCCTTCGAAACTACATTGCAGGAGAGCATAAGGCTTGGGTGAAGTGGCTACATCTAGGGGAGTCCTGCTATAATACTTCTTTCCATATGTCTATTCAAATATCCCCTTTCACTACACTATACGGGTATGATGCTCCTAATTTCCTAGATTTGTTATTTGGGGACAGTAGGGTGCCTAAGGCCAAGGATATTTTATAGGAGTGCCAGGACATTGTGCGATCCTTGAAGGAAAATTTGTAAAAGGTACAAAATCAGCAGAAGTAATATGCTCATCAGTACAGGGTTGAGAATTCTTTCAAGGTAGGAGACATGGTGTACCTCATGTTATAGCCATATAGACAGTCCTCTCTCAAGAAGAGTGGAGCAGAGAAATTGAAACCACGCTACTATGGACCATTCAAAGTAATTAGGAGAGTGGGTGAAGTAGCTCATGAGTTGGAGTTGCCTGTAGATAGTAAAGTGCATAATGTGTTCCATGTGTCACGCCTTAAGCAGGCATTGGGCCACAATGTGGTGCCTTCAGTAGTATTGCCACCTCTTGATGATGAGGGAAAGCTTATCTTGGTTCCCGAGGCTATACTTGACTCCAGGGAGAGGGTGCTTCATAGGTGAATCATCAAGGCGTACTTGGTCAAGTGGAGGAATCTACTAGTGGAGGATGGTACTTGGGAAAATGAGCAGATATTACAGCATCCAGAGTTGAAATTGCTTGAGGACAAGGAATTTTGGGAAGGGCAGACTATAATGTCCCCTTTTTAGCATTCATAGCATGATGTTTTCATTAGCCTATTTCCCTATGGTTTCGTAAGCTAACCAGGACATTAAAGAGACTTAGAGGCCATTTGGCCTAGATAGTTTAAGTTGTAAGTCTTTTTGAGGGGTTTTGAGGCAACTTTGGGCATACTTACTATTTATAGTAAGTCATCATGGACATGGTTGGACATTCAGGGGCAGCAGTATGTCGATGGTAATTTTTTAAAATCAACAAGAAGACTTGTTTAACATTGATGTGATTTGTTATCCATTGATAAAGCTATTTTATAAAGTTAAATTTAATATTTAACTTTATTAATGCATAGAGTATAGTTTGTGGAAAATATTTAAATTAAAAGAGTCCCCTGTATTTTATAACACATTAGAGACATAAGTGACATAAAGGAAGTTATGTTTTATCCCACATTGAGAAAACAAAGGATTGAGCTCTTGTGAGAACACTATAAAAGAAATGGAAGAGCTTCTTTTTAGTATGCTTGGATGAAGATTAATGTTATGTTGCTAGATATCTGATTATCGGGCTTGGAGGATGGAATCCCTCTTTGCTGGCATTCTCTTCTCTGTTGAAAGACAAAGTCAGGAAGATTAATGGTGTTTCCAAACACACTGGGTTTCATTTAGTGTTTTTCTATAGTATGGATGAATAGTGTTTTGCTATAGTGCATGTGAATAGTGTTTTGCTACAGTGCAGATGAATAGTGTTTTGCTATAGTGCACGTGAATAGTGTTTTGCTACAATGTGGATGAATAGTGAATTTGCTATAGGGAGTGAACAATATTTGTCACAAGTTTATTGTTTATTCTTGCTGATTTGAAAGGCTACCAACTACATCTGCAAAAATACTATAGCAACTAATTCCAGGTTTCTTCTGTCAAATTTTTATACTTTGCATTGTAGTTGTTAAATACAAGACTAATATTTGTCGCAGCATGTTAAACAGTTGTATGAGAACATTTACATGGAAAAAATAAATATTTAATTAGAAAATAAGAAGTTTCAGATTTTCCTATATATTTTAGTATGTGTGCCAAGTGTTTGACAAAAATGCTATGATGAGTTATTAAGCAAATCAATTGATATCATAAAGTAGCTTGCAAGTTTTTTTATTTTGGAAAAAAATAGGGGAGGATACTACATAGAGGCATATGCACAAGCCCCTAGAGCGATGCTGATGCAATGCATGATGATCATTATGCTAAGGGTGCTAATTTTGATGATGATGTATATACTACCCCTGGTGATGGTAGTGGCAAGATTGATGTGTCATCATTTGTTGACGTCATGTAGTAGGGAGAGCCTGGAGATAGTCAAGAGTAGCAAGTAAAATTTTAATTTTAATTTAAATATAAAGTACACATAATTATTTACTTTCTACATACATGTGTAATTGTATTAACCATGGGTATGTGTACGATCATGGTCAACCAAACTATTATCTTAAGTGGCAATAAAAAATTAGAAAATCAAGGTTATGTCAACTTGACCTACAATTTTCTACTTGTTATTTACTTTATATGGAAAAGGTCAGAGAAAAGAATCTCTAGCGAATTGAATCTAGTTTCTAAACTACTAGGACTTATCTCAGAAAAATGAAAATTGATTGGTGAAAATTTTGAATTTAATGCAATTTTACAAAAAAATTAGAACAAAAATAAGAAGTAGACATATGTCTGACCACCTTAATCAAAATCAAATGATAATTTTTTTAAACAATATTCTAGATATAAGTAGTAGACTCATGCTTGGGTGTGACACATATTTTTAGGTATTTTTATTCTAAATAAATAATAATTAATTAATTTTTGACTTTAGTATTTTTTAAATTAGAAAACTCTCATGTCTAACCACCTTAACTAATTAAAAACTTTGCAAAATTCAATTTTTCATTTTTTTCCCTATAGTAGAAGAAACATAGAATGTAATGCATCTTTTGTATTTAAAAAATGTTGTACTATTTGAAAGTTATAGATTTTTTTTCAAGTAGTGTGCCAGTCAATGTTCACTTTATACATAAATCCATTAGAAAATAAGTAATAATTACTTACTAAACTTGTAATTTGACAAACCTAACATTTATGGAAAGATAAGAACATTCTTAAGAAACCCTTTTCACTTCATCAAATTTTGGTGAAAAAAAAGTCATCAGCTACATGTTTGAAGTAAAAATCACATAAAAATAGGCCAAAAGCACAGTTTTAGAAAGGTTTGGTATTGAAAAATATAGTAGACCTTATAAAGATATTAATTGTTTTCATTTAGTATTAAGGTGGGTGGGAAAAAAGTTGGAATAGATTTTGAAATGGTTTGAGATATTTTAAAACTACAAATTTTTCAGATCGCCACTTTTTGGCACACCATGATCCTACACATACCCCCATATTAATTTCTACTTTTAAAATAACAGAGGATGGATGATAATGTTCCTCCTAGGAGGCAATATAGTCTTTTTTTGAGACCTACAGATGTTGGCGTCCCTCATATGGTATTCACTTTGAATTACATTGTAAAAATGTACATTTGAACTCAAATTTAATAACACGTGCTCAAATGTTCTTTTTTCTGATTTTGTAGGGATTGCCCATAGCTACACAGTTTGATGTCAGTATAGGTCCTGCTCTAGTTACCACGAAGGCACAACCTCAAATACAAATAGTATGAACTTTTGACTGAAGACAAATAATTTGTATTATTTTTATGTATGTGCATTGTTGTTAACTTATAATCTAAACAATTTTAACTCATGTATATATATTTTATGCATTTTGATTTGATGAACAAGAGATGGAATTTACTCATCCATACAGGCCTCGATATAGTCTAATTTCTACTCCATATTATGATCATCATGCTAGCATACCTGTAGACACATCTGTGACATTGGCTAGTACTCAGATATGATATATATACATGTTAAATTTATAGTGTATAAAGAATGTAGTGTACAAATTATGTACTTTTTAGTTTGCATACTTTGTAATTATTCATGTATATATAATTTTGACTCAACGTTTATGTATATCCATAATTTTAGGACTATGTCACCATGAGTGTTGCTGGGAGCATAGGACTTAGCCAGATGGAGGTACCTACATCATCCTTTGAGGTCAGTATTGCTATTTATGCACATAATGTATAGTTCATTATGCTTTAAAATCAAATTTTAAAAGTGTATGCATTGTAAATTACAGGACCTCACCACTACTACATTTGGTAGTTTTCATAGTGCACCTCCTCCTATTATTGAGGGACACCCATCTCATGTGGTATTTATTTTATTATGTAGTGAATATTTAATTTATTTGCAACTAGATTTTAAAACCCATTTCAATTAAGCATGTGCATGGTGAGATGTGCCTCATGTTACATAGGATGATCCATCTACCTCACAGGAAGTCCCACATGATGAGACAACTCATATTAAATAGGATGATCCATCTTGGTCCTCTTCTCATGGAGTAAAGAGGATGTTCGATCAAATAGATTAGGTCTTGTTGGCACATGTAGATTGTGTTTTTATGAAACATATTGTATATTTTGATTTACTTTGTGTTAGGATAGTTAAAATTTTATTATATATGTATTTTTTAACTTCATAGATTATTTTATGATGTATGTTAGACCATGTATTATTTTTTTATGACTTCTTATCATGCTTGTGTATGTAGTATATATTATTATGTTTCATCATGTTTTAAGTATTCAAACCATTTTCTTTATTCTGACATATTTTATTTACAAACATATGATACATTTTGTAAGTATATATGCTAGATGAACAATAATTTTAACTATTTATAGAGAATTAGTACTAATATAAAAAAGATTATTGGATAAATATCACATCAAATTTATGCATTGAGATTCATACAAATAAAATTGACCTACTCTTAAATAAATGCTTTTCATCCTAAAAATTTAAATTTATAAAATTTAGGTAAAGATTGAAGATATTTTTATGAAATGATGGATGGTACCTTTCCTTTCACACATTATGACCCCTTATGATACATTACAATCATTAGCATCCCATTTGTGTGTCATATCATAGTTAATGTGTTCTAAGGGGTCCTAATAGGCCCTAAGATGTCCTAGGACCACTAAGAACCCATTATGACCCTTCATGATATATTAAAACCACTTACAAACTATTATAATGCCTTTGGACATTAGGACCTAGCAGGACTCCCTAAGTCCTATTAACACACATATGAATCAAAGTACCTAGAAATGTATCATAAGGAGTCCTTATGTGTTTTATGTTAACATAAGACTAATTATTATGTACGAAGACATGTTAAGAACTATTAAAACCTATAGCACATATTAGGACCAAGTAAGACTCTCTAGGTCCCCTTAATACATATATGGATCCAAGTACCTAGAAATGTATCATAAGGGGCTCTTATGTGTTGTTTGGTAATGTAAGACTTATTATTACCTAATAAGACCTATTATATCCTAATAATACATATTAAGACTTATTAGAACCTATAAAAAATATTATGACCTATTAGGACTCCTATGTCCCCTTACAACACACATGTATGGATAACATACCTAAAATTAATCTAAAATTAGGATCTAAAGTACTAATCCTAATTGACATAATTTTAACTATTTATAGAGCATTAGTACTGATATCAAAAAGATTATTCGATAAATATCACATCAAATTGAGGTAGTTTTTAATGTTTCCTAATTGGTCCTAATATATTCTAAGGTTTTGTAATGGGTCCTGGGGCCACTTACAATCCATTATGACCCCTTATGATACATTAGAATAATTGACATCCCATTTGTGTGTCCTATTATAGTTAATGTGTTCTAAGGGATCCTAATAGACCTTAAGATGTCCTAGGACCACTAAGAACCCATTATGACCCTTCATGATATATTAAGACCACAGTTTCAAATCAAAGAGGAAACATTAGGACTGATTACAACCACTTAGGAACTATTATAATGCCTTTGGACATAGTAGTGTATCATATGATCGTGAGTGTGTTCAGAGGGGTTATAATTGGTTCTTATGAGTCCTAATGGCCCCTAATGGATTATAAGGGTTCCTAATGGGTCCAAAAAGGTCATGAGATCACTTAAAATACATTAGAACCCCTTAAGACACATTAGGACCCATTAGGGCATATTATAACCCATTATTGTGTCTTAAGTGCCCCTTAGATAATCTAAGAGGCATTAATGGATTTTAATATGTTTTAAATGGTCACAATGTCTGCCTTAAACAATATTAATGGGCTTTCAAACCACGTAGGACCAATTGTGATATGTTGTAAGATATTAGGACCACTCAGGACACATTACTATGTCTTGCAATGGTTAATGTGTTATAAGAGATTTTAATGGGGTCTAATGGGTCACAATGTGTGTGAGTGGATCCTAATGCATCCTAATGAGGCCTAACACGTACTAATGGGTCCTAAAAATCCATAATGTCCCTTAAGAACATATGACTAATATGACTATAAAGGCTCATAAGCGGTCATAATGGTTCTTAGGAGGTTGTAATTAGTCTCAAGGATTCCTAGAACCACTTAGGACCCACTAAAACTCCTTGGGAAAAATAGGATTGAATAGGACACATTACAACCCTAAAGTGTATCCTACAATGATTAATGTGTTCTAAGGGTTCATAAAGTCTGTTAATGATATGAATGGGTTCCAAGTAGTCATAATGGATCCTAAGGTTTCTTATGACCACATATTACCCATCAAAACCTCTTGGAAATATTAGAATGTACTAGGACACATTAGAAAAGATTACTTTTAGGACTACAATAACTAATGTGTTGTAAGGGGTCCTAAGAGGTACTAATATTTCCTAAGGTGTTGTAATGGAACCTATTTCTAATAAATTACATGCACTTATAACCCTCCCCATATCCCTCCCTCCCTCTCACTTAACATGGTTAACATGGTTAAACATACATGTCAATTATCAACATAACAATAGAATATAATCAATACAATGAGTAATGATCTTTAAATTATCATGTACACATGAAGTGTTATTTATTACAATCAATAGTAATTTGAAACTTCAAACAAACATTAATTTAAACATGCTTGAATGTAAAAGTAATGGAAAAAAATTGGAGGCCATTACTTAAATTGACAATTAATTTATACTATCAAGTGCACACCTTTAACTTTCAAATAGAAGTAAACTCCTATTTTTAAATTTTTTTGTACAAAATATTTCACAATATATGTAAGACAATGTTAATGATAAATATATAGAAGCACGAACTCAAAATATCAGATTGGTTCAACACATCTCTTCAAATGAGGTCCTGTAAAATAAAATTGTAAAACAAAAACACATGTTAATAAACACATAAATTAATATGAGGTAGCTGAACTATGTAAATATATGATTAATTTGTATATACTCACTATGTGGAATTGCACAAGATGTTGATGCTCGATCCACTTGAACACTTAAATTTGCATAATTTGTAATTGAGACCTAAATAATAGGAATATATATATAAGTACATATATAAAAATACATACATGTAATTAAATTATATAAGTACATATATAAAAATAACACAATAAAGAAAAAACTTATATGTGTTTGAATTAAATGTGGTCATCCCACTATACCATCTGCATCCTCTCTCTCTTTTGCAATGCATCTATGATTGTCTCGTGCTCATCCATTGAAATTGTCCATAATACCTTATTAGCTAGTAAACTATTTCTTCTATTTAGGTATCTATGTAGCCAAGTGCCAGCTACAACAACAGACCCAACTGGATACTCAAAACCATCATTGTCTACTTGATGACATATCAATTTTTCTTAGGTTCCACACATCTAGCAAGCCAATACTCAATCTATTCATCATTATTACTAGGTGCAATAACAAAATAAACATCCTACAAGATAAGATAAAGTACAAAAACACTTTAATCACATGAGTACATATGCAAATTATATAAATTGAAGCATGAGATCACAAAAAAATCTAATTAAATTGTGCATACCAAGTTCTACGAAGCCTGAAATGCGATCATAGTCTTCTGATGCAAAAGTAACATTCTGGCCTTCATTTACTATATCATCTTAAAAATGCATGTCAATAGGAGCTAATGATTTTTTTTGCCAATCTTCAACCCATTCTGTATTCTCACATTCTTCCCATTCACCTACAAGACAAAATTGACAAAGACAAGCAAGTTCCCTAATCCATATAGTCTAAGTGTTAGAATCTGAACTCCTAAATGAATGTCAATTAGCTAACCCACTAATTGTATCACAATCATATCTTGAAAGGATATTCTTTTCTTCAACTAGGTAGAAGAAATGTTTCATTGTAGAGTTTTGACTTGATCCCATGTATAAATATTTGTTACACCATTCAACAATCTCATGTGCATTTTTAAATTTAGTTTTTTTCTCAAATTTTAATTGCTCTCTACTAAGGCCTCTCTTTACACATGCACCAGCACCATCATGTTATCCTTTACCATGTCTAGCCTCAAAAAAAATCCACACATGTTGGATGTTAGTTTTCTTATGTCTCCTACTCAACCAATAGAACATTCTAGCATTCTTGAATTTTCCACTACAATTATCTAACCATTTCCAATGTTGTGTCATTTGAATTTGTCTCTCTTTTAAATTATCATAAAAGACCTTGAAACAATATTGGACAAACTTAGATGAATGGAGTTTATTATCACTCATATAAAAATGGTACTCTCTCAATATTTTTTGATCCTCCTCTGTCCTATTAGGTGCATGCCTATAAACTATATGAACATAAATTGTTACTTGCATTGAATTATAATATTGTGGTTGTACCTCCTCTTGTGGTGCAAGTGTGTAGTTCTTTGCAAATTCAACAACTAAAAGTATAGTACCAATTGGAAATGTATTCTTACATATGCAAAATTGTCCATCAAGCCATCTATCATATTAAGAGTGTTTAACATATTTTGGTATGATCACACTCTTAAACTCATCCATAAATGCATGACAACTAACTTTATCTATAACTAGATCACACCTTCTTCCAATCTACCGATCCTTCAATGGATATTCAATAGTTTTGAATATTTTTACCTCAACCAATTGTTGTCCAAAAGTAGTCAAAGCATTTTCATGCAAAAATTCATCTAACAAAGAAAGATTGCCGCACATATCACATGTACCAGAAAGACATGCATCGAAAAGAAAGTATTGATCATTAGGTGGCTTACAAAAAAAACCTGATATGAAATCCTTTATAGTTTGATGTGGTATTTTTATACCACATTCCTACAACATTTTTTTACTATGCATGGTACCACGTATAGATCAAAATACATCATAATGGTAATGAAATTGAATATGAGTTTTACAACAACATGTGATTCTTTCCTTATTAATCCTTACACACCATGGTTTACACTTTTCAAAAGATTTTTGACTAATGGTAATATTTAATACCTTACCATCTACAAATTATTTAAACAATTCAATTTGAGTCATGTCCAAAAGGTGTTTAAGATTTGGATCATGTATTTTTGACCCAATTCTTAATTTAAGAAAATATCTTGAATTAGGTGATACTCTTGTATTATCATGCCAAAAAATTTCAATCAAATTTTTGACTTCACTAGTAAGTTTCATATCACATCTCGGGAGTCTACCACTAGAAGTCCATAAAATATTCGTTGGATCACATTCAAAGTTAACCCTTCTCTTTACAACTCTTTCTAAATTCTTATGATTAACGTTAAGATATCCACTTATGTTGCTAATCAATCTTTTGTCAGATGTTGATTTGTTAACTAAAGCTATTGTTATTGTTTGTCATGCTACATTCTTATCTTTAGACCGACTTCACTTTCTAGTAACATCAAAGGCACTAGCAACAATGGATACAACTTGTTTTAAAGACTTACTTTTATTCTTGGATTTTGCATGCATTCCCAACCTTCTCATTAATTTTCACATTTTAGACATTTTAATTAGTTGCAACATTAACTTACATTGAAACCCAATTTTCTTATTATAAAAAAAATGTCTATGCAATCTATTAGCATGTGTCCTAATTTGTCTCCATGAAACCAATCCCTCAATATTATCTACCACATCATTAGGAATATGAAAATAATGTTCAAACACTTTACTATCATTCTGATATGTTTGTTTAGTAGTTGGTGTTTCAATGTCTACATTCATGCAATTTTTATTTTCAATTAACATTTCATTTTCACTGTTATTTGGGATTTGAATCTCATTTTCAATTTTTCTTGATATTTCTTTCGAGGCATGCATTTCAATTGGAGTTTTTTATGCATGATCATTTGACAATTTCTTCTCATGAAGAAAATCTAAATCGTTTAAATCATAACCTACTTCTAAAAAATTACCAATTTCATCACAAGAGAAAATTTGAGGGTTTGGAAACACACCTGTATTGAATGCATGATTAGAATGTGCACTTGAATTTTCTTGTATTGGGTTTTCTTCTTTGACCTCTTCATCCATCATGCTATCCTCAATGTCTTTCTCCTTTGAAACATTGTTCAACTCTCTAATTCTTTGTCTTCTCTCTTGTTGATGTCGTGCTTCATTCTCTTATTTGCTACAATCTCCTCATCTGTCAAAACTTTTGCTTTCTTCTTTCTTCATTTTTTTGATCCCATGTTTGCACCAATTTTGAATTTGAATCAATAGCTTGCAAATTGTATAAAAAGACAAGAAAGCATATTAACTATGACAAAATTCCTTGTTGTAGATCAAAATTATTATTTAATCATTTCAATCATTGAAAGTCAGTCTATGGGGCAACTTTTGGGGCCCAACGGGTACATTAGAAATGAGTACCTGATTGTTTAAAAATTAGGTACCTGCTTACAAATTGGGTACCTGATTTCAAAAAGAATCGGGTACTTGATTTTTAAATAATCGAGTACTTGATTTCTTACAACAGGTGAAACACAATTGGGCACATGATTTTTGAATTACAAATCAGGTGCTCAATTCTTAAGACATGAGTGGGAATTTGGTATCGCATGCAACTTTTACATGGGGTTTTGCCTTGGGGAAATGCATGGCATAGGCTTGATCCCACCAAGCCATGCCTTTATGATCCATTTTTTTTTTAAGGCACTTAATCGATAACTTTTGGTATTGTCGTAATTTTATTATACTCATCCCCATTGAATTTTTTGATGAAACAAAAACCCATTATAGGTCTTACTGTTCTGATTCCAAATATGTAAATTTTATAGTGTTATTAGTTTATTTGCTATTTTTCTATTATTTATTAATCAAAACTATTTCTTAAACATTAAAAAGTGACATTCACTAAAACTTTAATAAATTTTTTATTTTATAATTTTTCTTAAATTAATTTATATGTCATCAATCAACATACAATTCTTTTGAGGTTAATTTTATTTTTCTTCTTTTTTGAAAAAACTGAGATTTTGATCAAATTATGTGGTCCATACACCAGAGGTTTTAAAATTAACCTTTATACCCAATTAATAATTAATAAAAAAAAAAATATTCAATAAAAAATAAAGGAAATATATTGTCATCAATATTAGGTGTATTAGGTAACTCCCTTTAAAAGGATTTGCAAAAATTCATTTATTTGTGTCAAATTATGGTGTCCGTACATGAGTGTGGTATGGTACTAAAACATGCATTTTGAAAAAGTGGTTTTTAAAGATCCATACAAAAAAAAAATCTATCATATGGGTACACAAATAAATTACATATTCAAAAACTAGATTATGAACACTAAATTTTTTATTTCTAATGTGTTTTTATATTCAATCTCTAAATGCCTCAAATTTTGACATCAATTGACAAAAAAAATTCAAAAACAGGAAAAACACTTCAACTTTTTGGCCAAAAGTGAGACCCCACTTCTTGCACTAACCCATATGTATATGTATATGTATGTATGTTTATACACACACACACACACACACACACACACACACACACACAAACATATATATATATATATATATATATATATATATATATTATATATAGACACACACACACACAAACATATATACATGCATGCATGCATGCATACATACATACACACACACACACACACACACACACACACACACACACACACATATACATATATAGATATGTATATATATGTATATTCCAACTTATAAAAATATATAATATGATTTCTAGTTACTAGTACATCTAGGGTTAGGTTAAGGTATATATTTACTAAATGCTAAGTACAGTCATACATAGTGAAAGTGTTAGAGTTAGGATCGTACAATTTGATTTATATGAGACTTGGTGTTATGGTTAAGGTTAATAAGTGGATAAATCTTACACTAAAATAAGGAACATGGTTAAGGGAAGTATGAGATGTAGGTGTAGTGTTGGAGTATTTGGAGTACAACTATGGTCAAATTTGGGATATATGTTATTCAAATTACTCAAATAGTGGAAAAAAATTAATTCATGAAAGGGAAATTACAAGTCCCAACACAACTATTTAGATGACGCTAAAAGTGTGAAAGAATATATAAGAATCAATTTCATGGAAATTATTTCTCCATGATGATGTGTGAACATTATATAATGTTTAATTTTTATTAATCCTAATGCAAATTTTATTGTAATCATTAAGAATTGTAATCAATAAATATGCCTATCATTAATGATGTCTATTTAGAATTATGATTTTCTTTCTTAATTAACATATTTAGTAGCGACATCCATTAAGGAAATTTTTTGTACAACAATAAATTTATTTTTTCTTATTCTCTTCTTCATGAGAGTTACATAGAATAATGGGAAAACAAAACTGCCAATACAACTAATTAGAAGTAAAATTCTAAAACCAGAGACAAGGTTAAAATATATACAAAAAAAAAAAAATCTCTGTAATGGTGTAAATACATGCCATATTCTTCAATGATTAGGATTATTTTGTGACCTTTATTTGAACAATGATTGTAAAAAACTTCTTTCATCATTAAAGGAAATTCATTCACTTTTGTAGAAGTGTCACATAGGAATTTTTATGCATCTTTCATATGCATTACTTCCATTTCTTCAACATAGTCAATTGGAAATATTGTGTTCTCCACAACTTTAATTATAGTTGTGCACAACTCTTTAATTATTTGTATGCATTTGTCAAACTTGTTCTCAAAGAAATTATTTGAGGTCATTGAAGTAATCAGGCTAGTATCAAATAATGTTTCAATCTATATTCGAGGCATCCATAACTCAAATAGTAACCTGCAAACTTATAAACAAACATCAACATATAGAAATAATTAGAATAATTATTTTATTAATAATTAACATAAATTCTTTCAAATGAATAATTTTCAAAATAACATAAATAAAAATCAAAACTATTTCAAGTGAAATAGTTAGATTGCAATATTTGAAATATGGTGACATTGCCTTCCACTTTTCAAACATTACAAACATAAATATTAATAAAAATCTATATATACTATGAAAAGTATTTAAATAAATATTAATCAATAAGTGTCCCTATCATGAAGGACATCTATGTAGAGGGATTGGTATGAAAATGATGGAGAATGTAGGTGATGTGTGAGTTGTGAGCTAGGGCCTACGTGCCCTAGCCTATGGTTCCTACTCATCTCGTGGTTGCAGGTTGTGGTGTTCATGCAATGGGGTGATGGTGTTCAAGGGTGTGTGGATGGGTTTGGGAGTCCATTTTTTTTTGGCTAAGGGTGAATGTATGTTACTGCATTTTGTGGTGACTGTAAGGCTCTTGGTTGGAGGTTTTTATGGGGTTAGAAACTGTGGGCTTCCTATCCCATCTTGCCTTATGGTGAATTGGGGTTTAGTTTTATCTCAGATTGCCTCTAAGGATATGGTGAATTGGGGTTTAGTTTTATCTCATATTGCCTCTAAGGATATGGAGATGGTTGATCCATCTTCTTCAGCACATGCCAATGGTGAAGATCAGCTAAGTAAACCTACAATGGGAGATGAGGTCTCATCCTCAAAAGAGATGCCTTGAATTAAAAAAGTAAATGGATGTTTGGAAAGATCTGATGACTGACCTATTTTAGCTATTCAACCTAAGAAAATTTTAGAGGATGTTGAATAGTAGCATATTCATTCCCTTATTTGCAAATTTTTGGGCCTTCGTCTCTCCCTACCTGTGTTGGATTCCTGGGCTCATCGGGTTTGGAATCCTGAAGGTGATATGGAGATTATTTTGAAAGTGAATAATTATTTTTTGGTTATCTTCTCATGCATATCGAATAGGAATAGGGCATTTGAAGGAGGCTCTTACTTCTTTAACCAAGTGGGGCTTTTCATCAAGCCTTGGCATATTGGCTACAATTTAGCTGAAGAGATCCCCTTGTGTATACAGATTGATGTGGATCTACCTTCTCAAGTTTAGGATACCAGGGAGCCCCAAGGGTCATAGGGTCTGATGAGTTTGATTGTGGTGGTTCAAGATCCCCCTATTCCTAAGGGGGCCACAGATTTGGCCAAGGGAAGCAAAGCCCATCCTATTTTAGGCTTACAAAAAAAATCCTTTAAAAAGGGGTCTCTTGATAAACCATCAAGAAGTGGCAGAAAGACTAATCAGGAGAAGGTCAAGGTTATGGGGGATACTTTGGTTGAGTCTAGGTTTGTGAAATCGATTGATTCCCACTTCTCCCACTCCCATAAATGGTTTTTCTATCATGGAATGTTAGGGGGTTAAAAAACATCCCTAGACAAAGGGTTGTTCATAGAATAATTGATTATCAGTTATCAGATGTGGTTTTTATTCAGGAAACTAAGCTTACAGTATATGGTTTGGCTAATTGTGCTTCACACATTAGGCCCCAAGGAAATTGGAAAGGAGTGGGAGCTCAAAACAATTTAGGGGGGTTGCCTACTTTTGGAACTCGAGAAAAGTTCTCCCCTTATGGTGAATTTCTAGTCGATCCTCTATCTCTTTGGTTGCATCTTGTTTGGCCACTGGAAAAAGGTGCCTTCTATCCAATATTTATGCTCCTACTAATATTTAGGCAAGTCAAATCATTGGGCTCACATTTGCTACATCTGGGGCTTAGACCCATATCTCCTATGGATTCTGTTTGGTGATTTTAATTTTGTTACTAGTTTAGAGGAAAAATGTGGTAGAGATGGCAAGCTAGATTCCTCTAAAAATATCCTTAGGAACATGATAGATTCCTTGAATCTCATTGATGTGAATCCAAATAATGGTATCTTTACATGGAATAATAGGAGAGGTGGAGCTAAGGCTATCTCAGAAAGGCTTGATAGATTTTTGGTTTCTTGTTATTGGATGAGCAGTAGGTTGATCACTAGTTCATAAATTCTTGATTGGAGAGGCTCTGATCACTAGCCTACCAAGCTCTTGGTTAATCATTATGGAATCACCAAAAACCCTTCTTTTAAATTTTAGTTAATGTGGCTAAGAGATCAATCTTTGTAGGATTGTATGGTGGACTGGTGGTATGAGGGGATGCCTCCCCATGGGACGGAAATGTTTACTTTTTGTAAGAGGCTTCAACATGTTAAGTATAGGCTTAAGAAGTAGAATAAACAATGTTTTGGGAATCTACAAGCTCAAAGGTTCACTGCTCAGGCTAAGTTAGACAAAATCACTCAGCTAATTTGGGATCAAGGGAGGACCCTTGATCTAATTGAAACTGAGTCCTTGGCTCTTCAAGGATTAGAAGAGTGGGAGCTTTAGGAGGAGATCTTTTGGAAGAAAAAATCTTGTGTTGATTGGCTTTAGGAGGGCGATAGGAAAACTGCATTCTTTCATAATTTGGTTAAGGCAAAAAGATAGGGGAATTCTTTCTTCTCTTTGGTCTTGTCTAAAGGGGCTCATCTCTCTTCAAATGTTCATATTTTCAGGGCTGCGATTAACTATTTTTCAAATCTCTTTTCTAATGAGGATCTTGATGCTAGGAATGAGGAGAGGGCAATCTTGGAGCACATTCCTCACCTGGTCTTTATAGAGATGAATGAGGCTCTCTTACATCCTATTTTGCTATCTAAATTGGAGAAAGTGGTATTTAACATGAAAAAAGGTAAGGCTCCCGATCTCGATGGGTTTCTAATTGAGTTCTTTCAGGAGTTTTGAGAAATAATAAAGTTTGATCTTCTTGAGGTGGCTTAAGATTCTCATACAAAAAGATAGATCCTCAAGTCCATGAATTCTACCATTTTGGCTCTCATACCTAAGTAGGAGGGAGCTAATCAGCTGGCTCATTTTAGACCTATTGCACTCTATAAATTTTTTAGAAGATCATCACCAAGCTGATTGAAAAGAGACTTAAGCCTCTTCTCAGTACTCTGATCTCTCTGGAGATGGGGGGTTTTGTTGAAGGAAGACAAATTTTGGATGGTATTGAGGTTGCAATGGAAGCTATTCATTGTATGGCTTATTCTAAGGAGAAGGCTATGTTTGTAAAGCTTGACATGACTAAAGCTTTTGATCGGGTGACCTAGGAATTCTTATAGAAAATTCTCTTGGCATTTGGCTTTGCTGAGGAGTGGGTGAATTGAATTCTTAGCTGTGTGACCTCTTTTTCCTTTTCTATTCTTGTAAATGGGGAACCATTAGATTTGTTTAGTGCTTCTTAGGGACTTCAGAAAGGGGGCCCTCTATCTCCTTACTTATTCATTATCATTGTGGAGGGTCTTGAAAGATTTATTAAATCTCATGTGGGGTGTGGTCTTATTCAAGGTTGGAGTTGGAACAACTCTCTTCCTTCGTATTCTCACCTTTAGTTTGTGGATGATACTACACTGATGGGCATGGCCAGAGTTAGTGAAGCTATGAACTTCAAAAGAGCCTTGGACATCTATTTGAAGGCCTTAGGTTAGTGTATTAATGATAAAAAATCTCCCATTTACTTCTTCAATACCCCTCAGCCTATTCAAACCAAGATTGCTAGGATCCTTAGATTCCAAATTGGTTCTCTTCCCCTAATATACCTGGGGGTCCCTTTGGCTTTGGGATCTCATTATAGAGTGTATTGGCAAGGGATCTTGGATAAATTCTAGAGTAAAGTTAGTCATTGAACTTATAGGTGGCTTTCTTCTACTGGGAGAGTGGTTCTTCTAAACATGGTGGTGCAGTCTCTCCCTATTTATAGGTGTTGTGTGCAAGTTCCCCCTTTCACCTTTTTGAGGGATTTTGATGCTCTTTCTTAAAAATTTCTTTGGTCTAGCACTCTCCTCTCATAAAAGTGAAGTTTAGTTAAGTGGGAATATGTCTGTAGGCCAAAACATGCTAGGGGCCTTGGTCTTAGGTCTATGGTTCTCGTTGTCATGGCCCTGGCTACTCAGTTGTATTGGAGGTGGTGTAACAATTAGCAATTAGATTGGGCCAAGATTCTTACTCACAAGAATTTTCCTAGTGTTGATAGCTTAGATGTGTTGTAACTTGCTTTGTGGGGTAGAGGCTCTTGTGTTTCGAATGCCCTTAAGAAGGGAGCTTAGCTAATTAAGGAGGGTCTTTTTTGAATTTTTAATAGAGGCTCAAATGCTCTATTTTGGAAAGACTCTTGGGATGGCCACCTACCCTTGATTTCTAGCTTTCCCTAGCTTCAGCCTCTATGCCACACTTTCACTAACACTTGCTGGTTTAAGGTGGACCATTTTAAGACTATCAAGTGTTTGGGTCAAGTAGAGGTGACTTGCTAGAAAGATTCTCATGAGTGGCCTGTCGGTGGCTCTAATGGGGATCACACTCTTCTTTCTCATGTGTTGGAGAATAGGTTTTGTCGTTCCCTTAATGGGGGGGATGCTTTGGCTTGGAGTCCTAGCCCAAAAGGAAAATTCTCTGTGGCTCAAGGCTATGCTATACTTGATAGGAACCTACATGGTCCAGCTAAAATGCATTGGCGGAAGAAGGTTTGGAATAACTTTTCTTGGCCCAAATGCAATTTTTTCTTATGGTTGTTGGCTCAGAAGAAATGTCTCACTTAGGAGAATCTTCACAAAAGAGGCTTTGAGGGACCTTCTATTTGCTTCTTATGCGTGCACAATGAAGAGTGTAACTCTTTTTTTTTTTTCTTTGCCCTTTTTTGAGGAAAATATGGCATAGATGGTGGGAGGCTTGGAGTCATGGTTCCATTCATGCCACTTCTCTCATTGACTTTTGCGAAAGCTTGGCCAAAGCTCCAACAAAGACTTCTTTCTTGCAGATTCCCTAGATGGTGGGGCTGATTCTTATTCTATAGAATCTTTGGTTGGAAAGGAACTATAGAATTTTGTGTAGCTCTAGGCTAGATAGCCTTCACTTGTGGAGGAATATTCTTAGTAGGCTTCAAGAGACTATTATTTTAAAGTGTGATATGTTTGAAAGTATAGATCCTTGTGATCAAAATATTGTGAGAAATTTAAACCTAGATGACAACAATAAGAGATGCATTCTTGGAAAAAGGCCTTGCCATGGAAAGCAATGTGTTTGTGGGGATGAGTGATGGACTCCTCCCTCAGCTGGGATCTTTAAGATTAATATAGATGGTTCTTCTCAGGGGAATCCTAGTTGTGCTTGTACTGGGGCTATAGGTAGAGGTAATGATGGTGGTGTGGTTCTTCTATTCTCTACTTACAAGGATCAACACTCTAATAATTTGATGGAGGCCCTGGCTATTAAAACTGCTATTGAGAGAGGATGCTCTTTAGGTTGGAAAAAGAACATATGTGAGTTTGACTCTCAAATTATTGTTGATATGCTAAATAACCAAAGTTTGGAGAATGTTAATTGGAAATTAGCCTCTTTGGCCAGACAAATTTCAAGTCTATGTAGTTCCTTTAATTCTATCTCCTTTTGTCATATCCCTCGCGAGTGGAACAAAGTTGCAGATTGTTTGGAGAAGTGGGCTTCAGAGAATGTGGATAGTTAGGATATTAGCAAAAGCAATGAATTACCTTCTGAATATTGTGGGATTTTTGATCAGCTATTATTGGAAGATAGGAATATGTTTTGTTGTTTTGGGCCTTAGGCCCTTGCTCTATAATTTGAATTTGATTAAATAAAATTTTAACCCTCCATACTTAAAAAGAAGAAGAAAGTATTTAAATAAAAGACATATATAATCTAATTAATCATCAACTTTAATAAAATACAAATTTTATTTATAAGGTGACCTTGCCATCCTTATTAATGATAAAATTTAATTAAGAAACATAAAAATATAAATATTTTGAAACATGCAAATATAAATCTATTATGAAACATATAAATCTAAAATATAGAAACCAAAAGCATTTTGAAATATACAAATCTAAAACTAATATGAAACATTCAAATGTAAAACTAAATTGAAACATGCACATTAAAAATGTGCAAATGAAATGTATTATGAAATATCTAAATCAAATAGAATTTGAGTTAATTTGAATTCTAGATCTAACTCAAACATGCAAAGCTAAACTATATGAAACTTATTGAAATTGAAATCTAAATCAAAGGAGAATATTATAACTAATTTTAAAACTAAATCTACATTTAAATCTAAATACATAACTAAATCTATATCTAAATGCAAAACTAAATTAAAAATTAAGAATTAAAATAGAAATCTCACATGCAAAAAATTACTCCAAATTTTTAATATACTTCTCTTGAAAAACTCTAATCTACTCCAATAATCTCCACCTCTTCCTCCCTCTAAAAACACAAACTGAAAAAGAAACGAGGAGAATTTGTTTCATAACCTATGAGAGACTCCTTATATCCCCCAATAGATGTCTTTTGACATTCCATGAATTTCATCCAAATTCTCACACTCCCCACAAAAAATAAGCATGAATGTGCATGCAAAAATATATTTAACAAAAATAAATTTTTTTATATTTAAAAATTTAATAAAATGATTTCAGCCCTATTTTTTTGGGTTCTATTTTTTTGGGTCCTATTTTTGGCCTTATTTCTAGGGTCCTATTTTTTGGCCCCTTTTTTCAGGCCTATTATTTCAGCATCCTTTTGGCTTCATATTATTTTGCCCAATTATTATTTTGATAATGTTTTTTTATTTTATAATTTAATAATGATAAAATTTATACTAAATATATGATTCATCTACTTTAAATAAATCATTAACTTTAATAAAATAAAAATTTATTGATATGGTGGCATTGTCATCCACATTAATGATAAAATTATACTTTGAAACATGAAAATATAAATACTTTGAAATATGAAAATGTAAAACTATTATGAAACATTCAAATCTAAAACATGCAAACCAAAACTATTTTGAAATTTGCAAATCTAAAACTAATATGAAACGTGCAAATCTAAAACTAATTTGGAACATGAACTTTTAAGATATGCAAATGAAAAGTATTATAAAATATATAAATCAAAAAGATTTTGAATGCAAATCTAAATCTAAATCAAACATGCAAGACTACACTATTAAGTGCAAGGATAATTTTTTTTAATAGAATTCTAAATCTAAATGAAACTAATTAAAATTGAAATCTAAATCAAAGTAGAATATTATAACTAATTTTGAATCTCAATCTCAATCTACATCTAAATCTAAATAAAAAATAGAGATCTCACCTACAAAAAAATTACTCCAAAAATTCAATCTTCTCCTACTCAAAAACTCCAATCTAATCCTCCAATAATCATGCGAGACTAAAGTATAAAATGCAAGCATGATTTTTTTTTTAATAGAATTCTAAATCTAAATAAAACTAATTAAAAATGAAATCTAAATCAAAGTAGAATATTATAACTAATTTTGAATCTCAATCTCAATCTACATCTAAATCTAAATAAAAAATAGAAATCTCACCTGCAAAAAAATTACTCCAAAACTTCAATCTACTCCTGCTCAAAAACTTCAATCTAATCCTCCAATAATCTCCACATCTTCCTTCCTCTAAGAATATAAAATGAAAATGAAATGAGGATCCTTTTTTTTATAACTTGTGAGAGGCTCCTGATATCCCCCAATATATGTCTATTCACATTCCACGAATTTGTTTCAAATCCCCCTGCTTCCCACAAAAAACAAGTATGAATGTGCATGCAAAATTATATTTAACAAACAAATAAATCATATTGAAATTGTTTCAGCACTATTTTTTTAGGCCCTATTTTCTTAGGGGCATATTTTTAGGTCCTATTCTTTTAGGCCCTACTTTTTTAGGCCTATTATTTCAGCCTCCATTTGGCTTCCTATTATTTCAGCCCACTATTTTTTTTACAATTTTTTTAATTTTATGATTTACTAATTTATAAGTTTGTAATTTCTCCCTTTTCTTTTTTATTGACAAGAAATCTTGGCATATTCCCATGTTGAGCATTTGTGTTGCATTGTATAGAACACCTCTTAGCATAATTATAGAAATTAGGAACTTATATGCAACTAATTAGGACATGTTCCTTGAGGGGAATAAATTCGAACACTTGTTTTAAGGGGATGAAATTAGGACTTGCAACTAAATATATATTACTTTTACTCTTTCATTTAACTTGTCAAGTTTAAATTTGTATTTGTAACTAATTAAGAAATTAGGAACTTATATGAAACCAATTAGTATATGTGCCTTGAGGGGAAGAAATTCGAAAACCTATCTGAAGAGGATGAAATTAAGACTTGTAAGTAATAATTTTACTCTTTAATTTAACTTGTCAAGTTTAAATTGTGATTTGTAACTAATTACAATTAGGAACATATCCAACTAATTAGGACATGTGCCTTGAGGAGAAGAAATTCAAACACTTGTTTTAAGGGGATGAAATAGGACTAGACTTTAATCATATCTAAATATCACTTGGATTACTTTTATTCTTTCATTTAACTTGATTAGGAATTGTAACTAATTATATTGTACTTTTACTTTTTCATTTAACTTGTCAAGTTTAAATTGTGATTTGTACCTAATTACAAAAATTAGGAATTATTTAACTAATTAGGAATTTAATCATATCTAAATATCACTTGCATATAAAACAAAATTAACCACATATGTATACATCAATTTCATAAACCAACATCAAATAGCATAATCTAACATGTAAAAGAACATGTAATCTAACATAATCCAACATAATCTGACATAATCTAACATAATCTAAAATAATCCAACATAATAGAACATTATCCAACATAATCTAACATGTAAAAGAACATAATCTAACATAATCTAACATAATCTAACATATAAAAGAATATAATCTAACATAATCCAACATAATATTTAAACATAATCTAACATAATTTAACTTAATCCAACATAGTAGAACATTATCCAACATTATCTAACATGTAAAAGAAATGTTTGGAGAATGTATATCTGTAGGTCAATCATCAAACATGTATGAACCTGAACATAAACACATGGTGAACATCATTCTCAAGTCTACAATATATATATCAATCATCAAACGAATAAAAAAATCATGTATAATGTAGATCTCAAAATACAATATCAAATATAAATAGCATGGATGTACACATCCAGGTATCTATATAGAATCTATGAATGTCTCTCTGGATGAAAGTCTAGATCAAATAATCTATAATATTAAAAAACTATAGATTGTCAATTACAAGACTATCATCATGACATCTACTCATACTATTATCTAAAGATTGACTATCAGGATGCTCACTAGGATGTGCTGACCCCTATATATATTCAAGAGAAAGTGATATCAATATACATAATTTTATATTAAACTGAATCTCTTTTAAATGTACAAATTGCATGTAATTTATATATTATATTTGAAACTCACATGTGTCTAATTAAAAACATTTAAAACTCACATGTCCACTGCTAACATCATCAAATGAGTCTCGACGATGTACACAACCTAGCATCAAATATGGAGTAAAAAGAGGCATTTCCCCCTACAATACATACATACATACATGTGTAACAAATCAAATTAAAAATGTATAACTATAAAGGCATGATATGTATATGGCGTACATGCATAAATTATTAGTTTCAAACAATCAAAAATTTAGAATGAACAAAAAACTATAGATTTAATTGTGTAGATGCTCGCATTTGATAATACTTAGACTGCTTAGCATCAATTGTGTCTACAAATATATCCATATTATTTGGGGCCTCATCTAGCTCCATCTTTGCATCTAGGCTAGTATGGCTGGTGACTGGCACAAGTCCTAATAATGATGAGCCAAGTGGACTGACTAAATGAGATGGCATAGAAGTAGAATCATCACATGTCAACAAGTCCATCCATCCTATGGTTAATAAGCTAAAGTCAACATTATCAAGGCCCACATCTGAACTCTGACCATCCTACACTAGTTGAAGGCTTTGTACTAGTATGTGTATGTCCCTCTAAAGCAAAAGAGTGGTTAGTAGGTGGATGATGATGTGTACTACCACCATGACAACTACCTGATAGATGAGGGGAATGTGGCTGAGGACACGTCCCAATAAAAACATGGACACGATGTCAAACATCTGATATGGGTATGAAAAAATGCTATGATATAAATCTATATAAATATAATAGATCATCAACAAGACTAGTCATCATATCCCATGCCAACACTCTAGTGAGACCCTCTAAGCTAGTCACTAAAGGCAAGCCTGCTACACTATACAAGTCTCTTTAAGATGAAGCACTAGACACTAATTTGGAATGCCGATGAGACATCAAATATTGGCCAACCTTGTCACTCAAAATAGATTTGATAGTTGCAGCAATCTCTCCAACTCCTTGAATCACCTCCCACAACTAGGTGCTATGCATGGCCTCATCAGCTAATAAACCTAATATAGGGGAAATAGAAGGTGCCTTCTCTCTAACAATTGACCTATGTGTCTATGGTGGATCAACCGTTTGCCTATCAACTAGTCTACCATGCCCCTATCCTAAATGTGATGATAAATCAGTGTAGTTCACTACCCTTCCTAAGAAAACTTCAACATAAAGCTGTCATAAAAAATAAAGTTGAATTTGGTCATTATTTGGATAATGAGCATGAGAAGCAAGGAAGTGTGTGTATATAAGCGAAGCCATTTGTGGATCTATAAACTTAAGGGGAGAATACCCATTTACATAATTTTGTGGAACATAATGTGGGAAATATTCCCTCTTCAGTGTCTCTTTGGGCACTAAACCCTATACCTACTATCGTGAAAGACTTGAAGAGACCTTTTGTCTTTTACTATCAAGGACAACCTATATAGTATGTGCAGAATATGGAGTAGCACCATGAATCTCATATCTAATATATGTAGGGCTATGTAAGATTCTTTGACATGTACTATTCTCTACACTAGAGCATGTGCCACTAGCCAAGGATAGGTTATTGTTGGGGGAGACAGACTGCTACTTAAGGGGATAGGCTATTGCTTCTTAGGGGTATCAGAGGTTGCTGCCCGAGGAGCATACGAGGTTGTTGCTTGAGGGGGATACAAATTTGTTGCTCAAGGGGGATAGGAGGCTATTAATCTACCATGTGGAGGTCAATGTATATAGTACACATGTGTATAATGTGTAAACTTGAAACTAAAATTAAAATATGAAATTTAATGAACTTGAAATTTATTACAATTACATTTTAGAATCTAGAATTTCATAAACATGAAATTAAACATATAATACGTGCAAACATGAAATGAACATGTACAATACATACTAATGTGCATTTTACATTCGTAAACATGACATTAAATAATATGCGTAAGCATGAAACAAACATAATGTGTACATGTACATAGAATTTTGTAATTATGAAACAAACAAAACATACATGTGTACATGTGTATTTTACTTCCTAAAAGATTCAAATTAGAATGTGGGTGCGTGTGCATATATGAACCCTAATATTTAAGCCTAATATTTACCCAATAAAACCCTAATATGAACCCTAATAAAAGCCTAATTTGAATTAAAAAAAAAGTGTAATCAAAACCCTAACCTTAGAAGCTTAATTGTAGTCCAAATATAATTTGAATCCTAACCTAAAAAATTAATCTAGAACCCTGCCCATTATTTTAGTTATTCATCAATTTATATCATGTATGCATGTGACAACATAAAATTGTTGATTAAGTCTACAAAGTTTAGATCACATCGGTGGACTACTTGACACATAACTAGGTTAAATATAGAACTAGATTGAATAATAAATTAAGGGGTCCTAATATAAAATGTCTTAAACTTGGGTCAGTGTTTAAGATATGTTCATAAATATAACCTAGAGCTTAGAGAATCTATGATCTAATGTATTCAAATTTCTATATATACACATGAAAATATAGTTCAAGCTTGATCTTAAAATGATGGCTTAAGGGTTAAGAAAATCAAAATTTCTATATACATATTGTTGGCATTAAGTCATGTTTGTTATTAGTGAAAAAAGTTATTCAAATTTGGTATGGTTACCAAGCTCTTAGATCATTCTTTAGTGTTTGCCATGTAACTCAATGGTTACCAAGTTTCACAGTTCCTACTAAGCATTCTAGTGGTTACCAAGTGAATTCAGGCAGAGTGAAGTCCAACAGTTTAGACTGAGTAGTTCAATTCTTACCGAGTAGTTCAGTTATTACCAAGCTTCGTAGTGTCTACCGAGTCATCAGTTCTTGTGAAGTGAAGTTAGTGTTAACCGATTCATGAGATGAGTAGTGTTTACTAAGTGTAAGCATGGTAAACATGGAATTTAGTTTCTGTTGAGTGACACAATATCTACTGAGTCACTAGTGTACACCAAGTTTGAAACTATATTGAAGTGATTAGTATGGACTGAGCCTCTACTTCTACTGAGTGCATGACGATGCCAAGTAATGGTAGTGGATGTCCTGTATCAGAAATTCACCAAGTCAATTTTTAGAACCCAAGTTTCTACATTTGGGCTGACTCAGTAATATTGGTGTTAACTTGTGTATTGGCTGACCTTCTAATTATAAGAATTGGTTTGGTATACATGTAATGTATTGTATCATACCAAAGTGTAATAATTTTGATGTAAGAGCATGCAAAGTTAATCAAAAAAAAAGCAAAGTGTATTTCAAGGTCAAATTAGGAGCAATCAAGTTTCATTTATCACATAGAGGTGATTAGTACTTCAAGGATCTTAATCAGAAATTCAATTGTAAGTTAGATCTATTGTTTCATCCTAATAGCTAAATCAACTTCAAATCCTTTATCTGGGTAGACTTAACAATCTTTTCTTAAATCTCTTTACTGAGTGCATACTTCATTGTATATTTTTAAAACCTCTAACAAGGTGGACCTAGTAGTCCTAATTGCTCCTAATAGGGAAGATCATTAGAAGTGGTCATTGTAAGCCTTAACAAGCAAACTTTATACTGCACTATTCAAGTTTTGTGGGTATCATTCCCACCCCAATTTTACTTTCTATTTGGAAGGTTTCTAGGTCACCAAATATTGTGTTCAAAGTGTTTTATGTTTTTAGTTTCTCATGCATGCAGTAGATTAGATCTATTGATGATAATTGGATTATGTTATCAAGTGTTGAATTTGTTAAAAGTTTTGAGGTTACTGATTCACCCCTCCCCTCTCAGTAACCTAGCTAGTCTTGGATATTTCCAACAATTGGTATTAGAGCATTGTGGTTCTCAGGATAAAGTTTGATAGCTTGAGCATAGATCAAGGACAATGGAGATATTCAGACTTGACAAAGCTATTGATAATGAAAAGCTAGATCTAGAGATGGCCATAGCGCAACTCAAGAAAGCAATAGAGCATCATTCCCAATCCCTAAAAAGAACGAAGGAACTTGCAAAGAAGATGAATGACCACTAGTATGTTGAAGAGAAGATTAAAGATTTTTTCCCCTCAAGCAGTTCAAATGAAGCAAATGATGCAATCAAAGAACTCCTAGAAAAAAATGGCTCACTGTAAGAAGAAGTAGAAAATTGAAAAGAGAACAAGAAATTTAGTCAATAAGATTGTGCGAAATCTTAGAAAAAAGAAATAAGGAAAAAGAAGACTTGGAGGTTTGAGATCTGAAAATGAAAAGTTAAGGAATGACTTAAACACTGAAAAGAAAATCAATGAAAGGATGAAAGTTGATCTAAACTATGAGAAGCAACTCAATGAAAGTATAATGAAATCCCAAGAAGACATGGATCAATTAAAATAGAAAAATGAGTAGAATCTTTATAGGAAAAAAGGTAAAGTAGGACTTGGATGCAAAGAAGAAGGTGAATCCTCCAAACAAGGTGCTCAAAGGAATCAAAGACCCACTTGAAATTACTGTGACAAGATAAGTCATACATCAAAAGGTAAAATTCAATGGAAAATGCTACAATTGTAGTCAGCATGGTCATAAAGCTAATGAATGCAAATAAAAACCAAAAATTGAAGGCAAGTGTCACAAATCAAAGAAACAAGGTCATAAGGCATATGAATGCAGATCTAAACCATTCAATCTAGCTAAACAATTTGTAAAGGCAACATTTGGGTGGGACTAAAACACTTGGTGTAGATGTCATTACTGTGGAGAATATGGACACATTGGAATAAACTGTGTTAGACATCACATAAGAAGAAAGGGCACCACAATAAGATGTTACACATGTACTAAACTTGGTCATATAGCTAAGAATTGCATGAATACAGGTAGAGTTGAAGATGAAAAGAAAGAAAAAGTAGATAGCATCAGGAAGCAGATGAGACAATAGTGGATTCCTATATCTACCGAGCAAACTAGTTCAAGTGATGATAGTCATGTCACTCAAGAAGTAGGTGACTCCACCATTTCCAATTAAGTTCTTAAGGAAGAATTGGAACTGTATTTTCAAGGTCACATCTTAAAAAATTCCAATTGAAAGGAAGAAAAGATCCAAATTAGTATTCCAAATACAAGGGGATCACAAAAGTTTAGCATCAGTTATCACCGAGTAAGGTTGGGTCATACTGAGCGAAGTTGGGAGTAACAAGGTTTTGTTTGGTTGTTGAGTTACTAGCTTCTACCGAGCAATCTATACAGATAGTGGATGACATGCTATCACACACTATGTCATGATGACTCTCATCATATTGAGCATTAATGGAAATTTTTTTATCAAAGGGTAGGAAATTGACTTCATTTCCACTGTGAATTTAGCATATTGAGAATAGAGCAATTTGCAGAGCATATTAATGATCTTGAGCAGAATTCCCAGCAAAAGGTTTTCAAAGAATTTTCTCAATTTACCAAGCTATCATGGCATCTAATAGTAGTAGCAAAAAGGCAAAAAAAGGATCTAAAATGTTGGTGTGAGGTGTTGAGTGGAAAGCTCCAAATTTCAAATTGGTGCTAGCGATCATAGAAACCCTTAACCTGAATGGAGCTCAGTCATAGATACCACCCAAGGTACTTCTCATAAATGACATTAAAACTCATTTTAAATGTGCAGTTTAGGAGATAGGAACCATGGAAATGGATAGTTCCCTAAGTGAACTATGTGTGGATGGAATTCTTAAACTCGAGCATAAACACTTGTAAGAAAATGGCTTAAGCCATATTCCTCTCCTGCCATGAAAGTTTTAGATTAAATGGATTAGGTATATCTTAAGCTGAGTTCATAATGGTCAATTGTGGTTAGAGCTACTAGTTTTGATTACAAAGAAAATATTCATCACATTACTGGTCTCCCTATGCTTACCAAAGCCAAAGTCACCAAAATCCTAGGTTTGGATGATCTATAGAAGAAAACCCTAGCCAAGTGGGATGGCAAAGGAATGAAAATTCACAATGTATCTAACATAGAACTCAAATTTGGCATTCATGTGATAGCACATAAGATTTACAACTCAAGTCAACTCAATAGTGTGCCATGTGAAGTAGTTGACCTAGCTTATAAGGTTGTTAAGAAGAACTTGTCATATGATTGAGCAGATCTGATGTTGAAATAGTTGAACAAGAATATGGAAAGCATCAAAAAATCAAAGAATAACCCATGCAATTTTGGTTCACTATTGACATGTTTTCTTTTCTATGTTCAAAAGTTTTTCCCCTCTAAAGGCACAGTTGTATGGAGAAAAGACACACTAGTCTTATATTAGATCAATGAGTTTATAGCTGAAATGGTTGCAAATTTTGATAGCATCATGGAAAATTATTTTGAAACTATCAAAGAAATGATGAATAATAGGTTTTGAATACCAAATAAGTTGGTTGAAGACTATAAGGATGATGTCTGTTTTATGGTTGATAGTGATAGAGTATACATCTAGGGAGTAAGACCTAGAAAAGTGTGGGTAAAATCTCTTCCTTATGAGGTTAATATTGATGAGTCAAAATAAATAATTGAAGCCCTGGTTAATGAGTATGTAGATCCAAAGGAACCTCTCTTTTGAACCTATGATGAAGCTAAAGAAAGAATAGAACTTGAGATCAAGCTTCCACAGGTGGTGAATAAAGGAAAAAGGAGGATATCAAAATTGAAAACAACAAGTGCCCCTCTTATGAATACCAAGGGAAAAGGTGAAGATGTGGAGGAATCTGAGAATGAAGAACAATTTAAAAAGGAAGAAGAGCCTACAAGGAAGAAAGGCAAGGTGATTATCACCAAGCCACCCAAGCCCTCCACTGATGTATTCTTAAGAAGATCTAAGAAGAAAGCATGAAAAGATGATAGTGATGTTTTCTTCAACTAACCTCCTCCCACATTTTAGGAAATACTAAAACAATTAAGAGAAGGTGCTGGAACAAAAAACTTAGAAGCACTAAAATATGAGACCAGGACTCGAAAAGAACAGAAGGAGGTTGAAGATCTGATCATGGACAAGTTAGGCAGATGGAAATTCTCTCTTGATCAGTTTGCATCTCAAACCCCTACCATTTTGTTGGACAAGGTCAAGGTTAGATGGGAGAACACCATTCAGACTGTCAAAGACATTTTTGCCAAAACACTAAAACAATTGGTGCCCAACATGATAGATGCAGAAGTAAATAAAGCATTAAAAGACAATGAGAGCAAGATGACTCTAAAGTTCAATACTTGTCTTTTTTTAATGAAAGATGTAGAATATGTTGTGAAGAATGCTACTAACTTATGGAAAAATGTGTTCCATCTTCACAAACCTAGTGAAGATCCTATTGAGATCAAAGATGATGATGATGACGACAGTGACAAGGATGAATAAAATGAAGAAGAAAATACTCCTTTTGTCACTATTGATGTTGAAGAATATCAAGAATTGATGAAGGATGAAGAAGAAGAAAAAGAGGATGAAGCTGAAAAGGAAGATAGGAAAGAAGAAGAAGAAAGTGATCTAGTTAAGATAGTTACATTTTTCATAGCCTCCCTTCCTCAATCTCCAGCAAAAATTGCAATATCATAAAGCATGGAGACAACTTCAACAAGTTTGATTGTGACAATAGCAGATACATCAAATGTCCAATCACTCTTCACTCCCTCTCAACTCAAGGCATCACTAATGGAAGTGTCTACCAGTTCATCTATGGAGATGCAACCTTCCTCTTCTTCAGTTTCTGTGTCAGATTCATCAGCAATAAGTATAGTTTCGAGTTCTACAGTTTTAGATTCTTCAATTTTGACTACTTTAGTTGTGCATTCTTTTGTTAGTACTTCACCTGTAAATACTTCAATTTTGGGAAGTTTGGCAAGTTCATCAGTTTTGGATTCTTCATGTATTCCAATAGGTACTATATAAGTCTTTACTGATAGCCCTATTGTTTCCACTATTGTTTCTATTTCAAAATCGAAAGCATTAATGTCAGAAGTTGAACCAAAGATACAACTAAAAATTCTAATTAGTGGAAATGAAATAGAGGAAGATATAGATCTGGATAAGGATATTGAGATTCCCAAGTTGGATTTTTACAATGCTACTATAGATCAGATGAGATTAGTCAGTCAGCTCCTTGAAAAGAAGGCTAAGCAAAAGCAACTAAGAGAAGAAAGAGATAGAGAATTTGGGATTATTGAAAGTGCTAAGAATATTTTGATAGAGGCTATAGGTGTTGATGTAGATTCTTCTCAACACATTTTGTTACAATTAGAAGAGGCAATTAGCAAATTCAATGAGGATTCCAGTGACTAGCATAAGCTAATAGAGAAAGTAGAGAAGAAGTTTGATAATAAAGTGCTTGAGCACATTGCTTAGTAGATAACTATTCAATAGGTAGAACTTTCTTCAATTTTGTCAAATCTTGAAACCTCTTACACAAATGTAACATCTCAATTTTGCTAAGTTATGTGATGTTACCAATCATACAAAAGAAATAAAGAGTAAATTGAATAAGATTGATGAGGATATGAAGGCTAGTGCATAGAAGTTGTAGCTTGACTCCAATTCAAGCTTTGCACACCACATGAAGATTAGATTCTTATCATATATGCAGGAAAATTTGTTGAGAGAGGAAGCAAGGATCCAGTCTACACTCATAGACATCTAGAACATGATCCTTCCTATCATGGATACAATGCAGAAGCACGTTGCTAATTCTAAAACATTGATCCATGACAATAATTTTTCAATTGCAGATCATATGATTGAGCTCTCTATAGAAGTCCAAATTTCTCTTCAAACCTGCAAAATTTTGCTTGAAATTTGGGATAGGACCTTAACTCTTATCCTTAAGGTACATTTTGAGTTTCTCTCACATTTTGGTGTTTCTGTATAAGTATATTGTGTATAAATCTTTGGCATTATTGTCAGAAAGGGGGAGAGAGACATGTATTTAAGGAGGAGAGATATTTGTATATACAGTCAATATGTTATTATGCTTGTTATGATATGTACAATGTATGGGGGAGATATATGCAAAATGTATATACAAAAAAATTACAAAGACAAATTTTGAAAAATAAAAAATCAGTATGCCATACCAAGCCAGAATCACACTATGTTATATATAAGTTTTGGCTGATAAGCATTTTTGTCACTAATGCCAAAGGGGGGAGATTGTTGGCATTAAGTCATGTTTGTTATTAGTGACAACACTTATTCAAATTTTGTATGGTTACCGAGCTCTTAGATCAATATTCAATTTTTTCCATGTAACTCAGTGGTTACCAAGTTTCATAGTTCCTACTGAACATTCTAGTGGTTACCAAGTGAATTCAAGCAGAGTGAAGTCTAGTAGTTGAGACTGAATAGTTAAGTTCTTACTGAACAATTTAGTGGTTACCAAGCTTCGTAGTGTCTACCAAGTCATCAGTTCTTGTGAAGCAAAGTTAATGTTAATTGACTGATGAGATGAGTAGTGTTTACTGAGTGTAGGCATGGTAAACATGGAATTCAGTTTCTACTAGGTGACACAATATCTATTGAGTTAGTAGTGTATACCAAGTTTGAAACTATATTGAAGTGATTGGTATGGACTGAGCCTCTACTTCTACTGAGTGCTTGATGATGCTGAGTAATGATAGTGGACGATGTGTATCAAAAATTCACCAAGTTAGTTTTTAGAACTCGAGTTTCTACATTTGGGCCGACTCAGTAATATTGGTGTTAACTTGTGTATTGGTCGACCTTATAATTATAAGAATTGGATTGGAATATATGTAATGTATTGTATCATACCCAAGTGTAATGGTTTTGATATAAGAGCATGTGAAGTGAATCAACTGCAAAGCAAAGTGTATTGCAAGGTCAAATTAGGAGTAGTCAAGTTACATCTCTCACATAGAGGTGATTAGTACTTCAAGGATCTTAATCAGCAATTCAATTGTAAGTCAGATCTATTGTTTCATCCTAATAGGTGAATTAGCTTCAAATCCTTTAATAGGGTAGACTTAACAGTCTTTTTTTAAATCTCTTTAATGAGTGCATACTTCATTATATGGTTGTAAAACCTCTAACAAGGTGGACCTAGTAGTCCTAATTGCTCCTAACATGGTAGATCATTAGAAGTGATCATTGTAAGCCTTAACAGGCCAAATTTATACTACAATATTGAAGTTTTGTGGTATCATCGCCACCTCAGTTTTACTTTCTATTTGGAAGGTTTCTGGCTCACCAAATATTGTATTATTTTATACTTTTAGTTTCTCATGCATGTAGTAGATTAGATCTATTGATGGTAATTGGATTATGTTATCAAGTGCTGAATTTTTCAAAAGTTTTGAGGTTACTAATTTACCCCTCCCCTCTCAGTAACCTAGCTAGTCCTGAATATTTTCCACACACACACACACACACACACACACACATGTATGTATATATATCACATGAATTTCTAAATTACAAAAAAAGGTTATGGTCTTTAGTTATTATATATATGCACACATTTAAAGGGCTAATAGTGTGGACCTATGTTCAAGTGATTCATTGATATGGTTTACTAATACAATGTTCTTTAAGGGGTTTTTAGTTATGTGCAGGTTATTATATGAATTACAAAACTTTATATATTTAACTCAGTGTGTTCACTTTACATTAATTTAGAGTTATCATTTATAGTTATTAGTTTAAGTCAAGTGTAATTTAGGTGAAGTACTTAAAAAAAAAATTGTACATGTTAATTTAAACACACACACACACACACGAACTTAAATTTTAATATATTACAAGTTCACGTGTGTACATTAAAATTTAAATGTATGTGTATATCTGCAATATGTATGTACACACACACACACACACACATATATAGATATGCATGTATGTATACATATGCATATATACACACATGATATGTATATAATATATATATTTATTTGTACACACACATATATTTATGTATAAATACATATACACATGTGCATATACATATACAATTATGCATATACACATGGTATATGTATGCATATTGTCATGCCCAAACTACGTGGGCAAAAACACACAATTTTTTTTTTTAAATTATAATAATTAGAATGCTCTAAGTTCGATAAGTTTGCGATCATAGTTTAAGTAAAGTTTCTCTACATTATGTCTTAAGTTTAAAACTCTAGTAGATGAACACATCGCTAAGATTTTGAAGCTTTCGTTAGAAAACTGATGTTGCCATTTGTTTCGTTATTACATTTCTTAAACATTCATTATAATAAAATTTATTGAAAACTATCTAAATGAATACGGGTCAATTAAATTGAATTATTAAATCAAGAACTAATTAAGATAGAAGTCACAACACAATTTTTATTTAAATCACTTGATTCAAAGCACGAATCTTATTTAAATCCATGAATACATTTTTTTTTGAAATCAACATTCCTAATGAAATAATACATTTAAAACTTAAATTCTACTGAATGTTAAAGCAAAACAATTTAACCTTTCTTATTAGTCTCACATAAATTTATGACTAATATTAATTTACAACTTTTAAACTAATTACTCAACAAGCTATTCTCAAAATATCACTTTAACAATATTAATTAATCTAATTTTAAAACTAAAAAAAATAAATATATAAATATTATCTAACAACAATTCATATCTAAAAGAAAATACTAATAAATAAACTAAAATTAAATAAATAAATAAATAACTTATACTAACTTAAATTTAAGTTACTAACACTAACATTAATGTAAATGAAAGACTTAAATTTAAAATATAACAACTAACTAACTAAAAACTTTAATAAAATAAATAACATAAAAAACATTCTAACTGTCCTAACATAATTACTAATCTAAACTAACATATCTTTAAAATCCTAACACAATAACTTAACATATTAAACTAAACTAAAACCTGACATACTAAAATCAAATTAACTTAAAATTTAAATTAACTTAACACTAATCCCTAACACCTATACTAACTCTAACCTATACTAACATTAAACCCTACTCTACTAACTTTCTTCACCCCCCCTAAGCTCCCCCTACCACCCCACCCTACACCCTACTTTCCCCCCCCTGTGCTTCCCAACGTCCAGCGCGCCGTCCAAGTGGGGGGGTGGAAAAGTACATGCTGACCTCTTTGGGTGAGGTGACCAAGGGGACAGCAAGGAGAACAAAGGATACCTTGGTCTGTGCAAAACTTAGTTTAAATAAAAACTTTAATGTTATCCCCTCCAAGTTGAGTGCCCACTTAAGTGAGGGAGATGGGGATGGGACATGGGGGTAGGGTGACATCAACCCCCCCCCCCATGATCATTTTGACTTTGCCATACAAACTCTTTTTTAAAACCTTTTTAAAAATAGTTTCAGAACTAACATCCACCAAGGAAGATGGAAAGGCATTGATTACATAAATTTTTATGGGTAGCAATGTAGATATTTAGTTTTAAATTATATTATACACATTTTTCTAATATCATTATCAATTTAGTTTGAATTTTCAAGATTTTACAATTGATTTAAAAGAGAATTTTGAAGAGAATATTTTCTGTTTCAAAGGGCATTTAATTTGTTTCCCCCATACAAAAGACAGAGAGTTTTTACTCTCTTGAAACTCATTTTTTTAACAAAAATTTTCTAAGTAAGGTTTACAAGGCAATGCATTTTTTTCAAAGTGTATTTTTTTTTGGATGGATTTAAAACATAGATTAATCATTGTAACACAATAATTCAAGACTAATTGATATCTTAAACAACTTGAATTGAACTATCAACCATAACCATTTTTAAATTTTTTTTTTCTTAACATAATTGTCATTTTGAACATATAAGGAAACTAGAAAATTTTGTTTAATTAATCCATCATAATAACATCTTATTTCTGATGTGCATCCATCTAATTTAAAATTATGATTGAATCACATGATAAACAATTATACTCAATCACCATTTTTATTGGCAAACTTGATTCAAAGGCTCAGCCGAGAAAGAACTAGGAAGAAAACCCAACTTCATTGCCATTACAACAAGGTTTTGAAATAAAAATTACATAGAATTTCAATCCTGAATTACAACAATGAAACTGAATTTCCTTCATGACCCTCATCAAGGGGTTCCATAACAATTTCTGCAACACTTTTCTAGGAACCGTGGAGGGAACAGAATCTGATCAGGTGACAACAAGCATGACCAAGAAACAAATCAAACATGCATATTAATAGAAATTTTTCACAATAGAATTCATAATTAATCAACACTAGGGAAAGGTGGATTCTTCCAACAGGAGAAGTCAAGCACAACACCAAAATAGATGCCCAATCGAGGCTATAAACTAAGAACTTTCATTCTTCCATTTTAACATGCCATACTCATACGAGGTTTGTGCTAATAGGTAGGGGCCCATAAAACACTACCCTCTCTCCCTCTTCTCATCCTTAGAAGAGACTCTACATTGGTTGGAGTCCAACTAAAAAGATCTTTCCCAAAATTGGTCACTTCTTCCCTATCCAAGGGTGAGTAATACCAAAACACCCATACAAGAAAATCTCAAAATTCAAACATAAACATGAAAAGAAATCATTCAATAACATGGTTTTCAAATCTTCCCAACATACCCAACATACATACAAGCATCCAATGAAGAACACTATTACAAAGCATGAAACAAGCATGAAAATTAGAACAAGGGAGATGAAAATTTCTACCTTCACAAAGAGCTAAAGGCAAATGAATAAGTTTGAGTAGAGCTTTTCCCTTCCTTGCTTCAGGGTAAAAGCACAAACCTATCTCACCTTTTATAAAGAAAGGGTATGTGCAGGATCATGGTGTACCAAACTATGGCCTTAAGTGGCAGCGAAAAACTAACAAATCAGGGTTATGTCAACTTGACACATAATTTTAAAGTGGTTTTGGACTTTATATCAAAAAGTTGTAAGAAAATAATTTGCAGAAAATTGAATCTAGTTTCTAAACTACAAGGCCTTATCTGGAGAAAAAATTATTTGATTGGTCAGAAGTTTGGATTTTAATGCAGTACTACAAAAATTTCAGGGCGAATATAAAAAGTAGATGTATGTCTGACCACCTTAATCATAATCAAATGATAATATTTTTAAATATAATTTTAGATATAAAAAGTAGACTGATTCCTGGATGTGACACATATTTTTAGCAATTTTTATTCCAAATAAATAATTAATTATGAATTTTCTACTATACTATTTTTAGAATTAAAAAACTCCCATGTCTGACCACCTTAACTAGTTCAAAAAAAATCAAAATTAAGTTTTTCTTATTTTTTTCTTATACTAGTCGAAGCATAGAATGTGATGCATCTTTTGGATTTGACAAATCTTATATGGTTTGAAAGTTATAGCTATTTTTCAACCAGTATGTCAATCAACACTTTGTAGCTAACTCCATTAGAAAATAAGTAATAATTACTTACTGAACTTGTAATTTGACACAACTTACATTTATGAAAAACTAAGAACATTCTTAAGAAACCCTTTTCATTACATCAAATTTTGGTTTAAAAAAAGTCGTCAGCTACATGCTTGAAGTAAAAAACACATAAGAACATGCCAAAAAACACATTTTCGGGATGTTTTAAAGATGACCATATAAGGTTGGTATTGAAAGATATAGTAGGAATTATAAAGGTATTAATTATTTTCATTTAGTATTAGGATGGGTGGGAAAAAGGTACATATTTTTATTTTATTTTGAAATTCTTTGATGCATTTCAGAACTATATATTTTTCAGATCGCCACTTTTTGGCACACCATGATCCTGCACATACCCGAAACGTGATATCAGAATGTGACAGTTCAACATTAATGGAAAAAAAATGGTATTTGTGTTTAAAATATGAAGATGATGTAAACTGATGAAATGTGTAGAATTGCATGAATTTTATGCCTATAATTTTTATAATTTCTTTGACTAAGAATTTATTCATTTTATTTTATTTTGAAGTCCCTTTTTTATGTGTAAAAAATATAAGATGTAGTTCCCGTCAATCAAGTATCTACAAATCATCTTTTTTTGTTCTAATTTGAAAATATTTTATAGATGACATGTATAGCTAGTGAACAAAAAAAGAAATAATTATTTTTGATGTATATTTTCTTTGTTATAAGTACTCAAGTTCGACCTTGTCAGAATCTAACAGTTTTTTCCTCCCGTCAAAACTTCCTTATCAAGTCTATACCTTCTTGAAAAAAAATTACATATTTGTGAAGAGGATTCTCTCCTCTAGTGATAAATATAATTTTAAATTTTTTTTTATCTGATTTACTACATTTTTCCCTTTTTTGAGGGAGCATCTTATAAAATGTTAAAATATCAGCTTATAATATTTTGAGATTATAACATATTATAACTAATCAAAACACTCAAAAATTTATATAATGATGATATTGAATCTGAGATCTATAAAAGGGTATTTTTAGATTTTGAAAAAAGTTGAGTTTTGATAGAGAAATGAGATTTGACCAAAACAAGTTTTTGTATCACAAATGGTGACACAGATCTGTGCTTTTACCCTTCAATCTTCCATGACGCCTCTCTAAATGTAGAGATTGGGTAACAACCTCAACTAGTCCAAGAAGGGCCTCTAAATAAGCCTTAAACTCAACCACCAAAGGGATCAATAACTTCACCCACCCACCTACAAATCTAGAAGCTCCTAACTCAACCCACACTATGGTTAATCACTAAATGGAGGTGAAGTGATGCAACTCATGGTAGCCATAGTCAATTTTCGTGCAAAGGAAAAAAGAGACTTTTTGAGTGATCTCAAAAGTCAAAAAAAGGGGCTTAGGGGTTGGAAAAGACCCCCAACCCATACCCATACCCCTTGGGTATAAATATATTATGTTTTGAAGCCTTAGGATTAGGTTTGGAACCAAACAAAAGCTAGGAAATAATTTAGGACCATCTAACAATTCTAATAATGTAGATTAAGCACTAATCTAGATTAGGGATGACTAAACTCGATTAAGAAACAAATTAGCAAAAAGACACTAACTTAGTCTGACTTAGGTCCAAAGGTTACATAGCTAACCCTAGTAAGCACGCTGAAGAACATAAGCAAATTCACGAGTGTCAAATGACACTATAAGAACACAGTTATGAACATTAATATTTACTGATCATAGAAAGACACATTCACACATCTCACAATAAAACACTTGAATTATGAACAACAAGATTTCCACAATGAGCACATAGGGATCAGTTCTGTTCCTCTGTCGAGTTTCTCGGCTAAAGTATCTACACACTCATTACACACATTAGTAGTCTCGTAAAATCACATGTACACACACACACACACACACACACACACACACACACACACATATATATATACGTATCAAAAATTCACATAAATTGAAACATGCATCAATTAGGGCTTCTTTCATCCTACTTATATCTTTAATCATAAAAATTCCATAATCAAGATGTTGATCCTGCATTTACTTAATTCATCAACATACATATACATAAAATATTAAATGATGAACATCAAATATTTGGAAGTAACATCACATAGCATGAAATAATATAATATGTTCTAAGCATAAGATAATGTCTCGACATCTTGAGTCATGAGTATCAAACTAATAATAATGTATCACTATGCTACGATGGGTCGGGGTGAGGCCTCACACATATACATGATATATATACATATTTATGATATATATACATATATATGATATATAATCATGATTATATGATATATATACATACATACATGATACATACATACATACAAAAAAAAATATAAAATGAAACTAAAATCATATAAAATAGGTAAAAAAAAAAAAAAAAATCATACCTTTTTCGAAGTCTGATAGTTTCAAATGCCTCCACCGAAAATGATGTAGTATTGCAGTGACCTATTTGAACTTCCAATTTTTTTAAAGAGTTTTGATCAAAACTTTATTAAGAAGTTTCAATTGAAACTAGCAAGCTTGAGACTATGTTTAACAAACCCCATACGAGCTTGGTAGTTTTGACAGAAACTACCTAGATAGTTTTGATAAAAACTATGTAGGTAGTTTTTATCGAAACTATGTGGCACACAAACTTTCTATTTAAGCTTGACACATAGTTTGTTTCAATAGAAACTAAGTAGTTTCTATAAAAACTTTTATGAAATTTATTATCAAAATTATGAAAATGAATTTGGTTGTTGCGCAATTTTGGAGGAATTTCTTCCTCCAGAAAAATGTAACACACTATTATGGGTTCACCCACTTGCTTTCAATCATCACTTGAGTTGATGATGGGGTTTCATTGACATCTTCTCATTTTATTATTCTCGTGATGTTGTGGCCAAATTTTGTCAAATTGTTTGCCACTCCATTTCCTTCATGATAGACGTCAACCTCTTGACACCCCTCCATCAATGTGTAGACTTCTTCTATTATCTTTTTGATCTTCCAACTACATGAACCATCTCCTTTCACCACTTTGATAATCAACATCAAATCCCCTTTGATCACCAATCCATTAACTCCTCTATGTCATGCAATTCTCATTCCCCAAAGTAGGGCCAAAGGATCAACTTCATTGTTTGATCCCCCTCCACAATTCTCAGTAGAGGTGATCACCATCTTCCCAACACTATTTCAAAAGACACCCTCAACCATTGTGCTCCCAGCCATGGTCAAACCCATCAAAATTAAGTTTTATCCATGCTTCAGGATGAGGGTGTAGAGCTTTTCTATTCCTGGCCATAGCTTTGGAGTTATCAAACTTTTCCACAATTGGGCTTATGTTCCAAGTAGATGCCCACTTCATATCTTATCTTCTTTGGGGATTCCACAGGGGGTGTTTTCCATTGCCAAATCCCAATACATTCCTTTACGAGATTTTTACATGTTGAACTACTATTAAAATGGGAGTGGCTTTGTCTCGAAATTTCTCTCCTAGATTTTCCTCGAGACATACAGGGGAATTATTCTCCATAAGGTTTTTAGATATGGGTGATTAGAGGGCCCATCCTAGTGAACAAATTGATGTAAGTTCTCATTAACACACCATTGGATCTCCCATAATGCAACGACCCCCCCACCCCCCCGCCCGAGACTTCAAACTCAAAACAACAATGAATGAGGAGGTGTGGGATAGATTTTGGCTCTTTGTAGCATAACATATGGGATTTAGCTAACTAAAACCCCCTTTTTTGAAGATTATCAATTATGAAAGTTTTCCTATGTAAGGCCATCCATGAGAAGAAATTTATCTTTGGCAGGATCCGTGGGTGCCAGACTTTCCTCCAATCCCTTGGGGCCACATCCCCCCTAAGACAACAAAGATAAGAAGATTTTACCATGATGTCTTTTGAGGGGGTAAGTCTCCACACCATGGAGTCACTAATTAGGGTGGAAGGGATTTGATAACTCTAGATCAGTTTTTAGAGCTCCAGAATGAACCTCGTCCCAACATTCTTTAAATTATTTTCAATTGTTAAATATATTCTAATGATAAAATTGAGTAACTCACTATTTAGTTTAAATATTTTCTAAATGACATAAAGATTAATACTTTTTAAATTATCTATAATACTATATAACTCTATCTCTTTTACCTCTCTTTTCATATGCGATCTCCTTTATTTTCATTTATATCTAAAAATTTCTACTATCCTTTCTTTCTAACTATTGGAATGAATTTTGATGCATTGTGTCTCTTGTTAGTCACTGTTGTTGAGGTAGGAGACTAAAGTTTTCAGTAGCATTTTGAGCATTAGTTTGATTCTTTAAAATAACACTACATAATTTTTTTTACCATAATATATAGTCTTGGACACATTTTAAAATTAAATTGATGTAAAAAATTTATATTCCTATTTTCTTATTGGCTACTACATTTTTCCTGGTAGTCTTTTTTATTTTACATTCAAATATTAAATAGAAAATCCTATGTAACACTCCATGTGTCAAGTCTATGCTATAACAGTTGGATGTCTTGCTATTTATTTCTCTATTGTTGATGATTTCTATACTACCTATAAATGTATATACATTATTTAATCCCATCTTTGTTTATATATTTGTGTTATTACTTTCGTTATAGTTCATCTTACAAATTGGATGGGCATAAATTATAACTAAAAGGTTGTTCTACAAGGTTTTTCATGACATATATTCAATAGAAATTGGAATGCCTAAATGAAACATAGAAAAAAATTCAATTACATCATATTAGTACAAGTCTAGTTTCAAAACATAACATATATTGCATAGTGTAATGCCATATTAACCATTATATTTTTATATTATTTGTAATGTATGGAAAACTAATTTGATATTTTGAAGAGAGTTAAGCAATGTGTCATTTGGACCTATTTTAACCATGTGAAGGAAGTCATTCTCTATATATCTGTTCATCATTTTCCAAATTTGATGGAAAATTTAAACCAACAAGCATAAATGTAAAGAATAAAAAAATTATATATTATGCTTTCTATAATTTTTATTTCATATAATGAATATTGATATATTTTCTTTTCATGTTGTTAAGAATTCTATATACTTCTAGATTGGATTCTAGCACATTAATGGTGAAGTCAAAATATGCATATCATATGCTACATATATTTAAAGTTTTATTAATAATTAAGTTTTAATGACATTGCATATTGACAAACTACACTCAAACTAGCTAATATATAGTCTATATGTAAAATACATCAAGATGCATCGAGGCATTGAATTTTTCTTAATGCATATCGAAAGTGAATAATGAAAAAATCCAACACCTTGATGCATCTCAACGTATTTTACATCTAGACTATATATTAGCTAGTAGTAGTCGCAGCATGCACAACACATTGAATAATTATTTTGATTATGGTTAAGATATAGCTTTACAATTTATATAATGGTTAGGTTTAGTACTAGGGTCTCTTACTCTGTATATTTTTATTATAATTAAGGATAAGATTTAGTGTTAATGTTGAATCTATCATCTTATTTGCTAGTGAAAAGATGCTTAGTGTTAGTGTCAAAGTTAGGAATAGTGTAAAATCTATCATACCCTTATATAAAACCTAACACTAACATAATATGATAAACCTAAATTGTAAATTATCTTAGTCATAAAGACTAAACCCTAATACTTAGTACTTAACCCTAATACTTAGTACTTAACCCTAATCCTAAATCCTAAACCCTAATGTTGGAAATATTCAAGACTAGCTAGGTTACTGAGAGGGGAGGGGTCAATTAGGAACCTCAAAACTTTTGACAAATTCAGCACTTAATAACATAATCCAATTACCATTAATAGATCTAATCTATTGCATGCATGAGAAATTGAAAGCACAAAACACAATATTTGGTGACCCAGAAACCTTCCAAATAGAAAGTAAAACTGGGGTGGGGATGATACCTCCAAAACTTTAGTAGTGCAGTACAAAGTTGGCCTATTAAGGCTTATAATGATCACTTCTGATGATCTGCCCTATTAGGAGCAATTAGGACTGCTAGGTCCACCTTGTTAGAGTTTTTACAAACATAAAATGAAGGATACACTTGGTAAAGAGATTTAAGAAAAGACTGTTAAGTCTACCCTATTAAAGTATTTGAAGTTGATTCACTTATTAGGATGAAATAGTAGATCTAACTTACAACTGAATTGCTGATTAAAATCCTTGAAGTATTGATCACTTCTATATGATAGATGTAACTTGACTGCTCCTGATTTGACATTGCAATACACTTTGCTCTACTGCTGATTCACATTCACATGTTTATCATCACATTCACATTCTCTAATATCAAAAATTACTATTCTTAGGTATGATATAATACATTACATATATACCAACCGAATTCACAAGTTAACACCAATATTACCAAGTTGGCCCAAATGTAGATACTCGGGTTCTAAAGATTGACTTGGTGAATTTCTGATACACGACATCCATTGTCATTACTCAACATCATCATGCACTTGGTAGAATTAGAGGCTCGGTCCATACTAATAACTTCAACATAGCTTCAAATTTGGTAAACATTCGTGACTTGGTAGATATTGTGTCACTCTGTAGAAATTGAATTCCATGTTTACCATGCCTGCACTCAATAAACACTACTCATCTCATCACTCGGTTAACACTAACTTTGCTTCACAAGAACTGATGATTCAATAGACACTATGAAGCTTGGTAACCATTGAACTACTCAGTAAGAACTAAACTGCTCAGTCTGAACTGTTGGACTTCACTCTACCTGAATTCACTCGGTAACCACTAGAATGCTCGGTAGGAACTGTGAAACTTGGTATCCACTGAGTTACATGGAAAACACTGGAGACTAATCAAAGAGCTCGGTAACCATACATAATAAAAATAAGTTTTGTCACTAATAAAAAAAATTGACTTAATGCCAACAATCTCCCCCTTTGGCATCATGACAAAAACACTTATTAGCCAAAGCTTATGTACAACATAGTGTGATACTGACTTGATATGGCATGCTAATTTTTTAGATTTTTACAAATTTGTCTTTGAAATTCTGCTATATATACATTTTGCATATATCTCCCCCATCAAATGTACATATCATAACAAGCATAATAACATACTGAAGGTATATAAAAATATCTCTCCTCCTTAAATACATGTCTCTCTCCCCCTTTTTGACAATAATGCCAAAGATTTATACACAATCTACTTATATAGAGACACCAAAATGTGAGAGAAACTCATAATGTACCTCAAGAATAAGAGCTAAGGTCCTGTCCCAGTTTTCTTGAAAAAATTTACAGGTTTGAAGAGCAACTTGGACTTCTGCAGAGAGCTCAATCATACGATCTGCAATTGAAAAATTATTGTCATGCATCAAGGTTTTAGAATAAGCAATTTGCTTCAGCATTGTATTCATGATAGGAAGGATCATGTTCTAGATGTCTATGAGTGTAGATCAGATCCTTGCATCCTCTCTCAACAACTATGTATGCATATCTGATAAGAATTTGATCTTCATGTGGTGTGTAGAGCTTGAACTATGGTCAAGCTACAACTTTTGTACACTAGCCTTCAGATCTTCACTAATCTTATTCAATTTTCTCTTTATTTCCTTTGTATGCTTGGTAACATCACATAACTTAGCAAAAAGGGATGTTACATTTGTGTAGGAGGATTCAAGATTTGAGAAAATTGAAGAAAGTTCTACCTACTGAATAGCTATTTGCTGAGAAATGTGCTCAAGCACTTTGTAATCAAACTTCTTGTCTACTTTCTCTATTAGCTTATCTTGGCCATTGGAATCCTCATTGAATTTGCTAACTACCTCTTCTAATTGCAACAAAATGTGTTGAGAAGAATCAAAATCAACACCTATAGCCTCTGTCAAAATATTTTTAGAACTTTCAATAATTTTGAATTCTCTATCTCTCTCTTCTCTTAATTTCTTATGCTTAGCCTTCTTTTCAAAAAGCTGACTGACTAATCTCATTTGAACTATAGTAGCATTATCAAAATCCAATTTGGGAATTTCAATATCCTTATCCAGATCTATTTCTTCTTCTATTTACTTTCCACTAATCAAAAGTCTTGGTTGAATCTTTGGCTCAACTTTTGAAATTAATGCTTTAGATTTTGGAATAGAAACAATAGTGAAAATAGTAGGGCTAGCAGTGAAAAATTGTAGAGTGGGTACTAATGGAATACAATTATATCCCATTCAAAATATGAAGAGAAAACAACACCCATAAGAGATCCATGACACGAAGGAGCCCATAACCAATGGATCAAGATTTCTACATGCAACCATTATTATAAACTCCACTACCATCAATACTTTTGAGGTCACCATTCACATCAACCTCTAAACATGCATGTCTTCCTGAAATATAAAGTAGAGTAGGGTATTCACTATAACAACATTTTAAGTTAAAATCTTTGCATTACATTCCTGAGAGAGCAAGGTATTTTCTTATTTAAAAACTCAAACCTAAACAACTAATGGATCATAGTCTTTGCACAAACCTCAAACTTCACCGATACATATATTTTATAGTTGATGCATACATCAAATTCATGCCATAAAATCAATCATAAACTCTTTAAAGGAGAAATAAGAATTTAGGCATTAAAAATCTCCATGGATCAAATCCTCTAGATTTCCAAGGGTAGCCATTTCCTTTTCCAATTCATCTCCATTCCCACCCACAAATATTTTGATTTTGTGTGATGAATACCTCTAATCTACTAAACCCACAATTTGACAATGAAACAAATTATAGAATATAAGACATTGATTCAAGTAGGTTACTCAATAGTCTTGGCCATAGCTTTGTGTTATGCTAAAAATATGTATTTACAAGATAGAGGGAGGCATTTCACATTAATTAGAATTAATTATGTGTTAAAAATGTAAATGTCTCACTATTTTCGGCTTTTTGAAATGCAGATTGTGAAGGTGGAAGTGGAATAGGAAAGGTTGTGGAATAGGAAAGTTCCTTTTTCCTTACAGCCACTTTTTTTAATGACCTCCTATAGAAGGTATTATGCCACTATAGAGTTATGCCTCTCCACGTAATAATGCAGTTTTCTCATGACTAAACATTTATCCACATATTTTCTCCCTCTTAAAATTATTCACATTTACTTAAACACTTACATATTATCATTACTACCTCGAAATTATCACTTTGATGCTTTCATTTTAAAAAATAATTTTAGAATTTGACTAGCTGACACACAATCCAAATTTCAATTTCTAATTCTTTGTTGACCAACCTAATACACATTTCTTTTCAATGAGATTTTCAAATGCCTTGTCATTTAAAATAATTTGGGTTTGCATAGTAGCTATGATATCTCTCTTAGCATAAGTGAGCTTTGTAGTTATTCATAAGCCATTTGGATTGGAATTAAGCTTTATATTATTATTATTAAATATTTCTTTAGACAATTTGGACAACACTGGCTACTCCCTTTGGATCATTGTTGCTCCTTAACACTATGCTTTGCTTCTGACAACAACAATAATTCATACATTTAGGAAAAACTGTATCTCAGACTTTCTAAATTTCTAATGACACAATAAGCTTTAATCTTTGTTTTTATTATTTAAACTTCAATAGAAAACATTCTCGCCATTAACAATTTTTTTAATTTTAACATTTTAAAAATATTTAATTTAATTTTAAATGATAATATTATTTCTAATAAAACTGATTTTTTTATTTATCTTTTCTATATAAATTATTATTTGAATTAATAGATTTAATTGATAAAACTTTGAATTTATTTATATAAATATATTATTTAGATTTTAATTTTTTTAAAAAGACATATTTATATTTATATAAAATAAATATACTTATAATCTAATTGAATTTGAGAAGAAAAATATTAGAAATAATTTTAAAATGATAAAAAAAATTTAATATAGGCAAAATGATTATGGGAAAAGTGAAAACAAAAATAATTATAGCAATAATGATAACACTTTCATATTTATCAATTTATTGCTTTCAAAATTTTAACTATTAATACAGTTACTAATTATTCATATTGTATTTTAAAGATTGCTATGTTTTCTTTATCTTTGTTTTTACATCATATTTTGTGCATCTTTGAAATTTTGTTGAATATTATTTTGTTCATGACAAGTTAATATTTTACATTTTATTATTGAATTTGATTGTATCATTATTTTTTGGATTTGAAAACAAAAAAAATACACTTAAATTTCTTTTTGTCTATAACTCTATTATACAAACTTTAAAAATTGAATTGTTTATGAATATTAATTTTAAAACTTAAACCTGAAATTATTATTATATAATAAAAACAAAATCTAGATTTATCTATTTAATAAAATATTAATTAATTCAATTGTACATAAAATTTTATTAAAAAATCTTATAAATATTTATAAAAATTAATATTAACAAGAAATATTATATTAGGAAAATAAATAAATTTAAATTTACAATATAATTTAAAAAGATATGATAAATTTTAATTTCTAAATAGAACTATAATGTTTTTTAATATTACAAGAGAACTTTGACTAAATTTAAAAAACTTATTCGTCACTTAACATAAATGGTGAAACAAAAAAAGTTATGTCTTAATTTTTAGAGGAACGAATTTTGAGAGGCATTTGTTTTGAAAGTACTATAGTAAAACTGAAAATTGTTGTTAGAAACAAATCATGCTAGGGAATGAAAGGAGAAGGGGCTTGGTGCAAATAAGTTGCACCATAGCTAGTGCCTATTTGGACATGATAAATTTGCAATCCCTAGCAGGAGTAGCTCCAACCAAAGCAATTTCTATTGCAGCCCCATGATGCTATCCCTAGCGGGAGTAGCTCCAACCAAAGCAATTCAATGTCACTATGGAATGACAATGATAATTGAAATGTCAGAGGCAAGGCATGGTGATCTAGATTGATAATGTGTTGGTAGCTCGTAACCAGTAGGTAGCTCAATTTTTTCAATGTATTTATTGATGAAGACATTTAATATCTTCTTATTATCTTTCAAATGACAATACAGATGAAAATTGCACTTTGCAAGGAGTATTTTTTGTGACCTTGCTATTGGCATTTTAGAATACAAGAAAATATCATAATTAATGGACAAATTTAAGAAAAGATAGGAGATGATTTGGAATTTTGAAATAGGTTTAACTAGTGGGCATTTCTGTGCTTTTTGGCAATGTCATTGTGATTTCATCTGTAAAATGTGAAGACAATACAAAATATTTACATGGAATGTGACATTTCATAGCATTTACCCCTTGGGTGTCCCACAATAGACAATAACTTTCACAAATATCCTCCATGGCACATCATAATTTATAGGTAATGACATTGGAGATTTTATAGGTCATTGAATTTTGTTGAAATTTTTGCTATCTTTGGTTTTGTATTGGCTAGGGAATTATTATATCTGGGATTCATTCAATTGCCCAATTTGTATTGTATCAATTCCTCAAATATTCAAATAGAAATTAAACATAAAGAAAATATCATGGTTTTCAACGAAAATAGACACATTTTTTTAAGGAGATTTGCAATTTTTGTTTTAGCATTTGAGAAACATATGTTCAAATTTATGTTTTCTTAACTATGCTTGTATTTACATAGTTACGAAAATGTGATGATACTTGGACCCAAGTCATACTTCCTATCATTTTTGAAACAATTAGGTATTTTTTATTAGAACATTTTGTTTTCTCTATATATATTTGTTTCAATATTAGTGATAATAAAACTCTTTGTTTCTCCATATATCTTTTCTTAAAACACTAATAAAAAATTGTTGTTGGTCAATGTAATTTGAGATTGCTATGGATTTTATATTTGTATTTTTAATTGTCTTGTCCTCATTTATCTACAAGAAAAATGTGAATCTGAAGTACTATATGTGTTGACATGGATTGAGGATTGGATCTTGTTTGGAATTAATATAGACTTTCAAGCCATTTTTCTTATTCTACATTATTTATAATTTTCTACACTCGCCCTAACAAGAGCTAGTCATTTAACCCTATGAGAAGAGTATTTTTATAGCCATATTGGAGGAGTCCCAAATAGATATTGCTATGCTAAAGTAGTAGGTGTGAGTTGGTCATGGAAGAACACCAATGTTGTGAGCAGTTTTCATATAATCTTCTCAACCGACGGTCTACTAATTTGTATCCTTTATAGAATGACTCTAGGTTGTCTTTTACTTTCATAATAGTAATTTTCATATCTTCCTTTCCCATAGTTATGTTACATATTTTAACACATTCTCTTTTAATATATCTTATTTTATCTTTCTATTATATCGAGACTGATTTAAATTTAAATTTTGTTCATATGGACAAGACTGAATGAAATCAACACTTTATCCTACACCTCTACATAACACAGGTACTAGAGCTGCGGGCGTCCAGACTATTTGGACGCGATAAATTTGCTGAAGTAAATTGAGTTTGGAACGGTACGCATTCAATTTGCATTGAGTGCGTTGATTAGACTGTGTAGTGCGCTATCTTTAATAAAGTAGCTTTATTACCTTTGCTAACAGTCATAGGAATCCAGAATTTTAAAGTGGGCTTGCATTGAGTGCGTTGGTTGGACTGTGTAGTGCGCTATCTTTAATAAAGTAGCTTTATTACCTTTGCTAGCAGTCAAAGGAATCCAGAATTTTAAAGTGGGCTTGCTACTTTGTGTACTGTTTGAGATCCGTAATTAAGTGATTTATATTAGAAATGATTAACTCGGGGGGGGCAGCCACGCATTCCGAACTTTCTTTCGCTGCATTTAATAAATAAATAAAATCATCTCAGAGGGGGCCTGCGCACTTTGTAAGTCAAGAATGGATTACGCTTGTAATTTGTTGTGTTCACATTTTACAATACTTCTCCACTTGTGTTCAGATTCGCGTGTATTTCACATTAATTTCGGTAGCGTAGCCTAGACGTTCCAAGTCAAGTGAAGTCAAATTGTTATACGCTGTGCCAAATTTTCCACAGCAGTCTATCCGAGCATTTGTAACTGACGCTCTATCCGATAGGAAATGGCAGAGAATATTCTTAATAAACCTTTTTTGTTTCATCAAATTTAGGTGAAATTTAGGTGAAAATAAAATTGTTAACTATATGTTTGAAGTAAAAAATTACACATGAATAGGTCAGAAACATGTTTTCGAGACATTTTTAAATTGACCATGTAGGGTTTCTATCCAAAGATATAATAGGCCTTATAAAAGTATTAGTTTTTGAGTTTGGTATTAGGATGAGTGGAAAAAAAGTTGGAATAGATTTTTAAATGATTTGAAGCATTTCAGAACTACATAATTTCCAGGTTGCCACTTTTTGGCACATCATGATTCTGCACATACCCTGCTCTCTCAATTTATCTTTACGAGCACATGCTATTGGGTTTGAATTATGTTTCAAACAAACTACAGCTACTTCTTGTTGAGAATCTTAACATTGAATATTGAAATGCCCAAGTTTGTCTTGAAATTTATGCATTGTAGCTTCATCCTGAATCTTAATCTTCTAGATCCAACAACCCCACTGAGATTTAAAAATAATTTGTCTTCGAAGAGTTTTATGCATATCTACCAATAAATAGATTCTGACATCCAAATGCAGATGTTCAAAAGGAATAAGGTCATTCTTGAGGAAGATTCTTGCAGGTATTTCAATTATCTCTCGATCTCTGTATTCTAGTGGAAAGAGGAGGAATGAAAGCTAGAATGGGAAAAAATGAATACTTCTTGTGAGATGATTAAAATTTGGAATCCAGATCATGGTAAAAAATCCCAAGCCTTGATAGAACCAATCTTTTTATTTAAGAGTTGCATCTCTATCATCTTTCGCAAAAGGAATGGCAATAAAAAAATTGGTTTCTAGATCTCTGTAAAAGATTTCTTTTAAACCAACACAAACTGAAAACGCCCAATCTTTGATCTTGAAAAATGACAAGGTAAAATTGTTAAACTTACGAATAAGTGTTGATTGATGAAAGATGCCAATAGGTTGTTGTATTAGAAGGCCAGGAGGTGTGATCAATGTGTTATTAGTTCCTGCCAAAGGCATGATACTATTGCTTTTATTCAATTCAATTTTTCAATTAAATTGACCAATCAACTCATAGTATTTAAAAGATTAAAATAAACTTCAAATGTTTATATCTTTTTCTAATTTTTCATTATTTTATAAATCACATTTTTCATTCACTCTATTGGACCATTCTATTTTTGGGAGGGAGAAAATTCAATTTTCTCCAACAACAAGAGCTCTAAGAGAGCTTTAGTCCCCACCTTTTGCAAGGGTTAGAAGGTAGATGTGACATGTTATAGTTATATGCATGTAGTTTTCATTAGTTCATTAATAAACCAATTTGTAAGATTTTTCTATATGATTTACATTGAGATAACTTTCTAGGCTATTGTGGTTGGTAGAGTCAATCTTCAAGGGCATAGATCATATCTTGACTTCTTTAAGTTTTAAGTGTATTTACATTAACTATGTTTGATTTTAATAATGTAGTACAAATACGAGGATCTGAATATTCCAAACATTTGTAATAATAGGTCTAGTATATATTTGACGATATAGAAATAGATATTCTTTCATGGATGAGATTTATGATACCAATCAAATTATTTTTAATATTACAAATGTATTCATAATACTTAATTAATAAATCTACTTGCAATTATATAGAACAAAATATAAATAAATTTTGTATTAATATTTTTAAATATAAATATATATGACTATACTTTTAACTACTATAGAAGATAAATATTAAATTCCAATTTGTAATATTATTAACATAAATACTCTTTATTATTAGCAAAATTTATTAATCAAATTATATTTAATACCTATAATAAATCTAGTAAGAAATAATATTCTTAAAAAGTAATAAATTAATTTAACTCTATTTGTATTTGATTAATTTAATTAATGTAAGTGGCCTTCTAAATTAATTTTATTAATATAATTCTAATATAAAAACATGAAAAAGCATAAAATAAATATGATAATTATAAATTATCCATAATATAATATAATAATAGTAAATCATCAATAATTTTATTTGGGATCAAGAACTGTTGAACAATATCCAACTTTCTTAATTATGATATTATTATGCAATATTACTCTACCTTTACCTTATAAATATTCCTACTTGATATACTATTTTCTAATATTGGGGATTGCGATAACTATGAAAAGCCTTACGTTTTGATACAGGAGAATTGCAATCTCACAGAAAGAAGTTTCTAGTAAGATATGACAAACAATATCATTTACTTCTAAGAAGATTATCATCAAATGAAATATTTTGCTAATGTTTGAAGGTACTTTTAAACTATTTGTGGACGACACATTAGATCATGGAAGCCTAGATGCTCCTTAGGAAGATTCGTGAATGATCGTACACTTTTTTTCCTATTTTTTGAGGTGAAAAAATATTTTTATCCCCAACAAAACTGGTAATAGCCAATAAGAATTGTGAAATTAGTGAATATAAATATAATTAAAAATAAATCATTTCAAAACTTAGGATGTTAGATATATATTTTTGAAAAAAATAAATTGTGTGCCCTCATTGAAAACATTAGTACCCTGCGTTATAGATAAGGCAAGGTCTAAAAATACAAATATTTTCTAACAACTCTATCATGCATTAATGAATGAATTAATTACAACTTTATCTTTTCCACATTTGTGACAAGTTAATTAGATTTTCAAAAAGTAATATTTTTATCTTCCACCTCACACCACTTTGAACAAAACTTAAAATAATGTATAATCAATACTAATGATCACAATTTAGTTTTCTTACCAAGTTCAAATATAGAGTTAAATATTTTATATTTCTTATTTTAAATATATTTATTAATTTTACATTGATGTTTATTATTACAAATTGTAAAATGCTATTTCTTTAAGTCTACTCTATGTTTTGCTAGCTACTATTTTACAATTTTCCTTTGATTTTTTAATACCATTTTACAAATTACTAAACTAATACTACCCCTCAAATATACTAAATATTTAATCAACAATTTATTTTTTAAAGAAAACTATTTCAACTTATAATTGAATTGGTAGAAATGAGTAATTCATTCATATAATATAATTTCTATTGTTATTTATACATTTCTTAAAATAATATAATTATTAATACTTTTTAAATTCCCTTCAACTCTCTCTATCATTCTACCTTTACTTGTCCTTATAATATCATATCATTCTCTCTTTTAGCTCTCTCTTTCTATCCTTCATTTCTATCTATAAATCTCTATTTTCCTTCTTTTACAATTATTGATAGGTATTTTGATGCATTATGTCTCTTGTTTGAATCACTTTTACTATTCTCCTTTAGTTATGAATCGTAAGAAGTTTGTGTTCTCAAACCTAAGTAGAATTTTTTGGAATGAAGGGGGCTCTAGATGTGTCTACCATCTTTGCCCTTGAAGCAGTGGTCATGAGCTCATGAATGTTTTTTAAGCCATCATTTGTACACCTTTGACCATGTAGGGGAAGATTTGTCTCCTTAATAGTATCATTATTGTGGTCTTGATTCTTTGCATAATTTCTAAGTATTGGTATTGAGGAACCCGGTGCAGTGCCATCACAAATGTCAAAGATGGGTTGGTTTTGGTTTGATCAACATAGATGATGATTGATATATCTTGATATCTTCCTCTTGAACAAATGCTTACTACCTATGGCCCTCCTCTACAAGTTTTGGGATAAAAATTTTGAACTTTGGATTTTTCACCCATTTCCTTTTTCAAAAAATAAATCACACTAGGTAGGTTCAAGAGATCCCTAGTAGAAAAGTCCAACCTATCTAGGCTTAGAGGATTCACCTATCTCCAATGTACTTTTACCATGCCAAGGCATTATATTGGCCATGTGGACTAAATTTGTGGGAGGTGTGGAGTGTGATTTGGGAACACTATTATTAGGGGGTTGGGTAGGCTGGACATGAAACTTGGGATTTACAAAAAAGGGTTTTGAAGGATGGGCCATTTCTTTACCTCGAAAGATTGAGTTGACCTTCTCAAAGTGGGTTTGATCTAGATTTCCTTTAAGTGAGAATCATTTAGCAAATGGGCATTGCTAAAAATTAAAGTCATTATGCTTAAGCGACGTCGGCTACACAAAGGGTGTGCTAGAGAAAATACATACTAGGTCTTCTTCTAATGGAGGTAGATTCTTTTCATTGGGCAAGGGCTTTTTTGGAATGTGAGAGTTGCAGGGCTCCCTTTGGCTTTTGGCAGTATGGTCATATTGATGTCAAGGACTTGGGCCAAAAGCTGCACCTGCTGGTGGATGAAGACTTGTTCCTATTCCTGAGACTAAGCTTACACCAAGTCAGCTTTCTCATACACTTACTCTTACTCCTGCTTCTACTCCTCAGGGCTTAAAATTAGCAAGGAAGAAATTGAATTTTTGAAAGAAAAATTCTTTAAAATATTGATAAGACTTGCACCAATAGCATTGATTGTGCAATTAATTAGTATTATTAGAACTTCTATAACTTTTTGTTTTATGTTTGTTATCCTTTATATAAAATCCAAAGTCACATGACAAAAGGATGACATGTATAATACTAGTAAAGCCAATAATCATAATTAAAAGAATACATGTTATTTTATTCTATTAAAATTACAATCAATAAATGTGTGCAATATGCATTCAAACAAATATTAGAAATTAAATTTATTCTTTTCCATTAATATTTGAATATCTATAATATTAAAAAAATTATAAGCTAACTTTTAAGTAGAAAAATCAAATTATATTTTAAAATTAAAAATCAACTTTGAAACTAATTTAGATTATTTTTTGTTTGTACTTTAAAAAACAAATAATTTTTTTTTTTTACATAGATATTATCTTAATGGCTTATAACTCTAAGTTATTCTACAAACCTAATCTAAGCAATGAAAAATAAATGAAATTTCAAATGTTTATATCTTTTCTTATTTTTCATGATTTTATAAATCACATTTTCAATTAATTCTATTATACACTACTAGTTTTTTTTAAGGATGACATTCAATTTTAAAGTTATCATTGAAATATGTAATATCAGAATTTTATTTTAAAAATTAAAAATAAATTAATCTATTTATAATGAAACATTTTGATTTATGTAATAAAATTAATTAAAAAATATGATAATTTTTTTATAGCATTTATTTTGACAATATTTATCTATTTTCAATTATTTTTGAAGTATTAAATAGCAACCAACAGAAAGGGGGACTGACCTCGAAGTACAAAAATGTTGAAGAATAACTGGTAGTCACCTCCCACTTATCTAACTGATACTAGTTTTATAATTCAAAAACCAAATAAAGACAAGTTAAAAAAAAAAGTAACCCTTGTCAAAACACCTATCCCTAACAAGCATATAATATGGAAACTTGTACCAGTAGCAAGGAAACTTATTGATGCTACTAGTCCAATTCACAATCATATACATAATAAAAGTCCCATAGGGCATCATATCCAATGGGGTCCAAATCATTAAAAACCAAAAAAATAAAGAACTAGGGGCTAATTGCTCGCAGTCTCTCTTGTTCCTCCTCCTTTTCCTCAGGATCCTTCCTATTCAAATCCACCTTCTCCTCTTTGATGGGTTTATCAAGTAGCATCTTCATCCAATCCTCCACTAGGAAACCATAGATGGAGCAGGTAGTTTCGCTCTCTTTGGCCAAATCTTTGTCTCCCTTGTTTACATGTCAAAAATAGAGAGTGGCAACAACAGAGTGCATGACTTCATGCTAAATTTTGCCAAGGTATTGAATTTTTTGAAAATGCCAATATGGTTATCCACAAGCTCCTTCATCAAATTCTCTAGCCTCTCTAGACGAGCCTTTCTTTGGCTTTGTCCATGACTACATATCCCTTTCTTCTCCCACCTTTGAGAGCTTCTTTCATGGGGGAGGTGATATCCTCCACTCCCCCCCAACTTCTATTCGAGGATGAGACAACTTCTAAAGTGTCCAAGATATGTGAGGGGCTAGGCAGGCTAGGTACTCCCTTCTTCCCAATATCTAGGTGGTGCCTCTTCCTTTTGGTGGGATTTTTCTCACTCTCAATGGGCTTAGAACTAAACTCTAGCAGTTTCCTTGCTCCTCCTCATGTATGTGTCAAACTCTATGAGACTTATGTTTACCTCAAAATCAGGAATATTTTTTTGGCTTTTTTATAGCTTGAGCTAGGGCTATGGTTAATGGAGAATAAGGGAGTAATGATAGCTAGAGGGTTGAAAAGAAGCGACGGGCTTATGGTAAGGTGGTTTTTGTAAAGTTTTTTCATTAATCCCTGGTGGATGATATAGAATGATTTTCCTTCCTCTCTCTTTTTTCTAACCTTAAAAACATAGTCTTCCATGGAATTCAGAATAAGCTACAAAAAGGAAATCAAATCATGGTTCCTAAAATGTTTGAGAATGGGGAAGTGGTAGTAACACAATACCTATAAACAATCTTCAAGAGTAATATAATTCATAAGGGCATAGAAAACCACATCTGAGGGCTTCCAAAGATCCTCTCTATAGAACCCACCATGCATGCGGAACAACTTGTCTTTGGGTTACAAAAACTTCCTTAGACTCATTTCATCAAACACCCTGACCTACTTGCACTAATTCTTGCCTTCTAGGGATAACTCTCCAACCCTAGTGATAAGCTCCTCTGTTATTTCAAATTTATCCCATTATTTTTTACCTTCCTATCAATCCAAGAGTTGATGAATTGCATGGAGATGTGTGTTGGAAATATTCAAGATAAGATAGATTACTGAAAGGGGAGGGGTGAATCAGTAATCTAAAAACTTTAGAACATTTCAACACTTTAACCATATATACTATTCACCATTCATTCATCTAATCTACTACATAAATGAGAGATCAAACATTCATAATGCATGTACATAGTGATTTAGTGACCCAAAAACCTTCCAAATAGAAAGTAAAATTGGGGTGGGGATGATACCCACAAAACTTCATTACTATAGTATGAAGTTGGCCTATTAAGGCTTACATTGACCACTTCTAGTGATCTGCCCTGTTAGGAGCGCAAAGGACCACTAGGTCCACCTTGTTAGAGGATTTACAAACATACACTGAAGTATGCACTCTGTTAGGAAATTTATACAAAGACTATTAAGTCTACCCTGTTAAAGGATTTACAAAACTAATTCACTTGTTAGGATAAAATAGTGGATCTACTTACAAACTTGATTTGCTGATTAGATATTTGAAATATAGATCACCTCTTGTGACTGATAAATCTTTACTACTCCTTGTAGACCTTGCTGAATATTAGGCTCTTCTACTAATTTGCATTTACATTTCTCAAAACATTACATGTCTCTCTTTTTCCTCACATTCATATTTCATACATCTTGCAAATGATATAATACATTACATATATACCATTCCAATAATTACAATTGCAAGGTCAGCTAAAACACAACTGAACAAAATATTATTGAGTCAGCCAAACAGTAAATAACTTGGGTTCACTAAACTAACTCAGTGACCTTTTGATACTCGATGTCCACTGCATTACTCGGCATCATCACGCACTTGGTAAAAATGAAGGCTCGGTCCATACTAATCACCTCATGTAGTTCTAAGCTCGGTAACCATTGGAGACTCAGTGGATATAGTATCACTTAGTAAAAAATGAATCCTTCATTTACCTTACTTTCATTTGGTAAACATTACACTTTCATTACTCGGTAAACACTGCGCTTCCATCACTCAATAAACACTGTGCTTCCATCACTCAATAAACACTGTGAAGCTCGGTGAACACTGTAAACTCGGTAGATGCTGTTGGATTGCACATTCACTTAGTTGCTATATTTAGCTTGGTTAACACTAGAATGATCAGTGTGAACTGTGAAGCTCAGTGTAAACAACTTAAGTGATGAATGTACAAGGTAACCACTGAATGCTCGGTATACATTATAGACTGAGTGATGAGCTCGGTAGCTATACTGATATAGATAAGTTTTGTCACTAATGGAAATAATAACTTAGTGCCAACAATATCCCCCTTTGGCATTAGTGACAAAACACTTATATGTCAAAACATATGTACACAACCTGACTGAATGAATTTAGGTTTTTCAAAATTGATCTGTTTAGAATTGCTGCATATACAAATATACTTATGTACACATGCAAACTTTATTGAGTGCTAACTCCCCCTATCACTTATATAGTGATACCTCTCCTTATTTATTATGCCGAATCTCTGAATCTCTCCCCTTTTTTGACAATAATGCTGAAGCACTACATATATACAATTTATATGGCTACATCAAAGTGAGATAGAAATTCTTGATGTACCTTAAGGATGGTTGCAAAAGTACTATCCCAAGTCTACTGCAAAATTTGATAGGTAGAGAGGGCAATTTGAACTTCTGCTGATAATTGGATCAAGTGATTAGCCACTGAGAAGTTCTAATCTTGAACCAATATTTTGCAATGAATAATATGTTTCTGCATTGTGTCCATGATAGGTAGGATCATGTTCTAGATGTCTATGAGTGTAGACTAGATCCTTGCTTCCTCTCTCAATAGTTCTTCCTATACATCTGCCAAATATCTAATTTTGGTGTGATGGGAGGTTGTGGAGGAGTCCACCTTCAACTTTGATGCACTTGATTGCATATCAATGTCAATCTTATTTAACTTATCCTTTATTTCTTTGGTGAAGCCAAAAACATCACAAAGTTTAGCAAAAAGTGATGTTGCATTATTAAAAGAATTTTCAAAATTTCCCAAAAATGTTGACAATTCAACGTGCTTTATTGCTATCTTTTGAGCAATGTGCTCTAGCACCTTATTATCAAATTTCTTTTCAACTTTCTTAATAATTTTCTCTTGACCGAAAGAATTCTCATTAAATTTTTGTACAGCCTCTTCTAACTGAATCAAAATGTGTTAAGTAGAATCTACTTCAACACCTATAGCATGTGTAATTATATTTTTTGCATTCTCAATTATTCTATATTCCTTATCCCTTTCAAACCTTAACTGCTTCTGTGTAGCTTTCATCTCTATGAGTTAATTGGCTAACCTCATCTCTTCAATGGTAGCATTGTCATAATCAATCTTAGGAGTCACTATCTCGGTCTCTAGGTCAAAGTCTTCATCAATTTCTTTTCTAGTGATCAGAAGTTTTAATGGATTCTTTTGTTTGACTTCTGTGATGACTGGTTTGACCTTACGAACAGACACAATAGTGGAGATGGAAGGGCTAGCAGTAAAAATTAGGATAGGACTTGAGGATTCAATGCCAATAGGAGTATTAACTAGATCAAAAATTGAAACACTTTCCAAAAATGGTATCATACTCGATAGAGTACCCATAGTAGAACTGATTGGAGTGGAAGTGGATATAGATGATGCTAATGGAAAAAAAACTATAGAACTTGTTGGAATTGATGAAGACAAAATTGTGGAACTTACTGGTACACTTATTGTTGATGAAGGAGCTGAGGTGGTTGACTTAGTGGCTGAAGAAGTGACAAACAACTTGGTAGATGAAGTGCTTGGTGCCTTTGTTTCAAATACCAGAAGTTGGGAGGAGGTTGTAGAAGATTGAGCAACTGATGTAACTGTTGTGCTCACAATCTCACTTGCAGAAGTTGTCTCCATAGTGGATGTAACAGTCTTTGGTGGAGAGTGAGGAAGGGATGCAATCACTTCTGCTGCAATTCTAACTGGATCTTCTTCTTCCTCATGTGCTTCTTCCTCCTTGTCTTCTTCCTCTTTTTCTTCCATAAGTGCATGCAGCTATCTTGGAGTAACTGTGATGGATGGAGTGCTATCAAAATCATCATTGTCACTGCTATCATCATCCTTGATTTCAACTAGATCTTCACTAGGCTTTTGCAGATGATAGATGTTCTTCCACATGTTTGTTGCATCATTTACAACATGCTCAATGTCTTTAATTAAAATCAAACATATGTGAAATCTAATCATCATTTTACCTTCATGGTTCGTCATTGCTACCTTTATCTCTGCTCCAGTGAAACTCAATAGAAGATTTTTTAGAGATTGCTCATATATGTCTTTGACCATTTGGGTGGTTGATTCCCATCTCGGTCGCAATCTCTCCAACAGTTCTTTGGAGATTTGAGAGGCAAGCTGGTCCGGGGAGTATTTCCATTTACCCATCTTATTGAGTACGAGTTCCTCAATCTGCATTTTCTTAGCATCAATTCTTGTTTCAAATTTCAATGCCTTGAAATTTGTGATACCAGCTCCCTCTTCCAATTGTTTAAGCCTTTCCTTGAATGTGGGTGGAGGCCTGACTAGTATAGGTTCTTGCTTGCCTTTTCTGTTTCTTCTGGAGAATATTGTAGTAGGCTTTTTCTTAGGTTTGGTAATAATGACCTTACCTCTCTTCTTTGGCTTTTCCTCTTCAGATTCATGTTCTTCTTTTTCTTCTTCTTCTTCTTCTTCTTCATCATCTTCTTCATCCTCACATTTTCCCTTGGTAAGCATAAGGGACCGGTTGCAGTTTTCAATTTGGCTATCTTCCTCTTGCCTTTGCTTATGGCTTGGGGTAGCTTGATTTCAAGCTCAATTCTGGCCTTTACCTCATCATATGTTTCAAAAATTGGTTGCCTTGGGTCTACTAGCTCATTCACCAGTGCTTCAATAATGTCCCTAGTCTCATCAATATTTACCTCATAAGGAAGAGGTTTCACCCATGCAACTCGGGGTCTGACTGTTTGAATATATACCTTATCACAGTTAACCATAAAGCATACATCATCTCTATAGTCTTCAACTAATTTTGGTGGAATCTAGAACTTGTTATTCATTCTTTCCTTGAAATCTTCAAAATAATTATCCATGATGCTATCAATATTTTCACCGATTTCTGCTACAAACTTTTTTATCTGATACAAAATTGGAATGTCTTTTCTCCATACAACTGTTCCTTTTGATGGAAAGAATTTTTGAACATAGAAAAAGAAACAGATCAATAGAGAGATGAATTTACAAGGATTATTCTTTGAAGTCCTTATACTATCCATATTTTTATTCAATTGTCTCAACAATAATTTTGACAGATCAAATTCAAGGTTTTTCTTACCAATTTTAAATGCCAAATCCACAGCTTCACAAGGTACACTATTCAGTCGATTAGAGCTATAGATTTTGTGGGCAATGACATGAATGCCAAATCCATAGCTTCACAAGGTACACTATTCAGTCGATTAGAGCTATAGATTTTTTAGGAAATGACATGAATGCCAAATCTTAGTTCGACATCTGATACAGTGCTGACCTTTAAACTTCTACCATTCCACTCAGTTAGGGTTTGCTTCTGTAACTCCTCCCGACCTAGGGTTTTGGTGGTTTTTGCTTTGTTGAGCATAGGGAGACCAGTGATTTTGTAAATCATCTTCTTTGTAATTAACACTGGTTGCTCTAACCATAGTTTCCCATTGTGCACCTGACTCAAAATATACCTAATCCACTTGGTTTGGAAATTTCTTGGCATATGCGAGATATGAGTCAAGTCTTTGGTTTCAAGATGCTTGTATTCGGGTTTCAGAGAGCCATCTACACTCATTTCTCCTAGGGCATTGTCCATCTCTAGGTTTCTAATTTCTTGAACAAAACATTTGAAATGAGTACAAATATCATTGATAAGAAGTACCTTAGGTGGAATTTGTGATTGAGCTCCATTCGGGTCGAGTGATTTTGCAACGGTCAAAACAATTTTGAAGTTGGGCGCTTTCCATTCTGTACCTTTTATTAGCATTTCTGAACCTCATTTTTCCTTGGTACTACTGCTACTCCCAGATGCCATTGCTGCTCAGTAAGTGTAAGAAAATTTTGAACAGATTTTTTGCTTTAAAAATTGCTTGGAATTGCTTGAAATTGCTTGAATTTCACCTGAAAATTTCTTAGCTCTAAAATTGTGATGAAGAATGAAATCAAATTATGCTCTTTTGATGAAAATTTTGTAATTAATGCTTGGTACAAATGTAGTTGAGATGACATAGTGCATGACAGGCTGTCATTCTCTTCCTTAGTAGAAGCTTGCAACTCAGTGATCGAACAAAACATTTAGTTACTCCCAATCTAGCTTGATAAGGTCTTCAACCAACTTTCCTCGGTAGATGCAACTCAGTGAAAGATACACTTTCTTTGATTTTTGTGTATCTAGAATATTGACTTGATCATTTTACTTTCTTTTATTTTGGAATTGCTTGAGATAGTACTAGATGATGCAATTCCATATCCTCCTTTATAAATCTAATTTGAAATGGTGGAGTCACTCACTTCTTGAGTGACATTGCCATCATTTGAACTCTCTTGCTTGGTAGATTTTGGAATCCACTGTTGCCTCATTTGCTTTTGAATGTGTTCAGCTTTAGCTTTCTTTTCATCTTCAACTCTTCCTATATTCATGCACCTTTTAGCTATATGACCAAGTTCTATACATGTATAACATCTTACTGTTGTATCTCTTTTTCTTAAGTGATGCCTTGAGCAGTCTTTGCCAATCTGTCCATATTCTCCACAATAATGACATCTACACCAGGTAATGTAGTCTCATCCAAAGATTTCCTTGACAAGTTGTTCAACCAGATTGAATGATTTGGATCTACATTGGAATGCCTTGTGACCATGCTTCTTGCATTTGTGACAATTACCTTCAAATTTTGGTTTCTCCTTGCATTTATTAGCTTTATGACCATGTTGATTGCAATTGTAGCATTTACCATTGAATTTGCCCTTTCCATTGCTCCAACACTTGTTTGATGTGTGACCTAGCTTACCACAGTGATTGCAAGTAGGTCTTTGATTCCTTTGGGTACCTTGTTTGGAGGTTTCACCTTCTTCCTTGTAACCAAGTCCAGCTTTACCTTTTTGTCTATGAAGATTCTGCTCACTTTGTTGATTTAATTGAGTCATGTTTGGTTGAGATTTCATCATTCTCTCATTGATTTTCTTTTCAATGATCAAGTCATTTTCCAAACTTTCATTGATTTGCTTTTAGATCTCAAGTCACTTTTTAAGCTTTCATTGATTTGTCTTTCACTGATTAAATCATTCCTCTGGCTTTCATTCTCAGATCTCAAATTCATAATTTCTTCATTTGCATTAGATAGTTGATTTACAAGATCTTCATGCTGAAGGGATTGATTATTTCTTACCTCTAAGTCTTCATTTGCCTTGTCTCTCTATTCCAAAACTTCACATAGCTTGATTGATTGAATTTCTTGTTCTCTTTTAAGCTTTCTTACTTCTTCCTGCAAGGAACCATTCTTTGCTAGGAGTTCCTTGATTGCCTCATTAACTTCATTTGAACTGCTTGATGGTAAAAGGTCTTCAATCTTTTCTTCAACATATTGATGATCATTCATTTGTCTTGCAAGTTCCTTCCTTCTCTTCAGGGATTGAGAAAGATGCTCCTTAGCTTCTTTCAGTTGAGCCATGGCCATTTCCAGATCTAGGTTTTCATTTTCAATAGCTTTGTCAAGTCTGAATATCTCCATTGTCCTTGATCTTTTTCTCAAACTGTCAAGCTTTGTCCTGAGAACCAAGATGCTCTGATACCAATTTTTGTAAATATTCAAGATAAGATGGATTGCTAAGAGGGGAGGGGTGAATCAATAATCTAAAAACTTTAGAACATTTCAGCACTTTAACCATATATACTATTCACCATTCATTCATCTAATCTACTACATAAATGAGAGATCAAACATTCATAACACATGTACACAGTGATTTGGTGACCCAGAAACCTTCCAAATAGAAAGTAAAACTAGGGTGGGGATGATACCACAAAACTTCATTACTGCAGTATGAAGTTGGCTTGTTAAGGCTTACATTGACCATTTCTAGTGATCTACCCTATTAGGAGCACAAAGGATTGCTAGGTCCACCTTGTTAGAGGATTTACAAGCATAAACTGAAGTATGCACTTTGTTAGGAGATTTATACAAAGACTGTTAAGTCTACCCTGTTAAAAGATTTATAAAACTGATTCACCTTTTAGGATGAAATAGTGGATCTACTTACAAACTTGATTTGCTGATTAGATCCTTGAAATATAGATCACCTCTTGTGATTGATGAATCTTTACTGCTCCTTGTAGACCTTGCTGAATATTCTGCTCTTCTACTAATTCGCATTTACATTTCTCAAAACATTACATGTCTCTCTTTTTCCTCACATTCATATTTCATACATCTTGCAAATGATATAATACATTACATATATACCATTCCAATAATTACAATTGCAAGGTCAGCTAAAACACGAGTGAACAAAATATTACTGAGTCAGCCAAATAGTAAATAACTTGGGTTCACTGAACTAGCTCGGTGACCTTCTAATACTCGGCGTCCATTGCATTACTCGAAATCGTCATGCACTCAGTAGAAATGAAGGCTCAATCCATACTAATCACTTGACGTAATTATGAACTCGATAACCATCAGAGACTCGATGGATATAGTATCACTCGGTAAAAACTAAATCCTTTGTTTACCTTACTTTCATTTGGTAAACATTACACTTTCATTACTTGGTAAATACTGCGCTTCCATCACTCGGTAAATATTGTGCTTCCATCACTCAGTAAATATTGTGAAGCTCAGTGAACACTGTAAACTCAGTAGACACTGTTGGATTGCACATTCACATAGTAGCTATACTTAGCTCGGTTAACACTAGAATTCTTAGTGTGAACTATGAAGCTCAGTGTAAATAGCTTAAGTGATGAATGTACAAGGTAACCACTGAATGCTTGGTATACATTGTAGACTAAGTGATGAGCTTAGTAGCTATACTAATACAGATAAGTGTTGTCACTAATGGCAATAATAACTTAATGCCAATAGATGTGATCATCATTTTTTTGCATGCTTTCCATGAATGGCAAAAATCCTCCTTCGCATAGGTATACCCATGCAACCTCATTATTTTTGATGTAATCCTCAATCTTCACTTGTTCAATGTGGTCATTGCCACCCATTTCTTCACCAAGCTCAACCACCAACTTCTCAAAGTCTTCTAGCATCCCCTTGTTGCAAACCAAATTGTGGTAGCCATGGTAGATTAACTAATTCACACTTAAGTTGAAATTGTGAAGGCAATCAAAACCCATCATAAGATCACAAGGTTTCATAGTTTCTAAAATCCCTCTCTTAGTGGCATGTTTAAATGGTACCTTTCCTTCTGAAATTAACCATCACTAGCTATAGTTGGAGTGAAGTTTGGTGAAAGTGTCCTTACAATTCCTCCATATAAGCTTTTTTAACTTTGATCAAATCCATGCCACCTGTCCTTTTCCAAAAATAATTAATGCTACCAGTGAGGGGATCCAAAAACCAAATCTTCACACAATCTTGACAAAAATTAACTTTATGAAAATAAATCTGATGGTTTTGCCACCCATGCAGACTAATATTACCATGCCACCTATTGTAATGATTCATAAGACATTGTGAGAACTATGCGAGTTGGGTGAACCCACAATAGTGGGTTACACTTTTTTGCCTAAATTGACACTAAACTGTGAATTTTTGTGAAAACTTTCACTTTCAAATACAAATTATCTTTTAACAGTTAGTAATTTGAAGATGAAATAAATTGGAGTTTTTTAAGGATTTTCTATGTAGATTATATATATATATATATATATATATATATATATATATATAAGAATTGATTTTATTGAATTATTTTTTCTCCCACGAAAATTAGTATGTTATCAAAAACCTTATTTTCAAAGAGTGACACCGCTTTTGACACACATAACCTCTTTTCTAATTTGATTCTTCGAATTTAGTTTGATAACATCCATACCAAAATCGTGGAGATGGTCTGATGTCTTTATCCTTAGTATTTCATATTTTATCAATGTTTAAAGTTGACATAAAATTAATTTGGACATATGTGGATTTTGACACATGTAACTTATTATATATTTACCTAATTTCAAATTTTCTTTTTTTGATTGAAAGAGTACTCAAATACAGAGACTGTAGCTATTTTCAAAAAAAAATTTGTTAATTACTATTTTTTCCATGAGCATCCAATATAGAGGTTTATTTTTTATAATGAACCTCCGTTCAATTCACGTAAAAACATGTATACCTAAAAAAGTAAAAATGGATCAAATTCATAATCATTAGATAGCTCATTCAAACAAATTCTATCATGTAAAAAGACATGTCTTTAGTGCTCCATTTGAACCTAGTAATTAAGCATGGAAGCCATGAAAATGCTAGATATCTTCTAACATTTGGAGAAGACTTGTAATTAACTTTAAACATTAGTTTCAATAGAACCAAAATCATAAAGTTTCTGTCAAAACTAAAAACATGCAAAAATGTGAGTTGTGCACATGGTTAGTTAACCTTAGGTAGTTTCAATCAAAACTCTTGTCAGCCTTTAAGGGTTTTTTTTCTTTTTTAAAAATATAAACATTCTCATATATTTTATTTTTTCAATTTTAACATTCAAATCCAATTAGATAATTCACACTTTAATTGGGAGGGAAGAAATATTTTGCAGCTTGTCTATTTTTAAATTTTGGAAGAAGAATTTGTGACATTGGCAATAAAGATAAAAGAGCAAGTAAATATGCATGAAGAAGAACTCACGAACAAGAAGATGAAATTTGTCATAAAAACTTAGTAGGATACTATAGGAGGCAAGGTACACATGCGCAATCTTTTTTCCAATGCATGTTTAACTTATAGTGTACAATTGTATTCTAGACTTTTTGTAGATATAGTTAGGATTATGGTTTATCCAATTAGGAATATGGTAAATATTAACTTAGGGTTACTATTAACTTAATATTAAGGTTTATTAAATTATGAATATTTAGGATTAGGGTTTATTATATTATGGCTTTTAAATTATGAATATTTAGAATTAGGCTTCATTTTAATTATGGTCTTTTAAATTATGAATTTATTTCGGACGTAGTCAACTAGGACAACCTACTGAGGTTGGCGAAGGTTCATCCCAAGTTCAAACAGGTATATATGCACGCATCTCTTGCAACTACAATCTCTCTCTAGATTTCTATGTCTAGACAGACTTTATATCTATGATGGGTAAAAGCACAAACCTGTGTCACCTTTTATAAAGGAGAAGTGATATCAAAATTTAAAGTCTTCAACTTTAATGACATAAAAGTGGCATTTGTGCTTAGAATTTGAAGATGATGTAAACTAATGAAATGTTTAAAATTAGAGGAAGTTTATGTCTGTAATTTTTTTGAAAAAAATTGATTGAAAATTTTATCTATTTTTTAAATTTTAAAGTCTATTTTTTAATTTATTTTTTAAATGCTAAAAATATAGAGTTTTTTTCCCATCAAACAAATATATGAAAATGTTCATATTTTGGTCTGATTTTGGAATATGCTAGAGTCAACATGTATACCTAGTGCACCAAAAAAGAAAAATTGAAATTTGTCTAATATTTTTCAAATTATAACTAGTCAAAGTCAAAGTAATCAGAAATTGACAATTTTTGTTTTCTCCCGTCAAACTTTTTCCATCAAATCTACATATTTTTTAAAACAAATTACATATTCTTGAAGAAGACTCTCTCCTCTAGTGCAACATTAAAAAATAATAATTTTTGAACATGATTTACTATTTTTTTCTTATTTTTGAATAGACATCTTCCTAAATCTTAAAATACCTACTTGTACTATTTTCAAATTATAACATATTATCCATAATCAAAATTTTTAAAAAATTATATAATCATAATCTTGACTTCGAGACCTACAAAACTATATTTTTAGTTTTAAAAAAAACTTCAATTTAGTATGTCAAATTGGCCTTCAAAGTGAGAAGTTTGCAGAAGTTCTTATTTTTGCTTGTGTGGCTGCCACCTAGGATGCCACATACGTAATTTCGACCAAAACTATTTCGGTCGTAACAGTTTCGGCCGAAAGGGTTACATACATACATACATACATACATACATATATATATATACATACATACACATATACATATGTATATATATGTATATTCCCACTTATAAAAAAATACAATATGATTTCTAGTTACTAGTACATATAGGGTTAGGTTAAGGTATATAATTTACTAAATGCTTAGTACAGTGATATATAGAGCAAGGGTTAGAGTTAGGATCTTACAATTTGATTTATATGACACTTGGTGTTATGGTTAGGGTTAATAAGTGGATAAATGTTACACTAAAATAAGGAACATGGTTAAGGGAAGTATGAGATTTAGGTGTAGTGTTGGAGTATTTGGAGTACAACTATGGTCAAATTTGGGATGCATGTTATTCAAATTACTTAAATAGTGGAAAAATTTTAATTCATGAAATGGAAATTATAAGTCCCAACACAACTATTTAGATGACGTAAAAAGTGTGAAAGAATATATAAGAATCAATTTTATGGAAATTATTTCTCCATGATGATGTGTGAACATTATATAATGTTGAATTTTTATTAATGCTAATGCAAATTTTATTGTAATGATTAAGAATTGTAATCAATAAATATACCTATCATTAATGACCTCTATTTAGAATTCTGATTTGCTTTCTTAATTAACATATTTAGTAGTGACATCCATTAAGGAAATGTTTTGTACAACAATAAATTTATTTTTTCTTATTCTCTTATTCATGAAAGTTACATAGAACAATGGGGAAACAAAACTGCCAATATAACTAATTAGAAGTAAAATTCTAAAACCGGAGACAAGGTTGAAATATATCTTTAAAAAAATCTCTGTGACGATGTAAATACATGCCATATTCTTCAATTATTAGGATTCTTTTGTGACTTTTATTCAAACAATGATTGTAAAAGACTTCTTTCATCATTAAGGGAAACCCATCCACTTTTGTAGATGTGTCACGTAGGAATTTTTATGCATCTTTCATATGCATTACTTCCATTTACTCAACATAGTCAATTGAAAATATTGTGTTCTCCACAAGTTTAATTATAGTTGTGCACATCTCTTTAATTACTTGTAAGCATTTGTCGAACTCAGTCTCAAAGAAATTATTTGAGGTCATTGAAGTAATCAAGCTAGTATCATATAATGTTTGAATCTCTGTTCGAGGCATCCATAACTCAAATAGTAACCTGAAAACTTATAAGCAAACATCAGCATATAGAAATAATCAAAATAAAAAATTTATTAATAATTAACATAAATTATTTCAAACGAATCATTTTTAAAATAACATAAATAAAAATCAAAACTATTTCAAATGAAATAGTTAGATTGTAATGTTTGAAATATGGTGACATTGCCTTCCACTTTTCAAACATTACAATTATAAACATTAATAAAAATCTATATATACTATGAAAAGTACTTAAATAAATATTAATCAATAAGTGTGCCTTATCATGAAGGACATCTATGTAGAGGGACTAGTCTAAAGATGATGGAAAATGTAGGTGATGTGTGAGTTGTGAGTTAGGGCTTGCGTGCCCTAGCCTATGGTTCCTGCTCATCTCACAGTTGTAGGTTGCGATCTTCATGCAAGGGGGGTTGGTGTTCAGGGGTGCATGGATGGGTTTTGGAGTCCATATTTTCTTTGGCTAAGGTTAAATGCATGTTACTGCATTTTGTGGTGACTATAAGGCTCTTGGTCAGAGGTTTTTTGGGGTAAAAAACAATGGGCTTCCTGTCCCATCTTTTTTTGGCGAGTGGGCTGTTCGAGTTTCCTTATGGTGAATCGAGGTTTAGTTTTATCTCAGATTTCTTTTGAGGATATGGAGATGGCTGATCCATCTCCTTCAGCACATGCCAATGGTGAAGATTAGCTAAGTAAGCCTACAATGGGAGATGGGGTCTCATCCTCAAAAGGTATGCCTTGAATTAAAAGAGTAAATAGATGTTTGGAAAGATCTAATGAATAACTTGTTTTGGTTATTCAACTTGAGTAGATTTTAGAGGATATTGAATATTGGCATAATTATGCCCTTATTTGTTTGGTCCTTCATCTCTCCCTACCTGTGTTAGATTCCTGGGCTTATCGGGTTTGGAATCCCGAAGGTGACATGGAGATTATTTTGGCAGTGAATAATTATTTTTTGGTTATCTTCTCATGCATGTCAGTTAGGAATAGGGCATTTGAAGGAGATCCTTCTTTAACTAGGTGGGGCTTTTCATCAAACCTTGGCATATGGGCTTCAATTCAGTCGAAGAGATCCCCTCACGGGTACTTGTGTGGATTCGCTTGCCAAGACTTCCTTTGGAGTTTTGGAGGGATGATATTCTTCACTCAATTTCATTACTTCTTGGAAAACCTGTGGGAGTGGCTACACAAACTCAAGATCGTAATGTAATCCCTTATGCTCGTACTTGTGTAGAAGTTGATTTAACTAATCCATTACCAAATTCTATTGAAATACACATGGGATCCTCTTCTTGTATCTAATACCTAGATTATGAGACCCTCCTTTTAATATGATAAATTTGTCATGAATATGGTTATTTACTCCACAAATGCCCCAGATTTAAGCCCACTCCCTTGGATGCTTCCAGACGTCATTGTGGGGCATAGTCTCATTCAAGGTTGGATTTGGAATGACACTCTTCCTATTCTCACCTTCAGTGTGTGGATGATAGTACATTGATGGGCATGGCTAGAGTTAGTGAAGCTATGAACTTCAAAAGAGCCTTAGACATCTATTTAAAGGTCTTAGGTTAGTGTATTAATGATAACAAATCTTCCATTTATTTCTTCAATACCCCTCAGCCTATTCAAAATAGGATTGCTAGGATGCTTAGATTCTAGATGGTTGTCTTCCCTTGATATACCATGGGGTCCCTTTCAATTCAAGACCTTAGTATAGAGTGTATTGGAAAAGGATCTTGGATAAGTTCTGGAGTAAAGTCAGTCATTGGACTTATAGGTGGCTTTCTTTTTCTGGGAGAGTGGTTCTTCTAAAGACATTGGTGCAGTCTCTCCATATTTACAGGTGTTGTGTGCAAGTTTCCCCTTCCACCTTTGTGAGGGATTTTGATGCTCTTTCTTGTCAATCTCTTTCATCTAGCACTCTCCTCTCATCAAAGTGGAGTTTTGTTAAGTGGGAATATGTTTGTAGGCCAAAACATGCTGGGGGCCTTGGTATTAGGTCTATGGTGCTTATTGTCATGGCCCTAGCTACTAAGTTGTATTGGAGGTGGTGTAACAATTAGCAATTAGATTGGCCCAGGATTCTTACTCACAAGAATTTTCCTTGTGTTGATAGCTAAGATGTGCCACAACTCACTTTGTGGGGTAGAGGCTCTTGTGTTTGGAATACCCTTAAGAAGGAAGCTCAACTAATTAAGGAGGGTCTTTTTTGGATTTGTAATAGAGGTTTGGATGCTCTATTTTGGCAAGACTCTTGGGATGGCCACCTGCCCTTGATTTCTAGCTTTTCCTAGCTTCAGCCTCTATGCCACACTTTCACTAATGCTAGTTGGTTTAGGTGGAGAATTTTAAGACTATCAAGCATTTGGGTCAAGTGGAGGTGACTTGCTGGAAAGATTCTCAGGAGTGGCCTGTCGACAGCTCTAATGGGGATTGTGGTCTTCTTTCTCATGTGTTGGAGAATAGGTTTTGTAGTTCCCTCAATGGGGGGTATGTTTTGGCTTGGACTCCTAGCCCAAAAGGAAAATTCTCTATGGCTCAAGGCTATGCTATACTTGATAGAAACCTACATGGTCGAGCTGAAGTGCACTGGTGGAAGAAGGTTTGGAATAAATTTTTTTGGCCCAAATGTAATTTTTTCTTATGGTTGTTGGCTCAGAAGAAATGTCTTACTCGAGATAATCTTCACAAAAGAGGCTTTCAGGGACCTTTTGTTTGCTTCTTATGCATGCACAATGAAGAGTGTACCTCTCATTTGTTTTTTCTTTGCCCTTTTTCAAGGGAAATATGGTATAGATGGTGTAAGGCTTGCAGTCATGGTTGCATTCATGCCATTTCTCTCATTAACTTTTGGGAAAGCTTGGGCAAACCTTCGGCAAAGACTTCTTTCTTGCAAATTGCCTAGACGATGGGGCTGATTTTTATTCTATGAAATCTTTGATTGGAAAGGAACTACAAATTTTTGTGTGGCTCTAGGCTAGATAACCTTTAGTTGTGGAGGAATATTCTTAGTAGGCTTCAAGAGACTATTGTTGCAAAGTGTAATATGTCTAAAAGTATAGATCTTGGTGATCAAACTATTGTGACAAATTTAAACCTGGATGGTAACAATCAGAGATGCACTCTTGGAAAAAGGCATTTCCATTGCAAGCAATGTGTTTGTAGGGATCGGTGATGGACTCCTCCCCCAGCTGGGATCTTGAAGATCAATACAGATGGGTCTTCTCAGGGGAATCCTGGTCATGTTGGTATTGGGGTTATAGGTAGAGGTAATGATGGTGGTGTGGTTTTTCTCTTCTCTATTTAAAAGGCTCAACACTCTATTAATTTGATGGAGAACCTAGCTATTGAGATTTCTATTGAGAGAGGATGCTCTTTAGGCTGGAAAACAATCATATGTCAGTCTAACTCTCAGATTGTTGTTGATATGTTGAATAACTAGATTTTGGAGAGTGTTAATTGGAAATTAGACTCTTTGGCCAGACAAATTTTAAGCTTGTGTAGTTCCTTGGATTCTATCTCCTTTCATCATATCCCTCACGAGTGGAAGAAAATTGCAGATTGTTTGGCGAAGTGGGCTTAAGAGAATGTGGATAGTTGGGATATTAGCAGAAGGAATGAATTACTTTCTGAATATCAAGGGATTTTTGATTAGTTGTTATTGGAAGATAGAAATATGTAGTGTTGTTTTAGGCCTTGGGCCCTTGCTTTGTAATTTAGATTTGATTGAATAAATTTTCACCCCTTAGTCAAAAATAAAAAAAAATATTTAAATAAAACACATACATAATCTAATTAAATAATGACAAAATATAAACAAAATATATGATTTATTTATTTTAAATTAATCATCAACTTTAATAAAATAAAAATTTTATTGATAGGTGACCTTGCCAACCACATCAATGATAAAATTTAATTAAGAAGCATAAAAATATAAATATTTTGAAACATGCAAATATAAACTTTTATGAAACATATAAATCTAAAACATAGAATCCAAAAGTGCTTTGAAATATGCAAATCTAAAACTAATATGAAACATGCAAATGTAAAACTAAATTGAAACATGCACATTAAAAATGTGCAAATGAAATGTATTATGAAATATCTAAATCAAATAGATTTTGAGTTAATTTGAATTCTAAATCTAAATCAAACATGCAAAGCTAAACTATATGAAACTTATTGAAATTGAAATCTAAATGAAAAGAGAATATTATAACTAATTTTAAAACTAAATCTACATTTAAATCTATATACATAACTAAATCTATATCTAAATGAAAAACTAAATTAAAAATTAAGAATTAAAATAGAAATCTCACATGCAAAAAATTACTCCAAAATTTTAATATGCTCCTCTTCAAAATCTCTAATCTACTCCAATAATCTCCACCTCTTCCTCCCTGTAAAAATACAAAATGAAAAAGAAATGAGGAGAATTTGTTTCATAACCTATGAGAGACTCCTTATATCCGCCAATAGATGTCTTTTGACATTCCACGAATTTGTTTAAAATTCTCGCACTACCCACAAAAAAATAAGTATGAATGTGCATGCAAAATATATTTAACAAAAAGAAAATGTTTTATATTTAAAAATTTAACAAAATTATTTCAACCCTATTTTTTTGGGTTCTATTTTTTCAGGTCCTATTTTTTGGCCTTATTTTTTGGTTCTTATTTTTTGACCCATTTTTTTGGGCCTATTATTTTGGCATCCATTTGACTTCATATTATTTTGGCCAATTATTATTTTGAGAATTTTTTTTATTTTATAATATAATAATGATAAAATTTATACTAAATATATGATTCATCTACTTTAAATAAATCATTAACTTTAATAAAATACAAATTGTATTGATATGGTGGCATTGTCAACCACATTATTGATAAAATTATACTTTGAAACATGAAAATATAAATACTTTGAAATATGCAAATGTAAAACTATTATGAAACATTCAAATCTAAAACATGGAAACCAAAACTATTTTGAAATTTGCAAATCTAAAACTAATATGAAACATGCAAATCTAAAACTAATTTGGAACATGAACTTTTAAAATATGCAAATGAAAAGTATTATAAAATATATAAATCAAATAGATTTTGAATGCAAATCTAAATCTAAGTCAAACATGCAAGACTAAACTATTAAATGCAAGCCTAATTTTTTAAAAATATAATTCTAAATCTAAATGAAACTAATTAAAATTGAAATCTAAATCAAAGTTGAATATTATAACTAATTTTGAATCTCAATCTCAATCTACATTTAAATCTAAATAAAAAATAGAAATCTCAACTGTAAAAAAATTACTCCAAAACTTCAATCTACTCCTACTCAAAAACTCCAATCTAGTCCTCCAATAATCTCCACATCTTCCTTCCTCCAAAAATATAAAATGAAAATGAAATGAGGAGCCTCTGTTTTATAACTTGTGAGAGGCTCCTAATATCCCCCAATGTATGTCTATTCACATTCCACAAATTTGTTTCAAATTCCCCCATGTCCCACAAAAAACAAGCTTGAATGTGCATGCAAAATTACATTTAACAAACAAATAAATTATATTGAAATTATTTCAGTCCTATTTTTTCAGGCCCTATTATTTTAGGGACATATTTTTAGGTCCTATTTTTTCAGGACCTACTTTTTTGGGCCTATTATTTCAGCCAACTATTTTTTTGAGAATATTTTTTTTAATTTTATGATTTACTAATTTAAAAGTTTGTAATTTCTCCCTTTTCTTTTTTATTGACAAAGAATCTTGGCATATTCTCATGTTGAGCATTTTTGTTTCCATTGTATAGAAAACCTCTTAGCATAATTATAGAAATTAGGAACTTATATGCAACTAATTAGGACATGTGCCTTGAGGGGAATAAATTTGAACACTTGTCTTAAGGGGATGAAATTAGGACTTGTAACTTAATATATATTACTTTTACTCTTTGATTTAACTTGTCAAGTTTAAATTTGTATTTGTAACTAATTACAGAAATTAGAAACTTATATGAAACTAATTAGGATATGTGCCTTGAGGGGAAGAAATTTGAAAACTTGTCTTAAGGGGATGAAATTAGGACTTGTGTCTTAAGGGGGTGAAATTAGGACTTGTAACTAATTATATATTAAGTTTACTCTTTAATTTAACTTGTCAAGTTTAAATTGTGATTTGTAACTAATTATAGAAATTAGGAACTTATCCAACTAATTAGGACATGTGTCTTGAGGGGAAGGAATTCAAACACTTGTTTTAAGGGGATGAAAAAGGACTAGACTTTAATCATATCTAAATATCACTTGAATTACTTTTATTGTTTCATTTAACTTGATTAGGAATTGTAACTAATTATATTATACTTTAACTCTTTCATTTAACTTGTCAATTTAAATTGTGATTCGTAACTAATTATAGAAATTAGGAATTATTTAACTAATCAGGAATTTAATCATATCTAAATATCACTTGCATATGGAAAAAAGTTAACCACATATGTATACATCAATTTCATAAACCAACATCATATAGTGTAATCTAACATGTAAAATAATGTGTAATCTAACATAATCCAACATAATCTAACATGTAAAAGAACATAATCTAACATAATCCAACATAATAGAATATTATCCAACATAGCCTAATATAATCTAACATATAAAAGAATATAATGTAACATAATCAAACATAATCTAACATAATCCAATACAATAGAACATTATCCAACATAATCTAACATGTAAAAGAAATGTTTAGAGAATGTATATCTGTAGGTCAAGCATCAAACATGTATGAACCTGAACATAAACATATGTGCCAAACATCATTCTCAAGTCTATAATACATGTATCAATCATCAAACAAATAATAAAATCATGTATAATATAGATCTGAATAGACAATATCAAATATAAATAGCTTGCATGTACACATCCAGGTATCTATCTAGAATCTATGAATGTCTCTCTAGATGAAAGTCTAGATCAAATAATCTATAATATAAAAGAACTATAGATCGTCAATTACAAGACTATCATCACGACATCTCCTCATAGTGTGGTCTAAAGACTGGCTATCAAGATGCTCACTAGGATGTGTTGACCCCTATATAAATTTAAGAGAAAGTGATATCAATGTACATAATTTTATATTATATTGAATCTCTTTTAAATGTACAAATTGCATGGAATTTATATATTACATTTAAAACTCACACGTGTCTAATTAAAAATATTTAAAACTCACTTGTCCACTACTAACTTCATCAAATGAATCTCGATGACATACACAATCTGGCATCAAAGGTGGAGTGAAAAGAGGCATTTCCACATACATTATGTACATACATGTGTAACAAATCAAATTAAAAATGTATAATTACAAAGGCATGATATGTATATGACGTATGTGCATAAATTATTTGTTTCAAACAATTGAAATTTTAGCATGAACAAAAAACTACAGATTTACCTTTGTAGATGCTGGCATCTAATAATAATTAGACTGCCTAGCATTGATCGTGTCTACAAATATATCCATTTTTTTTGGCCTCATCTAGCTCCATCTTTGCATCTATGCTAGTATGATTAGTGACTAGCAAAAGTTATAATAATGATGAGCCAAGTGGAATGAGTAAATGAGATGGCATAGAAGTAGAATCATCACATGTCAAAAAGTTCATCCATCCTATGGTCGACAAGTTGAAGTCAACATTATCAAGGCCCACATCTAAACTCTGACCATGCCATACACTAGTTGAAGGGTTTGTACTAGTATGTATATGTCCCTCGAAAGCAAAAGAGTGGTCATTAGGTGGATGATGATGTGTACCACCACCATGACCACTACCTGATAAATGAGGGGAATGTGGTTGAGCATGTGTCCCAATACTACCATGGACATGACGTCAAACATCTGATATGGGTATGCCAAGATGCTCTGATATGAATCTATATAAATATAATAGATCCTCAAAAAGACAAGCCATCATATCTCATGCCAACACTCTAGTGAGACCTTCTAAGCTAGTCTATAAATGGATGTCTACTACACTGTACAAGTCTCCTAAACATGAAGCACTAGATGCTAATTTGGAATGTTGATGAGACATCAAATATTGGCCAATCTTGTCACTCAAAATAGATTTGATAGCTGTAGCAATCTCTCCAACTCCTTGAATCACCCCCCACAACTGGGTGATACGCATGGCCTCATCAGGGGAAATAGAAAGTGCCCTCTCCTTAACAATCGACCTATGTGTCTATGGTGGATGAACCGTCTGCCTATCAACTAGTCTACCATGCTCCTATCCTAAATGTGATGATAAATTAGTGTAGTTCACTACCTTTCCTAAGAAAATGTCAACATAAAGCTATCGTACAAAATAAAGTTGAATTTGGTCATTATTTGGATAATGACCATGAGAAGCAAGGAAGCATGGGTATATAAGTGAAACCATTTATGGATCTATACACTTAAGGGGAGAATACCCCTCCACATAATTTTGTGGAACATAATGTGGAAAATATTCCCTCTTCAATGTCACTTTGGGCATTAAGACCTATACCTACTATAGTGAAAGACTTGAAGAGACCCTTTGTCTCTTACTATCAAGGACAACCTATATGGTATGTGAAGAATATAGAGAAGCACCATGAATATCATATCTAATATATGTAGCGCTACATAAGATGCTTTGACATGTACTATTGTCTACACTAGAGCCTAGACCACTAGCCAAGGATTCATGAATTTTGCTAATCTCTTGGTTAGTGTGATCATAGTGCATTTGGGATGGGATAGGTTATTGATCTGGGGGAATAGGTCATTGCTGGGGGAGACAGGTTGTTGCTCAAGGAGATAGGCTATTCCTACTTAGGGGTATTAGAGGTTGCTACTTAGGGAGGATAGGAGGCTGCTGCTTGAGGGGGATATGAGATTGTTGCTCAAGGGGGATAAGAGGCTATTAATCTACCATGTGGAGGTCAATGTATGGAGTATACATGTGTAAACTTGAAACTAAAATTAAAATATGACATTTAATGAACTTGAAATTTATTACAATTACATTTAAGAAACTAGAATTTCATAAACATGAAATAGACATGTAAAATACATACTACATGTGTGTTTTACATTCGTAAGCATGACATTAAATAATATGTGTAAGCATGAAACAAATATAATGTGTACATGTACATAGAATTTTGTAATCATGAATAAAACATAACATACATGTGTACATGTGTGTTTTACTTCCTAAAAGTTTCAAATTAGAATGTTGCGCGTGTGCATATATGAACCCTAAGATTTACCCAATAAAACCCTAATATGAACCCTAATTTGAACTCCATGAAAAGTGTAATAAAAAACTTAACCTTAGAAGCTTAATTGTAGTCCAAATGTAATTCTAATCCTAACTTAAACACTTAATCTAAAACCTTGGCCATTATTTTAATTCTTCATCAATTTATATCATGTTTGCATGCAACAACATAAAATTGTTGATTAAGTCTATAGAGTATAGATCACACGGGTGGACTACTTGACACATAACTAGGTTAAATATAGAACTAGATTGAATAATAAATTAAGGGTTCATAATATAAAATGTCTTAAACTCGGGTCAGTGTTTAAGATATGTTCATAAATAAAGCCTAGAGCTAAGAGAATCTATAATCTAATGTATTCAATTTTCTATATATACAGATGAACATATAGTTCAAGCTTGATCTTGAAATGATGGCTTAAGGGTCAAGAATATCAAAATTTATATATACATATTGTTGTCATTAAGTCATGTTTTTTATTAGTGACAATACTTATTCAGATTTTGTATGGTTACCGAGCTCTTAGATCAGTCTTCAGTGCTTTCCATGTAACTCAGTGGTTACCAAGTTTCATAGTTCCTACCAAGCATTCCAGTGGTTACCAAATGAATTTAGTTAGAGTGAAGTCCAACAATTCAATTCTTACTGTGTAGTTCATTGATTACCAAGCTTCATAGTGTCTACCAAGTCATCAGTTCTTGTGAAGCAAAGTTAGTGTTAACCAAGTGACGAGATGAGTAGTGTTTACCAAGTGTAGGCATGGTAAACATGGAATTCAATTTTTACCGAGTGACACAATAACTACCAAGTCACCATTGTTTACTGAATTTGTAACTACATTGAAGTGATTAGTATGGACCGAGCCTCTACTTCTACCAAGTGCATGATGACGTCGAGTAATGACAGTGGGCGTCGTGTATCAAAAATTCACCAAGTCAATTTTTAAAACCCAAGTTTCTACATTTGGGCCAACTTGAATATTGGTGTTAACTTGCATATTGGCCGACATTGGGATTATAAGAATTGGGTTGGTATATATGTAATTTATTGTATCATACCCAAGTGTAATAGTTTTGATGTAAGAGCATGTGAAGTGAATGAGCAGCAAAGAAAAGTGTATTGCAAGGTCAAATCAGGAGTAGTCAATTTACATCTATCACATAGAGGTGATCAGTACTTCAAGGACCTTAATCAACAATTCAGTTGTACATGAGATCTACTATTTCATCTTAACAGCTAAATCAACTTCAAATCATTTAATAGGGTAGACTTAAAAGTCTTTTCTTAAATCTCTTTACCGAGTGCATACTTCATTGTATGTTTGTAAAACCTCTAACAAGGTGGACCTAGCAATCCAAATTGCTCCTAATAGGGTAGATCATTAGAAGTGATCATTGTAAGCCTTAACAGGCCAACTTTATACTAAAATATTGAAGTTTTGTGGGTATCATCCCCACTCCAGTTTTACTTTCTATTTGGAAGGTTTATGGGTCACCAAATATTGTGTTCAAAATGTTTTATGTTTTTAGTTTCTCATGCATGCAGTAGATTAGATCTATTGATGATAATTGGATTATGTTATTAAGTGCTAAATTTTTCAAAAGTTTTGAGGTTATTGATTTACCCCTCCCCTCCCAGTAACCTTGCTAGTCTTGAATATTTCCAACAGTTAGTATGAGAGCATTGTGGTTCTCAAGATAAAGTTTGATAGCTTGAGCAAAGATCAAGGACAATGGAGATATTCAAACTTGACAAATCTATTGATAATGAAAAGCTACGTCTAGAGACGGCCATAGCTCAACTCAAGAAAGCAAAAGAGCATTTTCCCAATCCCTAAAAAGAAGGAAGGAACTTGCAAATCAGATGAATGACCACCAGTATGTTGAAGAGAATATTGAAGATTTTTTCCCTTCAAGTAGTTCAAATGAAGAAAATGATGCAATCAAAGAACTCCTAGAAAAGAATGGCTCCTTGTAAGAAGAAATACAAAATTTTAAAAGAGAACAAGAAAATTAGTCAATAAGATTGTGTAAAATCTCATAACAAAGAAATAAGGAAAAAGAAGACTTGGAGGTAAGGAACAATGAAATTCAAAATCAATACCTTCAGCCAAAAAATCTTATCAATCAACTCTCCAATGCAAATGAAGAAATCATGAGTCTGAGATCTAAAACTGAATAGTTAAGGAATGACTTAAACACTAAAAAGAAAATCAATGAAAGGATGAAAGTTGATCTAAACTCAGAGAAGAAACTTAATGAAAAAATAATGAAATCCCAAGAAGACATGGATCAATTAAATCAGCAAAATGAGCAGAATCTTGATAGCCAAAAGCGTAAAGAAGGACTTGGATACAAAGACCCACTTGCAATTACTATGACAAGATAGGTTATACATCAAACAAATGTTGGACTAATGGAAAGATAAAATTCAATGGAAAATGCTACAAGTGTAGTCAGCATGGTCATAAAGCTAATGAATGCAAAGAAAAATAAAAAATTGAAGGCAAGTGTAACAAATAAAAGAAACAAGGTCACAAGGCATCTAAATGCAGATCTAAATCATTCAATCTAGCTAACAATTTGTAGAGGCAATATTTGGGTGGAACTACAACAGTTGGTGTAGATGTCATTACTATGGAGAATATGGACACATTGGCATAAATTGTGTTAGACATCACATGAGAAGAAAGTATACCACCATAAGATGTTACACATGTACTAAACTTAGTCATATAGCTAAGAATTTCATGAATATAGGTAGAGTTGAAGATGAAAAGAAAGCAAAAGAAGATAGCATCAGGAAGTAGATGAGACAACTATGGATTCCTAAATCTACCGAGCAAGCTAGTTCAAGTGATGATAGTCATGTTGTTAGAATTGGTAATTTTTCTTTGGTTGTATTTATTAAATGGGATAAACCAAGGTACCCCTTATGTTGTTTGTCCTCTAGTCCACATGTGAGGAGAAGTCTATTTTGCAATTCCTTTATTAAGGAAAATAGTTATTCCTCCTTAAGAGGATTATGACACTTGTTATCCACACACTTATGAATGTGGCAATCATTCACATGGGATTTACAAATAACTCCTCCTCTCATCTCTTTATAAGAGATGCTTCTCTCTCATTCTCAACACACAATCACTATGTAGTTCTTGTAATGAGCCTATGGCTACATTTTCTCTCTCTCCTTCTTTCATTCTATAGGCATTTGCCTCATTCATATTATTCACAAGGGGTTTTCTTTGCTTTCCCCTTTCAAAATCTTTGTCTCCTCTTGTTGATTTATTGGTGGTTTTTCATTATTTCATGCCTTCTTTGGATTTGAGTTTATGGTACAACTATTTTTACATCAAGCTCTCTTGGATTCATTTCATTTAATTTTTTCTCTTAATCTTCTTGCATGGTATCAGAGCTTTCTAATCCTTGTTTTGAGCTTTTGTGAAGGTTACCATATTGGAGAATTTTGTTGAGAAGAGAAGTGAAGAAAACAATTCATTCCTATTTCTTTTGTTAAGTTTTATTCAATCTACAAGTTTAGTTTTTTTTTCTAACCCTCTTTGCAAGGTTTACCGTCAAAGAGTTCTTTTTGTCATCTACTCCATTTTTTCTTTGTTTCTTAGAACAAAGAGAAAAAGAAAAAATAGATATACTTTTATTTCTCTTAACACTTTCTTTCATAGACTTTAAAATAATTAATCAGTTCATTGTTTTAACAAAAAAATACTTTACTCTTTACAAGTCATTAAAATCTTCATTAATAATATTTTTAACTATTTTTTCTAAATTTATTGCTGCACTTAGATCTAGATTATAGTGGGTGAAGTGAAAAAGAAATTAAATTAATTTTACTCTTGAGTTTAATGTCCATTCCTTACACACATTGTCTTAGATTTTAAATCTGCTCTTAACCACAAGTGTAAATTGGCTTTGAACATTGCTTAGTCTCATATTATATTCTCTGAGTAAGGTATTTCTTATTTCTTGTTGGGGCAACTATAGTGTATAATACTGTATCTAAGAATTGGGCGAACACTTAAGTATTATTTGCCCATATTTATTGGGGTGTAGAGTTTCTTTCCCTATCTTTGTTTGATTATATGCTTGTGGTATTAGTGACCTTTCTACATTTCGAAAATTGTGCACCTATCTCGAAACAGGCTATTTTTATATAAGTCTTTCTATCTTTGTGCTTCCACCTTTTGCGGCTCTTAGATACCACTTGGCTGCCCTGTTGCCAATTTGAGACACTGGACCTCTTCCATTAGTGCCTTGTTCAATGCATCTTGAAGTTGTGCCTGTTGCTCCATTACTTGCAGACAAAGCTTGAGCCCATTGTTCTCATTTTCCAGCCTAGATAAATCTCTCTGCATTAGAGTAAGCTGAGCTGATAATGTGGTAGCCTCCGTTTGTAAGGTTTTCACTTTTCCTTCTAGTTCTAAGATATATAGCATCTTCCTCTCCTTGGAACGTCCAGTTGATAGACAATTGGCCAATATCCTTTTAACTCGCCTAGGATCAATCGTTGCAATCTTTGTCAACTTTTTGTTGGAAAAAATCTTCTTTAGTTCAGCTTCCGCGAATTCTCCATTGCCCAATTCCATCTTGAAATTAATATTGACATCTGTCAAACTCTTGCGAAACTCTCTACTGTTCTGGCTCTGGGAAGGAGACAATTTTAAGTCCTGAATACTATTGATGCGGTTCATGTTACTGAGAATGCTATCAACAGACATGCTCCAATTGTGATGGGTCCTACCAAAAGACTGATGGCCATTACCTTACTTGTCTCTTTCAAGTAGCAATGCATTTATGTTCTGATTGCCTATTAGATTTACCTCACTATCAGCCTCATCTCCCTTAGCTGCTTTCATGAGATTTCATTCTACACCTCGGCCTTGGTAAAGACAAAGGGAAAGGCTATATTGAGCTCATACATGCCTTACAAAAGTAGCTCAATAGAACCTTTTCACAGCCTCTTGAGAGTGAGAAGGCCCCACTTGCAAGTACGAAAGACTGAGATTGCATTGTCTGGCTCGATCCTGCAGCTGCTTGGTAAAGCTCAATTCCTTCCTCCTTCTTACCCATCTCCCATAGGAGTAGCCTTGCGTCGACCATGGCAATGGAGGAGCCCTTGCGAGTGGTGTGAAGGAAAGAGTGAAGCGCCTTGTCCCTATTTTGCATAACCCCACCAGTCCCATGCTTAAACCGCTTCCCCCATTGCACCATCACCATGGACTCTCTCAGCACTGCCAACGCCTCATTCCATGCATGGAAAACCAAACTCATAGACCTCAAATCCCCACCGTGGAGCCTTACTGCTATTCTACGAACCACATCCAGCAACAGTGCAACAACTTCACTCACCTCCTTTTCTTCTTCTTCCTTCTTATAATTGCGTACAATGCCTTCTGCCTCTCATCCCCCTGCCTAAGTGTAACTACTCTTAGATTTAACAAATAAATTCATCCCACCTACAAATTTTGAAATCCATTGAGTTTTATAATTTAAAAGTTGTAAGATTTGATATCATTTTTTGTTTGAAAGTTTTTTTAAGGCTTCACATCTTAGTTTGTAATGTATGCCATTGAGTTTTCTTTAATCATTCTATTTTGGTTTCTTAGTTGATAATCATTTCCAAAAGAAAAAGATTCTTGCAATGTCATTTTTTGCTCTTTTCATAACGTACTTGCAGGTTCTTTGCAGGAGAACTATTATTATAATACTTACGCCTCTTCGGTAATGTATACAGTGTAACACCTCTTCTACAAGTTTGCAAAGCATTCATTTTTTTGAGATAGTTTCTATTTGATAAATCGTAATCTATCATTTGATTTACAACCAGAATACCCTCTTAAGAACTGACAAAGTTTTTACCATCCAACATTTCTATAATTGATTTTAAATAAATGTAGTAAACTATGAACTCTATAATAATTTTAAATTTCTAATTATAGTATTAAGCTTTTCTAAAATTTCTTCACTTTGAAGAATTTTCCCTCTAACATTCTCCTTAATATAAACCCTTTTCTCATTATTTTTTTTCCTATATAGGTGGCATCAAATTAAAAAGATGAGCGACTATTTGGATCTTTAGTTTTATTCACAGTTTGAAACATTATTTATATTATAGTAGTGCTCCCTTTCAATATTTGCTCATTTTTCTCTAATATTTTAAAGTCTTTTTCCTCAATTGATTCTCACTTTTTATTGTTACGTGCCTTTTAATAAATTTCAATCAACTTTTCCTTAACTAATTTGAATGTGTATATTTTTAATTTAGTTCTTTTCAAAAGAGAAAGATAAGAAAAAGGAAGTTTTTCTTGATTTAGATTTATGAGAATCCTTTAATTTAGATTTGCATATTTAAAATTAGATGTTTGACTGAAATTTTTTAATGATTTAATTTTGTATGTTTTTTAACTAAATAAGATATTAATTTTATTACTCTTTTTAAATATCTTCTTTTGTGTTCAAGTTTTTTTTTGTCAAAAACATATTTAAAAAAGGTAAAGCTTTATTTATTTTTATAAAAGAGGTTTATTATTTTGACACATATGGAAACCTTATAATTTAGTCTTTTTAAAATTTGAAAAAAATATCTTATCATATGATAGATTTATCTATGCTATTAATGCCCCTCAATTATAGTCTTCTCTAGTATAGTTAAAACTCTTTTTCACTCTATTCTTGCTCTAGTATTCTTAAAACTAAAAATTCCAATTTCCATGTATGTGTCTTAATTGGTTAATTATTTTGATATTTATTCTTTATTAGTTCATTGGATAATCACAGTCTTTCACTCTCTATAGCATTGGCTTTTATACGATCCCACCTTCTATGAATTTAATTATGTAATTTTCTACCATGATATTTTAGGTATATTTATTTAAGTATATATGGGTGCACACATATGTACCTAGATAAATATATAATTTTTTAATGTCTATAATGATTCTAAAATTGATATATACCTTCACAAAATGAATTAAGTACCCATTTTTACCCTCAATGGAGTTTTATACCTAATATATATATATATATATATATATATATATATATATATATATATATATAAAATTGTTTATTTCTCATTGATCTTCCTTAGATCTCTGCATTTACCTTAATTCTGATTGGATTATGAGTTATCTTACACATTTTCCTTCAACCTTATTGTGATATTTTGTTGTGTACATAGTTCCACTATTATGCTTTTATAGCATCGTTCTATGCCCATGTTGGCACTTTATGGTTTTATACCATTGATTTACATGATTCATATGATATTCTTTTTTGAGTTGCATAGGGAGCCAATTTTTCAAGGTTAACTATGTAGGTCCCCTCAGTATAACTGATACATAGTTTCCTTATCTGTCCCATGGACTATCCCTCCATCCTATATTGGTGTGCACTCATTTTATATGGATTTTCCCTCCATTTGATCCTATTTGTTCTACTTTGAAAGGATTGATATTTATATGGAGTTTCCCTCCATTTGGTTCTATTGGTTCCACTTTGAAGATTGATATTTATATGGAGTTTCCCTCCATTTGATTCTATATGCTCTACTTTGAAAGGTTGATATTTATGGAGTTTCCCTCCATGTTGTTCCATTTCGTTCCTCAATGAAGAGGATACTATTATTGGCATTTTCCCTCCAAATTCAAATGATTTGATCCAATTTGAAGGCAATATGTTGTTAAACCCTCATAATCCATTTGTTTGAGTATCCTAACAAAAATCATGATAATACTAATTTGATTAGCATTTCTCTCTTTTTACTTTATTTTCATATATTAATGTGATAATTATTTGCATACTTTATTGCTTAGATCATGAATCATGCATGTTATGGAGGGACTCCCCCATTAACTTGCAGTGAGATGATTCATTAAGTGGACTGCCTATATCTACATTATTGATGCAATGTTGATGCAAGTATCATTAGTTGGCCTTGTCTATGGCCATTAGTACATTAGTATAATACACTTTTCATGAGAACACTGATCAAGCTTTTTTGTCCTTGTTGTTAATATTTTGAGCATATAATATTAGGTTAACTTCATTGCTTTGTGGTAACATGTTGTATTTTCCTCTCTATTTCTCTATGAAAATTTTCTTATCCTTATTCAAAAGGATTTTTTAATTTGAATATAAAATTAAATGCTCCTTGTGGATAGTTTTCTTGTTTCTTGTGTCTATGTTTTTAAGGTAATCCATACAAGACAATATTGTTTCGTGTACATTCAGATTACCTATTCACTTCTCTCTTGGATCTACGAAGATCTACCTACACTCACAAGAGACCTTTTGCATAATTGAAGACATTCTCAAAGATCAAGTTGCTACTATTTAGAATTTCATTGTAAAAATTTGGGTTTAATACCCTTTGATGTAATTTCCTCAAGTAAATATTAAAGGGGGGTGTTAGAATTGGTAATCTTTCATTGGTTGTATTTATTAAATGGGATAAACCAAGGTATCCCTTATGTTGTTTGTCCTCTAGTCCACATGTGAGGACAAGTCTATTTTGTAATTCCTTTATTAAGGAAATTAGTTATTCCTCCTTAAGAGGATTATGACACTTGTTATGCACACACTTATGAATGTGGCAGTCATTCACATGGGAGTTACCAATAACTCCTCCTCTCATCTCTTTATAAGAGATGCTTCTCTCTCATTCTCAATACACAATCACTATGTAGTTCTTGTAATGAGCCTATGGCACCATTTTCTCTCTCTCCTTCTTTCATTCTTTAGGCATTTTCCTTATTCATATTATTCACAAGGGGTTTTCTTTGCTTTCCCCTTCCAAAATGTTTGTCTCCTCTTGTTGATTTATTGATGGTTTTTCATTGTTTTATGCCTTCTTTGAATTTGAGTTTATGGTAACTATTTTCACATCAAGCTCTCTTGGATTCATTTCATTTCATTTTGTTCTTAATCTTCTTACACATCTCACTCAAGAAGTGGGTGACTCCACCATTTCCAATTAAGTTCTTAAGGAAGAACTGAAACTATATTTTCAAAGTCACATATTAAACAATTCTAATTGAAATGAAGAAAAGATCCAAACCAATATTCTAGATACATGGGGATACAAAAAGTTCAGCATTAGTAATCATCAAGGTTGGGTCATACCGAGAAATGTTGGGAGTAGCAAGATTTTTTTTGGCTATCGAGTTACAAGCTTCTACCAAGCAATCTATACAGATAGTGGATGACAGACTGTCACACACTATGTCATTATGACTCTCATCATACCGAGCATTAATGGGAAGTTTTTTATCAAAAGGAAAGAAATCAACTTCATTTCCACTGTGAATTTAGCATATTGAGAATAGAGCAATTTGCAAAGCATGCCAACGATCTTGAGTAGAATTCCCAGCAGTTTACATAGCTATCATGACATCTAGCAGCAACATAGAAAGGGAAAGAAAGGATCTAAAATGTTGGTGTGAGGTGTTGTGTTGAAAGCTCAACATTTCAAATTGGTGCTAGCGATTGCAGTAACCCTCAACACGAATGGAGCTCGGTCATAGATACTACCCAAGGTACTTCTCATAAATGAAATTAGAACTCATTTTAAATGTGTAATTTAGGAGATAGGAACCATAGAAATGGATAGTGCCATAAGTGAACTTTGTGTGGATGAAATTCTTAAACTCGAGCATAAACACTTGGAAGAAAAAGGCTTAACTCATATTCCTCTCCTGCCATGAAACTTTCTGATTAAATGGATTAGGTATATCTTAAGCCAAGTTCATAATGGTCAATTATGGTTAGAGTAGCCAGTTTTGATTATAAAGAAAATGATTCATCACATTACTAGTCTCCCTATTCTTACCAAAGCTAAAGTCACAAAATCCCTATGTTGGGATGAGCTATAGAAGAAAATTGTAACCGAGTGAGATGGCAGAGGAATGAAAATTCATAGTGTATCTAACATAGAACTCAAATTTTGCATTCATGTGATAGTACATAATATTTTGAGCTCAAGTTGACTCAATAGTGTGCCATGTGAAGTAGTTGACCTATCTTACAAGGTTGTTAAGAAAAACTTGTCATATGACCTGGTAGATTTGATGTTAAAATAGTTGAACAAGAATATGGAAAGCATCAAAACATCAAAGAATAACCCATGCAAGTTTGGTTCACTATTGACATGTTTTCTTTTCTATGTTCAAATTGTTTTCCCATCTAAAGGCACAATTGTATGGAGAAAAGACACGCCAATCTTATATCAGATCAATGAATTTATAGCTGGAATGGGTGAAAATTTTGATAGCATCATGGACAATTATTTTGAAACTTTCAAAGAAAAGATGAATAATAGGCTCCAAATACCAAAGAAGTCTGTTGAAGACTATAAAGATGATGTCTGTTTTAGGGTTGATAGTGACAGCATATACATCCAAGTAGTAAGGCCTAGAAAAGTGTGGGTAAAACCTCTTCCTTATGAGGTTAATATTGATGAGGCAAAAGAAAAAATTGAAGCAATTACTGAAGCATGCTCAATAGAAGTAGTCAAAACTATAGAACTCAAAACTATACTTAGTGCTGATGAACCTGACTTGAGAACTGAAGAAGAGGAAGGCTGGAGCTTGGTAGATAAAGTGGTAGACACTTCCATTAATGATACATTGAACTAAGAGGGTGTGAAGAGTGATTGGACATTTGATGTATTTATTGTGGTCACAATCAACCTTGCTGAAGCTATCTTTGTGTTTGATGATATTGCTATTTTTACTGGAGAGTAAGGAAGGGAGGCTATGATAGAAATAGCTATCTTGACTAGATCACTTTCTCCTTCTTCTTGCCTAGATTCCTCTTTAGCTTCTTCCTTCTTTTATTCTTCATCATCCTTCATAAAATCTTGATATCCTTGTCACTATCATCATCATCATCCTTGATCTCAACAGGATTTTCACTAGGTTTGTGAAGATGGAACACATTTTTCCATAATTTTGTAGCATTCTTCACAACATACTCAACATCTTTCATTAAAATAAGAAAAGTGTTGAACTTCAAAGTCATTTTTCTCTCATTGTCTTTTAATGCTTTATTTACCTCTACATCTGTCAAGTTGGGCACCAACTATTTTAGTGTTTGAGCAAAAATGTCTTTGATAGTCTGAATGGTGTTCTCCCATCTAACCTTGACCTTATCCAACAAAATTGCAGGCATTTGTGATGCAAACTAATCAGGAGAGAACTTCCATCTACCTAACTTGTCCATGATCATATATTCAACTTCCTTCTATTATGTTGGAATCTTGGTCTCATATTTTAGTGCTTTGAAGTTTTTTATTCCAGCACCTTCTCTTAATTTTTTTAGTCCTTCTTGAAATGTGGGAGGAGGTCAGTTGAAGACAACATTACTGTCATCTTTTCCAGCTTTCTTCTTAGATCTTCTTGAGAATATAGCAGTGGAGGGCTTGGGTGGCTTAGTGATAATCACCTTGCCTTTCTTCCTTGTAGGCTCTTCTTCCTTTTCAAATTCTTCTTCATTCTCAGATTCCTCCACATCTTCACCTTTTCCCTCGATAATCAGAAGAGGGCACTTACTGTTTTCAATTTTGATATCCTCCTCTTCCCTTTGTTTACCACATATGGAAGCTTAATCTCTAGTTCTATTCTTGCTTTAGCTTCATTGTAGGTTCCAAAGAGAGGTGCCTTTGGATCTAAAAGCTCACTAACCAGGGCTTCAATTATTTTGCCTCATCAATATTAACCTCATAAGGAAGAGGTTTTACCCATACTATTCTAGGCCTTACTGCTTGGATGTATACTCTATCACTATCAACCATAAAACAAACATCATCCTTATAATCTTCAACCAACTTCTATGGTATTCTAAATCTATTATTCATCTTTTCTTTAAAAGTTTCAAAATAATTGTCCATGATACTATCAAAATTTTCACCCATTTCATTCATAAACTCATTGATTTGATATAAGACTAGCATGTCTTTTCTCCATACAACAGTGCCTTTAGAGGGGAAAAAATTTTGAATATAGAAGAAAAAACATGTCAACAATGAACCAAACTTGCATGGGTTTATTCTTTGAAGTTCTGATGCTTTCCATATTCTTGTTCAGTTATTTCAACATCAAATTTGCTAGGTCATATGAAAAATTCTTCTTAACAACCTTATATGCTAGGTCAACTGCTTCACACGACATACTATTGAGTTGACTTGAGCTATAAATTTTATGTGCTATCACATGAATGCCAAATTTATGTTTTGTGTTTGATACACTAGTAATTTTCATTTCTTTGCTATCCCACTCAGCCAGGGTTTTCTTCTGAAGCTCATCCCAACCTAGTGTTTTTGTGACTTTGACTTTGGCAAGCATAGGGAGACTAGTAATGTGATGAATCATTTTCTTTGTAATCAAAACTAGCTGCTCTGTAGACAATTGACCATTATGAACTCAACTTAATATATACCTAATCCATTTGATTTGAAATTTTTGTGGTAGGTGAGGAATATGGGTTAAGCCTTTTTCTACCAAGTGTTTATGCTTGGGTTTAAGAATTCCATCCACATAAAGTTCACTTAGGGTATTGTCCATTTCTAGGGTTTCTATCTCCTAAACTACACATTTAAAATGAGTTTGAATTTCATTAATAAGAAGTACCTTTGGTGCTATCTGTGACTGAGCTCCATTCGGGTCGAGGGTTTTTGTGATTGCTAGCACCAATTTGAAATTTGGAGCTTTCCACTCAACACCTTACACCAACATTTCATATCCCTTCTTCGCTTTGCTACTATTGCTACAGTTGAAATGAAGTTGATTTCCTACCTTTTGATAAAAACTTCCCATTAATGTTTAGTATGATGAGAGCCATAATGGCACAGTGCGCGATAGTCTGTCATCCACTATCTATATAAATCACTTGGTAGAAGCATGTAACTTGGCAACCAAACATAACCTTGTTACACTCAACTTCACTCGATATGACCCAACCTTGCTTGATAATTACTGATATTGAACTTTTGTGATCCCTTGTTATTTAGAATACTGATTAGGATCTTTTGGTTCCTTTCAATTAGAACTATTTAAGATGCGATCTTGAAAATGCAGTTCCAGTTCTTCCTTAATAACTTAATTGGAAATGGTGGAGTCACCCACTTCTTGAGTGACATGACTATCATCACTAAACTAGCTTTCTCGGTAGATTTAGGAATCCACTACTATCTCATCTACTTTCTAGTGCTATCTACTTTTTCTTCCTTTTCATCTTCAACTCTACCTATATTCATGCAATTCTTAGCTATATGACCAAGTTCAATACATGTGTAACATCTTATGGTAGTATCCTTTCTTCTCACGTGATGTCTAACACAATTTATGCCAATTTGTCCATATTCTCCATAGTAATTACATCTACACCAAGTGTTGTAGTCCCACCCAAATATTGCCTTTACAAATTGTTCAGCTGGATTGAATGGTTTAGATCTACATTCAGATGCCTTGGGACCTTGTTTTCTGCATTTGTGACACTTGCCTTCAAACTTTGGTTTTTCTTTGCATTCATTGGCTTTATGACCATGTTGACTACAATTGTAGAAATTTTCATTGAATTTTTCCTTTACATTAATCCAACATTTGTTTGATGTATGATCTATCTTACCACAATAATTGCAAGTAGATTTTTGATTACTTTGAGCACCTTGTTTGGAGGATTCATCTTCTTCTTCGTATCCATGTCCTACTTTTCCCTTTTTCCTATAAAGATTCTACTCATTTTTCTGATTTAATTGATCCATGTCTGCTTGGGATTTCATTATTCTTTCATTGAGTTGTTTCTTAGAATTCACATCAACTTTAATCCTTTCATTGATTTTCTTTTCAGTGTTTAAATCATTCCTTAACCTTTCATTTTTAGATCTTAGACTCATGATTTCTTCAGTTGCATTGGAGAACTGATTGATAAGACTTTCTTACTGAATGGATTGATTTAGAATTTCATTGATCCTTACCTCCGAGTCTTCTTTTTCCTTATTTATCGGTTTTGAGATTTCACACAATCTTATTGACTGAATTTCTTGTTCTCTTTTCAATTTTCTTACTTCTTCTTGTAGGTAGCCATTCTTTTCTAGAAGTTCTTTGATTGCATCATTTGCTTCATCTAAACTGCTTGGGGGGGGGGGAAGTCTTCAATCTTCTCTTCCACATATTGGTGGTCACTCCTTTGACTTGCAAGTTCTTTCCTTCTTTTTAGGGATTGAGAAAGATGCTCTTTTTCTTTCTTGAGTTGAGCTATGGAGATCTCCAGATCTATCTTTTCATTGTCAATAGCTTTGTCAAGTCTGAATATCTCCATTGTCCTTGATCTTTGCTCAAGCTATCAAACTTTATCCTAAGAACCACAATGCTATGATACCAATTGTTGGAAATATTGAAGACTAGCTAGGTTACTGAGAGGGGAGGGTTGAATTAGTAACCTCAAAACTTTTGACAAATTTAGCACTTACTAACATAAACCAATTACAATTAATAGATCTAATCTACTAGATGCATGAGAAACTAAAAGCACAAAACATAATATTTTGTGACCTAGAAACCTTCAAAATAGAAAGTAAAAATGGGGTGGGGATGATACCCACAAGACATCAATACTAAAGTACAAAGTTGGCTTATTAAGGCCTATAATAATCACTTCTGATGATTTTCCCTATTAGGAGCAATTAGGACTGCTAGGTCCACCTTGTTAGAGGTTTTACAAACATACCATGAAGTATGCACTTGGTAAAGAGATTTAATAAAAGACTGTTAAGTCTACCCTGTTAAAGGATTTTAACTCTATAGTAGATCTGACTTACAACTGAATTGCTGATTAAGATACTTGAGCTACTGATCACCTCTTTGTGATAGATGTGACTTGACTGCTTCGGATTTGACCTTGGAATACACTTTTCTCTACTGTTAATTCACATTCACATGCTTATGATTTTATTCAAATTCTCTTATATCAAAAATTACTATTCTAGGGTATGATATAATACATTACATGTATACCAACCCAACTCACATAATTATAGGGTCAACCAATACACAAGTTAACACCAATATTATTGAGTCAGCCCAAATATAGATACTCGAGTTTTGAAGATTGACTTGGTGAATTTTTGATACATGGCATCCATTGTCATTACTCAACATCGTCATGCACTTGGTAGAAGTAAAGGTTCAGCCCATACTAATCACTTCAACATAGTTTTGAACTCAGTAGACAATGGTGACTCGGTAGATACTGTGTCACTTGGTAGAAACTGAACTCCATGTTTACCATGCCTGCACTCAATAACACTACTCATCTCATCACCTAATTAACCCTAAATTTTGACCCTTATATAAAACATAACATTAACATAATATTACAAACCTAAATTGTAAATTTTGATTCCTTGTCCTAACCCTAAATTCTAAACCCTACTGTTATTTTTTAAAATATCAACCCAAATTAATAAAATAAATAATAATAATAAATGGTCAACCATAGTACTGAATGATAAACCATAATCCTATACACTACATTCCATAAATGCTAGACCCTAATCCTAACCTTAACCTAGTACTAATTATTATATGAACTCATTATAACCCTAATCTTAACCATAATCCTAGATTTTATAGCATGGTTAAGATTTTAAGGTATATATCATCGTTAGGGTTAGTGTAAATGTTTAAGGAAATATTAGTGCAAGGCTTAATTGAATCATTAAGGTTCATGTTTAGGTTTGGAAAGTGACAGATCTTTGTCAGGGTTTAAGGTTAAGGGTATGGTTTGAATCATGCTTAGCTCTACGGTTAGGGTTAGATATTGGGTTAGTGATCGAACTATAGCATTAATCCTAAGATCATGATATAAATACTAGCCCTAAATAGAAACCCTAATCCTAGATGTTAAATCCTAGATTTCTAATCCTAACCCTAACAATTTAATAATACCCATCTACAAATCTATACCCTAATACTAATATTGACAACAACACTAGATCTAAAATACTAAAGTCTATTCCTAGTCCTAATCATAAAGACTAAACACTAATCCTTATTACTTAATCATAACCTAGTTGTTAAATGTTAATTATAACATTATTCCTAAATTCTAGCCCTTATATAGAATCTAACCCTAACATAATATTATAATCCTAAATTACAAATTTTAGACACTAATCCAAACCCTAATTCTAAAATTTAAACCAATAACCCTAAATACTAAGGCAAACCATAATCCGAAATGTTCAATGCTAATACTAAATTTCTAGCCTAATCTTATATTCTTATAATCTAAATGCTAAACCCTAATCATAATTGTAACCTAGTATTAATTATTATGTGAGTCCATATCCTAAACCTAATCTTAATGATAACTATAAATACATTTTATGTTGAACTCTAATCCTTATTCTAAAGAATAATCCCAACCCTTGAGAAATTCTCACCCCATTCCTAAATCATAAGCATTACATTTATTGTTCTAGGGCGACATAGTTAAGGAAAGGCTCAAAATTATCATTATGGTTAGGATTTAGGTTAAACTTATAGCTATTATTAAAATATGATTATATTGAGGATTGGGTTTAGGGTTTAGATATAGTTAGCATTAAGTTAGGGATTATTTTTATGATTAATGTTTAGGGTTGGGCTTAGGATTATGTTTAGCGATAAGGTTTAAGATAATGGTTAATATGTTGGTTAAGGCTAGGGTTTATATCATGTTTAGCATTTGGCTTATTAGTAAAGTTAGATATAGACTTATGGATAGTGTTAGTGTTTAGGGTAAGGATTATGGTTAAAATTGGGTTTATGTTATAGTTAAGGATAAAGTCAGTATTTAGGTTAGCAAAGGAGTAAATTTTTTGTTAGGGATTATGATTTGGGTTCTAGGGTATGGTCATAGTTAGAGATAGGGTATGGGATATCCCAAGTGAAAGTTTAATAAATTTCAATACGATTAGGGTTTGGGTTAGAAGTATAATCAAGGTTAATGTTTTAATTAAGGATCTTTTAGGGTTTTTAAGTGAACTGTTTTGTGGGTTCAGGTTAGGGTTAGGTTTTCATAGCTTGCCATGTTAGATTGAGTGTTATTCATAGGGTTGGAATTATGGTTAAGGTTAGGGCTATGGTTAGCGTTCTCATTACACTTTGATTAGGGTTTGGAGGAATATAATCAAGAAATTTCAATGCCTTACTATTGATTTATTTATTTCTAAAATTTATTTGTAATGCAAGGATATAGATATATTTTCCCCTTTAAGTGTGAACCATATTGATTCACATTCAAATATCTCATAAAAGATTATCAATGATCGAAAAAGATTTGTTTTTAAAATTTGTAAAACAAATAATTTCTTTAATTTCTTTTTTTAAGAATAATAATATTATGATTGAAAATATGAAAAAAATTAATAATATTAATTTATTTAAGATCTTTTAAGTTTAAAGAAATGTAGAAACATTTTTATTTTTTTGTGTACTTTTCTAAATCTTTTATAGATTTATCCAAAATAAGATGTAGGGAGATATTATTTTCCATTATTTTAGAAACATCTAGATTCTATATTTTGACATTTTAAATTAAGAAAAAATATATATCTACTTCTCGCTATTTAGAATCTTATTTTTATATATCTACATCTTATTTTTATATTTTGTTATTTTAAATTCAGAACGAAATTATTTTCAATTAGAAAAGTACAAAATAAAATAGAATCCTTGTAAATAAAAATCCAAGTTTTAAAATAATTTTGCATGTTTAAAGTCATATTTTTCTATTATTTTACGGAAGTTGTTTATATATTTCTTGTAGATAATATTCACACAAATGCTCAACATGAAAACACAATCCAAAGAAATAAAGTATTGCATGGTGTTAAGATAAAAATACATTACAATTTGATTTAAGTAAAAATAATCAATAATTGTGGCTCCATAATACAACTCATATGGAACATTTGTAATAGAAGGAAACTAAAATGGAAACCTAATAAAGCTAAGTATTTTTTAAAATGAACTATAGAATACTTAGAGCTTTACTACATGAAAATCATTTTAAAAATATTTAAAAAGTCAAGTTACCTTGATAGAACCTTTCTAATTTTGTTACATATAGATCGTTTAAAATCATACAAAGCATAGTTTTTAAATATATATAAACTAAAAGAATTGTATCTATTATCTACAAATCAGTTTAAATTTACAACATATAAATCTTAATATAATATTTAAGATATCTAATTGATTATTAAACTAATTAAAAGTCCCTTAAATTAACTTGCCCTAGTTTTAGTCAAATCACAAAGAATTTTGGCACCTCTTGGTTTTCTGTACAATAATTTCATCACATAATGAAATGAAGTAATATAATTGAAGTCTATGCACTAAACAAAGATTCAACCAATCACACATAACAAGATTTTTTTTTAAGCTCACCTAGTATGCTTCTAAATCTATGGTTGTTGGTGTAATAATTATAAAAGGCTAGATATCAAAACTCAATATTTGTGCAGTCAAAGAAATTTTCAGAAATCCAAACGTAATGTAATGAATTGTCAATCAAAATCAGAACTAACAATGACTATAACTTCATTCGAAAATAAAGAGAAATATTTAGATTTGAAAATATGTTCATACAAATATATCCCATTCAAAATATAAAGAGAAAACAACACCCATAAGAGATCCATGACACGAAGGAGCCAATAACCAATGGATCAAGATTTCTACATACAACCATTATTATAAGCTCCACTACCATCAATAATTTTGAGGTCACCATTCACATTGACCTCTAAACACACCTACCTTCCTAAAATATAAAGTGGAGCAAGGTATTCAGTGTAACAACATTTTATGTTAAAATCTTGGCATTACATACCTGAGAGAGCAAGACATTTTCTTGTTTAAAAACTAAAACCTAAACAACTAATGGATCATAGTCTTTGCACAAACCTCAAACTTCACTAATACATATATTTTACAATTGATGAATACATCAAATTCATGCCATCAAATCAATTATAAACTCTTTAAAGAAGAAATAAGAATTTAGGCATTAATTACCTCCATGGATCAAATCCTCTAGATTTACAAGAGTAGCCATTTCCTTTTCCAATTCATCTCCATTCCCACCCACAAATATTTTATTTTGTGTGATGAATACCTCTGATCTACTAGACCCACAATTTGACAATGAAACAAAGTACAGAATATAAGACATCGATTTGAGTGGGTTACTCAATGGTCTTGTCCTTAGCTTTGCATTATGCTGAAAATATGTATTTGCAAGATAGAGGGAGATGTTTCACATTAATTAGAATTAATTATGTGTTCAAAATACAAATGTCTCGCTATTTTTGGCTTTTTGACATGCAAATTGTGAAGGTGGAAGTGGAATAGGAAAGGTTTCTTTTTCCTTACAACCTTTTTTTGGGATGACCTCCTATAGAGGGTATTATGCCACTATAGAGTTACACCTCTCCATGTAATAATGCAGTTTTCTCATGCCTAAACATTTATCCACATATTTTCTCCATCTTAAAATTATTCACATTTACTTAAACACTTACATATTATCATTACTACATCGAAATTATCAATTTTATGCTTTCATTTTTAAAAATACTTTTAGAATTTGATTAGGTGACACACAATCCAAATTTCATTTTCTAATACTTTATTGACCAACCAAATACATGTTTCTTTTTAGTGACATTTTCAAATGCCTTGTCATTTAAAATAATAGCAGCTGTCAATGGGCCATTTTTCTACTGGTGAAGTTGAATGGCTCACAAAGAGCCCACTAGGGATCAAGTCTTGCTAAGTGCAAGGCCCAAAGACATCATAAGGGATGATGCCGGGATCGTGCCCCAGGAAAATTTTGTAGCGTGGATGCTCCTTAGTCCTTGGATCTAAGCTGAAGAGGTTTTAGGCACGAGTGAGCCCGTATCAGGTTCCTAAAATGTCTAGGTGGCCTTCGCTGGTTGGTAGCTCATAGGCTTCGTGCTTCGTTGGGCTGCCTCATAGGTCTGAACCCTCCATCAAAAAAAAGAAGAAGTAATAGAAGCTATGATATCCCTCTTAGCATAAGTGAGCTTTGTCATTATTCATAAGCCATTTGGATTAGAATTAAGCTTTATATTATTATTATTAAATGTTTCTTTAGACTATTTGGACAACACCAGCTACTCCTTCTGTATCACTATTGCTCCTTCAGACTACACTCTTCTTCTAACAATGATAATAATTCATATATTTAGAGAAAAGTGTATCTCAAAGTTTTTAAATTTCTAATGACACAATAAGCTTTAAGATTTGTTTTTATTATTTAAACTTCAATAAAAAAACATTCTCGCCGTTACCAATTTTTTTAATTTTAACATTTTAAAAATATTTAATTTAATTTTAAATTATAATATTCATTCTAATAAAATTGAAATTTTTAATTATCTTTTCTATAAAAATTATTATTTGAATTCATAGATTTAATTGATTTGAATTCATATATTTTATTTGAATGAGATGTGTGCATTATGTGTTATAAAATATATAAAAAGTAATATGTATTAAAACTAACTTTGAATTAATAAAAGCTAACCTAATTTAATAATCACAAATCATTTTAATTAAAAGATAAATAATTATTATTTAGACTTTAATTTAAAGAAAAGACATTTTTATATTTATATAAAATAAATATACTTATAATCTAATTGACTTTGAGAAGAAAAATATTTGAAATAATTTTAAAATGATAAAAAAAAATTAATATAAGTAAAGTGATTATGGAAAAAGTGAAAACAAAAATAATTATAGCAATAATGATAACATTTTCATATTTATCAATTTATTGCTTTAAAAAATTTAACTGTTAATACACTTACTAATCATTCATATTGTACTTTAAAGATTGCTACATTTTCTTTATCTTTGTTTTTGCATCATATTTTGTGCATGTTTGAAATTTTATTGAATATTATTTTGTTCATGACAAGTTAATATTTTACATTTTATTATCGAATTTGATTGTATCATTATTTTTTGGATTTGAAAACAAAAATAAATACACTTAAATTTATTTTTCTCTATAATTATATTATATAAACTTTTAAAATTGAAGTGCTTATAAATATTAATTTTAAAAATTAAACTTGAAATTATTATTATATAATAAAAAATAATTTAGATTTATATAATTATTATAAAAAAATTTATTCAATCATACATAAAATTTCATTAAAAATATTTTAAATATTAATAAAATATAATATTAACAAAAAATATTATATTAGGAAAAATAAAATTTTCATTTAAATTTACAATATAATTTAAAAATATAAGATAAATTTTAATTTCTAAATAGAACTATAATGTTTTTTAATATTACAAGAGAGCTTTGACTGAAAAATAAAAAAACTTATTCGTCACTTTACATAAATGGTGAAACAAAAATTGTGATGTCTTAATTTTAGAGGAACAAATTTTGAGAGGCAATTGTTTTGAAAGTACTAAAGTGAAACTAAAAATTCTTGTTAGAAATAGAGCATGTCAGGGAACGAAAGGAGAAGGGGCCCAGTGCAAATAAGCAGCTGGTGCTTATTTGGGCGCAATAAATTTGCTATCCCTAGCGAGAGTACCTCCAACCAAAGCAATTTCCATTGTGCCCCCATGACGCTATCCCTAGAGGGAGTAGCTCCAACCAAAGCAATTTGATGTCATCATGGAATGACAATGATAATTGAAATGTTAGATGCAAGGCATGGTGATCTAGATTCATAATGTGTTGGTAGCTCGTAACCAGTAGGTAGCTCAGATTTTTCAATGTATTTATTGATGAAGACATTTAATATCTTCTTATTGTCTTTCAAATGATAATACAAATGAAAATTGCACATTGCAAGGAGTATTTGTTGTGACCTTGCTATTGGCATTTTAGAATACAAGAAAATATCATAATTAATGGACAAATTTAAGAAAAGATAGGAGATGATTTGGAATTTTGAAATAGGTTTAACTAGTGGTCATTTCTGTGCTTTTTGAAAATGTCATTGTGATTTCACCTATAAAATGTGAAGACAATAAAAAATGTTTACATGGAATGTGGCATTTCATAGTATTTACCCATTGGGTGTCCCTCAATAGACAATAATTTTCACAGATATCCTCCATGGCATATCATAATTTATAGGTAATGACATTAGAGATTTTACAAGTCATTGAATTTTGTTGAAATTTGTGCTATCTTTTGTTTTGTATTCGACAGGGAATTATTATGTTTGGGATTCATTCAGTTGTCCAATTTGTATTATATAGATTCCTCAAATGTTCAAATAAAAATTACACATAAAGAAAATATCATGGTTTTCAATGAAAATAAACACATTTTTTTAAAGAGATTTGCAATTTTTGTTTTAGCATTTTAGAAACATATGTTCAAATTTATGTTTTCTTAACTATGCTTGTATTTACATAGTTATGAAAATGTGATGATATTTGGACCCGAGTCATACTTCTTATCATTTTGAAACATTTAGGTATTTTTTATTAGAACATTTTGTTTTCTCTATATATCTTTGTTTCAATATTAGTGATAATAACATTCTTTTTTTCTCCATATATCTTTTTTGAAAACACTAATAAAAAATTGTTGTTGGTCAATGTAATTTGATATTGCTATGGATTTTATATTTGTATTTCAATTGTCTTGTCCTCATTTATGTACAAGAAAAATGTGAATCTGAGTACTATATGTGTTGACATGGATTGAGGATCGTATCTTGTTTGAAATTAATATAGACTTTCAAGCCATTTTTCTTATTCTACATTATTTATAATTTTCTACACTCGCCCTAACAAGAGCTAGTCATTTAAGCCTATCAGAGGAGTATCTTTATGACCATATTGGAGGAGTCCCAAATAGATATTGCTATGCTAAAGTACTAGGTGTGAGTTGCTCATGGAAGAACACCAATGTTGTGAGTAGTTTTCATATAATCCTCCCAACTGGTTGTCTAGTAATTTTTATCCTTGATAGAATGACTCTATTTTGTCTTTTACTTTCATAATAGTAATACAAGTACTTTCATTTTTCATATCTTCCTTTCCTATAGTTATGTTACATATTTTAACACATTCTCTTTTAAAATATCTTTTTTTATCTTTCTATTATACATTGACACTGATTTAAATTTAAATTTTGTTCATGTGGACAAGACTCAGTGAAATCAAAACTTTATCCTACACCTCTATATAAGACAGGGACTAGAGTCATGAGCATCCAGACTATTTGGACACGATAAATTTTGGCAACGACTATCTAGGCAGGAGGATAGACTGCTCGAATGCTCGCCCTTTCTATCCTTTCTCTCTACCTGTACTTTATCTATCCAATCAAATTTGTACATTGTTGTGCAGTCAAATTTGTACCTTGTGTAGTTAAAATAGATAGTTTCAGAACATAAAGCGCCTAAATATTTTTAGAATATAACGTACCCACAAAGCACATGGTATAGGTTTTAGGAATTAATATAATTTAGATTTGACATATGCTTTTATTTTATTTATAATTTTTGTAATGTTATTTTTTAAATTTTAAATTTTTAAGTTTTTCATGTTACGAGTTTAATATTATTTAAACAATACTGTATGATTATATTTTTTAATAAGATATGTATGAATAATTTAATTATTTTTAAATTTTTTTATTTTAGTTGTATTTATGCTCACCATTGAGTTGGACTACCAAGATATCAATTTTACAAATCATTTATTCTAAGTATAATTTCCCATTTACTCAAGGATAAGAATATAAACATATATATATTAGCATTAATTATTTAATTAAACTATTATTTAAAGAAAAGAAAAAAACAAAATTTGACACTTGTAAATATGTTGTAGTAACTAATAAAGACTTGCAGCTTTTAAAGAGAAAAAAACAAAGACAAATTAAGAAAACTTAAAAAATGAAATAAAAAAAATAAAAAATTATATGTTAAATGAATATCAAAACTTCAATTTCAATTTTTTGAAAAGTATTAATATATTATTAAAAAATAAAAATATAATTATATGTAGTCTTATTAAAAATACTTTTGTAAACATTATCTTACATATATTTATTTACTTACAACTATACTCAAATTATGTAGTGATTTAGTTGTCAACATTTTGTTAGAAATCTACATTATAATAAAAATTATCAAATTATATAAATAAGAATTTAATATAATAATAATAGAATTTAAATTTATTTAAATAATTTATATTCATCACAATGATTTCTTGAAAAGAAGGATAAATTTATTTAAATAGAATAAAATAATATATTAAATGTGAATTAAATTAGTTATAAAACAAGTTATACTGCACACTTTATACAAGTTTGAGAATGTGTTCAACTGTTTGAGATCCGTAATCAAGTGATTTATATTATAGATGATTAACTCAGTGTGGCTAGCCACACATTACGAACTTTCTTTCACTGCATTTAATAAATAAATAAAATCATCTCAAAGGGGCCTACACAATTTGTAAGTCAAGAATGGATTACACTTGTAATTTGCTCTGTTGACAATTTACAATACTTCTCCATTTGTGTTCTCGCATTGCCAATTTTCCACAGCAGTTTATCCGAGCATTTGTAAGTACCTAGTGCTCTATCTGAATCATACCAAGTCAAGTCGACCCAAGTTAGTCTATTCACTTTCCATCTGAATCAGGGCCATCGAGAAAAGACACGACTTGACTTCGGTGACCCATCTCACAACACATAATGGAAAATGGCAGAAAATATTGTATTATCTGATAGAAAATGGCAGCGAATATTGTATTATATTTATCTTTTATTTTTACTAAATATATAAATCTCAATTTTCTAGATTGCTATTGGACAATCCTAATTTTGATAAGGGTAAAATTATTTATAGTAAGAAAAAATTGATTTTTTTAATTTATGAAACATTATTCTTTAACTAGAGTTTTATTATATTAGGTTCTAAAAGTGTAATTAATCTGACCAATCAAATTTTAATTTTTTTTTTGGTCTATCCTTTGTTATAAGGTTTGAAATATTTCTATATTTATTAAAGTAGAAAAATATCATTTATCTAAGACCTTATTGGTTCCTTTCAATTTTTTATTTGATTTTTGGTAAAAGTGGACAAGTCAATGAATATATATATTATTTAAATAAATCTGATTCAAAAGCTCAACCAAGAAATAATCAGTAAGAAAACTCTGAATCATCGCTAAATGCAAAAGTTTGAAAACATCAAAATTTACAAACAATACCTAATTCGAGGATACATAAGCACCTTATTTACAATTTGGAGAGAAAACTTCCTCCATTTATAAAACTATTCGTTCCATCAATAAAATTCAAAAACTAAACTATCCTTTGTATATTGTCATATTCATTCCTCCATTTCAACATACTTGGACACTGCAAGAGATTTCGTTCCACCTGCATTTCGAGCTACATTTTCCCAACCACTGCCAAGTTGAGGTTGTGACAGTGATCCCCAACCCTACCCAAGACCCGAGCTCCAAATTGAAGGATACTCTGCAGAAGTCGCCACATTCCACCCATATCATGTGTGAATTTAGTGCATCTAGAAATGAGTTTGTAGAAAAGATTTGAGGGACAATTCGACACACACATTTGAGGATATGCCATATGAAACAATTACTTTAGCAAACACAACACTTACATCAAAGCCTATGACCTACACCACGCGCCCCTACAAGAACTTTATGTATTTAGTGATGCCCAATGTCCACGAAAATTGGCGGCCGTGCATAAGAGAACATAAGTTCAATAATCATCATTTTCTTTTCAACTACGGTCATGTTGAGTAAACTTATATCTCTTCTAATCAAAATTTGGAGCTCCTCATTCTGATCAATAAATAGCTTCAGTTGAAAATTTTGCTTCAGTTGAAATTTTTGTTTTAATGCAATAGTACAAACATTTTAGGGCAAAAATAAGAAGTAGACATATGTCTGACTACCTTAATTAAAATTAAATTATAATTTTTTTTATAAGATTCTAGATATAATAATTAGACTCATTCATGAATATGATGCATATTTTTGGATATTTTTATTCTACATAAATAATTAATTATTAATTTTCTACTATAGTATTTTTGGCATAAAAAAACTCACGTGTCTAACCACCTTAACTAATTCAAAACTCTACAAAATTGAAATTATCTTTTTTTTCCCCCCTTATAGTAGAAGAAGCATAGAATGTGGTGCATCTTTTGGATTTTAAAAATGTTGTACCATTTGAAAGTTATAGTTATTTTAAATTAGTATGTCAATCAACACTTTATACGCAACTCCATTAGAAAATAAGTAATAATTACTTGCTAAACTCATAATTTTATAGAGATTACATTTAAGGAAAGCTAAGAACATTCTTAATAAAACCTTTTCGTTTCATCAAATTTGGGTGAAAATAAAATTGTGAGCTACATGCTTGAAGTAAAAATCATACAAGAATAGGCCGAAAACATGTTTTCAAGAAATTTTTAAGTTGACCTTGTAGGGTTGCTATCCAAAGATATAATAGGCCTTATAAAGGTATTAGTTTTTGGGTTTGGTATTAGGATGGGTGGAAAAAAAGTTGGAATAGATTTTTAAATGCTTTGAGGCATTTCAGAACTACATAATTTTCAAGTTGCCACTTTTTGCCACACCATGATCCTACACATACCCTACTCTCTCAATTTATCTTTAAGAGCACATGCTATTGGGTCTGAATTATGGTCCAAACAAACTACAACTACTTCTTGCTGAGAATCTTGACATTGAATATTGAAATGTCCAAGTTTGTCTTGAAATTTATGCACTGTAGCTTCATGCTGAGATTTAATGGTAATTTCGCTTCAATGAGTTTTATGCATATCTACCAATAAATAGATTCTAACATCCAAATGCAGACATTCAAAAGGAATAATGTCATTCTTGAGGAAGATCCCTACTTTATTTGCAAGTATTTCAATTATCTCTCGATCTCTGTATTCTTGTGGAAAGATGGGGAATGAAAGCTAGAATGGGAAAAAAGGAATACTTGTTGTGAGATGATTAAAATTTGGAATCTAGATCATGGTAAAAAATCCCAAGCCTTGATAGAACCAACCTTTTTGTTTATGAGTTGCATCTCTATCATCTTTCACAAAAAAAATGACAACAAAAAATTTGGTTTCTAGATCTATGTAAAAGATTTCTTTTAAACCAACCCAAACTGAAAATGCCCAATCTTTGATATTGAAAAATGATAAGGTAGAATTTTTAAAGTTACGAATAAGTGTTGATTGATGAAGGAGACTAGTAGATTGTTGTATTAGAAGGCTAGGAGGTGTGATCAATGTGTTATTAGTTCTTGCCAAAGGCATGATACTATTGCTTTTATTCAATTCAATTTTGCAATTAAATTGACCAATCAACTCATATTATTTAAAAGATTAAAAGAAACTTCAAATGTGACCTATATCTTTTTCTAACTTATTATTAATTTATAAATCACATTTTTCATTCACTCTGTTGGACCATTCTATTTTTGGTAGGGAGAAAATTCAATTTCTCCAACAACAAGAGTTCTAAGAGAGCTTTAGTCCCTACCTTTTGTGAGGGTTAAAAGGTAGATGTGACATGTTATAGTTATGTGTATGTAGTTTTCATTAGTTCATTAGTAAAACAATTTGTAAAATTTCTCTATATGATTTACATTGAGACAACTTTCAAGGCTATTGTGGTTGGTAGAGCCAATCTTCAAGGGCATAGATCATATCTTGACTTCTTTAAGTGTATTTACATTAACTATGATTTTAATAATATAGTACAAATATGAGGGTCTGAATATTCCAAACATTTGTAATAATAGGTCTAGTATATATTTGACGATATAGAAATAGATATTCTTTCATGAATGAGATTAATGATACCATTCAAATTATTTTTAATATTACAAATGTATTCATAATACTTAATTAATAAATCTACTTACAATTATATAGAACAACATATAAATAATTTTTGTATTAATATTATTAAATATAAATATATATGACTATACTTTTAACTACTATACAAGATAAATATTAAATTCTAATTTGTAATATTATTAACATAAATACTCTTTAGTATTAGCAAAATTTATTAATCAAATTATATTCAATACCTGAAATAAATCTAGTAAAAAATAATATTCTTAAAAAATAATAAATTAATTTAAGTGTATTTGTATTTAATTAATTTAATTAATGTAAGTGGTATCCTGAATTAATTTTATTAATATAATTCTAATATAAGAACATGAAAAAGCACAAAATAAATATGATAACTATAAATTATCTATAATATAACATAATAATAGTAAATCATCAATAATTTTATTTGGGATCAAGAATTATTGAACAATATCCAACTTTCTTAATTATGATATTATTATGCAATATTACTCTACCTTTAACTTAAAAATATTCCTGCCTGATATACTATTTTCTAATATTGGGGATTGTGATAGCTGTGAAAAGCCTTACATTTTTATATAAGAGAATTGCAGTCTCATAGAAAGAAGTTTCCAGTAAGATATGACAAACAATATCATTTACTTATGAGAAGATTGTCATCAAATGAAATATTTTGCTAATGTTTTAAGGCACTTTTAAACTATTTGTGGATGACACATGAGATCATGGAAGCCTAGATGCTCCAAGGAAGATCCGTAAATGATTGTGCACTTTTTTTCCTATTTTCTGAGGTGAAAAATTATTTTCACCCCTAGCAAAAATGGTAATAGCCAATAAGAATTGTGAAATTAGTGAATATAAATATAATTTAAAAGTAAATTATTTCAAAACTTAGGATGGTAGATATATATGTTTGAAAAAATTAATTATGTGCCATCACTAAAAACATTAGTACCCTGCCTTATAGATAAGGCTGTATGCACTCTAAAATGGTCGCCTAAACTATGGGCCCCCATTATTCAATTTATCAATTTATCAAATTTCCTGAATCGATGGTTTGCAATATTTTATTAAATCAATTTAAATCAATTTCCTTAATCAAATTCAACTATGTATTTTTCTAAGGTTGATCATTTTATCCTAAGTCTTATTTAATTAAAAGAACTTGCTCTCTTTTAATTAAATAGAATAAGTCTCCATTTAATTAAAAGAAAACCTCTCTTTTAATTAAATAATTCATATACATTTAATTAATTAAGTGTGAGGCCTCGCCCCGACCCATCGTAGCATAGTGATGCATTACTATTATTTTGATGTTCACGACTCGAGATGTCGAGACATTAGTTGATGCTTATAACATACTATATTATTTCATATTGTGTGATGTTACTTTCAGATATATTTGATGATTGTCATTTAATGTTTCATGTATATGTATGTTGATGAAATCAGTAAATGTAGGATTGAGACTTTGATTTAAGAGATTTTAAATGGTTAAGAATTAAGCAGGATGAAGAAACCCTTATTGATGTATGTTTCAATTTATGTGAATTTCTGATACATATACATATATGTACATGTGATTTTACGGGACTACTAATGTGTGCAATGAGTGTGCAGATATTTTAGCCGAGAAACCCTACAGAGGAACATAACTGATCTCTATGTGCGAATTTTGGAAACCTTGTTGTTCGTAATTCAAGAATTGTATTGTGAGATGTATGTATATATGTTTTTGTATTCAGTGAATGTTAGTGTTTGCAAGTATGTTCATTTAGTGTCACTTGACACTTGTAAATTGTTTATGTTCTTCAGTGTGCTGATTAGGGTTAGTTGTATAACCTTTGGACCCAAGTTGGTTTAAGTTGCTGTTAGTTTTCTATTTGGTTCTTAATCGAGGTTAGTCATCCCTTAATCTAGATTAGTGCTTAATCTGTAATGTTAGAGTAGTTAGATGGTCCTATTTTATTCCTAGATTTTGTTTGGTTCTAAACCTATTTCTTAAGGCCTAAAACATGAAATAATTATACCCAAAGCATATGGGTATGGGTTGGGGGTCTTTTCCAACCCCTAAGCCCCTTTTATTAACTTTTGAGGCCACTCAAAAAGTTTCACTTTGCCTTTGTGCGAAAATTGACTATGGCTATCATGAGTTGCCTCACCTCACCTCCATTTAGTGTTTAACCATAGTGTGGGTTGAGTTAAGAGCTTCTAGATTTGTAGGTGGGTGGGTGAACTTATTGATCCCTTTGGTAGTTGAGTTTGAGGCTTATTTAGAGGCCCTTCTTGGACTAGTGGAGGTTGTTACCCAATCTCTACATTTAGAGAGGAGTCTTGGAAGATTGGAGCAAAGAAGGGAAAAGCTCTACTCAAACTTGTTCATTGCCGTTACCTCTTTGTAAAGGTAGGAATTCTCATCTCCCTTGTGCAGATTTTCATGTTTGTTTCATGCTTATGCTACCTTGTTGTTATGTGAATGCTTGTATGATTGTGGGTATGTTGGGAAGATTTGAAAATCGTGTTATTTTCGATGATTTCCTTTCATGTTTATGTTTGCAATTTTGAAATTTTTCTTGCATGGGTGTTTTGGTATTACTCACCCTTGGATAGGGCAGAAGTGACCAATTTTGGGAAAGGTCTATTTAGTTGGACTCCAACCAGTGTAGAGTCTCTTCTCAAGATGAGAAGAGGGAGAGAGGGTAGGGTGTTATGGGCCCCTACCCGTCAGCACAAACCTCATATGAGTATGGCATGTTTAAATGGAAGAATGGAAGTTCTTGGTTAATAGCCCCGATTGGGCATTTGATTTGGTGTTGTGCTTGAATTCTCTTATTGGAAGAATCCACCTTTCCCTGGTGTTGATTCATTGTGAATCATATTGTGAAAACCTTGTATGAATATGCATGTTTAAATTGTTCTTGGTCATGCTTTTGGTCACCTGATCAAATTTTGTTCCCTCCATGGTTGTTGAATGTGTTGCAAAAATCGTTATGAATCCCTTGATGAGGGTCATGAAGAAAATTCAATTAAGTTTTTATAATTGGGATTGATATCCTATGTAATTTGTATTTCAAACTTTGTTGTAATGGCAACGAAGCCGAGTTTTCTTCCTGGTTCTTTCCCGGCTGAGCCTTTGAGTACAAGACAAGAATTTTTTTTTACAAGTATGAATGCACATGACAACATCATATAGGGATCACAACGGAAGACTTCTCCACCATCCCAACAACCAATGAATCTCCAAACGCCACTACCAAACTAACACACACAAACAAAGCCAACAAAAACAACGCACATGATGAGGGAACAAGAAACAACCACTCATCAACAAAACACCAAGCTGGGGTAAAATGAAAAAACCTAAAATTTGGCTAAGCCTGGAATCCTGAAGCCTTGAAAATTGGCTAAATTTAGATTTCGGAAGCCCTAAAATTTCCTAGAATCCATAACTTATCTCTAAGAGGTCTAAAACTTATCTCAAACGATTTGTCACATATATTAAAATATATCTTAAGTATAAGAAATTGAATATTAAATATATTAAAATATATCTTAAGTATAAGAAATTGAATATTAAATATATTAAAATATACGTTAACTTATTCTTAAATGATATATTTTAAACCCCAAGAGACTAAAACAGAAACACGAAAACTTAATTTCAAGAGAAACTGACAGAATACAAAATGCAACAGCATAGGGTTGAAGAACGCCCAAAAGGGTATCCAAAACCACTCTCAAAAAGATCGGATCACGAAGAAAAGTGCCCGTTGATGGCACGCGCAGGTTTTTCACAAAAATAGTGCGACACTTCTCCTTAAGGCATGTGATACTCTTCCAGTGTCATATGACATATCTCAAGAAGGCATGCAACACTTTTCAGCATCGTACGACATTTCTCAAGAAGGCATGCAACACTCTTCCAGTGTCGTACGACATTTCTCAAGAAGGTGTGCAATACTTTGCAGTGTCGTACGACATAGTTTGCATGGGCGTGCGATACTTTTTAAAGTGTCGCACCATGTTGAACAAATGTCGCCCATAGAAACATGAAAATACTCCCAGAAGCAAAAAGGACCAAAATAGAGCAAAGAACTTCCACACCAAGGAGTACCGGATCCACAAAGGCTCAAGGAATGAACACTCGAGTGCAAGAACAACATAGAAAGGAGAACATCTATCCATCTAAACTAAAACAACAAAGAACACACTAAAATAAACATCGCAGTGAACTGAACAACCAAACTAAGTACGCGGTTCCTCCCAACTATCAATAGCATCATAAGACCATCGTGGGTCCTAGCCATCCTCCGTGCGTAACATCTTAAGCCACCGACCAGATCGTCAGTACTGTCGTAATAGGGACGTTACTACTAAAACATGAAATGATATAAGCATAAGGAAATCTAACATGCTAGTAGTAAAGCATAAGATAATCCTATAGTAGATAACATCATCTATCACATGCTAAATAGCGATAAGTAATAGATATACTACTAAATCAAATAACATCATTTAATCATATGCTAAACATCATGATAAGGGAATGCGCCAAGTAAACTAACATCATCTAAACATGATATACAAGCATCCCAATGAAAGCATAAATCACAAGAAATCATACTTCGAAACCTGAAATACCAAGTGAAGACATCCAGCAACGGTCGCACTAGGACAAAAGATCATCTCTGTACACTGATCTCTAGCACTGGTGAAGGTAGCTATGCCTCCCAACCACGTGGCACCCATAGGTCCACAACCGTCGTGCTGATGGAGATAATGATCCAACCACAAACACACAAAATAACATCCAAGGCTAACACTCATGCCAGACAGTATGATGGCTGCAACCAAGAACCTAAGACAATGAAAGGAGTATAGGTCCTGGTCAGACACTCAAAAGGCTACTAAGTAGGGACTAACATCATGGAGAGTCACTTGGCATCGAAAAGCCCAAGCTCAGATCTATGTAGCTCAACTCCCTCAACGGAAGGCCAATACACAAAAGTACCATTTTATTATCTTAAGTTTTATTACTAGTCACACATTTTGTTTAGTTATCACTTATTTAAAACTTCCTATCCTCTGCCAACCCTATGGGACTAAGGTCACCAGGCTGCAAGATAGAAGCCCCTTCCATATGCTACCCTACCCTACCCATGCTCATCCTACGACAAGTGCCCATGGGCATGCATACTCCCATCCCAACCCCAATGATCATAACTTCCAGAAGTACCACAGAAGATCAAGCCTCACAAGTCACTCAAAAAATGTACGCAGAGGTACTCGTGTGTGGTGCACCACCATCACGAAGATCATAACACAAGGACAGGAATGAGAAAACAATGCAAAGAAAACACCCAACTAAAAGAAAAATGGGAAGGATGGATTCTACACAAATCCCAAAGCCAATAAAACCATACATCATAAAATCACTCAACCGGCCTCAATCCAAGAGTATGGATTCTACACAAATCCCAATGATGTAACAAGACCAAACATCATGAACTCACTCAACCAGTCTCAATTTGAGAGTATGGATTTTACATGAATCCTAGCGTTCACAAAACAAAAGAAAAGGTCCAAAAGAAAACATAACAAGTACAAAATCACTCAACCGAACGCAACGTCGGGAGTACGGATGCAACATGCATCCCAATGCAACATGCATCCCAATGCAACATAAAAATGCAAAAGTGTTTTGACTGATATCCAAACGGATCATCCAAGTCCACGCCCACATTGTGCCAAGAAAACCCAAGAAAACAGGGTGGCACGCAAAATGAGGTAAAAACTCCAAATTTTGGAAAAGTTTCAAAATTAAAACCCATTTGACCTTTGGGCTCAAAAACCCCAAAAATCCAAAAATAAATGGAATTGGACACCGTATGCAAAAATGGCCAGCATAACGGTGCAAAATCCCAAACCCTCATCCCAAAAAATAGGAAAATGTTCATACCTACCCAACCGGGTAGAACTAGCATACAAAAATGGAGGGGAACACTAGTTCTCAGCCTCCGAACAAATGGCTACCAAAAACATAAGTAGAAATGAAGTAGAACCAATAAAACAGGAAAGCCCTACCTCACAGCCAAAAGGGCAAAATAGGAATCTGAACCATAAAATAAATATCGCGCAGAAGTAGTTGAAAATCGCGGCAATCCAAGCTTTCCCTGAGCTAAATCCAACGAGCCCAACCTCGTGACGATCCCACGCCCATAGCTCCCACAACGAACAAAATAGTAAATCCTCATGAAGAGGAATTTTTGGGTTTTACTCTCCAACTTTCCAATTTGAAAGTGGGAAGTGAGGAATTAAGTTCCTTTTTGGATACTTATTCACTTTTCGAGTGAATAATCGATTAGGGAAAATAACCAGCCAACCTAGTTAAACCCCAAATCGACCCAAACAAAAATAGGCTATTCCTATAAATAGGAATTAATTTATGGAAAAGCTACCAAAAATTAAAATAAATCAATTAAAAAGTCTGAAAGCCCAAAAACACAGAAATCACCTTAACAACTTTCGCAACAATGCGAACCTCTAAATCCACAGACACGCTTACTGGTCTAATCAAATAATGCAATGAGTTTAGATTTAATAATCACCGAAAGGTTTAAATTCAACATTTAATTAGAGATACGTCGACCATATAAGGACAACATTGGTAAAATATGAAAGGCTGAATCACTAACTCCATGTGCCATTGCCAGGGATATAAATCCTGCACATTAAACAACACGATCAAGTGCAATTGCATATAATAACATAGCCAAAGCAATAAATGCATTAAATCACCTAATTTAACCATTTATTTAATTATATTAAAATAATCTATTTACATCACTCACATTCACATAAAGCATAACAACGCAGGAATGAAGTAAATAACCATAGCATTAAATCCATTACATAACATAATCAGAGGTATGCCCAAAAATTAGATAACCAGATATCATCATAAAACACACTGTCATCTCAAAATGGCATCATCATGCAATATGATTAAATGAACAGCATAGTAGTCTAATATCTATGATACTGGAATCAAAGAGTAACATCTGACCCTCAAGTCATCTCAAATGTAAATCATAACATGAGTAACAAATATCTCTCTAATCAGAAATGTAACAAGGTAAATGTCCGCAGCACATAACCAAATAATCTCACATGAACAATCCATTTAATTACTTACGCATTTAATAAAGATTGATTACTCTGCATTTAAAAGGCATTTAAAACACATAAGCAAACACAGTCATAAACATGACTAACCACTGCTACAGGAACCTAGTCCAGTGTAGCATGGTAATAGTACACAGTGCAATCTCTGCACACATCTCAAGGTAATCACAAAACAACCTCATGATACCACATCGATCCTAGTAACCACTGGCACAAACCTCAGTGAACCAAAAATCACATCATAATCTCATAGATCAGTCAAAAGCATACACAAAGAAACTGATACAGAAACATATATCCAAACACCTCAACAGTATAGACCACTCAGGGTCACAATCAAGATCCATCACAACAAAAGATTAGCAAGGTTGCATCCATCAGGACGACTTACAAAAGTCAAATGGGAGAGGCACTACATCATCCCCCCCAAAGACTAGGCTTACTCTTGGAAACCTACAATCCAAGAATAGAAACCAAAACACACAAGAACCAAAATTAAAAGCGAGCAATAGGAATGACTCAACAACTCTCTACAAGTCAAACCCAAAACACTCCAACATTCTCAAACCATCATGTTAACCCCCAAATAGGTTAACCACAAGAGAATGGGTGTCACACAGACACAAGGTCCTCTAACAAGGAACCTTCTATGCACTAGGAAAAACCATCTAGCCATAAAATCAACAATACAAGGTAAGGAACAAGCCACTCTACCTTGTCAATAGGTGCCCAACCATGACATGCACCAACCACATGACCACAAAACTAGGTCAAAACACTAAGAACTTCCAACAAAAGTTGGAATCATGGGGAATAACCATCTCAAAATTCCCAAGAATACTATCATGTCACACATTATCATTTTGGAATCCACGTAAAATCACCCTTAGAACAAAGAGGATGAAATTTTACCAACAAATGGACACACTCCAAAAGACTACTCACCACCAAGCATAGGAGCATGACACCTCACCAAGGCAGAAAAGCTGAACTACCACTGGAAACTAGGGTAACATAAACCAACCAGACAAGATATCACCTTTCCACAAGGTTGCACAGACTTTCGTCAGTGGACACAATCATAAATGTCTACATACCAACTCACAAGATGGTAACATGTGTCCAACGATACCATGTCCCTCTAGCACCATGCTAGGAAAACTACACCCAAACTATCGCTAAACTCAATCTCTAGCCTCAAGTCAACGGTTAAAGAGGAAACTTGACTGAGACAATCCACATGAAGATATAAGCTTAGAGAGATGGATACTATAGAGTATTAGTACTGAGAGGGAGTCTCTCTCTCTCTCAAGCTCTACATTGACCAGTCCATGATGCATTAGGAAACACACAATTTCACCAACCATCAACATACTCACCAGAGAACACTACTGAGCTAGTGGCATAACCACACTAGCCTACTCTCACAAGAGAGAAAAGGATACGGAGATGCACCCATGGCAACGTCCAAGAAGGAGAATCTAGACTCATCAAAGAACTAAGTCACTCCCAAAAAACAAGGCAACATCAACCTTGAGCAAGGAATGCTCAGAAATCACACTACACCTCACAAGGGTGGTTTAGTACAATACGAAACACAAAAACCCAAGCACAAACTCCAACAAGTACCTAGTAGATTATGAAGACAAGATAACTCTTCCATTATGAATAACATGAAGAGTTAAACCTCTCCAATCACCATAAATATGATATATCTTGATTGAATTGGCCTCTACCTGAGAAGGTACTCGAAACATCGATCAACAACTCCAGAAGCCATAGCTTCGCCTCCAGACTCGGATTGGCTCCATCAAAAAAGTACTAGAAAGATAACGACAAAAACTTCAACAAGATGGAGCTTTAAGAGTCCTAAGACCCAAGATCTGAGTCACCACTCAAAACAAAACCACAAAGGCAAAACAACAATCCTGGCCACCAAGACAAGCGATGGACAAAACATCCAAATCCACACAAGAGCACACATGCCCAAAACAACATAAGACATGGAATGAAATGTAATTCACACACTAAAACCATCATTACTCCTCTTTCATAATTTCATTAATTAAACGTAACATAAGCACTAATGCATAATGAATTGAAAGATTTTCAAGCAAGGGTCCAAGAGTCACCATAAAACAAGTACATACCTTTCAATTTCTTTCAAAAATAACATTTCATTTACTTATCTTTTAAACCATTCAATTACAATGACAACTTTAAATTTATCAAAGATATACTATCATTTTCTCCATGATATTATCCCTTGTACGTACTACCAGAGGTTCAAGATGAACATGATAGAGTCACAACACACATCTGGGCAGCAGTAAAACACATCCAGAATAGTCATTATGAAACATAATCAAAAAGCCTAAATGGGAGAATTATCAATTCCAATAGTAAGTACCAAAAAGAGCTCACTTCAACAATAAGTCAAATGTGACAACTGTCACAAAGAGAGCGATAGATAAAATTTGATGACTACTCCAAGAGAGGAAAAATACTGAAAACTAATGCTAGCCCAACAACATGAGGAAAGTACCTCCAACAGTATAAAATAAGGCATCAAACAAATCACATTATAGGTGATGACTAAGTACAGTCACACAAGAGGGATAGATCATCACACAGCTAAGGAATACATCATCCAGCAATGTTAGAGAACACACTCACACACATCAAAAAGTATACCATCAGTAACCTCATGCATATGCAGACAATAATAATTTCCATGCAATGCAACATTTAGATATTCATCCATCTAATACAAATTTCCATAAGCTTAAGAAGTAATCAGATTGGGGACTTAAGTCATTAACCCAAATATATAATGCAAACCTACTCTTTGCAATGATTCACAATAAACACTCATTTTCAATGAAAGGAACCATTTCATCATTATATCAACAAAATAAAGAATCACAATAAGATTCATTCATTTACTTACAATTAGGAGAAAACAAGGAAACAATGGACCTACTCCACAAGGAGAACAAAAAGAGGCACACAAGCCAACACATGGACACCAATCAGTGGTTCGATCCAAAAAGGGTCACACAAGCAACCAATCAAACAAGGCACATCAATCTCACTTACAAAACCAGGAAGACTCACTTCCTTCTCCATAAAATACTCTAGTCACATCTACTGGACAAGAAAATCCATCCCAAGTAGATACCAAAGCAACAAGGATCACGAGTTCTCACCAAGACACTTGCACTCAACCAACGCAACAACAACTACAAGGGCAACATAACACAGAGATCCCAATGTTTGAACATGGGCTCTGATGCCAATAATTTTTTTGAAATATATACCTTAGCTATATAATTTTTGAATTAGGTTTGAACATAAAATTGGTGTTTGAGTAAAATTGATTATCATGTGATTTAATCCTGATTTAAATTTAGATGGATGCACATCAAAAATAGAATAGAATTGATGTTGATTTAATTTGGCAAAATTTCAAGTTTTCTTATATGTTGTAAACGAAAATTATGATCATGCATGTAGATTCAGTTTTCATGATCACTAGAATCAAACAATTATTGCATTATTGGACAAAACAAATAATTCAAATTCTTGGTATGTTAAGGCTGTAACAAGTCTTTATAGATTTTCATTAAAAGGAAATTAATGACAAAGGTCGAATTATTCCAATTTAAGTCATATACGGGATTAATTGATTTTGGTGTCATTGTGACTCAAGCTATGGTATAAATATTTTAAATCTATTCAAAAATAAATAAACCTTAACATATAGACCAAAAAAAAAATATACATATACTTTGCCTTGTAATCTATACTTAGAAAATTTTTCAAAAAAATACACTTCCAGGAGCAAAATTGCTCACTAGAATTTGTATGGGAGACCATTTTAATTTGAAATGGACAACAGAGAATATTCCTTAAATTATTCTTTTTTATTTAAAATTTGAAATAAAACAAAATAGAGGGAAACATAGATATACTTGATAAATTACAAAGAAAATTCAAAAAAAATACATATATAGCATCATATATCTAAATATCCTATTCTTACCAAATTAAATCTCTAATTTAATGCTTACACCATGGTCTCTATCTACCCCTATTTCTCCCTAGGCGATTGATTTGATAGTGTCATCATGTATACTGATGACGTCGCCTATCCCCATTATCTTTTTCCCCATCTTCTTTATTTTTCCTGAGTGCTCAAATGAAGTCTTGGTTTTGTGCTTTGGGGGGGGATACGACCTGTTGAGGAGACCCTTGGATCTGACGCCATTTTCCTAGGAGTCTCTCCTTCCAATGAGCCTTGTCATGTCCTGGAGTTGGGGATGCATGCAGATCCCTTGTGCAGCGCGCCCAACCTTGGGGAAGCGCTCATTTGGGGGGTCAAGTCAACTTGGCTAGTGGCCAAGTGGGATGGTTAGGTGTAGGGTAGTTAGTAGAGTAGGGTTTAGTGTTAGTTAGGTGTTAGTTAGTATTGAGGTTAGTGGTAGATTTAGTTAGTTTTAATTTTGGTTAGTTGTTTATTAATGTAGTTTAAGTTTCATAGATTTAGTTGATGATATTTAAATTAGTATTAGTTAGTAAATGTTTTATTTAAGTTGTTTTAGATTTTCACATTTATTTTAAAAGTGTTTAGTTTAAAATTAGTTTAGATGGGTTGCTTTTATAAAGTATTAAATTTAGTTAGTTTCTTTTTATAATTTAAGATTAATAGTATTTATAGTGTTAGTTAAGTTATGGGTTATTATAAGAAATCAATTAGTTTTATTTTAAAAATATAGATGGAAGTTAGTTTGTTTTCGATTCTTTCAATTTTAGATATTATGGATGTAACCGTTAATTTAGATTTGATTTTTAAAACTTTGAATGTATTTAGTTGGTAAGTAAAGTTAGATTTAGTTAGTTATATTTATTTATTTGATTAAGTGTCTTTTCAACATCAGTTAGATTATCAATCGATAATTGTCTAAGAGTTTTATAGTTGAACTTGATTAGATATTTTAAATTAATTTTAAAATTGAATTCATTGACATTGTTATTTAAATAATTTTTATATATTTTTGAGAAATAAATGAAGTAACGTGATTAATGATCAATATCAACCTTTTAACGAAAGTTTCAAAATCTTAACGATGTATTCATCCTCTAGAGTTTTAAATATAAGATGCAACGTAGAGAACCTATACTTTAACTGTGATCACAAACTTATCAAATTTGAGCATTTTAATTATATTTTAAAAAAAAATTTGCGTGTTTTTGCCCTCGTAGTTTGGGCATGACATTAAGAGAAAAATCCCTCTTTTAATTTAATTAAATATTTCCTATTTAATTAAAAGAACTTGCTCCCTTTTAATTAAATAAAATATCCCACTTAAATCTCTTTTTGATGAAAAAGGAGTTAAAACAAATAAAAAATTAAATAAATCTTTTATCTACACTTAATATGGGACTTATCTTCATCCTCTCTCCACTTTCTTCTCAACCATTCCTTTTTTCTTATTGGTGGATCTTTATTTCACATGGATCATTATTTCTCCACCCTTTCTTAAATATTTTTCCTCTTAATCTAGATCATCCAATCTTCTTTATAAGGAAGACCCCTCTCCTCATTTTGGAGACACCCATTACTATGCTATTGTTATGTTGCAGGTTTGGAGAGTGATTTTTGAAAAAGGAGTTTTGAATATTAAAGCTTTTGTGGAGAAATTTTATCTTCTTGTCTCATTCTCTCTTGCATGCATGGCTTCCATCATCATGATCCATACTTTGATTTTCATGTTAGGTTAGATCTTGCATTGATAGATTAGATCTTGCTTTCATAGATTAGATTTCATTTCTTGCATTGTTTTGCATTGTTATTATTTAGATTATTTTTTCATTTCCATTTGCATGCATATTAGATCATTGAATCTCTTGTTTCATAGTGTACTTGCATGGGCACAAACTAGGTCAGACTAAGGGCCTCCATTACAAACCCCTGCACTCCATGAATAGGGAGCTATGAGTCGCCATTCGAGACCTCATTTTTGAGAAATCTTGAATATAATGACTCATAGAAGTGTGCCCACATTTTAGGCATACATTTTTTATGCGCACCGTGGGGCAAGCCACCTTTGCTTGCTGAATCTTATGTAGACTCAAAAAAACTATAGATTTGAAAGATTTGATCATATCTTTCAAACAACTGGGTATTTAGATTTGAATTTTTTTGTACAAAGCGGCGATATATCCAAAAAGCTTTGATCTAATTTTCAGATTCTTTTGAAATATTTTTGAGCTTTTATGATACTTTCTTGATTTTTCATAAAAATAATTTTTGAGAGTAGATAAACACATTTTTTGAAAAAAATTACAGTTTTGAAAAGCTCTCTGAATTTTAAATAGAGATGGTTCTTTGTGTTTTGATTTTAGAGGTCATATTAGGGGTCAATAATTCGATTTGCAAAAACTGGTCTGTTTTGACAAAATGACTCCCTAGGGCACAAATTAAAAGATCTTTTAAAAAATTTTGTATTTTTGAAAAACTCTCTAATTTTTGATAGAGGTTACTTTTTTGTATTTTGAGTTTTGGATCTAAATTCGTATCATGTAGATCCATTTTTTATGACTAAGTCAAAAATCAATTGAAAAGAAAGGCATTTAAGAAATAGTTTGCATTTCATTTTTACAATGAATTAATGCATAATGTGGGATTTCATTTGGGTTACTTGCTGATTATCATCACTCTTAAAAATTTGATTTTCAGATCTAACCTTGGTTTTGCATGAGTTGACATATATTGCATATCTTGTGTTTGCTTGTTTTGTTTGTTGCTTTGTTCGTTGCGAGCGAGCATTCAAGCATAAGCAAAAGGTACAACAAAGAAAAGATGCATTGCAAGGATTACCAAGTATTTTGTTTGATCTCCAAAATATTTAGATTTGGTATTAAAATTAAACCTCTCATGTGTTTGGCTTGAGTGTTTTACATGCTTTCATAAAACACATTTCAATTGATGCTCTTAATGGGAAATGAATGAACATAGATTTGATTTCATACAAGTTTGTGTAAGTGAATGCTTGTGTTTAAACCTTAAGTAATTCTTGGTTCCAATATCAAATATTTCATTAAGTGATTAAGGGCATGGATTCATTCCTTCTTTACATAAGAATTTGAATGCACCACTTTGTGGACTCACTCTATGTTTACTTGGAAAGTTAAATATTCCATTGTTCAACCCTTTTTCATTTGTGAGTAGTATTGATTAGCAGTCTTAGATTAGTTGTGATTGATCTAGATTGCTATCTTGGGTTATTGGACTCGCTAATCTGTCGGTCCCTCATTTTCGCTCTGTGGTTGCAAGATTAGTGCCACATTAAGAGGGAGGGGTCTACAGGAAAGAAGCGTTAATTGCTCCACTAGGAAACCCTTTTGTGCTTTTTGGAACTCACTTTTTTTCTAAGGTGTGGACTCACTTTGAGTTGGTGTGAAGAGTTAAATGTTCCACTTTTGGACTCAGTTTGAGTTTGTGTGAAGGTTTAAATGTTCCACTTTTGGACTCGCTTCACATTCTCTTGAAGGGTTAAATGTTCCACTTTTGGACTCACTTCGAATTTACTTGAAGAGTTAAGTATTCCACCTTTAGTGATCTAAATACTTTTGATAGTGAATTACTTAGTTTTTATTTCTAGGAGGCCTGCTTGGGGATTTCATCACCCCTTGGGATGACCTCAACTCCTATGTTTCGATAGAGTATAAATATCGAGAGGTGAATCCAAAGACACCTCTCTTGGGAATTGAGTTTGATATCACTCTTGGCTAAGCCTCAAAGAACTTTATACCTTTGAGAAGTGAAGGAGGAGATTTGGGTTACCATCTCCCCCTAGCTGTGTGATTTTGGATTCTTCTCATTTATGAATTTGGGCCTCATGTACCTTGTGTATATCGAGGACTCCTTTTAGAAAACCATGTATATCCTTGTAGACTACTTGATAAGGTGTTGTTGTGTTCTAAGTGCTTGCTAAAACATTGTCAAGAATATACACAAGTAGAACTTTTAAGGAGTAGAAATACTTAGTCACTATACTTGTTCATGTGTAAGGTTGCTTTGACCCTTGCTCATTGTTTGAAGACTGTTTTCTTGAAATCCCTGTTTGCGATCTTGTGTGCTTGGTTCATGATAAAGAATCTATTGATACATCTAGTTGGATATTTAAAATGAACAAAATCTATGTTCTTGAGTTGAGACTTTACGATCGAATAACTTTGTTATCCCATTATTTCTAGTCTCCCTAGGTTGGTCCTATTTGGATTAGGCTACTTACTCCATTGTTAGAAGCCTTTTTGCACCTTAGATTATTGTGCTTTGACCTCTTGAATTAGTAGTCATTGATTTCACAAAAGATCTTGTTTGGAGTTGGCGAGTTAGAAACTATCCTTGTTGAGAAAGATATACACTTGGATCCTTTGATATTACACTTGGAGAGTCTTAATAATCTCTTGTCCATTCACTTTCATAAAAAAATAAATTTTAATTATTTATAATTTGGGTAAATCATTCTCCTAGTCCAAATGTGCTAGGGTATTCACCCAAATTTGTGAGCATCTTTGTGGCAGTGTTGGTTGATGCCTATTGCAAAATTCTATCTTATCACATCTCTTTTGGACAAGTTAGTGCTTTTACTATCCTAGTTTGGTACCAATGTTTCTTAGGGTTATCCTATCAATTAGTACCTTTCCTTTCATTCCAGTTACAAAAAGATATCAAGTAGATCAAGGAAAGAAACCTCAAGTTGTCTTTAAACAATTACCTTTAGTTCAAACTTGTAGAATACATAAGGGAAAGAAACCTGTGTCTATTCAGTCACCTGAGAGTATTCCAGAAGTTTTGTGTGAGCCTACTAGTGATCTTATTGAGTTGAGTACACCCTTAGCATCACCTCATTCAGCTATGGATATGAGTTTTACAAGAGCTCCATACAAGAAGAATCAAAGTAGTGAGTATAATGTTGACCTTTTGAGTGGTGATCCCACTCGTGGAAGTAGACCAACTTCACTCCTTATTGAGGATAGGTATTTGGATGTACATCAAAGGGAAGAGAAAAGTAAACATTATGAATATCAAGAAGAGGAAGCCCAACATGATGATCAAATTGGTGAGCCTTCTAGTCCTCATGTAAATGCAACATTTACTGGTAACTAGTTTAGACAATCAATACCATGTACACCACTCATGACACCTTTAGGTTATGTAAGTGGAAGACTCAAAGAAATTGATCATGAAAGAAAAGACCTTCTAGAAAGACAAGCTAAGAAGGAAGAACAATTTCAATGCCTAGAGGAAGAAAGGCAAGTTATTATTGAGATGGAAAGAAAATCCCATCAAGAAGAACAACTATTTTTCAAGACTTTACATCTTGAAAATCAATTCAACAATGTGCACATTGGTGGTGGAAACAACTCTCCCCCATCTACCCCTCCCAAGACTCCACAAAGTGGGAGATATTCAAGAACATCTTCACAATACCTTGCTCCTAGAGGAAGGCAAACTTCAAGACATGATTATTATAGGAGACCAACATCACCTAGAGTTTCAAGAAAACCTTCACAAAAAGCTCATCATGGTTCACAATATGGAGGTGGTAGCTTCAAATTTGAATATAATTCTTATGATTTCATGGCCACACCACAAGATCCACATTTTCAGCAATGTATGGAAGCATATATGGACCAAAATAAAGATGCATGCTTTCAACATTTAATCAACAAGGGTGCTAAGGTCCCTTACAACTTTGATGTGGATAAAAAGATTCAAAAGCATGATCCTTTAATGAAAGAAGAAATTTATGAATTGAAGAAACAAATGAATCAAATATTGACACCCAAGAATTCTTTTTCACTTGATTCAATTTTTCCAAATCCTTTTGATAAGAGTGTTGACATGAAAGATTTTCCTAGAAAAGTTGAGATCCCCCAATATGATAAATATGATGGAAATGGGGATCCAAATGATCATGTGTGTCAGTTCTATACTATGAGTTTTGAGTTTCATCATGAGGACTCATATCTTATGAGATTATTTCCAAGGAGTCTTAAGGCTCAAGCCATAGAATGGTTTACCAATATAACTCCTCCTGTTAAGACATTCCCTGAGTTAATTCAAATATTTGTTCAAAACTTTTCATACAATCTTTCACGATCTTTCTCACTATTGGACTTATGTCACACAAAGAAAAATTAAGGAGAACCCTTTGTTACTTTCTTGCAAAGATGGAGATGACAATGCTCTCGTTATTCTAGGACTATTCCTGAGAAAGAAACTTAGATTGAAATCCTCATTAGTAATATGCTTCCTCAGATCAAGTATGAAGTTAAGAAGATGGTTTTTGAATCCTTTGATACCATGATTGAAGCTGCATTTAGAATTGAGGATGTTTTGAGAGAGCAAGGTATTTTGACAAAAAATGGAAACAAGAATAATAATGGTCATAATAACAACAACAACAAGGATAAAGGAAAGAACATAAATTGGAATAAGAACAAACAAGTGGTCAATGATGGAGTTGTGGATTCCTCAAACCCTAAAGACCAAGTTGTTCTCCATTTGGCTAGTGCTAATCAACAGAGTAACAAACCAAGATATCAAGAAAGGTCTAAAGGAGAGAAACGTAACTTTACACAATTAGGTGAGACATATGAAGAGATATTCGTGAAGCTCCTTGCAGGTGATCTTGTGTACCCTTATGATGCTGCAAAGTTCTACATACCTGAAGTTAAGCCATGGTGGTGGGATGAGAAGGCTTATTGCAAGCTTCACAATGGCATTGGACACAATATTGAAAAATGTGGGAGATTCAAGCATATTGTTCAAGATCTTATTGAGAATGGAAAACTTAAAATAGATGGACTAAATACCAATGCTGATCACACAGCAAAGAGCCTTTGCTCAAGTATGAGAAAGGGGAAGCTTCCCAACATAAGAATGGCAGGGCTGCAATCAATTATACTTATAGAAATGCAGAAAATGTTATCAATATGCTTGAGGTTGTAGAAGAAAGTGTCAACATGATGGAAGATAAAGATCCCAATGGTTATAATTTAAATTTGAACTCTCCTAGCTTTGGAAAAAAACCTATTTTGTACTAAGGGGTGCTCACTCTAGAGAATCATCTCAAGGTCCCCTTGTCATTAGAGGACTCAATTCAAAGCAGTCAAGTAAACCTAAGAAAGTGACTTCCCAAAGTCTCAATGATGTTACACGAAGTCAAGGTCCCCTTGTTATCAAAGGACCTAGTTCAAACCAACCAAGTAAGCCAAAACAAGTGCAATACAAGAATGTTCCTTCAAAACCAGTGGTTAATCCCAAGTCAAATTAGAATCTTGTTGATCAATTGCAAAGAACTCTTGCTTATATTTCAATCTTTGAGATTTTAGAGTTGTCTCTGAGACACAAGCAGGTCCTTGAGAATGCTTTGCACATGAAAAACATCCCCAATAATTTAGACATTGATCAATTCCAAAACATGGTTAATCATATTGCAAGCCCTCATTATCTTTCCTTTTCAAAGGAAGATTATAAATCTTTGAGTCATCCACACAATCTTTCCCTTCATATTGAGGTTATGATACATAGGGCCCGTGTTAGGCGTGTTTTGATAGATGGGGGTGTTGGGCTTAATATTTGTTCTTTGAGTCTTTTAAAGACATTGGGTTATTCTAAACATGTTATTGATAGCAAAATAAAGATTACTATCGAAGCTTATGATGAGGTAGAGAGAAGTTCAAAGGGGTTGGCTATCCTTCCTATTAGGATTGGCCCTGTGGAAAAATATGTTTTATTCCAAATAGTTGATGATGGACCCCTTGCATACAACATTTTTCTTGGTAGACCATGGATTCATGATATGCAAGCGATAACATCTACTTATCATCAGTGAGTTAAGTTTCCTTACAATGAAATAGAGATATGTATTCCTGGGGATAACACTTTGCCTATTAACTCAATTTCTGCAAGTGTTCATGTTCCCCTTAATAGACAAGTAGATGATTTTAATGTAGTTTAACTCCATACACCTTGGAATGGGGGAATATCAACTTAACTCCCTCGCTGCATTACTAGTTTCACCTAGGTCTTATGTTAAACCTTCACAAGAGATGAAAACTTCCTCTTCAGCTATGACATTATTTGACACATTTGTATAGTCATCAGTGCCTCTTCAAGATGAGAAAGAAGATGTGGTTGTTAAAGATTGGATTTATAGAGAAGAGAAGTATATGCACAATGAAGATTTCACTCCTTCACCTAATGCTTATGGAAGAGGGTATTCTTTTGTTAAGAAAATGGGTTACCCTGGGCATGCTCCTCTTAGTAATAGATTGGATGCTAGAGCTGAACCCCTTGATCATCAAATTTTTGGATGCAAGTCTAAGAAGTCAGTCGGCCTAGGGTATGTGGATCACAATAAGAATGTTTCTTCTATCCTTGATAAGTCAGATAGTGAAGAAGAACAAGAATACATACCTAATTTAGAAAACCAACAAGATATGTGTTAAGATTGGGTCCCTTCTACTAATCTCCTTTGGGGAGGTTTAGATAATCTAGTATCTCATGAGACAGTTGCCAATTTAGAACAAGAAAGTGTGACTCTTGATAGTATTGAAGCTTCCACATCCAAACATCCCAAGCATTCATGGTGTAAGCATCCTAGTCGAGATTTTGAAATAGATTCCAATGAGTAAGAATGGGATTCTTTCTCAGAATCTTCCACAGTTGATATGGATGTTGATGTTGTTCATACATAGAGTTCTCAACCTAAGTTATTTAATGAGTCATGTATAGGACTAGAGGATTTGAATTCACATGTTGCCTTAGTGGATGATTCTTCACTTTTGAGGATGAATCTTGATTTAGGTAGTTTAGGAAGTTACTTGACAAACTTTGAATCTTCAATCACCAGAGATATCATCCATATTCACAATCTTGAACCTATCATTGATTTATCCCTTGTTCATCCTGACCTAATTGATTGGTCCCAATGCAACCATGAACCTGAGATCTTAACATTTCAAAATGACTATGAAATAGCCTATTATTTGAATGCCATTGAACCTGTAGTCTCTTCCACCAGTGAAATAGTTGCTAGTATGATAGAGCCAGATATTAAGTACCTTAGTCACAAAATAAAGAGAAAAGAAAAGAAAAAGAAAAGGAATTCTGATGCCGAAAACCACTATGTGGCGGTGTCAGAACCAAAAAAAAGTAAAAAGAAAGGACATATCCAAGGGTGAAAACCTCTCTGAGGCACCTAAGGATGAGGTACTTGATTCTCTTCCTATTTATTTTCAAGATAGATCTTCAGTACTTATTGAACCAACACAAGCAGTCAATTTGGGTATGGATGAAGCTCCGAAAATAGTACATTTGGCTCAGTCTTTGTCATCACAAAAAAAAGAAGCCTATACTAAATTCTTACAAGAAAAGAAGATTAATTTTGCATGGACTTATTTAGATATGCCAGGGTTGGACACTAATCTTATTATGCATCACTTATCCATAGCTCCAGGTGTTAAACCAGTTAAGAAAAAATTGAGAAAAATGCATCCTCACATAGCTCTCTTAGTCAACGCAGAATTAGAGAAACTTCTTGGTGCAAAATTCATAAGAGCTATTGCCTATCCCAAATGGATATCAAACATTGTACCAGTTTCAAAACATAACAAAACCATTTGAGTTTGCACAGATTTTAGAGATGTTAATAAAGCATGCCCAAAGGATGATTTTCCACTTCCTAATATAGACATGATAGTGGATATGACCACAGCTTATGAGATTTATTCCTTAATGGATGGTTTTTCTGGATATAATCAAATTAAGATAGCTCCTGAAGACCAAGAAAATACTGTATTTACTTATGCATGGGGTACCTATTATTGGAATGTTATGCCTTTTGGATTAAAAAATGCAGGAGCTACCTATCAACGAGCTATGACAACTATTTTTCATGATATGATGCATAAAAACATACAATATTATGTGGATGACACCTTGGCCAAGTCTAAGAAAAGAGATACACACTTAGATGATTTAGAAGTCATTCTAGATCATATGGAACAATTTCAACTAAGGTTAAATCCTAAAAAGTGTGCATTTGGAGTCACCTCTGGCAAATTACTAGGATTCATTATTTCAGCAAAAGGGATAGAGGTGGATCTTGAGAAGGTTCAAGAAATTATGGATATGCTACCTCCTAAAAACATTAGTCAAATGAGGAGTCTTCAAGGACATCTTCAATCTATAAGGAGGTTTATTTCATAGTTGGCAGATAGAGCTCAACCTTTCGACAAAAACTTACATAAAGAAGTCAAATGTATATGGAATGATGAATGTCAACAAAGCATGGACTAGATCAAGAAATACTTGGCAAATCCTCCTATTTTAATGCCCCCTATCCCAGGGAAACCACTCATCCTATACATTTCAGCAACATAATCTACCTTGGGGGCATTATTAGCTCAACTTGATGAACATGGGAAAGAAAGAGCAATATATTACATTAGCCATGTTCTTGTTTCATATGAGGTTAATTACACTAGTCTTGAGAAATCTTGCCCCGCAGTTGTGTTTTCTTCCCAAGAGTTGCAACATTATATGCTTGCACACACTATAGACCTCATAGAAAAAATAGATCCACTCAAGTACTTACTATTTAAGGCTACCCTCACAGGTAGACTTGCTAAATGGATGATGATCCTTTCAGAGTTTGACATAGAGTACATTGAGCATAAAGCAATCAAAGGACAAGCCATAGCAGATCAATTGGCTGATTTCCCACTACAAGATGATACACCTATTCAAGTTGATTTCCCAGATGACAACCTTATGTATATGACTGAAAGAACATGGAAGATGTTCTTTGATGGGTCCTTTATGAAAAGTGGTTCAGGAGCTGGTGTGTTGTTTGTTTCATCTCATGCGTACACAATTCCTAAATCTTACAAGCTATTATTTCCATGTACAAACAATATTGTTGAATATGAAGCTTTAACAAATGGACTTAAAATGGCCATAGAATGGAGAATTATAGAGTTACACATCTATGAGATTCACAACTAATAATCAACCAAGTCAATGATGATTGTCTAACAAAAATGTTAAATTGGTACTTTACAAGAAAATGGTTGATTCTTTGAGACTCTACTTCACATTTGTCCCATTTCAACAAAATCCTCAAATAGAAAATAAGGCAGCTGATGCTATCGCTACACTTGCTTCACTTCTTCAATTAGAGCAACATGAATCAAGATTTGAATTCCTGATGGAAGAGCTACATCACCCTATCTATGATTCCCAAGAAAGTCATGTTATTTTTACCCTTGTTGGTCATGAGTCATCTCGTTATGGTGCCATTTACTCATACATTTGTGATGGAATTATACCTGAAACCTTTAATCGATCTGAATGTAGAAACCTTATTTGAAATGGCTCTCGTCATTCCCTTATCTCTAGTGATTTGTATAGGAAGGGTCTAGATGGAACACTTCTTAGATGCTTAGAAAAGGATGAATCTAATCAAGCATTAGTTGACATCCATGAGGGTATCTGTGGGGGACATTCTAATGGTCTTTCCATGGCTTGAAGATTACTTAGGGTGGGATACTATTGGCCCACAATGCAGATTGATGCAATAGCTTTTGCAAAGTCATGTGAAAAATGTCAAAAACATGGTGACTTGATACATACTCCAAGTAGGGAGCTCATTCCTTCTATTTTTCATTGGCCATTTCAGCGTTGGGCCTTTGATCTTGTTGGGAAAATTCATCCCAACTCATCATTTGGACACAAGTTTATTATCACTACCACTAATTATTTCACTAAATGGGTAGAAGCTGTCTCACTTTTTGTTGCCTCGGGTAAGATAGTTTCTCTATTTATTTTGAATCATATTATCTATAGATATGGAGTGCCTTCTGAGATTATCATTGATAATGGAGGTCAGTTTAAAAATAAGGACCTTAAGCAACTCTATAAGAAGTTCAAGATAAAACAACATTGGTCCTCTATTTATTTCCCACAAGGAAATGGTCAAGCAAAAGCATCAAACAAAACCATTCTTAAAATCTTGCATAGAATAGTTCATAAGAATGGTAGAGATTGGCATTTACAAATAAATCCAGCTTTGTGGGCCTATAGAATGAGCATTCGCACTCCTACTGGGGCTAGTCCTTTTTTCGTTACATATGGTGCTGAAACAATGTTACCTTTAGAGGTTGAGATTTCTTCACTTAGAGTTTCTCTCAAAGGTCTAGTTTTAGATGAAGACTACCATGCTATCAGACTTCAAGAGTTAGAACTTCTAGATGAGAAACAACAAGCATCATTTTACCATATGAGGGTCTATCAAAAGCGTATGTCAAAAGCATTTAACAAAAAGGTTCACTCTAGAGAGTTCCAAGTGGGAGATCTTGTCCTATGTGTGAATCATAAGAATCAATAGAATAGAGATCAAAAGGGTAAGTTTGAACCTAATTGGCTTGGACCTTACATTATCACAGTAGCTTTTGGTTCTGGTGCTTATTTACTATCTACAGCAAAGGGAGAGCAGATCCCTGATCCTATAAATGTCTTGCGCTTGAAGAAGTTCTATCCATAATGTCCATTCTGTCTAATGGCATCTTTGTATATATTTATTGATCTTGAAAAAATAAAAATAAAAATTGATATATTTCAAAAATCCAAAAAAATGATATATTGTAAAATAGTCTTAAAATTAAAAAATGTCCTAAAAAAATGATCTTCTTAGTGACAACATAGCAATAGGCACTTTGATGTATCTCCAAAAAAATTATATATTCCAAAAATTCAAAAAAAGAAAAAAAGAAAAAGAAAAAGTAAAAAAAAAAGAACCCAAGTGGTGAAAACCTGGAAACAGGTGCTACTTGAGGCCTTTGCACCCCTGTTTCTTAGTGCATGTCCTCGACACTTAGCCTTTCTCCATCATGCCTTGTCCTTATTACCTTGGTTTGGAATTTGTCTTTGTCTAGGGGGCATAACTATGTTAGCTTTGGTCTCTTGGATGTGTTAGTCTTTAGGACACCTCGCAAACGGTGTTTTTCAACACCCATTAAATTCAAGTGTTTTTCAACACTTATTGGTTTTGTCTTACCCAATTTTGTCATGTGATATTACATACTTGCAAGCATTTGATCCTTATCCTTAGAACTTAGTTTCAATTAGCACACTTAAATTTTAAATGCAACACTTATTTCTTGACATATGTCATGATCTTTTCTTTGTGTGCTGACTGTTATTGATTTTTGTTGAGTGTCCTTGTCTAATAAGTCTCCCTGTGATGCATAGCTAGAGGACTTGGGGCATGGGGCATGTTTTTATTTATTTTCTGCTTGTGGGTGCGGTGCTAAACTCTATAGTGTCTCTTGTTGTTCCCTTGAAACACTTAGGAGATTTGAGGCATCATCCTTGATTGTTTTTGCACAACCATTCTTATGGTCATCTTGGCATCTATGCCTTCATGCGAGCATGGTTTTGCTACATTAAGTTGTGTAAGCTAACAAAAAAGTATTCTTGACCTTTATGTCTTTGATGCTTATGTTAGAATCTTTCCACATTACAATCCGATATAAATTACATTCATATCTTCATAGTTGCTTTTGTGACTAGTGATGTCCGTTAATAATGGCCCAATGATGAAAATAAGTTCTTTTACATTCTCTAATGAATGATGAATAAAAAAATCCTATGTTACAGTTGCTCTTTTGCAAGTACACCTTTGCATTTTCATGTAGCTTGCATTATTAGACTTCATGTTAGTTTGCATTTTTAGGCTGCATTATGAGTTTGAGAGGGTTTTCCCTTCATCTTTCTTGTGGAATTTTAATCAACTATGTTCATGTTTTGATCTTCATTTCCTTATCTTCTTTTGTGATCTCAATCAAAATTTCTATCTTAAACAGTTGATTGATTTTGGGGCATTTTCTTTTCTTCTTTCTATTTCTTTCTATATCTTTCAAACTTCTATCTTCCATTTTCTTTTTCCCCACTTCTTTTCTTCTAAATCACCTTGGGGCATAATATTTCATGCTTGATGATCTACCTTGGTTCTATGATTCTTATATCTTTCATCTTACATCAAGAACCTTATCTTTTGTTCGATTTGATCAAATTTATCAATTTGTTGTTTCTCCTCTATCTCATTTCGATTTCGATCATGAGGGGGCAGTACTTATCAAATTCAATCTTTGATTCAATTTTATCAATTTTATCCTTCACTTTTTCAAGTCAAAATTTATTTGTATTCTTTGTCCTAATGTGTTCTTGATTTGACCACACATCTGGGTTGTTTTATGATCCCAAATCGACCTCACACTTCAATTTCTTTCTTTGACTACATGTGTTCCCAAATAGATCATACATTAGTCAAAGAGGGACAAATGTATGCACCCTAAAATGGTCACCTAAACTATGGGCCCTGATTATTCAATTTATCAATTTATCAAATTTCCTGAATTGATGGTTTGCAATATTTTATTAAATCAATTTAAATCAATTTCCTTGATCAAATTCAATTATGTATTTTTCTAAGGTTGATCATTTTATCCTAAGTCTTATTTAATTAAAGAACTTGCTCTCTTTTAATTAAATAAAATAAGTCTCCATTTAATTAAAAGAAAACCTCTCTTTTAATTAAATAATTCATCTACATTTAATTAATTGAGAGAAAAACCCTTCTTTTAATTTAATTAAATATTTCCTATTTAATTAAAAGAACTTGCTCCATTTTAATTAAATAAAATATGCCACTTAAATCTCTTTTTGATGAAAAAAGAGTTAAAACAAATAAAAAATTACATAAATCTTTTATCTACACTTAATATGGGACTTATCTTCATCCTCTCTCCACTTTCTTCTCAACCATTCCACTTTTCTCATTGGTGCATCTTTATTTCACATGGATCATTATTTCTCCACCCTTGATTAAATCTTTTTCCTCTCAATCTAGATCGCCCAATCTTCTTTATAATGGAGACCCCACTCCTCAGTTTGGAGATACCCATTATTATGCTATTGTTATGTTGCAAGTTTGGAGAGTGATTTTTGAAGAAGGATTTTTGAATATTAAAGATTTTTTGAAGAACTTCTATCTTCTTGTCTCCTTCTCTCTTGCATGCATGGCTTCCATCATCATGATCCATACTTTGATTTTCATGTTAGGTTAGATCTTGCATTGATAGATTAGATCTTGCTTTCATAGATTAGATCTGCATTGTTATTTCTTTTCATAGATTAGAGTTCATTTCTTGCATTATTTTGCATTGTTATCATTTAGATTAGTTTTTTATTTCTATTTGCATGCATATTAGATCATTGAATCTCTTGTTTCATGGTGTACTTTCATGGGCACAAACTAGGTTAGACTGAGGGCCTCCATTACAAACCCCTACACTCCATGAATAGGGAGCTATGAGTCGCCATGTGAGACCTCATTTTTTAGAAATCTTGAATAGAATGACTCATAGAAGTGTGCCCACATTTTAGGCATACAAAGGAAAGGTCTAAAAATACAAATATTTTCTAACAACTCTATGATGCATTAATGAATGCATTAATTACAACTTTATCTTTTCCACATTTGTGACAAGTTCATTAGATTTTGTGATATTGCTATCAAGATTTAACTGTGTGATTTTGAGTCAAACTCATTGACCCATGTTTCATGAGTAGTGATTCAAAATGAATCCATCTCTCATGAGAATAAATAGAACACTTAGCACTCATTGGATCTAGGTGATGCTCACAGGGGTGAAGCACCAGGACTTCTCGGGAGGTCACCCATCCCAGTACTACTCCAGCCTAAGTGCGCTTAACTACAAAGTTTCCTCCATAGTTAAAACCAAAGCTTTCAACCCCATTTGGAAAACCTTCACCAAGTGTTGTGCCTTATGAACCATTCATTAGAAAGCCCCTTAAGCTAATCAATTGATAAGTAGGAGATAATATCCACAGTAAGTCAAATTGTGATATTGCTATTAGGATTTAATTGTGTGATTTTGAGTCAAACTTATTGACCCATGTTTCACATTTAGTGATTCAACATGAATCCATCTCTCATGAGAATAAATGGAACACTTAGCACTCATTGGATATAGGTGATGCTCACAGGGGTGAAGCACCGAGACTTCTTGAGAGATCACCCATCCCAATACTACTCCAGCCTGAGTGCACTTAACTATGGAGTTTCCTCCATAGTTAAACCCAAAGCTTGCAACCCCATTTGCAAAACCTTGACCAAGTGGTGTGCCTTATGAACCATTCATTAGAAATCCCCTTAAGCTCATCAATTGATAAGTAGGAGATAATTTCCATAGTAAGTCAAATTGTGATATTGCTATCAGGATTTAACTGTGTGATTTTGAGTCAAACTCATTGACCCATGTTTCATGAGTAGTGATTCAACATGAACTCATCTCTCATGAGAATAAATGGAACACTTAGCACTCATTGGATCTAGGTGATGCTCACAGGGGTGAAGCATCGGGACTTCTCGAGAGGTCACCCATCCCAATACTACTCTAGCCTGAGCACACTTAACTATAGAGTTTCCTCCATAGTTAAACCCAAAGATTACAACCTCATTTGCAAAACCTTCACCAAGTGTTGTGGCTTATGAACCATTCATTAGGAAGCCCCTTAAGCTCATCATTAGATTTTCATAAAAGTAATATTTTTATCTTCCACCTCGCACCACTTTGAACAAAACTAAAAATAATGTATAATCAATATTAATGATCACAATTTATTTTTCCTACCAAGTTCAAATATAGAGTTAAATATTTTATATTTCTTATTTTAAATATATTTATTAGTTTTACATTGATGTTTATTATTAAAAATTGTAAAATGCTATTTCTTTAAGTCTACTCTATGTTTTACTAGCTACTCTCTTGCTTTGATTTTTTAATACCATTTTACAAATTGTTTAACTAATACTACCCCTCAAATATACTAGATATTTTCATAGTTTGAACTATATAATCAACAATTTATTTTTTAAAGAAAAATATTTTAACTTATAATTGAATTGGTAGAAATGAGTAGTTCAATCATATAATATAATTTCTATTGTTATTTATACATTTCTTAAAATAATATAATTATTAATACTTTTTAAATTCCCTTCAACTCTCTCTATCATTCTACCTTTACTTGTCCTTATAATAACATATCATTCTCTCTTTTAGCTTTCTCTTTCTATCCTTCATTTCTATCTATAAATCTCTATTTTCCTTCTTTTACAATTATTGACAGGAATTTTGACGCATTGTGTCTCTTGTTTGAATCACTTTTAGTATTCTCCTTTAGTTATGAATGGCTAAGATGTTTGTGTTCTCAAACCTGAGTATATTTTTTTGGAATGAAGCAGTGGTCATGAGCTCATGAAGATTTTTTAAGCCATCATTTCTGCACCTTTGACGATGCAAGGGAAGATCTTTCTCCTTAATAGTATCATTATTGTGGTGATGATTCTTTGCATAATTTCTAAGTATTAGTACTAGGGAACTCGGTGGAGTGCCCTCATAGATGTCAAAGCTGGGTTAGTTTTGGTTCGATCAATGTAGATGATGATTGATATATCAAGATATGTTGCTCCTAGACAAATGCTTACTACCTATGGCTCTCCTCTACAAATTTTGGGATGAAAATTTTGAACTTTGGATTTCCCGCCCATTTCCTTTTTCAAAAATGAAATCACACTAGGTAGGTTCAAGAGATTCCTACTTGAAAAGTCCAACCTATCTAGGCTTAGAGGATTCACCTATCTCTAATGTACTTTTACCATGCCAAGGCATTAGATTGGGCATGTGGACTAAATTTGTGGGAGGCCTAAAGTGTGATTTGGGAACACTATTATTAGGGGGTTGGGTAGGCTTGACATGAAACTTGGGATTTACAAAAAAAGTTTTTGCAGGATGGACCATTGCTTTACCTCGAAAGATTGACTTGACCTTCTCAAAGTGGGTCTGATTTGGATTTCTTTTAAGTGAGAATCATTTAGCAAATGGGCATTGCTAAAATCCAAAATCATTATGCTTAAGCACTGTCGGTTGCAGAAAGGGTATGCTAGAAAAAATACATACTAGGTCTTCTTGTTTTGGAGGTAGATTCTTTTTATTGGGCAAGGGCTTGTTTGGAATGTGAGAGTTGCAGGGCTCCCTTTGGCTTCTGGTAGTATGGTCATATTGATGTCATGGACCTGGGCCAAAAGCTGCACCTACTAGTGGATTAAGATTTTCTCTTGTTCCTAAGACTGAGCTTACACCAAGTCAACCTGCTCATACACCTACTCTTACTACTGCTCTTGCTCCTTAGGGCTTAAAATTAGCAAGGAAGAAATTGAATTTTTGAAAGAAAATTTCTTAAAACTATTGATAAGACTTGCACCAATAGCATTGATTGTGCAATTAATTAGTATTATTAGAACTTTCATAACTTTTTTATTTAAATTTTTGTTATCCTTTATATAAAATCTAAAGTCACATGACAAAAGGATGACATGTATAATATTAGTAAAGTCAATAATCATAATTAAAAGAATACATGTTATTTTATTCTAATAAAATGACAATCAATAAATGTGTGCAATATGCATTCAAACAAATATTAGAAATTAAATTTATTCTTTTCCATTAATATTTGAATATCTATAATAATTAAAAATTTATAAGCTAACTTTTAATAGATAAATCAAAATTATATTTTAAAATTAAATATCAACTTTGAAACTAATTTAGAATTTTTATTTTTGTTTGTAATTTAAAAAAAAAATAATAATAATTTTTATATAGATATTATCTTAATAACTTATAACTCTAAGTTATTCTACAAACCTGATTTGATGAATGAAAGATAAATGAAATTTCAAATGTTTATATCTTTTCTTATTTTTCATGATTTTATAAATCACATTTTTCAATTATTTCTATTATACACTACTAGTTTTTGTTTTTTAAGGATGACATTCAATTTTAAAGTTATCATTGAAATATGTAATATTAGAATTTTATTTTAAAAATAAAAAATAAATTATTCTATTCATAATGAAATATTTTGATTTATGTAATAAAATTAATTTAAAAATATGATAACTTTTTTTATAGCATTTATTTTGACAATATTTTTCTATTTTCAACTGTTTTTGAAGTATTAGATACCAACCAAAAGAAAGGGGGACTAACCTCGAAGTATATAAAGGTTGAAGAAGAATTGGAAGTCACCTCCCACTTATCTAACTAATACTAGTTTTATAATTCAAAAACCAACTAAAGACAAGTTCAAAAAAAAGTAACCCTTATCAAAAAACCTATCCCTAACAAGCATATAACACAAAAACTTGTACCAATAGCAAGGAAACTTATTGCTACTACTAGTTCAGTTCACGATCATATACATAATAAAAGTCCCATAGGGCGTCATATCCAATGGGGTCTAGATCATTAAAAACCAAAAAAATAAAGAACTAGGGGCTAATTGCCTGCTTTCTCTCCTTATTCCTCCTCCTTTTCCTTAGGTTCGCACCTATTCAAATCCACCTTCTCCTCTTTGATGGGTTTATCAAGTAGCATCTTCATCCAATCCTCCACTAGGAAACCATAGATGGAGTAGGTAGTTTTGCTCTCTTTGGCCAAATCTTTCTCTCCCTTGTATACTTGTAGAAAATAGAGAGTGGCAATAGCAAAGTGCATGACCTTGGTGCTGAATTTAGCCAAGGTATCAAATTTTTGGAAAATGCAAATATGGTTATCCACAAGCTCCTTCATCGAATTCTCCTGCCTCTCTATATTAGACTTTCTTTGGCTTTTTCCATGACTACATATCCCTTTCTTCACTCGCTTTTGAGAGATTTTTTCATGGGGAAGGTGATATCCTCCACTCCTCCCCTGCTTCTATTTGAGGACAAGACAACTTCCAAAGTGTCTGAGATATGTGAGGGGCTAGGCAAGCTAGGTACTCCCTTCTGCCTAGTATCTAGGTGTTGCCTCTTCCTTTTGGTGGGATTTTTCTCACTCTCAATGGACTTAGAACTAAACTCTTATTTATAGGGAGTTTTGAATTTTTCCATTTGGAGTTGTTTACTAGCTCTCCTAGTAGTTTTCTTGCTCCTCCTCATGTCTATGTCAAACTCTATGAGACTTATGTTTACCTCAAAACCAGGTTTTCTTTTTGGCTTTTTTATAGCTTGAGCCAGGGCTAGGGTCCATGGAGAATTAGGTAGCAATGATAGCTAGCAGGTTGATAAGAAGTGACGGGCTTATGTCAAGGTGGTTTTTGTAAAGTTTGTTCGTGAATCCATGGTGGATGATATAGAACGATTTTCCTTCCTCTCTCTTATTTGTAGCCTTAAAAATAGAGGCTTCCATGGAATTCAAAATAAGGTGCCGAAAGGAAATCAAATCATGGTTCCTGAAATGTTTGAGAATGGGGAAGTGGTAGTAATACAATACCTATAACTAATCTTCAAGAGTAATATACCTCATAATGGAATAGAAAATCACATCCTAGGGCTTCTAAAGATCCTCTTCGGAGAACCCACCATGCATGCGGACCAACTTTTCTTTGGATTAGAAAAACTTCTTTAGACTTGTTTCATCAGACACGCTAACTTGCTTGCACCAATTCTTGAGCTCTAGGAATAACTCTCCAACCCTAGTGACAAGCTCCTCTGTTATTTAAAATGCCATCCCATTATTGTTTACCTTCCTGTCAGTCCAAGACTTGATGAATTGCATGGAGACGTGATCATCATTATTTTCCATGCCTTCCATGAATGGCAACAATCCTCCCTCCCATACGTATACACATGCAGCCTTGTTAGTTTTGATGTAAACCTAAATCTTCACTTATTCAATGTGGTCACTAGCACCCATTTCTTCACCAAGCTCAACCACCAACTTCTCAAAGTCTTCTAACATCCCCTTGTTGCAAACCAAATTGTGGTAGCCATGGTAGATTAAGTAATTTGAACCAAAGTTGAAATTGTGAAGGCAATCAAAACCTATCATAAGATCACAAGGTTTCATAGTTTCTAAAATCCCTCTCTTAGTGGCATGTTTAAACGATACCTTTCATTTTGAAATTAACCATCACCAGCTGTAGTTTGAGTGAGGTTTGGTGAAAGTGTCCTTACAATTCCTCCCTGTAATTTTTTTTAACTTTGATTAAATCTGCGCCACTCATCCTTTTCAAAAAGCAATTAACGCTCCCAGTGGGGGGATCCAAAAACCAAATCTTCATGCAATCTTGCAAAAAATTAACTTTAAGAAAATAAATCTGATGGTTTTCCCACCCACACAGATTAACATTACCACACCACTTGTTGTAATGATTCATAAGACATTTTGAGAACTACGTGAGTTGGTGCGCCCACAATAGTGGGTTACACTTTTTTGCCTAAACTGACACTAAATTGTGAAATTTTGTGAAAACTTTCACTTTCAAATGAAAATTATTGTTTTACAGTTACAAATTTGAAGATGAAGTGAATTAGTGTTTTTTAGGATTTTCTATATAGATTCTACACACACACACACACACACACACACACACACACACACACATTAGAATTCATTTTATTGAATTATTTTTTCTCCCACAAAAATTGGTATGTTATCAAAACCTTATTTTGAAAGAGTGAAACCTCTTTTGACACACATAACCTTTTTTCTAAAATAGATATTAATTTGATTCTTCAAATTTAGTTTGATAACACCCATACCAAAACTATGGAGATGATTTGATGTCTTTATCCTTAGTATTTCATATTTTATCAAAGTTTAAAGTTGACATAAAATTAATTTGGACATACGTGGCTTTTGACACATGTAACTTATTATATATTTACCTAATTTCAAATTTTCTTATTTTTATTTAAAGAGTATTCACATATAGAGGTTTATCTTTTACAATGAACCTTCACTCAATTCATGTAAAAAAATGTATGCCTAAAAAATTAAAAATGGATCAAATTCATAATCATTAGAAAGCTCATTCAAAGGAATTCTATCATGCAAAAAGACATGTTTTTAGTGCTCCATTTGAACCTCATAATTAAGCATGGACACCATGAAAATACTAGAAATCTTCTAATATTTGGAGAAGACTTGTAATTAACTTTAAACATTAGTTTCAATATAAAAAAACTCATAAAGTTTCTATCAAAATTAAAAACATGCAAATATGTGAGTTGTGCATGTGGTTAGTTAACCTTAGGTAGTTTCAATCAAAACTCTTGTCAGCCTTCTGCAGTTTCTTTTTTTTTAATATAAACTTTGTCATATAATTTATTTTTTCCAATTTTAACATTCAAATGCAATTAGATAATTCATACTTTAATTGGGAGGGAAGAAATACTTTGCAACTTGTCTATTTTTAAATTTTGGAAGAAAAATTTGTGATATTGGCAATAAAGATAAAAGAGCAAGTAAATATGCATGAAGAAGAACTCACGATCGAGAAGATGAAATTTGACATAAAAACTTAGCAGGATACTATAGGTTGCAACATACACATGTGCAATCTTTTTTCCAATGCATATTTAACTTATAGTGTATAATTTTATTCTAGACTTTTTGTAGATATAGTTAGGATTATGGTTTATCCAATTAGGAATATGGTAGATATTGACTTAGGGTTACTATTAACTTAATATTAAGGTTTATTAAATTATAAATATTTAGGATTAGGTTTTATTAAATTACGAATATTTATCATTAGGGTTTATTATACTATGGTTTTTAAATTACGAATATTTAGAATTAGGCTTCATTTTAATTATGGTCTTTTAAATTATGAATTTATTTAGGATGTAGTCAACTATCACATCCTACTAAGGTTAGAGAAGGTTCATCCCAAGTTCAAATAGGTATGTATGCACGCATCTCTCGAAAGTACAATCTCTCTAGATTTCTATGTCTAGGCAGACTTTATATCTTTGATTTTAAATTTTAGAGACATTTCCCCTTACAAACTTTCTTTATTTTACTTGTTATATTGTGCACATCTAGTACTAGATGATGAAAATGTTGGACATGAGGAAATTGAAGATGAAACAATGGATATTGAAGAGGGATCATTTGAAGGTTAGATGAAATTGTATTTAATAGTTCACTTGTTATGTATATACACATATATCTCCTAAAAATAAGTAGTATCTAAAGTCTTTATTTTAATTTTTCCTGCAAGATGAGATCAAACAACAAATCAAAATGTTAATCTATATCAAAAGTTGATGATAAAAATTATTCATAAAAACATAGATCATTTCATTAAAATATATGTAAAAAGTGAGGGAATATGCTAGTCAACGTACACATACTACAAAGAGGAAATTGAATAAAACATCTAAAGAAATAATTGCACAATTTGGGAATTTTGATACAATGGAGAAAACTCAATTATTACCAATTACACTTCTTAAAGATGAATTAAAAGAGTGATTGAAAATTTTGGGTATAGATACATGTATGAAAAAGAGGAAGACTTCTAAACTACAAAAAGATATTGTTGAAAGTGTTAAGGAAGGGTTACACTCCATTAGGAAAAAAACTACTTCTAAAAATTGGGTAAAGTTGAAAGATGATATTAAATTATTAGAAAAGGAGACAATTTGGATGATAGTACATTGCAAGGAAATTGGGAGCTAATGTGTAGAGCTCCTCAATCTAATAGGATTGTCAAAATAGTTCTGAACGTAGTTATTCAATTTTAGATTGATAATACTTGTCCTTCACCAAATAGGAGAGATGTCATCAAGAGAGTATTGTGCCTAAGGGGTATCTTCAACACACAAAATATTGGTTGGATGTTGCATAATATGAATTGTATCTCTAATGTTGGAATTTAAATCCTAACATAAAGATTGGACAAACAATGTTTGAAAGATTGAAACCCTATTTTGTGAAGGTAAATAAATCTTTTGAAACATCTTGTTGTCAATATCATGTTGAATTATATTTGTACTATAAAGGGTTCTGAAAGATGATAGAAGATAGTGGTGGTTCTTAAAATTCTTATCATAAATGACCAAGCCAATTCATAACATCAATCTTATGTGACAAACCAAATGATCATACAATAGGGTATGTGCAAGATCATGGTGTGCCAAAATGTGGCAATCTGAAAAATCTATAATTCTGAAATATCTAAAACCATTTCAAAATATATTCCAATTTTTTTCCCACCCACCCTGATACTAAATGAAAACAATTAATATCTTTATAAGGTCTAATATATCTTTTGATACCAAACCTATATGGTCAACTTTAAAAACATTCTAAAAATGTGCTTTTGGCTTGTTTTTATGTGATTTTTACTTCAAACATGTAGCCGATGACCTTTTTTTCACCAAAATTTTACGAAATGAAAAGGGTTTCTTAAGAATGTTCTTATCTTTCCATAAATGTAAGGTTTGTAAAATTATGAGTTTGGCAAGTAATTATTACTTATTTTCTAATGGAGTTATGTGTAAAGTGTTGACTGACACACTACTTGATAAACAACTGTAACTTTCAAATGGCACAACATTTTTTAAATCTAAAAGATGCATCACATTCTATGTTTCTTCTACTATAAGGAAAAAAAATGAAAATTTGAATTTTACAAAGTTTTGAATTAGTTAAGGTGGTCAAACATGAGAGTTTTTTTATTCCAAAAATACTAAAGTCAAAAATTAATTATTAATTATTAATTTAGATTGAAAATACCCAATTATATTTGTTACATCTAGGCATGAGTCTACTACTTATATTTAGAATATTATTAAAAAATATTATAATTTGATTTTGATTAAGGTGGTCAGACACACATCTACTTCTTATTTTTGTTCTAAATTTTTTGTAATATTGCATTAAAATTAAAAAATTTGACCAATCAATTTTTTTTTTTTTGAGATAAGTCCTAGTATTTTAGAAACTATATTCAATTTTCTAAAGATTCCTTTCTCTCAACTTTTTGATATAAAATTAATAACAAGTAGAAAATTACATGTCAAGTTGACATAACCGTGATTTTTTGATTTTTTATTGCCACTTAAGAGCATAGTTTAGTTGACCATGATCCTGCACATACCTAATAGGTGAAATAGATTGCATAAGAGAAATTTGTGAAACATGTGGTAACCTGACTAAATTTCCTTTGAGAGATGAACATACCGATATGATGAGGATGGTAAAATGTAAGAGATATAAGTACATAAAGTTAGAAATAAAAGTTGGAAAAGAATCAACAAGGTTGAAATATGTAGAGGATGACATACCTGCTATAGAATTTATGTTAATTTTTCATAAATTGATTCAACCATATATACGTCATGATTTTTTTGCTTAGTGGCAAGCAAAATAATTTCAAACACTAAGAGAAACTTTCCCACTTGGAAATTTTTTATCTATTGATAACTTTGCAGAGAATTACTCTTTCATTTCTCAAAAACAACTTCAAGCATAATACTACTTTAAAGAGTAGGTTACTATTATGGTTCAAGTGTCTTATTTCCATGCAAAAATTGATTTGGATGGTGTGGAAAATACAAATCAAGCACGGGTCATTAAAAAAGGGTATCACTTTTATATTAGTGATGACAAAGAAAGTGACACACATTTTGTGGAACGTAATTTTAAGAGATTTTTTGAATATTTGAAAAAAAAAGGCATAAAAATTGAAAAACATTTTGTATGGTCAGATGGATGTAACAACAATAATTTAAATTATTTAGACCATTTGATGCATTATGTAGATATCATCAATACCTTAATCTACCACAAATTTGGAGATTTTTTGAGAGTGGACATGGAAAGGGTGAGCATGATTGTGCAAGAGCTTGTATCAAATGTGCTTTAAGAAAGTAGCAAATGGGTTGTAAAGAATATTGCATTAATAATACTAACAATGTGGTTGAGTGGTGCAAAACACATTTTACCATTCATGATGTGGTCGATTCATCCCATTCAGAGTGTTTTGGGAGATATGGGGTAATATAAATTAATTTGAATATTATAATTGAATCAAATTTATATTTAATATGTTAGGTAATAACTAAATTACATGTACGCATATGTTTAAAACTCTTTTTTTTTATTTTTATGTATGGACCTTACATTCAGGTATCGATAGAAGATCAATGCATGCACGAAAGAGGGTAGAGAAGACACACTCATTGCATTTAGTTATGAGTACAAATAGAATTGTGTGGTCATTGTACACAAGAGAATACTCATGTTTTTATCCTGATTGCATTGATGAAAAATATGATGGTTTAATTAATTAAGAAAGTGGATATGTGGGTGAATCGACTTTGGTGATACTAGATGTTATCAATACGAATGAGTTAGAGCATGAAAACTATGATGATATTCCATTGGTTTCTAGTGATTGTGACCATATTTTAGGATTGATTAGAGTTGGTATGTATGCATATGCACAAGTGTATTTCTTTCATAATTTTCATTAATTTATTTAATATATATACTCATGTACATGACACATGGAATTTATAAACTTATACTTTTTGTAGGCAATGTTTCTATAGTCATGGCAGAATCTGAAAATGTAGAAGGTGTTAGCTATTATTTATTGCATTGCACCACATAAAGAGAGAAGCTACAAAGACTAAAATAAGTTATGTAATTATGTTTCCCATACGTTAGTATATAGTTGAATCATGAATGTACATTAATGTTTTTTATGAATTCAAATTTATTGACTTATTTGATTGATCTATATATATGGATATGTATACATATATTTGGAAATTAATTAATCTATGTGATATTTTTAAAATGTGTATGCAAGTTTTGCTATTGTATAGGGAACATATTTATAGCAAAGAAGAATACTTAAGAATGGGATTCATTTCACTCATTATCAACCTAGCAATAAGATTTATCAGTATAGTAACCATGTTATTTCCACTGGCCTAACTTTTCATCTAGTCAAAGGACCTAGAATACATAAGTGGAGGCTTGATATTGATGATTATGAGAAAATATTAAATGTTATTGAACAAAAAGCTGACCCACTTGATACGAGATAGAAACAACTTGTAATTGGAAACAACTTTAACTTTTTGAAATTCGGTTGAAATATTTGAAATTTGGTTCAACAATTTGAAATTTGGTTGAACTTGATCATTTTCAATTTTAAATTTGGTTGAACTAAATATATATTACTTTTAATCTTTCATTTAACTTGTCAAGTTTAAATTGTGATATGTAAGTTATTATAAAAATTAGGAACTTATATGCAAATAATTTAGACATGTTCCTTGAGGGGAAGAAATTTGAACACTTGTCTTAAGGGGGTGAAATTAGGACTTGTAATTAATTATATATTACTTTTACTCTTTTATTTAATTTTTAAAGTTTATATTGTGATTCGTATCTAACTAGTGTTGAGAGTAATTGTTCTTAAGGTGCCTATTTTTATTTAAAACAAAGGTTATTTTAATAGAAGTTGGGATTTATGAAAATAGGCACCTCTCGAACAATTACTCTCAACGTAATATATGTATATATGTACATATATATACATATACACACACACACACATATATACATACATACATACATACATACATATATGTATATATATATGTATATATATGTATATATATATATATGTATATATATGTATACATATGTATACATATGTATATATATATGTGTATATATATATATATATATATATACACACACACACACACACACACATATATATATATATATATGTATGTATGTATGTATGTATAAGGTTAGGGTTTCAGTTATGGTTAAGGTTAGGGTTAGACTTATGGTTAGGGTTATTTTTAGAATTATTTATGGTCAAGGTTAGGGTTGGAGTTATTGTCATGGTTAAGGTTAGGGTTAGAGTTATGGTTATGGTTATGGTTAGGGTTAGGGTTATAGTAAGGCTAGGGTTAGAATTACGGTTAGGGTTAGGGTTACAATTTGAGTTAAGGTTAAGGTTAGAGTTAGGGTTAGGGTTTGAGTCAAGATTAAAGTTATGGTTACGATTAGGGTTAGGGTTAGAGTCCAATTATGGTAGAGTTAGATTTAGGGTAAGACATAAGGGTAGATTTATGTTTATGTTAAAGGTTAGGGTTAGAGTTATGCTCATGGTTAAGATTAGGTTAGAGTTATCTTATAGTTAGGGTTAGGGTTATTGTAGGGCTATGGTTAGGGTTAGGGTTAGGTTTGAGCTAGATTTAAGTTTAGAGTTAGGATTAGGGTTAGGGTTTGAGTTAGGATTAAAGTTAGGGTTAGGGTTAGGGTTAGAGTCCAATTATGGTAGAGTTAGATTTAGGGCTAGAGTTAGGGGTAGACTTATGTTTATAGTTAAGGTTAGGGATAGAGTTATGCTCATGGTTAAAGTTAGGGTTAGAGCTATGGTTATGGTTAGGGTTACGGTTATAGTAGGGCTAGGGTTAGGGACAGGGTTAGGGTTTGAGTCAAGATTAAAGTTAGGGTTATGGTTATGGTTAGAGTCCAATTATGGTAGAGTTATATTTAGGGTTAGAGGTAGAGTAGAGTTATGTTGATGGTTAAGGTTAGTGTTATGGTTACCATTAGGGTTAGAGTTACAGTTAAGATTAGGCTTAAGGTTAGATTTAGGGTTAAGGTTAGTATTAAGGTTAGGGTTAGGGTTAGAATTAGAGTTAGGGTTATCATTATAATTAAAATTAGGGCAAGGGATAGGTTATGAATTAGAGTTAGGGTTAGAGTTACCATTAGAGCTAGATTTCGAGTGAAGGTTAGAGTTACGGTTAGGGTTAGAGTTAGGGTTTGGGTCAGGGTTAGGTTTAGATTTATAGTTGGAGTTAGAATTAGTATAAGGGTTAGAATTAGGGTTACAAATATAGTTAGGATTAGAGTTAGAGTTAGGGTTGGGGTAAGGGTGTGAAATAGGGTGAGGGTTAGGGTTAGGGTTACAAATATAATTAGGGTTAGGGTTAGGTTTAGAATAAGAGTTAGTCTTAGAGTTAGAGTTAGAGTTAGAGTCAGAGTTAGAGTAAGAGTTAGAGTTAGAGTTAGGGTTAGGGTTATATTTAGGGTTAGAATTAAGGTTAGGGTTAGAATTAGGGTTAGACTTAGGGTTACAATTAGTGTTAGGGTTATGGGTAGGGTTAGGGCTACCATTAGGGTTTGGGTTGGGTAAAAGTACAAAGCTATGTCACCTTTTAGCCTGACTTATCAGAAGCACAAAATTTGAGTATTACTATCTTAATTTTTTTTTGAAACATACGATCTTGATAAAATTATTCTAGCTAAGTTATATATGGTTTCACTCTTTTTGAATTGGAAATGTCTATTAAATGCATGTTTTATACTAGTTAGTATCCAATTGCTAGGAAAATATAATTATTTTAGAAAATTGATGTTTCAATAACTCTTACTATTTATTATAATTTATTTTAATAACATATAAACATCATTTTATAGAGCTCAAAGTCAAGAATATTTTCATATAGAGTTCATAGTGTTTTAATTAGATATAGTATATTATAATTAAACAATTCTACAAGTACATATTTTTAACACTCAAGAAGATGTTGATTTTGAGAAAGAAAAAATAATAAATAATATCAAAAAAAATAAAAAATTATATGAGGTTCTAAAGGAGAGAGTCCTCTTCCAGAATATATATTTTTTCTTTTGGTTGGAATAGATATATTTCAAATAATGTGGTGGGAGATGAAAACTATCGATTTGAATAAGTTGAAATTTGAATTATTATATAAGAGAAAATATAGGTCTAAAGCCCATTTTCATTTTTGATTGTTCTAGCTAAATATATTATCGATAACATAATCTAAGATCAAAGGGAAATAAGTTTATTGCCATATAGTTTTGTGGTGGGAGCTAGACCCCTAATTTCTAGCATTTTTTAGAAACTAAAATTTATCTTTAAAAAATAGGGAAAAATATAATTTCTTATTCTAAATAATTATTAAAAATTAAAATCCTAAAATTCATCCATTTCTACACATTTCATTAGTGTAGTTCATTTTAAAATTCTAAATAATAATACCAATTTTATGTCATTGAATGTGAACAACTACACTTTTGTTAGCCTTTTCCTTTGTAAAATGGTGACATAGGTTTGTGCTTTTACCTGGTTACATTTATAGTTAGAGTTAAAATTAGAGGTAGTGTTAGTGTTAGTGTTACTATAAGAATTAGAGTTAGAGTTAGAGTTAGGGTAAGAATTAGGGATAGGGTTAGCATTAGGGTTAGGGTCAGGGTTAGAAATAGAGTTAGAGTTAGGGTTCAAGTTAGAGTTAGAGTTAAAGTTTGAGATAGAGTTGGGGTTAGGGTTAGATTTAGGTTAGGGTTAGAGTTACCTAGTTAGATTTAGCATTAGGGTTAGAGTTAGGGTTGTGATAAGGATTAGAGTAATCGTTAGGTTAGAGTTAGAGTTATATATAGTATTAGGGCTAGGATTAAGAGTAGGTTTAGAGTTAGAGTTAGGGTTAGTGTTAAGGTTAGGGTTAAGGTTACAATTAGAGTTAGAGTTAGAGTTATAGTTAGGGTTACAATTAGGGATAGGGTTAGAATTAAAGTTAGAGTTAGAGTTAGAGTTAGAGTTAGAGTTAGAGTTAGAGTCCTATTTAGGGTTAGAATCAGGGTTAGAATTAGGGTCAAGATTAGAATTAGCATTAGAGTTAGAGTTAGGGTTAGAATTAGTGTTAAGTTTAGGGTTAGGGTTAAGGTTAGCGTTAGGGTTAGGGTGAGAATTAGAGTTAGAGTTATAGTTAGGGTTAGAGTTATGATTAGAGTTATAGTTGGGTTAGAATCAGGTTAGGGTTATGGCTAGAATTGGTGATAGGATTAGAATTAGGATTAGAGTTAAGGTTATATAGGTTAGGGTTAGGGATAGAATTAGAGTTATAGTTAGAGTTAGAGTTAGGATTAGGGTTAGGGTGAGAATTAGGGTTACAAATATAATCTCTCCCTCTCTCTCCCCCCCCACTCTCTAACTATGCTCCCTAATGCATCTCTCTAATCTCTAGATACATCCCCTTATCTCTCTCACCTTGCTCTCTAGAGACTCCTCCTAATCTCTCTCTCTCTCTCTCTCTCTCTCTCTCTCTCTCTCCTTATATTCTCTCTAGATACACCCCTACTCTCTCTCTCTCTCTCTCTCTCTCTCTCTCTCTCTCTCTCTCTCTCTCTCTCTCTCTCTCTCTCTCTCTCTCTCTCTCTTAACACACCCTCTAATCTATCTATCTCTGTACTGAAAACATGTCTCTATAACAAACATAATATGAGCTAGCTCTTATCTACAGATGTGCTCTATCTCTCTCTCTCTCTCTCTCTCTATCTATATGTGTGTGTGTGTGTGTGTGTGTGTGTGTGTGTGTGTGTGTGTGTGTGTGTGTATGGGTACCTACAAGAAGTTGGGTCACAATTCTGTGGAAGTCAAATCCACTGAATTGTACTTCTCAAAAATGGGTACCTAATTTTCTTAGAATTGGGTACCCATTTCTAAAATCATGCTTTGGGCACCCAAGCCGCAATTCAAAAATTGGGTACCCAATTTGTAAATGTTACAAATATTCATTTTAAAGAATTTTGGGGTCATTTTCACCATTTGGAAAATGGGAGCCAAATTTGAGAGCGATACGAGAGCCCATATCTCTCTCATCCTGCTCTCTAGAGACACCTCCTAATCTCTCTCTCTCTCTCTCTCTCTCTCTCTCTCTCCCCTTATATTCTCTCTAGGTAACCAATTTGTAAATGTTACAAATACTCATTTTAAAGCATTTTGGGGTCATTTTCACCATTTGGAAAATGGGAGCCAAATTTGAGAGCGATACGAGAGCCCATTTTTTAACTCTACCAACTGCCCCCTGCTGCTATTGTTTGACATAAAAGGTATTTTAATTTATTTTGTACTATTTTACTTAATTATTTTTAGTTTTACATTATATATGTATGTCAATTTTTTATTTTTTTATTTTTGTAGTTTTGATATATGTAAAATTGTAAATTTACATTATTAATGAGTATTATCTTTAGATTATTGTATCTATTAATTTAAATAATAATTTCGTAGTTGTTCATTTAATAATTATTATTTTAAATGTTTTGAAATGTATTTAATTTATGTATTTATTATAATGTTGAATGATTAGATTAGATGTAAATTTATTGTTTATACATGTAATTACAAATAAATACTGATTTCAAATAACTGGTGATTAATTATCTAGATTACTTTGTAAACCATATAACAAAGTAAGTATTTAAACTAACTATAACCTTGACCTAACCATATAGTTCTGTACAATAAAACCCTAAACATATAGCTAAATATTTAATTATGTAACATCCTACCAAGGGATCCAAACACAACACTTAGTATTTAATGATTTTACTTATTGTATTGTACTTTATTTCATGGATAAAAAATGGATGATGTAAACTATTTTATAAATGTATATTCTTTCAGCCTTTCGTACCCTGTGACATGTAGAGTGGATGATTGTGCATTTTGAATTATTTTGCCAAGTGGAATTTGGAATAAATGTATATTATTTAAATGCATTGAACTCAAGTAGTTATTCTTTCATGTGGATGTGTTCTTTATTTTACTTCTAGTACATATAATTAATTAAAAATGAAATGTAAATATGCTTGTTAAGGAATTGTTAAGGAATGTAATCTCTTATGTTTTTTATGTAAATGATTGTACATATTATTTCTTTCTTAGTAAAACTTTAGATTAGTTCTTTGGATCCCTTGGCTAGGCATCATTTAGGATTAACTATAATCCTAATTTTAACCAAAACTCTAATCATAACCCTTACTGTCATCCTAACCAAAATGTTAATTTGCTAAAACCTACATCCTAATATATAAATAATTGAATAACTATCCTAAGAACCATGTACTAATTATAAATTTCAAACCATAATGTAACCTTAAATGATAAACTATTATCCAAGAGGAGCATCATATCTACATCTACATGTCATATGAATCTAAAAACATTTACATATCTAATTACATCATTTATTGCATAGGAAGGATTTAAAATTTTAATTATATTATCCATGCATATCATATCAAAAGAATCATATAGAGACATGTCATTTACTACATTCATCATAGATAATCAAGAAGGGTACTTAGGTAAATTTATATATAACATGATATTAAAAGGAAATTAAAACACCATATAGGAGCATCTAATGTATAAACTAAAAAAATTGATCATGACACATGTAATGAGATCAAATAATATTTTTAATCATCATATGTACTATCAATCTATGGGGGTGATATAGTCAAAATATCAAAAAATGAGTGATATTAGAGCATTATCAATATCAAGGTCTCAAAATGATACAAAGACAATGATACATCATAAAAAAAATTAGAAGAAAAGAAGGAATCAGGCATCTAATTAAATAACCCTTCCTCAACATCAATGCAAGTAGGAGGGAATATAAACCTTTGGATGCCTAAGAATATATAGAGAAGTGAATAACTTGTCTTTCCACTAGAATAGTTGTTGAGTATTCATCATAATAGTAAGCCTCTCTAGAGTTATTATAAGTGGCCTCACCCTTTGTAATCCTCAGCTGAGAAGTTAGCTCTGCAATCTGCCTGTCATGAGCAATTACCATGCTAGCTCAGATGACCATCTATGTCTAGACTATCACCTAGTACTGTGCTACTCTCAATATTCTCTAGAGTCCCCTAATGACATCTTCTTATGTGGGCTCTCCTTTGGCTTCTTGCTCTAGAGGCCGTTGATAAAACATCAATAATTTAATAAAAAATAATAATTTTTAAAAAAGGAGCATTGATTCATTAATTAATCCTAACATAATTAATCAAATCAAGTTTTTAAATCCTATGGCTAGAACTATTAATGGAATGAATTAATTAAAATGATCAATTATCCATATCATCACTAATGGAAAATGAAAATATTTCCCACCAATAAAGCTTAATCATGTATTGATCAATCAAGGATTCAACCTCCACCGCTCATGGAGAATGAATCCAAGCCATTAAACTCCCAGAGATTTCTATAAATGTGCCATCAACTCAAGCTTTTAAGATATCTTCAATTTTTGTAATAAGGTTATGAAAATAATTCTAGGTGATTTGCAAGTGCTTCTGAGTGAATTATGGGCATTTGAGAGCTAATCCATATTACAAGATCATAATCTCATTACACTTTATAGATTTCTAGGATCATGTAGGGTTTATTTAGTGTGACTTGAGTTCATGATTACATCTATTTTATGATTACATGTGCCTAATTTAAAAAATATTAAACATTGACATTAAGTTTTAAATTATAATAATGTCAAATCTAACCCTTATCCTAAACCTTTATATCCTAAATTCTCAACCCTTAGACTAACTACGTTATCCTAAATGCTAAACCTTTATCCTAAAAATAATCATAAATGCTAAGCCCTTCTCCTAATTCTAAATAAAATTATTAAGCTTAAATTTTAAACCCTAATCTTGACCTTAACTATGATTTACATGTATAAGGTTAGAGTTTAACATTTAACATTTAAGATTAGGATCTAGTATTAGGATTTGTATTTAGATCTAGAATATAAAAAGCATATAAGTATTATAATTTAGATTTTATAAGTATATTTGGATTTATGATTAAGGTTTATAATCAGGGTTTATAATTCAAATTTATGATTAAGGTTTATAATTAAGGTTTATATCCAACAACTCATTAAAACACCTTAAGAAAAATGATAATTTATGTAGTTGCTTCCACCAAAAAATCAGAATTATGAAACTTTTTTTTATTAATTTTGAAACTACTGAGGCTAATCTTTGGATGAGCCAAGAGTAGTTCATAGGTGGAAGACAAGTAACCCTACAAAAGTAATTATAAAAGATGTGATCAAGTAATATAATACAAAGTTTTCTAATAGTAAAAAGACATTGGTCATAATTAGAAAACACAATTAATATAACACATTCCAACGTAGAGATTTAGAGGGAAGAAAATTTCTATTAGCAATTCATAACAATTGTTAAACGATAAGATAGGATTTAAATTACTAGAGAATACATTAAATATAAGTTTAAGTATTATGATTAGAATTAGGATTATTATGGTTAGGGATAGGGTTCATGTATTAGAATTTGGATAATGTACACTTATAGTTTGTATTAATGCAGATAATATTTAGGATGAACAATAATAATAAATAATAATCAAATCATAATTCTATCTCTAATCTTTCATTCTAATTGTAACCTTAACTCTCATCCTAACACCATCTATTATATATCCTTTAAACAATAACACCATAATAAATATACAAAACCTAAATATAATTCTAAATAAAACCATAATCCTAGGTAAGTTCCCTAACATTAAAGTCATAATGATTATAATAATCTTAAGCTTAGCCATCATGAAATCCGTAAAAATAACAAAATTGTAAACCATGACCTTTCCATAATGTTAACTTTGTTTGATCCTAATATAAACATATAATCTATAATGAGAATACAATCCCCCAATGTCACAATATAGAGAGGTTCATAACCTCAATATAGGTAAAGGAAAATTTAAAAGCTATTTTTGTAAACCCTAAGATAGGTGAGGAGATTAATGAGAAGAAGCCTCACATTTCTATTAGGTGGTGCACACATGCACGTATAACAACACATTTTTGGGAGTGGTGGTGGATGGTATTTGACCATCCACCACACGCTAATCACGAGGTGCTGATGTACTTCCTTAGGAAGCTATGGGATTAGTTTGAATTGGGTTTGAAACTCAATTATTTTGATATGAAAGCATTTCAGGGGGTTGGTGGAGGGATTCCTCAGGATAGGCTTGGTGCAAAGTTGAGTTATAGAATGAGAAACCACAGGCAACCTCAGCTCCTTGTACCTCTTCCTACACTCATTGTATTAGCTCCACACCATCATTGAGCAGTTTCATCTACTCTTACCTCTTTGAGTCCCCTTTTGGCCAATTTAGTACAACAGTTCATCCACTTGAACATATTTGTACTAGCTATGGACACATATGCACAGGCACCCAGATTGATGTAGATGCAGTAGATGATGAACATTATGTTGAGGGTGTTGATTTTCATTATGACATATATGCTGCCCATGGTGATGGTAGTGACGAGATTGATGTGTCATCATTTGTTGACCTCATGTAGTAGGTTGAGCCTAGAGATAGTCAAGAGCAGCAGGTAAAATTTTAATTTTAATATAAATATAAAGTACACATAATTATTTACATTCTACATACATTGTAACTGTATTAACCATATTAATTTGTATTTTTGAAATAATAGAGGATGGATGATATTGTTCCTCCTAGGAGGCAGTATAGTCTTTTTTAAGACCTATAGACATTGGTGTCCCTCATACGGTATGCACTTTGAATTACATTGTAAAAATGTACATTCGAACTCAAATATAATAACATGTGCTCACATATTTTTTTTATTTGATTTTAGGAATTGTCTACAGCTACACCGTTTTATGTTAGTATAGGTACTGCTCCAGATACCACTGAGGCACAGTCTCAAATACATATGATAAATTTTTTTGATTGAAGACAAATAATTTGTACTATTTTTATGTATGTACATTTTTATTAACTTATAATCTGAACAATTTTGACTCATGTATATATATTTTATGTGTTTAGATTTGACGAATACAAAATGGATCGTACTCATCCATATAGGCCTTGATATAGTCTATTTTCAACTTCATCTTATGATCATCGTCCTAGCATACCTATAGACACATCTATGACATTGGCTAGTACTTAGGTATGATATATATACATATTAAATTTATAGTGTATAAAAAATGTAGTGTACAAATTATGTACTTTTTAGTTTGCATACTTTGTAATTATTCATTTATATATAATTTTGACTCAAAGTTTATGTATCCATAATTTTAGGACTATGTTACCATGAGTGTTGTTGAGAGCATAGGACTTAGCTAGATGGAGGTACCCACATCATCCTTTGAGGTCAGTATTGCTATTTATGTATACAATGTATAGTTCATTATGCTCTAAAATCAAATTTTAAAAATGTACGTCTTGTAAATTATAGGACCTCACCACTGCTACATTTGGTAGTTTTCATAGTACATCTCCTCCCATTACTGCGGAACACCCATCTCATGTGGTATTTATTTTATTATGTAGTGAATATTTAATTTATTTGCAAGCTAGATTTTGAAACCCATTTCAATTAAGCACGTACATGATGAGACGTGCCTCATGTTACACAGGGTGATCCATCTACCTCATAGGATGTCCCACATGATGAGATAGGTCATATTACACAAGATGATCCATTTGAAACCTCTTCACATGGAGTAAAGAAGACATTCAAATAGATAGGTTAGGTCTTGTTGGTACCTGTAGATTGTGTTTTTATGACACATATTGTATATTTTGATACACTTTGTGTTAGGATAGTTAAAACTGTATAATATATGTATTTTTTTAACTTCATAGATCGTGTTATGATGTATGTTAGACCATGTACTATTTTTTTATGACTTCTTATCATGCTTGTGCATGTAGTACATATTATTATGATTCATCATGTTTTGAGTATTCAAACCATTTTCTTTATTGCGACATATTTTATTCATGAACATATGATACATTTTCTGAGTATATATGCTAGATGAACAATAATTTTAACTATTTATAGAGCATTAGTACTGATATAAAAAAATTATTGGATAAACATCAAATTAAATTTATGCATTGAGATTCATAAAAAAAAAAATAGACCTACTATTAAATAAATGTTTTCCATCCTAAAAATTTTAATTTATAAAATTTAGGTAAAAATTGAATTTTTTTTTAATGAAATGATGGATGATACCCTTCCTTTTACACATTATGACCCATTATGATACATTAAAATCATTAACATCCCATTTGTGTGTCCTATCATAGTTAATGTGTTCTAAGGGGTCCTAATAGGCCCTAAGATGTCCTAGGACCACTAAGAACCCATTATGACCCTTCATGATATATTAAGACCACTTAGGAACTATTATAATGCCTTTGGACATTAGGACCTAGGAGGACTCCCTAAGTCCTATTAACACACATATGAATCATAGTACATAGAAATGTATCATAAGGACTCCTTATGTGTTTTATGTTAACATAAGACTAATTATTACCTACAGAGACATGTTAATACCTATTAGAATCTATAGCACATATTAGGACTGGGTAAGACTCTCTAGGTCCCCTTAATATAGATATGGATCTAAGTACCTAAAAATGTATCATAAGGGCCTCTTATGTGTTGTTTGGTAATGTAAAACTTATTATTACCTAATAAGACCTGGGTAAAAGCACAAACATGTGTCACCTTTTATAAAGAAAAGTGATATCAGAATGTGACAGTTCAACATTAATGACAAAAAAAATGGTATTTGCGTTTAAAATATGAAGATGATATAAACTGATGAAATGTGTAGAATTGTATGAATTTTATGCCTATAATTTTTATTATTTTTTTGACTAAGAATTTATTCATTTTATTTTATTTTGAAGTCCCTTTTTTAACTATAAAAAATATAGGATGTAGTTCCCATCAAACAAGTATGTGCAAATCATCTTTCTTTGTTAAGATTTGAAAATATTTTATAGATGACAAGTATAGCTAGTGCACAAAAAAAGAAATAATTATTTTTGATGTATATTTTCTTTGTTATAAGTACTCAACTTCGACCTTGTCAGAATCCAACAATTTTTTCCTCCCGTCAAAACTTCCCTATCAAATCTATACCTTCTTAAAAAAAAATTACATATTCATGAAGAGGATTCTCTCCTCTAGTGATAAATATTTTTTATTTATTTTTTTAATATGATTTACTATTTTTTTTTCATTTTTTGAGAGAGCATCTTTTGAAATGTTGAAATATCGACTTATAATATTTTTAGATTATAACATATTATAACTAATCAAAACACTCAAAAATTTATATAATGATGATATTGAATCTGAAATCTATAAAAGGGTATTTTTAGTTTTTTTTTTTAAATTGAGTTTTGATAGAGAAATGAGATTTGACCAAAACATGTTTTTGTATCACAAACGGTGACACAGATCTATGCTTTTATCCACCTATTATATCCTAATAATACATATTAAGACTTATTAGAACCTATAAAAAATATTATGACCTATTAGGACTCCTATGTCCCCTTACGACACACATGTATGGATAACATACCTAAAAATTAATCTAAAATTAGGACCTAAAGTACTAATCCTAATTGACATAATTGTAAATGTTTATAGAGCATTAGTACTGATATCAAAAAGATTATTGGATAAATATCACATCAAATTGAGGTAGTTTTAATGTGTCCTAATTGGTCTTAATATATTCTAAGGTTTTGTAATGGGTCTTGGGGCCACTTACAATATATTATGACCCCTTATGATACATTAGAATCATTAAGATCCCATTTGTGTGTCCTATTATAGTTAATGTGTTCTAAGGGATCCTAATAGACCTTAAGATTTCCTAGGACTACTAAGAACCCATTATGACCCTTCATGATATATTAAGATCATAGATTCAAGTCCAAGAGGAAACATTAGGACTGATTACAACCACTTAGGAACTATTATAATGCCTTTGGACATAGTAGTGTATCATATGATGGTGAATGTGTTTAGAGGGGTTATAATTGGTTCTTATGAGTCCTAATGGCCCCTAATGTATTATAAGGGTTCCTAACGGGTCCTAAAAGGTCATGGGATCACTTAAAACACATTAGAACACCTTAAGACACATTAGGACCCATTAGGGGATATTATTACCCATTAGTGTGTCTTAAATGCCCCTTAAGATTATCTAAGAGGAATTAATGGATTTTAATATGTTTTAAATGGTCACAATGTGCACCCTAAAAAATATTAATGGACTTTCAAACCACATAGGACCAATCATGATCCATTGTGAGATATTAGGACCACTTAGGATAGATTACTACATCTTGCAATGGTTGATGTATTCTAAGAGGCTTTAATGGGGTCTAATGGGTCCTAAAAATCCCTAATGTCCCTTTAGAACATATGAATAATATGAATATAAAGGCTCATAATGGGTTATAATGGTTCTTAGGAGGTTGTAATTAGTCTCAATGATTCCTAGAACCACTTAGGACCCACTAAGATTCGTTAGGGAAAAAATAGGATTGAATAGGACACATTACAACCTTAAAGTTTATCCTATGATGATTAATGTGTTCTAAGGGTTCATAAAGTGTGTTAATGGTATGAATCAGTTCCATGGAGTCATAATGGGTCCTAAGGTTTCTTATGACCACATATGACTTATCAAAATATCTTGGAAATATTAGAATGTACTAGGACACATTAGAGAATATTACTTTTATGGCTACAATAACTAATGTGTTGTGAGGGGTCCTAAGAGGTGCTAATTTGTCCTAAGGTTTCATAATGGGACCCCTTTTTCATAAATTACATGGACTTATAACCCTCCCCATATCCCTCCCTCCCTCTCTCTCCCTCTCTTCCTCCTTCCCTCTCTCTCACTTAATATGGTTAACATGGTTAAACATCCATGTTAAGTATCAACACAATGAGTAATGATCTTTAAATTAACATGTACGCATGGAGGGTTATTGATTACAATCAATAGTAATTTTGAACTTCAAACAAAGATTAATTTAAACATGCTTGAATGTAAAAGTAATAGAAAAAAATTGGAGGCCATTACTTAAATTGACACTTAATTTATAATATGAAGTGCACACCTTTAAATTTCAAATAGAAGTAAACTCCTATTTTAAAATTTGTTTGTACAAAACATTTCACAATATATGTAAGACAATGTGAATGATAAATATACAGAAGTGCAAACTCAAAATATAAAATTGGTTCAACACATCTCTTCAAATGAGGTCCTATAAAATAAAATTGTAACACAAAAACACATGTTAATAAACACATAAATTAATATGAGGTAGCTAAACTATGTAGATATATGTGTAATTTGTTTGTACTCACTATGTGGAATTGCACAAGATGTTGATGCTCGATCCACTTTAACACTTAAATTTGCATAAATTATAATTGAGCCCTGAATAGGAGGAATATATATAAGTACATATATAAAAATACATACATGTAATTAAATTATATAAGTACATATATAAAAATAACACAATAAAGAAAAAACTTACATGGGTTTGATTTAAATGTAGTCATCCCACTGTACCATCTCCATCCTCTCTCTTTTGCAATGCATCTATGATTTTCTTGTCTTCATCCATTGAAATTGTCCATAATACCTTATTGGTGTGTCTCCCTTTGTATCTTTCTAGTTTGATATTCATTGCCACAACCAAATGAGAATAGTGTAAAATCTTCTTTTTGGATTGGTAGTCTTCAAATGTTGGTAAACCATTTCTTCTTGTTAGGTATCTACATAGACAGGTACCAAGTACAATAATAGACCCACCTGGATACTCAAAATCATCATCATCTACTTGATGACATATCATTTTTTGCTTAGGTTCCACACATCTAGCAAGCCAATAATCAGTATGTTCATCATTATTACGAGGTGTCATAACAACATAAACATGTCCTATAAGATAAGATAAGATCAAAACAAAATTTAATTAAATTGTGTATACCAGGTTCTATGAGGTTTGAAATATGATCATAGTCTTTTGATGCAAAAGTAACATTCTAGCCTTCGTTTAGTATATCATCTTGAAAATGCATGTTAGTAGGTGCTAATGATTTTTGTTTCCAATCTTCAACCCATTTTGTATTCTCGCATTCTTCCCATTCACTTGCAAGATAAAATTGAAAAAATTAAGCAAGCTCCCTCATCCCTAATTGAAAAAGTGTTAGAATCTAAAATTCTAAATAAATGTCATTTAGCTGACCCACTAATTGTATCACAGTCATATCTTTGAAGGATATTCTTTTCTTCAACTAGGTAGAAGAAATATTTGATTGTAGAGTTCTGACTTGGCCCTGTGTATAAATATTTGTTACACCATTTGACAATCTCATGTGCATTTTTTAATTTAGCTTTTTCATCAAATTTTAATTGTTCTCTACTAAGAGCTCTATTCATGCATGCACCACACCATCATTGTAGTGCCTATCCCTAGTTTGCATTTTTGTTATCATTGTTGAACTATTTTAGATTAGGTTTATGTTGATGATTATTAGTAACATTATTTTGATATTATCATATATTGTTTTAGATTCAGTTTATTATATGATGAGATTACTTGGTGCTTTATAGTTCATGTATGTATGATGATTATTACAGTGTTTGCAGTTATGCATCATGATTAGTTAGATGATTTATTATCATATGTGTTTTCTTATGGATACTTACCCCATACTTCCATGTGTATGGTGTGTGTATTTGTTTTATTTCTGTATGGCATTTTTGATGTGGTTAAGGAAGGGAGTCGTAGTCACCTGCTAGTCAAGATCTACACGATGCACCACTTCCTGCCATTTCCTGTTTAGCTTAGTATATATTGTGCTTGTAGATGCATGGATTTTATGTAGGTTGCAAGTACTGAGTATCGACTTCCCTGAATTGCCAGGATGAGCGTACCCTATCGCATTATCTCAATGGTAAGAGAGGGGAGATAAATTCTCAAGTCCAAATCCCAAACCTTTAAGTCATTTGTCCTAATTGAAAATTAGGACAAGTATCTAAGTTGAGTACCCTTTGAATGCGCCAGATGATGTAATTTGTGATATTAACCCTTGGTTTGATTTTGTATGTATGGGTTTTTGTATTTTACTTTGTGAGTCCTTGGAGTATTTTCTATTAATTAAGTCTAATTAAAAGATTTAATTAATGATTTAATTAAATGAAAAATTATTATGATATTTTAATATTTAATTTTATTTAATTAATTGGAAAATTAACTAAATAAAAAGAATAAGTTTGAAGATAAAAGTTATAAGTTTAAAGTTGGAACGTGATGATATTTATTTAATTTAATAATAATATATTTAGAGTTCATTTTTAAATAAATTTTATATAATATTATTATTTAGGTTAATAAATATTTTATCAATTAAGTTTCAAAAATAAATTTAAAAGTGGAAAAGATATTAAAATTATTAAAAGATTCTAGATTGCATGATGTGTGCATGTGATTAAAATATAAATATATTAAGATTAAACAAGTGGATTTATTAAAGTGAGTGTATGAGATTTAAAATTAATAAATTAATAAAAATAAATAAAGAAAATATTAAATAAATTAATGTGCATTATTTTAATATTTATTCACATAGGAGTATGCAAACCCTTGTGAGTTGTCATGTTGACAACACAAGAGTTTGCAGTCTAATTATGCATGTGTTGTCTACACTTAGGAGTTAGCACATTATTTGAGCACATGGTGTCTACAACATTCTAGAGACCTCATCATGTCTATCTTCTTGTCATGGAAGTTATGTGCTTAGTTGTCATGCTTATCTCCTAGTTATTTCTAGACACATTCTAGATGCATCTTAGAGGCCTTTATATAGAGGCTCTCCTAGTGTGTATGGACAAGCTTATATGCATTAAAGAAGCTCATATGTTTCTACATGCTCATATGCTTCTATAAAAACTTCTAGTCACTTGGGGCTTTCGGTTGGTTTGATTCTTGGATGAATGGTGAATGTTGGAGAAGGAAGGGATTTTTCTATGGACTTCTGAGGCATAGCAAATTAGCATCAGTATCCAGGTGCACTCGTGATTTTTGCATATTCCATTTGCACTCTTTCTCTTCCTATCTTCATCGTGTCTATTATATGTGTCTGAATATACTCTTTGTGATCGAATCTTTAATCTTGTAATTGGAATTTGGATATGCATGTTAATTCTATCTGCGTGCAAAGAAATCAATAGGAAATTCAATTAGAAAACCCTAGTTCCATTCATGAAAGGAAACTTAGATGAAGAATTAGATTTGGTTTTGAATTAATTAGAATTGAAGATATAATTCGCCAAGGATTAGAGTCTGAATGGAGTGAAATTATGGTCGATTGTAATCTTCTTTTAGATCTCATTACAAAAGATAATATACATATATGTGCATTTAAGCTTAAATGTTGAGGGAATGTGTTATTAAACAAAATCCTATTGAAATATGTATATTTATATATATAAATAAACATGGATTTGCTATATCAAATTTGTGTTTCAAAATAAAATTCAATGGAAATATGTTTGTGCTAAAACCATATATACTTTTAGGAAAATTTGATGGAAACATTTATTATGATAACGTTTTAATTTTTTTTAAAAAGAATTATACACATTACATGTGCCATACAGGGCGGATTTTCCAATCCCTATCCCCACTAACATCAATATCTACCTACAGTCACGAGTCATAGGGTACCTATGTATGTAATGTACCTACGGTAGAATATGCATTCAGTGGCTACACGACGGATGTACCAACGGGCGGCTTTATTAGGTGTCAAACGATTCATAAATCACCCAAAACTTTAGTCACACGCTGTTTATGTTATAAAGTTTGGAAATTCGATTCTTTTTTTGTGTTATTTTTTAATATATGTTTAAAATCCAGGGATATGAATAGTGTCTTAAAGAAAAAATTAGTTTTAATTTATTTTACATAAAGTTTTTAATAATGTTAATATGAACTATTTTATATGTTAATTTATTAAAAGTTTCTAACTTATAATAAATAATCAATGTCATTTAAGAGATAAATGTTATTGGTAAATTTATGATATATATTTGAGTAGTATATTGATGGCTATTATTTAATTTTAAATTAATTCAATTTATTATAAACAATAGCTAAATAGGAGATTTTTTTTTTAAAGATTGTTCAAATTGCGACTTAGTAGAAATACAATCATTTTATCCGAGATTCATTTTATTGGTAACAATCTCAATTTTCTTTAATAAGTTGTGCAATTGTTTGGGATAATAGAACAATTAGAGAGTAAGGAATAATAAATTATATTAATTTAATAATAATTTTAATTGGTTAAGACAAGCTCAAGAGATATGAGATGAAGGGTTAAACTAATTATTAGATAATGATATTGAGAGACTTAAACAATAGTTATCCTTATATCATTGGGAATATTAATGCATCGAAATATAGGTTATGGAACTATGGTTAATTATTAATTGACGAATATTCATTGAGTTGTTAATATAGTCATGTAAAATATTAATTAATTTAATTAATTGTAAATTAATTCAATTCAATTAATAATTAAGTTATGCAATTTGGTTTAATTGAAATAATTATTGATAATATTGATGTTGGGTAATTGTAAATTATTTGTTTAAAAATTGCTAAGTATTATTCTAATGACTTGAATAATGGAAGATGCTTCTTTAAATAAGTATCTTTGATTATTTAGGAAATTGTTTAAAATAATGTAGGGATAATTCTATGTCTTAATCGAGGAAATGAACAGGTTGACTTGTAGGTCAAATGATAAATCTTATACACTTGAGATATACCTAAAATCAAAATCAAAACCTTATACTTAGCATCACCATGTGATGTCTAAAGCAAATCAAGACATGAGTTTCTATCTTGTTTTCTATGCTATCTATTTTGGGTTTTTTTTTGGGTGGTCCTAAAATGTTGACAAGTTATAGGATGTCTACCAAAGGCTTAGGGGTTATGCGAATGTGATGGCATGTTGTTATTTGGTCTTGATTCTTTTTAAAACCCAACCATGGTAATGTGATGGTATGCTCTATGAGATGTTTATATTTACTGATTGTTATTGCTTTCCAATCTTCTTGTGTGAAGCTAAGGTGTATGTATTTGAGATACTTGACTTAACCATTTTTGAGTCATCGATAAGTTATACTTGGATTACTTTCCAGTTGCCTTGATGGGACTGAAGTGTATATTTGATCTTGATGATGTCATGTTCTGACATGCTTTGACTCGAACCATTTTTGTAGTCTTCGATCAGTATTATTTCCTTGATATGCCTTTATGGTTGCTTGTTGAGAATCAATAGATATTGTGATTATCATTGATACCTTTAGTTGCCAATAAAGAACTATTGTTGTCATGATTATCAATGGATGCTTTTCAGGTGCTCATGGAGATTTGATGCTCTTATTGTGGATTATCTTTTGGTATTTTTCCATTAGCATGTATAGGAATGTGGTGATTTTGTGATTTATGATTCCATGAGCCTAGGGTAGCTTATCTACTTGTAGTGTCAGAAAGTGGCTTGCAATGGGGGCTGGGGCCCTAAGTGGCTGCCAGGGTAACTCATTGTAAGTTATTTAATAAGTGAAAACATTACACCTAATACTAACTTAAATGAACCTAATAAGATAATTTCTTGTTCTCACCCATGGCTCGAGTGCTAGTACAGACTAGGATGGGAGTAGAGAGAATGCTTGGTTGTGACCTTGCATTCCGTAGTATGCCTCGTCAGTATGAGAGGATATTAGTGGCCGCATAGGGATCACTAGTGGGCCGGGGTCCATTGAGAGACTACCAAGGTAACTCTAGCATGATCCGTGTAATGACACTCTCTCGCTTACATAGTAGGTTTCCTACATCTCTTTGTGTGCCTTTGGGATTAGATGTCAGTTTGTGTTGGAACCTTTGAGTTAGTTACTTTTAGGATTCCTAAAATTAGAGAGTATTTGTGCTATGTGATTTGATAACCTATTTTGGACTTGAGATTATCTCCTCAGCGCGGTGGGAGTGTATCATTTAGGTTCCATGAGGTCGAGTGGTAATGTTTTTTTACTCTTACCATTTGAGATCCATCTGAGACATCGTGGCTGATGCATTCTTTGTTGGCATCTATCTTTATTTTGTTCATGGATTATGATGGTGGACACGTATCCTTATATTGATGATTTGCATATGTTAGATGGTGTTATCTTAAGCTTTATTTTGCATGATACATTTCTTATGCATATGTTGTCGTATGTTTTAGGAGTGACATTCCTACTATGATAATACCGATGATCTCTTCAGTGGTTTGGAATTTCATGCACGGAGGGATGGCTAGGGCCCACAATGGTCTAATGATGCTATTTACAGTTGGGAGGAACCGTGCACTTAGTTAGTTGTGTTTGTGATCCATGGTTATACTTTACGATAGATGTTTATATTTTCTATGATGATGTATCATGTATGGAATTTGGTTTCATATACTTTATCATATTTTCATCCTGGATTAGAATAGGACGATATACGATATTTCACATATGTATATTCTTTTATGTCTTTCATACCCTATGACATGTACAGTGGATGATTGAGCTTTCTATAATGTAATTTATTAAGGGACATTTGGAACAAAGTATATTGGTTAAAGAACATTAGACTTTTCATTATTATTTTATGTGGATGTAGTATTAGATGGAATCTTTAATAGTTAATTTAGATGTGATCCAATGTTAAGGGATCCTTGAAGAATGCAACTTGTTATGTTTACTTTCACTTAAATTGTTGTTATTGCTTCTGTTACTATGTAAAAGTTGTGAATGGCAAAACTTTCATGTTCAAAAAAAAAAAAAATGCTACCAAACTTAGTAAAATTTTAGGTTAACTCTTTTGGATGCGTTGGCAGGGCGTTACAATCATGTTCTCCTTTACCATGTCCAACCTCAAAACAACTCCACACATGTTGGATGTTAGTTTGCCTATGTGTCCTACTAAATTGTAGCATTCTTGAATTGTCCTATACAATTATTTGACCATATCCAATGTTGTGTCATTTGAATTTGTCTCTCTCTTAAATTATCATTAAAGACCTTGAAACAATATTGGAAAAACTCAGATGAATGAAGTTTATTATCAGTCATATAAAATTGGCACTCTCTCAATATTTTTTGATCCTCCTCTGTACTATCAAGTGCATGCCTATAAACTATATGAACGGAAATTGTTACTTGCACTAAATTGTAATATTGTGGTTGTACCTCTTCTTGCGGTGCAAGTGTGTAGTTCTCTATAAAGTCAACAAGTAAAAGTATAGTACCAATTGGAAATGTATTCTTACATATGCAAAATTGTCCATCAAGCCATCTAGCATATTGAGAGTGTTTAACATATTTTGGTATGATCACACTCTTAAATTCATCCATAAATGCATGACAACTAACTTTATCTGTAATTAGATCACACCTTTTTCCAATCTTCCCATTTTTCAATAGATATTCAATAGTTTTAAATATTTTTACCTCAACTAATTGTTGTCCAAAAGTAGTCAAAGCATTTTCATGCAAACATTCATCTAACAAAGAAAGATTGTCACACCTATCACATGTACTAGAAAGACATGCATCAAAAAGAAAGTATTGATGATTAGGTGGCTTACAAAACAAACTTGATATGAAATCCTTTATAGTTTGAGGTGGTATTTTTATACCACATTCCTGCAACATTTCTTTATTATGCATGGTACCATGTTTAGATCAAAATACATCATAATGGTAGCGAAATTGAATATGAGTTTTACAACAAGATGTGAATATGCACTCGATTTGGCAGGGATATGATGGAGAAGCCCAGCTTGGACATTGGGAAGGCTGAGGATGATCAGAAAGAGACTAGAGATTAGGTGGATGTCTAGAACCAGGACCACGAGTGTGTAGAGAACTGGAAGGCCAATGAAGCTCCAGAGACCCTACAGGTTCTTGATAAGGAGAATTAATTTTTAGTGTTATCTTTTTATTTCATCTCTTTATAGGGTTGTTGGCTTTTTGTCTCCTAGTCGTGCGCCTGTTGTCATTTTTTGGCTATTTATAAGCAGTTGCATGGTATTTGAACTTTCTTTTATATCTATATTTTAGATCTATTGTAAAAAATTTTGGGTTTCAAGATCCTTGTAAAACCTATTTTACTTAATAAAAAGCATGTGATTCTTTCCTTGTTAATCCTTATAACATTCCATGGTTTACACTTTACAAAAGATCTTTGACTAATGGTAATATTTAATACCTTACCATCTACAAATTTTTAAAACAATTTAGTTTCAGTCATGTCCAAAAGGTGTTTAGGATGCGGATTATGTACTTTTTACCCAATTCTCAATTTAAGAACATCTCTTAAATTAGGTGATACTCTTGTATTATTATGCCAAAAAATTTCAATCAAACTTTTGACTTCACTAGTAAGTTTCATACACATCTCGAGAGTCTAGCACTAGAAGCCCACAAAATATTTGTTTGATCACATTCAGAGTTAACCCTTCTCTTTACAACTCTTTCTAAAGTCTTATGATTCACATTAAGATATCCACTTATGTTTCTAATCAATCTATTTTCAGATGTTGATTTGGTAACTAAAGTTTTTGTTATTTCTTGTTGTCTTGTATTCTTATCTTTATACTGACTTCTCTTTCCAATAACATCAAAGGCACTAGCAACAATGGATACAACTTGTTTTAAAGACTCATTTTTATTCTTGGGTTTTGCATACATTCCCAACCTTCTCATTAGTTTCAACATTAACCAAAATTGAAATCCAAATTTTTTATTATAAAAATAATTTCTATACAATCTATTAGCATGTGTCCTAATTTGTATCCATGAAACCAATCCCTCAAGATTATCTAGCACATCATTAGGAATATGAAAATTATGTTTAGACACTTTACTATCATTTTGACATGTTTGCTTAGTAGTTGGTGTTTCTATGTCTACATTTATGCAATTTTTATTTTCAATTGACATTTCATTTTCACTGTTAGTTGTGATTTGAATCTTATTTTCAATTTTTCTTGGTATTTCTTTTGGGGCATGCATTTCAATTAGAGTTTTTTGTGCATGATCATTTGACAATTTCTTCTCATGAAGAAAATCAAAATTTTTCAAATCGTAACCCACTTCTAAAAAATCAACAATTTCATCATGAGAGAAAATTTGGGGGTTTGGATACATGCCTATATTGAATGCATGATTAGAATGTGCATCTTAATTTTCTTATATTGGGTTTTCTTCTTTGGACTCTTCATCCATCATGGTATCCTCAATGTCTTTCTCCTTTGAAACATTGTTCATGTCTCTAATTCTTTTTCTGCTCTCTCGTTGACGTCATGCTTCATTCTCCTTATTTGCTACAATCTCCTCATTTGTCAGAACTTTTTCTTTCTTCTTTCTTCGTTGTTTTGATCCCATGTTTGCACTAATTTTGAATTTGAGTTAGTAGCTTGCAAATTGTATAAGAAGACAAGAAAACATAATAACTATGATAGAATTCACTATTATAGATCAAAACTGTTATTCAATCATTTCAATCATTGAAAGTCGGTCTGTGGGGCAGCTTTTGGGGCCCAACAGGTACATTAGAAATTGATACCCACTTACAAATTGGGTACCTATTTTCAAAAAGAATCGGGTACCCAATTTTTAAATAATCAGGTATCTGATTCTTACAATAGGTGAAATGCAATCGAGCACCCGATTTTTGAATTACAAATCAAGTACCTGATTCTTTAGACATGAGCGAGAACTTGGTATGGCACGTGAATTTTACATGGGGTTTTCACTTGGGGAAAGGAATGGCATAGGCTTGGTCCCACCAAGCCATGCCTTTATGATCCATCTTTTTCTAAAGTATTTAATCAACAATTTCTAGTATTGTCATAATTTTTTTATAGTCGGCCCCATTGAATTTTTTGATGAAACAAAAACCCATCATAGGTCTTACTGTTCTGATTCCAAAAATGTAAATTTTATAGTGTTATTAGTTTATTTGTTATTTTTCCATTGTTTATTAATCAAAACTATCTCTTAAATGTTAAAAATTAAAAACTTTAATAAGTTTTTTATTTTATAATTTTTCTTAAATTAATTTATATGTCATCAATCTATATACAATTATTTTGAGGTTAAATTTTTTTCTTTTGAAAAAAGTGAGATTTTGATCAAATTATGTGGTTTGTACATGAGAGGTTTTAAAATTTACCTTTATAGCACTTTAATAATTAATATAAATAAATTATTCAATAAAAAATTAGGGAAAAACATTGTCATAAATCTTAGGTGTATTAGGTAACTCACTTTAAAAAGATTTGCAAAAAATCATTTATTTGTGTCAAATTATGGTGTTCATATACGAGCTTGGTATGGTCTTGAAATAGGCATTTTGAAAAAGTTGTTTTTAAAGATCCATACCAAAAAAAAATCTATTACATGGGTACACAAATAAATTACATATTGAAAAACTAGATTCCAAACACTAAAATTTTTATTTCTGAAATTTCTTTATATTCAATCTCTAAATGCCCTAAATTTTGACATCAATTGACAAAAAATTTCAAAAATAGGAAAAACATTTTCACTTTTTGGCCAAAAGTGAGACCCAAGTTCTTGCACCGACCCATATGTATATGTATATCTATACATATGTATGTATACACACATATATATATATGTGTGTGTGTGTGTGTGTGTGTGTGTGTGTGTGTGTGTGTGTGTGTGTGTGTGTGTATATAAGTATATGCACACACACACACACACACACACACACACACACACATATACACATGTATGTATGTAAATGTATATATATATATAGGGTATGTGCAGGATCATGGTGTCCCAAAAAGTGGCGATGTAAAAAAAAAAGTTTGAATACGTCTAAAAGCACTTCAAAATTTGTTTTGACTTTTTTTCACCTATCCAGATACTAAGCCTGGAAGGAAAGGCCGAGCCATATCGAATATCTGATCTAATATCGGATATCTGATATTATCATATATACAATTATATATTGGATATCTGATAATTATATTACATTATTATTATAATATTATAATAATATAAAAACATTATATTATAAAAGTATAATATATTATAATATAATATTATTATACAATATTGTTATTAAATATATAATATAATATTATATTATAATGTATTATATTATAATAATATAATATAATATTTAATATTATAATATAATATAATAATAATAAAGTATAATATATTATAAACTATAATAATATAATATAATATAATAATAATATAATAATATAATATAATATTTGATATCATAATATATATAAAATATAATATTTCAAAGCTATATATAAAATATAAAATATGTTATATATCTTATATATAAAATATAAGATATGGGCACGATCAGATATCCGATACCTGTAGCATACATAAAAAAAAAAAAGACCTGTGGGCCCTTATTTCTCACATTTCGAGGGCCAGTATTGTCACGCGATAGGATATCAGATAGAAAATCAGATATCAGAGATTAAGGTAATTTTTATTTTTTTTAAAACTAATTTTTAATCTAAATTCAATAGATTTTAGCATGATTTTGTTTGTTTTAGTTGAATCTAGGGTTTTTTTGACAAAAAAGGTTAAAATTAAGGTGTTTTTTTTTTAAATTTATTACGTTTTGCAATTCAATAGGAATGGCTGATCAGAATGATGACACTAAGGCAGGGAATAATATTCCTCTTAAAACCCCACTAAATGATCCTCTACCCCCTCAAAACCCTCCTTGAATCAAGGATTTGATAAATGAAAATCTCACCAAGTTGAGAGGCTTGCATAGAACATATAATAATGTACCCGCATTGGCTCCTATGTTATCCACGTTAAACAACATAGTGGATAACATTGAAACCTCTACAAACCAATAAAATGCTACTCTTCGTTGGCGTGATCAAATGCATGAGATGTTTGATGATGGTTTGGATTATGATGAGGTTGCGGCCCTCAACATAAGCAAAGACAATTTGGCTAGCCTTTTTGCGAACCCAAAAACGGGTTTACAAGTTGACCCAAAAAAATCCAAACTATCGATTAAATGGTGCACAAATGATGCCATATATGCAAACTTTTGGGATCATTGGTGGATGGTCTTTGATATCCCTCCACATGGAAATTTAGACATACGATTTTATTTCCTTAGAAAATTATATGTTGAATTTGTGTTGAAACTTAAAGTGAACTATTGTAGCATGAAGCCCAACATGGGCGTAGGACTAGGAGCTCCTCAGGATAGACCCTCTTCCCAGTAGAAGAAAGCTGGCACTTTTGTCCCCCCACCTGATATCTTCCCTCCTCCTCGACTATAGCATCCAGATATTATGATAGAGGCTAGCTCTTAGACTATCAGAGCCATTCATAGGCTGAGTAGCCTAATGATATCTCAGGCTAGGTCAATCCTGCCTCCTCATGTTGATGATGTTGGTGCCAGTTCATCATCAGCTAGCTCATCACATGTTTGTGTGCCTCACACTTGCATTACGTACAAGAATATTTGCCTGGGTCCCATAGGTGATCTTCCTGAGAATCATGTTGTATTAGATGAGGATACACTAGACACACACGCAGAGGCTATAGACCTTGATGCGAGAGAGGAGGGGACTACAGAGGCATGGAATCCTTTGGTGTCGGTATGTGTATATATATTTTTGTTATGAAATATGTGATTTAAAGTTAATTTTTATAATAGAGTAATTTTAATTTTTAAGCCATATTGACTTTTATATGTATGTGATCTTCATTCACGTTTAGTTGATGACTGAGGAGGAGCTCAGACAGATTGATGATGCCACACTCTTGACCATTTCATCTGGCCTTGAGACATCTACGGTACATTATGTTTTGTTCGTATTTTTTTTCTATTTGATATTGTAGCATATATGGTTGCTAATCTTTCTTTTATCTTGCAGGTAGTACCTGTCCCAGAGGGACAAGGTGCAGAGGGTGAGCCAACACGCACTGACAAAAGAAAGGTAATTAGGCACTTTGTATTTGATTAAATATCGATGTATTCTTGTAAAATGTTTGTGGTAATCCCATTTAATTACATTCTTTATTGTATATAGGGTGTCGCTACTGGTGATGAGCCTATACAAATTTTGCATCGTAGACCATCAGGGATTATCATTCACACTGAGAGTCCCATTGTATGTATAAGTATCATTTATTTTTTATCATCCTTATCTTCATAAATAAATTTAAAACTAATTTCTGTGATATTAACAACTACTATTTTGTATCTCATAGGAGACTCCTAGTGTACATGAGGTCCAATGGGACAGTTATGTAGATTTGATGATGCGACCACTCACTCCTGAGGAGAAGCCTACAATAGTAAGTTATAGTTTGAATTCATGATTAAATATGTTATAAATTTAGCATGCTATGAATTATAATGTTATAGTTTAAATTGTAGATTCATCTGACAAAGGTATTTGAACATATACAACCCACAATCAGAGAGGTACCAGCATTGTCGAGGGCATACAAGAGGAGTCTTGACTAGTGTAGGAGGTCAACGAGAGAGGTATTTATTATAAAATTTTGATAGTATTAATCTCCATTACAAAAAAGATCATTATGCATTTGAGTAATTCAATGTTAGATATGTAGAATCATATAAATTTAGTAGTCTAACTTTAGGTTTTCCTTTTTGGTTTATGTAGGAGGCATCAGATCCACCTATTGTAGCAAAGAGGCTGCATTTTGATCATCCACCAGTACCCTAGGATAGTATAGTTTTCATAGGATGCATCATGAGACATTTTGAGATGGCATATGCCACATTGTATACAGAAACATTGATATTATACACATTCTGATGGCATGATTAGCCACATTTTGTATATGGATCTATGTATTTTGATATATATTTGAGTACTTTGTCTATGGATAAATGATCTTTGATATATATTTGTGTAAAATTTTGTCTATGGATATATGTATTTTTATATATATTTTTGTCATTTATGTGCACAATGATATACATATTAATTTAGTATCTAGTATTGTTCAATTTATCGTGGATCATGTGTCATGCCCTAAATTTTACTAGTAAAAACACAACAATTTTTTTTTTTTTTGTTTGCTTATGAAGTTGCATAAGAAATTACATATTTTAAAACAAGGTTATCATTGAATAGGAGTTCAAGACTCATGTGGATAGTGTCATCCGGTTGTAACATTTTAGTCACAGGTGGTTTTCAAATAGATTGGATGATAGTCTAGTTCAAGTTAGCGTCACGAGTCAAAAGAGAAAGTTCAAGATAAAACACTCATAAATTAGTGAGGTAATTCATATCCTAACAAGCCTCTAATACTAATATTCTATTAGGGTCTGTCAGTTGTATCATATGGACTAGGTTGTGATTCTAGCATGTAAGGGAAGGGGATCAAAATTACTTATTATCCTCATTACCAATTTATGCACATTCATTAATCATTACAATATATATTAATGTGACAATTACTATATGGTGTAGAAGTGTAGTCTATCTTAATCGATTAAACATATGTATCTAGAGAATTTAGATTTAGTACTCATCACATGAGCACCCTTAGTCAAATAAGAAAATGTGCACTTATCTACCACACTATATCGGATCTAACCATTGGAAATTAGAAAAGATATTCCCCAAAGGTAGCTTCGAAGTCTACATGATGGAGAAGGGGCCACTTGTATTAATAGTATCCATCATTCAACACATATTATACACAACTTATGGAATAAACAATTTGTTTTATGTGCCAAACGTGTATCATGTGCTTGCATCCATATCTTACTGGTTACATGTCCTCTTGAAGATTAGACCAATATTGAGTCATTTTCTCCCTCTTTACTCTATTTAGTCATCCTTATGCATTCTGTCAACATTGCTTGCTCACCAAACTAGCACTCACTACAGTTTCCTAAACACAAAAATTACCATTTCAATACATAAATTAAACTCACTCTAACAAAAGACAATTACTAACTATCTAGTTCATCAACTACTAACTAATATAGCTACATTGCCATGCTTTTACATTTACTATTTTAAATACTATAATTACTATACTATTACATTTACTTTTTACATTATTGCATCTAATTATTCATCGTAAGCTCACTTTCTCACTATCAATATTATTATTATCAAAGCATGTTAAGATTCAAAGTAGTTTCATAGTACGAATTAGTAAGCACATAAAATGAGGAACTCTTAGTAAGTCTAAGGGACAATTCAAAGTACTTAACTCAATAATAATTCACGATCAGTATTTAAACACATCCTACTACACCATCGTATTGAGTGTGTCAATTTAAATTTGTTAGATGAATTGTTTATTCAAGGATTAGGTGCAAGCATATAAATAAGGTTTGTATATAACATACCTTGTCGTTCTAACATATATGTATTCGTCATTTCATGCAACTAACATAGTAAAATGTGGTGTACATGAATCATATTATCATTAATTATACATAGGGTACATGAGCTGACGAGCTACCTCTAATGACATGCCTATTGACCCTTATTACATACTAGCTAACTAATTCTTTATTCCTACACTACATTTTCAAATTGGTATATATACTCTATCGACTTTGATATTCTACTAATATCTTCAATTGAATCTACAACATTCATTATCTAACTAACATTCCCTCAAGCCAAATATAAAATTCACTTGACATTAAATCCAACATCTACATAGGTTTGTCATGCATTCAATTCTATCTAGTAACTCTTATCTATCAATGTGCTTTATTAACTAGATAAAACTAGATTTGAGTTATTATTTTAATCCACCATTCATCCTTATCCTTGATTCTCCAATCCCATCATCCTAACAATTTACTTCATATAACCCTATTATATCTACATCCAACTATCCTAATTTATAGTCTTAACACTAATTTAATTAAACCCTTTGTACTTAACATCATGTTCAATTATATATGCATTCTTGTAAACTTATTTATTTCATTTAATTTATTTTCCTATATTGAGCTTTTCCATTACCATATGGTTTAATTGTTACATTTTTCTAAATGATCCCCTTGATATAAACATTACCCTTAAACTAAGCTCAAATACACTAAGTGTCATTATCCTCTATTCAAGACTTGAAATGATTAAATAATTATCTGATAAAAATAAAAACAAATCTAAAGGGTGAATCTCCTATCTATCTTAAATCCTCATCATTCCCTAACTCTTACCAAGGCCACATTTCTTCCTACACGTGGTCCCCACAAGGTCCCACATGGGTCATGTGTAGAATTTAGACTAATCCAAGCCCGAGGACATCTTTTCCCCATCCCTCCAATCAAGAATCCTAATGTGAACAAGTCATATGAAATGTCAACTTGACATTCTCCTAAGTTCAAATCCCTTGGGATTGCTATCCCACTCCCCCTTAATTTCAAGTCGACTAACTATGCTTGGGAACACGTGACCATTGGTGCAAGAAATTTCAAGTCGACTACCTATGCTTGGGAACACGTGACCACTGCTACAAGGAGGGGACAACTAGTGCATAAGATAAGGATGTGAAAGAAACCCTTTCTCCTATGCACTCAAGTATATTATTGGGGATGAAACCCATTTTCAAGGAGGTAAGCTCAAGGATAAAAGTTTTGACATGGCATGTTAGAATGAATGTCAGATTTAACAATATGCCTTGGGGAGTGGAGAATTTTTTTTGAATTATGATGGCTTAGGAAATGTTTGGGGCTACTCTAGAAGGGCGGTCAAAATCAATCTTGGCTTTTATTTTATTTTTGAGTTAAATATTTAAATTTTTCATATTCTCTAACATGCACACTAATATGCCTTTATTTATTTAATTACTAATTTATTATTTGAGTGTTGGATGTGACTTAGAGGTCACAAGATTGTAATGTGTACCATTCTATCACTTAGGAAATATATTAGTCTAGGACACTCATGAGTCTCTATATGCTATTATTATTATTATTATTGGATAGCAGTCTAGAATCTGGGAATATTCTTTAATATTTTATTGCTTTGTATTAAGGAAGGGATTTATTTGCCTTTACCATACATTTTTCTAGAGAGTAAAATGCATGCCTACAGCAATGTATCTCATAGATTTTATTATGTCTTCTCTTACAACAAACTTCATTTTTTTATATCATGAAATTAATTTGATGATTTCCTTGCTTGGAATTGCATTAAGCTTGGTAATTAAAATCAAATTTATCCATGCATGTGATATGAACATAAAATTTTCCTTCCAAATTATTGAGTGCACAACAAGATTTTAAGCAATCTACTAAGTTTTAAATTTATACAATCAATGGTATCACATAACATCTATGGATTGTTATTATCAACTAGTCATTTACAATACCACAGGGAGAAAACTTTCTTTCACATTTTCAAATGATAACAATGATATTAAAGAAAATATGTGACTCATACCAATGCTTTCATAACAATATAAACTCCAAATGAAACATGCATATACAACCTTATCAATTATTTTGTCTACACGTACATTAGGTAACAATGATACAATCTCCTTCCATCACAATGGGGCAACATAAAGGACTTTTCAAAATCATAAGGAACATGAACATTGAAACATATGGACAATGAGTAGCATGAACATTGTCCAACATGATCGTTGAGAACATGAACAAGCTAGTGAATCCTCCTTCACAAATGAGGGCACAATGTCAAGTTTTCTCATCCAACATCAATTTGCAAGATGATCATTCCATGTCATTTCCATTTCTCCCTTGGACACAAATTTTCATATGCAACACAACAAAATAACAAGGACCATGGGTGCTTTCCACCCAACCATAGGCCTCAAAGAGACCACCCCCGTGCTAGGGAACAAGGATCAAACTAGGATACACATACAATCTTTCAATGCATAAACATTACATTTCAAACTTGAAAAATTTCCCCCCAAGGCTATTTCACAATGGCTTCACAGATGGAACCATAAACATAGGATGAAGGTGTGTTCTAAAATGGAGACTTTCCATACCAAACCATATCTGCAATAAACAATTTTCATGCCCTCTCGGGGCTATCATAATTCAGAAAATTTCATGCCCTCTCAGGGCTATGATAAATCAATAATTTAATGCCCTCTCGGGGCCTCCATATTTCCTCCTCCAAACCCACTACCATCAGTTGTAACTCCTCAAACTTCCTTTCTACACCATACTTTCCTTATCACCCCTAGCAAGATATGAATTGTTATGGTATACAATGGAGCCCATACTCCAAGGTTCTCAATACATTTTTCAAACCCAACTTAAGCCTTTCACCCTAGACTTCTCTTCCCTTCCCACAAGGGTGAGTGTAAGTCCCACGCCCATAAAAACACTCAAGCACAAAACAAGAAAAAAAAACCAAGTAGAAATAAAACAAGAAATTTTCAAGAGCACATCACATTTTCACAACACAATATCAACACCCATAATACAAAAAGGAAATAGAGGAAATCCAAACCTCATACTCACAATACTCCACACAATACAACAAGATTCACAATGGTGTCACACTAATCTAAATGAAATGAACACCATTCAAGCACTCACATGAATGCTATTCCACAATGCAATGCAATGCATACTCCATTGATAAACTCCACACTTGCATATTTTCTTAACCATGCTAAAAGAAAGAAATGGAAAAGAAGCAAGTTTGAGATACCAACCCTTCTCCAAGCTAGGGTAAGGATAGTTGTAGTAGAGCTCCCCTTATCTCCCTCCAAAACCTAATTGTCTCTAAAATTAGAGAGTGGGTAGACACCCCACTAGTTTGGCCAAGACCCTCAAATAAAACCTTCCCACTAACATATTTTAGCAAAATCACTAAGGCACTACTTCTTGCAAACTTGTCTCCTCTAATGGTTCATTGATAGCCCTCATGAGCTCTAAGTTATGACCCTCGAAAGATTGACCTCAAAATTCACTTAGAGCACCTTGGAGACTCCTCGGTACGGGGTGGCCGCAAATGATGAATGGTCTTCGTGGCCAAAACAAGGGTGTGACTAGGGTTCACCTGCCCATCCAGAGCTAATGGCACTGACGATTCGATGCCAAGATCAGCAGTTTCAAAGTTACACTGTTGTGCACCTATGAACTGAGGTACACTATGAGTTTTGGCATCAAGTGAGATTGTTGTGCCGAATCCAAACGGAATGTAATCTCTCAAAAATGAGATAGGTTATTTTAGGCCTCAGTATCACCATCATGTAGCATTTGATAGTTCATCGATAGCCCTCATGAGCTTTGAGTTCTGACCCTTGAAAGATCGACCTCGAAATGCACTTAGAGCACCTTGGAGACTCCTTGATACGGGGTGGCCACAAATGATGGATGGTTTCCATGGCTGGAACAAGGGTGTGACTAGGGTTCACCTACCCATCCAGAGCTAATGGCACTGATGATTCGGTGCCAAGATCAGTGGTTTCAAAGTTACGCTATGGTGTAGCTATGAACTGAGGCACACTACGAGTTTTGGCATCAAGCAAGATCGCTATGCTTTAGGCCTCAATATCATCATCTTGTAGAATTTGACAGTTCATTGATGGCGCTCACGAGCTTCGAGTTATGACCCTCGAAAGAATGACCTTGAAATGCACTTAGAGCACCTTGGAGACTCCTTGGTATGGGGTGGCCACAAATGATGGATGGTCTCAGTGGACAGAACAAGGGTGTGACTAGGATTCACCCACCCATCCAGAGTTAATGGAGTTGATGATTCGATGCCAAGATCAACAATTTCAAAGTTATGTTGTGGTGCACCTATGAACTAAAGCACACTATGAGTTTTGGCATCAAGCAAGATCGCTGTGCCCAATCCAAAGGGAATGTGATCTCTCAAAAATGAGATAGGTTATTTTAGGCCTCAGTATCACCGTCATGTAGCATTTTAAAACTCATCAATAGCACTCACGAGCTTCAAGTTATGACATTCAAAAGATCAACCTCGAAATGCACTTAGAGCACCTTGGAGATTCCTCAGTATGAGGTAGCCATGGACAATAGAGGGTCTCCGTGGTTGGAACAAGGGTGTCACTAGGGTTCATCCACCCACTCGAAGCTAATGGCACTGACTTGTAGCCATTAGGACTTAGATTTTGAAAAGTTGTCAAGAAAGGTTGACCCCTTTGACTTGTATCATGAAAGGTTACTTTGTGCCTTGCTTGATTGTTTGAAGACTACTCCATGTGTCACTATCTTTCTTGGAAAAAAAATTGCTTTTGAACATCAAGCTTGCAATATTATGAATTATTGTCAAACTTTATCAACCAAGTCAAAACATCAAGTGCAAATATTTGTTTACATTTTTTGCTAAGGGGAGTTTCATAAATTGACTTTGATTTTCTATGTCTCTAGTGCTTGAACATGCTTAAAATGGCTCTTTGGTCTTAGAGCTATTGGTGTTTTCTAACTTCATGGTCTATGATATGCATACTAAGAATTTCTTTCACTAAATGGTTTCCTTGATCTATTGACTACACTTCTCATGATAACATCTTGCAAACACTTCTAGATAATGAATCCATCACATTGCTAGACAACTCTAGACCTTACGAACCAAAAATCAAACCTCCATGGTGGAGAAATTATCATTATTGCCACTTCCATGGAAAAAAATTTCATAAAACTAAAGATTCCATAGTGTTGAACCATAAAATCCAAGATCTCATTTATGATGGCATTGTTGATACCTCTAATGACTCATGTGTCACAAGATCATGCTAATGAAGCTATGTCAAGTGATGATTTCCTTGACACCTTCACTTCTTATAACACTAATGAACCTTCAAAAGTGTCAAAGCTTTCCAAAATGCCTCCACCAAACAAAGAACCTAATTCTTTCCATATAGACCATGCTAACCTTCACTTGTCTGCAAACCTTTTCCATGCTACTAAGACTAAATATCCTCAACACTCATGCAATACTATGATTACTATGCCCACTTTAGCTAATCTTGCATTATTTCTTTAAGATTCTATCATGCACACCTCACATTTTCCCTTGTCCTCAGAAGGTGCTCCATATCAAGATGACTCGCAAAAAGAAAAAATTATAAATAAAGATCAAGATCAAACACCTTTTCATCTCATTCAAAATTTCACCTTTCTATATCTTGTGTGTTACCCACATGCTACATATTATGAAGATACCATTTCCACTACCTCCATTGAGCTTACTGAAACTTATGGGAAAACTGATCTTTCTATGCTATATAAAGAAACATGTCAAGATCAAAGTGTCTCGTCATGTTCTACTTCTCCATATCCACTTCAAAACTATGCTCAAGATTCAAACACTCCTATCAAAGGTGTTTCTCCCATAAAAGGTACTCATGAGTCTATTGATGACTTTGGTCATGCTACTCACTCTAAAGATGTTGAAATCCCTAGTCACTATCCCTTTGCATTTCCTAATTCTATCCTTCGTCCTTATCCATCTAATCTAAAGTCTTCAAACCTTCTCCTACACTTTCTACTTCTAGCTCTCCTAATGTACCTCAAGATCAACAAGACATTTATCCTAGAAAATAACTGTCCACTTAAGCATCTAAACTAGTCATATCAGCCTTATTCATCCATAAGTCCCAAATCTTTTGGAAGCAATTTGGATGTTTAACACAAGAAATAAAATAATACATTAAAAAATAGATATCATTATGTCTCATCTAATCAACATTTGAATGGACATAACAAAAATATTTTGAAGATACCACAAAGGTTCACTATTCAAAAAGTGAAATCAAAGAAAATATGGGTTCCTAAACCCATTATTGAAGAAATGTGTTATAAAGTATCCAAAGGAAAATCTAAAGCTATATGGATTCACTACTCTCTCTTGAAAGACTTTAATATTGAACATAAATCTAAGTTGATATTCAATATTCCAAAGGCTTCCACTCCATTTTCTTCCAAACATCTTTCACAAAAGCTTACCAATATTCCACTCAATCTTCTTCTAACATTGTCCTACCAGCTCATACATGTAAACCTTGATCTATTTCCTCCATCATTCCTCCATCATTCAAAAACCCTCCAAGGTGTGTGTAAGTGTTGATCTTCCCCACTTTGTCACCTACCCTCATGCAATGTTTTCAAAGCTACACTTACCTACTATCAATACTCATACAATCCTTCCAAGGAATGAACTCTTATCCTAGTATCATCTCACTTCCTTCACCCTATCAACATCATTGACAGTACTTATCTTTCCTATAGGAACACTATCTAACTTGAAAAGAGTTGACCTATTTCTAAAAAATAAAAATAAAATATAAAAGAAGATAAAAAATGTGCCTTGGTGAAAACCATTATTTGTGGCACCTTGGTAGAAAAAGTAAAGAGAAATAAATTCATTCTATGGTGAAAACCACTTCTTGATTCTCTTTGGATAAGTACCAAGATGAAAACTTGGTAAATATGCATCATGTGTAATTCTTCCATCATCCATCTATTCCCTCTTCCTCTTTGATCTTGACAATTTTGAGCTGTCCTTACATATTGGCTATCTTATCCATGAGATTCCCTATTTTACTTTCTCATTCACTCATAGCCTTCATATCCAACTTCATATCATGTCATTATGCATATTCTATCTTGCTTATTGGCTTTAATTGCTTATCCTACATGCTATCTTCTTTCATGGATTTCATGGCTTATCCCAAATGTACTTCATACAACTTTTCAATATGAAAGTCTTTCAAAACATTATACAATATTATGACTCTTTATGCTTTCAAATGCCATGATTGGTTGCAAAATGGAAGAAATCAAGTATTCCAATTGTTCATCCGTACTTTCTAGATTTTTATCATTTGATTAGTTTGATAAAAATAGTTTTACTAATCATAATGTCATCTTTATGTCAAATAAGGAAAAAACCAAATTTGTAATAAGATATCTGCAAGCAATTATCTTTCATATAGTTATAAATGCTCTTAAAATTGTCCTTATAGCCTTGTATCACATGCAAATATGATTTGCAAGAACTTGTTCAATATCTTCCTCATATAATTCCTTACAAAGAACCTACCAAAATACAAAAACCATATACAAAAAAGTACACATTTTACATCATAATACATCATAAATTTTAGAAATTCTCCCCAATACCACCCCCCTCCAACTCTTCATGATGTACCTACATTCCAATATCATAAAAAAATTAGTAACTTATTGTATTAAACAAGATAATCATCAATTCATTAAATCATTATGAAGAAAATAACATAAGAAATATATATACCTATTGGGTGTTCATTTTGCACGAGGTCAACAGTAGGAATCCATAATGTAATTCCTCTCTTGAAAAGAAAATCTTTTAAAGGATCCGCTCCAAGGTTCAATGTTTGTCTTGCGATGTACCAAAATCCGCTCAGTAGAAGATAAATGTGAATGTTCACGAGGAGGCCTTTGCTAGTTCCAAAAACTCTTTTACCTTGGAATCAAGTAAAATCTATTCGCTGTCTCAAAATATCACACCAAAAGAACAATATTTTTTGTATTTTTTGTTTTTCAATGAATGCAACTCTAACAATGCAGCTACTACGAGGTCCTATTCTAACAGTGGGGTTAGCAAAGAAAATAATGAAACTGAAAGAAAATAACATGAAATCAAATAACTTGAAAGTGAAATTCCTAAACGGACATAAACTATAGAACACAACACGCTGTGAGTTAAATCTTTGAAGAAATCGGTAGGAAACCAATGAAAATAGGAGTAGCGCTTCCTAGAATCCACTGATGCAATCGTCAGTGAGAATCTTTAACAAATCAGATGATGTTTCACTCTTCATCAAATTGCAAGGCCACGGAAAGTGCACTCATGCGAGACAAAAAGCTATGTAGACACAATCGGGTGATTTCTTCTCAAGCTTGTTACGTCAACGGAATTCATATATCTGTAGCAAACACCAGAACTAAAAGATCGCACAACCAAAAACAATGCAATAAACCTTTGGCTCAATCAAAATCTCATGAATAAATCCACAAAACAATGACACATTCAGCCACGAATAACTACACTCTGAATGCTAGCACCAAAAGCATAATTTTATTGCATAATAACGGCGGCCTTTTATACATTTTACAATGGTGTATTTATAAGAAATCATCTGCTCAATTTGTGTTGAGAGTGAGAGATATCTTGATGCAATAAAAATGCTTTTAAAACATTAAAACAAACTAAATACATACAAACTGGTAATCTAACTGGTGCTTAGAGGGACTCCATCCATATTTTATTCATTAATTGGATGCATGAGTCCTTTACATGTCAAAAACAATGAAAGCATGAGAGAGAAAGTAGGAGGAAGCCATCAGTCGAAGTAGAAGTGCATGGAGACTCTAAAAATAAAAGTTTTCCCTTCACTTGATGTGTGTCAGAGTTAACTTGCCATCAAAATGCGTTTCTAATGCATGGAAAGTGCTATTTTTGAAACTGGCAGTCAACTATCGGTGCACCTCTGAATTGCGGAGCTACATGAAAATGCAGAGCTGTGGACCTGTGGAGCTGCAGAGCTATAGACCTACAGAGCTATGAAGCTACGGAGCTACAGACCTATGAAGCTGTGGAGCTACACACCTACGGAGCTGCGGACCTCAATTGAGTCAAAAATCTCAAAAAATTTCTAAGTGTCAAAATTGAAATTCTGGCATTTGGGTTTTGTTCATCTTCATCATAAAGATATGTTTGGATACTTCCCCTTGAATTTCTTAATAATCTCAATAATCTTAGAAGCATCAGGAAGATCCAAAGCCTCATACTTATCTTTAACCTTCTATCTGTAGTTGTCCACCTCAATTCGAGTTTCTACAAAATCCCCAAGTTTGGTATCCAACTCTAACAATGCTTCTTTTGTCCTGAAGGCTTGTTTGATGTCTTCATCACTAGATGCTTCCTTTAAAGTCTTTCTGAAGTTTTCTACAACTACCTCAACTGGTAAAAGCTTCTCTTGTTCTTCATTTTCAAAAATATCCAAGCATGCATCACTATATAACTTTTTTGCTTCCAAAATTCACTCTCAAGCTTGGTCCTTGAGCCTATGTATCTCATCATGCAATGTTTCCATCACTTTATTTCCCTCTCCAATCTTTTCTATCCAATCATCTATCACATCTAGCTCTTTGCCAGTATATACATCAATCAGAATGTGGTACCTTTGTCCTTTATGGCCTATAGAATTTGCAAATCCTTGCTCCAAACCCGTACCTCATCCATAATGCTGAAATCCTGCCTCAAAATTGCCATGATCTTATCAACATTGTCTTGTGTAGCATGCAATAGTTTCAGACTTCCTGAAATTATAGTGATACCCCTATCCTCAAGGTTATCTCACCAATCTTGACAAGCTCTCAAGAATGGATTGAGTCGTACACCTTCCCCTTCTTTAAGAATGGTAGTCAAAGTCTCCTTGAGGTGTTTAGAATCAAGAGGACCAATAACTTCAACTAGATATCCTTTCAAGATCTCAACTTGCCTTCGAAGTGCTCTGATTTCAATCTCATTACGTTCCATATGGTTAAAAACCTCTTTGACTCCCATAGTCATCATTTGTCAAGAAGTATGCCATGTAGGTTTCCCTAACATGATATCCTTTACTTCATAGTCCTGAAGGCTGACAGCTTCTTCAACTATACCTTTCGGGGGATGAGCCACTTGTGCAAATAAGTCTTGATTCTGAGTAGTGGTAATGAATGCAAATGGTGTTGCATCCTATAATGGAGAGTCAGGCTTGTTCAAAATCTCTACAATGTCACAAATATCATCCTCTGAAGCAAGGAATTGATGCTTAGCACTCCTCATTATTTCCTTGCGAAACTATCTTGGCATATGTCTTTCTTCAACCTTAGCTCTAGATGATGAAGGGATGTGTTCAACTACTTCCTTCCCTCTGTCACTTTTACTTGGAGTTTCCTGTTGTGAGGGTTCTTCTTCTGTGGTCTTAGTTTCTATAGATCCCATAGTTTGATTCTCAACTTCCTGGGAAGGCTATTGTATACATTCCATTACCTGTGCCTCTTTTGGTGGCTCATTAGTAGTCCTTGGTTCTAGTTCTCCTTGTAATGATGATCTTTTTTTAACATGTTCCTCTGAACTCAGAGGTGGAGGTGTCACTGAAACCTTATCTACCATCATAGCTTGAGGTGAAGATGGGGGCATTGGATGAGGACCTTGTGTCTCAGGTGGCATCTACATCCAATCTTGTTGTTGAGATTCACCTGTAGGAGTATCTCTAATCTTATCTCCAACCAATTCTGTACCCACTGGCATGAAATTAAAATATGGAATGGAGAGAATATCATCACCTAGCTCTCTTTGCTCATTCACCCATCATTTTACTTCATCTTTTGAAGAAGAGATCTCTATCATTTCAGCTTGGGTGGGTGGTGGGGTATTTGTGACATTCTTCTTTCTTTCCAATTCTATGGCTTTGGAAAATCGAGTTCTCCCTTGTAAAGGCACTTATTCTTCCTCCCCATCTGACTCTGTTACATCCTCATCTGATTCATCCTTGAGAATAGTTTCAGGAACAGATGGATTAGGTACTAATCTTTTATGAACTCTCTGCCTCTTGTTCATTCTAACCTTAACCCTCCTTTGCTTCTGTGGAACCATAGGAGAAGCGGGTTCTTCATGCATCGGATGAATGGATGTCTCAAGAATCTCTCCTTCTTCTTGTTGGCTTGAAAAAATAGGAGGTAATGGAAAATCAACCTGGATATGAGAAATTGCAGGGTCTCGGGGGTCTTGTGAAGTAGATTCATGTTGCTGTACAGGGGCTTGTTCTTCAACATGCTCTATCTAGATCCTCTGAGGAGAGGCTCTCTTCCTCTTTTCTTTCTTCTTCTCTGAAGGATGGTAAATCCCACTGGATGATCAAGCTGGTAGACTATTTCTAGCCTGATAGGAGACTAGAGTGCAAAGATAGGAACTGTGACCTTCCTCCCCTTTACCCTTTCTGGGTGAGAATGTGTATGGAATATCACTATGTCTGGAATCGAATCAAGTGGAAAGGGTTTCTTGATCCAACTCTTTGTCATTTTGATGACATGTCTTGCTCGATGATTAATATCATCCCCTTCCTCCCTATCAACTTCTACATTCAAAATGGGCCTCTCACCAACCTTATTTATATTGAATAAGGGATCTAGTAGCTCTTGCAAATCTTGTAGCCTTATCTCATCCAGGATGGTCAAATGGAGAGCCTTCTCTACTAAATATAAAGTCATTCTATAATAGTCCCTAATACGGACATCATATTCATTTGTGGCATTCATCCAATGATCTTCAATGGCATCCTCATGGTAGAACTCTTTTCCTGCCAAATTTTCCACTTTACCAACATTATCGAAGAATGGCCGAGGAGAGATATATTCTTTGAGGGGATAGTTCTCCCATTCCCACTCGAAAGTCGAGATATCCTACTTTCTCTTTACCTAGTATGCTCCTATTACAAATGGCCAATCCCAACAAGGTCTTCGTTGTTTCCTGATCCTCTCATATGCTGACTCGATCTACCAAGAAATTTCTATTAGAACCAATTTGTCACTTGGGTACCTTGGGAGCTTCTTTGGATGAATAGATGCACTGCCAACCTGAATGTATGTGAATGTCCAAAACTAGATAAAATATGCATCGAGAGCTATCATCTGTGCCTTGGCCTCATCATACAATCTTTTTCCATAATCACCTTCAATGAATTGAATGATGGCAAAGATAAAGGCATCATTCACAATTCTGTACTCTTTGCTTTATGGCGAGAGCTTCTTCTTAACCAACTGAGGATAAAATATATATGGCCATGCGTTAGGGTCCTACATACTACCCTTTTTGTACAATCTGGGATAGTCAGTGGCTCTTTCTGCAAGTAGATATACCACATAAGAAGTCATGTAAAACTTCTTCTTGTCATTTACTATCCGCAATTGATCACACACATTCTCGCTAAGTGTGGTGGCCCAATCTAGTGGCATTTTTGCGTGTTTGATAGTTTCAATGAAGTTAACCATGAATGGAGCGAGATGACTTGCTGCAGGAAATCCCATAACTCTGCTCAGAAGAATGATTGAATATCCAATGTCATCCTTCATGTATCCTCATGCCATATCTGCTTTGTTGATTGTCTTTCCCCAAGATGGCTTCTCAATGAAGTATGAGGAATATATGATGTCCATGGCCTCTCGGTGATGATCCTTATGCCACATCTCAGCTACTTCATATGAAAGTCTGATAAACTGATCAACTCTAGGTAAGTGAAAAACTCTCTCGATATTATCAGGTCATAGATCTAAGACCACCTCCCCAGTGACACTCTTTACCACCCTTTCCTCGAGAAAAAAATGTCGAGATAAGGTCAAAATCAATTTAGCTGACTGAACGGTCTCAGGATGTGATGCTACATTTACCAATCTACACTGGATTAAGGTGGATCTCAAAGAAGATCTTTCAGTTGGGTTGTTACAAACCCTTAAAAATTCTCCCAAGTCCGTGTGTCTAAGTTCTATGTCTTTGATCTCAGAGTGTTCATTGTGCAATCGTGACTTAGGGGTTACGCCTTGGAACTTGTACACAACTGGCTTTGCTATTGATCCGGATGTGGATGCCATTTGATTATATTACCTGTACATCACAAAATAAAAACAAATGATTAATCACTAGATACATATAAAACATTAAAAAAAACAAAAAAAATAATATTTTTTCTTTACTTTACTTCCTTTTTTATTTTATATATATATATATATATATATATATATATTACAAAAAATGATTTAACGGAGACTTTCTCCTCCTTCCAATTTTCGAACTATGAGTCTGGGAGTCAAAAGAAAGTAGGGGGTCCCCATTCCTAGTGAGGAATGGGGCATGTGTTGTGGATACCACAACAATACCTAGTCGAGTATTCTAATAGGGTCCTCTCTCTGTTTTAGAGTCTCCAACAGGGCTTCATGATCAGCATTAGCAATAGTAAAAAGTTCTTTTACTTTTGGTCTTCCTTGATGCTTCAATAACTTTACATTTGTTGCTATAATAAGATGCGAATATATGAGAATTACTTTGTGCTTCTGATAGTCTTCGAATGTAGGAATTCCATTCCTTCTAAGCATGTATGTCCGCAACCATGTTGCAACGACAACCACTAAACTGGTAGGATATGTGAATCCATCATCATCTATGATCTGTTGTGCAAGTTTTTATTTACCTCTTACACAACATGCTAACCAATAATCAAATTTCTCATCATTCCCCTTTGGTGCAACCAATGCAAAGACATGTCTTGGCTAAAGTAGATCTGATAGATGGTTATGCTCAAGTGAACTTTCCATGTCATCATTTTTTATAGAGGTTATGATAGAAAATGGAGTAAGATAATGTTGATCCCATGTGTCCACCCACTCACTTGACTCACAGTGATCCCAATCACACTGAAAACAAGTATGACAAAAAAAAGCTAGTTGTCGTGTCCAAATGGTCCATGTACTAGAATCAGAGCTCTGAAATGAATGCATTTTTGATGAGTCTCTCACTGTAGCACAATCTGATCTATCACCTATGGAACCTTCCTCAACCAACCAAAAGAACTTGCGTACCACTAAGTCAAGAGTCCCCCCTTGTGATAATGCAAAACTACACCAATCAACAATGCTACGAGCATCAAGAAGCTCTGTTGTTGAAATCTTCAGTTGCTTCTTAACTAGAGGTCTCTTCACACATGCCCCTGCTCCATCATGTTCCCCTTTTTCATGGTTGGACTCAAAAAAAATCCAAATATGAGGCACCCTCTCTCTACATACATCCTACACAACCAATAAAACATGTGAGCATTCTTGAATTGACTTGTAGAGTTATTTGACCAAATGATATGTCTATCCATAGAAATTGCATGCTCATGTAAGAAATCAAAAAAATTCTCAAAACAATGTTGCACAAACTCGTGAGAGTGAGATCTATCATCACTCATAAAAAATGATACTCTATAATAAACTTTCAATTATCTTTTGCATTATCAGGGGCATGTCTATATGTTATGTGAAAAAAAATTGCAATTTGAATGGAGTTGTAATATTGAGATTGTGTCTCATTTTGAGGTTGCAATTAGTAGTTCTCAGCAAAATCAACAACTCATATAATAGTGCCAATGGGAAAAGTCTCCTTACATGTTCTAAATTGATCCAACCACTGAGACCTGTGACTATGTCTTGCATACTTGTAAAAAAGATTTGCCTTGAAATCTGAAATAAAATTAGCCACACTAATATCTTTTCCAACCAATTCACATCTAGAGCTCTCACTCTCACTCTTCAATGTGTATTTCACCATTTCATATACCCTTTTTTTTAGTATTGTCTTTCCAAGATCTTGTTCGCACCCCTCATGGAAACATGTGTCAAACTTGGATAAGCCATCACATTCTGAACATTTCTCATTTAAGCAAACATTTCTATAAAAGGAACAACCATCAACTCTATGACATAAGAGTTGATCTAGCAAGTCCCTTGATAATTTTGGAAGCCCACTAGCCCCATAATCCTCCAACATTTCTTTAATATGCAAAGTAGAATGGATGGAGTGTAATAGTTCATTGTACATAGAAAACTCAACATGATATTTGCAACAACATGTATTTGAAATTTTGAGTGGCACACAATAAAATGGCTTCAAAGATTCAAAAGCCCTTTGTGATAAATGAAGACTTGGATGACTCTCTCTAAATTGTTTGAAAAACATAGTTTGACTTACCTCCAAATGGTGTTTAGGATGTGGCATGCGGTCTCTGATGCCAATTCTCAACTTTAAGACATCTTTAGCATTAGGTGATACTCGTGAGTTAGAGTGCCAAAACTGTGTAATTTCTTCCTTCACATTGTCAGATAGCTTCTTATCAAAACATGGAAGTCTCCCACCAAATGCCCATGTTTCATTTTGAAGAGGATCATCAATTTTCTCTCATCGACTAAGTGTTCTTCTCAAAGTAGTATGATTTAGATTCAAATCAATAGAAGTTTGTCTCATAGATCTACCCTTTCACAAATGATGACTTATCAAAGAAGTTGTAATAACCCTTCAAACAGCTCTATTATCCTTCTCTCTGCTATTTTTCCCAATGTTATTGAGAGCACTAAAAAGATTCTTCACAATAATGGCATTTCTTTCCAACCTTTTATTGACATGAATCTTCAATTTGGAAAGCATAGGTCTCATCTTTTGCATCTTTAATAAGTGCATGAAAAGCTGACATTGCTCTACCACTATCTTGTTGCCGAAAAACATCTGATATAGTCTTGAAGCCCATAATCGAATGGTTCTTTATGATTTTTTTTGCTTCCAAACTAGTAATAATTGTTTCATCAATTTAAATTATCCATTTTGGTGTTTTAGAACCTTCATGTCGATTATAATTTGGAGATATGTAAGGTTCTTGTGCATTAGGTTCCTGTGCATTATCATCTTCGACATGGTAAATTATGCAATTTGGATTATGACTTGGTGGCATTTCTTCTTCAAAATTTTCATTCTCCAAATTTTCAATTTCGGCATTATCATTTTCAATAGGTACATTTTCATTCCCTAACTATACATATTCATTATCTAACTCTATGATTTCACCTTTGATTAATTCATTGTCAACTTGACTGATATTTAGCATACCTTGTCTTTTTCTTTGGTGTTTCATTTTGTCTCTTTCCCTATATGCCGCAATGTCTTCATTGGATATCTTCCTTTTGCGTTTATCCTTTCGACGACTGTTGCTTCCCATTCAGATGACAAATTCGAAGACCTAAGGTTATATATTTGAAAAATTCTCAATTGGTTGAGCCCCAAAATGTGACTTTTTGCAAAACCCGTGAAAAAGTGATGTTGTTGGGTCTATAGGGACAGGCATATATTGGGAATTGGTGCCAGTAAAATCGGACATCTAATTTTGCAAAGTGAATTTTTGGGAGAAAAACTTGCTATAATTTCTCTCCTTTGCCATAATTATATTAATATTATGAAAACCATTGGAGGGAAACCGACTTTGGTTTATTACTAAGCTAATAGTATAATAGTATTAATATATAATAGTATTAATATTATTACTATAGATATAATAGTGTAAATATTTAGTGTTTATTTATATTATTATTATTATTATGCTACAATATAGTATTAATATATATATTATTATTATAGCTATAATAGTATTATTATTACTATAGATATAATAACATTAATATTTAGTGTTTATTTATATTATTATTATTGTTATCATAAAATAGTATATATATATATATTTTAACCCATATACATATGAACGATTCGAATATGTCCCGAGGAGTCCTAGGAGCCTTACCGATATATGTCATCGTTTAATGAGTAAAAGGGCGTCACAAGTCACCCTATTACCCCCTTTGACCCATATGAATGATCCAAATATGTCTAGGGGTACTAGGACCCCTAGAGACATATGTCGTCATTTGATGGGTCAAATGGGGTCATAGGTTACCCTATGACCCCCTTTGACCCATATGAACGATTCGAATATGTCCTTAGAGGTCCTAAGACCCCTAGAGAGATATGTTGTCATTTAATGGGTCAAAGGGCGTCATAGGTCAACCTATAACCCCTTTTGATCCATATGAATTATTCGAATATGTCCCTATGGGTCCTAGGACCCCTAGGGACATATGTCATCGCTTAATGGGTCAAAGGGGGTCATAAGTCACCCTATGACCCCCTTTGACCCATATGAACGATTCGAATATGTCCCTAGGGGTCCTAGGACCACTAGGGACATATGTCATCGTTTAATGGTTGAAAGGGGGTCATAGGTCACCCTATGACCCCCTTTGACCCATATGGCCCATTTGAATATGTCCCTAGGGGTCCTAGGACTCCTAGAGACATATGTCATCGTTTAATGGGTCATAGGTCACCCTATGACCCCCTTTGACTCATATGAATGATTTGAATATGTTCTTAGGAGCCTTAGGACCCCTAGTGACATATGTCATTATTTAATGGATCACCCCTAAGTCATAGGTTACCCTATGACCCGCTTTGACCCATATTACCCATTCAAATATGTCCCTATGGGTCCTAAGACCCCTAGAGACATGTCATCGTTTAATGGGTCAAAGAGGGTCATAGGTCACCCTATGACCCCATTTGACCCATATGAACGATTCGAATATGTCCCTAGGGTTCCTAGGACCCCTAGGGACATATGTGGTCATTTAATGGGTCAAAGAGAGTCATAGGGCCCTTTGACCCATATTACCCATTCAAATATATCCCTAGGGGTCCTAGGACCCCTAGGGACATATGTCATCGTTTAATGGGTCAAATGGGGTCATAGGTCACCCTATGACCCCCTTTGACCCATATGAATGATTCGAATATGTCCTTAGGGGTCCTAGAACCCCTAAGGACATATGTCATCACTTAATGGGTCAAAGGGGGTCACAAGTCACCCTATGACCCCCTTTGACCCATATGAATAATTTGAATATGTCTGTAGGGTCCTAGGACCCCTAGTGACATATGTCATCGTTTAATGGGTCAAAAAGGGTAATAGGTCACCCTATGATCCCCTTTCACCCATATGCCTCATTCAAATATGTCCCTAGGGGTCCTAGGACCCCTAGGGACATATGTCATCGTTTAATGGGTCAAAGGGGGTCATAGGTCACCCAATGACCCCCTTTGACCTATATGGCCTATTATAATATGTCTCTAGGGAACCCTAGGGACATATGTCATTGTTTAATAGGTCAAAAAGAGTCATAGGTCACCCTATCACCCCCTTTGACCCATACAAACGATTCATATATGTCCTTAGGGGTCCTAGGACCCCTATAGACATATGTCATTGTTTAATGAATCAAAGGGGGTTATAGGGTGACCCTATGACCCCCTTTGACCCATATGAATGATTTGAATATGTCCCTAAGGGTCCTAAGACCCCTAGGGACATATGTTATCCTTTAATGGGTCAACAGAAACCATAGGGTGAATTATGACCCCCTTTGACCCATATGAACAATTTGAATATATCCCTAGGGGTCCTAAGAGCCCTAGGGACATATATCATTATTTTATGGGTCAAAGGAGGTCATAGGCCACTTTATGACAACCTTTGACTCATATTACCCATTTGAATATACCCCTAGGGACATATGCCATCATTAAATGGGTCCAAGGGCCTTTGACCCATATGAATGATTTGAATATGTCTCTAGAGGCCCTAGGACCCCTAGGGACATATGTCATCGTTTAATGGGTCAAAGGGGGCCATAGGTCACCTTATGACCCTCTTTGACCCATATTACCCATTCGAATATATCCCTAGGGGTCCAAGGACCCCTAGAGAAATATGTCATCGTTTCATGGGTCAAAGAGGGTCATAGGTCACCCTATGAACCTCTTTGAGCCATATGAACAATTCGAATATGTCCCTAGGGGTCCTAGGACCCCTAGGGACATATGTCATCATTTAATGGGTCAAAGGGGGTCATAGGTCACCCTATTACCCCCTTTGACCCATATGAATGATTCGAATATGTCCTCAGGGGTTCTAGGACCCCTTGAGACATATGTCATCGTTTAATATATCAAAGGGGGTCATAGGTCACCCTATGACCCCCTTTGACCCATATGAACGATTTGAATATATTCCTAGGGGTTCTAGTACCCCTAGAGAAATGGGTCAAAGGGGGTGATAGCTCACCCTATGACCCCCTTTGACCCATATGAACAATACAAATATGTCTCTAGTGGTTCTAGCACCCCTAGAGACATATGTCATCATTTAATGGGTCGAAGCGGGTCATAGGTCACCTATGACCCCCTTTGACCCATATGAATGATTCGAATATGTCCCTAGGGGTCCTAGGACCCCTAGAGACATATGTCATTGTTTAATGGGTCAAAGGGGGCCATAGGTCAACCTGTGGCCCCCTTTGACCCATATGACCCATTCGAATATGTCCCTAGGGGTCCCAGGACCCCTAGGGACATATGTCATCATTTAATGGGTCAAAGAGGGTCATAGGTCACCCTATGACCCCGTTTGACCCATATTACCCATTTGAATATGTCTCTAGGGGTTTTAGGACCCCTAGAGACATATGTCGTCGTTTAATGGGTCAAAGAGAGTCATAGGTCACCCTATGACCCCCTTTGACCCATGTTACCCATTCGAATATGTCCCTAGGGGTCCTAGGACCACTAGGGACATATTTCATCATTTAATGGGTCAAAGGCACCTATGACCCGCTGTGACTCATATTACCCATTCGAATATGTCCCTAGGGGTCTTAGAACCCCTAGAGACATATGTCATCGTTTAATAGGTCAAAGTGGGTCATAGGTCAACTTATGACCTCCTTTGACCCATATGAACATTTCAAATATATCCTTTGGGGTCCTAAGACCCGTAGTGACATATGTCATCATTTAATGGGTCAAAAGGGGTCATAGGTCACCCTATGATCGCCTTTGACCCATATTAACCATTATAATATGTCCCTAGGGGTCCTAAGACCCCTAGGGACATATGTCATTGTTTAATGCATCAAATGGGGTGAATGGTTCACCTATGACCCCCTTTGACTCATATATATTAATAATATACATATATATTAATAACATACATATTAATATAATAATATATATAATACATATTATATAGTTATATTTAATTTATTACATTATTATATATATATATATATATATATATATTATTATACATATCAATATAATAATATATAATACATATTATATTTAATGAAAATATTATGTTATTATATATATTAATAAAATACATATTAATATAATAATATATAATACGTATTATATATATAAATAAATTACGTTATTATATTTAGTAAAAATAATAATAATATAAATTATATTTATAGATTCTAATAAGATTAACATAATATATTATTATATATTACTAGATTATATCTTATATCTTTACATTACATTATTATATATATATACATATATATATATATATATATATATATATATATATATATATATATATATAAATATGTCTTTACATAGTAATATAAGTGAAATAATTTATAAATCATAAGCTATAATATTTAAATCCAATTTTCCCTCCAAAATGTGTTGGGATTTGAAATTTTTGAACCGCAGCATATCAGATATCTGATTTGGAATCGGACATCCGATTTGGCTTGGTATTTACCAAGCCTACCCAATCAACCCAAAAGACATGTTTGAAGAGGGTTTTAGTGATACTCAGACTTCGGGTAGCCGTCTGACAATGTTATTTTGATCGAAATTGAATAAAACAAAAAAGGTTTTTTAATATCACTCTCTAGATTCCATCAATATAATTTCTATCAAATTTTGAGTTCGATAAGTATTTATTAGTTAATTATCAATGAAGATTATTGTAAAGTGTTGATTGACATACTGATTGAAAAATAGCTATAACTTTCAAACTATATAATATTTTTTAAATAAAAAAGTGGCATCACATTCTATACTTCGCCTAGTATAAAAAAAATAAATTTAAATTTGGTAAAATTTTCTATTAGTTAGGGTGGTCAGACACGAAACTTTTTTTTCTGAAAAAATTTTGGTAGAAAATTCATATTTAATTATTTATTTGCAATAAAAATACCAAAAAATATGCGTCACATCCGAGCATGAGTCTACTTTTCATATCTATAATTATATTAAAAAAATATTATGATTTGATTTTAATTAAGGTGGTCAGACATACACCTACTTTTTATTTTTGCCTTGAAATTTTCTTAGTACTGCATTGAAATTCAAACTTTTGACCAATTAATTATTTTTTTCTCCTGATAAGGCCTAGTAGTTTAGAAACTTCATTCAATTTCCTACAAATTATTTTCTTACAACTTTTTTATATAAAGTCCATAACCACTTCAAAATTATGTGTCAAGTTGACATAAACCTGATTTGCTATTTTTTCACTGCCAATTAAGGCCATAGTTTGGTACACCATGATCCTTCACATACCGTGTGTGTGTGTGTGTGTGTGTGTGTGTACATATATAGAAATATATGTATATACATATATATACATATATATATATACATATATATACATATATATACATATATGTATACATATGTATACATATATGTATATATATGTATACGTATGTACATATATACATATATGTATATATGTATGTCTATATATGTATACATCTATATATACATATATGTATATATGTATACATCTATATATACATATATGTATATATGTATACATATATACATATATATACATATACATACATACATACATACATATATATATATATACATACATATATATATATATATATATATATATATATATATTCTCACTTATAAAAAAATACAATATGATTTCTAGTTACTAGTACATGTAGGGTTAGGTTAAGGTATTTAATTTACTAAATGCTTAGTACAATCATATATAGAGCAAGGGTTAGAGTTAGGATCTTACAATTTGATTTATATGACACTTGGTGTTGTGGTTAGGGTTAATAAGTGGATAAATGTTCCACTAAAATAAGGAACATGGTTAAGGGAAGTAAGAGATTTAGGTTTAGCGTTGGAGTATTTGGAGTACAACTATGGTCAAATTTGGGATAAATGTTATTCAAATTACTCAAATAGTGGAAAATTTTTAATTCATGAAACAGAAATTATAAGTCCCAACACAACTATTTAGATGATGTAAAAAGTGTGAAAGAATATATAAGAATCAATTTTATGGAAATTATTTCTCCATGATGATGTGTGAACATTATATAATGTTGAATTTTTACTAATGCTAATGCAAATTTTATTGTAATGATTAAGAATTGTAATCAATAAATATGACTATCATTAATTACCTCTATTTAGAATTGTGATTTTCTTTCTTAATTAACATATTTAGTAGCGGTATCCATTAAGGAAATGTTTTGTACAACAATAAATTTATTTTTTCTTATTCTCTTATTCATGAAAGTTACATAGAACAATGGGGAAACAAAACTGCCAATACAACTAATTAGAAGTAAAATTCTAAAACCAGAGACAAGGTTGAAATATATCTATAGAAAAAATCTCTATGATGATGTAAATACATGCCATATTCTTCAATGATTGGGATTCTTTTATGACCTTTATTCGAACAATGATTGTAAAAGACTTCTTTCATCATTAAGGTAAACCCATCCACTTTTGTAGATGTGTCACGTAGGAATTTTTAGGCATCTTTCACATGCATTACTTCCATTTCCTCAACATAGTCAATTGAAAATATTGTGTTCTCCACAACTTTAATTATAGTTGTGCATATCTCTTTAATTACTTGTAGGCATTTGTCAAACTCAGTCTCAGAGAAATTATTTGAGGTCATTGAAGTAATCAGGCTAGTATCAAATAATGTTTGAATCTCTATTCAAGGAATCCATAACTCAAATAGTAACCTGCAAACTTATAAGCAAACATCAGCATATAGAAATAATCAAAATAAAAAATTTATTAATAATTAACATAAATTCTTTCAAACGAATAATTTTCAAAATAACATAAATAAAAATCAAAACTATTTCAAATGAAATAGTTAGATTGTAATGTTTGAAATATGGTGACATTGCCTTCCACTTTTCAAACATTACAATTATAAATATTAATAAAAATCTATATATACTATGAAAAGTACTTAAATAAATATTAATCAATAATTGTGCCTATCATGAAGGACATCTATGTAGAGGGACTAGTCTGAAAATGATGGAGAATGTAGGTGATGTGTGAGTTGTGAGCTAGGGCCCACGTGCCCTAGCCTATGGTTCCTAATCATCTCATAGTTGCAGGATGAGATCTTCATGTAGGGGGTGTTGGTGTTTAGGGGTGCGTGGATGGGTTTTGGAGTCCATATTTTCTTTGGCTAAGGGTAAATGCATGTTACTGCATTTTTTGGTGACTGTAAGGCTCTTGGTCAGAGGTTTTTTCGAGTCAAAAACTATGGGCTTCCCGTCCCATCTTTTTTTGGCTGGTGGGTTGTTCAGGTTTCCTTATGGTGAATCGGGGTTTAGTTTTATCTTAGATTTCCTCTAAGGATATGGAGATGGCTGATCCGTCTCCTTCAGCACATGCCAATGGTGAAGATCAACTAAGTAAGCCTATAATGAGAGATGGGGTCTCATCCTCAAAAGGGATGCCTTGAATGAAAAGAGTAAATGGATGTTTGGAAAGATCTGATGAATAACTTGTTTTGGTTATTCAACCTGAGTAGATTTTAGAGGATGTTGAATATTGGCATAATTATTCCATTATTTGAAAAATTTTGGGCCTTCATCTCTCCCTACCTATGTTGGATTCCTAGGCTCGTCGGGTTTGCAATCTCGAAGGTGACATGGAGATTATTTTGGCAATGAATAATTATTTTTTGGTTATCTTCTCATGCATGTTGGTTAGGAATAGGACATTTGAAGGATATCCTTCTTTAACTAGGTGGGGCTTTCATCAAGCCTTGGCATATGGGCTTCAATTCAGTCGAAGAGATCCCCTCATAGGTACCTGTGTGGATTCGCTTACCAAGACTTCATTTGGAGTTTTGGAGGGATGATATTAATCACTCAATTTCATTACTTCTTGGAAAGCCCGTGGGAGCGGCTACACAAACTCAAGATCATAACATAATCTCTTATGATTGTATTTGTGTAGAAGTTGATTTAACTAATCCATTACTAGATTCTATTGAAATACGCATGGGATCCTCTTCTTGTATCTAATACCTGGATTATGAGACCCTCCTTTTTAGATGATGAATTTTTCATGAATATGTTTATTTACTCCACAAATGCCCCAGATTTAAGCCCGCTCCCTTGCATGCTTTCGAACATCATTGTGGGGCATGGTCTTATTCAAGGTTGGAGTTGGAATGATACTCTTCCTTCCTATTCTCACCTTCAGTGTGTGGATGATACTGTGTTGATGGGCATGGCCCGAGTTGCTAAAGCTATAAACTACAAAAGAGCCTTAGACATCTATCTGAAGGCCTTAGGTTAGTGTATTAATGATGAAAAATCTTCCATTTATTTCTTCAATACCCCTTAGCCTATTCAAAATAGGATTGCTAGGATCCTTAGCTTCCAGATTGGTTCTCTTCCCTTGATAGACCATGGGGTCCCTTTGGATTTGGGATCTCAGTATAGAGTGTATTGGCAAGGGATCTTGGATAAGTTCTAAAGTAAAGTCAGTCATTGGACTTACAGGTGGCTTTCTCTTGTTGGGAGAGTGGTTCTTCTAAAGATAGTTGTGCAGTCTCTCCATATTTAAAGGTGTTGTGTGCAAGTTCCCCCTTCCACCTTTGTGAGGGATTTTGATGCTCTTTCTCATCAATCTCTTTCATCTAGCACTCTCTTCTCATCAAAGTGGAGTTTTGTTAAGTGGGAATATGTCTGCAGGGCAAAACATGCTGGGGGCCTTGGTCTTAGGTCTATGGCGCTTATTGTCATGGCCCTAGCTACTAAGTTGTATTAGAGGTGGTGTAACAATTAGCAATCAGATTGGCCCAGGATTATTACTCACAAGCATTTTTTAGGTGTTGATAGCTAATATGTGTCACAACTCACTTTGTGGGGTAGAGGCTCTTGTGTTTAGAATACCCTTAAGAATGGAGCTCAGCTAATTAAGGATGGTCTTTTCTGGATTTGTAATAGAGGTTTAGATGCTCTATTTTGGAAAGATTCTTTGAATGGCTACCTGCCCTTGATTTCTACCTTTCACTAATGCTGGTTGGTTTGAGGTGGAGCATTTTAAGACTGTCTAGCATTTGGGTCAAGTGGAGGTGACTTGCTGGAAAGATTCTCAGGAGTGGCCTGTCGATGGCTCTAATGGGGATTGCACTCTTCTTTCTCATGTGTTGGAGAATAGGTTTTTTTAGTTCCCTCAATGGGGGGTATGTTTTGGCTTGGAGTCCTAGCCCAAAAGGAAATTTCTCTATGGCTCAACGCTATGCTATACTTGAAAGGAACCTACATGGTCGAGCTGAAGTACATTGGTGGAAGAAGGTTTGGAATAAATTTTCTTGGCCCAAATGTAATTTTTTCTTATGGTTGTTGGCTTAGAAGAAATGTCTCCCTTGGGATAATCTTCACAAAAGAGGCTTTCAGGGACCTTATGTTTGCTTCTTATGCATGCACAATGAAGAGTGTACCTCTCATTTGTTTTTTCTTTTCCCTTTTTCAAGAGAAATATTGTATAGATGGTGGAAGGCTTGGAATCATGGTTGCATTCATGCCATTTCTCTTATTAACTTTTGGGAAAGCTTGGGTAGACCTCCAGCAAAGACTTCTTTCTTGCGAATTGCCTAGACAGTGGGGTTGATATTTATTCTATGGAATCTTTGGTTGGAAAGGAACTGCAATTTTTTTTGTGGCTCTAGGATAGATAGCCTTCAGTTGTGGAGGAATATTCTTAGTAGGCTTTAGGAGACTATTGTTGCAAAGTGTGATATGCCTAAAAGTATAGATCATAGTGATCAAACTATTGTGATGAATTTAAACTTGGATGGTAACAATCAGAGATGCACTCTTGGAAAAAGGCCTTTCCATCACAAGCAATGTGTTTGTAGGGATGGGCAATGAACTCCTCCCTTGGCTGGGATCTTGAAGATTAATATAGATGTGTCTTCTTAGGGGAATCCTGGTCATGTTGGTACTGGGGCTATAGGTAGAGGTAATGATGGTGGTGTGGTTTTTCTCTTCTCTATTTACAAGGGTCAACACTCTAATAATTTGATGGAGGCCCTGGCTATTTAGATTGCTATTGAGAGAGGATGCTCTTTAAGCTGGAAAAAGATCATATGTGAGTCCTACTCTTAGATTTTTGTTGATATGCTCAATAACCAGAGTTTGGAGAACGCTAACTCAAAATTAGCCTCTTTGGCAAGAAAAAAATTATTTCTTTGTAGTTCCTTGGATTCTATCTCCTTTCATCATATCTCTCGCAATTGGAGCAGAGTTGTAGATTGTTTTGCGAAGTGGGCTTCAAAGAAAGTGGATAGTTGGGATATTAGCGAAAGGAATGAATTACCTTTTGAATATTGTGGGATTTTTGGTCAGCTGTTATTGGAAGATAGGAACATGTAGTGTTGTTTTGGGCCTCGGTCCCTTGTTCTATAATTTGGATTTGACTGAATAAATTTTTACCCCTTCGTTAAAAAAAAAAGAGTATTTAAATAAAACATATACATAATCTAATTAAATAATGACAAAATATAAACTAAATATATGATTTATTTATTTTAAATTAATCATCAACTTTAATAAAATACAAATTTTATTGATAAGAGGCAAACTTGCCATCCACATTAATGATAAAATTTAATTAAGAAACATAAAAATAAAAATATTTTGAAACATGCAGATATAAAACTATTATGAAACATATAAATCTAAAACATGGAAACCAAAAGTGCTTTGAAATGTGCAAATCTAAAACTAATATGAAACATGCAAATGTAAAACTAAATTGAAACATGCACATTAAAAATGTGCAAATGAAATGTATTATGAAGTATCTAAATCAAATATATTTTGTGTTAAATTGAACTCTAAATCTAAATCAAACATGCAAAGCTAAACTATATGAAACTTATTGAAATTGAAATCTAAATCAAAGGAGAATAGTATAATTAATTTTAAAACTAAATCTACATTTAAATCTAAATACATAACTAAATCTATATCTAAATGCAAAACTAAATTAAAAATTAAGAATTAAAATAGAAATCTCACATGCAAAAAATTACTCCAAAATTTTAATATACTCCTCTTCAAAAGCTCTAATCTACTCCAATAATTTCCACCACTTCCTCCCTGTAAAAACACAAAATCAAAAAGAAATGAGAATTTGTTTCATAACCTATGAGAGACTCCTTATATCCCCCAATAGATGTCTTTTGACATTCCATGAATTTGTTTCAAATTCTTGCACTACCCACACATAAAAAGCACGAATGTGCATGCAAAAATATACTTAACAAAAAGAAAATGTTTTATTTTTAAAAATTTAATGAAATTATTTCAGCCCTATTTTTTTGGGTTCTATTTTTTCAGATCCTATTTTTTGGCCTTATTTTTTGGGTGCTATTTTTTGACCCTTTTTTTTGGGCCTATTATTTTGGCATCCATTTGGCTTCATATTATTTTGCCCAATGTTATTCAGAGAAATTTTTTTATTTTATAATTTAATAATGATAAAATGTATACTAAATATATGATTCATCTACTTTAAATAAATCATTAACTTTAATAAAATAAATATTGTATTAATATGGTGGCATTGTCATCCACATTAATGATAAAATTATACTTTGAAACATGAAAATATAAATACTTTGAAATATGCAAATGTAAAACTATTATGAAACATTCAAATCTAAAACATGCAAAACCAAACTATTTTCCAATTTGCAAATCTAAAACTAATATGAAATATGCAATTCTAAAACTAATTTGGAACATTAACTTTTAAAATATGCAAATGAAAAGTATTATAAAATATATAAATCAAATAGGTTTTGAATGCAAATCGAAATCTAAATCAAACATGCAAGACTAAACTATTAAATGCAAGCCTAATTTTTTTAAAATAGAATTCTAAATCTAAATGAAACTAATTAAAATTGAAATCTAAATCAAAGTAGAATATTATAACTAATTTTGAATCTCAATCTCAATCTACATCTAAATATAAATAAAAAAATAGAAATCTCACCTGCAAAAAAATACTCCAAAACTTCAATCTACTCCTCTTAAAAACTCCAATCTAATCCTCCAATAATCTCCACATCTTTCTTCCTCGAAAAATATAAAATGAAAATGAAATGAGGAACCTTTGTTTTATAACTTGTGAGAGGCTCCTAATATCCCCCAATGTACGTCTATTCACATTCCACGAATCTATTTCAAATTTCCCCACTTCCCACAAAAAAAAAGTTTGTATATGCATGCAAAATTATATTTAACAAACAAATAAATAATATTGAAATTATTTCAGTGCTATTTTTTCTGGTCCTATTTTTTTAGGCGTGTATATTTAGGTCCTATTTTTTCAAGCCCTACTTTTTTTGGGCCTATTATTTCAAGCGTCATTCCGCTTCCTATTATCTCGGCCAACTATTTTATTGAAAATGTTTTTATTTAATTTTATTATTTACTAATTTAGAAATTTCTAATTTGTCTCATTTCTTTTTTATTGACAAGGAATTTTGGCAAATTCTAGTGTTGAGCATTTGTGTTGCCATTGTATAGAACACCTCTTAGCATAATTATAGAAATTAGGAACTTATATGCAACTAATTAGGACATGTGCCTTGAGGGGAATGAATTCAAACATTGTGTCTTAAGGGGATGGAATTAAGACTTGTAACTAATTATATATTAATTTTACTCTTTAATTTAACTTGTCAAGTTTAAATTGTGATTTGTAACTAATTATAGAAATTAGGAACTTATCCAACTAATTAAGACATGTCGCTTGAAGGTAAGAAATTCAAAAACTTGTTTTAAGGGATTGAATTAGGACTAGACATTAGTCATATCTAAATATCACTTGGATTACTTTTATTCTTTCATTTAACTTGATTAGGAATTGTAACTAATTATATTGTACTTTTACTCTTTCATTTAACTTGTCAAGTTTAAATTATGATTTGTAGCTAATTATAGAAATTAGGAATTATGTAACTAATTAGGAATTTAATCATATCTAAATATCACTTGCATATAGAATAAAATTAACCACATATGTATACATCAATTTCATAAAACAATATCATGTAGCATAATCTAACATGTAAAATAATGTGTAATCTAACATAATTCAACATAATCCGACATAATCTAACATAATCTAACATAATCCAACATAATAGAACTTTATCCAACATAATCTAACATGTAAAAGAACATAATCTAACATAATCTAAAATAATCTAAAATAATAGAATATTATCCAACATAGCCTAGTATAATCTAACATATAAAAGAATATAATTTAACATAATCCAACATAATCTTTAAACATAATCTAACATAATCTAACATAATCCAGTATAATAGAACATTATCCAACATAATCTAACATGTAAAAGGAATGTTTAGAGAATGTATATCTGTAGGTCAATCATCAAACATGTATGAACTTCAATGTAAACATGTGTCAAAAATCATTCTCGTGTCTACAATATATGTATCAATCATCAAAAAAATAAAAAAATCATGTATAATGTAGATCTCAAAAGACAATATCGAATATAAATAGCATGCATGTACACATCCAGGTATCTATCTAGAATCTATGAATGTCTCTCTAGATGAAAGTCTAGATAAAATAATGTATGATATAAAAAAACTATAGATCGTCAATTACAAGACTATCATCATGACATCTCCTCACAGTGTGGTCTGAAAAATGACTATCAAAATGTTCACTAGGATGCGTTGACCCCTATATATATTCAAGAGAATGTGATATCAATGTACATAATTTTATTAAATTGAATCTCTTTTAAATGTACAAATTGCATGCAATTTATATATTACATTTAAAACTCACATGCCACTACTAACATTATCAAATGAGTCTCGATGACATACACAATCTGGCATCAAAGTTGGAGTGAAAAGAGGCATGTCCCCATACAATACATACATACATGTGTAAAAAATCAAATTAAAAATATATAATTACAAAGGCACGATATGTATATGATATACGTGCATAAATTATTAGTTTCAAACAATTGAAATTTTAGCATGAACAAAAAACTATAGATTTACCTATATAGATGCTAGCATCTGATAATACTTAGACTACCTACCATCGGTCGTGTCTACAAATATATCCATTTTTTTGGGCCTCATCTAGCTCCATCTTTGCATCTACACTAGTATGAATGGTGATAGGAAGAAGTCCTAATAATGATGAGCCAAGTGGACTGACTAAATGAGATGGCGTAGAAGTAGAATCATCAAATGTCAAAAAGTCCATCCATCTCATGGCCAACAAGCTAAAGTCAACATTATCAAGGCCCACATCTAAACTCTGACCATGCCCTACATTGGTTGAAGGACCTGTACTAGTATGTATACGTCTCTCTAAAGTAAAAGAGTGTTTAGTAGGTGGATGATGATGTGTACTACCACCATGACCACTACCTGATAGATCAGGGGAATGTGGCGAAGCATGTGTCCCAATACTACCATGAACACGATGGTGAACATCTAATATGGGTATGCCAAGATGCTTTGATATGAATCTATATAAATAGATCATCAACAAGACTAGCCATCATATCTTATGCCAACACTCTAGTGAGACCCTCTAAGATAGTCAATAAAGGGATGCCTGCTACACTATACAAGTCTCCTGAAGATGAAGCACTAGATTCAAATCTAGAATGCCAATGAGAGATCAAATATTGGCCAACCTTGTCACTCAAAATAGATTTGACAGCTGTAGCAATCTGTCCAACTCCTTGAATCACCTGTCAGCATGGCCTCATCAGCTAATGAACCTAATATAGGGAAAATAGAAGGTGTCCTCTCTCTAACCGACCTATGTGTCTATGGTGGATGAACCCTTTGCCTATCAACTAGTCTATCATGCCCCTATCCTAAATGCGATGATAAATTAGTGTACTTCACTACCCTTCCTAATGAAACCTAAACATAAAGTTGTCGCACAAAATAAAGTTGAATTTGGTAGTTATCTGGATAATAACCATGAGAAGTGAAGAAACGTGGGTATATAAGTGAAGCCATTTGTGGATCTATACACTTAAAGGAAGAATACCCCTTCACATAATTTTGTGGAACATTATGTGGGAAATATTCCCTCTTTAGTGTCTCTTTGGGCACTAAGTCGTATACCTATTGTAGTGAAAGACCTAAAGATACCTTTTGTCTCTTACTGTCAAGGACAACCTATATTGTATGTCTAGAATATGGAGTAGCACCATGAATATCATATCTAATATATGTAGGGCTACATAAGATGCTTTGACATCTACTACTATCTACACTAGAGCATGCAGCACTAGCCAGGGATTCATGAAGTTTGTGAATCTCTTGGTTAGTTGATCATAGTGCACATGGGATGGGATGGGTTGTTGATCTAGGGGAATAGGTCATTGTTGGGGGAGACAAGTTGCTGCTCGAGGGGATAGGCTACTACTGCTTGAGGGTATCGAAGGTTGCTACTTAGGGAGGATAGGAGGCTGCTTCTTGAGGGGGATCCAAGGTTTTTTCTCAAGGGGGATAGGAGGCTATTAATCTACCATGTGGATGTCAATGTATGTAGTATACATGTGTATAATTTGTAAACTTGAAACTAAAATTAAAATATGACATTTAATGAACTTGAAATTTATTACAATTACATTTAAGAAACTAGAATTTCATAAAGATGAAATCAAACATATAATATGTGTAAACATGAAATGGACATGTACAATACATACTACTTGTGCATTTTACATTCGTAAACATGACATTAAGTAATATGTGTAAGCATGAAACAAAAATAATGTGTACATGTACATAGAATTTTTTAATCATGAAACAAACATAACATACATGCGTACACGTGTGTTTTACTTCCTAAAAGTTTGAAATTATAATGTTGTGTGTGTGCATATATGAACTCTAATAAAAGCCTAATTTGAACTCCACGAAAAGTGTAATCAAAACCCTAACCTTAGAAGCTTAATTTTAGTCCAAATGTAATTCTAATCCTAACCTAAAAATTTAATCTAGAACCTTGGCCATTATTTTAATTCTTCATCAATTTATATCATATGTGCATGTGACAACATAAATTTTTTGATTAAGTCTATAGAGTATAGATCACATGGACGGACTACTTGACCCATAACAAGGTTAGATATAGAACTAGATTGAATAATAAATTAAGGGGTCCTAATATAAAATGTCTTAAACTTGGGTCAGTGTTTAAGATATGGTCATACATAAAGCCTAGAGCTTACAGAATCTATAATCTAATGTAGTCAAATTTCTATATATACACATGAAAATATAGTTCAAGCTTAATCTTAAAATGATGGCTTAAGGGTCAAGAAAATCAAAATTTCTATATAGATATTGTTGGCATTAAGTCATGTTTGTTATTAGTGACAATACTTATTCAAATTTTGTATGGTTACCAAGCTCTAAGATCAGTCTTCAGTCTTTTCCATGTAACTCAGTGGTTACCAAGTTTCACAATTCCTACCAAGCATTCCAATGGTTACCAAGTGAATTTAGGCAAAGTGAAGTCTAGTAGTTCAGACCAAGTAGTTCAATTCTTACCATGCAATTTAGTGGTTACCAAGGTTCATAGTGTCTACTAAGTCATTAGTTCTTGTGAAGCAAAGTTAGTGTTAACCAAGTGATGAGATGAGTAGTGTTTATCGAGTGTAGGCATGGTAAACATGGAATTCAGTTTCTACTGAGTCACTAGTGTATAGAGAGCTTGAAACTACATTGAAATGATTAGTATGGATCGAGCCTCTACTTCTATCAAGTGTATGATGATGCCGAGTAATGACAATGGACATCGTGTATCAAAAATTCACCAAGTCAATTTTTAGATCCTGAATTTCTACATTTGGGTTGACTCAATAATATTGGTGTTAACTTGTGTATTGGCCAACCTTCTAATTAGAAGAATTGGGTTGGTATATATGTAATGTATTTTATCATACCCAAGTGTAATAGTTTTGATGTAAGAGCATGCGAAGTGAATTAGCAACAAAGCAAAGTGTATTGCAAGGTCAAATCAGGAGTAGTCAAGTTACATCTATCACATAGAGGTTATAAGTACTTCAAGGATCTTAATGAAAAATTTAGTTGTAAGTCATATCTATTGTCTCATCCTAAAAATTGAATCAACTTCAAATCCTTTATCAGGGTAGACTTAATAGTCTTTTCTTAAATCTCTTTAGTAAGCGCATACTTCATTGTATGTTTGTAAAACCTCTAACAAGGTGGACCTAGTAGTCCTAATTGCTCCTAATAGGGCAGATCATCAGAGGTGATCATTGTAAGCCTTAATAGGCCAAATTTATACTACAATATTGAAGTTTTGTGGGTATCATCCTGACCCTAGTGTTGTGTGGAAAGCTCCAAATGTCAAATTGGTGCCAGCAATCGTAGAAACGCTCAAACTGAATAGAGCTCAGTCACAGATACCACCCAAGGTAATTCTCATAAATGATATTAGAACTTATTTTAATGTGTAGTTTAGGAGATAGGAACCATAGAAATGGATAGTGCCCTAAGTGAACATTGTGTGGATGGAATTCTTAAACCTGATCATAAACACTTCGAAGAAAAAGGCATAACCCATATTCCTCTCCTACCACAAAACTTTCAGATTAAATGGATTAGGTATATCTTAAGTCGAGTTCATAATGGTCAATTGTGGTTAGAGGAGCCAGTTTTGATTACAAAGAAAATGATTCATCACATTATTGGTCTCCCTATGCTTAAAAAAGCCAAAGTCACAAAAACCCTAGGTCAAGATGAGCTACAGAAGAAAACCCTAACTGAGTGGAATGGCAGAGGAATGAAAATTTGCAGTGTATCTAACATAGAGCTCAAATTTAGCATTCATGTGATAGCACATGAGATTTTTAGCTCAAGTCAACTCAATAGTGTGCTGTGTGAAGCAATTGTCCTAGCTTATAAGGTTGTTAAGAAGAACTTGTCATATGGCCTAGTAGATTTGATGTTGAAATAGCTGAACAAGAATATGGAAAGCATCAAAACATCAAAGAATAACTAATGCAAGTTTGGTTCATTGTTGACATGTTTTTTTTTCTATGTTCAAAAGTTTTTCCCATCTAAAGGCACATTTGTATCAAGAAAAGACACACCAGTCTTACATCAAATCAATGAGTTTATAGCTGAAATGGGTGAAAATTTTGATAGCATCCTGGACAATTATTTTAAAACTTCCAAAGAAAAGATGAATAACAGGTTCCAAATACCAAAGAAGTTTGTTGAAGACTATAAGGATGATGTTTGTTTTATGGTTGATAGTGATAGAGTATACATCCAGGCAGTAAGGCCTAAAAAGTTGTTGGTAAAATCTCTTCTTTATGAGGTTAATATTGATGATTCAAAAGAAATAATTAAAGCATCGATTAATGATCCTGTAGATCCAAAGGCACCTCTCTTTGGAATCTATGATGAAGCTAACTCAAGAATAGAACTTCAGATCAAGCTTCTAGAGGTGGTGAATAAAGGAAAGAGGAGCATATCAAAATTGAAAACAAGTGCCCCTCTTATGATTACTGAGGGAAGAGGTGAAGATGTATAGGAATCTGAGAATGAAGAAGAATCTAGAAAGGAAGAATAGCCTAAAAGGAAAAAAGGAAAGATGATTATCACCAAGCCACCGAAGCCCTCCACTGTTGTATTCTTAAGAAGATCTAAGAAGAAAGCAGGAAAGGATAATAGTGATGTTGTCTTCAACCGACCTCCTGCCACATTTAAGAAAAGAGTAAGACAATTAAGAGAAGGTGCTGGAATAAACAACTTCAAAGCACTAAAATATGACACCAAGACTCTAGTAGAACAAAAGGAGGTTGAAGATCTAATCATGGACAAGTTAGGCAGATGGAAATTCGCTCGTGACCAGTTTGCATCTCAAATCCCTATAATTTTGTTGTATAAGGTCAAGGTTAGATGGGAGAACACCATTCAGACTATCAAAGACATTTTTTCTCAAAGACTAAAATAGTTGGTGCCCAACGTGACAGATGTAGAGGTAAATAAAGCATTAAAAGACAATGAGAGCAAAATGACTCTAAAGTTCAATACTTGTCTTCTTTTAATGAAAGATATTCAGTATGTTGTGAAGAATGCTACAAAATTATGGAAAAATCTATTCCATCTTCACAAAACTAGTGAAGATCCTGTTGAGATCAAAGATGATGATGATGATAATGATAAGGATGAAGAAAGTGAAGAAGACAATACTCCTTTTGTCACTATTGATGATGAAGAATATCAAGAATTGATAAAGGCTGATGAAGAAGAACAAGAGAATGAAATTGAAGAGGAAGATAGGCAAGAAGAAGAAGAAAATGATCCAGTTAAGATAGCTGTGGCTGTCATAGCTTCCCTTCCTCACTCTCTAGAAAAAACTACAATATGATCAAGCATGGAGATAGCTTCAACAAGTTTGACTGTGACCACATCAAATACATCAAATGTACAATCACTCTTTTCTCCCTCTTAGCCTAACATATCACTAAAGTAAGTGTCTACCACTTAATCTACCGAGTTGCAACCTTCCTCTTCTTTAGTTCCCAAGTCGGATTCATCAGCAATAAGTATAATTTTGAGTTCTATAGTTTTGGATTCTTCAATTTTGACTACTTCAGTTGTGCATACTTCTATCAGTACTCCACCTGTAAATACTTCAATTTTGGGAAGTTTGGCAAGTTCATCAGTTTTGGATTCTTCAAGTATTCCAATAGGTACTATATAAGTCTTTACTGCTGGCCCTATTGTTTCTGTTTCAAAATCTAAAGCATTAATGTTAGAAGTTGAACCAAAGACACAACTCAAACTTCTAATTAGTGGAAAGGAAATAGAGGACGATATAGATCTGGATAAGGATATTGAGATTTTGAACTTGGATTTTGACAATGCTACTATAGATTAGATGAGATTAGTCAGTAAGCTCCTTGAAAAGAAGGCTAAGCAGAAGCAACTAAGAGAAGAAAGAGATCTAGAGAATTTAGGATTATTGAAAGTGCTAAGAATATTTTGACAGAGGCTATAGATGTTGTTGTATATTCTTCTCAACACATTTTGTTGTAATTAGAAGAGGTAGTTAGTAAATTCAACAAGGATTTTAGTGGCTAGGATAAGCTAATAGAGAAAGTAGAGAAGAAGATTGATAATAAAGTGCTTGAGCACATTGCTCAATAAATAATTATTCAGCAGGTAGAACCTTCTTCAATTTTGTCAAATCTTGAAACGTCTTACACAAATGTAACATCTCAATTTGTCTAAGTTATGTGATGTTATTGAGCATACAAAATAAATAAAGAGAAAATTGAATAAGATTGATGAGGATCTGAAGGCTAGTGCACAAAAGTTACATCTTGACCCCAGTTCGAGCTCTGCATACCACATGAAGATCAAATTCTTATTAGATATGCAGGGAGAGTTGTTTAGAGAGGAAGAAATGATCCAATCTACACTCATAGACATCCAGAACATGATGGATACAATGTAGAAGCACATTGCTTATTCTAAAACTTTGATCCATGACAATAATTTTTCAAGTGTAGCTCATATGATTGAGCTCTCTACAGAAGTCCAAGTTTCTCTTTAACCTGCAAAATTTTGCAAGAAAATTGGGACAGTACCTTAACTCTTATCCTTAAGGTACATTATGAGCTTCTCTCACATTTTGGTATCTCTGTATAAGTAGATTATGTATAAATCTTTGGCATTATTATCAAAAAGGGGGAGAGAGACATGTATTTAAGGAGGAGAGATATTTGTATACACTTAGTATTTTATTATGCCTATTATGATATGTATATTGTATGGGGGAGATATATGAAAAATGTATATACATCAGAATTACAAAGAAAAATTTTAAAAATCTAAAAATTAGTATGCCATACCAAGCCAGAATCACACTATGTTGTATATAAGTTTTGGCTGATAAGTGTTTTTGTCACTAATGCCAAAGGGGGAGATTGTTGGCATTAAGTCATGTTTTTTATTAGTGACAAAACTTATTTAGATTTTGTATGGTTACTGATCTCTTAGATTAGTCTTCAATGTTTGCCATGTAACTTAGTGGTTACCAAGCTTCATAGTTCCTACTAAGCATTCTAGTGGTTACCAAGTGAATTCACATAGAGAAAAGTCCAGTAGTTTAGACAAAGTAGTTAAGTTCTTATGTAGTAGTTAAGCGGTTACCAAGATTCTTCGTGTCTACTTAGTCATCTATTCTTGTGAAGAAAAGTTAGTGTTAACTAAGTGATGAGATGAGTAGTGTTTACCGAGTGTAGGCATAGTAAACATGGAATTTAGTTTCTACTGAGTGAAACAGTATCTACTAAGTCACCAGTGTATATCAAGTTTGAAAATATGTTGAAGTGATTAGTATGGACCAAGCGTCTACTTCTACTAAGTGCATGATGATGCCAAGTAATGACAATGGATGTCGTGTATCATAAATTCACCAAGTTAGTTTTCAGAACTCAAGTTTCTACATTTGGGCCGACTCAGTAATATTGGTATTAACTTGTGTATTAGCCAACCTTGTAATTATAAGAATTGGGTTGGTATATATGTAATGTATTGTATCATACCCAAGTGTAGTAGTTTTGATGTAAGAGCATGCGAAGTGAAATAGTTGCAAAGAAAAGTGTATTGCAAGGTCAAATCAAGAGCAGTCAAGTTACATCTATCACATAGAGGTGATCAGTATTTCAAGGATCTTAATTAGCAATTCAGTTGTATGTCAGATCTACTGTTTTATCCTAATAGGTAAATCAACTTCAAATCCTTTAACAGGGTAGACTTAACAATCTTTTCTTAAATCTCTTTACCAACTACATACTTCATTATATGTTTGTAAAACCTCTAACAAGGTGGACCTAATAGTCCTAATTGCTCCTAATAGGGTAGATCATCAAAAGTGATCATTGTAAGCCTTAACAGGCCCAATTTATACTGTAGTAGTGAAGTTTTGTGGTATCATCCCCATCCCAATTTTACTTTCTGTTTGGAAGGTTTTTGGGTCACCAAATATTGTGTTCAAACTATTTTATGCTTTTATTTTATCATGCATGCAGTAAATTAGATCTATTGATGATAATTGGATTATGTTATCAAGTGTTGAATTTGTCAAAATTTATGAGGTTACTAATTCACCCCTCCCCTCTCAGTAACCTAGCTATTCTTGAATATTTTCAACACATATATATCACATGAATTTCTAAATTACAAACAAATGTTATGGTCTCTAGAGTCTAAATATATGCATACATTTAAAGGGCTAATAGTTTGGACCTAGGTTCATGTGATTCATTAATATGGTTTACTAATACAATGTTCTTTAAGGGGTTTTTAGTTATGTGCAAGTTATTTATATAAATTAGAGAACTTTATATATTTAACTTTCTATGTTTAGTTTACATTAATTTAGAGTTATCATTTAATGTTATTAGTTTAAGTCAAGTGTAATTTGGGTGAAGTACTTGAAAACAAATTGTGTACATTTTAATTTAATCACTAATACATGCTAATTTACATGTTATTTATATATGTACAAATTAAAAACTAATACAAGTTAATTTAAACACACACACATATGAACTTAAATTTGAATATTACGAGTTGACGTGTGTACATTAAAATTTAAATATATGCATATATGCACAATATATATGCACACACACACATATAGATATAGATACATATGTATATATACATATCCATATATACAAACATGATATGTATATAATATATATATTTGTACACACACACATATTTATGTATAAATACATATATAGATGTGTATATACATGATATATGTATATATATATATATATATATATATATATATATATATATATATATATATATATATATATATATATATATATATATATATATATATATTAACATGCATACATGATATATACATACATACATCATATATATATACATACAAAAAAACATATAAAATGAAACTAAAATCATATAAAATGGGTAAAAAATCAAAATTTCATACCTTTTTTGAAGTCTAATAGTTTTAGATGACTCTACTTGTGCACTTCCAATCAAAACTGTAGCTCCATTGTTGAAAATGACATGTGGTGTTGCATTGACCTATTTGACCTTCCAATTTTTTTTAAAAAAATTGATCAAAACTTTATTAAGAAGTTTCGATTGAAACTAGCAAGCTCAAGACTGGGAATAACAAACCCCGTATAGGCTTTGTAGTTTTGATAGAAACTACCTAGATAGTTTTGATCAAAACTATGTAGGTAGTTTCTATCAAAACTATGTGGCACCCGAAGTTCCTATCGAAACATGATACATAGTTTGTTTCAATAGAAACTAAGTAGTTTCTATCAAAAAATTTATAACACTTTCTACTGAAAGTATGAAAATGAATTTGGTTGTTGCATAATTTTGGAGGAATTTCTTCCTCCAAAAAAGTGTAACCCACTATTATGGGTTCACCCACTCACTTTCCATCATCACTTGAGTTGATGATGGGGTTTCGTTAACATCTTCCCATTTTATTATTCTCATGATGTTGTGGCCAAATTTTTTCAAATCATCTGCCACTCCATTTCCTTCACAGTAGACATCGACCTCTTGACACCCCTCCATCAATGTGTAGACTTCTTCTATTATCTTGTTGATCTTCCAACTACATCAACCCTCTCCTTTCAATTCTTTGATAATCAACATCAAATACCCTTTGATCACCAATCTATTAACTCCTCTTGTCATGAAATTCTCATTCCCCAAAGTAGGGCCAAAGGATCAGCTTTGTTGTTTGATCCACCTCCACAGTTCCTAGTATAGGTGACCACAATCTTTCCAATAATATTCCAGAAGACACCCCCAACCACTATGCTACCAACCATGGTCAATCCCATCAAGATTAAGTTTTATCCATGCTTCAATATGAGGGTGAAGAGATTTTTTGTGCGTGGCCATAGCTTTGGAGTTATCAAAATTTTCCACAATTAGGCTTAAGTCCCAAGCAAATGCCCACTTCATATCTTGTTTTCTTGGGGTATTCTATACGGGGTGTTTCCATCGCTAGATCCCACTACATTAATTTAAGAGACTTTTAAATGTTGAATTACTACTGAAATGGGAGTGGCTTTGTCCTGAAATTTCTCTCCTTCCAAATTTTCTCAGAGACATATGGGGGAATTATTCTCCATAAGGTTTTCAGATATGAGTGATTAGAGGGCCCATCCTAGTGAACAAATTGATGTAAGTTCTCATTAACACACCATTGGATCTCCCATAGTGCAAGGAACCCCCCCAGACTTCAGACCCAAAAGAGTAATGAATGAGGAGGTGTGGGATAGATTTTGCTTCTCTGTAGCATAACACATGGGATTTAGCTATCTGCAACCCTCTTTTTTGAAGATAATCAATTGTGAGAATTTTCCTGTGTAGGGCCATCCATAAGAAGAAATTTATCTTTGGTAGTATCCATGGGTGCCAGACTCTCCTCCAACCCCCTAGGGCCACATCTCCCCCGATATAACAAAGATGAGAAGATTTTACCATGAACTTTCCTGAGGGGTTAAGTCTCCAAACCAAGGAGTCACTAATTGGGCTGGAAGGGATTTGATAACTCTAGAGTAGTTTCTAGAGCTCCAGAATGAGCCTCGTCCCAACATTCTCTGGATTTTTTTCAATTGTTAAATAGATTCTAATGATAAAGTTGAGTAATTCACTATTTAGTTTTAATTTTTATTTTATTTAAATATTTTCTATATGACATAAATATTAAAACTTTTTTAGTTATCTATAATACTATATAACTCTATCTCTTTTACCTCTCCTTTCATACGTGATCTCCTTTATTTTCATTTATATCTAAAAATTTCTACTATCCTTTCTTTCTAACTATTGAAATGAATTTTGATGCATTGTGTCTCTTGTGAGTCACTGTTGTTGAGGTAGGAGACTAAAGTTTTCAGTAGCATTTTGAGCATTAGTTTGATTCTTTAAAATAACACTACATAAATTTTATTATCATAATATATAGTCTTGGACACATTTTGAAATTAAATTGATGTCAAAATTTAATATTCTTATTTTCTTATTGGCTACTACATTTTTCTTGGTATTCTTTTTCATTTTACATCCAAACATTAAAAAGAAAATCCTGTGTAACACTCCATGTGTCGAGCCTATGTTGTAACAATTAGATGTCTTGCTATTTATTTCTCTCTTGTTGATGATTTCTATACTACCTATAAATGTATATACATTATTTAATCCTATATTTGTTTATATATTTTTGTTATTACTTTTATTATAGCTCATCTTACAAATTGGATGGGCATAAATTATAACTAAAAGGTTGTTCTACAAGGTTTTTCATGATGTATATTCAACAAAAATTGGAATGCCTAAATGAAACATGTAGAAAAATTCAATTACATCATATTACTAGAAGTCTAGTTTCAAAAACATAACATATACTACATAGTGTAATGTCATATTAACCATTATGTTTTTATATTATTTTTAATGTATGAAAAACTAATTTGATATTTTGAAGAGAGTTAAGAAATGCATCATTTGGACCTATTTTAACCATGTGAAAGAAGTCATTCTCTATATATCCCTTCATCATTTTCCAAATTTGATGGAAAATCTCAACCAACAAGCATAAATGTAAAGAACAATAAAATTATATATTATGATTTCTATAATATTTATTTGATATAATGAATATGGGTATATTTTCTTTTCATGCTGTTAAGAATTTTATATGCTTCTGGATTGGATTCTAGCACACTAATGGTGAAGTCAAAATATGCATATCATTCGCTACATATATTTAAACTTTTATTAATAATTAAGTCTTAATGACATTGCATATTGACAAACTACACTCATACTAGCTAATATATAGTTTATGTGTAAAATACACCAAGATGCATCGAGGCATTGAATTTTTTTAATGCATATTAAAAGTGAATGCTGAAAAAATTTAATGTCTTGATGCATCTCTGTGTATGTTACATATAGACTATATATTAGCTAGTAGTAGTCACAACATGCACAACACATTGAATAATTAATTTGATTATGGTTCAGATATAGCTTTATAATTTATATAATGGTTAGGTTTAGTATTAGGGTCTCCTACTCTATAGTGTTAATGTTGAATCTATCATCTTATTTGCTAGTGGAAAGATGCTTAGTGTTAGTGTGAAAGTTAGGAATAGTGTAAAATATATCATACCCTTATATAAAACCTAACACTAACATGATATGATAAACCTAAATTGAAAATTATCTTAGTCATAAAGACTAAACCCTAATCCTTAGTACTTAACCCTAATCCTAAATCCTAAACCCTAATGTTGGAAATATTCAAAACTAGGTAGGTTACTGAGAGGGGAGGGGTGAATCAGTAACCCCAAAACTTTTGACAAATTCAACACTTAATAATATAATCCAATTACCATTAATAGATCTAATCTATTGCATGCATGTGAAACTGAAAGCATAAAACACAATATTTGGTGACCCAGAAACCTTCCAAATAGAAAGTAAAACTGGGGTGGTGATGATACCCACAAAACTTCAATGCTTTAGTACAAAGTTGGCCTGTTAAGGCTTACAGTGATCATTTTTGATGATCTACCCTACTAGGAGCAATTAGGACTGCCAGGTCCACCTTGTTAGAGGTTTTAGAAACATACAATGAAGCATGCACTCGGTAAACAGATTTAAGAAAAGATTGTTAAGTCTACCCTATTAAAGTATTTAAAGTTGATTCACCTTTTAGGATGAAATAGTAGATCTAAATTACAACTAAATTAATATCCTTGAAGTATTGATCACCTCTATGTGATAGATGTAACTTGACTACTTCTTATTTGACATTGCAATACACTTTGCTCTGTTGTTGATTCACATTCGCATGCTTATCATCACATTCACATTCTCTGATATCAAAAATTACTATTCTTGGGTATGATATAATACATTACATTTATACCAACCCAATTCACTTAATGCCAACAATCTTCCCCTTTGGCATTGACAAAAGCACTTATTAGCAAAAACTTATATACAACATAGTGTGATACTAACTTGATATGGCATGCTGATTTTTGAGATTTTTCAAAAATTTTCTTTGTAATTCTATTGTATATACGTTTTTCATATATCTCCCCCATACAATGTACATATCATAATAGGCATAATAACATACTCAGTGTATATACAAATATCTCTCCTCCTTAAATACATGTCTCTCTCCCCCTTTCTAACAATAATGCCAAAGATTTATACACAATCTACTTATATAGAGACACCAAAATGTGAGAGAAACTCAGAATGTACCTTAAGAAAAAGAGTTAAGGTCCTATCCCGATTTTCTTGCAAAATTTTTCAGGTTTGAAGAGCAACTTGGACTTCTACAGAGAGCTTAATCATATGATCTACAATTGAAAAATTATTGTCATGGATCAATGTTTTAGACTAAGTAATGTGCTTCTGCATTGTATCCATGATAGGATGTATCATGTTTTAGATGTCTATGAGTGTAGATCGGATCCTTGCTTCCTCTCTCAACAACTATGCCTATATATCTGATAAGAATATGATCTTCATGTGGTGTGCAGAGCTCGAACTGGGGTCAAGCTACAACTTTTGTGCACTAGCCTCTAGATCTTCATTGATCTTATTCAATTTGCTCTTTATTTCCTTTGTATGCTCAGTAACATCACATAACTTAGCAAAAAGAGATGTTACACTTGTGTAGGAGGATTCAAGATTTGACAAAAATGAAGAAAGTTCTACCTGTTGAATAGCTATTTTTTGAGCAATGTGCTCAAGCACTTTGTTATCAAACTTCTTCTTTTCTTTCTCTATTAGGATATTTTGGCCACTGGAATTCTCATTGAATTTTCTAGCTACCTATTCTAATTGCAACATAATTTGTTGAGAAGAATCAACATCAACTCCTATAGCCTCTCTCAAAATATTTTTAGCACTTTCAAAAATTCTGAACTCTCTATCTCTCTCTTCCCTTAATTGCTTCTGCTTAGCCTTCTTTTCAAGAAGCTAACTGACTAATCTCATCTGAACTACAGCAGCATTGTCGAAATCTAATTTGGTAATCTCAATATCCTTATCCAGATCTAATTCTTCTTCTATTTACTTTCCACTAATAAAATTTTTTGGTTGAATGTTTGGCTCAACTTCTAAAATTAATGCTTTAGACTTTTGAATAGAAACAATAGTGGAAATAGTAGGGCTACCAATGAAAATTTGTAGAATGCCTACTGATGGAATACTTAATGGAGTACTAAAAGAATCCAAAACTGATGTATTTGCCAAAATTCCCAAAATTGAAGTATTTACAGGTGAAGTACTGACATAAGTATTTACAATTGAAGCACTTACTAAAGCATGCTCAATTGAAGTAGTCAAAATTGTAGAACTCAAAACTGTACTTACTACTGATGAACCTGACTTAGGAACTAAAGAAGGGGAAGGCTACAACTTGGTAGATGAAATGGTAGACACTTCCATTAGTGATAGTTGAACTAAGAGGGAGTGAAGAGTGATTGGACATTGGATGTATCTAATGTGGTCACAATCAAATTGGCTGAAGCTATCTCTGTGCTTGATAATATTGCTATTTTTACCAAAGAGTGAGGAAGGGAGGCTATGACAGTCATAACTATCTTGACTAGATCACTTTCTTCTTCTTCTTGCTTGGCTTCTTCTTTAGCTTCTTCCTCCTTTTCTTCTTCATCATCTTTTATCAACTCTTGATATTCTTCGGCATCAACAGTGACAAAAGGAGTATTATCTTCTTCATTTTCTTCATCCTTATCACTCTCATCATCATCATCCTTGATCTCAACAAGATTTTCATTGGGTTTGTGAAGATGGAACACATTTTTCCATAAGTTTGTAGCATTTTTCACACCATACTCAACATCTTTCATTAAAACAAGAAAAGTGTTGAACTTCAAAGTCATTTTTTTCTCATTGTCTTTTAATGCTTTATTTACCTCTACATCTGTCAAGTTGGGCACCAACTATTTTAATGTTTGAGCAAAAATGTCTTTGATAGACTAAATGGCATTCTCCCATCTAACCTTGACCTTATCCAACAAAATTGTAGCGATTTATTATGCAAACTAATCAAGAGAGAACTTTGATCTACCTAACTTGTCCATGATTAGATCTTCAACTTCCTTCTATTCTACTAGAGTCTTGGTCTCATATTTTAGTGCTTTGAAGTTGTTTATTGCAGCACCTTCTATTAATTATTTCAGTCTTTCCTAAAATGTGGGAGGAGGTTGGTTGAAGACAACATCATTGTCATCTTTTCTTTCTTTCTTCTTAGATCTTCTTGAGAATATAGTAGCTGAGGGCTTGGGTGGCTTAGTGATAATCACCTTTCCTTTCTTCCTTGTAGGCTCATCTTCCTTTTCAAATTCTTCTTCATTCTCAGATTCCTCCACATCTTCACCTTTTCCTTGGTAATCATTAGAGGGGAACTCATTGTTTTCAACTTTGATATCCTCCTCTTCCCTTTGTTTACTGCTTATTTAAGCTTGATCTCAAGTTCTATTCTTGCTTTAGCTTCATCATAGGTTCCAAAGAGAGGTGCCTTTGGATCTACAAACTCATTAACCAACGCTTCAATTTTTTTTTTTGCCTCATCAATATTAACCTCATAAAGAAGAGGTTTTACCCACACTATTCTAGGCCTTACTGCCTGGATGTATACTCTGTCACTATCAACCATAAAACAAACATCATCCTTATAATCTTCAACCAACTTCTATGGTATTCTGAATCTGTTATTCATCTTTCCTTTCAAAGTTCCAAAATAATGGTTCATGATACAATGAAAATTTTCCCCCATTTTAGTTATAAACTCATTGATTTGATATAAGAATGGCATGTCTTTTCTCCATACAACTGTACCTTTAGAGGGGAAAAAATTTTGAATATAGAAGAACAAACATGTCAACAATGAACCAAACTTGCATGGGTTTATTCTTTGAGGTTCTGATGCTTTCTATATTCTGGTTTAGTTGTTTCAACATCAAATTTTCTAGGTCATATGAAAAATTCTTCTTAACAACCTTATAAGCTAGGTCAACTACTTCACATGACACACTATTGAGTTGACTTGATCTGTAAATCTTATATGCTATCACATGAATTCCAAATTTAAGTTCTGTGTCTATTACACTGCTAATTTTCATTCCTCTGCTATCCTACTCAACTAGGGTTTTCTTCTGAAGCTCATCCTGACCTAGGGTTTTTTTGTCTTCGGCTTTGGTAAGCATAAGGAGACTAGTAATGCGATGAATCATATTCTTTGTAATCAAAACTAGTTGCTCTAAACACAATTGACCATTATGAACTCAGCTTAAGATATACCTAATCCATTTCATTTGAAAGCTTCATGGCAAGTGAGGAATATGGGTTAAGCCTTTTTCCTCCAAGTGTTTATGCTTGGGTTTAAGAATTCCATCCACATAGAGTTCACTTAGGGCATTGCCCATTTCTAGGGTTCCTATCTCCTAAACTGCACATTTAAAATGAGTTTGAATATCATTAATAAGAAGTACCTTTGATGGTATCTGCAATTGAGCTACATTCGAGTCAAGGGTTTCTACGATTGCTAGCACCAATTTGAAATTTGGAGCTTTCCACTCAATACCTTGCACCAACATTTCAGATCCTTTCTTTGCCTTGCTACTGCTACTGCTAGATGCCATGATCACTTGGTAGATTGAGAATTTTTTGAAAAACTTCTGCTAGAAATTCTACTCAAGATTGCTGGAATGCTCTACAAATTTCTCTGTTCTCAATATGCTAAATTTATGGTGGAAATGTAGTCAATTTCTTGCCTTTTGATAAAAACTTCCCATTAATGGTCGGTACGATGAAAGCAATAATGACATAATTCATGACAGCCTATCATCCACTATCTATACATATCACTCAGTAGAAGCATGTAACTTGACAACCAAACATAACCTTGTTACTCCCAACTTCACTTGGTATGACCCAACCTTGCTCGGTAATTACTGATACTGAACTTTTGTGATCCCCTGGTATCTAGAATACTGATTCAAATCTTTTTCTTCCTTTTGATTAGAACTATTTAAGATGTGATCTTGAAAATATTGTTCTAGTTTTTCCTTAATAACTTAATTGGAAATGGTGGAGTCACCCACTTCTTGAGTGACATGACTATCATCACTTGAACTAGCTTGCTTAGTAGATTTAGGAATCCACTACTATCTCATTTGCTTTCTAATGCTATCTGCTTTTTCTTTCTTTTCATCTTCAACTCTACCTATATTCATGCAATTTTTAGCTATATGATCAAGTTCAATACAAATGTAACATCTTATGGTGGTTTCCTTTCTTCTCATGTGATGTCTAATATAGTTTATGCCAATGTGTCCATATTCTCCATAGTAATGACATCTACACCAAGTGTTGTAGTCCCACCCAAATATTGTCTTTACAAATTGTTCAGCTAGATTGAATGGTTTAGATCTACATTCAGATGCCTTGTGACCTTGTTTTCTACATTTGTGACACTTTCCTTCAAACTTTTGTTTTTCTTTGCATTCATTGGCTTTATGATCACGCTGACTACAATTGTAGCATTTTCCATTGAATTTTTCCTTGCTATTACTCCAACATTTTTTTGATGTATGACCTATCTCCATGTTTTTGATGTATGACCTATCATTTTTTTGAATTTTGATGTAATTGCAAGTAGGTTTTTGATTCCTTTGAGCACCTTGTTTGGAGGATTCACCTTCTTCTTTGTCTCCATGTCATACTTTGCCCTTTTTCCTATAAAGATTTTGCTCATTTTATTGATTCAATTCATCCATGTCTACTTGGGATTTCATTATTCTTTCATTGATTCGTTTCTTAGAATTTAGATCAACTTTAATCCTTTCATTGATTATCTTTTCAGTGTTTAAATCATTCCTTAACCTTTCATTTTTATATCTCAGACTCACGATTTCTTCATTTGCATTGGAGAGCTGATTGATATGACTTTCTTGCTGAAGAGATTGATTTAGAATTTCATTAATCCTTACCTCCAAGTCTTCTTTTTCCATATTTCTTTGTTCTAAGATTTCACACAATCTTATTGACTGAATTTCTTGTTCTCTTTTCAATTTTCCTACTTCTTCTTGCAGGGAGACATTATTTTCTAAAAGTTCTTTGATTGCATCATTTTCTTCATTTGAATTGCTTGAGGGGAAAAAGTCTTCAATCTTCTCTTCAACATATTGGTGGTCACTCATTTGATTTGCAAGTTCTTTCCTTCTTTTTAGGGATCGAGAAAGATGCTCTTTTGCTTTCTTGAGTTGAGCTATGGCCATCTCCATATCTAGCTTTTCATTGTCAATAGCTTTGTCAAGTCTAAATATATCTCCATTGTCCTTGATCTTTGCTCAAGCTATCAAACTTTTTCCTGAGAACCACAATGCTCTGATAACAATTATTGGAAATATTGAAGACTAGCTAGGTTACTGAGAGGGGAGGGGTGCATCAGTAACCTCAAAAATTTATACAAATTCAGCACTTAATAACACAATTCAATTACCATTATTAGATCTAATCTACTGCATGCATGAGAAACTAAAAGCACAAAACACAATATTTGGTGACCTAAAAACCTTCAAACTAGAAAGTAAAACTAGGGTGGGGATGATACCCACAAAACTTCAATACTAAAGTACAAAGTTGGCTTGTTAAGGCTTACAATGATCACTTCTGATGATCTACCTTGTTAGAGGTTTTACAAACATATAATGAAGTATGCACTGGGTAAAGAGATTTAAGAAAAGACTGTAAAGTCTACCCTGTTAAAGGATCTAAAGACTATTAAGTTTACCCTATTAAGTATACCTTGTTAAAGGATCTTAACTCTATAGTAGATCTAACTTACAACTAAATAACTAATTAAGATCCTTGAAGTACTGATCACCTCTATGTGATAGATGTAACTTGACTACTCCTGATTTGACCTTGCAATACACTTTGCTCTACTAATGATACACATTCGCATGCTTATCATCACATTTTCATTCTCTAATATCAAAAATTACTATTCAAGGGTATGGTATAATACATTACATATATACCGAACCAATTCACATAATTACAAGGTTGGTCAATACACAAATTAACACCAATATTACTGAGTCCGCCCAAATATAGATACTCAAGTTTTGAAGACTGACTTGGTGAATTTTTGATACACGGTGTCCACTATCATTACTCGACATCTTCATGCACTTGTTAGAAGTAGAGGCTCGACCCATACTAATTGCTTCAATGTAGTTTCAAGCTTGGTAAACACTGGTAACTCAGTAGATACTGTGTCACTTGGTAGAAATTGAATTCCATGTTTACCATGCTTGCACCTAGTAAACACTACTCATCTCATCACTCAGTTAACACTAACTTCACTTCACAAGAATTAAAGACTCGGTAGACACTATGAAGCTTGCTAACCACTGAACTGCTTGGTAAGAATTGAACTACTCAGTCTAAACTATTGGACTTCACTCTGCTTGAATTCACTTAGCAACCACTAGAATGCTCGATAGGAACTGTGAAACTTGGTAACCAATAAGTTACATTGTAAACACTGAAGATTGATTGAAGAGCTCAATAACCATACATATTCTGAAAAAGTGTTGTCACTAATAATAGACTTGACTTAATGCCAAAACCTAATTAACCCTAAATTCTGACCCTTATATAAAACATAACACTAACATAATATTACAAACCTAAATTGTAAATTTTGGTCCCTTGTCCTAACCCTAAATTCTAAACCCTACTCTTAGTTTTCAAAATAATAAAATAAATCATATTAATAAATGGTCAACCATACTACTGAATGATAAACCGTAATCCTATATACTACATTCCCTAAATGCCAAACCCTAATCCTAACCTTAACCTAGTACTAATTATTATATGAACTCATATCATAACCCTAATCTTAACCCTAATCCTAGAATTTATAGCATCATTAAGATTGTAAGGTATATCATGGTTAAGGTTAGTGTAAAGTTTCATGTTTAGGTTTTAAAAGGGACGGATTTTGGTTAAGGTTCAAGGTTAAGGGTATGGTTTGAATCATGCTTAGCTCTAGGGTTAGGGTTAGATATTGGATTAGTGATTGAACTATAGCATTAATCCTAAGATCACGATATAAATACTAGCCCTAAGTATAAACCCTAATCCTAGATGCTAAATCCTAGAGTTCTAACCGTAACCCTAGCCATTTAATAATACCCATCTACAAACCTACACCCTAATACTAACATTGACAACAACCCTAGATCTAAAATACTACAGTCTAATCCTAGTCCTAATCATAAAGACTAAACACTAATCCTTATTACTTAATCATAACCTAGTTGTTAAATGTTACTTATAACATTATTCCTAAATTCTAACCCTTATATAGAATCTAACCCTAACATAATATTATAGTCCTAAATTACAAATTTTAGATGCTAATGTAAACCCTAATTCTAAAATTTAAACCAATAACCCTAAATACTAAGGCAAACCATAATCCTAAATGTTCAATCCTAATACTAAATGGACAACCTAATCTTATATTCTAATAATCTAAATGTTAAACCCTAATCGTAATTGTAACCTAGTACTAATTATTATGTGAATTCATATCGTAAACCTAATCTTAATGATAACTATAAATATGTTTTATATTGAACTCTAATCCTTATTCTAAAGCATAATCCCAACCCTTGAGAAATTATAACCCCATTCCTAAATCCTAAGCATTACATTTATTGTTCTAGGGCAATATAGTTAAGGAAAGGCTTAAAATTATCATAACGGTCAAGATTTAGGTTAGACTTATAGTTATTATTAAAATATGATTAAATTGAGGATTGGGATTAGGGATTAGATATAGTTAGCATTAGGGTAGGGATTATTTTTATGACTAATGTTTAGGGTTGGACTTAGGATTATGTTTAGGGGTAAGGTTTAAGATAATGGTTAATATGTTGGTTAAGGCTAGGGTTTATATCATGGTTAGCATTTGGCTTATTAATAAGGTTAGAGATAGAATTATGGATAGGGTTAGTGTTTAGGGTAAGGATTATGGGTAAAATTGGGGTTTATGTCACCATTAGGGATAAAGTTAGTATTTAGGTTAGCAAAGGATTAAATTTTTGGTTAGGGATTATGATTTGGGTTCTAGGGTATGGTCATAGTTAGAGATAGGGTTTGGGATATCTCGAGTGAAAGTTTAATAATTATCAATAGGGTCAAGGTTTGGGTTAGAAGTATAATCAAGGTTGATGTTTTAATTAAGGATCTTTTAGGGTTTTTATGTGAATTTTACTTTGGGTTAGGGTTAGGGTTAGGTTTTGATAGCTTGTCATGTTAGATTTAGTTTTATTCATAGGGTTAGAATTATGATTAAGTTTAGGGCTATGGTTAGGGTTCTCATTACACTTTGATTAGGGTTTGGGGAAATATAATCAAGAAATTTCAATGCCTTACTATTGATTTATTCATTTCTAAAATTTATTTTCCGTGCATGGATATAGATATATTTTTCCCTTTAAGAGTGAACTATATTGATTCACATTCAAATAGCTCATAAAACATGATCAATAATAGAAAAATATATTTTTAAAAAAATTGTAAAAAAAATAACTTTTTTAATTCATCTTTTTAAGAATAATAATATTATGATTAAAAATATGAAAAAAATAATAATATTAATTTATTTAAGAACTTTTAAGTCTAAAGAAATGTAGAAACTTTTTTTTTTTTTTTTTGGTATACTTTTCAAAATCTTTTATATATTTATCCAAAATAAGATGTAGAGAGATATTGTTTTCCATTATTTTAAAAACATTTAGATTCTATATTTTGATGTTTTAAATTAAGATAAAAAATATATCTACTTCTTGCTATTTAGAAACATCTAATTTTTATATTTTGATATTTTAAATTTAGAGCAAAATTATTTTCAATTAGAAAATTAAAAAATAAAATAGAAACCTTCTAAATAAAAATCCAAGTTTTAAAATAATTTTGCATGTTTAAAGTCATATTTTTCTATTATTTTTGATGTTGTTTATATATTTCTTGTAGATAATATTCACACAAATGCTCAACATGAAATCAACATCCAAAGAATTAAATTCTTGCATAGTGTTATGATAGAAATACATTACAATGTGATATATGTAAAAATAATCAATAATTGTGGCTCCATAATACAACTCATATGGAACATTTATAATAGAAGGAAACTAAAATGGAAACCTAGTAAAGCTAAGGTTTTTTTTGAATGAACTATAGAATACTTAGAGCTTTACTACATGCAAATCATTTTAAAAAGATTAAAAATTTAAGTTACCTTGATAGAACCTTTCTAATTTTGTTACACACGAGTCGTTTAAAATCATACAAAGCATAGTTTTTAAATATATATAAACTAAAAGAATTGTATCTATTATCTACAAATCAATTTAAATTTACAACATATAAATCTTAATATAATAGTTGAGATATCTAATTGATTATTAAACTAATTAAAAGTCCCTTAAATTAACTTGTCCTAATTTATGTCTTTGGCACCTCTTGGTTTTTTGTACAATAATTTCATCATATAATGAAAGGAAGTAATATAATTGAAGTCTATGCACCAACCAATCACACATAACAAGATTTTTTTTTTAAGCTCACCTAGTAAGCTTCTAAATCTACGTTTTTTGGTGTAATAATTACAAAAGGCTAGCTATCAAAACTCAATATTTGTGCAGTCAAAGAAATTTTCAGAAATCCAAACTTGATGTAATGAATTGTCAATCAAAATCAGAACTGACAATGACTATAACTTCAATAAAAAATAAAGAGAAATATTTAGATTTGAAAATATGTTCATACAAATACATCCCATTCAAAATATAAAGAGAAAACAACACCCATAAGAGATCAATGACACAAAGTAGCCAATAACTAATGGATCAAGATTTCTACATACAACCATTATTATAAACTCCACTACCATCAATACTTTTGAGGTCACCATTCACATTGACCTCTAAACACACCTCCCTTCCTAAAATATAAAGTAGAGCAAGGTATTCACTACAACATCATTTTAAGTTAAAATCTTGGCATTACATACTTGCGAGAGCAAGACAATTTCTTATTTAAAAACTCAAACCTAAACAACTAATGGATCATAGTCTTTGCACAAACCTCAAACTTCACTGACACATATATTTTATAGTTGATGCATACATCAAATATATGCCATAAAATCAATTATAAACTCTTTAAAGGACAAATAACAATTCAGGCATTAAAAATCTCCATGGATCAAATCCTCTAGATTTCCAAGAGTAGCCATTTCCTTTTCCAATTCATCTCCATTCCCATCCACAAATATTTTGATTTTCTGTGACGAATACATCTGATCTACTAAACCCACAATTTAAAAATGAAATAATGTATAGAATATAAGACATTGATTTGAGTGGGTTACTCAATAGTCTTGGACATAGCTTTGCGTTATGTTGAAAATATGTATTTACAAGATAGAGGGAGGCATTTCACATTAATTATAATTAATTATGTGTTTAAAATTTAAATGTCTCACTATTTTCGGCTTTTTGACATGCAAATTGTGAAGTGGAAGTCGAATAGGAAAGTTTTTGGAATAGGAAAGGTTTCTTTTTCCTTACAACCATTTTTTTGGATGACCTCCTAGAGAGGGTATTATGCCATTGTAGAGTTACACCTCTCCACATAATAATGTAGTTTTTTCATGCCTTAACATTTATCCACATATTTTCTCTCTCTTAAAATTATTATTAAATGTTTGTTTGGACTATTTGGATGACACTGGCTACTCCCTCTATATCACTGTCACTCCTTGACACTACGCACTGCTTTTGACAACAACAGTAATTCGTATATTTAGGGAAGAGTGTATCTCAAACATCCTAAATTTCTAATGACACAATAAGCTTTAAGCGTAGTTTTTATTATTTAAACTTCAATAATAAAAAAATTATTGTCGTTAACAACTTTTTTAGTTTTAATATTTGAAATATGTTTAATTTAATTTTAAATTATAATATTCATTCTAATAAAATTGAATTTTTTAATTATCTTTTCTATATAAATTATTATTTGAATTCATAGATTTAATTGATAAAACTTTGAATATATATATATATATATAATAATAATAATAATAATAATAATAATAATATATATTTTATTTGAATTGGATTTGTGCATTATGTATTATAAAAAGTATAAAAAGTTATATGTATTAAAACTAACTTTGAATTAATAAAAGCTAACCTAATTTAATAATCAAAAATCATTTTAATTAAAAGATAAAAAATTATTATTTAGATTTTAATTTAAAAAAAAGACATATTTATATTTATATAAAATAAATATACTTATAATCTAATTGAATTTGAGAAGAAAAATATTTGAAATAATTTTAAAATGATAAAAAAAAAAAAAAATTGATATAAGTAAAATGATTATGGAAAAAGTGAGAAAAAAAAAAATTATAGCAATAATGATAAAATTTGTATATTTATCAATTTATTCCTTTCAAAATTTTAACTATTAATACACTTACTAATTATTGATATTGTATTTTAAATATTGCTAGGTTTTCTTTATCTTTGTTTTTACATCATATTTTGTACATCTTTGAAATTTTTTTGAATATTATTTTATTCATGACAAGTTAATATTTTACATTTTATTATTGAATTTGATTGTATCATTATTTTTTGGATTTGAAAACAAAAAAAAAAAACTTAAATTTCCTTTTGTCTATAATTCTATTATACAAACTTTAAAAATTGAAGTGCTTATAAATATTAATTTTAAAAATTAAACTTGAAATTATTATTATATACCAATAAAAAATTTAGATTTATATATTTAATATAAAAAAAATTAGTTCAATCATACATAAAATTTCATTACAAAATCTTATAAATATTTATAAAATATAATATTAACAACCAATATTATATTAGGGAAAATAAAATTTTCATTTAAATCTACAATATAATTTTAAAAGGTATGATAAATTTTAATTTCTAAATAGAACTATAATGTTTTTTAATATTACAAGAGAGCTTTGACTGAAAAATAAAAAACTTATTTGTCACTTTACATAAAAGATGAAACAAAAAATGGTATGTGTTAATTTTAGAGGAACGAATTTTGAGAGGCATTTGTTTTGAAAGGACTAAAGTAAAACCAAAAATTGTTGTCATAAATAGAGCGTGTTAGAGAATGAAATGAGAAGGGGCCCAATGCAAATAAATTGCACAATAGCTAGTGCCTATTTGGATGCGATAAATTTGCTATCCCTAGCGGGATTAGCTCCAACCAAAGAAATTTCCATTGCGCCCCCATGACGCTATCCCTAGTGGAAGTAGCTCCAACCAAAGCAATTTGGTGTCACCATGGAATGACAATGATGATTGAAATGTCAGAGGCAAGGCATGGTGATCTAGATTGATAATGTGTTGGAGCTCGTAACCAGTAGGTAGCGGAGATTTTTCAATGTATTTATTGATGAAGACATTTAATATCTTCTTATTGTCTTTCAAATGATAATACAGATGAAAATTGCACTTTGCAAGGAGTATTTGTTGTGACCTTGCTATTGGCGTTTTAGAATACAAGGAAAGATCATAATTAATGGACAAACTTAAGAAAAGATAGGAGATGATTTGGAATTTTTAAATACGTTTAACTAGTGAGCATTTATGTTTTTTTTGGCAATATCATTGTGAATTCATCTGTAAAATGTGAAGACAATACAAAATATTTACATGGAATGTGACATTTCATAGCATTTACCCCTTAGGTGTCCCTCAATAGAAACTAATTTTCATAGATATCCTCCATGGCACGTCATAATTTATAGGTAATGACATTAGAGATTTTATAATTTATTGAATTTTGTTGAAATTTTTTTTATCTTTCTTTTTCTATTGGGTAGGGAATTATTATATTTGGGATTCATTTAATTGCCCAATTCTATCTAGGATTCATTCAATTGCCCAATTTGTATTATATAAATTCCTCAAATATTCAAATAAAAATTACACATAAAGAAAATATCATAGTTTTCAATGAAAATAAACACATTTTTTTAAGGAGATTTGCAATTTTTGTTTTAGCATTTGAGAAACATATGTTCAAATTTATGTTTTCTTAACTGTTCTTGTATTTACAAAGTTACAAAAATGTGATGATATTTGGACCCGAGTCATACTTCCTATCATTTTTGAAACATTTAGATATTTTTTATTAGAACATTTTTTTTTCTCTATATATCCTTGTTTGAATATTAGTGATAATAAAAATATTTTTTCTCCATATATCTTTGCTTAAAACACTAATAAAAAATTGTTGTTGGTCAATGTAATTTGAGATTGCTATGGATTTTATATTTGTATTTTTAATTATCTTGTCCTCATTTATCTACAAGCGAAATGTGAATCTGAAGTACTATATGTGTTGACATGGATTGAGGATTGTATCTTGTTCGGAATTAATATAGACTTTCAAGCCATTTTTGTTATTCTACATTATTTATAATTTTCTACACTCGCCCTAACAAGAGCTAGTCATTTAACCCTATCAGAGGAGTATGTTTATAGCCATATTGGAGGAGTCCCAAATAGATATTGCTATGCTATAGTAGTAGGTGTGAGTTGGTCATGGGAGAACACCAATGTTCTGAGTAGTTCTCATATAATCCTCCCAACTAGTTGTCTACTAATTTGTATCCTTGGTAGAATGACTCTATTTTGTCTTTTATTTTCATAATAGTAATACAGGTACTTTAATTTTTAATATCTTCCTTTCCTATAGTTATGTTACATATTTTAACACATTCTCTTTTAAAATATCTTATTTTATCTTTCTATTATACATTGACACTCATTTAAATTTAATTTGTGTTCATGTGGACAAGACTCAATGAAATCAACACTTTATTCTACACCTCTGTAATTTGTTGTGTCCACAGCAGTCTATCCAAGCATTTTTAAGTACATGATGCTCTATTTGAATCATACCAAGTCAAGTCAACCCAAGTCAGTCTGTTCACTTTCCATTTGAATTAGGGCAATCAAGAAAAGACATGACTTGACTTCTGTGAGCCATCTCACTACACATAATGGAAATGGCAGAGAATATTGTATTATATTTATCCTTAATTTTTACTAAATATATAAATCTCAATTTTCTAGATTGGTATTGGACAATCCTAATTTTGATAAGGGTAAAATTATTTATCGTAAGAAAAAAATGAATTTGTTTTTGTATCAAACATTATCTTTTAACCAGAATTTATTATATTAGGTTCTAAAAGTGTAATTAATCTGACGAATCAAATTTTGAATTCTTTTCATTCTATCCTTTGTTATAAGGTTTGAAACATATATATATATATATATATATATATATATATATATATATATATATATATATATATATATAAAAGTAGAAAAATATCATTTATCTAAGACATTATTGGTTCCTTTCAAATTTTTTTTTTGTTTTTTGGTAAAAGTGAACAAGCCAGTGAATATATATATTATTTAAATAAACCTGATTCAAAAGCTCAACCAAGAATTAATCAGTAAGAAAACTCTGAATCATCACTAAATACAAAAGTTTGAAAAATCAAAATTTACAAACAATACCCAATTCAAGGATACATAAGCACCCTATTTACAATTTGTAGAGAAAAATTCCTCCATTTATAAAACTTTTTATTACATCAATAAAATTCAAAAATTAATCTATCCTTTGTATATTTTCAGATTCATTCCTCCATTTCAACATACTTGGACACTGCAAGAGATCCCATTCCACTTGCATTTAGAGCTACATTTTACTAGCCACTGCCAAGTTAAGGTTGTGATGGTGATCCCCAACCCTACCCAAGACCCGAGCTCCAAATTGAAGGATACTCTACAGAAGTCGCCACATTCCACCCATATCATGTGTGAATTTAGTGCATACAGAAATGAATTTGCAGAAAAGATTTGAGGGACAATTTAGCACATGCATTTGAGGATATGCCATGTGAAACAATTACTTCATCAAACACAATAGTTACATCAAAGCCTACGACCTGCACCACACATCCCTACAAGTCCTTCATGTATCTAGTGATGCCCAATGTCCAGGTAAATTGGTGACCGTGCATAAGAGAACATAAGTTCAATAATCATCATTTTCTTTTTAACTACGGTCATGTCAAGTAAACACATATATCTTTTAATCAAAATTTGGAGCTCCTCATTCTGATCAATAAATAGCTTCAGTTGAAATCACTATTTTAATCCTTGGGTTTAAAATTTTGCTTCAGTTGAAAATTTTGTTTTAATGTAATAGTACAAACATTTTAGGACAAAAATAAGAAGTAGACACATGTATGACCACCTTAATTAAAATTAAATTATAATAATTTTTAATAATATTCTAGATATAAGAATTAGAGTCATTCATGAATGTGATGTATATTTTTGGATATTTATATTCTAAATAAATAAATTATTATTAATTTTCTACTATAGTGTTTTTGACATAAAAAAAACTCACGTGTCTGACCACCTTAACTAATTCAAAACTATAGAAAATTTAAATTTTTCTTTCTTTCCCTTTATAGTAGAAGAAGCATAGAATGTGGTGCATCTTTTGGATTTTAAAAATATTGTACCATTTGAAAGTTATAGTTATTTTTAAATCAGTATGTCAATCAACACTTTATACACAACTCCATTAGAAAATAAGTAATAAGTACTTACCAAACTCATAATTTGACAAACATTACATTTATGGAAAGCTAAGAACATTCTTAAAAAACCTTTTTTGTTTCATCAAATTTGGGTGAAAATAAAATTGTTAGCTACATGTTTGAAGTAAAACTCACACAAGAATAGGCCAAAAACATGTTTTTGAGACATTTTTTAATTGAGCATGTAGGGTAGCTATCCAAAGATATAATGGGCCTTATAAAGGCAGTAGTTTTTGGGTTTGGTATCAGAATTGGTGGGAAAAAAGTTGGAATAGATTTTTAAATGCTTTGAGGCATTTTAAAACTACATAATTTTTAGGTTGCCACTTTTTGGCACACCATGACCCTACACATACCCTGCTCTCTCAATTTATCTTTAAGAGCACATGCTATTGGGTCTGAATTATGGTCCAAACAAACTACAACTACTTCTTGTTGAGAATCTTGACATTGAATATTGAAATTCCAAACTTTGTCTTGAAATTTATGCACTGTAGCTTCATCCTGAATCTTAATCTTCAAGATCCAAGAACCCCACTGAGATATAATGGTAATTTCACTTTGAAGAGTTTTATGCACATCTACCAATAAATAGATTCTAACATCCAAATGCAAACATTCAAAATGAATAAGATCATTCTTGAGGAAGATCCCTACTTTATTTGCAAGTATTTCAATTATCTCTCGATTTCTATATTTTAGTCAAGAGAGGGGGAATGAAAGCTAGAATGGCAAAAAATGAATACTAGTTGTGAGATGATTAAAATTTGGAATCCAAATCATGGTAAAAAATCCCAAGCCTTGATAGAACCAACCTTTTTTTTTATGAGTTGCATCTCTATTGTCTTTCGCAAAAAAAATGGCAACAAAAAAATTGGTTTCTAGATCTATGTAAAAGATTTTTTTAAAACCAACCCAAACTGAAAATGCCCAATCTTTGATATTGAAAAATGACAAGGTAGAATTGTTAAACTTAAAAATAAGTGTTGATTGATGAAGGAGACCAATAGATTGTTGTATTAGAAGGCTAGGAGGTGTGATCAATGTGTTATTAGTTCTTGCCAAAGGAATGATACTATTGCTTTTATTCAATAAAATTTTTCAATTAAATTGTCCAATCAATTCATAGTATTTAAAAGATTAAAAGAAACTTCAAATGTTTATATCTTTTTTTAATTTTTCATTATTTTATAAATTACATTTTTCATTCCCTCTATTGGGCCATTCTATTTTTGGTAGGAAGAAAATTCAATTTTCTCCAACAACAAGAGCTCTAAGAGACCTTTAGTCCCTACCTTTTGCAAGGGTTAAAAGGTAGATGTGACATGTTATAGTTATGTTCATGTAGTTTTCATTAGTTCATTAATAAACCAATCTATAGGATTTTTCTATATGATTTACATATTTCTTCCAGCATATATGATTTACATTGAGACAACTTTCTAGGCTATTGTGGTTGGTAGAGTCAATCTTCAAGGGCATAGATCATGTCTTGACTTCTTTACGTTTTAACTATATTTACATTAACTATGTTTGATTTTAATAATGTAGTACAAATATGAGGATCTTAAAATTCCAAACATTTGTAATAATAGGTCTAATATATTTTTGACGATATAGAAATAGATATTCTTTTATTAATGAGATTTATGATACCAATCAAATTATTTTTAATATTAAAAATGTATTCATAATACTTAATTAATAAATCTACTTGCAATTATATAGAACAACCTATAAATAAATTTTGTATTGATATTTTTAAATATAAATATATGTGATTATACTTTTAACTACTGTACAAGATAAATAGTAAATTCTAATTTGTAATATTATTAACATAAATACTCTTTATTATTAGCAAAATTTATTAATCAAATTATATTCAATAGCTTTTTGTTTTGTTTTTGTTATCTTTTATATAAAACCTAAAATCACATGACAAAAGCATGACATGTATAATACAAGTAAAGTCAATAATCATAATTAAAATAATACATGTCATTTTATTCTAATAAATGACAATCAATAAATGTGTGCAATATGCATTCCAACAAATATTAGAAATTAAATTTATTCTTTTCCATTAATATTTGAGTATCTATAATATTTAAAAAATTATAAGCTAACTTTTAATAGACAACTCAAAATTATATTTTAAAATTAAATATCAACTTTGAAACTAATTTAGATTTTTTTTTTTTTTTTTGTACTTTAAAAAACAAATAATAATTTTTTTAAATAGATATTATCTTAATGGGTTATAACTCTAAGTTATTGTACAAACCTAATTTGATGAATGAAAGATAAATGAAATTTCAAATGTTTATATCTTTTCATATTTTTCATGATTTTATAAATCACATTTTTCAATTAATTCTATTATACACTACTAGTCTTTTTTTTAAGGATGACATTCAATTTTAAAGTTATCATTGAAATATGTAATATTAGAATTTTATTTTAGAAATAAAAAATAAATTAATCTATTCATAATGAAATCTTTTGATTTATGTAATAAAATTAATTTAAAAATACAATTTTTTTTATAGCATTTATTTTGACAATATTTTTCTATTTTCAATTATTTTTGAAGTATTAGATAGCAACAAAATGAAAGGGGGACTAAGCCCGAAGTACTAAAAGGTTGAAGAAAAACTAGAAGTCACCTCCCACTTATCTAACTAATACTAGTTGTATACTTCAAAAACCAACTAAAGACAACTTCGAAAAAAAGTAACCCCTATCGAAAAACCTATCTCTAACAAGCATATAATATGAAAACTTGTACCAATAGCAAGGAAACTTATTGCTATTACTACTCTAGTTCATGATCATATACATAATAAAAGTCCCATAGGGCATCATATCCAATAGGATCCAAATCATTAAAAACCAACAAAATAAAGAACTAGGGGCTAATTGCCTACTTTCTCTCCCTGTTCCTCCTCCTTTTCCTCAAGCTCTTCCCTATTCAAATCCACCTTCTCCTCTTTGATGGGTTTATCATGCAACATCTTCATCCAATCCTCCACTAGGAAACAATAGATGGAGCAGGTTGTAAGGACCCTCCTCATATGAAATTATCTAATATGAATTCTCCGTTAAAACTATCATAGCAGATTGAAATCGATGTAAAGAAATGCTTATATTGTGATTGTCCTAAAAGAAACTAAGAATTGTTGTTTCATTCATGTTTTAGACACTTAGTGAGTCAAGAACTACTACATCACCCCGACTGGTTAAAATATTAATTTTTACTAATGGTGGTACGAAGTGTTTTCACTTGATAATGAGGATGTTGATTTGATATCTCGATGATCAAGTTTTATGCTTCAAATAGTTCAATATTCTTTAATTGGTGTTGTTATGATGATTAGGTATATCCATGCCTAACGATGATTATTTTGGTACATTAATCTAAATTAATGAATAAGTTATGTTATTTCATGTTGTGTGATGTTTTACTTTCAAATATTCGATCTCATCATTTAATACTTTATGAATGTGTATGGTGATGAAGTGAATGAATGAAGAACTAACACTTTGATTTTTCCAATTTTAATGAACAGAATGAGATAAACAATTGCTTATTAAAAAATGCATGCTTTAATTTATATGATTTTTATGATATGTAATTTACATAATGCATGTGATTTCTTGACCTACTAATGTGTGCAATGAGTGTGCAAGAAATTTAGCTGAGAAAACTCAATGGAAAGACAGAACTAAACCACTTGTTAATTTTGTGCTATCTTGCATTGTTTGATTTGGAAGGTTGTAATTGGTCTTAAAATTCTCCTAGCTTTGTTGGGTTCTATTAAATCTTTAAGGCCTACAAACATTAAATTTAAGTGCCCTAGGGGTAAGGATGTGGATGGGGAGCACTTTCCAACCCCTTAGTCTCTTTGGTTGACTTTTAGGGTCACTCAAAAACTTTACTTTTGGTTGATTGCGAAAATTGATTGTATCCCACATGAGTTGGTGACTCAAACTCCATCTTGAGGTTTGCTTAAGGTCTAGTTGAGTTACGCATCATATTTAGAGGCATTTTGGAGTAGTTTTGGGGTTGTTACCAATCTCTAGTTTTAGAGAAATTTTGAAGATTAAAGGAAGAAAAGGGAAAAGCTCTTCTCAACTTACCATTTGACCATAACTTTTTGTGAAGGTAGGAGTTCTTCACTCTTTTGGATTTTTTCTTCATGTTGTTCATGCTTGAATCATACATAAGGCATTGAGTTGTTCTTTGTATTGCTTGTTTGTGTGTTGGGTTTGATTTGGAGAGATTTTAACTTATTCTTGATGTTCTTCTTATGCTTGTTTTGATGTTTTGTTTTGAGGGGATTTCATGGAGATTGTTTTGGCATTACTCACCCTTGGATAGGGAAGAAGTAGCCATGTACAAGGGAAGGGCCTTAGTTCAACCTCAATGGTGTAGAGTCTCCTCTGATAGTGACAGGAGGGAAAGAGGGTAGGGTGTATGGGCCCCTACTTGTCATCACATACCTTGGTTGATATTATGAATTCTTAAATATGGAAAGGAATGAAAATCCTTCTGTAAATAGCCCAAAAAAGGCCTTGTAAAAGAATGGAAATTCTTGAAGTTTTAGCCTCAAAAGGACTATGTTTTGGTATGGTGATTGTTGTCTCTCATTGGGAAAATCCACCTCCCCCCTAGTCAGGTTCTATGTTTGGACCTATTTTGTAAAACTGGGTTGGGGTGTATGCTTGAATTGCTCTTGATGTTGTGATGGTTCACCCTGGGTCATCTCTTGTCTTCTACTTGTTTTCCTTGACGAATTGAAGATATTGGAAGAAAGCACTTGTGAAGGTCTTAGAAGATATTTCATTTGAATTGTAATATTATATAAAATGTATTCGAATTTATGTAAAATGTATTTGAACTTTTATGTATTGGCAAGGACATCGGGTTTTCTTACTAGTTCTTTCTTGATGGAGCCTTGAACTAGGTTGATTAATAAGAGAAAAAAGATTGAACAACTTCCTTGCATTGTTTACCTATGTTATTTAAGTTTATGGATGTGTGTAACGTGAAATGGAAAATGTGGGATGTGTTTGATTATGCAATGTTCAAGTCTAATTATGTTAAGGAAGAAATTTGTTATGTTGTATTATTAATCCAATTTCATATATATTAGGAGATACAATAAATCTCCCATTATTGATAAAATGAACTATTCATCCACCTTTTAAACTATGTGAACATTAAATTCTATTAGAAGATATATGTATTCACACCCCTTTGTTAAAATTTTAAACTTAAAACAAAAGAAGGGGACAAAAGAAAAATAATGGCTTGGAAGAAAGGAATGTGCACACCTAGGAGCTAAAAAGCTGTCTAGATTTTGTATGGGCAAAAGAATTAATGCCCATGTTGTGATAGAGAATATTCTCTGTGAATTTTTATTATAAATTTTAAAATTCTAGCAAGAGGGTATATATATACAAATATCCTAAAATTCCAACTACTTTACTTTATATCTTAACTCCCATTGTATCTTCCTAAACCCTGGGCTAACCACTTGCCTAAAATCATTACTACCTTGAGAGCAGGTGTTGGAAACTTGGAGGAGGTTTGAGTATGTTTTAGCAACAAAAGAGAACAAAGTTTAATGTTGAGGTCAGCACACTTATTATCAACTCCTTCTATTCACCCTAATTTTCCTAGGCGCGCCATCTACTTGGGAGGAAGACAAGACACCATGTAGACCTTGGATCACGTCAAGAGGCCTAGGAAGGGTACGTAGATCCTTGCACATTAAAGGGTCTTGGTTGCTTTTGAAGATGAGATTTTGTATACTAATCCCTTGCGTCGTTTTATTTCATTGCCTCTTTCCTTGAGTTGACCAGCATACACGAAAGGTAAGGAAGTGGTCAGGTCTGCCCTAACAGGTCCCTGTCAGCACACAGACTCATTGGGCAGCATGGGATAAGATGGAAGGAAGCCAAGTGGTGGCTAGGCCACTTGGCTAGTAAGTTTCATAGGTTAGTTTAGGTAGTTAGTAGACTAAGTTAGTATAAGTTGTTGGTTAGTAGTTAGGATTATTATTAGTTTTAATAAGTTTAGCATTAATTTAATTAATTAGATTAATAGCTAATTTTGTTCAATTAGAAAGTAGTATAATATTCATTTGTGTTAGTATATTTGTTAGTATAGAATAATAACTTATTGGTTCGATTGTAAATTAGTTCCAAGTTAAAAGTTCTAATTTGAAATTTTTATATTTTAATTAAAGTAATTTAAGTGTTTTACTAATTAGTATAAACTCAAGTTGTAATGAGCATGTGTTAGCTAGTTAATGTTCTAAGTAGTTTTTTTTAATTAAGATAGTTTAAGTTATTTAGTTCTAATATAGTTATCCGTTGCTATGGTCATATTTTATTTTTATGTTATTAATTAGTTTTATCAAATTGTGAGTTAGCCAGGTTGATTTCAAGATAGACATTATTAATGTGGACTTATATTTATAATAGTTGTAAATAAAGATTAGAGTTACTTATAGATTTATTTGAATTAGTTCTAAGCATCAATTCTAAGTGTAAATGATAGATTAATAAATTGGATTGCTATAAGGATGTTAGAGAAAATTTTAAGTTTAAATGTATGTAGTATAATTGATGATAACATTTACCTCTATTGTATGTGTATATCCTAGGTGAATTAGATTTTTGGATTAAAGTTTTTATACATAGTCAGCATGAGTTGAATAGTTAAATTTAACCGATCTTTTTGTGTTCAAATCAATTAAATATTGAATAGTAATTAGAAAGTTAGTTTTCATTATTAGTATAATATGTTGTTTAAGTAATGTTGGTTGATTCGATTCATTAAAAGAAGTAATTTAGTATTATTGTGCTAGTAATTAGTAATTATTAAGTTGAATCTCAGTTGTATTAAAGCTAATTGTAGAGATTAGTTACTTAGTTTAGTTTTAGTTTATAAATATTAATTATTTTTGATTTGATTAGTAAAATGTAGTTAGTGATATTCTTTTTGCAAATCGATAAATGTTACACTCTTAATTAATGTTTAGTAAATTTTTTAGTTCAATGTAAAGGTAGTTTAGATGTTAAGAAAGTTAATCATTATGTTTGTAAACATAACAAGTTATGTTAGGCTACTAAGATAATGTGATTCATTCTACGTAGTTAAATTTAAGACTAATTTATATTGTTCTTCAAATGATTTAAATATATCATTGAAATCTTAATGTGATAATGAACTAAATGTTGTTACAAATTTAATAACAACAACTTAATTTTATCAATGTATTTCTTCACGTGATTATAAATTTAGGATGAGCGTAGTAAATCTAATCTTGCGAATCAACCCTTAAACCCTAGTGAACCTATTAAGTTTTTTTTTTTTTTTTTTTAAAGATTTGCGTGTTTTTGCCCTCGAGTTTTGGGCATGACATTTTGGTATCAGAGCCTAGTTTCGTGACACTTGGGCAATAATGGGTCCATGATAAGTGTGGACATTTAAATTTTACTATACAACGTGGGGACTTTCCATTGCAAAAATTTGATGAGTAAATGTATTCCTTCAAAGCTACGACACTGATAAGTATACGTAAGATTCCTCATTTCCCTCAGTGACCCTAGTATGGCTGCATTATGTCAGTAATGTAAATTTTGTAAATAATTGCCTTTATGTCCTTATTTGTCTGATTTCAAATATGGGTATTTTAATGTTCTTTCTTTTTTTTTGCCAAACAATGTGTTGTGGGGTTGTTTAGCCAACTTTATTATTGATGATTCTATTTTGCCTCTAAGTCATGTCTTCACTTGATTTAAAATTTTACTATTGTGGTCACTCTTTTATTTCCTTTATTTTCAAATTTTTGTGATGGATGTTGCATCCTTGATGTTGAATTTAAATTTTGAGGCAGTTTCTTGTGAATTTTATTGGCAATGTGACATAGGATGAGCCTACCAAAGGGATTCTTGACAATCAAGTGGATGTCTAACATTAGGGTATGGGGTCATTAGTAAGAGTAGTCGTGCCCCACCCTCTCCTAGGACTTGAGTATAGGACTTGTGTTATCCATTGACTGTTATGAGTAATGAAAAATTTAACCCCAAAGATATATTGGTTAAGGTTAGGAGTTGATCGAAAAGACTTCTAGATGAAAGGTGCATGTGTAGTGATGAACTCATTGAGTATCTTGTCAAGAATCGATGTGTTGTGAAAACTCTAAAAAGTATTTAACCATTAATAAAGAGACAAGTTGCTTAATTTGAAACCTCATTTTGGGGAGTTTCGTACAGTTGTTACCTAATGAATGGGTATGTGGAAATCAGAACACCTTATGATATTATTATTGCTAGAGAATTCTATAGGTATGTTTATAGTTATATTAGGAAGATGTTTATATGTGACTTATATGTTTCAAGGAGTAATTGAACTTGGAAAAGGTAATCATGTCAGAATTTTGGATTGAACTTTTCTTTTAGTAAAAATAATTAGGAATATGTTATCATCCCAGTGTATGTATGTGAATTACTAATCATTCTTTTGATAGGAGTAAATTTTGGAATAGGTCTAGATAAGGTCTAGCATAAGCTGAGCTTTTTAGTTGTGCGACTTCTAGGAGGAAGTTAAAGGCTAGAGGGGGAGGATGTAAGGACCCTCCTCATATGAAACTATCTAATATGAATTCTCAGATAAAACTATCATAGGAGATTGAAATGGATGTAAAGAAATGCTTATATTGTGATTGTCCTAATAGAAACTAAGAATAGTTGTTTCATTCATGTTTTAGACACTTAGTGAGTCAAGAACTACTACATCACCCCGACTGGTTAAAATATTGATTTTTACTAACGATGGTATGAAGTGTTTTCACCTAATAATGAGGATGTTGATTTGATATCTCGATGATCAAGTTTTATGCTTCAAATAGTTCAATATTCTTTAATTCGTGTTGTTATGATGATTAGGTATATGCATGCCTAATGATGATTATTTTGGTACCTTAATCTAAATTAATGAATAAGTTATGTTATTTCATGTTGTGTGATGTTTTACTTTTAGATATTTGATCTCGTCATTTAATACTTTATGAATGTGTATGATGATGAAGTGAATGAATGCAGAACTAACACTTTAATTTTTCCAATTTTAATGAACAAAATGAGATAAACAAGTGCTTATTAGAAAATGGATGCTTTAATTTATATGATTTTTCTGATATATAATTTACATAATGCATGTGATTTCTTGACCTACTAATGTGTGCAATGAGTGTGCAGGAAATTTAGCCAGGAAAACTCAATGGAAAGATGGAACTAAACTACTTGTTAATTTTGTGTTATCTTGCATTGTCTTCTTTGGAAGGTTGTAATTGGTCTTAAAATTCTCCAAGCTTTGTTGGGTTCTATTAAGTCTTTAAGGCCTAAAAACATTAAATTTAAGTACCCTAGGTGTAAGGATGTGGGTGGGGAGCACTTTCCAACCCCTTAGTCTCTTTGGTTGACTTTTAGGGTCACTCAAAAACCTTACTTTTGGTTGATTGCGAAAATTGATTGTATCCTACATGAGTTGGTGACTCAAACTCCATCTTGAGGTTTTTTTAAGGTCTAGTTGAGTTAGGGATCATACTTAGAGGCATTTTGGAGTAGTTTTGGGGTTGTTACCCAATCTCTAGTTTTAGAGAAAGTTTGAAGATTGAACGAAGAAAGGGGAAAAGCTCTTCTCAACTTACCATTTTACCATAACATTTTGTGAAGGTAGGAGTTCTTCACTCTTTTGGATTTGTTTTTCATGTTGTTCATGCTTGAATCATGGATAAGGCATTGTGTTTTTCTTTGTATTGCTTGCTTGTGTGTTGGGTTTGATTTGGAGGGATTTTAACTTGTTCTTGATGTTCTTCTTATGCTTGTTTTGATGTTTTGTTTTGAGGGGATTTCATGGAGATTTTTTTGGCATTACTCACCCTTGGATAGGGAAGAAGTGGTCATGTATGGAGGAAGGGCCTTAGTTGGACCTCAATGGTGTAGAGTCTCCTCTCATGGTGAGAGGAGGGAAAGAGGGTAGGGTGTATGGGTCCATACTTGTCATCACATACCTTAGTTGATATTGTGAATTCTTGAATATGGAAAGGAATGAAAATCCTTGTGGAAATAGCCCTAAAAGGGCCTTGTAAATGAATGGAAATTCTTGAAGTTTTAGCCCCGAAAGGGCTATGTTTTGGTATGGTGATTGATGTCTCTAATTAGAAAAATCCACATCCCCCCTAGTCAGATTCTATGTTTGGACCTATTGTGTAAAACTGGGTTGGGATGTATTCTTGAATTGCTCTTGATGTTGTGATGTTTCACCCCAGGTCAGCTCTTGTCTTCTCCTTGTTTTCCTTGAAGAATTGAAGATATTGGAAGAAAGAACTTGTGAAGGTCCTAGAAGAAATTTCATTTGAATTGTAATATTATGTAAAATGTATTCGAATTTATGTAAAAATGTATTTGAATTTTGATGTATTGGCAAGGACATCAAGTTTTCTTATTGGTTCTTTCTTGATGGAGCCTTGAACTAGGTTGATTAATAAGAGAGAAAAGATTGAACAACTTCCTTGCATTGTTTACTTATGTTATTTAAGTTTATGGATGTGTGTAACGTGAAATGGATAACGTGGGATGTGTTTGATAATGTGATGTTCAAGTCTAATTATGTTAAGGAAGAAATTCATTTTGTTGTATTCTCAATCCATTTTCATATATATTAGGAGATACAACAAATCTCCCATTATTGATAAAATGAACTATTCATCCACCTTGTAAACTATGCGAATGGTAAATTCTATTAGAAGATATATGTATCCACACTCCTTTGTTGAAATTTTAAACTTAAAAAAAAAGAAGGGGACAAAAGAAAAATAATGGCTTGGAAGAAAGGAATATGCACATCTAGGTGGTAAAAAGCTCTCTGGATTTTGTATGGGTAAATTAATTTATGCCCATGTTGTGACAAAGAATATTCTCTATGAATTTTTATTATAAATTTTAAAATTCTAGCAAGAGGGTATATATATACAAATATCCTAAAATGCCAACTACTTTACTTTATATCTTAACTCCCATTATATCTTCCTAAATCCTAGGCTAACCATTTGCTTAAAATCATTTGTACCTTGAGAGCAGGTGTTGGAAACTTGGAGGAGGTTTGAGTATGTTTTAGCAACAAAAGAGAACAAAGTTTAATGCTGAGGTCAGCACACTTATTACCAACTCCTTCTATTCACCCTAGTCTTCCTAGGTGTACCATTTACTTGGGAGGAAGACAAGACACTATGCAAGCCTTGGATCACGTGAAGAGGCCTAGGAAGGGTACGCAAATCCTTGCACATTAAAGGGTCTTGGTTTCTTTTGAAGATGGGATTTTGTATACTAATCCCTTGCCTCATTTTATTTCATTGCCTCTTGCCTTGAGTTGACCAGCACACACACAAGGTAAGGAAGTGGTCAGGTCTGCCCTAACAGGCCCTTGTCAGTATGTAGACTCATTGGGCAGCGTGGGATAAGATGGAAGAAAGCCAAGTGGTGGCTAGGCCACTTGGCTAGTAAGTTTCATAGGTTAGTTTAGGTAGTTAGTAGACTAGGTTAGTATAAGTTGTTAGTTAGTAGTTAGGGTTATTATTAGTTTTAATAAGTTTAGCATTAATTTAATTACTTAGATTAATAGCTAATTTTTTTCAATTAGAAAGTAGTATAATATTCATTTGTGTTAGTATATTTGTTAGTATAGAATAATAACTTAGTGGTTGGATTGTAAATTAGTTCCAACTTAAAATTTCTAATTTGAAATTTGTATATTTTAATTAAAGTAATTTTAGTGTTTTACTAATTAGTATAAACTCAAGTTGTAATGAGCATGTGTTAGCTAGTTAATGTTCTAAGTAGTTTCTTTTAATTAAGATAGTTTAAGTTATTTAGTTCTAATATAGTTATCCATTGCTATAGTCGTATTTTATTTTTATGTTATTAATTAGTCTTATCAAATTGTGAGTTAGCTAGGTTGATTTCAAGATTGGCATTATTAATGTGGACTTCAATTTATAATAGTTTTAAATAAAAATTAGATTTACTTATAGATTTATTTGAATTAGTTCTAAGCGTCAATTCTAAGTGTAAATGATAGATTAATAAATTGGATTGCTATAAGGATGTTAGAGAAAATTTTAAGTTTAAATGTATGTAGTATAATTGATGATAAAGTTTACCTCTATTGTATGTGTATATCCAAGGTGAATTAGATTTTTGGATTAAAGTTTTTATATCTAGTTAGCATGATTTGAATAGTTAAATTTAATTGATCTTTTAGTGTTCAAATCGATTAAATATTGGATAGTAATTAGAATGTTAGTTTCCATTATTAGTATAATATGTTGTTTAAGTAATGTTGGTTGATGCGATTTGTTAGAAGAAGTAATTTATTATTATTGTGCTAGTAATTAGTAATTATTAAGTTGAATCTCAGTTGTATTAAAGCTAATTTTAGAGATTAGTTACTTAGTTTAGTTTTAGTTTATAAGTATTAATTAGTTTTGATTTGATTAGTAAAATGTAGTTAGTGATATTCTTTTTTCAGATGGATACATGTTACACTCTTGATTAGTGTTTAGTAAAATTTTTGGTTTAATGTAAATGTAGTTTAGATGTTAAGAAAGTTAATCATTATGTTTGTAAATGTGACAAGTTATGTTAGACTACTAGTTAAGATAATGTGATTCGTTCTACGTAGTTAAATTTAAGACTAATTTATATTGTTCTTCAAATGATTTAAATATATCATTGAAATCTTAATGTGATAATGAACTAAATGTTGTTACAAATTTAATAACAACAATTTGACTTTATCAATGTATTTCTTCACATGATTATACATTTAGGATGAGCATAGTAAATCTAATCTTGTGAATCAACTCGTAAACCCTAGTGAACCTAGTAAGTTTAAAATAAATAAAAAAGATTTGTGTATTTTTGCCCTTGATTTTTGTGCATGACACAGGTAGTTTCGCTCTCTTTGGCTAAATATTTCTCTCCCTTGTTTACTTGTAGAAAATAAAGATTGGAAATAGCAAAGTGTTTGAACTTCATGCTAAATTTCACCAAGGTATCAAATTTTTGTAAAATGCCAATATGGTTATCCACAAGCTCCTTCATCGAATTCTCTATCCTCTCTAGAGGAGCCTTTCTTTGGCTTTTCCCATGACTACATATCCCTTTCTTCTCCCACCTTTGAGAGCTTCTTTCATGGAGGAGGTGATATTCTCCACTCCCTCCTGCTTCTATTCGATGATGAGACAACTTCCAAAGTGTCTTAGATATGCAAGGGGCTAGGCGGGCTAGGTACTTCCTTCTTCCCAGTATCCAGGTGTTGCCTATTCCTTTTGGTGGGATTTTCCTTACTCTCAGTGGAAATAGAACTAAAATCTTATTTATAGGGATTTTTGAATTTATCAATCTAGAGTTGTTTACTAGCTCTCCTAGTAGTTTCCTTGCTCCTCCTCATGTCCATGTCAAAGTTTATGAGACATGTTTATCTCAAAACTAATTTTTTTTTGGCTTTTTCATCGCTTGAGCCAGGGCTATGGCCAATGGAGAATTAGGGAGTAATTATAGCTAGTGGGTTGACAAGAAGCGATGGGCTTATAGCAAGGTGGTTTTTGTAAAGTTTGTTCATGAATCCCTAGTGGATGATATAGAAAGATTTTCCTTCCTCTCTCTTTTTCCTAGCCTTAAAAACATAGCCTTCCATGGAATTCAGAATAAGGTGCAGAAAGGAAATCAAATCATGGTCCCTGAAATGTTTGAGAATGGGAAAGTGGTAGTAATACAATACCTATAACCTATCTTCAAGAGTAATATACCTCATAATTTCATAGAAATCCACATCCCAGGGCTTCCAAAGATCCTCTTTGGAGAACCACCCATGCATGCAGACCAACTTGTCTTTGGGTCAAAGAAACTTCCTCAGACTCATTTCATCAGACACCCTGACCTGCTTGCACCAATTCTTGCCCTCCAGGGATAACTATCCAACCCTAGTGATAAGCTCCTCTATTATTTCAAATGCCATCCCATTATTTTTTACCTTCCTGTCAGTCCAAGAGCTGATGAATTGCATGTTGTGATCATCATTCCTTTCCATGCCTTCTATGAATGGCAACAATCCTCCTTCCCATAGGTATACCCATGCATTCTCATTATTTTTGATGTAATCCTCAATCTTTGCTTGTTCAATGCCGTCACTGGCACCCATTTCTTAACCAAGCTCAACCACCAACTTCTTAGAGTCTTCTAACATCCCCTTGTTGTAGACCAAATTGGGGTAGAAATTGTGAAGGCAATCAAAACCCATCATAAGATCACAATTTTTCATTGTTTCTAAAATCCCTCTCTGAGTGGCATGTTTAAATGGTACCTTTCCTTCTTCAAATTTAGTTTGATAACATCCATACCAAAACTATGAAGATAGTCAGATGTCTTTATCCTTAGTATTTCATATTTTATCAAAGTTTAAAGTTGACATAAAATTAATTTGGTCATACATGGCTTTTGACAAACGTAACTTATAATATATTTACCTAATATCAAAATTTCTTTTTTGATTGAAAGAGTACTCAAATACAGAGATTGTAGCTATTTTCAAAAAATATTATTCTCTTAGTCACTATTTTTCCATGAGTGTCCAATATAGAGGTTTATTTTTTAGAATGAACCTCTGTTCAATTCATGTCAAATAATATATACCTAAAAAATTAAAAATAGATCAAATTCATAATCATTAGATAGCTCATTCAAGGGAATTCTATTATGCAAAAAGACATGTCTTCAGTGCTCCATTTCAACCTGGTAATTAAGCATGGAAGCCATGAAAATGCTAGAAATCTTCTAACATTTGGAGAAGACTTGTAATTTACTTTAAATGTTAGTCTCAATAGAAACACTCTCATAAAGTTTCTATCAAAACTAAAAACATGCAAAAATGTAAGTTGTGCACGTGGTTAGTTAACCTTAGGAAGTTTCGATCAAAACTCTTGTCAGCCTTTAGGGGTTTCTTTTTCTTTATATAAACATTGTCATATAATTATTTTTTTTCAATTTTAACATTCAAATCCAATTAGATAATTCACACTTTAATTGGGAGGGAACAAATATTTTGCAACTTGTTTATTTTTAAATTTTGGAAGAAGAAATTGTGACATCGGCAATAAAGATAAAAGAGCAAGTAAATATGCATGAAGAAGAACTCATGAACAAGAAGATGAAATTTGTCATAAAAAATTAGCAAGATACTATAGGAGGCAAGGTACACATGTGCAATCTTTTTTCCAATGCATATTTAACTTATAGTGTACAATTGTAATCTAGACTTTTTGTAGGTATAGTTAGGATTATGGTTTATCTAATTAGGAATGTGGTAAATATTAACTTAGGGTTACTATTAACTTAGTATTAAGGTTTATTGAATTATGAATATTTAGGATTAGGTTTTATTAAATTATGAATATTTAGGATTAGGGTTTATTATATTATGGTTTTTAAATTATGAATATTTAGAATTAGGCTTCATTTTAATTATGGTCTTTTAAATTATTAATTTATTTAGGACGTAGTCAACTAGGATAACCTACTGAGGTTGGAGAAGGTTCATCCCAAGTTCAAACGAGTATATATGCACGCATCTCTCACAAGTGCAATCTCTCCCTAGATTTCTCTATCTAGTCAAACTTTATATCTTTGATTTTAAATTTTAGAGACATTTCCCCTTACAAAATTTCTTGATTTTACTTGTTATACTGTGCACATGTAGTAGTAGACGATGAAAATGGTGGAAATAATGGATATTGAAGAAGGATCATCTGAAGGTTAGATGAAATTGTATTTAATAGTTCACTTGTTATGTATATACACATATATCTCCTAAAAATAAGTTGTATCTAAAGTCTTTATTTTAATTTTTGTTGCAACCCAAGATCAAACAACAAATCAGAATGTTAATCTATATAAAAAATGGATGATCAGAATTAATCATAGAAACATAGATCATTTAATTGAAATGTATGTAGAAAAAGTGAGGGAATATGCTAGTAAACCTACACATACTAGAAAGAGGAAATTGAATAAAAAGTCTAAAGAAATAATTGCACAGTTTGTGAATTTTGATACAATGGAGAAAACTCAACTATTACCAAATACACTTCTTAAAGATGAATTAAAAGAGTCATTGAAACTATTGGGTAGATATACATGTATGAAAAAGATGAAGACTTCTAAACTACAAAAAAAAATTGTTGAAACTATTAACGAAGGGTTACAATCCATTGGGAAAAAAACTAGATCTAAAAATTGGGTAAAGTTGAAAGATGATATTACATTATCAAAAAAGGAGAAATAATTTGGATGAATAGTACATTACAAGGAAATTGAGTGCTAATGTGTAGAGCTCCTAAATCTAATAGGATTGTCAAAATAGTTAAGAACATAGTTATTCAATTTTAGATTGATAATACTCGTCCTTCACCAAATAGGAAAGATATCACCAAGAAGACTATTGTGCCTAAAGGGTATCTTCAACACACAAAATATTGGTTGGATGTTACAAAACATGAATTGTATCTCGCATATCATAATTTAAATCTTGACATAAAGATTGGACAAACAATGTTTGAATGATTGAAACCCTATTTTGTGAAGATAAATAAATCTTTTGAAACATGTTGTTGTCAATATCATGTTGAATTTGATTTGTACTATAAAGGGTTCCGAAAGATGATAGAAGAAAGTGGTGGTTCTCAAAATTCTTATCATAAATGACCGACCAAATTCATAACATCAATCTTATGTGACAAACCAAACGATCATACAATAGGTGAAATAGATTGCATAAGAGGAACTTGTGAAATATGTGGTACCCTAACTAAATTTCATTTCAGAGATGAAGATACTAAATGATGAGGATGGTAAAATGTAAGAGATATAAGTACATAAAGTCAGAAATAAAAGTTGGAAAAGAATCAACAAGGTTGGAATATGTAGAGGATGACATACCTACTTGAGAATTTATGTTAAATTTTCATAAATTGATTCAAAAATATATACGTCATGATTTTTTTGCTAAGTGGCAAGCAAAATAATTCCAAACACTAAGAGAAACTTTCAAACTTGGAACAATTTTATCTGTTGTTGACTTTGCAGAGAATTACTCTTTCATTTCTCAAAAACAACTTCAAGCATAATACAACTTTACAGAGTAGGTTACTATTATGGTTCAAGTGTCTTATCGACATGCACAAATTAATTTGGATGGTGTGGAAAGTACAAATCAAGCATAGGTCATTAAAAAAGAGTATCACTTTTATATTAGTGATGACAAAGAAAGTGACACACATTTTGTGGAACATAATTTAAAAAGAATTTTTTTATATTTGAAAAAGAAAGGCATAAAAATTGAAAAATATTTTGTATGGTCAGATGCATGTAACAACACAATTTAAATTTGATAGACCATTTGATGCATTATGTGGATATCATCAATACCTTAATATACCACACATTTGGAGATTTTTAGAGAGTGGAAATGGAAAGGGTGAGCATGATTGTTCAAGGGCTTGTATCAAATGTGCTTTAAGAATGTATCAAATGGAGTGTAAAGAATATCACATTAATAATGATCATGATGTGGTTGAGTGGTGCAAAACACATTCTACCATTCATGATGTGGTTGATTCATACCATTCAGAGTATTTTGGGAGGTATCGCGTATAAATTAATTTGAATATTATAATTGAATCATATTTATATTTAATATGTTAGGTAATAACTAAATTATGTGTACACATGTTTAAAACTCTCTTTTTTTAATGTATGTATGGACCTTACATTCAAGTATTGATAGAAGATCAATGCATGCATGCAAGAAGGTAGAGAAGACATGATCATTGCATTTAGTTATGAGTAGAAATAGTAATGTGTGTCATTGTACACAAGAGAATAGTCATGTTTTTATTCTGATTGCATTGATGGAAACTATGATGGTTCAATTAATTAAGAATGTGGATATGTGGGTGAATCGACTTTGATGATACTAGATGTTATCAATACGAATGAGTTAGAGCATGAAAACTATGATGATATTCCATTCATTTCTAGTGATTATGACCATATTTTAGGATTGATTAGAGTTTGTATGTATGCATATGTACAAATGTATTTGTTTCATAATTTTGGTTAATTTATTTAATATTTACACTCATGTACATGACACATGGAATTTATATACTTATACTTTGTGTAGGCAATGTTTTTGTAGTCATGGTAGAATCTGAAAAAGTAGAAGGTGTTAGCTATTATTTATTGCATTGCACCACATAAAGAGAGAAGCGAACAAAGATTAAAATAAGTTATCTAATTATGTTTCCCATATGTTAGTATATAGTTGAATCCTGTATATACATTAATGTTATTTATGAATTCAAATTTATTGACTTATTTGATTGGTGCATATATATAGATATATGTACATATATTTAGTAATTAATTAATCTATGTGATATTTTCAAAATGTGCATTTAGGTTTTGCTATTGTATAGGGAACATATTTATAGCAAACAAGAATACTTAAGAATGGGATTCATTTCACTGATTATCAACCTAACAATAAGTTTTATCAGTATAGTAACCATGTTATTTCCACTAGTCTAACTCTTCATCTAGTCAAAGGACCTAGAATACATAAGTGGAGGCTCGATATTGATGATCACAAGAAAATATTAAATTTTATCCAACAAAAAGCTAACCCACTTGATACAAGATAGAATCAACTTGTAATTTGAAACAACTTGAACTTTTTGAAATTTAGTTGAAATATTTGAAATTTGAAATTTGGTTGAACTTGATCATTTTCAATTTTAAATTTGGTTGAACTAAATATATATTACTTTTAATCTTTCATTTAACTTCTCAAGATTAAATTATGATTTGTAAGTAATTACAAAAATTAGGAACTTATATGCAACTAATTAGGACATGTTCCTTGAGGGGAAGAAATTCAAAAACTTGTCTTAACGAGATGAAATTAGGACTTGTAATTAATTATATATTACTTTTAATTTTTTTTTAATTTTTCAAGTTTAAATTGTCATTCATATCTAACTAGCTTATATGTGTGTGTGTGTGTGTGTGTGTGTGTGTGTGTAAAGTTGAGAGTAATCATTCTCAAGGTGCCTATTTTTATTTAATCCCAAGGTTATTTTAATAGCAAATGGGATTTATGAAGATAGGTGCCTCAAGAACGATTACTCTCGGCGTAATATATGGATATATATTTACACACACACACACACACACACACACACACATACATATACACACATATACATATATATACATATATACATCTATATATAGGTATATATAAGCTAGTGGCCTAGTCATGTATTTAATAGGAAAAACATTTACTTTTTATTTATATTTTGATAAGGTTATTATAAAATTGTTAATTAATTTTTTTAGAGTTGTGGGTATGTGCAGGATCATGGTGTGTCAAAAAGTGGCAATCTGAAAAATTTGTAGTTTTGAAATATCTCAAACCATTTCAAAATCTATTCCAACTTTTTTCCCACCCACCCTGATATTAAATGAAAAAAATTAATATATTAATAAGGTCTACTATATCTTTTGATACCAAAACTATATGGTCAACTTTAAAAACATCCTAAAAATGTGCTTTTGGCCTATTTTTATGTGATCTTGACTTCAAACATGTAGCTAATGAATTTTTTTTTACCAAAATTTGATGAAATGAAAAAGGTTTCTTAAGAATGTTCTTGTCTTTCCATAGATGTAAGGTTTGTCAAAGTATGAGTTTAGTAAGTAATTATTACTTATTTTCTAATGGAGTTACATATAAAGTGTTGACTAACACACTACTTGAAAAACAACTATAACTTTCAAATGGTACAACATTTTTTAAATCCAAAAGATGCATCACATTATATGTTTCTTCTACTATAAGGAAATAAAAATTAAAAAATTGAATTTTGTAGAGTTTTGAATTAGTTAATGTGGTCAGACATGAGATTTTTTTTATTCCAAAAATACAAAACTCAAAAATTAATTAATTATTATTTATTTAGAATAAAAATACCAAAAAATATGTGTCACATCCAAGCATGAGTCTACTTCTTATATCTAGAATATTATTAAAAAATATTATCATTTGATTTTGATTTAAGTGGTCAGACATACGTCTACTTCTTATTTTTGTTCTAAAAATTTTGTAATATTGTATTAAAATTTAAAATTTTGACCAATCAATTTTTATTTTTTTGAGATAAGTCCTAGTAGTTTAGAAACTAGATTCAATTTGCTAGAGATTATTTTTTCTCAACTTTTTGATAGAAAGTTAATAACAAGTAGAAAATTGCACGGCAAGTTGACATAACCCTAATTTTTTAATTTTTCTTTGCCACTTAATACCATAGTTTGGTTGACCATGATCCTGCACATACCATTGTATAAAGTTGCTATAAAATTACGCTTGAAAACTTTTATTTAAATTTAATATATGGAGGTTAATTTAGATTAAAAAAATTAATTTTACTTTTGCAATATTGTAATGTAAAATGTTACAATCACGTATAGATATATGGTTATGGACAAAGTTCCCATTATAGTTAATATTAACCTTAGGGATAGAATTAGGGTTAGGGTTAGCATTAGGGTTAGGGTTAGCATTAGGGTTAGGGTTTAAATTAGGGTCAAGGTTTCAGCTATGATTAAGGTTAGGGTTAGACCTATGGTCATGGTTATTGTTAGAGTTGTGGTTAAGGTTCGGATTAGAGTTATGTTTATGGTCAAGGTTAGGATTAGAGTTATGGTCATGGTTAAGGTTCATATTAGAGTTATGTTTATGGTCAAGGTTAGGGTTCGAGTTATGGTCATGGTTAAGTTCAAGGTTAGAGTTATGGTTATGTTTATGGTTAGGGTTAGGGTTACAGTAAAGCTAGAGTTAGAATTAGGGTTAGGGTTAGGGTTAGGGTTTGAGTCAACATCAAGTTTAGAGTTAGGGTTAGGGTTTGAGTCAAGATTAAATTTATGACTAGGGTTAGGGTTAGAGTCCAATTATGGTAGAGTTAGATTTAGGGTAAGATTTAGCGGTAGAGTTATGTTTATGTTTAAGATTACGGTTAGAGTTATGCTCATGGTTAAGTTTAGGATAGAGTTATGTTATAGTTAGGGTTATGGTTAGAGTTAGTGTGAGGGTTAAGTTTAGAGTTAGGATTGGGGTTAGGGTTTGAGTTAGGTTTAAAGCTAGGGTTAGGGTTAGGGTTATAGTCCAATTATGGTAGGGTTAGATTTAGGGTTAGAGTTAGGGGTAGACTTATGGTTATGGTTAAGGTTAGGGTTAGAGTTATGCTCATGGTTAAGGTTAGGGCTAGAGTTATGGTTATGGTTACGGTTACAATTATAGTAGGGCTAGGGTTAGGATTTTAGTTAGAGTTAAGGTTAGAGTTATAGTTAGGGTTAGGGTTTGAGTCAAGATTAAAGTTAGGGTTAGGGTAATGGTTAAAGTTCAATTATGGTAGAGTTAGATTTAGGGTTAGAGGTAGGGTAGACTTATGTTGATGGTTAAGGTTAGTGTTATAGTTAGCATTAGGGTTAGAGTTAGAGTTAAGATCAGGGTTAAGGTTAGATTTAGGGTTAGGGTTAGTATTAAGGTTAGGGTTAGGGTTAGAGTTAGAGTTAGGGTTATCAGTAGAATTAAAATTAGGGCAAGGGATAGAGTATGAATTAGAGTTAGGGTTAGGATTACAATTAGAGCTAGAGTTAGGGTAAAGGTTAGAGTTAGGGTTTAGCTCAAGGTTAGGTTTAGAATTATAGTTCAAGTTAGAATTAGGGTCAAGGTTAGAATTAGGGTTAGGGTTAGAATTAGGGTTACAAATATAGTTAGGATTAGAGTTAGAGTTAGGGTTAGGGTAAGGGTGAGAAATAGGGTGAGGGTTAGAGTTAGGGTTACAAATATAATTAGGGTTAAGGTTAGGTTTAGAATAAGAGTTAGGGTTTGAGTTAGAGTTAGAGTTAGAGAAAGAGATAGAATAAGGGCTAAAGTTAGAGTTAGAGTTAGGGTTAGGGTTAGGGTTAGGGTTAGGGTTAGAATTAAGGTTAGGGTTAGAATAAGGGTTAGAGATAGGGTTACAATTAGCGTTAGGGTTATGGTTAGGGTTAGGGCTAGCATTAGGGTTAGGGTTGGGTAAAAGTACAAAGCTATGTCACCTTTTAGGTTGACTTATCAGAACAACAAAATTTGAGTATTACTATCTTAATTTTATTTTTTTAAAACATATAATCTCAATAAAATTATTCTAGCTAAGTTATATATGGTCTCACACTTTTTGAATTGGAAATATCTATTAAATGCATGTTTTATACTAGTTAGTATCCAATTACTAGGAAAATATAATTATTTCAAAAAATTGATGTTTCAATAACTCTTACTATTTATTATGATTTTTTTCATTAACATATAATCATCATTTTATAGAGCTCAAAGTAAAAAATATTCTTATATAGAGTTCATAGTGTTTTAATTAGATATAGTATATTGTAATTAGAAAATTCTAAAAGTACATATTTTTAACACTCGAGAAGATGTTGAGTAGGTTAAAGTTAGAGTTATATACAATATTAGGGCTAGGAATAGGAGTAGGTTTAGAGTTAGAGTTAAGGTTAGGGTTAGGGTTAATGTTAGGGTTAAGGTTACAATTAGAGTTAGAGTTAGAGTTAGAGTTAGAGTTAGGGTTACAATTAGGGATATGGTTAGAATTAAAGATAAAGTTAGATTTAGAGTTAGAGTTAGAGTTAGAGTTAGAGTTAGAGTCAAATTTAGGGTTAGAATTAGGGTTAGAATCATGGTCAAGATTAGAATTAGCATTAGAATTAGAGTTAGGGTTAGAATTAGTGTTAAGGTTGGGGTTAGGGTTAGGGTTAGGGTGATAATTAGAGTTAGAGTCATAGTTAGGGTTAGAGTTAGGTTTAGAGTTATAGTTGGGGTTAGAATCAAGTTAGGGTTAGGGATAGAATTGGTGATAGGGTTAGAATTAGGATTAGAGTTAAGGTTATATAGGTTAGGGTTAAGGGTAGAATTAGAGTTATAGTTAGAGTTAGAGTTAGGATTAGGGCTAGGTTGAGAATTAGGGTTACAAATATAATTAGGGTTAGAGATTAAGTTAGAGTTAGGGTTAGGATAAGGATAAGAATTAGGGTTAGGGCTAAAATTAGGGTTCCAAATATAGTTCAGGTTAGATTACTAGTTAGCGTTTGAGCTAGAGTTAGAGTTAGAGTTAGAGTTAGAATTAGAGTTAGAACAAGGGTTAGAGTAAGAGTTAGTTTTAGAATTAGGGTTAGGGTAAGGGTTAACACAAGGGTTATGGTTAGAAGTAGGATTAGCATTAGGGTTAGGGTTACAATTACTGTTAGTGTTAGTGTTAGTGTCAATGTTAGTGTTAGTGTTAGTATTAGTATTAGTGTTAGTGTTAGAACTGGGGCAAGAATTGAGGCTATGATTACAGTTAGGGTTAGGGTTCGAATTAGAGTTAGAGTTGGGGATCAAGTTAGAGTTAGAATTAAAGTTGGAGATAGAGTTGGGGTTAGGGTTAGATTAAGGGTTAGGGTTGGAGTTAAGGTTAAATTTAGGGTTAGAGTTAGAGATAGGGATAGAATTAGGGTTGGAGTTAGGGTTATAATTAGGGTTAGGGTTAGATTTAGAGTTACATGTAGTGTTAGGGTTAGGATTAGGGGTAGGGTTAGGGTTAGGGTTATGATTAGGGTTAAGGTTAGGGTTACAATTAGAGTTATAGTTAGGGTTAGGATTAGGGGTAGGGTTAGGGTTAGAGATAGAGTTGGAGTTAGAGCTAGGGTTAGAGTTAGAATATGGGTTAAAATTAGGGTTAGAGTTACAATTAGAGTTATAGTTAGAGTTAGGGTTAGAATTATAGTTAGATTTAAAGTTAGAGTTAGTGCAAGAGTTAGAGTTAGGGATTGTGTTATTATTGTGGTTAAGGTTATTTTTGTGTTACAAATCATATTATAGTTGATATTAGTACTATTATTACACTTTATCTTAGTGTTACAGTAATTGTCAGGATAAGGTTTTATGTGGTTAGTTCGATTATGGTGCCCATTATTAGTGCTATTATGATACAAGTTATTAACCTTTTTAATAATGTAATCCCCCCCCCCTCTCTCTCTACCCCCTACTACTCTCTAACTATGCCCCCTAATCCCTCTCTCCAATCTCTAGATACACCCCTAATCTCTCTCTCTCTCTCTCTCTCTCTCTCTCTCTCTCTCTCTCTCTCTCTCTATCTATATATATATATATATATATATATATATATATATATATATATATATATATATATATATATATATATATATATCACTCACTCGCTCTCTCTCTTGATACACTGCCTAATCTCTCTCTCTCTCTCTCTACTAGAAAGATATCTCTATAAAAAAACATAATATGAGCTCCCTCTTATCTACAGATATGCTCTCTCTCTCTCTCTCTCTCTCTCTCTCTCTCTCTCTCTCTATATATATATATATATATATATATATATATATATGTATGTATGTATGTATGTATATGTATATGTACATATGGGTACCTGCGAGAAGTTGGGTTACAATTCCATGGAAGTCAAATCTGTGGAATTATACTCCTCGCAAATAGGTACCTAATTTTCTTATAATTAGGTACTCATTTCTAAAATCGTGCTCTGGGCACTCAAGCTGCAATTCAAAAATTGGGTATCTAAATTTTGAAAAGCGGATCAAGTGCCTAAACCACTTAAAAATTGGGTGCCCAATATTTTTACACATCACGTACCTGAATTGAAAATGTTACAAATACCCATTTTAAAGAATTTTGGGGTCATTTTCACCATTTGGAAAATGGGAGCCCAATTTGAGAGCGATACAGGAAGCCATTTTCTACCTCTACCGACCACCCCCTATTGCTATTTTTTGACATTCTAGGTATTTTAATTTGTTTTGTACTATTTTACTTAATTATTTTTAGTTTTACATTTTATATGTACATAAATTTATTATTATAATTTTTAATTTTAATATATGTAAAATTGTAAATTTACATTGTTAATGAGTATTATCTTTAGATTATTGTATCTATTAATTTAAATAATAGTTTCGTAGATGTTCATTTAAAATTTATTATTTTAGATATTTTGAAATGTATTTAGTTTATGTATATATTGCAATGTTGAATGATTAGATTAGATGTAAATTCATTGTTTAAACATGTAGTTACAAATAAATATTGATTTCAAATAACTAGTGATTAATTATCTAGATTAGTTTGTAAACCATATAACAAAGAAAGTATTTAAACTAACTATAACCTCCACATAACCATATAGTTATGTACAATAAAACCCTAAACATATAACTAAGTATTTAATTACGTAACACCCCACCAAGGGATCCAAACACAAAACTTAGTATTTAATGATTTTACTTATTGTATTGTACTTTTTTTCATGGATTGAAAATGGATGATGTAAACTATTTTATAAATAAGTAGGAGATAATTTCCACAACAAGTCAAATTGTGATGTGAATATCAAGATTTAACTATATGATTTTGACCCCTGTGAGCATCACCCCTATGAGCATCACCTAGATCCAATGAGTGCTAAGTGTTCCATTTATTCTCATGAGAGATGGATTCATGTTGAATCACTACTCATGAAACATGGGTCAATGAGTTTGACTCAAAATCACACAGTTAAATCCTGATATTCACATCACTATTTTATAAATGTATATTCTTTAAGCCTTTCATACCCTATGACATGTACAATGGATGATTGTGCATTCTGAATTAATTTTCCAAGTGGCATTTAGAACAAATTGTAATGCCCCGCTAAGGGATCCAAAGAATTTCACAAAGTTTTCCAAACAATTTTTTTTTTTAAACATGAAAGATAAACCATTCATAACATTCACATGATAGTGGAAGCAATAGCAACATCCAACTAAAAGTAAAAATAATGTAACAGATTACATTCTTTAAAGACCCCTTAACATTGTATCACATCTAAATTAACTATTCATCTAACATCCCATCCTTATGAAATAACAATGATACATCCAATGTTCATATATTACATTTTTAGATTGCTCAATCATCCACCATACATATCACAGGGTATGAAAAGCTTAAAAGAATAAACATCCATATAAATGAATTACATCATCATCCAATTTAAATCCATGATGCAATAACATAATGAAACCATAAACCATACATGATACATCATTGCAAAAGATATAAACATCCATCACAAAATATAACCATATATCACAAACATAAATAACTAAGTGCACGGTTCCTCCCAACCATAAATAGCATCATTAGACCATTGTGGATCCTAGCCATCCCTCCGTGCGTAACATTCCAAAGCACCGAAGAGATCATCAGTATTATCATAGTAGGAATGTCACTCCTAAAACATCCTACTAACATGCAAAGTAAAGCATAAAGTAACATCATCTAACATATGCAAATCATCAATGTAAGGAACATACCAGTAAATACATCCATCATAAGGTATATCATCTATCATAATGATCCAAGAACATAATGAAGATAAATACCAACAAAGAATACTCCAGCCATGGTGTCTCGGACAGATCTCAAATGATAAGAGTTATAAAACACTACCACCCGACCGTGTGGTACCTAAGTGGTCCACTCCCACCGTCCTGAGGAGATAATCTCAAGTCCCAAATAGGCTATCAGAATCACATAACATAAATCTCTAATAGTCCAAGAATCCTAAAAGTATACTAACTCAAAGGTTCCATCACACAAAACTGACATCTAATTCCCATAGGCACAATATTGACATGTAGGAAACCTACTCTGCAAGCCGGAAAGTGTCATCGCATTTATCACATACAAGTTACCCTAGTAGTTAGCTAAACTCCACGGGTCCATACTGATCTCATGCGGCCACTAGTATCCTCTCATACTAACGAGGCATACTACGAAATGCATGGTCGCAACCATGCGTTCTCACTACTCCAATCCTAGCCTGTACAAGCGCTCAAGGCATGGGCAAGAACCAAAACAATTATCTTTTTAGGTTCATTTAATCCCCATTTAGTGTGTAAATGTTATCACTTATTAACCAAACTTACAATGAGTTACCCTGGCAGCCACTTAGGGCTCCGGCCCCCATTGCAAGCCACTTTTCGACACTACAAGTAGATTACCTACCCTAAGCTCATGGAATCATAAAATCACCACAGTCCTGTACAAGCGACTGGAAAGAAAATCCAAAAGATAATCCATAAAAAAGAACCATCAAATATCCACAATATAAGCATCAAATAACCACAATAAGAATCATCAAATCTCCATGAGCATCTGGAAAAGCATCCATAGAAAATCATGACCACAATAGTTCTCTATTGAGAACTGAAGGCATCACTGATAATCATAATAATCATTGGTTCTCAATAACCAAAATATGTCTCAAAATAAATCATCATATCCATTGATTCTCAACAAGCAACCAAGAATATCTCAAAATCATACTGATCGAAGACTCCAAAATGGTTGAGTCAAAACATGTCACAACATGACATCATCAAAAAATAAATCCATATTTTAGTCCCATCATGGCGACTAGAAAATAATTCAAAGATAACTGATCGATGACTCAAAAATGATTAGCTCAAGTGTCTCATATAAATACATCTTAGCTTCACACATGAAGACTGATAAACAAATACAAACATTTCATAGAGCATACAATCACATAACCATGGTTGGGCTTATAAAGATTGAGACCAAATAAGATCAACATACCATCACATCTCATAACCCCCGAGCCTCTGGTAACAACCTAAGACTGGTCAACACTAGTCAACCCAAAACCCAAAAACAAGAAGCATATAGAATACACGATGCAAATACATGTTTTGGTTTTGCTATATTACATAGTTGAATAATGTGTGGAGTTTCATTTTCCATTTTCAACTATAGGGGTTTCAGTTTCCATTTTCAAGTATACTTCAAGTGTCTTAAGTTTCGTCATTTGACCTACAAGTCAACCCAATTGTTTCCCGAAAGCATTATCCTACCATTATTAAGAATTACATTCTAAGAATAACTTAAGGATAACTATTTACTCATTAAACTGATCATCATTAATTTTTCTTAATTTATCTATGATCCATATCCTAATTGATTAACTCTTCTTTAAGGTTACTTCAACTTTTCACATAAATCAAGGATCATTATTCGCTACATTATAAGAGAGCCAATTATCAATCTTCGAATGATCAATTTAATAAATCAATTCTCATAGGTGCACAATCCATGACCTTTCAACAATCTAATAGTTCTCAATTAGAAACTTAATTAAGTATAACTAAAGTTTCAGTCTTTTAATTTAATTGTTATCATCGTTGACAACCATATAATATCTAAGGTCATAATTCAATTCATAAGACTTAACAACTTCGATATCAATATTTTACAATCTCGTTAAAAGAATTATATCAATTAAATTTCTATTAAATAACTTAATTATTAATTGATTAAAAATCAATCACACTTCAAATCCAAAACTAATATCTTTACAAAACTTTAATCATTAAATAATCTTCACTGGATTAAATCTAATCGAACTATTTACACCATTATTTATTAATAGTTTGTTAGACCCAACAAACATTAATAAATAATAACTCATCAAACTATATTTTCATAAACCCCATTAGTTAATATTTAACTAACATTTCAAGCATATCAATAGTTTATAATCAATATAATAATTCAAATCATAGCTATGTTATAACAAGGTCAAAACGTATCAATGACCCATTGTCCAATATCAATAAAATTTGAGTCACTTAATTTAAAATCATCTTGTAATATAAAATTACCATCTATATATTAAATGTTATTTAATATATATTAATTGTTATTTAATATAAATATATCTCCTTCCATCAGTTCTATCAACAATCGTTTCTATTAAAATCCTCCATTAATTCATTTAGAACTGTTAGTGTAGTTTTTTTATTTTTCCTATTTTGATAGGTTTTTCCTACACTTTTAATAATCTCGCTTAGGTTAATAAAGCATGTCTTATTAGGTGAATGGTTGTGAGGTGTCACCTTCCTACATGTGAGCATCAATTAGCTATCTTGGGAAGATACTTTGCTATCTTTAGTCTGATAGATGGTTGCTCCTTATTGGTTGGTGTTGCCACCTCCTCCCTCTTCCTAGCCTATATAAGCATGCTACCTGGCTTGTATTTGTATCTCTTAGTCTTGCATCCTCTTAATGCTATTTTTCTTTCAGCATTTGCATTACTCTCTTGGAGACTAACTCTATGATGCTATTTTGATTTTGTATCATTTGCATTCATAGTTTAGATATTTACTCTTTGCACTAGTTTTTTGGGTTATTAGTCTTTTCAAATTCTAACATGGTATCAGAGCTTTTCTATGTGCAAGAGTAGATTTTAGTTTCCTTATTTGAGAGATTCGGGGGGGGGTAAATAAAATTTATTGTAGTTTTTTGAAAAATGAAGTATGCTCTTCTCTTGCATCTTTGGATGATCCTAAGAAGCAGAAAAGTTTTGACAAAAACAGTTTTTCTCTAAGGTTTCAATCTCAAATCTGACAACCAACTTGCATATTTGGAGTTTTCAATCATTTTTGCAGGTTCCAGCATGTCATTGATGGACTTAAGAAGCTAATCCAGCATTTGCATGTCATATTTTGGTTGCTAGGGTCATTTTTTGATTTTTGGAGATGTTTTTTACTGTTAAAGGCGTCTGATTTACACTACAACATCTTCTATTCATCAACAAGAAAAATACTTTCTAGGTTTTGTTCGCAGCCCCGAAAAACCATCTGGGTATCTTTTAGATTTTGCATGCAAGCTGTATATTTTTCAGAATCGAGCATGCAAAGCTACAGCCATACCCCTCTCCGTTGGCAGCCGCAGATTTGAATGTAGTTTTCAAATGTCTCGTTCTTGCTCATACGGACTCCGATTTTAATGATTCTTGTTATGAACTTGGCTTTTTTTTTGTGCTCTATCCACTAGTGGAGTTGTTTTATGATTTTCATGCATGAATTCTTCAGAAATTGCAGATTCTCAGCCGTGACTTTGCACAGTTCTCATTTTGAAAACTTTGGAGGATCATAACTTTCTCATACGACCTCGTATCGAGGCGATTCTTTTTTTGAAAGTGCATGATTTTTCGAGTAGACCACAGTGGTGCTATTTGTTTCCTTGATTATTGTGCCCAAGTTTCACTTCTAGCATATGCTCTTCATGAGGGTTTGTAATGCATTGAAATCAAGACCACTAAGTATTTATTTCTAGTGGTAGTTGTAAACGTACTAAAATAAATTGCCAAATAATATTTCTTTGGGGGGGGTTCTTTGATTGAGTAAAAAGGGGGGGGGGGGGGGGGGGCGGGGGGCATTGTCGTGGCTGGGGTCTCTTCTTTCTAGCATTTCTTCATCATGGATCAAACAAATATGCCTATCCTAACTCCATACAATTACTTTGAGTGGAAATCATGCATGATAATTCACTTAAGGAAAGCCTGATTAAATAGGATAACTATGGGACTTGAAACTGAACCTGCTAAAGATGAAGATAAGCTTAAGTGGTTTAACAAATGTGATGAGGCATTTGGAACATTGTGTTTGTCTGTTTCTCCTGACTTACTATTTCAAATTGAGTCTTTGGATACACCAAATGAAGTATGGACAAAGCTAGAAACACTATTTGGCACACAAGATTCAATGAGGGGTCATATGTTGGAAAATGAATTAATTAGTTTGAGTCCAGGCAATTTCAACACAATCCAAGATTTCTTCACCAAATTAAGATCACTAAGGCTACAGTTAAAACAATGTGCAATTGAAAAGAAATATGAACAACTAATTCTTAGTATTCTCTCTAAGCTAAGTTCAGAATATTCTGTGTTTGTCTCTACCTTCTATGCTACTAAGGGTGCACTTGGTACTCAATTCACCATACCATCTTTAGATGATTTTCCTGTTAATCTCACTCGAGAATAGGACAAGCTAATCCAAATGGGCATTCTTAAGTCCTCTAAGTCACATGCCTTGGCTACCAGCCAAGGCACAAAAGAACAACAAGGAAAAAGTAGTAACAACAATAGTAAGGACAAGAAAAAAAAGAATAGCGAGGAGAAGAAGGATCAAATGTCGGTTTCTTCAAAAGAAACTATTGATACACCATCTTCCAAGGGCGATAAGCCTAAGAAAGAAAAGGTCAAATGTGCTTATTGTAAAAGACCTGGTCATGATGAACATAAATGTTTGCAGAAACAACTTGATCACTTGATGTACATTCTTGAGAAGAATAATATCAGTGTTCTTGAGTCTATCAAACAAAGTTCTAATGAAGGGCCAAACAAAGATAAAGAAAACAGCAAGGGTAAAGGAAAGGGCAAGGCCCTTTTTGCAGTTGCTTCCTCACCATCCACTTGGGTTCTTGATTCGGGTGCTTCACACCACATGGCTTCATCTAAGGAAGAACTTGCATCCTTGGAGCCGTGTACTATGCCTTCTATTTTGATGGGTGATAACACTCCTGTTGAGGTGTGTGGGAGAGGGTCTGTTGATGTAGGGGTTGGCACATTCCATGACGTTCCTTATATACCCTCATTGTCAACTAATCTCCTATCAGTATACCAGATGACTCACATAGGTTTAGGCAAGCGGGTTGAGTTCACTCCTGATTCAATGGAGATATGTGAGTTGCACAATGATTCTACAGTTGCAGTTGGGAGAGCAGATCATCAGTCACGACTCTATATGTTTTCTCACTTTGTTCTTGATCCTCCTTTAATTGTTTCACTCTCTCACTTTAATGATGTGAGCAGATTATGGCATGAGTGGTTTGGCCATCTTAACTTCCACTACTTGCATCAGCTTAACCAGTAGAGCATGGTCACAGGGTTTCCTTCTACTTTGACATTGGAGTCACTTGGAATACATGATAGATCTTCTGATGGGTCAGATTCACTTGAGCAGTCTTCTAGCTCCACTTTTGATGCAGAGAGTGATTCAGAGGACTCACCTCCTTCCTCTCCTAGTCATCATTTATAGATTGATGATTCTCCTCTAGATTCTCCATCTTCTAGTCCACTTTGGGCTAGATAGACCTTGCAGTTTGTAGGTGATTGGGTTGGGGCTCCATCAGACACCAAGCAGACTCGTTTACAATTTCAAGATGCTCTACATATCTTCATTGCTACTGCCTCAAATCCACAGTCCTTTTATGAGGCTTCTGGTATTTCTGAGTGGGATATAGCTATGCAGGAAGAGTATAGTTCTTTGATGAGGAATGTAGTGCCTGCCCCTAGTTCGCATTTTGTTATCATTGCTGAACTCTTTTAGAGCTAGTTTTATGTTATTGACTAGTAGGATTGTTTTGAGATTATCATATATTGTGCTATGGATTCAGTTGATATGTGATGATATTACTTAGACTCTACATTTCATGTATGTATAATGATAATTATTACATTGCTTTCAATTATTAATAATGATTAATAAGATGATTTATTATCATATGTGTTTTTTTGTAGATACTTACCCCATACTTGCATGTGTATGATGTGTGTGTTTGCTTTGTGTGTTTTCTTTTGTATGGCATGTCTGATTTGGTTAAGGAAGGGAGTCGTAGTCACCTGCTAGTCGAAATCTACACGATGCACCACTTCCTGCCATTGCTTGTTTAGTTTAGTATATATTGTGCTTGTACATGTATAGTTTTTATGTAGGTTGCAAGTATCGGGTATCGACTTCCTTGAATTGTCAGGATGAGCGTACCCTATCACATTATCTCAATGATAAGAGAGGGGAGATAAATTCTCAAGTTCAAATCTCAACCCTTTAAGCTATTTGTTCTAACTGAAAAATTAGGACAAGTATCTGAGTTGAGTACCCTCCGAATATGTCGAATGACATAATTCGTGATATAAACCCCTTGATTTGATTTGTATGTATTTTGGCTATGATGGATTTTTCATATTTTTATCTTTGTGAGTCTTTGGAGTATTTTATATTAATTAAGCCTAATTAAAAGATTTATTTAATGGTTTAATTAAATGCAAAATTAATATGGTATTTTATTATTTATTTTATTTAATTAATTGAAAAATTAATTAAATAAAATAATTAAATTGGAAGATAAAAGTTATAATATTAAATTTGGAATGTAACAATATTTATTTTAATAATAATATATTTGGAGCTCATTTTTAAATGAATGACTAAATAATATTACTATTAAAGCTAATAAATATTTTAGCAATAAAGTTTTGGAAAATAAAATTTAAAAGTGAAAAATATATTTTAAATTATTAAAAGATTCTAAATCTCATATGATTAAAATATAAATATATTAAGATTGAAAAGAGGAAATATTAAAGTTAGTGCATGAGACTTAATAAATTAATTAATTTAGAAAGAGTAAAGTAAATTGGAGTTATAAGCTTGCGTGAGAATTAACATGTCAACAATACGAGAGTTAGTGCATCAATTAAGCACAAGGTGTCTACAATTCTATGACTCATCAAAAAGAATTGGAAAAGACCCATACTTAGTTGGTGACACCTTTCAGCGGTTTCAAGAAGCATTCCAAAAGTTTCTTGAGAGCTCTTGATATTCAAGCATTCATAAAAGCTTAAAAGAAAAGCTTAATGGAAGCTACAAGTTTAATGGAAGCTACAAGCTTAATGGAAGCCACAAGTTACAAGCAAAAAAAGAGAACCTTCAAAGCTTACATGCATGGGAGAAGATTCATATGCTCATATATTTTTTACTTGTTTCTATGCTCTTTTTAGCACTTCTAATCACTTGGAGGATTCGATCGGCTTGGATTCTTGAAAGAATTGCGAATGATGAAGAATGAAGGAATTTTCTATGGACTTCTGAGGCATGACAAATTAGCATTAGTGTCCAGGTGAACTCATGATATTCTCATATTTCCTTTGCACTCTTTCTCTTCCTGTCTTCATCATATCTATTTTATGTGTCTGAATACTCTCTGTAATTGAATCTACTATTTGAAATTGGAATCTTGATATTTTATTTGGATGAGAAGAAAGCAATAGAAGAATCCTAGATCCAATTAAGGAGAAGAAATTAGATCTTAATCGGGTTTGTGTTCAAATTTATATTGTAAATTAGAAAGACAAGATTTGGAATTAAAATAGAAATTCTAAGTTGAAAATTCAAATGATTAGATGTAATCTTTCTATCAATTATATTTTTAGATGCATATGAACAAACCCTTTTATGGTTAAATTTAGAGATCAATTATTTTAAGAGGAAATTCTTAATTCATCACAAATTGTCCTGTCGCTGCCTCTTGGATAGACCCGAATTCAGTCATTCATAACTTTTTATTGGGATCGAATTTATTCGATCGCTTCGGTCAGAATTGGCGCAACTTGGCCCTCTCCAACATATTTGAGTTTCAGCCCAATCCAACGGTTCATTAGGGAGATATGACCGTCGTATTGAGACTGTTTTATTCAAGAAATGGATGTCTCTTCATCTCCCATAACCAAGAGTTCTTTATGCTTAAACTTCACAAAAATAATATATCAACGTAATGTAATTAGAATTTAATAATTATTTAATTAGTCTAAAGACTAATAAGAATGTTCTAAATAAATTAATGAAAATTTTAATAGAAAGTTGTGGATGGAGCTGATAGATAGAGATATTGAATTAATAGAGAATAGATGACTTTCAATATTAAATACTATTTAATATATATAGTTAAGAGGTGGTAATTTATAAAAGTGTTTAATGATGATTAAGAGACTCAAATTTTAATGATATTAGATTTAGATTTAAATAAGAATTATTATATTGACAAGGAGTCATAGTTACATTATAACATTGTTATAATATAGCTACGATTTGAATTATTGATATGCCTTAAAGGTTATTTAAATAATAACTAATGGGACTTATGAAAATATAGTTTGATGAGTTTATTATTTATTAATATTTGTTGGGTCTAACAAACTATTAATAAATAATGGTTTAAATAGTTATCAACAAATCTGATTAGAGATAATCTAGTGGAGATTATTTAATGAATTAAAGATATTATTGCAATCTTCTCTTATTAGAATCTTATTAATATGCATTAGTTTTATATGGTCTATTATCTAATCTAATTAAATTAAATTTAATTAAGATTAGTTAATAAGAAGTGTAATTAATTATTAGTCAATCTAAGTAAATGAATTTTTAAATGAGAGAAAATTAAGAGAAAAGAGATTTTAATATAGTGAACTTTTTATAATGTATATTAAATACTATTTAATATATAATTTAGATATGGTAATTTTATATTATGTTTTTAAATGAAGAGACTTTAATGATAATGGATTAAGAGTTAATTGACATGGAGTCACTGTTATAACATTGTTATAATTTGAATAACTATGGTGTTATTAATACATTATATATTATTAACTAAATTATTGATATATTTTAATGGTATTAAGAGTTAGCTAATGAAGCTTATGTAAAGTTCTCTAGATTGATTAATAATAGTTTTAATGAGTTTATTATTTATTAATGTTTGTTGGGTCTAACAAACTATTAATAAATAATAGTGTAAATAGTTTAAATAGTTATCAATTAATATGATCAGAGTTAATCTAGAAAAGATTATTTAATGATTGAAGTATTGTAAAAGATATTAATCAAATTGAATTGGTTAATAGTTTGGAGGATTATCAGTTAACTGAATCAACGTACATAGGGAAAACTTATTTGAGATAATAATACTTGGTATTGAGGATTTATTATAACTTGTTATTATTATTATTGAAATATTAATGCTTGTGTAATGGATTGAAGTTGACTTTTTACGTACAACTATTGTTAGTTAATAGTCAACTAATATTCATTGGGTCGTTGATATGGTTATGTAATTATTAATTAAATCAATTAATTAGAGTTAATTAGATTTAATTAATAATTAAGTTATATAATAAAATTTTTAATTGATATAATTCTTAAACAAGATTGTTAAAATATTGGTATCAAAAGTTGGTAAGTCTTATGACTTGAATTATGATTTCAAATATTAAATGGTTGTCAACGATGATGACGATTAAATTTAAAAGGCTCAAACTTTAGTAATACTTAATTAAGTTTCTAATTGAAAACTAAAAAACGATATTAATAGGTCATGGATGGTGTACCTATGTTAATGAATTGAGATAAATAAAGTTATAATCTCTTATTCGAAGAATGATAATTGGTCCTCTTATAATATAACAAATAATGATCTTAGAAAAGTTGAAAGGTTAATTAATTAGAATGTGGATCATAGTTAAATAAAGAGAACAATTTAATTAAAGGCCAATAAGTAAATACTTATCCTTAAGTTATTCTTAGGATAATGCTATCGGGGAACAATTGGGTTGACTTGTAGGTCAAATGATGAAACTTAAGACACTTGAAAATATACTTACAAACAGAAAACTGAAAACCTCTACACTGATTCAACTATGTAAGATAGCAAAACCAAAACATGTGTTTGCATCGTGTATTCTATATGCTTCTTGTTTTGAGTTTTGGGTTGACTAGCGTTGACCAGTCCTAGGTTGTGACCAGAGGCTCGGGGGTTATGAGATGTGATGGCATGTTGATCTTATTTGGTCTCGATCTTTATAAACCCAACCATGGTTATGTGATCGTATGCTCTATGAAATGTTTGTTATTGTTCATCAATCTTCATTTGTGAAGCTGAGATGTATGTGTATGAGACACTTGAGCTAATCATTTTTGAGTCATCAATCAGTTATCCTTGGATTGCTTTGTAATCGCCATGATGGAACTAAAGTATTGATTTATTTTTTGATGATGTCATGTTGTGACATATTTGACTCAACCATTTTGGAGTCTTCGATCAGTATGATTTTGAGATATTCTTGGTTGCTTGTTGAGAACCAATGGATGTGATGATATATTTTGGTTATTGAGAACCAATGGATACTTATGATTATCAATGATGCCTTCAGTTGCCAATAGAGAACTATTGTGATCACGATTTTCTATGCATGCTTTTCGGATGCTCATGGAGATTTGATGATTCTTATCTTGAAGATTTGATGATTCTTATTATGGATATTTGATGCTTTTATGCATATTTGATGATTTTACTATGGATTATCTTTTGCGATTTTGAGATTTATGATTCCATGAGCATTAGGGTAGGTAATCTACTTGTAGTGTCAGGAAGTGGCTTGCAATGGGGGTCGGGGCCCTAAGTGGCTACCAGGGTAACTCATTATAAGTTTGGTTAATAAGTGATAACATTTACACACTAAATGGGGATTAAATGAACTTAAAAAGATAATTGTTTTGATGTTCTCGCCCATGCCTTGAGCACTTGTATAGGCTAGGACGGGAGTAGTGAGAATGCATGGTTGCGACCTTGCATTCCATAGTATGCCTCATCAGTATGAGAGGATACTAGTGGCCGCATGAAATCTGTATGGACCCGTGGAGTTTAGCTAACTGTCAGGGTAACTTGTACGAGATAAATGCGATGACACTTTCTCGCTTGCAGAGTAGGTTTCCTACATGTCTTTATGTGCCTCTGGGAAGTAGATGTCTGTTTTGTGATTGGAACCTTTGAGTTAGTATACTTTTAGGATTTCTGTACTTTAGAGATTTGTGCTATGTGATTTTGTTAGCCTGTTTGGGACTTGAGACTATCTCCTCAGCATGGTGGGAGTGAACCACTTAGGTTCCACGCGGTCGGGTGGTAGTAATTTTTCCACTCTTATCATTTAAGACCCATTGGAGACACCGTGGCTGGAGCATTCTTGGTTGGTATTTATCTTCATTATGTTCTTGGAGCATTATGATAGATGATATACCTTATGATGGATGTATTTATTAGTATGTTCTTATATTGATGATTTGCATATGTTAGACGATGGTCTCCTATGCCTAACTTTGTATGATAGTAAGATGTTTTAGGAGTGACATTCCTACTATGTTATAACCAATGATCGCTTCGGTACTTTGGGATGTTACGCATGGAGGGATGGCTAGGATCCACGATGGTCTAATGATGCTATTAACGGTTGGGAGGAACCGTGCAAGTAGTTTATTTTGTTTGATCTTTATGATAGATGTATATGTCTTCTATGATGATGTATCATGTGATTATCTCTACTCTTATGTATCATAAATTGGAATAGGATGATGTACCTTATTTCACATATGTATATTCTTTTAAGCCTACATACCCTATGACATGTACAGTGGATGATTGAGCATTTGAAAATGTAATGTATGAACATTGGACTTATCATTATTATTCATGTGGATGTTGTAGTAGATGGATTTATGTATGTTAGTTAGTTTAAGTGTAATACAACGTTAAGGGATCTTTAAAGAATGAAATCAGTTATGTATGTTATGTTTACTTTTAGATGGACAATGCTATTGCTTCCGTTATTATGTACAAATTATATGTGGTATTTACTTTGATGTTAAAAAAAAAAAATGTTACCAAACTTAGTGAAATTTTAAGTTAATTCTTTGGATCCCTTGGCGGGGCATTACAAGGAACCACACTTGGGATCTTGTCCCTTTTCCTAAGGAAAGAAAACTTGTTCGATGTAAGTGGATCAACCGGACAAAATTTGCAAGCTTTGCTGGAGGTGCGGGATGCTTCATCTTTTGGGGGGGCCTCTTCCTCTCACTTGGAGTCCTAATTTTCTTTGGGGAGTCTCTTTTCTCTCTCTTTTGGAGGAATTTTATGTACATGGGTACCTCATCAGGCTTGACTTGCTAGGACCCATTTCTACATCCACCTAAGGTTCGCTTATGGGGAGGTGTTAGTGTAGTTTTTTATTTTTTCTATTTTGATAGGTTTTTCCTACACTTTTAATAATCTCTCTTAGGTTAATAAAGCATGTTTTATTAGGTGTATGGTTGTGAGGTGTCACCTTCCTACATGTGAGCATCAATTAGCTATTTTAGGAAGATACTTTGCTATCTTTAGTCCGATAGATGGTTGCTCCTTATTGGTTGGTGTTGCCACCTCCTCCCTCTTCCTAGCCTATATAAGCATGCTACCTAGCTTGTATTTGTATCTCTTATTTTTGCATCCTCTTAATGCTATTTTGCTTCTAGCATTTGAATTACTCTCTTGGAGACTAACTCTATGATGCTATTTTGATTTTGTATCATTTGCATTCATAGTTTAGATATTTACTCTTTGCACTAATTTTTTGGGTTATTAATCTTTTTAGATTCTAACAAGAACATTCCTATTAGTCTTTAGACTAATTAAGTAGTTATAAATTCTAACTATATTGCTTTATTGAAATTTAAATAACTTGATTAATAACTTAAACAAAATTTTACTAATATTATATATATATATATATATATATATATAACGATTAAAATCCAATACCTCATAATAATTACAAAGTCGAATTACAATATTAATTATATATATATATATATATATACACACACACACATATATACATATAATAATATTGAATTACAAATAATATTATAAAACATGACTTAATATTCATGCTGAGCTCTTAAAAATTTCTTGGGAAAGTGTTTAGTTTAAGCAAATTTAAATTCGCTATGGCACGGATAAGCCGTGCAGCCCTGCCCTCTGACGCAGGGCCTGTGACGGCAGTCGCAGTACCTGCATCAGCGGGTACTGGCGACCACCGACGCCAATATATAAAGGCGGGTGGGGGCAGGGGGTGGATATATCCGCCCCTCCCCAAATCCATTTGTATTAAATTTTTTTTATTAAAAACGTTTTCAATGACGCGATTCAAATTCTAAAATGTATTTCGACTGCGATTTATAATGTATTTACACACACACACACATATGTATATGTATATATATATATATATATGTATGTATATCTGTATAGATATATATATATATATACATATATATATATACATATATATATACATATATATATATATACATATATATATATATATACATATATATATATACATATATATATATACATATATATATACATATATATACATATATATATATATACATATATATATATATATACTTAGTTTTCCATTCATCATTACTACAACATATATGCAGTTATTATATATTAAAATAAGAACACATATATAATTTTCAAACAAGAAGGGCTTTCAAATATCTTAAATTAAGAATTTTTCCTTTTTAAATAATTGTTTTCTAAACATATCCATTAATCCATCCAATAAGTCTAACTATAAATTTGAAATCATCATTCTCAATTTGATTCTAATTCAAACTCAAACCTGTTTAGATCTAATTTCTCTTTAATTGGATCTAGGGTTTTCTAATATTTTTCTTCTCAACCAAATAAAATATCTAGATTCCAATTTAATTGTAGATTCATTCACAAGAGTATTCAGAGACATATAACAGACGTGATGAAGACAAGAAGAGAAATAGTGCAAAGAGAATATACGAATATCACGAGTGCACTTGGAGATTGATGCTAATCCGTCATGCCTCAGAAGTCCATAGAAAATCTCTTCCTTCACCATCATTCGCAATTCCTCCAAGATCCAAGCCAACCAAAACCTCCAAGTGACTAGAAGTGCTAGAAGAAGCATAGAAACATGTAGGAACATATGAGCATATGAGCTTCTCCAATGCATGTAAGATTTGAAGCTTCCATTTTAGCTTGAAGCTTGTAGCTTCCATTAAGCTTGTCCAAACACACTAGGAGGGCCTCTATTTAAAGGCCTCTAAGATGTATCTAGATTGTCTCTAGAGACAACTAGAAGATAAGCATGAGAACCAAGCATGGGTCTTCTCCAACCTTTTAGATAAGTCTTAAGGTTGTAGACACGATGTGCTCAAATAAAATGCTAACTTCTAAGTGTAGACAACTTTTGCATTCTTAGAGTACAAACCCCTATGTTGTCTACATGAAAACTCTCAAAAATTTGCCAACTCCTATGTGAGAAAATATTAAAATAATGCACATTAATTAATATAATATTTACTTTACTCTTCCCAATTTTATTTATTAAATCTCATGCACTAACTTTAATAATTCCACTTTTCAATCTTAATATATTTATATTTTAATCACATGAAATCTAGAATCTTTTAATAATTTTAAATATATTTTCCACTTTTAAATTTCATTTTCCAAAACTTTATTGCTAAAATATTTATTAGCTTTAATAATAATATTATTTAGTCATTTATTTAAAAATGAACTCTAAATATATTATTATTAAAATAAATATTCTCACATTCCAAATTTAAACTTTTAACTTTTATTTTCAAAATTAATTATTTTATTTAATTAATTTCTCAATTAATTAAATAAAATAAATATTAAAATACCCTATTAATTTTCCATTTAATTAAACCATTAACTAAATCTTTTAATTAGGCTTAATTAATAGAAAATACATCAAAGACTCATAAGGTAAAAATATGAAAATCGATCATAGCCAAAATACATACAAAATCAAACCAATGGTTTAAATTATGAATTACATCATCTGACGCATTCGAAGGGTACTCAACTCAGATGCTTGTCCTAATTTTCCAATTAGGACAAAATGGCTTAAAGGGTTGGGATTTGGACTTGAGAATTTATCTCCCCTCTCTTATCATTGAGATAATATGATAGGGTACGCTCATCTTGGCAATTCAGGGAAGTCGATACTCGATACCTGCAACCTGCATAAAAACCATGCATGTACAAGCACAATATATACTAAACTAAATAGGCAATGGCAGGAAGTGGTGCATCGTGTAGATCCTGACTAGCATGTGACTACGACTCCCTTCCTTACCACATCAGACACACCATACAAAAGCAAACATGCAAAGAAAACATGCACACCATACACATGCAAGTATGGGGTAAGTATCCATAAGAAAACACATATGATAATAAATCATCTTACTAATCATCATTAATAAATGCAAACAGTAGAAATAATCGTCATGCATACATGGAATGAAAAATCTAAGTAATCTCATCACATAATAAATTGAATCCATAGCACAATATCTGATAATCTCAAAAGAATGCTGCTAACCAACAACATAAAACTAGCTCCAAAAGAGTTCAACAACGATAACAAAATGCGAACCAGGGGCAAGCACTACACAAATTTATATTATTTAAATGGATTGAACTCAAGTAGTTATTCTTTCATGTGGATGTGTTATTTATTTTACTTCTAGTACATATAATTATTTAAAAATGAAATGTAAATGTGCTCATTAAGAAATCATTAAGGAATATAATCTCTTATGTTTTTTATGTAAATTATTGTACATATTATTGCTTGCTTAGTAAAACTTTAGATGAGTTCTTTGGATCCCTTGGTTGGGCATCATTTAGGAGTAATTATAATCCCAATTTTATCCAAAACTCTAATCATAACCCTTACTGTCATCCTAACCATAATCTTAATTTGCTAAAACCTACACCGTAATATATAAATAATTGAATAACTATCCTAAGAACCAAGTACTAATTATAGATGTCCAACCATAATTATAACCTTAAATGATAAACTATTATCCTAGAGGATCATCATATCTACATCTACATGTCATATGAATATAAAAACATTTACATATCTAATTACATCATTTATTGCATAGGAAGGATTTAAAATTTTCATTATATTATCCATGCATATCATATTAAAAGAATCATATAGAGACATGTCATTTACTACAGTCATCAAAGATAATCAAGAAGGGTATGTAGGTAAATTTATTTATAACACAATATTAAAAGACACGAAAAACACCATATAGGAGCATCTCATGTATAAACTAGAAAAATTGATCATGACACATGTAATGAGATCAAATAATATTTGTAATCATCGCATATACTATCAATGTATGGGGGTGATATAATCAAAATATCAAAAAATGAGTAATATCAGAGCATTATCAACATCAAGGTCCTAAAATGATACAAAGACAATGATACATCATTAAAAAAAATTAGAAGAGAAGAAGGAATCAGACATCTAATTAAATAACCCTCCCTCAACATCAGTGCGAGTAGGAGGGACTATACACCCTTGGATGCATAAGAATATATAGAGAAGTGAATAACTTGTCTTTGCACTAGAATAGTTATTGAGTATTCATCATAATAGTAAGCCTCTCTAGAGTTATGATAAGTGGCCTCACCCTCTGCAATCCTCAGTTGACAAGTTAGCTCTATAATCTACCTGTTGTGATCAATTACCATGCTAGCTTAGATGATCACCTATGTCTAGACTATCACTTGGTATTGTGTTGCTCTCAATATTCTCTAGAGTCCCCTAATGACATCTTCTTATGTGAGCTCTCCTTTGGCTTCCTGCTCCAGAGGTCCATGATAAATCATCAATTATTTAATATAAAAAGTCAATTTTAAAAAAGGGGCATTTATTCATTAATTAATCCTAACATAATTAATCAAATCAAGTTTTTAAGTCCTATGGATAGAACTATTAATTAAATGAATTAATTAAAATGATCAATTATCCATATCATCTCTAATGGAAAATGAAATTAATTCCCACCAATAAAGCTTAATTATGTATAGATCAATCAAGGATTCAACCTCCACCACTCATGGAGAATGAATCCAAACCATTGAACTCCCAGAGATTTCTATAAATGTGCCATCAACTCAAGCTTTTGAGATATCTACATTTTTTGTAATAAGGTTATGCAAATAATTCTAGGTGATTTGCAAGTTCTTCTGACTAAATTATGGGCATTTGAGAGCTAATCCATATTACAAGATCATAATCTCATTACACTTTATATCTTTCTAGCATCATGTAGGGTTTATTTAGTCTGACTTGAGTTCATGATTACATCCATTTTATGATTACATGCACCTAATTTACAAAATATTAAACCTTGACATTAAGTTTTAAATTCTAATTATGGCAAATCTAACCCTTATCCTAAACCTTTATATCCTAAATTCTTAACCCTTAGACTAAGTAAGTTATCCTAAATGCTAAACCTTTATCCTAAAAATAATCATAAATGCTAAGCCCTTCTCCTAATTCTAAATAAAAATACTAAGCTTAAATGTTAAACCCTAATTTTGACCTTAACTATGATTTACATGTATAAGGTTAAGGTTTAACATTTGACATTTAAGATTAGGATCAAGTATTAGGATTTGTATTCAATTCTAGAATATAAAGAGGATCTAAGTATTATAATTTAAATTTTATAAGTATATTTAGATTTATGATGAAGGTTTATAATCAAGGTTTATAATTAAGATTTATGATTAAGGTTTATAATTAAGGTTTATATCCAGCAACTCATTAAAAACACATTGATCATAATTAGAAAATGCAATTAATATAACACATTCCAACATAGAGATTTAGAGGGAAAAAAAGTTCTATTAGCAATTCATAACAATTGTTAAATGATAAGATATGATTTAAATTACTAAAGACGATATTAAATATAAGTTTAAGTATTATGATTAGAATTAGGATTATTATGGTTAGGGATAGGGTTGATGTATTAAAATTAGGATGATCTAGACTTATAGTTTGCATTAATGCAGAACATATTTAGGATGAACTCTAATCATAAATAATAATCAAATCATAATTCTATATCTAAGCTTTTATTCTAATTGTAACCTTAACTCTCATCCTAACACCATCTATTATATATCCTTTAAACAATAGCACCATTATAAATATACAAAACCTAAATATAATTCTAACTAAAACCATAATCCTAGGTAAGTTCCTGAACATTAAAGTCATAATCATTATAATAATCTTAAGCTTAGCCATCATGAAAACCGTAAACATAAAAAAATTGGAAAGCATAACCTTGCCATAATATTAACTTTTTTTGATCCTGGTATGAACATATAATCCATAATGAGAATACAATACCCCAATGTCACAAAATAAGTGTACATGAAAGCAATTAGCTAGGTGGCTCATGTTTTTAGAAAAGAAATCTTCAAGTAACCTATATAGTTTTTATGAAGTATTATTTTATGATTAGACTTAAAATTGGTATTTAGTATTCAATTAGACTTAAGTATTTAACTTTATTTATTTAATTGATATGATTTTAAAGATCTGTGCATTTATATAATTGATATTTTAGATTTAAATTTTATTAAATAGTAATTTTTTCATTTTTTATTTTGTATAAACATATATGCAGATTGTACTTGATAGACCCTCCCACACCCCCACCTCTACCCCCTCTATCTCCACCTCTACCTCCACCTCCACCTCCACCTCCACCTCCTCAACCCACCACAAATGATCTCCGTGAGTGCATGAGGCATAATCTTAACAATCTCATGTGTGATATTGAGGTTATTCGATGTGAGACCCACCACCCTCCTCACCTACTATGCCTTGCAGATAACATGCAAGGTGTCATTCAATCTATACAACATTTAGACTATGATATTGATTCATTCATATTATAGAGGCAAAACACGTGTGCCTTCTATTCGGATGACTTATCATATAGAGAGGTTCATAACCTCAATATAGGTAAAGGAAATTTTAAAAGATATTTTGTAAACCCTAAGATGGGTGAGGAGATAAATGAGAAGAAGCCTCACATTTATATTATGTGGTGCACACATGCACATATAGCCGCACATTTTTGGGAGTGGTGCTAGATGGTATTTGACCATCCAACACATGGTAATCATGAGGTGCCCATGTACTTCCTTAGGAAGCTATGGGATGAGTTTGTATTGGGTTTGAAACCCAATTATTTTGATATGAAAGCATTTTAGGGGGTTGGTGGTGGGATGCCTCAGGATAGGCCTAGGGAAAAGTTGAGTGATAGAATGAGAAACTATAGCTGACCTCAACTCCTTCTACCTCTTCATGTGCCCATTGTACTAGCTTCACACCATCATCAAGTAGTTTCATCTACTTTTACCTCTTTGAATGCCCTTTTGCACAATTTTGTACAACAGTGGATGCAGGTGACACATGTTTGTCCACTTGAACATATTTGTACTAGCTGTGGAGGCATATGCACAGGCCCCCAGAGTGATGTTGATGTAGTGCATGATGACCATTATGTTGAGGGTGCTGATTTTGATGATGATGTATACACTTCCCATGGTGTTGGTAGTAACAAGATTGATGTGTCATCATTTGTTGACCTCGTGTAGCAGGGAGAGCCCAAAGATAGTCAAGAGCAATAGGTAAAATTTTAATTTTAATTTAAATATAAAGTAAACCTAATTATTTACTTTCTACATACATGTCTAATTGTATTAACCATATTAATTTTTTCTTTTGAAATAACAGAGGATGGGTGATACTGTTCCTCCTAGGAGGCAATATAGTCTTTTTTCGAGACCTATAGACGTTGGCATCCCTCATATGGTATGCATTTGAATTACATTGTAAAAATGTGCATTTGAACTCAAATTTAATAACATGTGCTCATATATTCTTTTTATCTGATTTTGTAGGGATTGTCTGCAGCTACACAGTTTGATGTCAGTATAGCTCTTGCTCCAGTTACCATTGAGGCACAACCTGAAATACATACAATATGAACTTTTGACTAAAGACAAATAATTTGTATTTTTATGTATGTACATTGTTATTAACTTATAATCTAAAAAATTTTAACTCATGTATATATATTTTATGTGTTTTGATTTGATGAATAGAAGATGGATCATACTCATCCATACATGCCTCGATATAGTGTAGTTTCGAGTCCATCTTATGATCAACATGCTAGCATACATGTAGACACATCTATGACATTGGCTAGTACTCAGGTATGATATATATACATGTTAAATTTATAGTCTATAAAAAATTTAGTGTAAAAATTATGTACTTTTTAGTTTGCATACTTTGTAACTATTCGTGTATATATAATTTTGACTCAAGCTTTATGTATCCATAATTTTAGGACTATGTCACCATGAGTGTTACTTATAGCATAGGATGTAGCTAGATGGAGGTACCTACATCATCCTTTGATGTTAGTATTGTTATTTATGTACATAATGTATAGTTTATTATGCTCTTAAATCAAATTTTTAAAATGTATGTATTGTAAATTACAGGACCTCGCCACTGCTACATTTGGTAGTTTTCATAGTATTCCTCCTCCTATTACTGAGGGACACCCATCTCATGTGGTATTTATTTTATTATGTAGTGAATATTTAATTTATTTGCAAGCTAGATTTTGCAACCCATTTAAATTAAGCATGTACATGATGAGATGGCCCTCATGTTACACAGGGTGATCCATCTAGCTCACAGGATGTCCCACATGATTGGATAGCTCATTTTACATAAGATGATCCATTTGAGTCCTCTTCACTTGGAGTAAAGAAGACATTCTATTAGATAGGTTAGGTCTTGTTGGCACCTGTAGATTGTGTTTTTATGACACATATTGTATATTTTGATACACTTTGTGTTAAGATAGTTAAAACTATATTATATATGTATTCTTTAACTTCATAGATCATGTTATGTTGTATGTTAGACCATTTACTATTTTTTAATGACTTCTTATCATGCTTGTGTATGTAGTATATATTATTCTATTTCATCATTTTTTAAGTATTCAAACCATTTTCTTTATTGTGACATTTTATTCATGAACATATGACACATTTTGTAAGTATATATGCTAGATGAACAATAATTTTAACTATTTATAGAGCATTAGTACTAATATAAAAAAAATTATTGGATAAAATTCACATCAAATTTATGCATTGAGAGTCATACAAATAAAATTGACCTACTATTAAATAAATATTTTTCATCCTAAAAATTTAAATTTATAAAATTTAGGTAAAGATTGAATTTTTTTTTAATGAAATGATGGATGATACTCTTACTTTCACACATTATGACCCCTTATGATACATTACAATAATTAACATCCCATTTGTGTGTCCTATCATAGTTAATGTGTTCTAAGGGCTCCTAATAGGTCCTAAGATGTCCTAGGACCACTAAGAACCCATTATGACCCTTCATGATATATTAAGACCACTTAAGAACTATTATAACGCCTTTGGACATTAGGACCTAGTAGGACTCCCTAAGTCCTATTAACACACATATGAATCAGAGTACCTAGAAAGGTATCATAAGGAGTCCTTATGTGTTTTATGTTAACATAAGACTAATTATTACGTACTAAGACATGTTAAGACCTATTAGAACCCATAGCACATATTAGGACCAAGTAAGACTCTCTCTGTCCCCTTGATAAAAATATGGATCTAAGTAACTAGAAATGTATCATAAAGGGCTCTTATGTGTTGTTTGATAATGTAAGACTTATTATTACCTAATAAGACCTATTATATCCTAATAATACATATTAATACTTATTAGAACCTATGAAAAATATTATGACCTATTAGGACTCCTATGATCCCTTATGACACACATGTATGGATAACGTACCTAAAATTAATCTAAAATTAGGACCTAAAGTAATAATTCTAATTGACATAATTTTAACTATTTATAGAGCATTAGTACTGATATCAAAAAGATTATTGGATAAATATCACATCAAATTGAGGTAGTTTTGATGTGTCCTAATTGGTCCTAATATATTCTAAGGTTTTGTAATGGGTCTTAGGGCCACTTATAATCCATACTGACCCCTTATGATACATTAGAATCATTAACATCCCATTTGTGTGTCCTATTATAGTTAATGCATTCTAAGGGATCCTGATAGACCTTAAGATGTCCTAGGACCACTAAGAACCCATTATGACCCTTCATAATATATTAAGACCACAATTTAAAATCCAAGAGGAAACATTAGGACTGATTACAACCACTTTGGAACTATTATAATGCCTTCGGACATAGTAGTGTATCATATGATGGTGAATGTGTTTAGAGGGGTTATAATTGGTTCTTATGAGTCCTAATGGCCCCTAATGGATTATAAGGGTTCCTCACGGGTCCTAAAAGGTCATGGGATCACTTAAAACACATTAGAACCCCTTAAGACACATTAGGACCGATTAGGGAATATTATAACCCTTTAGTGTGTCTTAAATGTGCCTTAAGATTATCTAAGAGGCATTAATGGATTTGAATATGTTTTAAATGTTCACAATGTGCACCCTAAAAAATATTAATGGGCTTTCAAACCACATAGGACCAATCATGATCCATTGTGAGATATAAGGACCACTTAAGACACATTACTATGTCTTGCAATGGTTAATGTTTTATAAGAGGTTTTAATGGGGTCTAATGGGTCCTAATGTGTGTAAGTGGATCCTAATGTGTCCTAATGAGACCAAATGTGTAATAATGGGTCCTAAAAATCCCTAATGTCCCTTTCAAACATACGACTAATAAGAATATAAAGGCTCATAATGGGTCATAATGGTTCTTAGGAGGTTGTAATTAGTCTCAATGATTCCTAGAACCACTTAGGACCCACTAAAACTTGTCAAGAAAAAATAGGATTGAATAGGACACATTACAACCCTAAAGTGTATCCTACAATGATTAATGTGTTCTAGGGGTTCATAAAGTGTGTTAATGGTATGAATGGATTCCCAGGAGTCATAATGGGTCCTAAGATTTCTTATGACCACAATTGACCTATCAAAACCTCTTGGAAATATTAGAATGTACTAGGACACATTAGAAAAGATTACTTTTAGGACTACAATAACTAATGTATTGTAAGGGGTCCCAAGAGGTGCTAATTTTTCCTAAGGTGTCGTAATGGGACCCCTTTCTAATAAATTACATGCACTTATAACCATCCTTATATCCCTCCCTCCCTCTCTCTCGCTCTCTTCCTCCTTCCCTCCCTCTCACTTAACATGGTTAACATTGTTAAACATAAATGTCAATTATCAACATAACAATAGCATATAATCAATACAATGAGTGATGATCTTTAAATTATCATGTACACATGGAGGGTTATTAATTACAATCAATAGTAATTTGGAGCTTCAAACAAACATTAATTTAAACATGCTTGAATGTAAAGGTAATGGAAAAAAAAGGAGTCCATTACTTAAATTGGCACTTAATTTATAATATGAAGTGCACACCTTTAACTTTCAAATAGAAGTAAACTCCTATTTTAAAAAAAATTTGTAGAAAACATTTCACAATATATGTAAGACAATGTCAATGATAAATATATAGAAGTACAAACTCAAAATATAAAATTGGTTCAACACATCTGTTCAAATGAGCCCCTGTAAAATAAAATTGTAAAATAAAACCACATGTTAATAAACACATAAATTAATATGAGATAGGTTAACTATGTAAATATATGTGTAATTTGTATGTACTCACTATGTGGAATTGCACAAGATGTTAATGCCCGATTCACTTTAACACTTAAATTTGCATAAATTGTAATTGAGATCTGAATAAGAGGAATATATATAAGTACATATATAAAAATACATACATGTAATTAAATTATATAAGTACATATATAAAAATAACACAATAAAGAAAAAACATACATGGGTTTGATTTAAATGTAGTCATCCCACTGTACCATCTCCATCCTCTCTCTTTTGCAATGAATCTATGATTGTCTTGTGCTTGTCCATTGAAATTGTCAATAATACTTAATTGGCGGGTCTTCCTTTGTATCTTTCTAATTTGATATTCATTACCACAACCAAATGAGAATAGTGTAAAATCTTCTTTTCAGATTGGTACTCTTCAAATGCTGGTAAACCATTTCTTCTTGTTAGGTATCTACGTAGCCAGGTGCCATCTACAACGAATGACAATTGGATATTCAAAACCATCATCGTCTACTTGGTGACATATCAATTTTTTCTTACATTCCACACATCTAGCAAGCCAATACTCAGTCTGTTCATCATTATTACTAGGCACAATAACAACGTAAACATGTCCTACAAGATAAGATAAAGTACAAAAACACTTTAATCATTTGAGTACATATGCAAATTATATAAATTGAAGCATGAGATCACAACAAAATCTAATTAAATTATGTATACCAAGTTCTATAAGGTCTGAAATATGATCATAGTCTTTTGATGCAAAAGTAACATTTTGGCCTTCATTTAGTATATCATCTTGAAAATACATGTCAATAGGTGCTAATGATTTTTGTTGCCAATCTACAATCCATTCTATATTCTCGCATTCTTCTCATTCACCTGCAAGACAAAATTGACAAAAAAATAGGAAAGCTCCCTAGTCCATATAGTCCACATGTTAGAATCTAGACTCCTAAATGAATGTCATTTAGCTGACCCACTAATTGTATCACAATCTTATCTTGAATGGATATACCTTTCTTCAACTAGGTAGAAGAAACATTTGATTCTAGAGTCCTGACTTGATCCCATGTATAAATATTCATTACACCATTCAACAATCTCATGTGCATTTTTGAATTTGGATTTTTCCTCAAATTTTAATTGCTCTTTACTAAGGGCTCTCTTCACGCATGCACCAACACCATTATGTTCTCCTTTACCATGTCCAGCCTCAAAAAATCTCCACACATGTTGGATGTTAGTTTGCCTTTGTGTCCTACTCAACCAATAGAACATTCTAGTGTTCTTGAATTTTCTTGTACAATCATCTAATCATATCCAATGTTGTGTCATTTGAATTTTTCTCTCTTTTAAATTATCATAAAAGACCTTCAAACAATATTGGACAAACTCAGATGAATGGAATTTATTATCACTCATATAAAAATGGTACTCTCTCAATATTTTTTGATCCTCCTCTATACTATTAGGTGCATGCCTATAAACTATATGAACATAAATTGTTACTTGCATTGAATTGTAATATTGTGGTTGTACCTCTTCTTGTAGTGCAAGTGTGTAGTTCTTTGCAAAGTAAACAATTGAAAGCATAGTACCAATTGGAAATGTATTCTTACATATGTGAAATTGTCCATCAAGCCATCTAGAATTTTGAGAGTGTTTAACATATTTTGGTATGATCACACTCTTAAACTCATCCATAAATGCATGACAACTAACTTTATTTGTAACTAGATCACACCTTCTTCCAATCTTCCCATCCATCAATGGATATTCAATAGTTTTGAATCTTTTTAAATCAACTAATTATTGTCCAAAAGTAGTCAAAGCATTTTCATGCAAACATTCATCTAACAAAGAAAGATTGTCGCACATATCACATGTACCAAAAAGACATGCATCGAAAAGAAAGTATTGATCATAATGTGCCTTAAAAAACAAACGTGATATGAAATTCTTTATAGTTTGAGGTGGTATTTTTATACCACATTCCTACAACATTTCTTTACTATGCATGGTACCATGTATAGATCAAAATACATCATAATGGTAATGAAATTGAATATGAGTTTTACAACAACATGTGAATATGTATTGGATTTGGCAGGGATACGATGGAGAAGGCTAGCTTGGACATTGGGTAGGCTGAGGATGATCAGAAAGAGACTAGGGGGTAAAAGCACAGATCTGTGTCACCATTTATGATACCAAAACTTGTTTTGGTCAAATCTCATTTCTCTATCAAAATTCAATTTTTTTCAAAAACTAAAAATACACTTTTATAGATCTCAGATTCAATATCATCATTATATAAATTTTTGAGTGTTTTGATTAGTTATAATATGTTATAATCTCAAAATATTATAAGTCGATATTTTAAGATTTTAGAAGATGCTCCCTCAAAAAAGGAAAAAGAATAGTAAATCATATCAAAAATATTTAAAAATTATATTTATCTCTAGAGGAGAGAATCCTCTTCACAAATATGTAATTTTATTTCAAGAAGGTATAGATTTGATGGGGAACTTTTGATAGGAGGAAAAAATTGTTGGATTTTGATAAGGTTCAACTTCAGTACTTATAACAAAGAAAATATACATAAAAAATAATTATTTCTTTTTTTGTTCACTAGCTATACATGTCATCTATAAGATATTTTTAAATTAGAACAAAAAAAAAGATGATTTGCATATAATTGTTTGACGAGAACTACACCCTATTTTTTGACATTTAAAAAAGGAAATTCAAAATAAAATAAAATGAATAAATTCTTACTCAAAAAATTTATAAAAATTATAGGCATAAAATTCATCCAATTCTAGACATTTCATTAGTTTACGTCACCTTCATATTTTAAACACAAATACCATTTTTTTTGTCATAAATGTTGAACTATCACATTCTGATATCACGTTTCTTTATAAAAGGTGAAACAAGTTTGTGCTTTTACCCAGGGATCAGGCAGAAATTTAGAACTAGGACAACGAGGGCGCAAACAACTGGAAGGCCAATGAAGTTGTAGAGACCCGAAGGAGAATTAATTTTTAGTGTTCTCTTTTTATTTCATCTCTTCATAGGGTTATTGGATTTTTGTCTCCTGGCCATGGGCCTATTGTCAGTTTTTGGCTTTCTATAAGTAGTTGCAAGTTAGCTGGACTTTATTTTATATCTATATTTTAGATCTGTTGTAAAATATTTTGGGTTTCAAGATCCATATAAAACCTATTTTACTTAATAAAAAACATGTGATTCTTTCCTTCTTAATCCTTACATACCATGGTTTACACTTTTCAAAAGATCTTTCACTAATGCTAATATTTAATACCTTATCATCTACAATTCTTTTAAGCAATTCAGTTTGAGTGATGTCCAAAAGGTGTTTAGGATGTGGATCACGTATTTTTTACCCAATTCTCAATTTAAGAACATCTCTTAAAATAGGTGATACTCTTGTATTATCATGCCAAAAAAATTGATCAAATTTTTGACTTCACTAGTAAGTTTCATATCACATCTTGAGAGTCTAGCACTAAAAGACCATAAAATATTTGCTAGATCACATTCAAAGTTAACCCTTCTCTTTACAGCTCTTTCTAAAGTCTTACGATTCACATTAAGATATCCACTTATGTTTGTAATCAATCTTTTGTCAAATGTTGATTTGTTAACTGAAGCTGTTGTTGTTGCTCATCATGTTGCATTCTTATCTTTAGATGGACTTCTCTTTCTAAAAACATCAAAGGAACTAGCAACAGTGGATACAACTTGTTTTAAAGAATCATTTTTATTGTTGCGTTTAGCATACATTCCCAACCTTCTCATTACTTTTCGCATTTTAGACATTTTAATTAGCTGCAAAATTAACTGAAATTGAAACCAAAATTTCTTATTATAAAAAAAAATGTCTATACAATCTATTAGCATGTGTCCTAATTTGTCTCCATGAAACCAATCCCTCAAGATTATCTCGCACATAATTAGGAATAGGAAAATTATGTTCAGACAATTTACTATCATTCTGACATGTTTGTTTAGTAGTTGGTGTTTCTATGTCTACATTCATACAATTTTTAATTTTAATTGACATTTCATTTTTATTGTTATTTGAGATTTGAATCTCATTGTCAATTTTTCTTGGTATTTCTTTTGGGGCATGCATTTCAATTGGAGTTTTTTGTGCATGATTGTTTGACAATTGCTTCTCATGAAGAAAATCTAAATCGTTTAAATTGTAACCTACTTCTAAAAAATCACCAATTTCATCATGAAAGAAAATTCAATGGTTTTGAGACACACCTGTATTAAATGCATGATTAGAATGTGCACCTGAATTTTCTTGTATTGGGTTTTCTTCTTTGACCTCTTCATCCATCATGGTATCCTCACTATCTTTCTCTTTTGAAACATTGTTCAAGTCTCTAATTCTTTGTCTTCTCTCTCATTGATGTCGTGCTTCATTCTCTTTGTTTGCTACAATCTCCTCATCTATCAAAACTTTTTCTTTCTTCTTTCTTAGTTTTTTTGATCCTATGTTTGCACCAATTTTGAATTTGAATCAGTAGCTTACAAATTGTATAAGAAGATATAATAACTATAATAGAATTCACTATTGCAGATCGAAATTGTTATTCAATCATTTCAATCATTGAAAGTTAGTTTGTGGGGTAGCTCTTGGGGCAAAATAGGTAACTTAGAAATGGGTACCCTCTTATAAATCAAGTACCCAATTTGAAAATGAATCTGGGACTTCATTTTTAAATAATCAAGTACCCAATTCTTACAACGGGTGAAATGCAATCGAGCACCCGATTTTTGAATTACAAATCGGGTGCCCGATTCTTGAAACATGAGCAGGAATTTGGTATGGCACATGAATTTTGCATGGGGTTTTTCCTTGGGGAAAGGCATGGCATAGGCTTGGTCCCACCAAGCCATGTCTTTATGATCCATTTTTTTCTAAGGCATTTAATCGACAATTTCTGGTATTGTCAAAAAAAATTATAGTCGTCCCCATTGAATTTTGTGATGAAACAAAAACCCATTATAAGTCTTACTGTTTTAATTCCAAAAATTGTAAATTTTATAGTGTTATTAGTTTATTTGCTATTTTTTCATTATTTATATATCAAAACCATCTCTTAAATGTTAAAAAGTGACATTCACTAAAACTTTAATAACTTTTTTATTTTATATTTTTTCTTAAATTAATTATATGTCATCAATCTACATACAATTCTTTTGAGGTTAAAATTTTCCCTATTGCAAAAGGTGGGATTTTGATCAAATTACGTGGTTTGTACACTAGAGATTTTAAAATTTACCTTTATAGCCAATTAATAATTAATAATAAAAAAATTATTCAATAAAAAATTAAGAAAAAATATTATCATCAATCTTAGGTGTATTAGGTAACTTTATTTAAAAGGATTTGTGAAAATTCATTTATTTGTGTCAAATTATGGTGTTCGTACACGAGTGTGGTATGGTCCTAAAACAGACATTTTGAAAAAGTGGTTTTAAAAGATCCATACCAAAAAAATATCTATCACATGGGTACACAAATAAATTACATATTAAAAAGCTATATTCCGAACACCAAAATAAAAATTTCTGAAATTTTTTTATATTCAATCTCTAAATGCCTTAAATTTTGACATCAATTGACAAAAAAATTCAAAAATAGAAAAAACACTTCCAGTTTTTGGCCAAAAGTGAAACCCAACTTCTTGCACTAACCCATATGTATATGTATATGTATATGTATTTATATATATACATACATATATATACATACATATATACATACATACATACATATATACATATATATATATATTTATATATTCATATATACAAATATACATATGTATATATATGTATATTCCCATTTATAAAATAAAATACAATATGATTTCTAGTTACTAGTACATATAGGGCTAGGTTAAGGTATATAACTTACTAAATGCTCAGTACAGTCATATATAGAGCAAGGCTTAGAGTTAGGATCTTACAATTTGATTTATATGACACTTGGTGTTATGGTGAGGGTTAATAAGTGGATAAATGTTACACTAAAATAAGGGACATGGTTAAAGGATGTATGAGATTTAGGTGTACTGTTGGAGTATTTTGAGTACAACTATGGTCAAATTTGGGATATATGTTATTCAAATTACTCGAATAGTGGAAAAAATTTAATTCATAAAAGGGAAATTATAAGTCCCAACACAACTATTTAGATGATGTAAAAAGTGTGAAAGAATTTATAAGAATCAATTTTATGGAAATTATTTCTCCATGATGTTGTGTGAACATTATATAATGTTGAATTTTTATTAATGCTAATGCAAATTTTATTGTAATGATTAAGAATTGCAATCAATAAATATGCCTATCATTAATGACCTCTATTTATAATTATGATTTTCTTTCTTAATTAACATATTTAGTAGCAACATCCATTAAGGAAATGTTTTGTACAACAATAAATTTATTTTTTCCTATTCTCTTATTCATGAAAGTTATATAGAACAATAGGGAAACAAAACTGCCAATACAACTAATTAGAAGTAAAATTCTAAAACTAAAGACAAGGTTGAAATATATACAAAAAAATAAAAATCTCTGTAATAGTGTAAATACATGCCATATTCTTCAATGATTAGGATTCTTTTGCAACCTTTATTCGAACAATGATTGTAAAAGACTTCTTTCATCATTAAGGGAAACCCATCCACTTTTGTAGATGTGCCACGTAGGAATTTTTATGCATCTTTGATATGCATTACTTCCATTTCGTCAACATAGTCAATTGGAAATATTGCATTCTCCACAACGTTAATTATAGTTGTGCACATCTCTTTAATTATTTGTAGGCATTTGTCAAACTTGGTCTCAAAGAAATCATTTGAGGTGCTTGAATCTCTATTCGATGTATCCATAACTCAAATAGTAACTTGCAAAGTTATAAATAAACATCAACATATAGAAATAATCAAAATAAAAAAATTATTAATAATTAACATAATTTTTTTCAAACAAATAATTTTCAAAATAACATAAATAAAAATCAAAACTATTTCAAATGAAATATTCAGATTGTAATGTTTGAAATATGGTGGCATTGCCTTCCACTTTTCAAACATCACAAACATAAATATTAATAAAAATTTATATATACTATGAAAAGTATTTAAATAAATATTAGTCAATATGCGTTCCTATCATGAAGGACATATGTGTACAAGGACTAGTCTAAAAATGATGGAGAATGCAGGTGATGTGCGAATTGTGAGCTAGGGCCCACGTGCCCTAGCCTATGGTTCCCGATCATCTCACGGTTGTAGGATGTGATCTTCGTGCATGGGGGGGTTGGTGTTCAGGGGTGTGTGGATGGGTTTGGGAGTCCATATTTTCTTTGGCTGAGGGTAAATGCATGTTACTACATTTAACTGTGGGATTCCCATCCCATCTTTTCTTTGCTGGTTGGATGTTGGGCTTGCCTTATGGTGAATTGGGGTTTAGTTTTATCTCAGATTGCCTTTGAGGATATGGAGATGGCTCATCCATCTCCTTCAAAACATGCCAATGGTGAAGATCAGCTAAGTAAACCTACAATGGGAGATGGGGTCTCATCCTCAAAAGGGATGCCTCGAATTAAAAAAGTAAATGGATGTTCAGAAAGATTTGACAACTAACCTATTTTGGTTATTCAACCTGAGTAGATTTCAGAGGATGCTGAATACTAGCATAATTATGCACTTATTTGAAAACTTTTGGGTCTTTGTCTCTCCCTACCTGTGTTGGATTCTTGAGCTCATCAGGTTTGGAATCTCAAAGGCGATATGGAGATTATTTTGCCAGTGAATAATTTTTTTTGGTTATCTTCTCATGCATGTTAGATTGGAATAGGGCATTTGAAGGAGACCCTTCTTTAATTACGTGGGGCTTTTTATCAAGCCTTGGCATATAGGCTTGACTTCAGCCAAAGAGATCCCCTCATGGGTACTTGTGTGGATTCACTTGCCAAGACTTCCTTTGGAGTTTTGGAGGGATGATATTCTTCACTCAATCTCATTACTTCTTGGAAAGCCTATGGGAGCAGCTACACAAACTCAAGATCGTAAGGTAATCTCTTATGCTTGTATTTATGTAGAAGTTGATTTAACTAATCCATTACTAGATTCTATGGAAATATACATGGGATCCTCTTCTTGGATCCAATAGCTAGATTATGAGACCCTCCCTTTTAGATGTTGAATTTGTCATGAATATGGTTATTTACTCCGCAAGTGCCCCAAATTTAAGCCTTCTCCCTTGGATGCTTTTGAACCTCATAAATGGGATAAGGGGAAGGCTTTTGCATCTACTAAACCTATGGATAATGAGGGCTTTACCCAGTTTAAATCCTATAAGAAAGGAACAGGTAAGAAGAGAACTTGGCTAGATAGACACAATGATGGTACCTTCAACAAATTTGATGTTCTTGAAGACATAGTATAGGAGGAAAGTATTCTAGTTGAGCTTTCTTTTGGGCATAAGGGTCTACATGAAGTTCAAGAAGAAGAAGAAGTTCAATTGCTATCTTCAAAGGAACTTCAAAATGTAAAGGACCCAAGGGTCACAAGCTCTAATAAGTTTGATTATGGTGGTTCTAGATCCCACTATTCCCAAGGAGGCCTTAGATTTGGCCAAGGGAAGCAAAGCCCATCCTACTTTAGGCTTACAACATAAATCATTTAAAAAGGTGTCTCTTGATAAACTGTTAAGAAGTGGTAGAAAGACTGATCAGGAGAAGGTTAAGATTATGGGGGATACTTTGGTATAATGATGAGCCAAGTGGACTGACTAAATGAGATGGCATAGAAGTAGAATCATCACATGTAAGGGTGACCACAAGAAGTTGGGTCACAATTTCGTGAAATTGTACTTCTCAGAAATGGGTACCTGATTTTTACAAAATTGGGTACCCATTTCTAAAATTAAGCTTCGGACACCCAAGCTGAATTTCAAAAATCGGGTACCCGATATTCAAAAGCAGATCAGGCGCCTGAGGCGCTCAAATATCGGGCACCCAGTTACTTTTAAAAATTAGGTAACCAATTTGGAAGACTTTATTTAACCTCCTTTTTTGACAATTTTGAGTCATTTTCATGACCTTAAAAATGGGAGCCCGATTAGAGATGCATATGGGAGCCCGATTTTCAGCCCTACCAACCACCCCCTTGTTGCTAGTTTTCAATATACTAGGTATTTTAATATGTTTTTTACTATTTTACTTTATTTTTTTCAATTTTCAATTTAATATGTATGTTAATTTATTATTTTTTTCATTTTTAATATACGTAAAATTGTAAATTTACATTGTTAATGAGCAAATGTTTAAATTTTTGTATTTGTTAATTAAAATATAGTTTCGTAAATGTTTATTTAAAAATTTATGATTTTAGATGTTTTGAAATGTATTTAACTTATGCATTTATTACAATGTTGAATGATTAGATTAGATGTAAATTCATTGTTTAAAACATGTAATTTTACAAATAAATATAACCTCGACCTAGAACCATATAAGCTCGACCTTGTTTTAACTATAAGCTCAACCTAAATTCATTGTTTAAACTATAATCTCAACGTAACCATATAGTTATGTACAAGAAAACCCTAAACATATATAACTAAGTACTTAATCACATAACAACCCGCCAAGGGATCCAAACAAAAAACTTAATATTTAAAATGATTTTACTTAAATTGTATTGTACTTTGTTTCATGGATCGAAAATGGATGATGTAAACTATTTTATAAATGTATATTCTTTCAACCTTTCATACCCTGTGACATGTATAGTGGATGATTGTGCATTTCAAATTAATTTGCCTAGTGGCATTTAGAACAAATGTATATATTATTTAAATGGATTGAACTAAAGTAGTTAATATTCTTTCATGTGGATTTGTTATTTATTAATTATTTAAAAATGAAATGTTAATGTGCTCATTAAGGAATGCAATCTCTTATGTTTTTTATAAATGTAAATTATTGTATGTATGTTATTGCTTGCTTAGTAAAAGTTTTGATTAGTTCTTTGGATCCCTTGGCTGGGCGTCATTTAGGATTAACTATAATGTCAATTTGTATTGAATTTAACTCTAATCATAATGCTTACTATCATCTTAACTTTAATCTTAATTTGCTAAAACCTACACCAGGCAATAAATAAATAATTAAATAACTTCCCTATCTTACCTTGAGTACTAATTTTATAAATGTCAAAGCCTAAAATTGTAACCTTATTTATGATTTAAAGTAAACTATCCTAGAGGAGCATCATATCTACATCTACATGTCATGTACATGTGAATCTAAATACATTTGTACATATCTAATTACATCATTTATTGCATAGGAGGGATTTGAAATTTTCATTATATATATTATCCATGCATATCATATCAAAAGAATCATATAGAGATATGTCATTTACAACATGCCCATCATAGATAATCAAGAAGGGTACTTAGGTAAATTTATATATACAACACTATATATTATAAGAAAAGAAAAACACCATATATAGGAGCATCTCATGTACATAAACTGAAAAAAATTACCATGACACATGTAATGAAATCAAATAATATTTGTAAGATTCATCGCATATAAGTTATCAACATGTATAGGGGTGATATAATCAAAATATCAAAAAATGAGTGGTATCAAAGCATTATATCTTAATATTTAACACTAAAATAGACTAACCCTTGGGTAACCCTAAACCAAATTGAATATATCAAACTAGATTGAAAGGTAACCCTAGCCCTTAACTAATTAATATTATACTTATAAACCAAATTGAATTAAGCCATGATCATAAACCTAATTATATATCCCAACTTAATAGTAGAAACCTTGAATTTAACCTTGAATCCTTTCCCCAACCATTAATCAAAATGAATCATTACCCTAAGATTGAACCAAGTTAAACATTGACCTTTAAACTAAACCAAATCACCCTAAACTAGAACTCAATAATATATTCAACACTTTTAAACAAAATTCAAACCTAACTTTTTTGAATTAATGTTGGTTTTTAATCTAAAATCTCTAACTACAATTCTATATCTAAAACCAAATTTAGCACTTTAAAACTTAATTCAATTTATTAACTCTTGTCCTAATTGAAATCTAAGCATGTAAACCTAATCAAACAATACAAACCAAATTGAACCCTAATCCTAAAACTAATTAAACATTGATATCAAGGTCTCAAAATGATACATCATAAAAAAATTAGAAGAGACTTGAACGAATCATGTATCTAATTAAGTAACCCTCCCTCACCATCAAGAGGTGGAGGTGTCCACATTAGTGCGAGTAGGAGCCCAGACTACACGATTGGATGCCTAAGAATATATCTAAAGAAGTGAATAACTTGTCTTTCCACTGGATGCCTAAACCTTTATATCCTAAGTGAGTATTCATCATGTAATATCTAATTAGGAGGGTATTGAAGCACTCCAACACCCCAATCCCTAACAAGATAATTATGTTAGGGTGGACTAATTTCTATTTATCTTTGGTTGGAAGTGCCTAAATTGTTTTTTTGGAGACTGGAGATTCCCCTATTTGTTTCCTATTTTCTTGTATGGGTAGCGTAAATGTTTATTGCCTTTGCAGAATGGAAGACCACAGAACAAAATATTGCCTTATTCTATAAAAAGAAATACCCACCCCCTAGTGATATATAGTAAGATCTTTTTCCTAATTTTACTATCAATTTTTTTGGTTAGAAGACGATGATAGTTCAAAATGATTTAGAAGATAGGGATAAAATGAGAACCATCATTCCTAGAATGAAGATGCATTATTCCTTGATAAACCCATTTCTATCATAAAATTGATAAAGTGATCAATGGAGGGCTCATAAAATCCCTAGGTCAAGTAATCAATGGAGGGCTCATAAAATTGATCCCCAAGGGGAGATAAGAATCTCTGTCATGCCCAAAAACACAAGGGCAAAGAAAAACACACAAATTTTTTTTTTTAATTAATAATTAAAATGCTCTAAGTTCGATATGGTTGTGATCATAGTTAAAGTAAGGGTTCTCTACATTTCATCTTAAGTTTATAATCTTGTGAAGGAATACATTGCTAAGATTTGAACTCTCGATATTAATCAGATATCGACATTTGTTATGTTATTTCATTACTAATATAACACTATATTTAAAGAAATATTGAATAACAATTCAAATGAAAATGGTTCTAATTAAATTGAAATATTAAATCAAAGAACTAACTAAGATAAGATCACATCTAACATATACATAAATATACTTTCCTTAATTTTAGTCCAATCACAATTTTATATAAATCCAATAAAACATTCCGAATATAATGACCATATGAATTAAATTTAAATTTGACTAAGATAATAAAATATTTCATGAAACATAATCTAAAAATTTTAACAATACTTTAACAAAACTAAAACAATATTAGCTATAATTTTAAAGCAATCATATTGATTAACATTTTAATAAAATCTATTAATTAACTTATAATGTATCAACTATTAAAATTCTATTTAATTCTTAAATTAAATTTCATTTGACTAAATTAAATCTACATCCAATAATAATAACTTATAAAATTATTTTTTTGCTTAATAAATCAAACAAGTCATTTTCTACATATTACTCTAGTAATATTAATAAAACTAATATTGATGGGGAAACAACCCAAGAACAGAATGGACACAACAAAAAAGGGAAATAGTATTAACTGAAAAATAAGCTAGTACATTCAGTACAGAGAAAATAAACTTCAAAACATGCCCTAAGGCTTACAATAGCATAAATCTGAAGATAATTTCTCCTTTCAGTACCTCCTCTCAAACTCCACTCTGAACTGCCTTTTACAATGCCAGGAATCTCCTTAAATAGACCCAAGAGGGTTAAGGAGTAGGAATAAATTCTAGAAAGTGCTAGTAGGAATCCACCGACCAAATAGAAGGTTCCAAAAGCTGCGTTAGAAGTCAGTGCAAATCTAGAAGAATCCAGAAATGGTAACTGAACTTCTGGGACGCATAACTTTTGAACCGTAGCTCCGATTGACAAACCGTTTACATTTCTAGAAAGCTCTCGAAGCGCTCTATAGCCCTATGGACCATTTTTTCTCATCCCCCATTTTTTAGCCCATTTCAAGGTCATTTAATGCCCCTAACTTGACTTTGAAGCATTCTTAGGAGGTCTCCAAAACTTGAAAAAGTGCAATAACTTTCAAACCATGGGGTCTTTTGACTTGATTCATTTTATGGAATGCTCTAAATCATAATTACATTCATCTAGCCAATTTACACCTCCTAGTTCACCAAAATGATGGCCCAATTACATGCTCCTATTTTTTCAGGATTTTCTAGCTCACTAATAGTGGAATTGTGAGAGTTGGAACCTTTATTTGGCCCAAATGGGTATCCAAAAATGAAAACACATGAAACAGAAAGTAAGTCTAAGTACATTTTTTTTGGGTGACACAAGATTGCCCTTATACCTCTGGATGCTCTTGCATCAAATATTAAAACTAACAAACAAAAATAAATAAATATTATCTAACAATGATTCTTATCTAAAATCAAATACTAATAAAATAAACCAATTTAACTTAGATTCACACTAATATATGAACCACGTATCAAAACTTAATATTTAAAAGGATCACTAAAATTCAATATATACAAGATAAAAGTTTCAAACTAACTAACTATTATTAACTAATCATTAATTTAAAACTAAACTAAATTTAATTTAATTCTATCTTAATTTTTAATACAAAACTTAATTTAAATCCTTTTTATAATTAAAATAAACTAACTTTAATTTAAATATTATTTACAAAACTAAACTAAACTTCATTTTAAAATACTAACTAAATTAAATCTAAACTAAACTAATTTAAACAATATATATATAAATAAAAAAAACTAAATTAAATTAAAAATAAACATAATACTAAACTGCACTTAATTTAATACTATTCTTTTTAAACAAATCTCAATAAAAAACCTATGCTAAAACATATCAAATCTACCCCATACATCTACTAACCCCCTCCACACAAAACATCTCCTTTACAAAGCTGATGCGCTTACCCATACTGTGCACTACCCCAGACTCTACTTCATGTCAATCTATCCCCCTTCCCTTCCCTACCATGCATGAGCAGTCCCAAGTTGATGCCCAAGGAGGAAGGTTGAGTTTGTTGTTTTTTTTTTTAAATAAACAAACTTTCTTATCAAAGCCCAGCCCAATAAATGTTGTCCTGCACCCAAGTTGGAGAGGGAAGAGGGTGGGGTGATGTCACCGCAAAGCATATGTTATTTGACTTTTAAAATTTCTTTTCAAGTCCATCTCAAAAGCTGTTGCCCATGAAGTAGTTAATGCAAAAAGTTATTTTGGTAGAAGATAGATATTTGTTGGTTTCATATGTTAAATATTTGTTTTGATTGATTATATTAATTTTTAGATTTATTCATTCATTTGTTAATTTATTAATATTATTCAACAAGAATATTTTAGAAGAATCTTTAAAGGTTATCTATTACCAAAGGGAGAATAAATTTATTTCCCATACAAAAACCAGAGAGTTTTTACTCTCTTGGGACTTTTTTTTTTTCTCTTTATTTTTCTAAGTGTAATCTTGAAATTGATTTGTTAACCAAGAGGGGTTTTTTTTTTTTTTTGTAAATCTATCAGGACTAGTTTCAAAATTAAATATACCAAGAATCTAAATCTTCGATTTTAACAACAACGCAAGAATTGTTTTGCTTCCAATAATCACGAAAACTAAACCTACATTCATAACATAATCTTTCTTTTTTTAACATATATGAAAACTCAAAATTTTGCCTAATTGAACATGATCATTTCATCTTATTTTTAATGTGCATCCATATAACTGAAAATTACAATTAAATCTCATGAGAAGCAATAATACTCAACCACTATTTTATTGGTAACTTGATTCAAAGGCTCAGCCAGGAAAGAACCAGGAAGAAAACAAGGCTTTGTTGCCATTACAAAAAAGTTATTAAATACAATTTTCATAGGGTTTCAATCCTAAATTTCAAAAATCAAATAATTTCCTTCATGTCCCTTATCAAGGGATCCATATCATTTTCTGCAATACATTGCTAAGGTCATGGAGAGAACAGGATCTGATCAGGTGTCAAACAAGGACCAGGAGACAAAATCAAACATGCATATTCATACTAGGTTTTCACAACAGGATTCACAAGGAATCAAAACTAGGGAAAGGTGGATTTTTCCAATAGGAGATCTTAGACACAACACCAAACCAGGTGCCCAATCAGGGCTATAACTCAAGAACTTTTGTTCTTCCATTCTTACATGCCAAAACTCATACGTGGTTTGTGCTGATAGGTAGGGGCCCATAACACCCTACCCTCTCTTCCTCTTCTCATCCTGAGAAGAGACTACACTATTGGAGTCCAACTAAAAAGAGCTTTCCCAAAATTGGCCACTTCTGCCCTCTCCAAGGTTGAGTAATGTCAAAACACCCATACAAGAAAACTTTAGAATTCAAACAGAAACATGAAAGGAAAGGATTCAAGAAAATATGGTTTCAATCCTTCCCAAAACATACCCAACATACATACGAGCATACCAATAACAACACAATAGCATAAGCATGAAACAAGCATGAATAAACTGAAACAAGGAGATGAAGAACTCCTACCTTCACAAAGAGGTTATGGTAAATAATCAAATTGAGAAGAGCTTTTCCTTCCTTCCTTGCCTTCAACCTTCCAAGACTCCTCTCTAAAAGTAGAGATTGGGTAACAACAAAAACTACTCCAAGAAGGGCCTCTAAATAATATCCAAACTCAACCACCAAAAAGGGCAATAACTTCCCCCACTCACCTAAAAATCTAGAAGTTTCTAACCCAACCAAACCTAAGGTTAACCACTTAGTGGAGTTGAGGTCATGCAACTCGTGGTAACCACTTTCAATTTTCGCACAAAGGCAAAAGTAGTGACCTCAAAAGTCAATAAAAGGGGCTTAGGGGGTGGAAAATACCCCCAACCCATACCCATACCCATACCCCTTGGGTATAAATATTTCATGTTTTAAAGCCTTAGGAATTGATTTGGGACCAAACAAAAGCTAGAAAAAATTAGGACCATCTAACAACTCCAAAATGTAAATTAAGCACTAATCTAGATTAGGGTTGACTAAACTCGATTAAGAAACAAATTAGCAAAAATGACACTAACTTAATCCAACTAAGGTCCAAAGGTTACATAGATAACCCTAACTAGCTTGTTGGAATGCATATGCAAATTCACGAGTGTCAAGTGACACTATCAGAACACAGTTACAAACATTAACATTTACTAATCACGAAAAGATACATTCGTACATCTCACAAAATAATTAAGTTACGAACATCAAGGTTTCCACAATTAGCACATAGGGATCAGTTCCATTCCTCCATCGGGTCTCTTGGCTAAAATATCTTGCACACTATTGCACACATCAGTTGTCCCATAAAATCACATGCACATATGTATATACGTATCAAGAAGTCACATAAGTTAAAAAATGCATCTTCTAAATCAATCAGGGTTTCTCTCATCCTACTCATATTCTTAATCATTAAAATCTCTTAATCAAAGTGTTAATCTTGCATTTACTTATTTCGTCAACATAAATGTTCATAAAGCATTAAATGACGAACTCAAATATTTGAAAGTAACATCACACAACATGAAATAATATAATTCAAGTATCTGATTATGTCTCGACATCTCGAGTCATGAGTATCAAAATAATAATGTATTAACTATGGCTACGAAGGGTCTGGGCGAGGCCTCACAATCTCATTAAAAATTAGAGAAAGGACACTCCTAAATACATATCATACAAAATTATTGCCAAGGTCTTAGCCTCTAGACTAGAAGATATCCTACCCAAGATCATTAACCCTACACAAAAGTGTTTTGTTAAGGATATTTATGCATATTGGAGAACTTGATAACCTGTTGGAAGACTTTGGATTGGGAAACATTTCTAAGATAGAGTGTAGGCATGCTCAAGTAATTGATTATGAAAATGTCTACAAAAGGGTGGAATGGAATTTCACTATGATGATGTTGCAAGCCCAGGATTCCATCCAATATTATGTCAAATGGTGTCCTCTCTTATGATTGGTGTCATGGTTTTAGTAAAGAAATTAATGCGGTTAGATCATAATTTTTAGGACTCTCTAGATCAATTATGAAAGGGTGTCCTCTTGCATCCTCTTTATTTTTTATTGTTGTTGACTCATTACATTATCTCCTTAGAGATAACTAGTTGTCTCTAAATGTTAGAGGATCTACTCTCCAAATAATTAATAAGTATCTAACGTATAGTTTGTTGATAATATTTGTATTCTTTTTAAGCTAGAAGAGTGCAACAGGAGTCATTTAATGATCAAATTGCACCTCTTTTCTTTGTATCAGGTAGTAAGATTTATGTCTCTACATCTATCTTATTGGGGTTAAATATTGAGTCCCCTACCTTGTGTAGTAAATATGGTATTGGATGGAGATTTCATAATTAAGTGGTTAGGTACCTAGGGATTCCATTTTTAGTAAACCCTAACATATAAATGAAATGTGTCTTTATATCAACAAGAAAATCTTTGGAAAACTCAACAACTGGAACTCTAATTATCTCACTTTGGTTGGTAGAATTCAAGTATGTTAAAATATTCTCTCCTCATATTGGGTGTAATTTTCTCTTCTTATTGCTCATTTTATTTAAATCAGTTTGGTCTTCTATATAGATCTATTAGGAACATTTTGTGGTCACATGGAAAAGGAAATATAAAGAATCGTGCTACCATGAGTAGTTCACATAAAGAAAGGAGATTAGTAAGTTGGAATGAAAACTTTAAGAAAGTTCAAGGGATTACTCTGGCAATAAAATGGATAGCCAAAGCTTCATAAGGTAATGAATTATGGATTATGACTATAATTAGGATTATTATATGGTTAGGTATAGGGTTCAAATGTATTAGTTCATTACCTAACATGATCTACACTTATAGTCTACATTAAAAAGTGGATAATATTTAGGATTCAAACTACAATCATAAATATTTTTTAATCAAATCATAATTCTATCTCTAAGCTTTCATTCTAATTGTAACCTTAACTCTCATCCTAACTCCATCTATTATATATCCTATAAACAATAGGACCATAATAAATATTCGAAACCTAAATATAATTCTAACTAAAACCATAATCCTAGGTAAGTTCCCTAACATTAAAGGACCATAATCATTATAATAATGTTAAGCTTAGCCATCATGAAAACTGTTAACATAACAAAATTGTAAACCATGACCTTGTCATAATCTTAAGATGAACATATAATCCATAATGAGTTCATACAATCCCCCAGTGTCACAAAATAAGTGTACATGAAAGAAAACTTAGCTTGGTGGCTCCTTTTTTAAGAAAAGAAACCTTGAACTAACCTAGATATATTTTTTTGGACTATTATTTTATGATTAGACTTAAAAATTCAGTATTTAATGTTTAATTTGACTTAACTGTTTAACTTTATTTATTTAATTGATATGATTTTAATAAAGGTATGTGCATTTATATAGATCTAGTTGACAAATTTTAGATTTAAATTTTATTAAATAGTAATTTTGTCATGTTTTATGTTGTGATGTATTTTTGTCATGTTTTATGTTTTATGTTGTTTAAACATCTATGCAAATTAGATTTGATGGAACCACTGCCACCCCCTCCCCCTTCCATATGCCTGCCTCTGCGCCCTCCATCTCTACCTCCACCTACACCTACACCTACACCTCTACCCACACCTCCACCATCCACTATACATGAGCCCTGTAAGACCATGAGATGTAACCTCAATGACCTCTTGCGTGATATAGAGGCTATCCGACGTGAGAGGCACCCCCACTCACCTACTATGTCTTGCAAATAGCATGCAAGGAGTGATTGACTCCATCCATCATTTTGATTCAAACATTGATTCATTTAGATCGTGGAGGGAAAGCATGCTTGCCTTCTACTCTGACGACTTATCATATAGAGAGGTTTATAACCTACATATAGGTAAAGGGAATTTTAAACATTATTTTTTAAACCCTAAGATGGGTGAAGCAATTAATGATAAGAAGCCTCGCATTTCCATTAGGTGGTGTACACATCCACGTATAGCAACACATTTTTCGGAGTGGTGGTGGATGGTATTTGACCATCCACCACACACTAACCATGAGGTACCCATGCACTTCCTTGAGAATTTATGGGTTGAGTTTGAGGTGGGTTTGAAACCCAACTATTTTGATATGAAAGCATTTCAAGGGATTGGTTGAGGGATGCCTTAGGATAGGCCTGGGCCAAAGCTAAGCAATAGAACAAGAAACTATAGGTGAGCTGAGTCCCTTGTACCTCTTCTTGTGCCTGTGTGCCTACTCCTCACCATCATCAAGCAGTTTCATCTACTTTTACCCATTTGAGTGCCCTTTCGGGCAATTTAGTATAGTAGTGGATGCAAGGGGTACATGCTCCTCCACTTGGACATGTTTGTACTAGTTGTGGAGGCATATGCACAGGCCCCTAGAGGAATCCTGATGCAGCACACGATGGCCATTATGCTAAGGGTGCAAATTTTGATGATGATGTATACGCTACCCATGGTGATGGTAGTGATGAGATAGACATGTCATCATTTGTTGACCTCATGCAATAGGGAGAGCCTGGAGAGAGTCAAGAGCATCAGGTGAAATTTTAATTTTAATATAAATATAAAGTACACAAAATTATTTACTTTCTACATACATGTGTAATTGTATTAACTATATTAATTTTTACTTTTGAAATAATAGAGGATGGATGATACTATTCCCCCTAGGAGGCAGTATAGTATTTTTTTGAGACCTACATATGTTGGCATCCCTTATATGGTATGCAATTTGAATTACACTATAAAAATGTGCATTCAAACTCAAATTCAATAACATGAGCTCATATGTTCTTTTTATCTGATTTTGTAGGGATTGTCTGCATCTACATAGATTGATGTTAGTACAAGTCCTACTCTAGTTACCATTGAGGCACAGCCTCAAATACATGCAGTATGACCTTTTGACTGAAGACAAATAATTTGTATTATTTGTATGTATGTACGTTATTATTAACTTATAATCTGAACAATTTTGACTCACATGTATATATATTTTATGTGTTTTGATTTTACGAATAGGAGCCATATCATACTCATCCATACAGGCCTCAGTATAGTCTATTTTCGACTCCATCTTATGATTGTCATGCTAGCATACATATAGACACATTTATGACATTGGCTACCACTCAGGTATGATATATATATACATATATATATATATATATACATATATATATATATATATACATATATATATATATATATACATATATATATATATATATATACATATATATATATATATATACATATATATATATATATATATATATATATATGTATATATATATATATACATACATACATACATATATACACATACATACATACATACATATATATATATATATATATATACACACACACACACACATCTTAAATTTATAGTGTATAAAAAATGTAGTGTACAAATTATGTACTTCGTAATTATTCATGTATATTTAATTTTGACTAAACATTTATGTATCCATAATTTCAGGACTACATCACCATGAGTGTTGCTGAGAGCACAGGACTTAGCAAGATGGAGGTACCTACATCATCATTTGAGGTTAGTATTGTGATTTATGTACATAATGTAAAGTTCATTATGCTGTAAAATAAAATTAAAAAAATTTATGTATTGTAAATTATAGGACCTCACCACTGCTGCATTTGGTAGTTTTGACAATGCGCCTCCTCTTGTTACTGAGGGACACCCATCTCATGTGGTATTTATTTTATTATGTAGTGAATATTTAATTTATTTGCAAGCTAGATTTTGAGACCCATTTCAATTAAGCATGTACATGATGAAATGGTCCTCATGTTACATAGGGTGATCCATCTACCTCACAGGGTGTCCGACATGACAAGATGGCTCATATTACACATGATGATCCATCTGAGTTCTCTTCATGTGGAGTAAAGAGCACATTCAATTAGATAGATTAGGTCTTGTTGGCACCTGTAGATTGTGTTTTTATGATGTATATTATTTATGATGCATACACTTTGTGTTAGGATAGTTAAAATTGTATGTTAGACCATGTATTTTTTCACTTCATAGATCATGTTATGATGTATGTTAGACCATGTACTATTTTTTTATGACTTCTTATCATGCTTGTGTATGCAGTATATATTATTATGTCTCACCATGTTTTAAGTATATTCAAACCATTTTATTTATTTTGACATATTTTATTCATGAGCATATGAAACATTTTGTAAGTATATATGCAAGATGAACAATAATTTTAACTATCTATAGAGCATTATTGGATAAATATCACATCAAATTTATGCATTGAAATTTATACAAATAAAATTGACCTACTAGATTAAAAAATATATTGATAACATACCTAACAATGTATCATAAGTGATCTTAATGTGTTGTTTGGTAGTGTAAGACTCATTATCACCTAATAAGATCTATTATGTGGTAGTAAACATATGAATACCTATCATAACCTATAACAGACATAATGACCTATTAGGACTCCTATGGCCCCTTAGGACACACGTGTGAATAACGTACCTGACAATGTATCATAAGTGATCTTAATGTGTTGTTTGGTAATGTTAGACTAATTATCACCTAATAAGACCTATTATCTGGTAGTACACATATGAATACCTATCATAACCTATAACAGACATAATGACCAATTAGGACTCCCATGTCCCCTTAAGACACACAAGTATGGATAATGTACCTAACAATGTATCGTAAGTGATATTAATGTGTTGTTTGGTAATGTAAGAGTCATTATTACCTAATAAGACCTATTATGTGGTAGTAAACATATGAACCTATCATAACCTACAATAGACATAATGACCTATTAGGACTCCTATGTCCCCTTAAGACACACATGTATGGATAACGTACCTAACAATGTATCATAAATGATCTTAATGTGTTGTTTGGTAATGTAAGACTCATTATCACCTAATAATACCTATTATGTGCTAGTAAACATATTAAGACTTATTAAAATGTATAGAAATTATTATGACATATTAGGACTCCCATGTCCCCTTAAGACACACATGTATGGATAACGTACCTAAAAATGTATCATAAGTGATCTTAATGTGTTGTTTGGAAATGTAAGATATAATGAATACAATGAGTAATGATCTTTAAATTATCATGTACAAGTGACTTGCTTTTAATATTACAATCAATAGTAATTTGAAACTTCAAACAAACATAAATTTTAAAATGCTTGAATGTAAAAGTAATGGAACAAAATAGGAGGTCATTACTTAAATTGACAATTAATTTATAATTTATCAAGTGCATACATTTAACTTTCAAATAGAATTAAACTCTCATTTTTGAATTAGTTTGTACAACATATTTCACAATAAATGTAAGACAATGTCAATGATATATTTATAGTTCAATGAAATCAAAACATAAAATTGGTTCAACACATCTCTTCAAATGAGGTCCTGTAAAATAAAAATGTAAAACAAAAACACATGTTAATAAACACATAAATTAATATTCAAGGTATCTGAACTACGTAAATATATGTGTAATTTGTATGTACTTACTATGTGAAATTGCACAAGATGTTGATGTTTGATCCACTTTAACATTTAAATTTGTATAAATTATAATTGAGACTTGAATAAGAGGTATATAAGTTCTCTAAATTGGTATTGACAACACAAACATACATGTAATTAAATTATATAAGTACATATATATAAATAATACAATAATAAAAAAACTTACATGTGTTTGATTTAAATGTAGTCATCCCACTGTACCATCTACATCCTCTCTCTTTTGCAATTCATCTATGATTGTCTTGTGTCGTCCATTGAAATTGTCCATAATACCTTATTGGCAGGTCTCCCTTTGTATCTTTCTAATTTGATATTTGTTGCCACAACCAAATGAGAATAGTGTAAAATCTTCTTTTCGGTTTGGTAGTCTTCAAATGTTGGCAAACCATTTCTTCTTGTTAGGTATCTACGTAGCTAGGTGTCAGCTACAACTGTAGACCCGATTGGATACTCAAAACCATCATCCTCTACTTGATGACATGTCAATTTTTTCTTAGATTCCACACATCTAGCTAGCCAATACTCAGTCTATTCATCATTATCACTAGGTGCAATAACAACATAAACATGTCCTACAAGATAAGATAAAGTATAGAAACAGTTTAATCACATGAGTGTACATATGCAAATTATATAAATTGAAGCATGAGATCACAAAAAAATCTAATTAAATTGTGCATACCAGGTTCTATGAGATTTGAATTACAATCATAGTCTTCTGATGCAAAAGTAACATTCTGCCCCTCATTTACTATATCATCTTCAAAATGCATGTCAATAGGTGCTAATGATTTTTGTTGCCAATCTTCAACCCATTCTGTATTCTCACATTCTTCCCATTCACCTGCAAGACAAAATTGATAGAAACAAGCAAGCTCCCTAGTCCATGTAGTCCAAGTGTTAGAATCTGAACTCCTAAATGAATGCCATTTAGCTAACCCACTAATTGTATCACAGTAATATCTTGAAGGGATATTATTTTCTTCAACTAGGTAGAAGAAACATTTGATTATAGAGTTCTGACTTGATCCCATGTATAAATATTTGTTACACCATTCGACAATCTCATGTGCATTTTTGAATTTAGCTTTTTCCTCAAATTTCAATTGCTCTCTACTAAGGGCTCTCTTCACGCACGCACCAGCACCATCATGTTCTCCTTTACCATGTCCATCCTCAAGAAAACTCCACACATGTTGGATGTTAGTTTGCTTATGTGTCCTACTCAACTAATAGAACATTCTAGCATTCTTGAATTGTCCTGTACAATTATCTGACCATATCCAATGTTGTGTCATTTGAATTTGTCTCTCTATTAAATTATCATAAAAGACCTTGAAACAATATTGGAGAAACTCAGATGAATGGAGTTTATTATCACTTAAATAAAAATATTACTCTCTCAATATTTTTTGATCCTCCTCTGTACTATCAGGTGCATGCCTATAAACTATATGAACATAAATTTTTAGTTGCATTGAATTCTAATGTTGTGGTTGTACCTCTTCTTGTGGTGCAAGTGTGTAGTTCTCTGCAAAGTCAACAACTAAAAGTATAGTACCAATTGGAAATGTATTCTTACATATACGAAATTGTCCATCGAGCCATCTAGAATATTGAGAGTGTTTAACATATTTTGGTATGATCACACTCTTAAACTCATCCATAAATGTATGACAACTAACTTTATCTGTAACTATATCACACCTTCTTCCAATCTTCCCATCCATCAATGGATATTCAATAGTTTTGAATCTTTTTACCTCAACTAATTGTTGTCCAAAAGTAGTCAAAGCATTTTCATGCAAAAATTCATCTAGCAAAGAAAGATTGCCGCATATATCACATGTACTAGAAAAAGATGCATTGAAAAGAAAGTATTGATCATTAGGTGGCTTACAAAAAAAACCTGATATGAAATCTTTTATACTTTGAGGTGGTATTTTTATACCACATTCTTGCAACATTTCTTTACTATGCATGGTACCACATATAGATCAAAATACATCATAATGGTAATGAAATTGAATATGAGTTTTACAACAACATGTCATTCTTTCCTTGTTAATCCTTACATACCATGGTTTACACTTTTCAAAAGATCTCTGACTAATGGTAATATTTAATACCTTACCATCTACAAATTTTTTAAACAATTCAGTTTGAGTCATGTCCAAAAGGTTTTTAGGATGGGGATCATGTATTTTACCCAATTCTCAATTTAAGAATAGCTCTTGAATTACGTGATACTCTTGTATTATTATGCCAAAAAATTTCAATCAAACTTTTGACTTCACTAGTAAGTTTCATATCACATCTCGGGAGTCTACCACTAGAAGTCTATAAAATATTTGTTAAATCACATTCAAACTTAACCCTTCTCTTTATAGCTCTTTCTAAAGTATTACGATTCACATTAAGATATCCACTTATGTTGCTAATAAATCTTTTGTCAGATGTTGATTTCTTAACTAAATCCATTGTTATTGCTCGTCATGTTGCATTCTTATCTTTAGATCGACTTCTCTTTCTGATAACATCAAAGGCACTAACAACAGTGGATACAACTTGTTTTAAAGAGTCATTTTTATTCTTGGGTTTTGCGTACATTCCCAACCTTCTCATCACTTTTCATAGTTTAGACATTTTAGTTAGTTGCAACATTAGCTAACATTGAAACCCAAGTTTCTTATTATAAAAAAAATTCTTATACAATCTATTAGCATGTGTCCTAATTTTTCTCCATGAAACCAATCCCTCAAGATTATCTAACACATCATTAGGAATATGAAAATTATGTTCAAACACTTTACTATCATCCTGACGTGTTTTTTCAATAGTTGGTGTTTCCATGTCTACATTCATGCAATTTTTATTTTCAGACACTTTACTATTTTCACTATTATTTGGGATTTGAATATCATTTTCAAATGTTCTTGGTATTTTTTTCGGGGCAGGCATTTCAATCGGAGTGTTTTGTTCATGATTATTTGACAATTGCTTCTCATGAAGAAAATCTAAATCATTTAAATCGTAACTTGCTTCTAAAAAATCACCAATTTCATCATGAGATAAAATTCAAGGGTTTGGAGACACACTTGTATTGAATGCATGATTAGAATGTGCACCTGAATTTTCTTGTATTGGGTTCTCTTCTTTGACCTCTTCATCCATTGTGGTATCCTTAATGTCTTTCTCCTTTGAAACATTGTTCAAGTCTCTAATTCTTTGCCTTCTCTCTCGTTGATTTTGTGCTTCATTCTCTTTATTTGTTGCAATCTCCTCATCTGTCAAAACTTTTTCTTTCTTCTTTCTTCATTGTTTTGATCCCATGTTTGCACCAATTTTGAATTTGAATCAGTAGCTTGCAAATTGTATAAGAGGACAAAAGAATAGAATAAGCATGAGAGAATAGTTGTTGTTGCAGATTGAAACTATCATTCAATCATTTCAATCATTGAAACTCTATCTATGGGGCAGCTTTTGGTGCCCAATGGGTACATTAGAAACAGGTACCCGATTTCTTAAAAATCGGGCACCCGATTCTTTAAAAATTGGGTACCCATTTATAAATCGGGTACCCAATTTTAAAAAGAATCGGGTACCCGTTTATAAATTAGGTACCTGATTCCTAAACAGTTGGGTACAATGGTTGAAAGCAATCGGGCACCCGATTTTTGAATTACAAATCGGGTGCCTTATTGTTGAGACATGAGTGGGAATTTGGTATGGCTCCTAAATTTTGCATTGGGTTTTGCCTTGGGGAAAGGCATGGCATAGGCTTGGTCCCACCAAGCCATGCCTTTATGATCATTTTTTTTCTAAGGCATTTAATCGACAATTTTTGGTATTGTCGTAATTTTTTTATAATCGTTCCCATTGAATTTTTTGATTAGACAAAAACCCATTATAGGTCTTACTGTTCTGATTCCAAAAATATAAATTTTATAGTGTTATTAGTTTATTTTCTATTTTTCCATTTTTTATTAATCAAAACTATCTCCTAAATGTGGAAAAGTGACATTCACTAAAACTTTAATAACTTTTTAATTTTATAATTTTTGTTAAATTAATTTATATGTCATCAATCTACATACAATTCTTTTGATGTTAAAAAAAAAGTTTGAAAAAAGTGAGACTTTGGTCAAATTATGTGGTCCGTACATAAGAGGTTTTAAATTTACCTTTATAGCCAAATAATAATTAATAAAAAAAAAAATTATTCAATAAAAAATTAAGGAAAAATATTGTCATCAATCTTAGGTGTCTTAGGTAACTTCCTTTAAAAGGATTTGTGAAAATTCATTTATTTGTGTCAAATTATGGTGTTCGTACACGAGCATGGTATGGTCCTGAAATAGGCATTTTGAAAAAATGGTTTTTAAAGATCCATACCAAAAATATATATATCATATGGGTACACAAATAAATTACATATTCAAAAACTAGATTTTGTACACTAAAAATTTTATTTCTAGAGTTTTTTTATATTCAATCTCTAGATACCTCAAATTCTGACATCAATTGACAAAAAATTTCAAAAATAGGGAAAACACTTCAACTTTTTGGCCAAAAGTGAGACCCAACTTCTTGCACTGACTCGTAAACAAGTCCATCCATCCTGTGGTCGACAAGCTAAAGTCAACATTATCAAGGCCCACATCTAAACTCTGACCATGCCCTACACTATCTGAAGGGTCTATACTAGTATGTATATGTCCCTCTAAAGCAAAAGAGTGGTCAGTAGGTGGATGATGATGTGTACTAACACCATGACCACTACCTAGTAGATGAGAGGAATGTGGCTGAGTATGCGTCTCAATACTACCATTGACATGATGTCAAACATCTAATATGGGTATGCCAAGATGCTTTGATATGAATCTATATAAATCTAATAGATGCTCAACAAGACTAGCCATCATACGTCATGTCAACACTGTAGCGAGACCCTCTAAGCTAGTCAATAAAGGGATGTTGGCTACACTATACAAGTCTCCTAAAGATGAAGCACTAGACGCTAATCTAAAATGCCAATTAGAAATCAAATATTGGCCAACATTGTGACTCAAAATAGATTTGATAGTTGTAGCAATCTCTCCAACTCCTTGAATCAACCCCCACAACTAGGTGCTATGCATGGCCTCATTAGCTGATGAACCTAATATAGGGGAAATATAAGGTGCCCTCTCTCTAACAAATGACCTATGTGTCTATGGTAGATGAACTATTTGCCTATCAACTAGTCTACCATGCCCCTATCCTAAATGTGATAATAAATCAGTGTAGCTCACTACCCTTCCCAAGAAAACCTCAACATAAAGCTATCATACAAAATAAAGCTTAATTTGGTCATTATTTGGATAATAACCATGAGAAGTAGGGAAGTGTGGGTATATAAGTGAAGCCATTTGTGGATCTATACACTTAAGGGGAGAATACATCTTCACATAATTTTGTGGAACATAATGTGGGAAATATTCCCTCTTCAGTGTTTTTTTGGGCACTAAGCCCTATACCTACTATAGTGAAACACCTAAAGAAACCTTTTGTTTCTTACTATCAAGGACAACCCATATAGTATGTGTAGAATATGGAGAAGCACCATGAATATCATATCTAATATATGTAGGGCTACATAAGATGCTCTAACATGTACTATTGTCTACATTAGAGCATGTACCACTAGCTAGGGATTCATGAAGTTTGTGAATCTCTTGGTTAGTGTGATCATAGTGCATGTGGGATGGGATAGGTTGTTCATCTGAGGCAATAGGTCATTGCTAGGGGAGACAGGTTGTTGTTTGAGGGGATAGGCTACTACTATTTGGGGGCATCGAAGGCTGCTTCTTAGGGAGGATAGGAGGTTGTTGCTTGAGGGGGATACGAGGATTTTTCTCAAGGGGGATAGGAGGCTATTAATCTGCCATGTAGAGGTCAATGTATGTAGTATACATGTGTATAATGTGTAAACTTGAAACTAAAATTAAAATATGACATTTAATGAACTTGAAATTTATTACAATTACATTTAAGAAACTAGAATTTCATAAACATGAAATGGACATGTACAATACATAATACATATGTGTTTCACATTCGTAAACATGACATTAAATAACATGTCTAAGCATGAAACAAACATAATGTGTTCATGTACATAGAATTTTGTAATCATGAAACAAACATAGCATACATGTGTACATGTGTGTTTTACTTCCTAAAAGTTTCAATTTAGAATGTTGCACGCGTGCATATATGAACCCTAATATTTATGCCTAATATTTACCCAATAAAACACTAATATGAACCCTAATAAAAAACTAATTTGAACTCCATGAAAAGTGTAATCAAAACCCTAACCTTAGAAGCTTAATTGTAGTCCAAATGTAATTATAATCCCAACCTAAGAACTTAATCCAAAACCCTAGCCATTATTTTAATTCTTCATTAATTGATATCATGTGTGCATGCAACAACATAAAATTGTTGATTAAGTCTATAGAGTATAGATCACATGGGTGGACTACTTGACACATAAATAGGTTAAATATATAACTAGAGTCAATAATAAATTAAAGGGTCCTAATATAAAATGTCTTAAACTTGGGTCAATGTTTAAGATATGTTCATAAATAAAGCCTAGAGATTAGGTAATATATAATCTAATGTATTCAAATTTCTATATATACACATGAAAATATAGTTCAAGCTTGATCTTAAAATGATGGCTTAAGGGTCAAGAATATCAAAATTTCTATATACATATTGTTGGCATTAAGTCATATTTGTTATTAGTGACAATACTTATTTAGATTTTGTATGGTTACTGGGCTCTTAGATCAGTCTTCAGTGTTTTCCATTTAACTTAGTGGTTACAAAGTTTCAGAGCATTCCAGTGGTTACCAAGTGAATTCAGGCAGAGTGAAGTCTAGCAATTTAGACCAAGCAGTTCAATTCTTACCATGCAGTGTAGTGGTTACCAAGCTTCATAGTGTCTACCGAGTCATTAGTTCTTGTGAAGTAAAGTTAGTGTTAACCATGTGATGAGATGAGTAGTGTTTACTGAGTGTAGGCATGGCAAACATGGAATTCAGTTTCTATCGAGTGACACAATAACTACTGAGTCACCAGTGCATACGAAGTTTGAAACTAGATTGAACTGAGTAGTATGGACTGAGCCTCTACTTGTACTGAGTGCATGATGATGCAAAGTAATGACAGTGGGCATTGTGTATCAAAAATTCACCAATTTAGTTTTCAGAACTTCAGTTTCTACATTCACATGGGTGGACTACTTGACACATAACTAGGTTAAATATAGAACTAGATTGAATAATAAATTAAGGGATCCTAACATAAAATGTCTTAAACTTGGGTTGGTCTTTAAGATATGATCATAAATAAAGCCTAAAGCTTAGAGAATCTATAATCCAATGTATTCAAAGTTCTATATATACACATGAAAATATAGTTCAAGCCTAATCCTAAAATGATGGCTAAAGGGTCAAGAATATCAAAATTTCTATATACATATTGTTGGCAATAAGTCATGTTTGTTATTAGTGATAATACTTGTTCAAATTTTGTATGGTTACTGAGCTCTTAGATCAGTCTTCAGTGTTTTCCATGTAACTCAATGGTTTCCAAATTTCACAGTTCCTATTGAGCATTCCAGTTGTTACCAAGTGAATTCTAGTAGAGTGAAGTACAACAGTTCAGACTGAGCAGTTCAATTATTACCATGCATTTCAATGGTTACATAGCTTTGTAGTGTCTACTGATTGATTAGTTCTTGTGAAGTGAAGTTAGTGTTAACCACATTATGAGATGAGTAGTGCCTACTGAGTGTAGGCATGGTAAACACAAAATTCAGTTTCTAGCGAGTGACACAATAACTACTGATTCACCAGTGTATATCAAGTTTGAAATTACATTGAAATGATCAGTATGGACTAAGCCTCTACTTCTATCAAGTGCATTATGATTCCAAGTAATGACAGTGGGTGTCATGTATCAGAAATTCACCAAGTTAGTTTTCAGAACTTGAGTTTCTACATTTGGTCCAACTCAGTGATATTGGTGTTAACTTGTGTATTGGCCGACCTTGTAATTATAAGAATTGGGTTGGTATATATGTAATGTATTGTGTCATACCCAAGTGTAATATTTTTGATGTAAGAGCATGCGAAGTGAATCAACAACAAAGCAAAGTGTATTGCAAGGTCAAACTAGGAGTAGTCAAGTTATATCTATCACATAGAGGTGATCAGTACCTCAAAGATCTCAATAAGAAATTTAGTTGTAAGTTAGATCTACTATTTCATCCTAATAGCTAAATCCACTTCAAATCCATTAATAGGGTAGAATTAACTGTATTTTCTTAAATCTCTTTACCAAGTGCATACTTCATTGTATGTTTGCAAAACCTCTAACAAGGCTGACCTAGCAATCCTAATTGCTCCTAATATGGCAGACCATTAGAAGTGATCATTGTAAGCCTTAATAGGCCAACTTTATACTATAGTATTGAAGTTTTGTGGGTATCATCCACACCACAAATTTACTTTCTATTTGGAAGGTTTCTTGGTCACCAAATATTGTGTTCAAAGTGTTTTATGTTTTCAATTTCTCATGCATGTAGTAGATTAGATCTATTGATGATAATTGGATTATGTTATGAAGTGTTGAATTTTTCAAAAGTTTTGAGGTTACTGATTCACCCCTCCCCTCTCAGTAACCTAGCTAGTCTTGAATATTTCCAACAATTGGTATCAAAGCATTGTGGTTCTCAAGATAGAGTTTGACAGCTTGAGCAAAGATCAAGGACAATGGAGATATTCAAACTTGACAAAGCTATTGATAATGAAAAGCTAGATCTCAAGATGGCCATAGCTCAACTCAAGAAAGAAAAAGAGCATCTATCCCAATCCCTAAAAAGAAGGAAGGAACTTGCAAATGAGATGAATGACCACAAGTATGTTGAAGAGAAGATTGAAGATTTGTTCCCCTCAAGCAATTTAGATGAATTAAATGATGCAATCAAAGAACTCCTAGAAAAGAATGGCTCGCTTTAAGAAGAAGTAAGAAAATTGAAACAAGAACAAGAAATTTAGTCAATAAGATTGTGTGAAATCGCAGAACAAAGAAATAAGGCAAAAGAAGACTTGGAGGTAAGGAACAATAAAATTCAAAATTAGTCTATTCAGCAAGAAAATCTTATCAATCAGATCTCCAATACAAATGAATAAATCATGAGTCTGAGATCTGAAAATGAAAAGTTAAGGAATGACTTAAACACTGAAAAGAAAATCAATGAAAGGATGAAATTTGATCTAAACTTTAAGAAGCAACTCAATGAAAGAATAATTAAATCCCAAGAAGACATGGATCAATTAAATCAGAAAAATGAGCAGAATCTTTATAAGCAAAAGGATAAAGCAGGACTTGGATACAAAGAAGAAGGTGAATCATCCAAACAAGGTGCTCAAAGGAATCAAAGACCCACTTGCAATTACTGTGACAAGATAGGTCATACATCAAACAAATGTTGGAATAATGGAAAGGTAAAATTCAATGGAAAATGCTACAAGTGTAGTCAGCATGGTCGTAAAGCTAATGAATGCAAAGAAAAACCAAAAATTGAAGGCAAGTGTCGCAAATGCAAGAAACAAGGTCACAAGGCATCTGAATGTAGATCTAAACCATTCAATCTAACTAAATAATTTGTAAAGGAAATATTTGGGTGGGACAAGAACACTTAGTGTAGATGTCATTATTGTGGAGAATATGGACACATTGGCATAAATTGTGTTAGACATCATATGAGAAGAAAGGATACCACCATAAGATGTTACACATGTACTGAACTTGGTCATATAGCTAAGAATTTCATGAATATAGGTAGAGTTGAAAATGAAAAGAAAGCAAAAGCAGATAGCATCAAGAAGCAGATGAGACAATAGTGGATTCCTAAATCTACCAAGCAAGCTAGTTCAAGTGATGATAGTAATGTCACTCAAGAAGTGGGTGACTCCACCATTTCCAATTAAGTTCTTAAGGAAGAACTAGAACTATATTTTCAAGGTCACATCTTGAGTAGAATTCTGAGAAAAAAATTTTCAAATAACTTTCTTAGTTTACTGAGCTATCATGGCATCCAACAACAACAAGAAAAAGGAAAAGAAAGGATCTAAAATGTTGGTGTGAGGTGTTGAGTGCAAAGCTCCAAATTTCAAATTGCTGCTAGTGATCGTAGAAACCCTCAACCTAAATGGAGATCAATCACAAATACCACACAAGGTACTCATAAATGACAATAGAATTCATTTTAAATGTGCAGTTTAGGACATAGGAACCATAGAAATGGATAGTACCCTAAGTGAACTTTGTGTGGATGGAATTCTTAAACCTTAGCATAAACACTTGGAAGAAAAAGGCTTGACCCATATTCATCTCCTATCACAAAACTTTCAAATTAAATAGATTAGGTATATCTTAAGCTAAGTTCATAATGGTTAATTATGGTTAGAGTAGATAGTTTTGATTACAAAGAAAAATATGCATCACATTACTGGCCTCTGTATGCTTACCAAAGCCACAGTCACAAAAACCCTAGGTTGGGATGAGCTACAGAAGAGAACCCTAATTGAGTGGTATGGCAGAGGAATTAGAATTTGTAGTGTATCTAAGATAGAACTCAAATTCAGCATTCATGTGATAGCACATAAGATTTTTAGCTCAAGTCAACTCAATAGTGTGTCATGTAAAGCAGTTGACCTAGGCTATAAGGTTGTTAAGAAGAACTTGTCATATGCCCTAGTAGATTTGATGTTGAAACAACTGAACAAGAATATGGAAAGAATCAAAACATCAAAGAGTAACCAATGCAAGTTTGGTTCACTGTTGACATGTTTTTCTTTCTATGTTCAAAATTTTTTCCCATCTAAAGGCACAGTTGTATGGAGAAAAGACATGCCAGTGTTTTATCAGATCAATGAGTTTATAGCTAAAATGAGTGAAATTTTTTATAGCATCATGGACAATCATTTTGAAACTTTTAAAGAAAAGATGAACAACAGGTCTAAATATGAAATAAGTTGGTTGAAGACTATAAGGATGATGTTTATTTTATGGTTGACAGTGATAGAGTATACATCTAGACAATAAGGCCTAGAAAAGTGTGGATAAAACCTCTTCCTTATGAGGTTAATATTGATGAGGCAAAAGAAATAATTGAAGCCCTAGTTAATGAGCTTGTAGATCTAAAGACACCTCTCTTTGGAACCTACGATAAAGCTAAAGCAAGAATAGAACTTGAGATCAAGCTTACACATGTGGTGAATAAAGGAAAGAGGAGGATATCAAAATTGAAAACAACAAGTGCCCCTCTTATGATTACCGAGGGAAAAGGTGAAGATGTGGAGGAATCAAAGAATGACAAAGAATCTAAAAAGGAAGAAGAGCCTAGAAGGAAGAAAGGCAAGGTGATTATCACCAAGCCACCCAAGCCCTCCACTATTGTATTCTTAAGAAGATCTAAGAATAAAGTACGAAAAGATGATAGTGATGTTGTCTTCAACAAACCTCCTCCCACATTTTAGGAAAGACTGAAATAATTAAGAGAAGGTGTTGGAATAAACAACTTCAAAGCACTAAAATATGAGACAAGGACACCAACAGAACAGAAGGAGGTTGAAGATCTGATCATGGACAAGTGAGGCAGATGGAAATTCTCTCCTGATCAGTTTGCATCTCAAATCCCTACAATTTTGTTGGATAAGGTCAAGGTTAGATGGGAGAACACCATTTAGACTGTCAAAGACATTTTTTCTCAAACACTAAAGCAATAGGTGCCCAACTTGACAGATGTAGAGGTAAATAAAGCATTAAAAGACAATGAGAGAAAAATGATTCTAAAGTTCAATACTTGTCTTGTTTTAATGACAGATATTTAGTATGTTGTAAATAATGCTACAAACTTATGGAAAAATGTTTTCCATATTCACAAAACTAGTGAAGATCCCATTGAGATCAAAGATGATGATGATGATAGTGACAAGGATGAGGAAAATGAAGAAGACAATAGTCTTTTTGTCACTATTGATGTTGAAGAATATCAAGAATTGATGAAGGATTAAGAAGAAGAAAAAGAGGATGAAGCTGATGAGGAAAATAGGCAAGAAGAAGAAGAAAGTGATCTAGTTAAGATAGTTGTGGTTGTCATAGCCTCCGTTCCTCATTCTCCAGCAAAAATTGCAATATCATCAAGCATGGAGACAACTTCAACAAGTTTGATTGTTTCCACAAAAAATACATCAAATGTCCAATCACTCTTTACTCCCTCTCAGCCTAATGTATCACTAATAGAAGTGTCTACCACTTTATCTACCAAGCTGCAACCTTCCTCTTCTTCAGTTCCCAAGTTAGATTCATCAGCAATAATTATAGTTCTGAGTTCTATAGGTTTGAATTCTTCAGTTTTGACTACTTTAGTTGTGCATGCTTCTATTAATACTTCACGTATAAATACTTCATTTTTGGGAAGTTTGGCAAGTTCATCAGTTTTGGATTCTTCAAGTATTCCAATAGGTACTATATAAGTCTTTACTGCTAGCCCTATCATTTCCACTATTGTTTCTATTTCAAAATATAAAGCATTAATGTCAAAAGTTGAACCAAAGACTCAACTAAAACTTCTAATTAATGGAAAGGAAATAAAGGATGATATAGATCTAGATAAGGATATTGAGATTCCCAAGTTGTATTTTGAAAATGCTATTGTAGATTAGATGAGATTAGTCAGTCGGCTCCTTGAAAAGAAGGCTAAGTAGAAGCAACTAAGAGAAGAAAGAGATAGAGAATTTAGGATTATTGAAAGTGCTAAGAATATTTTAATAGAAGCTATAGATGTTGATGTAGATTCTTCTCAACACATTTTGTTGCAATTAGAAGAGGTAGTTAGCAAATTCAATGAGGATTCTAGTGGCTAGGATAAGCTAATAGAGAAAGTAGAGAAGAAGTTTGATAATAAAGTGCTTGTGCACATTGCTCAGTAGATAACTATTTAGCAGGTACAACTTTCTTCAATTTTATCAAATATTGAAACCTCTTACACAAATGTAACATCTCAATTTTGCTAAGTTATGTGATGTTACCGAGCATACAAAGGAAATAAAGAGAAAATTGAATAAGATCGATGAGGATCTGAAGGCTAGTGCACATAAGTTGTAGCTTGACCCCAGTTCAAGCTCTGTACACCACATGAAGGTTAGATTCTTATAAGATATGCAGGCAAAGTTGTTGAGAGAGGAAGCAATGATCTAGTCTACACTCATACACATCCAAAACATGATCCTTCCTATCATGGATATAATGCTGAAGCAAATTTCTTATTCTAAAACATTGATCCATGACAATAATTTTTCAATTGTAGATCATGTGATTGAGCTCTCTGTAGAAGTCCAAGTTTCTCTTCAAACTTGCAAAATTTTGCAAGAAAATTGGGACAGTACCTTAACTCTTATCCTTAAGGTACATTATGAGTTTCTCTCACATTTTGGTGTCTCTGTATAAGTAGATTGTGTATAAATCTATGGCATTATTGTCAAAAAGGGGGAGAGAGACATGTATTTAAAGAGGAGGAATATTTGTATATACACTCAGTGTGTTATTATGCCTATTATGATATGTACATTGTATGGGGGAGATATATGTAAAATGAATATACAGTAGAATTACAAAGACAAATTTCAAAAAAAACAAAAAATAGTATGCATACCAAGCCAGAATCACACTATGTTGTATGCAAGTTTTGGCTGATAAGTGTTTTTTTCACTAATGCCAAAGGGGGAGATTGTTGGCATTAAGTCATGTTTGTTATTGGTGACAACAAGTATTTAGATTTTGTATGGTTACCAAGCTCTTAGATCATTCTTCAATGTTTGCCATGTAAATTAGTGGTTACCAAGCTTCACAGTTCCTACCCAGCATTCCAATGGTTACCAAGTGAATTCAGTAAAAGTGAAGTCTAGCAGTTTAGACCGAGTAGTTAAGTAGTTACCAAGATTTTTAGTGCCTATTGAGTCATTAGTTCTTGTGAAGAAAAGTTTGTGTTAACCAAGTGATGAGATGAGTAGTGTTTACCAAGTGTAGGCATGGTAAACATGGACTTTAGTTTCTACCGAGTGACACAGTATCTACCAAGTCACCAGTGTTTACCAAGTTTGAAACTATGTTGAAGTGATTAGTATGGACCAAGCCTCTACTTCTATCTAGTGCATGACGATGTTGAGTAATGACAGTGGACATCATGTATCAAAAATTCACCAAGTTAGTTTTCGAAACTTGAGTTTCTACATTTGGGCTGACTCAATAATATTGGTTTTAACTTGTGTATTGGTTGACCTTGTAATTATAAGAATTGGGTTGGTATATATGTAATGTATTGTATCATACCCAAGTGTAATAGTTTTGATGTAAGAGCATGTGAAGTGAATCAGCTACAAAGCAAAGTGTATTGCAAGGTCAAATCAAGAGTAGTCAAGTCACATCTGGCACATAGAGGTGATCAGTACTTCAAGGATCTTAATCAGCAATTCAATTGTAAGTCAAATCTATTGTTTCATCGTAATAGGTAAATCAGCTTAAAATTCTTTAACAGGGTAGACTTAACAATCTTTTCTTAAATCTCTTTACCGAGTGCATAGTTCATTATATGTTTGTAAATCCTCTAACAAGGTGGACCTAGCAGTCTTAATTGCTTCTAATAGGGTAGATCATTAGAAGTGATCATTGTAAGCCTTAACAAGCCAAATTTATATTGTAGTATTGAAGTTTTGTTGTATCATTCCCATCCCAATTTTACTTTCTATTTGGAAAGTTTCTAGGTCACCAAATATTGTGTTCAAACTATTTTATGCTTTCAGTTTCTCATGTATGTAGTAGATTGGATCTATTGATGATAATTGGATTATGTTATCAAGTGTTGAATTTATACAAAGTTTTGAGGTTACTAATTCTCCCCTCCCCTCTCAGTAACCTAGCTAGTCCTAAATATTTTCAACACATATTTATCACATGAATTTCTAAATTATAAACAAATGTTATAGTCTCTAGTTTTTAAATATATAAATACATGTAAAGTGCTAATAGTCTGGACCTAGGTTCATGTGATTCATTAATATGGTTTACTAATACAATGTTATTTAATGGTCTTTTAGTTATGTGGAAGTTATTTTTATGAATTAGAGAAGTTTATATATTTAACTTTATGTGTTCACTTTACATTAATTTAGAGTTATCATTTAAAGTTATCAGTTTATGTCAAGTGTAATTTAGGGGAAGTACTTGAAAGCAATTTGTACATGTTAATTTAAACACTAATACATGATAATTTACTTGTTATTTATATATGTACAAATTAAAAACTAATACATGTTAATTTAAACACACACATACACACACACACACACACACACACACACACACACACACACACATATATGAACTTAAATTTTAATATATTACAAGTTCACGTGTGTACATTAAAATTTAAATGTATGTGTATATCCACAATATATATGTACACACACACACATATTGATATAGATACATATGTATATATACATATGCACATATACACACATGATATGTATATTTTATATATATATTTGTACACACACATATATTTATGTATGCATACATATACACATGTGAATATACATATACAAATATGCATATACACATGGTATATGTATTCATATACATGATATATATACATACATATAGAAAAACATATAAAATGCAACTAAAATAATATAAAATGGGTAAAAAATTGAAAATTCATACCTATTTTGAAGTCTGATAGTTTCAGATGACTCTACCTACGCAATTCCAATTAAAACTGTAGCTCCATTGTTGAAAATGACATGTGGTGTTGAATTGACCTATTGAAATTTCAAATTTTTAAAAGAGTTTTGATCAAACCTTTATTAAGAAGTTTTGATTGAAACTAGCAAGCTCAAGACTGGGGATAACAAACCTCATATGGGCTTGGTAGTTTTGATAGAAACTACCTAGATAGTTTTGATCAAAACTATGTAGGTAGTTTCTATCAAAACTATGTGGCACCCAAAGTTTCTATCAAAACCTGACACATAGCTTGTTTTGATAGAAAATAAGTAGTTTCTATCAAAACTTTTATAAAACCTTCTATCGAAAGTATGAAAATGAATTTGGTTGCACAATTTTGGAGGAATTTATTCCTATAGAAAAGTGTAACCCACTATTATGGGTTCACCCACTCGCTTTCCATCATCGCTTGAGTTGATGATTGGGTTTTTTTTTACATCTTCCCATTTTATTATTCTCTTGATGTTGTGGCCAACTTTTGTCAAATCATCTACCACTCCATTTCCTTCATGGTAGACGTCAACCTCTTGACACCCCTCCATCAATGTGTAGACTTCTTATATTATCTTTTTGATCTTCCAACTACATCAACCCTCTCCTTTCACCACTTTGATAATCAACATCAAATAACCTTTGATCACTAATCTATTAACTCCTCTTGTCATGCAATTCTCACTTCCCAAAGTAGGGCCAGAGGATCAAATTTGTTCTTTGATCCCCCTCCATAGTTCCCAGTAGAGGCAACCACCATCTTCCCAATACTATTCTAGAATTCACCCCCAACCACTATCTTCCCAGCCATGACCAACCCATCAAAATAAGTTGTATCCATGCTTCAAGATGAGGGTGCAGAGCTTTTCTATGCTTGGACATAGCTTTGGAGTTATCAAACTTTTCCACAATTAGGCTTAAGTACCAAGCGGATGCCCACTTCATATCTTGTCCTCTCTGGGGATTTTGTACGGGGTGTTTTCCATCACCAGATCCCACTACTTTCCTTTAAGAGACTTTTACATGTTGAACTACAACTGAAATGAGAGTGGTTTTGTCCCAAAATTTCTCTCCTTCCAAATTTTCCCTGGGACATACAGGGGAATTATTCTCAATAAGGTTTTCAAATATGGGTGATTAGAGGGCCCATCCTAGTGAACAAATTGATTTAAGTTCTCATTAACACACCATTGGATCTCCCATAATGCAAGGAACCCCCAAGAATTTAGACCCAAAAGAGAAATGAATGAGGAGGTGTGGCATAGATTTTGCTTCTCTATAGCATAACACATAGGATTTAGCTAACTACAACCCTCCTTTTTGAAGATAATCAATTGTAAGAATTTTCCTATGTAGGGCCATCCACGAGAAGAAATTTATCTTTGGCAGGATCCATGGGTGCTAGAATTTCCTCCAATCCCTGGGGCCACATCCCCCCCGATATAACAAAGATAAGTAGATTTTACCATGAAGTGTCCTGAGGGGGTAAGTATCCAAAGCAAGGAGTCACTAATTGGGGTGGAAGGGATTTGATAACTCTAGAGCAGTTTCTAGAGCTCCAGAATGAGCCTCGTCCAACATTCTTTGGATTATTTTCAATTGTTAAATAGATTCTAATGATAAGATTGAGTAATTCACTATTTAGTTTTAATTTTTATTTTGTTTAAATATTTTCTTAATGACATAAATATTAATACTTTTTAAATTATCTATAATACTATATAACTCTATCTCTTTTACCTCTCTTTTCATATGCGATCTCCTTTATTTTCATTTATATGTAAAATTTCTACTATCCTTTCTTTCTAACTATTGGAATGAATTTTGATGCATTGTGTCTCTTGTTAGTCAATGTTGTTGAGGTAGGAGACTAAAGTTTTCAGTAGCATTTTGAGAATTAGCTTGATTCTTTAAAATAACACTACATAATATTTTTTACCATAATATATAGTCTTGGACACATTTTGAAATTAAATTGACGTCAAAATTTTATATTCCTATTTTCTTATTGGCTGCTAGATTTTTCTTGGTAGTCTTTTTCATTTTACATCCTAATATTAAAAAGAAAATCCTGTGTAACACTCCATTTGTCGAGGCTATGCTGTAACAGTTGGATGTCTTGTTGTTTATTTGTCTATTGTTGATGATTTCTATACTATGTATAAATGTATATACATTATTTAATCCTATCTTTGTTTATATATTTGTGTTATTAATTTCATTATAGTTCATCTTACAAATTGGATGGGCATAAATTATAACTAAAAAGTTGTTCTACAAGGTTTTTTATGATGTATATTCAACAGAAATATGAATGCCTAAATGAAACATAGAGAAACATTCAATTACATCATATTAGTACAAGTCTAGTTTCAAAAGATAACATATACTGCATAGTGTAATGTCATATTAATCATTATATTTTTATATTATTTGTAATGTAGGGAAAACTAATTTGATATTTTGAAGAGAGTTAAGAAATGTGTCATTTGGACCTATTTTAACCATGTGAAAGACGTCATTCTCTATATATCCCTTCATCATTTTCCAAATTTGATGGAAAATTTAAAAAAACAAGCATAAATGTAAAGAATAAAAAAATTATATATTATGCTTTCTATAATTTTTATTTGATATAATGAAAATTGATATATTTTCTTTTCACGATATTAAGAATTATATATACTTTTGGATTGGATTCTATGACATTAACGGTGAAGTCAAAATATGCATATCATTTGCTACATATATTTAAACTTTTATTAATAATTAAGTCTTAATGACATTGCATATTGACAAACTACACTCATACTAGCTAATATATAGTCTATATGTAAAATACACCGAGATGCATTGAGGCATTGAATTTTTTTTAATGAATATTAAAAGTGAATGATGAAAAAATTCAATGGCTTGATGCATCTTGCTGTATTTTACATATAGACTATATATTAGCTAGTAACGATCGCAACATGCACAAAACATTGAATAATTAATTTTATTATGGTTAAGATATAGCTTTACAATTTATATAATGGTTAGGTTTAGTATTAGGGTCTCTTACTCTATTATTTTTTATTATAATGAAGGATAAGATTTAGTGTTAATGTTGAATCTATCATCTTATTTTCCAGTGGAAAGATGCTTAGTGTTAGTGTCAAAGTTAGGAATAGTGTAAAATCTATCATACCCTTATATAAAACCTAACACTAACATAATATGATAAACCCAAATTGTAAATTATCTTAGTCATAAAGACTAAACCCTAATCCTTAGTACTTAACCCTAATCCTAAATCGTAAACCCTAATGTTGGAAATATTCAAGACTAGCTAGGTTACTTAGAGGGGAGGGGTGAATCAGTAACCTCAAAACTTTTGACAAATTCAACACTTAATAACATAATCCAATTACCATTAATAGATCTAATCTACTACATGCATGGGAAACTGAAAGCACAAAACATAATATTTGGTGACCTAGAAACCTTCCAAATAGAAAGAAAAATTGGGGTAGGGATGATACTCACAAAACTTCAATACTATAGTACAAAGTTGGCTTGTTAAGGCTTACAATGATCAGTTGTAATGATCTACCTTGTTAGGAGCAATTAGGACTACTATGTCCACCTCATTAGAGGTTTTACAAACATACAATAAAGTATGCACTCAGTAAATAGATTTAAGAAAAGACAGTTAAGTCTACCCTGTTAAAGTATTTGAAGTTGATTCACCTATTAGGATAAAATAGTAGATCTAACTTACAATTGAATTGACAATTAAGATCCTTGAATTACTGATCATCTCTATGTGATAGACGTAACTTGACTGCTCTTGATTTGACATTGCAATACACTTTTCTCTATTGTTGATTCACATTCACATGCTTATTAGGACATTCGCATTCTCTGATATGAAAAATTACTATTATTGTGTATGATATAATACATTACATATATACCAACCAAATTCACTTAATGACAACAATCTCCCACTTTGGCATTAGTGAAAAAAACACTTATTAGCCAAAACTCATGGACAACATACTGTGATATTGACTTGATATGACATGCTAATTTTTGAGACTTTTTTAAATTTGTCTTTGTAATTCTGTTGTATATACATTTTTCATATATCTCCCCATACAATGTACATACCATAATAGACATAGTAATGTATTGAGTGTATATACAAATATCTCTCCTCCTTAAATACATTTCTCTCTCCCCCTTATTGACAATAATGCCAAAGATTTATACACAATCTACTTATGCAGAGACACCAAAATGTGAGAGAAACTCAAAATGTACCATACAAATAAGAGTTAAGGCCCTATCCTAGGTTTCTTGCAAAATTTTGTAGGTTTGAAGAGCAACTTGGACTTCTGTAGAGAGCTCAATCATATGATTTGCAATTGAAAAATTATTGTCATGGATCAATGTTTTAGAGTAAGTAATGTGCTTCTACATTGTATCCATGATAGGAAGGATCATGTTTTGGATGTCTATGAGTGTAGATTGGATATTTGCTTCCTCTCTCAACAACTATCCCTGCATATCTGATAAGAATCTAAACTTCATGTGGTGTGTAGAGCCTGAACTAGGGTCAAACTACAACTTCTATGAACTAGCCTTCAGATATTCATCAATCTCATTCAATTTTCTCTTTATTTCCTTTGTATGCTTGGTAACATCACATAACTTAGGAAAAAGAGATATTACATTGGTGTAGGAGGATTCAAGATTTGACAAAATTGAAGAAAGTTCTACTTGTTGAATAGCTATTTTTCGAGCAATGTGCTCAAGCACTTTGTTATCAAACTTCTTCTCTGCTTTCTCTATTAGCTTATCCTGGCCACTAAAATCCTCATTGAATTTGCTAACTGCCTCTTCTAGTTGCAACAAAATTTGTTGAGAAGAATCAACTTCAACACCTATAGCCTCTGTCAAAATATTTTTAGTACTTTCAATAATTTTGAATTATCTATCTCTCTCTTCTCTTAATTGCTTCTGCCTAGCCTTCTTTTCAAGAAGCTGACTGACTAATCTCATCTGAACTACAGTAGCATTGTCAAAATCCAATTTGGGAATCTCAATATCCTTATCCAAATCTATTTCTTTTTCTATTTACTTTCCACTAATCAAAAGTCTTGGTTGAATCTTTGGCTCAACTTCTGAAATTAATGCTTTAGATTTTGGAAAGGAAATGATAGTGGAAATAGTAGGGCTACCAATGAAAACTTTTTAGAATGCCACCAGATGGAATACATACTGGAGTACTAAAAGAATCCAAAATTGATGTATTTATGAAACATCCCAAAATTGAAGTATTTATAGGTGAAATATCGAGAGAAGTATTTACAATTGAAGAACTTATTGAAACATGCTCAACTGAAGTAGTCAAAACTATAGAACTCAAAACTATACTTATTCTTGATGAACCAGACTCGGGAACTAAAGAAGAGGAAGGCTACAGCTTGGTAGATGAAGTAGTAGACACTTCCAATAGTGATACATTGAACTGAGAGGGAGCAAAGAGTGATTGGACATTTGATGTATCTGGTGTGGTCACAATCAAACTTGCTGAAGCTATCGCCGTGCTTGATGATATTGCTATTTTTGCTATCTTGACTAGATCACTTTCTTCTTCTTCTCGCTTGGCTTCCTCTTTAGCTTCTTCCTCTTTTTCTTCTTCATCATCCTTATCAACTCTTGATATTCTTTAGCATCAATAGTGACAAAAGGAGTATTGTCTTCTTCATTTTCTGCATCCTTTTCACTGTCATCATCATCATCCTTGCTCTCAATAGGATTTTCACTAGGTTTCTGAAGATGGAACACATTTTTCCATAAGTTTGTAGAATTCTTCACAACATGCTCAACATCATTCATTAAAACAAGAAAAATGCTGAACTTCAAAGTCATTTTTCTCTCATTGTCTTTTAATGCTTTATTTATCTCTACATCTGTCAAGTTGGGCACCAACTATTTTAGTGTTTGAGAAAAAGTGTCTTTGTTAGTCTGAATAGTGTTCTCCCATCTAACCTTGACCTTATTCAACAAAATTGCAAGGATTTGTGATGTAAACTGATCAGGAGAGAACTCCCATCTACCTAACTTGTCCATGATCATATTTTCAACTTCCTTCTATTCTGCTAGAGTCCTAGTCTCATATTTTAGTGCTTTGAAGTTGTTTATTCTAGCACCTTCTCTTAATTGATTTAGTCTTTCCTAAAATGTGGGAGGAGGTCGATTGAAGATAACATCATTGTCATCTTTTCCTGCTTTCTTCTTAGATCTTCTTGAGAATATAGTAGTGGAGGGCTTGGGTGGCTTAGTTATAATCACCTTGCCTTTCTTCCTTGCAGGCTCTTCTTCCTTTTCAAATTCTTCTTCATTCTCAGATTCCTCCACATCTTCACCGTTTCCCTCAGTGGTGATAAGAGGGACACTTGCTTTTTTCCACTTTGATATCCTCCTCTTCCCTTTGTTTACCACCTATGGAAGCTTGATCTCAAGTTCTATTCTTACTTTTGCTTCCTCGTAGGTTCCAAAGAGAGTTGCCTTTGGATCTACAAGCTCATTAACCAGGGCTTCAATTATTTCTTTTTCCTCATCAATATTAACCTCATAAGGAAGAGGTTTTACCCACACTATTCTAGGCCTTACTGCCTGGATGTATACTCTATTACTATCAACCATAAAATAAACATCATCCTTATAATCTTCAACCAACTTCTGTGGTATCCTGAATCTGTTATTCATCTTTTCTTTGAAAGTTTCAAAATAATTGTCCATGAAACTATCAAAATTTTCACCCATTTCAATTATAAACTCATTCATCTAATATAAGATTGGCATGTCTTTTCTCCATACAATTGTGCCTTTAGAGGGGAAAAACTTTTGAATATTGAAGAACAAACATATCAATAGTGAACAAAACATGCATGGGCTTATTCTTTGAGGTATTGACACTTTCCATATTCTTGTTTAGTTGTTTCAACATCAAATCTACTAGGTCATATGACAAATTATTCTTAACAACCTTATAAGCTAGGACAACTACTTCACACGACACACTATTGAGTTGACTTGAGCTTTAACTCATATGTTATATCACGTGAATGCCAAATTTAGGTTCTATGTTTGATACACTCCTAATTTTCATTCCTCTACCGTCCCACTCAGCGAGGATTTTCTTCTGAAGCTCATCTCAACCTAGGGTTTCTGTGACTTTGGCTTTGGTAAGCATTGGCAGACCAGTAATGTGATGAATCATTTTCTTTGTAATCAAAACTAGCTGCTCTAAACACAATTGACCATTATGAACTCGGGTTAAGATATACCTAATCCATTTGATTTGAAAGTTTTGTGGAAGGTGAGGAATATGGGTTAAGCCTTTTTTTTCCAAGTGTTTATGCTTAGGTTTAAGAATTTCATCCACAAAGAGTTGACCTAGGAAATTGTCCATTTATAGGGTTCCTATCTTCTAAACTGCAAATTTAAAATGATTTTGAATGTTGTTAATAAGAAGTACCTTTGGTGTTATCTATGACTGAGCTCCACTTAGGTTGAGGGTTTCTATGATTGCTAGCACCAATTTGAAATTTGGAGCTTTCCACTCAACACATCGCACAAACATTTTAGATCCTTTCTTTGCCTTGCTGTTGCTACTACTAGATACCATGATCACTTGGTAGACTGAGAATTCTTCAAAAAAAAATTGCTAGAAATTCTGCTCAAGATTGCTGGAATGCTCCGCAAATCACTCTGTTCTCAATATGGTGAATTTATGGTGGAAATGAAGTCAATTTCTTACCTTTTGATAAAAACTTCCCATTAATGCTCAATACAATGAGAGCCATAATGACACAGTGTGTGATAGCTTGTCATCTACTACCTGTATAGATCTCTAAGTAGAAGCATGTAACTTGGCAACCAAACATAACCTTGTTACTCCCAACTTCACTTAGTATGACCCAACTTTGCTCGGTAATTACTGATACTAAAATTTTGTGATCCCTTGGTATTTGGAATACTGATTTGGATCATTTTCTTCCTTTCAATTAGAACTATTTAAGATTTGATCTTGAAAATGCAGCTCTAGTTTTTCCTTAATAACTTAATTGGAAATGGTGGAGTCACCCACTTCTTGAGTGACATGACTATCATCACTTGAACTAGCTTGCTTGGTAGATTTAGGAATCCACTACTGTCTCATTTGCTTTTTGATGCTATCTACTTTTTCTTTCTTTTCATCTTCAACTGTACCTATATTCATGCAATTCTTAGCTATATAACCAAGTTTAGTACATGTGTAACATCTAATGGTGGTATCCTTTCTTCTCATATGATGTCTAACACAGTTTATGTGAATGTGTCCATATTCTCCATAGTAATGACATCTAAACCAAGTGGTGTTGTCCCACACAAATAATTCCTTTACAAATTGTTTAGCTAGATTGAATGGTTTAGATCTACATTCAAATGCCTTGTGACCTTATTTTCTACATTTGTGACACTTGCCTTCAAACTTTGGTTTTACTTTGCAGTCATTGGCTTTATGACCATTCTGATTGCAATTGTAGCATTTTCCATTGAATTTTTCCTTTCCATTACTCCAACATTTGTTTAATGTATGACCTATCTTACCATAGTAATTGCAAGTAGGTTTTTTATTCCTTTGAGCACCTTGTTTGGAGGATTCACCTTCTTCTTTGTATCCATGTCCTGCTTTGCCCTTTTACCTATAAAGATTTTGCTCATTTTGCTGATTCAATTGATCCATGTCTATTAGGTATTTCATTATTCTTTCATTGAGTTGTTTCTTAGAATTTTGATCAACTTTAATCCTTTCATTGATTTTCTTTTCAGTGTTTAAATCATTCCTTAACCTTTCATTTTCATATCTCAAACTCATGATTTCTTCATTTGCATTGCAGAGCTGATTGATAAAACTTTCTTGCTAAAGGGATTGATTTAGAATTTCATTGATCCTTACTCTAAGTCTTCTTTTTCCTTATTTTTTCACACAATCTTATTGACTGAATTTCTTGTTCACTTCTCAATTTTCTTACTTCTTCTTGCAGGGAGCCATTCTTTTCTAGAAATTCTTTGATTACATCATTTGCTTCATCTAAATTGCTTGAGGGGAAAAAGTATTCAATCTTTTATCTAACATATAGGTGGTCACTCCTTTGATTTGCAAGTTCTTTCCTTCTTTTTAAGGATTGAGAAAGATGCTCTTTTGCTTTCTTCAGTTGAGCTATGGCCATCTCCAGATCTAGATTTTCATTGTCAATAGCTTTTTCAAGTCTAAATATCTCCATAGTCCTTGATCTTTTCTCAAGCTGTCAAACTTTATTCTAAGAACCACAATGCTCTGATACCAATTGTTGGAAATATTCAAGACTAGCTAGGTTACTAAGAGGGGAGGGGTGAATCAGTAACCTCAAAACATTTGTCAAATTCAACACTTAATAACATAATCCAATTACCATTAATAGATAGAATCTACTGCATGCATGAGAAACTAAAAGCACAAAACACAATATTTGGTGACCCAAAAACCTTCAAAATAAAAAGTAAAATTGGGGTGGGGATGACACCCACAAAACTTCAATACTAAAGAACAAAGTTGGCCTGTTAAGGCTTACAATGATCACTTCTGATGATCTACCCTATTAGGAGTAATTAGGACTACTAGGTCCACCTCGTTAGAGGATTTACAAACATATAATGAAGTATGCACTCAGTAAAGAGATTTAAGAAAAGACTGTTAGGTCTACCCTCTTAAAGGATCTGAAGACTGTTAAGTTTACCCTATTAAGTCTACCTTGTTAAAGGATCTTAACTCTACAATAGATCTGACTTACAACTGAATTTCTAATTAAGATCCTTGAAGTACTAATCACCTCTATGTGATAGATATAACTTGACTGCTCTTGACTTGACCTTGCAATACACTTTTCTCTGCTATTGATTCACATTTGCATGCCTATCATCACAATCACATTCTTTGATATCAAAAATTACTATTCTAGGGTATGATATAATACATTACATATATACCAAACCAATTCACATAATTACAAGGTTGGTCAATAGACAAGTTAGCACCAATATTATTGAGTCGGCCCAAATATAGATACTCAAGTTTTGAAGACTGACTTGGTGAATTTATAATACATAGCATCCACTATCATTACTCAGCATCGTCATGCACTTGGTAGAAGTAGAGGATCGGCCCATACTAATCACTTCAACATAGTTTTAAACTCGGTAAACACTGGTGACTCAGCAGAAATTCAATTCCATGTTTATCATGCCTGCTCTCAATAAACACTACTCATCTGATCACTCAATTAAAAGTAACTTGACTTCACAAGAACTAAAGACTCGGTAGACACTATGAAGCTTGGTAACAACTGAACTACTCGGTCTGAACTGTTGGACTTCACTCTACCTGAATTCACTTGGTAACCACTGGAATGCTCGATGGGAACAATGAAACTTGGTAACCATTGAGTTACATTATAAACATTGAAGACTGATCAAAGAGCTTAGCAACCATACATAATCTGAATAAGTGTTGTCACTAATAACAGACCTGACTTAATGCCAACACCTAATTAACCATAAATCCTTACTCGTATATAAAACATAACACTAACATAATATTACAAACCTAAATTGTAAATTTTGATCCCTTGTCCTAACCCTAAATTCTAAACCCTACTCTTAGTTTTTAAAATATCAACCCAAAATAATAAAATAAATCATAATAATAAATGGTCAACCATAGTACTAAATGATAAACCCTACTCCTAACCTTAAACTAGTACTAATTATTATATGAACTCATATCATAACCCTAATCTTAACCATAATCCTAGAATTTATAGCATTGTTAAGATTGTAAGGTATATAGCATGGTTAAGGTTAGTGTAAAGGTTAAAGGAAATATTAGTGCAAGGCTTAATTGAATCATTAAGGTTCGTGTTTAGGTTTGAAAAGTGATAGATTTTGGTTAGGGTTCAAGGTTAAGGGTATGGATGCTTAGCTCTAGGGTTAGGTTTAGATATTGGATTAGTGATTGAACTATAACATTAATCCTAAGATCATGATATAAATACAATCCCTAAATATAAACCTTAATCCTAGATTCTAAATCCTAGAGTTCTAACCCTAATCCTAACCATTTACTAATACCCATCTGCAAACCTATACCCTAATACTAATATTGATAACAACCCTAGATCTAAAATACTACAGTCTAATCCTAGTCCTAATCATAAAGACTAAACACTAATCCTTATTACTTAATCATAACCTAGTTGTTAAATGTGAATTATAACATTATTCCTAAATTTTAACCCTTATATAGAATCTAACCCTAACATAATATTATAGTCCTAAATTACAAATTTTAGACACTAATCTAAACCCTAATTCTAAAATTTAAACCAATGATCCTAAATACCAAGGCAAACCATAATCCTAAATGTTCAATCCTAATACTAAATGGTCAACTTAATCTTATATTCTAATAATCTTAGAAATGCTAAACCCTAATCATAATTGTAACCTAGTACTAATTATTATGTGAATCCATATCCTAAACCTAATCTTAATGATAACTATAAATGTGTTTTATGTTGAACTCTAATCCTTATTCTAAAGCATATCCCAACCCTTGAGAGATTCTAACACCATTCTGAAATCCTAAGCATTATGTTTATTGTTCTAGGGTGATATAGTTAAGGAAAGGGTTAAAATCATCATTACAGCCAGGATTTAGGTTAGACTTATAGTTATTATTAAAATATGATTAAATTGAGGATTGAAATTACGGCTTAGATATAGTTAGCATTAAGGTAGTGATTATTTTCATGACTAATGTTTAGGTTGGACTTAGGATTATGTTTAGGGGTAAGGTTTAAGATAATGGTTAATATGTTGGTTAAGGCTAGGGTTTATATCATGGTTAGCATTTGGCTTATTAATAAAGTTAGAGATAGACATATGGATAGGGTTAGTGTTTAGCGTAAGGATTAAGGTTTAAATTGGTGTTTATGTCATGGTTAGGGAAAAAGTCAATATTAAGGTTAGCAAAGGATTAAATTTTTGGTTAGGGATTATGATTTGGGTTCTAGGGTATGGTCATAGTTAGAGATAGGGTTTGGGATATCTTGAGTGAAATTTTAATAATTATCAATAGGGTTAGGGTTTGGGTTAGAAGTATAATCAAGGTTAATGTTTTAATTAAGGATCTTTTAGGGTTTTTATGTGAATTGTACTTTGGGTTAGGGTTAGGGTTGAGTTTTGATAGCTTGTCATGTTAGATTTAGTGTTATTCATAGGGTTAGAATTATGATTAAGGTTAAGGTTATGGTTAGGATTCTCATTATACTTTGATTAGGGTTTGGAGGAATATAATCAAGAAATTTCAATGCCTTACTATTGATTTATTTATTTCTAAATTTTTTTTGTAATGCAAGGATATAGATATATTTTCCCCTTTAAGTGCGAACCATATCGATTCACATTCAAATAGCTCATAAAAGATTATCAATAATAGAAAAAATATATATTTTTTAAAATTGTTAAAAAATTAATTTTTTTAAGAATAATAATATTAGGATTAAAAATATGAAAAAATTAATAATATTAATTTATTTAAGAACTTTTAAGTCTAAAAAAATGTAGAAACTTTTTTTTTTTTGTATACTTTTCTAAATCTTTTATAGATATATCCAAAATAAGATGTAGGGAGATATTGTTTTCCATTATTTTAGAAACATCTAGATTCTATATTTTGACGTTTTAAATTAAGAACAAAAATATATCTACTTCTTGCTATTTAGAAAAATCTAATTTTTATATTTTGATATTTTAAATTTAGAACAAAATTATTTTCAATTAGAAAAGTAAAAAATAAAATCGAAACTTCTAAATAAAATTCCAAGTTTTAAACTATTTTTGCATGTTTAAAGTCATATTTTTCTATTAATTTACTGAAGTTGTTTATATATTTCTTGTAGATAATATTCACACAAATGCTCAACATGAAATCACCATCCAAAGAAATAAATTTTTGCATAGTGTTAAGATAAAAATTCATTACAATTTGATTTAAGTAAAAATAATCAATAATTATTGCTCCATAATACAACTCATATGGAACATTTATAATAGAAGGAAACTAAAATTGGAAACTTGATAAAGCTATGGTTTTATTAAAATGAACTATAGAATACTTAGAGCTTTATTACATGCAAATCATTTTAAAAAGATTAAAAAAGTTAAGTTACCTTGATAGAACCTTTCTAATTTTGTTACATACAAATCGTTTAAAATCATACAAAGCATAGTTTTTAGATATATATAAACTAAAAGAATTGTATCTATTATCTACAAATCAATTTAAATTTACAACATAGAAATCTTAATATATTATTTAAGATATCTAATTGATTATTAAACTAATTAAAAGCCCCTTAAATTAACTTGCCCTAATTTAAGTCAAATCACAAAGAATTTTGGTACCTCTTGGTTTTTTGTACAATAATGTCATCACATAATGAAAGGAAGTAATATAATTGAAGGATATGCACTAAACAAAGATTCAACCAATCACACATAACAAGATTTTTTTTTAAGGTCACCTAGTATGCTTCTAAATCTATGGTTGTTGGTGTAATAATTACAAAAGGCCAGGTATCAAAACTCAATATTTGGGTAGTGAAAGAAATTTTCAAAAATTCAAATTTAATGTAATGAATTGTCAATCAAAATCAGAACTAACAATGACTACGACTTCATTCAAAAATAAAGAGAAATATTTAGATATGAAAATATGTTCATACAAATATATCCCATTCAAAATATAAAGAGAAAACAAAACCCATAAGAAATCCATGACACGAAGGAGCCAATAACCAATAGATCAAGATTTCTACATACAACCATTATTATAAACTCCACTACCATCAATACTTTTGAGGTCACCATTCACATCGACCTCTAAACACACATGCCTTCCTAAAATATAAAGTAGAGCAAGGCGTTCACTGTAACAACATTTTAAGTTAAAATGTTGGCATTACATACCTGAGAGAGCAAGACATTTTCTTATTTAAAAACTCAAACCTAAACAACTAATGGATCGAAGTTTTTGCACAAACCTTAAACTTCACTAATACATATATTTAATAGTTGATGCATACATCAAATTCATGCCATAAAATCAATTATAAACTCTCTAAAGGAGAAATAAGAATTCAGGCATTAAAAATCTCCATGGATCAAATCCTCTAGATTTTCAAGAGTAGTTATTTCTTTTTTCCAATTCATCTCCATTCCCACCCACAAATATTTTGATTTTGTGTGATGAATACCTCTAATCTACTAAACCCACAATTTGACAATGAAACAAAGTATAGAATATAAGACATTGATTTGAGTGGGTTACTCAATAGGCTCGGCCATAGCTTTGCATTATGCTGAAAATATGTATTTTCAAGATAAAGGGAGGCGTTTCACATTAATTAGAATTAATTATGTGTACAAAATGTAAATGTCTCGCTATTTTTGACTTTTTGACATGTAGATTGTGAAGGTGGAAGTGGAATAGGAAAGGTTGTGGAATAGGAAAGGTTTCTTTTTCCTTACAACCTTTTTTTTGGATGACCTCCTATAGAGGGTATTATGCCACTGTAGAGTTACGCCTCTCCACACAATAATGCAGTTTTCTCATGCCTAAACATTTATCCACATATTTTCTCCCTCTTAAAATTATTCACATATTATCATTACTACCTTGAAATTATCACTTTGATGCTTTCATTTTTTCGAAATACTTTTAGAATTTGATTAGCTGACACACAATCTAAATTTCAAATTCTAATTCTTTGTCGACCAACCAAATACACATTTCTTTTCAATGATATTTTCAAATGCCTTGTCATTTAAAATAATTTGGGTTTGCATAGTAGCTATGATATCCCTCTTAGCATAAGTGAGCTCTGTCATTATTCATAAGCCATTTGGATTGCAATTAATGTTTATATTATTATTATTAAATATTTCTTTAAACTATTTGGATGACATTGACTACTCTCTCTATATCATTGCCGCTCCCTGACACTATGCTCTGCTTCTAGCAACAATAGTAATTTGTATACGTAGGGAAAAGTGTATCTCAAACTTTTTAAATTTCTAAAGACACAATAAGCTTTAAGATTTTTTATTATTATTTAAACTTCAACAAAAAAACATTCTCACTCTTAGCAATTTTTTTAGTTTTAACATTTTAAAAATATTTAATTTAATTTTGAATTATAATATTCATTATAATAAAATTGAATTTTTTAATTATCTTTTTTATATAAATTATTATTTGAATTCATAGGTTTAATAGATAAAACTTTGAATGTATATATATATATATATATATATATATTAATTGAATATTTTTTTGAAAAATAAAATAAATAAATATATTTTATTTAGATGAGATGTGTGGATTATGTATTATAAAATATATAAAAAGTAATATGTCTTAAAACTAACTTTGAATTAATAAAAGCTAACCTAATTTAATAATCACAAATCAGTTTAATTAAAAGATAAATAATTATTATTTAGATTTTAATTTAAAAAAATACATATTTAAATTTATATAAAATAAATATACTTATAATCTAATTGAATTTGAGAAGAAAAATATTTGAAATAATTTTAAAATGATAAAAAAAAATTAATATAAGTAAAATGATTATGGAAAAAGTGAAAACAAAAATAATTATAGCAATAATGATAACGTTTTCATATTTATCAATTTATTGCTTTCAAAATTTTAACTATTAATACACTTACTAATTATTCATATTGTATTTTAAAGATTGCTACGTTTTCTTTATCTTTGTTTTTACATCATATTTTATGCATCTTATGAATTTTGTTGAATATTATTTTGCTCATGACAAGTTAATATTTTACATTTTATTATTGAATTTGATTGTATCATTATTTTTTGGATTTGAAAACAAAAAAAAATACACTTAAATTTCCTTTTGTCTATAATTCTATTATACAAACTTTAAAAATTAAAGTGCTTATAAATATTAATTTTAAAAATTAAACTTAAAATTATTATTATATAATAAAAACAAAATTTAGATTTATATATTTAATATAAAAGAATTAATTCAATCATTCATTAAATTTCATTAAAAAAATCTTATAAATATTTATAGAATATAATATTAACAACTAATATTATATTAGGAAAAATAAAATTTTCATTTAAATTTAAAATATAATTTAAAAAGATATGATAAATTTTAATTTCTAAATAGAACTATAATGTTTTTTAATATTACAAGAGAGCTTTGACTGAAAAATAAAAAACTTATTTGTCACTTTACAAAAATGGTGAAACAAAAAATGTTATGTCTTAATTTTAGAGGAACGAATTTTGAGAGTCATTTGTTTTGAAAGTACTAAAGTAAAACTGAAAATTATTGTCAGAAATAGAGTGTGTTAGAGAATGAAAGGCGAAGGGGCCCAGTGCAAATAAATTGCACAATAGCCAGTAGCTATTTGGATGCGAAATTTTTTTCTATCCCTAGTGGGAGTAGCTCCAACCAAAGCAATTTCCATTGCACCCCCATGACGTTATCCCTAGCGGCAATAGCTCCAACCAAAGCAATTCGATGTCACCATGGAATGACAATGATAATTGAAATGTCAAACACAAGGCATGGTGATCTAGATTGATAATGTGTTGGTAGCTCGTAACTAGTAGGTAGCTCAGATTTTTCAATGTATTTATTGATGAAGACATTTAATATCTTCTTATTGTCTTTCAAATGATAATATAGATGAAAATTGCACTTTGCAAGGAGTATTTGTTGTGACCTTGCTATTGGCATTTTAGAATACAAGGAAAGATCGTAATTAATGGACAAATTTAAAAAAAGATAGAAGATGATTTGAAATTTTGAAATAGGTTTAACTAGTGGGCATTTATGTGTTTTCTGGCAATGTCATTGTGATTTCATCTATAAAATGTGAAGACAATACAAAATATTTACATGGAATGTGACATTTCATAGCATTTACCCCTTGGGTGTCCCTCAATAGAAAATAATTTTCACAGATATCCTCCATGGCACGTCATAATTTATAGGTAATGACATTAGAGATTTTATAAGTAATTGAATTTTGTTGAAATTTTTGGTATCTTTCGTTTTGTATTGGGCAGGGAATTATTATATCTGGGATTCATTTAATTGCCCAATTCTATCTAGGATTCATTCAATTGCCCAATTTGTATTATATAAATTCTTCAAATGTTCAAATAAAAATTACACATAAAGAAAATATCATAGTTTTCAATGAAAATAAACACATTTTTTAAAGGAGATTTGCAATTTTTGTTTTAGCATTTGACAAACATATGTTCAAATTTATGTTTTCTTAACTATGTTTGTCTTTACATAGTTACGAAAATGTGATGATATTTGGACCCGAGTCATACTTCCTATCATTTTTGAAACATTTACGTATTTTTTATTAGAACATTTTGTTTTCTCTATATATCTTTGTTTGAATATTAGTAATAATAAAAATATTTTTTTCTCCATATATCTTTGCTTAAAACACTAATAAAAAATTGTTGTTGGTCAATGTAATTTGAGATTGCTATGGATTTTATATTTGTATTTTTAATTGTCTTGTCCTCATTTATCTACAAGCAAAATGTGAATCTGAAGTACTATATGTGTTGACATGGATTGAGGATTGTATCTTGTTTGAAATTAATATAGACTTTCAAGCCATTTTTCTTATTCTACATTATTTATAATTTTCTACACTCGCCCTAACAAGAGCTAGTCATTTAACCCTATCAAAGGAGTATCTTTATAGCCATATTGGAGGAGTCCCAAATAGATATTGCTATGCTAAAGTAGTAGGTGTGAGTTGGTCATGGAATAACACCAATGTTGTGAGTAGTTTTCATATAATCCTCCCAACCGCATGTCTACTCATTTGTATCCTTGATAGAATGACTCTATTTTGTCTTTTACTTTCATAATAGTAATACAGGTACTTTCATTTTTCATATCTTCCTTTCCTATAGTTATGTTACATATTTTAACACATTCTCTTTTAAAATAGCTTATTTTATCTTTCTATTATACATTGACACATGTAAATTTAAATTTTGTTCATGTTGACAAGACCCAGTGAAATCAACACTTTATCCTACACCTCTATATAAGATAGGGACCAGAGTTGCACGATAAATTTGATGAAGTAAACTAAGTTTGGAATGGTACGCATTCAATTTGAATTGCATGCATTGATTAGACATCCATCAAAACATTTGAAAATGACCACAACTTTATTTTTAGGCGAGTGCGCTATCGAATTCAGAATTTTAAAGTGGGCCTGCTACTTTTTGTACTTTGTGTTTTTTTGAGATCCGTAATTAAGTGATTTATATTATAAATTATTAACTCAGTTTGGCCAGCCACGCGTTACGAACTTTCTTTCGCTGCATTTAATAAATAAATAAAATCATCTCAGAGGGGGCCTGCGCACTTTGTAAGTCAAGAATGGATTACGCTTGTAATTTGCTTTGTTCACATTTTACAATACTTCTCCATTTGTGTTCAGATTCGCGTGTATTTCGCATTGCCAATTTTCCACAACAGTCTATCCGAGCATTTGTAAGTACCTGACCCTCTATCTCGCTTTCCATCTGAATCAGGGCCATCGAGAAAAGACACGACTTGACTTCGGTGAGCCATCTCACCGAAAATATTGTATTATCTTTATCTATTATTTTTACTAAATATATAAATCTCAATTTTCTAGATTGCTATTGGACAATCCTAATTTTGTTGAGGTTAAAATTATTTTTAGTAAGAAAAAATTGATTGCTTTTTCTATCAAACATTATCTTTTAACCAAATTTTATTATATTAGGTTCTAAAAGTGTAATTAATCTGACCAATCAAATTTTAAATTTTTTTTGGTTTGTCCTTTGTTATAAGGTTTGAAACATTTCGATATTTATTAAAGTAGAAAAATATCATTTATCTAAGACCTTGTTAGTTCCTTTCAATTTTTTTTATTTTTTTGGTAAAAGTGGACAAGCCAGTGAATATATATATTATTTAAATAAACCTGATTCAAAAGCTCAACCAAGAAGTAATCAGTAAGAAAACTTCGAATCATCGCTAAATACAAAATTTTGAAACATCAAAATTTACAAACAATACCCAATTCCAGGATACATAAGCACCCTATTTACAATTTGGAGAGAAAACTTCTTACATTTATAAAACTATTCGTTCCATCAATAAAATTCAAAAACTAAACTATCCTTTGTATATTGTTAGATTCATTCCTCCATTTCAACATACTTGGACACTGCAAGAGATCCCATTCCACCTGCATTTCGAGCTACATTTTCCTAGCCACTGCTAAGTTGAGGTTGTGTTGGTGATCCCCAGCCCTACCCAAGACCTGAGCTCCAAATTGAAGGATACTCTACAGAAGTCGCCACATTCCACCCATATCATGTGTGAATTTAGTGCATACAAAAATGAATTTGCAGAAAAGATTTGAGGGACAATTCGACACACGCATTTGAGGATATGCCATGTGAAACAATTACTTCAGCAAACACAACACTTACATCAAAGCCTACGACCTACACCACGCGTCCCTACAAGTACTTCATGTATTTAGTGATGCCCAATGTCCAGGGAAATTGGTGACTGTGCATAACAAAACATAAGTTCAATAATCATCATTTTCTTTTCAACTACGGTCATGTCGAGTAAACCCATATCTCTTTTAATCAAAATTTGGAGCTCCTCATGTCTGACCATCTTAATTAATATTAAATTATAATATTTTTTAATAACATTCTAGCTATAATAATTAGACTCATTCACAAATGTGATGCATATTTTTTATGGATATTTTTATTCTAAATAAATAATTAATTATTAATTTTCTACTATAGTATTTTTGGCATAAAAAAACACACATGTCTGACCACCTTAACTAATTCAAAATTCTACAAAATTTAAATTATCTTTTTTTTTTTCTCCTTATAGTAGAAGAAGCATAGAATGTGGTGCATCTCTTGGATTTTAAAAATGTTGTACCATTTGAAAGTTATAGTTATTTTTAAATCAGTATGTTAATCAACACTTTATATGCAACTCCATTAGAAAATAAGTAATAATTACTTACTAAACTCATAATTTGACATGCATTACATATATGGAAAGCTAAGAACATTCTTAATAAACCCTTTTTGTCTCATCAAATTTGGGTGAAAATAAAATTTGCAGCTACATGTTTGAAGTAAAAATCACACAAGAATAGGCAAAAAACATGTTTTCTAGAAATTTTTAAATTGACCATGTAAGGTTGATATCCAAAGATATAATAGGCCTTATAAAGGTATTAGTTTTTGGGTTTGGTATCAGGATGGGTGGGAAAAAAGTTGGAATATATTTCTAAATGATTTAAGGCATTTCAGAACTACATAATTTTCAGGCCACCATGATCCTACACATACCTTGCTCTCCCAATTTATCTTTAAGAGCACATGCTATTGGATCTGAATTATGGTCCAAACAAACTACAACTACTTCTTGCTAAGAATCTTGACATTGAATATTGAAATGCCCAAGTTTGTCCTGAAATTTATGCACTGTAGCTTCGTCTTGAATCTTAATCTTTTAGATCCAAGAACCCCACTAAGATTTAATGGTAATTTCACTTTGAAGATTTTTATGCATATCTACCAATAAATAGATTCTAACATCCAAATGCAGATGTTCAAAAGGAATAAGGTCATTCTTGAGGAAGATCCTCTACTTTATTTGCAAGTATTTCAATTATCTCTCGATCTCTATATTCTAGTGGAAAGAGGGGGAATGAAAGCTAGAATGAGAAAAAGTGAATACTTGTTGTGAGATGATTAAAATTTGGAATCCAGATAATGGTAAAAAATCCCAAGCCTTGATAGAATCAGCCTTTTTTTTATGAGTTGCATCCCTATCGTCTTTCACAAAAAATATGGCAACAAAAAATTTGGTTTCTAGATGTAAAGGATTTCTTTTAAACCAACCCAAATTGAAAACGCCCAATCTTTGATATTGAAAAATGACAAGGTAGAATTGTTAAACTTACGAATAAGTGTTGATTGATGAAGGAGACCAATAGATTGTTGTATTAGAAGGCCAAGAGGTGTGATTAATGTGTTATTAGTTCTTGCCAAAGGCATGATACTATTGCTTTTATTCAATTCAATTTTTCAATTAAATTGACCAATCAACTCATAGTATTTAAAAGATTAAAAGAAACTTCAAATGTTTATATATTTTTCTAATTTTTTATTATTTTATAAATCACATTTTTCATTCACTCTGTTGGACCATTCTATTTTTGGTAGGGAGAAAATTCAATTTTCTCCAACAACAAGAGCTCTTAGAGAGCTTTAGTCCCTACCTTTCGCAAGGGTTAAAAGGTAGATGTGACATGTTATAGTTATGTGCATGTAGTTTTCATTAGTTCATTAATAAACCAATTTGTAAGATTTCTCTTTATGATTTACATGTTTCTTTCATCATATATGATTTACATTGAGACAACTTTCTAGGCTATTGTGGTTGGTAGAGTCAATCTTCAAGGGCATAGATCATATCTTGACTTCCTTAAATTTTAAGTGTATTTACATTAATTATGTTTGATTTTAAGAATGCAGTACAAATATGAGGGTCTGAATATTCCAAACATTTGTAATAATAGGTTTAGTATATATTTGACGATATAGAAATAAATATTCTTTCATAAATGAGATTTATGATACCAATCAAATTATTTTTAATATTACAATCGTATTCATAATACTTAATTAATAAATCTACTTTCAATTGTATAGAACAACATATAAATAATTTTTTTATTAATATTTTTAAATATAAATATATTCAATACCTATTATAAATCTAGTAAGAAATAATATTCTTAAAAAATAATAAATTAGTTTAAGTGTATTTGTATTTAATTAATTTAATTAATGTAAGTGGTCTCCTGAATTAATTTTATTAATATAATTCTGATATAAGAACATGAAAAAGCACAAAATAAATATGATAACTATAAATTATCCATAGTATAACATAATAATAGTAAATCATCAATAATTTTATTTGGGATCAAGGATTGTTGAACAATACCCAACTTTCTTAATTATGATATTATTATGCAATATTACTCTACCTTTAACTTAAAAATATTCCTGCCTGATATACTATTTTCTAATATTGAGGATTGCAATAACTATGAAAAGCCTTACATTTTGATACAGGAGAATTGCAGTCTCATAGAAAGAAGTTTCTAGTAAGATATGACAAACAATATCATTTACTTGTGAAAATATTGTCATCAAACAAAATATTTTGCTAATGTTTGAAGGTGATTTTAAACTATTCATGGATGACACATCAAATCATGGAAGCCTAGATGCTCCTTAGGAAGATTCGTGAATGATCGCACGCTATTTTTCCTATTTTCTGAGGTGAAAAATATTTTTACCCCTAGCAAAAATGGTAATAGCCAATAAGAATTGTGAAATTAGTGAATATAAATATAATTTAAAAATAAATTATTTCAAAACTTAGGATGTTAAATATATATGTTTGAAAAAATTAATTGTGTGCCCTTACTAAAAACATTAGTACCCTGCCTTATAGATAAGGTAGGGTTTAAAATTTTAAATATTTTCTAACAACTCTATCATGCATTAATGAATGTATTAATTACAACTTTATCTTTTCCACATTTGTGAGAAGTTCATTAGATTTTCAAAAAAGTAATATTTTTATCTTCCACCTCACACCACTTTGAACAAAACTAAAAATAATGTATAATCAATATTAATGATCACAATTTATTTTTCTTAACAAGTTCAAATATAGAGTTAAATATTTTATATTTCTTATTTTAAATATATTTATTAGTTTTACATTGATGTTTACTATTACAAATTGTAAAATGATATTTCTTTAAGTCAACTCTATGTTTTGCTAGCTACTATTTTACAATCTTGCTTTGATTTTTTAATACCATTTTACAAATTGTTAAAATAATACTACCCCTCAAATATACAAGATATTTTCATAATTTGAACTAAGTAATCAACATTTTATTTTTTAAAGAAAAATATTTCAACTTATAATTGAATTGGTAGAAATGTGTAGTTCATTCATATAATATATTTTCTATTATTATTTATACATTTCTTAAAATAATATAATTATTAATACTTTTAAAATTCCCTTCAACTCTCTCTATCATTCTACCTTTACTTTTCCTTATAATAACATATCATTCTCTCTTTTAGCTCTCTCTTTCTATCCTTCATTTCTATCTATAAATCTCTATTTTCCTTCTTTTACAATTATTGACAAGAATTTTCACACATTGTGTCTCTTGTTTGAATCACTTTTAGTATTCTCCTTTAGTTATGAATTGCTAAGATGTTTGTGTTGTCAAGCATGAGTAGATTTTTTTGGAATGAAGGGGGCTCTAGATGTGTCTACCATCTTTGTCCTTGAAGCAGTGGTCATGAGCTCATGAAGATTTTTTAAGCCATCATTTGTGCGCCTTTGACCATGCAAGGGAAGATCTGTCTCCTTAATAGTATCATTATCGTGGTCCTGATTCTTTGCATAATTTCTAAGTATTGGTACTCTGGAACTTGGTGGAGTGCCCTCATAGATGTCAAAGATGGGTTGGTTTTGGTTTGATCAACGCAAATGATGATTGATATATCTTGATATCTTGCATTTGGACAAATGCTTACTACCTATGGCCCTCCTCTACAAATTTTGGGATGAAAATTTTGAACTTTGGATTTCTTGCCCATTTTCTTTTTCAAAAAATAAATCACACTAGGTAGGTTCAAGAGATTCCTACTTGAAAAGTCCAATCTATCTAGGCTTAGAGGATTCACCTATCTCCAATGTACTTTTATGATGCCAAGGCATTAGATTGGCCATGTGGACTAAATTTGTGGGAAGCTTGGAGTGTGAATTGGGAACACTATTATTAGGGGGTTGGGTAGGCTGGACATGAAACTTGGGATTTACAAAGAAAGGTTTCACAGGATGGATCATTGCTTTACCTCGAAAGATTGACTTAAGCTTCTCAAAGTGTGTCTGATCTAGATTTCCTTTAAGTGAGAATCATTTAGCAAATGGGCATTGCTAAAAACCAAAATCATTATGCTTAAGCATTGTCGGCTACACAAAGGGTGTGCTAGAAAAAGTACATACTAGGTCTTCTTCTAATGGAGGGAGATTATTTTCATTGGCCAAGGGCTTGTTTGGAATGTGAGAGTTGCAAGGTTCCCTTTGGCTTCTGGCAGTATGGTCATATTGATGTCATGGACCCGGGTCAAAAGCTGCACTTGCTGGTGGATTAAGACTTGCTTTTGTTCTTGAGACTAAGCTTACACCAAGTCAACTTGCTTGTACACCTACTCTTACTACCACTCCTGCTCCTCAAGGCTTAAAATTAGCAGGGAAGAAATTGAATTTTTGAAAGAAAAATTCTTTAAAATATTGATAAGACTTGCACCAATAGCATTGATTGTGCAATTAATTAGTATTATTAGAACTTCTATAACATTTTTTTTGGTTTTAATTATCCTTTATATAAAATATAAAGTCACATGACAAAAGGATGACATGAATAATACTAGTAAAGTCAATAATCATAATTAAAAGAATACATATCATTTTATTCTCATAAAATGACAATCAATAAATGTGTGCAATATGCATTCAAACAAATATTAGAAATTAAATTTATTCTTTTCCATTAATATTTGAATATCTATAATATTTAAAAAATTATAAGCTAACTTTTAATAGACAAATCAAAATTATATTTTAAAATTAAATATCAACTTTGAAACTAATTTAGAATTTTTATTTTTGTTTGTACTTTAAAAAACAAATAATAATTTTTTACATAGATATTATCTTAATGGCTTTTAACTCCAAGTTATTCTACAAACCTAATCTGATAAATGAAAGATAAATGAAATTTCAAATGTTTATATCTTTTCTTATTTTTCATGATTTTATAAATCACATTTTTCAATTAATTCTATTATACACTACTAGTTTTTTTTTAAGGATGACATTCAATTTTAAAGTTATCATTGAAATATTTAATATTAGAATTATATTTTAAAAATTAAAAATAAATTAATCTATTCATAATGAAATCTTTTGATTTATGTAATAAAATTAATTTTAAAATATGATAAATTTTTTTATAGCATTTATTTTGACAATATTTTTCTATTTTCAATTTTTTTTGAAGTATTAGGTAGCAACCAAAAGAAAGGGGGACTGGCCTCGAAGTACAAAAAGGTTGAAGAACAACTAGAAGTCACCTCCCACTTATCTAACCAATACTAGTTTTATACTTCAAAAACCAAATAAAGACAAGTTCAAAAAAAAGAAACCCTTCTCAAAAAACCTATCCCTAACAAGCATATAATATAGAAACTTGTACCAATAGCAAGGACTTATTGCTACTACTAGTCCAGTTCATGATCATATAAATAATAAAAGTCCCATAGGGCATCATATGCAATGGGGTCGAAATCATTAAAAACCAAAAAAAAAAGAGAACTAGGGGCTAATTGCCCGCTTTCTCTCCCTATCCCTCCTCCTTTTCCTCAAGTTCTCACTTGTTCAAATTCACCTTCTCCTCTTTGATGGGTTTATCAAGCAGCATCTTCATACAATCCTCCACTAGAAAACCATAGATGGAACAGGTAGTTTCGCTCTCTTTGGCCAAATCTTTCTCTCCCTTGTTTCCTAGTAGAAAATAGAGAGTGGTAACAGCAAAGTGCATGACCTTGGTGCTGAATTTTGCTAAGGTATCAAATTTTTGGAAAATGCCAATATGGTTATCCACAAGCTCCTTCATCAAATTCTCCAGCCTCTCTAGACAAGCCTTTCTTTGGCTTTTTCCATGACTACATATCTCTTTCTTCACCTACCTTTGAGAGCTTCTTTCATGGGAGAGGTGATATCCTCCACTCCCCCCCTACTTCTATTTGAGGATGAGACAACTTACAAAGTGTCTGAGATATGTGAGGGGCTAGGCGGGCTGGGTACTCTTAGTGGACTTAGAACTAAATTCTTATTTATAGGGAGTTTTGAATTTTTCCATTTGGAGTTGTTTACTAGCTCTCCTAGCAGTTTCCTTGCTCCTCCTCATGTCTGTGTCAAACTCTATGAGACTTATATTTACCTTAGAACTAGTTTTTTTTTTTTGGCTTTTTTATAGCTTGAGCTAGGGCTAGGGTCCATGGAGAATTAGGTAGTAATGATAGCTAGCAAGTTGACAAGAAGTGATAGGCTTATGGCAAGGTGGTTTTTGTAAAGTTTGTTCATGAATCCATGGTGGATGATATAGAATGATTTTCCTTCCTCCCTCTTTTTCCTAGCCTTAAAAACATAATCTTCCATGGAATTTAGATTAAGGTCTAGAAAGGAAATCAAATCATGGTTCCTGAAATGTTTGAGAATGGGGAAGTGGTAGTAATACAATACCTATAACTAATCTTCAAGAGTAATATACCTCATAATGGCATAGAAAATCACATCCTAGGGCTTCCAAAGATCCTCTCTAGAGAACCCACCATGATTGTGGACAAACTTGTCTGTGGGTCAGAAAAACTTCCTCAGACTCATTTCATCAGACTCCCTAACTTGCTTGCACCAATTCTTGCCCTCCAGAGATAACTCTCCAACCCTAGTGACAAGCTCCTCTATTATTTCAAATGCCATCCCATTATTTTTTACCTTCCTATTAGTCCAAGAGTTGATGAATTGCATGGAGATGTGATCATCATTCTTTTCCATGCCTTCCATGAATGGAAACAATCCTCCTTCCCATAGGTATATGCATGCAATCTCGTTATTTTTTATGTAATCCTCAATCTTCACTTGTTCAATGCGGTCACCGGCACCCATTTCTTCACCAAGCTCAACCACCAACTTCTTAGAGTCTTATAACATCCCCTTCTTGCAGATCAAATTATGGTAGGCATGGTAGATTAAGTAATTCAAACTTAAGTTGAAATTGTAAAGGCAATCAAAACCCATCATAAAATCACAAGGTTTCATAGTTTCTAAAATCCCTCTCTTAGTGGCATGTTTAAATGGTACCTTTCATTCTAAAATTAACCATTGCCAGCTGTTGTTGGAGTGAGGTTTGGTGAAAGTGTCCTTACAATTCCTCCCTATAAGTTTTTAAACTTTGATCAAGTCTGTGCCACTCGTCCTGTTCCAAAAACAATTAATGCTCCTAGTGAGGGGATCCAAAAACCAAATCTTCGTGCAATCTTGTGAAAAATTAACTTTATGAAAATAAATTTGATGGTTTTCCCACCTATGCAAATTAACATTACCACACCACCTATTGTAATGATTCATAAGAGATTGTGAGAACTACGTGAGTTAGGTGAACCCACAATGGTGGGTTACACTATTTTATCCTAAACTGACACTAAACTATGAATTTTTGTGAAAACTTTCACCTTCAAAGGCAACTTATTGTTTAATAGTTAGGAATTTGAAGATGAAGTAGATTAGAGTTTTTTAGGATTTTCTATGTAGATTCTACACACACACACACACACACACACACACACACACACACACACACACACACACACACACACACACACACACACACACATGCACACGCACACAGATATATACATTAGAATTCATTTGATCGAATTATTTTTTTCTCCCACAAAAATTGGTATGTTATCAAAAACTTTATTTTGCAAGAGTGACACCGCTTTTGACACACATAACCTCTTTTCTAAAATAGATATTAATTTCATTCTTTGAATTTAGTTTGATAACATCCATACCAAAACTGTGGAGATGGTCTAATGTCTTTATCCTTAGTATTTCATATTTTATCATAGTTTAAAGTTGACATAAAATTAATTTGGACATACATGGCTTTTGACACATGTAACATATTATATATTTACCTAATTTCAAATTTTCTATTTTTGTTTGAAAGAGTACTAAAATATAGAGACTATAGCTATTTTCAAAAAATATATTCTCTTAATTACTAGTTTTCCATGAGCATCCAATATAGAGGTTTATCTTTCATAATGAACCTCTGTTCAATTCATGTAAAAAAATGTATACCTAAAAAATTAAAAATGGATCAAATTCATAATCATTAGAAAGCTCATTCAAAGGAATTCTATCATGCAAAAAGACATGTCTTTAGTGCTCCATTTGAACTTGATAATTAAGCATGGAAGCCATGAAAATGCTGGAAATCTTGTAACATTTGGAGAAGACTTGTAATTAACTTTAAACATTAGTCTGAATAGAAACAAACTCATAAAGTTTCTATCAAAACTAAAAACATGCAAAAATGTGATTTGTGTGGATGGTTAGTTAACCTTAGGTAGTTTCGATTAAAACTCTTGTCAGCCTTTAGGGGTTTCTTTTTTATATATAAACTTTTTCATATAATGTTTTTTTTCAATTTTAACATTCAAATCCAATTAGATAATTCACACTTTAATTGGGAGGGAAGAAATATTTTGCAACTTGTCTATTTTTAAATTTTGGAAGAAGAATTTGTGACATCGACAATAAAGATAAAAGAGCAAGTAAATATGCATGAAGAAGAACTCATGAATAAAAAGATGAAATTTTTCATTAAAACTTAGTAGGATACTATAGGAGGCATTGTACACGTGCAATCTTTTTTCTAATTCGTATTTAACGTATAGTGTACAATTGTATCCTAGACTTTTTGTACATATAATTAGGATTATGGTTTATCCAATTAGGAATATGGTATATATTAACTTAGGGTTACTATTAACTTAATATTAAAGTTTATTGAATTATGAATATTTAGGATTAGGTTTTATTAAATTATGGATATTTGGCATTAGGGTTTATTACATTATGGTTTTTAAATTATAAATATTTAGAATTAGGCTTCATTTTAATTATGGTCTTTTAAATTATGAATCCATTTGGGATGTAGGAAACTAGCACAATGTACTGAGGTTGGAGAAGGTTCATCCCAAGTTCAAACAGGTATATATATGCACACATCTCTCGCAAGTACAATCTCTCTCTAGATTTCTATGTCAAGGCAAACTTTATATCTTTGATTTGAAATTTTAGAGACATTTCCCCTTACAAACTTTCTTGATTTTACTTGTTATATTGTGCACATGTAGTAGTAGATGATGAAAATGTTGGACATGAGGAAATTGAAGATGAAACAATGGATATTGAAGAAGGATCATCTAAAGGTTAGATGAAATTGTATTTATTAGTTCACTTGTTATGTATATACACATATATCTCCTAAAAATAAGTTGTATCTAAAGTCTTTATTTTAATTTTTCTTGCAACCCAAGATCAAACAACAAATCAAAATGTTAATCTATATCAAAAATTGATGATAAAAATTAATCATAGAAACATAGATCATTTAATTGAAATGTATGTAGAAAAAGTGAGGGAATATGTAAGTCAACCTATACATACTACAAAGATGAAATTGAATAAAAAGTCTAAAGAAATAATTGCACAATTTGAGAATTTTGATACAGTGGAGAAAAGTCAACTATTACCAATTACACTTCTTAAAGATGAATTAAAAGAGTAATTGAAACTATTAGGCATAGATACATGTATGAAAAAGAGGAAGACTTCTAAACTACAAAAAGATATTGTTGAAAGTGTTAAGGAAGGGTTACACTCCATTAGGAAAAAAAACTAGATCTAAAAATTGGGTAAAGTTGAAAGATGATATTACATTATCGAATAAGGAGACAATTTGGATGATAGTAAATTACAAAGAAATTGGGTGCTAATGTATAGAGCTACTCAATCTAATAAGATTGTTAAAACAGTTAAGAACTTAGTTATTCAATTTTAGATTGATAATACTCGTCCTTCACCAAATAGGAGAGATATCATCAAGTAGAGTATTGTGCCTAGGGGGTATCTTCAACACACAAAATATTGGTTGGATGTTACACAATATGAATTGTATCTCTCATGCTATAATTTAAATCCTAACATAAAGATTGGACAAACAATGTTTGAAAGATTGAAACCCTATTTTGTGAAGATAAATAAATCTTTTGAAACATGTTATTATCAATATCATGTTGAATTTTATTTTTACTACAAAGGGTTCTGAAAGATGATAGAAGAAAGTGGTGGTTCTCAAAAATTTTATCATAAATGATCAAGTCTTATGTGACAAACCAAATCATCATACAATAGGTGAAATAGATTGCATAAGAGGAACTTGTGAAACATGTGGTAACCTAACTAGATTTCCTTTGAGAGATGAAGATACTGATATGATGAGGATGGTAAAATGTAAGAGATATAAGTACATAAAGTTAGAAATAAAAGTTGGAAAAGAATCAACAAGGTTGGAATATGTAGAAGATGACATACCTGCTAGAGAATTTATGTTAATCTTTCATAAATTGATTAAACCATATATACGTCATGATCTTTTTGCTAAGTGGCAAGCAGAATAATTCCAAACACTAAGAGAAACTTTCCCACTTGGAACAATTTTATCTATTGTTGAGTTTGCAGAGAATTACTCTTTCATTTCTCAAAAACAACTTCAAGCAGAATACTACTTTACGGAGTAGGTTACTATTATAGTTCAAGTGTCTTATTGACATGCACAAATTGATTTGGATGGTGTGGAAAGTAAAAATCAAGCACGGGTCATTAAAAAAGAGTATTGCTTTTATATTAGTGATGACAAAGAAAGTGACACATATTTTGTGGAACATAATTTTAAGAGATTTTTTGAATATTTGAAAAACAAAGGCATAAAAATTGAAAAAAAAATTGTATGGTCAGATGGATGTAACACCACCAATTTAAATTAGATAGACCATTTGATGAATTATGTAGATATCATCAATACCTTAATATACCACACATTTGGAGATTTTTTTAGAGTGGACATGGAAAGGGTGAGCATGATTGTGCATGAGCTTGTATCCAATGTTCTTTAAGAAAGTATCAAATGGACTGTAAAGAATATCACATTAATAATGCTCATGATGTGGTTGAGTGGTGCAAAACACATTTTACCATTCACAATGCGGTCGATTTATACCATTTAGAGTGTTTTCGGAGGTATGGGGTATAAATTAATTTGAATTTTATAATTTAATCAAATTTATATTTAATATGTCAGTTAATAACTAAATTATGGGTACACATATGTTTAAAACTCATTTTTTCATATGCATGTATGGTCCTTACATTCATGTATTGATAGAAGATCAATACATGCATGCAAAAGGGTAGAGAAGACATGATCATTGCCTTTAGTTATGATGATGGGCCACACCACCCGTACCAACTAACAACCAAAAATGCAACAAGATGGAGATAGAGAGATGGAAAAAAAAAATGCTTCATAAAGCATCCATTAATACTTGAAATCAATTACAAGAGATTACATTTGAAGAGCTTACAATTCAAGAACTTCTATTTCTCAAACTTCCATTAGAAGAGCTTCCATTTCTCCAACTTCCTTTAGAAGAGCTTCCATTCCTTGAACTTCCATTAGAAGAGCTTCCTTTTCTTGAACTTCTTGAACTTGATTACAAATGATAATAGGCCTTTCTTAAATAGGCACTTCTAACCCAAGACATTACAAACACAACCAATGTGGGATAAAAGGTAAATACAACTACCTTTAACTAAATATTAAATTCCCACCCAAAAACAACTAAGCACCCAACAAATATTAAATACATGATTTAAGGATCTTTCCACAAACTTCTAAAATTGCCACCTATACACCTTGATTAATGGAATGACAACTATTTTTATTATTTTCTATTTATGCCACCCATGCACCTTGAAAATAGAGATTCCTCTTTTCTCCACTTTTCCTATTTTCTATTTTAAATTTTTTTCCTTCCATTTTCGTCACTTTCTCTCTCCTCCACAAATTTTTTTTTTTTCTCTTTGTTTTTTTTTTTTTTTTTTTTTTCTAATAATTTAATTTTCCCATGCAAGATGCTCCTGCATCAGACTCCCTTGGTAGATAGAAAAGTGTGTCCCACACTTTGATGCCAAAAGAAAGATATACATCCATCTTTATCTTTAGTAAAGGCTTCCACATTTTTTTTTGCTGATGCATGATGCTCCTGCATCTGACTTCCATGGTAGGAAAAATTTTGTGAGTATGGATTCACAAAATGAAGTAGCCACTGTTGAAAGTTTTTTTTCTTTTCCTCCAACACATAGCTGGAACAAGTATCCGATGCTGAAATTTCTCCTTCTTTCTTCTTTTCCAACACCTTGCTGGAACAAGTGTTTGCTGCTGAAAATACTCCTTCGCAATGAACTCTAACCAAGTATAACTCTCATCCTCATCCAATATTGTTGAATTAATCACACCTGTAATAAATCCAGCAACACCATACCAATCTTCCTTTGCATACCACACATGACTAACAAGATCCTCATGCAAAAAATCATCAATATCTTTTAAACTCATATCAAAGACTACATCCCATGATTCATAAGAATTTACCTCATTGACATAGTCATCTTTACTTGCCTCTTTCATGTCATCAACAATGCACGTAACTACTCCACTTGCTTGATCGCCAACTAAGGCACTATACTTCTCCTCCATTGCTGCAATCTTCAAATCATCTTGATCTTCTTCAGGTTCGTAAGTCTTGTCATCTTTATGCTCTTCCTCTTCTCATTCATCTTCTTCAACTTTAGGTTCGCAAATAATATCCTCTTCATCTGCTTGCTCTTCCACTGGATCATCTTTCTTTTCCACATCCAAGGAATTATCAACATCCTTTTCTTGGTGACATGCTCTTCGTTTCTGCAACTCAACTGCTAATTCATTCACTTGCTTCTGCAAATCAACTAGCAATGATTGTTGATTTCTTGCTCTAAATTTCTCAAGTCGAGGAATCCTTAGAATCCATCCAATCACAAAAGTGATCTTCTTTTTTCTCTTCTCCATAATCAAGTCTTTAGAAGACAAATCTCATGAAACACAAGAACCTCGTGCAAACTGCCTCATAGTCAGCGATCTGTCTACACAATCAAGAACTTCTTGACAAACTTCAACCAACTCAAGGTCCTGGTGCAAATTGCCTTACGTTCGGCGATCTGTCCACACGCTCAGGAACTCTTGCTCTGATACCACTGATGACGGGCCACACCACCCGTACCAACTAACAACCAAAAATGCAACAAGATGGAGATAGAGAGATGACAAAAAAAAATGCTTCATAAAGCATCCATTAATACTTGAAATCCATTACAAGAGATTACATTTGAAGAGCTTACAATTCAAGAACTTCTATTTCTCGAACTTCCATTAGGAGAGCTTCCATTTCTCCAACTTCCTTTAGAAGAGCTTCCATTCCTTGAACTTCCATTAGAAGAGCTTCCTTTTCTTGAACTTCTTGAACTTGATTACGAATGATAATAGGCCTTTCTTAAATAGGCACTTCTAACCCAAGACATTACAAACACAACCAATGTGGGATAAAAGGTAAATACAACTACCTTTAAATAAATATTAAATTCCCACCCAAATACAACTAAGCACCCAACAAATATTAAATACATGATTTAAGGATCTTTCCACAAACTTTTAAAATTGCCACCTATACACCTTGATTAATGGAATGACAACTATTTTTATTATTTTCTATTTATGCCACCCATGCACCTTGAAAATAGAGATTCCTCTTTTCTCCACTTTTCCTATTTTCTATTTTTAATTTTTTTCCTTCCATTTTCGTCACTTTCTCTCTCCTCCACAAATTTTTTTTTTTTCTCTTTGTTTTTTTTTTTTTTTTTTCTAATAATTTAATTTTCCCATGCAAGATGATCCTGCATCAGAGCAAAAAAAAATGTGGAAGCCTTTACTAAAGATAAAGATGGATGTATATCTTTCTTTTGGCATCAAAGTGTGGGACACACTTTTCTATCTACCAAGGGAGTCTGATGCAGGAGCATTAAATTATGGTTAGGTTAGAGTTAGAGTTATATATAGTATTAGGGCTAGGATTAGGAGTAGGTTTAGAGTTAGAGTTGGGGTTAGTGTTAATGTTAGGGTTAAGGTTACAATTAGAGTTAGAGTTAGAGTTATAGTGAGGGTTATAATTAGGGACAGGGTTAGAATTAAAGATAAAGTTAGAGTTAGAGTTAGAGTTAGAGTTAGAGTCAGATTTAGGGTTAGAATTAGGGTTAGAATTATGGTCAGGATTAGAATTAGCATTAGAGTTAGAGTTAGAGTTAGGGTTAGAATTAGTGTTAAGGTTAGGGTTAGGGTTAGGGTGAGAATTAGAGATAGAGTTATAGTTAGGGTTAGAGTTAGGATTAGAGTTATAGTTGGGGTTAGGATCAGATTAGGGTTATGGCTAGAATTGGTGATAGGGTTAGAATTAGGATTAGAGTTAAGGTTATATAGGTTAGGGTTAGGGGTAGAATTAGAGGTATATATAGTGTTAGAGTTAGGATTAGGGTTAGGGTAAGAATTAGGGTTACAAATATAATTAAGGTTAGAGATTAAGTTAGAGTTAGGGTTAGGATAAGGGTAAGAATTAGGGTTAGGGCTAAAATTAGGGTTACAAATATAGTAAGGGTTAGATTCATAGTTAGGGTTTGAGCTAGAGTTAGAGTTAGAGTTAGAATTAGAGTTAGAACAAGGGTTAGAGTTAGAGTTAGGGTTAGAATTAGGGTTAGGGTAAGGGTTAACACAAAGGTTACATTTAGAGTTAGGGTTAGCATTAGGGTTAGGGTTACAATTAGTGTTAGTGTTAGTGTTAGTGTTAAAGATAGTGCTAGTGTTAGTATTAGTATTAGTGTTAGTGTTAGAACGGGGGCTAGAATTGTGGCTATGATTAGGGTTAGGGTTAGGGTTATAATTAGAGTTAGAGTTAGGGATCAAGTTAGAGTTAGAGTTAAAGTTGGAGATAGAGTTGGGGTTAGGGTTAGATTAAGGGTTAAGGTTGGAGTTAAGGTTAGATTTAGGGTTAGAGTTAGGGTTAGAGTTAGAGATAGGGTTAGAATTAGGGTTGGAGTTAAGGTTATAATTAGGGTTAGGGTTAGAGTTAGAGTTACATATAGTGTTAGGATTAGAATTAGGGGTAGGGCTAGGGTTAGAGTTAGGGTTAGGGTTAGGGTTAGTGTTAGGGTTACAATAAGAATTATAGTTATAGTTATAGTTTGGCTTAGGATTAGGGGTAAGGTTAGGGTTAGAGATAGAGTTGGAGTTAGAGCTAGGGTTAGAGTTAGAATATGGATTAAAATTAGGGTTAGGTTTAGGGTTAGAATTAGTGATAGAGTTAGAAATAGGGTTAGGATTAGAGTTATAGTGAGGCTTAGGATTAGGGCTAGAATTAGGGTCAGGGTTAGAATTAAGTTGAGTTAGGGTTATAAAGGGTTAAGGTTAGGGTTAGAGGTAGAATTAGAGTTAGAGTTAGAGTTAGAGTTAGAGTTAGTGTTAGTTTTAGGGCTAGGGTTAAAATTAGATTCAAGATTGGGGTTACAATTAGAGTTAGAGTTAGAGTTGGGGTTAGAATTATAGTTAGAATTAGAGTTAGAGTTAGAGTAAGAGTTAGAGTTACAGTTCAAGTTAGAATTAGAGTTCAAGTTAGGGATTGTGTTATTATTGTGGTTAAGGTTATTTTTGGGTTACTAATCATATTATAGCTGATATTAGTACTATTATTACAATTTATCTTAGTGTTATAGTAATTCTTAGGAATTTTTTTTTATGTCGGTTAGTTCTATTATGGTGCCCATTATTAGTGCTATTGCGATACAAGTTATTAACCTTTTTAATAATTTAATCTCCCCTCTCTCCCCCCCCCACTCTCTAACTATTCCCCATAATCCCTCTCTCTAATCTCTAGATACACCCCTTATCTACCTCACCCTACTCTCTAGATACACCTCCTAATCTGTCTCTCTCTCTCTCCTTATATTTTTCTAGATACACCCCTAATCTCTCTCTCTCTCTCTCTCTCTCTCTCTCTCTCTCTCTCTCTCTCTCTCTCTCTCTCTCTCTCTCTGTTTGTATGTATGCATGTATGTATATGTATATGGGTACCTACAAGAAGTTGGGTCACAATTTTGTGGATGTGAAATCTGTGGAATTGTACTTCTCAAAAATGGGTACCCAATTTTCTTAGAATTGGGTACCCATTTCTAAAATTGTGCTTTGGGCACCTGAGCTGCAATTCAAAAATTGGGTACCCAATTTGTAAATGTTACAAATACTCATTTTAAAGTGTTTTCGGGTCATTTTCAGCGTTTGGGAAATGGGAGCCAAATTTGAGAGAGATACAGGAGCCCATTTTTTACCTCTACTGACCACCCCTTATTGCCATATTCTAACATACTAGGTATTTAATTTTTTTATAATATTTTACTTAATTATTTTCAGTTTTAATATATGTAAAATTGTAAATTCACATTGTTAATGAGTATTATGTTTAGATTATTGTATCTATTAATTTAAATAATAGTTCCATAGTTGTTCATTTAATAATTATTATTTTAGATGTTTTGAAATGTATTTAATTTATGTATTTATTATAATGTTGAATGATTAGATTAGATGTAAATTCATTGTTTAAACATGTAATTACAAATAAATGCTAATTTCAAATAACTAGTAATTAATTATCTAGATTAGTTTGTAAACCATATAACAAAGAAAGTATTTAAACTAACTATAACCTTGACCTAACCATATAGTTTTGTACAATAAAACCCTAAACATATAACTAAGTATTGAATTATTTAACACCCCACCAAGGGATCCAAACACAAAACTTAGTATTTAATGATTTTACTTATTGTATTGTACTTTGTTTCATGGATAAAAAATGGATGATGTAAACTATCTGATAAATGTATATTCTTTTAGCCTTTCATACCCTATGACATGTACAGTGGATGATTGTGCATTCCAAATTAATTTTCCAAGCGACATTTGGAACAAATTTATATTATTTAAATGGATTGAACTCAAGTAGTTATTCTTTAATGTGGATGTGTTATTTATTTTACTTCTAGTACTTATAATTATTTAAAAATGAAATGTAAATGTGCTCATTAAGGAATTGTTATGGAATGTAATCTCTTATGTTTTTTATGTAAATTATTGTACATATTATTTTTTTCTTGGTAAAACTTTACATTAGTTCTTTGGATCCCTTCGCTAAGCATCATTTAGGATTAACTATAATCCCAATTTTAACCAAAACTCTAATCATAACCCTTACTGTCATCTTGACCATAATCTTAATTTGCTAAAACCTACACCCTAATATATAAATAATTGAATAACTATCCTAAGAACCAAGTACTAATTATAAATGTGAAACCATAATCATAACCTTAAATGATAAACTATTATCCTAGAGGAGCATCATATCTATGTCATATGAATCTAAAAAAATTTACATATCTAATTACATCATTTATTGCATAGGAATGATTTAAAAATTTCATTATATTGTCCATGCATATCGTATCAAAAGAATCATATAGAGACATGTCAAATTTACTACATTCATCATAGATAATCAAGAAGGGTACTTAGGTAAATTTATATATAACACGATATTAAAAGAAAAGAAAAACACCATATAGGAGCCTCTCATGTATAAACTAGAAAAATTGATCATGACACATGTAATGAGATCAAATAATATTTGTAATCATCACATATACTATCAATGTATGGGGGGTGATATAATCAAAATATCAACAAATGAGTGATATCAGAGCATTATCAATATCAAGGTCTTAAAATGATACAAAGACAATGATACATCATAAAAAAAATTAGAAGAGAAGAAGGAATCAGGCATCTAATTAAATAACCCTCCCTCAACATCAATGCGAGTAGGAGGGACTATACACCCTTGGTTGCCTAAGAATATATAATGAAGTGAATAACTTGTCTTTCCACTAGAATAGTTTTTGAGTATTCATCATAATAGTAAGCCTCTCTAGAGTTATGATAAGTGGCCTCACCCTTTGTAATCCTTAGTTGAGACGTTAGCTCTACAATCTACTTGTCATGAGCAATTACCATGCTAGCTCAGATGACCACCTATGTCTAGACTATCACCTGGTAATGTGCTACTCTCAATATTCTCTAGAGTTCCCTAATGACATCTTCTTATGTGGGCTCTCCTTTGGCTTCCTGCTCTAGAGGCCCATGATAAAACATCAATAATTTAATATAAAAAAGGAATTTTAAAAAAGGATCATTGATTCATTAATTAATCCTAACATAATTAATCAAATAAAATTTTTAAATCATATGGCTAGAACTATTAATTGAATGAATTAATTAAAATTATCAATTATCCATCTCATCACTAATGGAAAATGAAATTAATTCCCACCAATAAAGCTTAACCATGTATTGATCAATCAAGGATTCAACCTCCACCACTCATGGAGAATGAATTGAAACCATTGAGCTCCCAGAGATTTCTATAAATGTGCCATCAACTCAAGCTTTTGAGATACCTACATTTTTTGTAATAACGTTATGCAAATCATTCTAGGTGATTTGCAAGTGCTTCTGAGTGAATTATTGGCATTTGAGAGCTAATCCATATTACAAGATCATAATCTCATTACACTTTATAGCTTTCTAGTATCATGTAGGGTTTATTTAGTGTGACTTGAGTTAATGATTACATCCATTTCATTATTACATGCGCCTAATTTATAGAATATTAAACATTGACATTAATTTTTAAATTCTAATTATGTCAAATCTAACCTTTATCCTAAACGTTTATATCCTAAATTCTTAACCCTTAGACTGAATAAGTTATCCTAAATGCTAAACTTTTATCCTTAAAATAATCATAAATTCTAAGCCCTTCTTCTAATTCTAAATAAAAATAATAAGCTTAAATGTTAAACCCTAATCTTGACCTTAACTATGGTTAGGGTTTAACATTTAACATTTAAGATTAGGATCTAGTATTAGGATTTGTATTCAATTCTAGAATATAAAGATAATCTAAGTATTATAATTTAGATTTTATAAGTATATTTAGATTTTTGATTAAGGTTTATAATCAAGGTTTTATAATTAAGATTTATGATTAAGGTTTATAATTAAGGTTTATATCTAGCAACTCATTAAAACACCTTAAGAAAAATGATAATTTATGAAGTTGTTTCCACCTACAAATCAAAATTATGAAAACATATTTTATTAATTTTGAAACTACTGAGGCTAATGTTTGGATGAGCAAGAGTAGTTCACAGGTGGAAGACAAGTAAGGATGCAAAAGTAATTATAAAAGATGTGATGAAGTGATATAATACAATATTTTCTAATAGTAAAAAGACTTTTGTCATAATTAGAAAGATCCAATTAATATAACACATTCCAACATAGAGATTTAGAGGGAAGAAAAGTTCTATTAGAAATTCATAACAATTGTTAAATGATAAGGTAGGATTTAAATTACTAAAGAAGATATTAAATATAAGTTTAAGTATTATGATTAGAATTATGATTATGATTAGAATTAGGATTATTATGGTTAGAGGTAGGGTTCATGTATTAGAATTTAGATGATCTAGACTTATAGTTTGCATTAATGCAGATAATATTTAGGATGAAGTATAATCATAAATAATAATCAAATCACAATTCTATCTCTAAGCTTTCATTCTAATTGTAACCTTAACTCTCATCCTAATGCCATCTATTATATATCCTTTAAACAATAGCACCATAATAAATATTAGAAACCATAATCATAGGTAAGTTCCCTAACATTAAAGTCATAATCATTATAATAATCTTAAGCTTAGCCATCATGAAAACTGTAAACATAACAAAATTGTAAACCATAACCTTGCCATAATCTTAACTTTATTTGATCCTGATATGAAGATATAATCCATAATTAGAATACAATCCCCCCAGTGTCACAATATAGAGAGGTTCATAACCTCAATATAGGTAAAGGAAATTTTAAAATCTATTTTGTAAACCCTAAGATGGGTGAGAAGATTAATGAGAAGAAGCACCACATTTCTATTAGGTGGTGCACACATCCACATATAGCAGCAAATTTTTGGGAGTGGTGGTAGATGGTATTTGACCATCCACCACACGCTAATCATGAGGTGCCCATGTACTTCCTTAGGAAGCTACGGGATGAGTTTGAATTGGGTTTGAAACCCAATTATTTTGATATGAAAGAATTTTAGGGGGTTGGTGGAGGGATGCCTCAAGAAAGACTTGTGGCAAAGTTGAGTGATAGAATGACAAACTATAGGCAACCTCAGCTCCTTGTACCTCTTCTTGCACCCATTGTACTAGCTCCGCACCATCATCGAGTAGTTTCATCTGCTCTTACCTCTTTGAGTGCCCTTTTGGGAAATTTAGTACAACAATGGACGTAGGTGACACATGTTTATCCACTTGAACATATTTGTACTAGCTATGGAAACATATGCATAGACACCCAGAGAAATGTTGATGCAACACATGATGAACATTATGATAAGGGAGCTGATTTTGATGATGACGTATACACTACCCATGGTGATGTTAGTGATGAGATTGATGTGTCATCATTTGTTGACCTTATGTACTAGGGAGAGCACAGAGATAGTCAAGAGTAGTAGGTAAATTTTTAATTTTAATTTAAATATAAAGTACACATAATTATTTACTTTCTACATACATGTATAATTGTATTAACCATATTGATTTGTACTTTTGAAATAACAGAGGATGGATGATACTATTCCTCTTAGGAGGCAGTATAGTCTTTTTTTGAGACCTATAGACATTGGCGTGCCTCATACAGTATGCACTTTGAATTACATTGTAAAAATGTACATTCAAACTTGAATTTAATAACATGTGCTCATATATTATTTTTATCTAATTTTGTAGGGATTGTCTACAACTATGTAGTTTGATGTCAGTACAGGTCTTGTTCAAGTTACCACTGAGGAACAACCTCAAATACATACAATAAATTTTTTTGACTAAATAAAAATAATTTGTACTATTTTTATGTATGTACATTGTTATTAAATTATAATCTAAACAATTTTGACTCATGTATATATATTTTATGTGTTTTGATTTGACAAATAGGAGATGGATTGTACTCATCTATACAGGTGTTGATATAGTCTATTTTTGACTCCATCTTATGAGCATCGTGCTAGCGTACCTGTAGACACATCTATGACATTGGCTAGTACTCAGGTATGATATATATACATGTTAAATTTATAGTGTATAAAAAATGTAGTGTACAAATTATGTACTTTTTAGTTTGCATACTTTGTAATTATTCATGTATATATAATTTTGACTCAACATTTATGTATCCATAATTTTAGGATTATGTCACCATGAGTGTTGTTGAGAGCACACGACTTAGCTAGATGGAGGTGCCTACATCATCCTTTCAGGTTAGTATTTCTATTTATGTACATTTAATGTATAGTTCATTATGCTCTAAAATCAAATTTTAAAAATGTGTGTATTGTAAATTACAGGACCTCACCACTGCTACATTTGGTAGTTTTCATAGTGCGCCTCCTCCCGTTACTGAGGGAAACCCATCTCATGTGGTATTTATTTTATTATCTAGTGAATATTTAATTTATTTGCAATCTAGATTTTGAAACCCATTTCAATTAAGCATGTACATGATGATACGTGCTTCATGTTACACAGGTGATCCATCTACCTCACAGGATGTCCCACATGATGACATAGCATATATTGTACACAAGATGATCCATCTGAGTCCTCTTCACATGGAGTAAAGAGGACATTCAATCAGATAGGTTAGGTCTTGTTGGCACCTGTAGATTGTGTCTTTATGATACATATTGTATATTTTAATACACTTTGTGTTAGGATAGTTAAAACTATATTATATATGTATTTTTTTAACTTCATAGATCATGTTATGATGTATGTTAGACTATGTACAGTTTTTTTACAACTTCTTATCATGCTTGTGTATGTGGCATATATTATTATGTTTCATCATGTTTTAAGTATTCAAACACTTTTCTTTATTGTGACATATTTTATTCATGAACATATGACACATTTTGTAAGTATATATGCTAGATGAACAATAATTTTAACTATTTATAGAGCATTAGTAAAAATATAAAAAAGATTATTGGATAAATATCACATCAAATGTATGCATTGAGATTCATACAAATAAAATTGACCTACTATTAAATAAATATTTTTCATCCTAAAAATTTAAATTTATAAAATTTAGGTAAATATCAAAGATTTTTTTAATGAAATTATGGATGATACCATTTCTTTCACACAATTTGACCCCTTATGATACATTACAATCATTAACATCCCATTTGTGTGTCCTATCATAGTTAATGTGTTCTAAGGGGTCCTAATATGCCCTAAGATGTCGTAGGACCACTAAGAACCCATTATGACCCTTCATGATATATTAAGACCACTTAGGAACTATTATAATACCTTTGGACATTAGGACCTAGTAGGACTCCCTAAATCCTATTAACGCACATATGAATCAGAGTACCTAGAAATGTTTCATAAGGAGTCCTTATGTGTTCTATGTTAACATAAGACTAATTATTATGTATTAAGACCTGTTAAGACCTATTAGAACCTATAGCAAATATTAGGACCGAGTAATACTGTCTAGGTCACCTTAATACAAATATGGATCTAAGTGGCTTAAAATGTATCATAAGGGGCTCTTATGTGTTGTTTGGTAATGTAAGACTTATTATTACCTAATAAGACCTATTATATCCTAATAATACATATTAAGACTTATTAGAACCTATAAAAAATATTATGACCTATTAGGACTCCTATGTCCCCTTACGACACACATGTATGGATAATGCACCTAAAATTAGGACCTAAAGTACTAATCCTAATTAACATAATTTTAACTATTTATAGAGCATTAGTATTGATATCAAAAATATTATTGGATAAATATCACATCAAATTGAGGTAGTTTTAATGTGTCATAATTGGTCCTAATATATTCTAAGGTTTTGTAATGGGTCTTGGGGCCACTTACAATCTATTATGACCCCTTATGATACATTAGAATCATTGACATCCTATTTGTGTGTCCTATTATAGTTAATGTGTCCTAAGGGATCTTAATAGACCTTAAGATGTCCTAGGACCACTAAGAACCCATTATGACCCTTCACGATATATTAAGACCACATTTTAAAATTCAAGAGGAAACATTAGGATTGATTACAACCACATAGGAACTATTATAATGCCTTTGGACATAGTAGTGTATCATATGATGGTGAATGTGTTTAGAGGGGTTATAATTGGTTCTTATGAGTCCTAATGGACCCTAATAGATTATAATGGTTCCGAACGAGTCCTAAAAGGTCATGGGATCACTTAAAACACATTATAACCTCTTAAGACACATTAGGACCCATTAGGGCATATTATAACCCATTAGTGTGTCTTAAATGCCCCTTAAGATTATCTAAGATGCATTAATGGATTTTAATATGTTTTAAATGGTCACAATGTGCACCCTAAACAATATTAATGGGCTTTCAAACCATATAGGACCAATCATGACCCATTGTGAGGTATTAGGACCACTTAGGAGACATTACTATGTCTTGCAATGGTTAATGTGTCATAAGAGGTTTTAATGGGGTCTAATGGGTCCTAATATGTGTGAGTGGATCCTAATGTGTCCTAATGAGGCCAAATGTGTACTAATGGGTCCTAAAAATCCATAATGTCCCTTTAGAACATATGACTAATATGACTATAAAGTCTCATAATGGGTCATAATGGTTCTTAGGAGGTTGTAATTAGTCTCAAGGGTTCCTACAACCACTTAGGACCCACTAAAACTCCTTAGGAAAAAATAGGATTGAATAGGACAAATTATAACCCTAAAGTGTATCCTACGATGATTAATGTGTTCTAAGGGTTCATAAAGTGTGTTAATGGTATGAATGGGTTCCAAGGAGTCATAATGGGTCCTAAGGTTTCTTATGACCATATATGACCCATCAAAATCTCTTGGAAATATTAGAATGTACTAGTCACATTAGAAAAGTTTACTTTTAGGGCTACAATGACTAATGTGTTGTAAGGGGTTCTAAGATGTGCTAATTTTTCCTAAGGTATCGTAATGATACCCCTTTCTGATAAATTACATGCACTTATAACCCTCCCTATATCCCTCCCTCCCTCTCTCTCCCTCTCTTCCTCCTTCCCTCCCTCTCACTTTACATGGTTAACATGGTTAAACATACATGTCAATTATCAACATAACAATAGCATATAATCAATACAATGAGTAATGATCTTTAAATTATCAAGTACATGTGAAGGTTTATTAATTACAATCAATAGTAATTTGAAACTTGAAACAAACATTAATTTAAGCATGCTTGAATGTAAAAGTAATGGAAAAAAATAGGAGACCATTACTTAAATTGACAATTAATTTATAATATCAAGTACACACCTTAACTTTCAAATAGAAGTAAACTCTTGTTTTTAAATTTGTTTGTACAAAATATTTCACAATATATGTAAGACAATGTCAATGATTAGTATATAGAAGCACAAACTCAAAATAAAAAATTGGCTCAACACATGTCTTCAAATGAGCTCCTTTAAAATAAAATTGTAAAACAAAAACACATGTTAATAAACACATAAATTAATATGAGGTAGCTGAACTATGTAAATATATGTGTAATTTGTATGTACTCACTATGTGGAATTGCACAAGATGTTGATGCTCGATCCACTTTAACATTTAAATTTGCATAAATTGTAATTGAGACCTGAATAAGAGGAATATATATAACTACATATATAAAAATACATACATGTAATTAAATTATATAAGTACATATATAAAAATAACACAATAAAGAAAAAGCTTACATGTCTTTGATTTAAATGTAATCATCCCACTGTACCATCTCCATTCTCTCTTTTGCAATGCATCTATGATTGTCTTGTGCTCGTCTGTTGAAATTGTCCATAATACCTTATTGGCAAGTGTCCCTTTGTATCTTTCGAATTTGATATTCATTGCCACAACTAAATGAGAATAGTGTAAAATCTTCTTTTAGGATTGGTAGTCTTCAAATGCTGGTAAACCATTTCTTCTTGTTAGGTATCTACGTAGCTAGGTGCACACTACAATGGCAGACCCAACTGGATACTCAAAACCATCATTGTCTACTTGATGACATATCAATTTTTTCTTAGGTTTCACACATATAGCAACCCAATACTCAGTATGTTCATCATTATTATTAGGCACGATAACAACATAAACATGTCCTATAAGATAAGATAAAGTATATATGCAAATTATATAAATCGAAGCATGAGTGGATATGCAAATTATATAAATTGAAGCATGAGATCACATCAAAATCTAATTAAATTGTGCATACCATGTTCTATGAGGTCTGAAATATGATCATAGTCTTCTAATGCAAAAGTGACATTCTAGCCTTGATTTAGTATATTATCTTGAAAATGCGTGTGAGTAGGTGCTAATGATTTTTGTTGCCAATCTTCAACCCATTCTATATTCTCAAATTCTTCCCATTCACCTGCAAGACAAAATTGACAAAAACAAGTGAGCTCCTTAGTCCATATAGTCCAAGTGTTAGAATCTAAACTCCTAAATGAATGTCATTTAGCTAACCCATTGATTGTATCATAGTCATATCTTGAAAGGATATTGTTTTCTTCAACTATGTAGAAGAAATATTTGTTTGTAGAATTCTAACTTGCTCCTGTGTATAAATATTTGTTACATCATTCGACAATCACATGTACATTTTTGAATTTAGCTTTTTCCTCAAAATTTTAATTGCTCTCTACTAAGGACTCTCTTTACGCATGCACCAACAACATTATATTCTCCTTTACCATGTCCATCCTCAGAAAAACTCCACACACGTTGGATGTTAGTTTGCCTATGTGTCCTACTCAACCAATAGAGCATTCTAACATTCTTGAATTATGCTGTACAATTATCTGACCATATCCAATGCTGTGTCATTTGAATTTGTCTCTATTTTAAATTATCATGAAAGACCTTGAAACAATATTGGACAAACTCAGATGAATGGATTTTATTATCACTCATATAAAAATTGTACTCTCTCAATATTTTTTGATCCTCCTCTATACTATCAGGTGCATGCCTATAAACTATATGAACATAAATTGTTACTTGCACTGAATTGTAATATTGTGGTCATACCTCTTCTTGCGGTGCAAGTGTGTGGTTCTTTGTAAAGTAAACAACTAAAAGTATAGTACCAATTGGAAATGCATTCTTACATATGCAAAATTTTCCATCAAGCCATCTAGCATATTGAGAGTGTTTCACATATTTTGGTATGATCGCACTCTTAAACTCATTTGTAAATGCATGACAACTAACTTTATCTGTAACTAGATCACACCTCCTTCCAATCTTCCCATCCTTCAATGGATATTCAATAGTTTTGAATCTTTTTACCTCAACTAATTGTTGTCAAAATGTAGTCAAAGAAATTTCATGCAAACATTCATCTAACAAAGAAAGATTGTTGCACATATCACATATACCAGAAACACATGCATCAAAAAGAAAGTATTGATCATTAGGTAGATTACAAAATAAACTTGATATGAAATGCTTTATAGTTTGAGGTGGTATTTTATACTAAATTCCTGCAACATTTCTTTACTATGCATGGTACCACGTATAGATCAAAATGCATCATAATGGTAACAAAATTTAATATGATTTTTACAACAATGTGTGAATATGAACTGAATTTGGTAGGGATATGATGGAGAAGTCCAACTTCGACATTGGTTAGGCTAAGGATGATCATAAAGAGACTAGAGATCAGGTAGACGTCTAGAACTAGGACCACGAGGGCACAAACAATTGGAAGGCCAATGAAGCTGCAAAGACCTTACAACTTCTTGATAAGGAGAATTAATTTTTAGTGTTCTCTTTTTATTTCATCTCTTTGTAGGGTTTTTGGCTTTTTGTCTCCTAGCCGTAAGCTTGTTGACAATTTTCTGCTTTTTATAAGTAGTTGCATGGTAGCTAGACTTTATTTTATATCTATATTTCAGATCTGTTGTGAAAACTTTTGGGTTTCAGGATCCCTGTAAAACATGTTTTACTTAATAAAAAACATATGATTCTTTCCTTTTTAATCATTACATACCATGGTTTACACTTTTCAAAATATCTTTGACTAATGGTAATATTTAATACCTTACCAGCTACAAATTTTTTAAACAATTCAGTTTGAGTCATGTCCAAAAGGTGTTTAGGATGTGGATCATGTATTTTTGACCCAATTCTCAATTTAAGAACATCTTTTAAATTAGGTGATACTCTTGTATTATCATGCCAAAAAATTTCAATCAAATTTTTGACTTCACTAGTAAGTTTCATATCACATCTTGGGAGTTTAGCACTAGAAGTCCATAAAATATTTGCTAGATCACATTCAAATTTAACCCTTCTCTTTAAAACATTTTCTAAAGTCTTATGATTCACATTAAAATATCCACTTACATTGCTAATCAATCTTTTGTTAGATGTTGATTTGTTAACTAAAGCTATTGTTATTGCTCGTTGTGTTGCATTCTTATCTTTAGACTGACTTCTCTTTCCAATAACATCAAAGCCACTAGCAATAATGGATACAACTTTTTTTAAAGACTCATTTTTATTCTTGAGTTTGTCATACATTCCCAACCTTCTCATTAATTTTTGCATTTTAGACATTTTAATTAGTTGCAATATTAACCGACATTGAAACCCAAATTTCTTATTATAAAAAAAAAGTCTATACAATCTATTAGCATGTGTCCTAATTTGTGTCCATGAAACCAATCCGTCAAGATTATCTAGCACATCATTAGGAATATGAAAATTATGTTCAAACACTTTACTATCATTCTGACATGTTTGTTCAGTAGTTGGTGTTTCTATATCTACATTCATGCATTTTTTATTTTCAATTCACATTTCATTTCCACTATTATTTGGGATTTGAATCTCATTTTCAATTTTTCTTGGTATTTCTTTTGGGGCATGCATTTCAATTGGAGGTTTTTGTGCCTGATCATTTGAAAATTGCTTCTCATGAAGAAAGTCTAAATTGTTTAAATCGTAACCTGCTTCTAAAAAATCACCAATTTCATCATGAGAGAAAATTCAAGGGTTTGGAGACACACCTGTATTGAATTAATGATTAGAATGTGCACTTGAATTTTCTTGTATTGGGTTTTCTTCTTTGACCTCTTCATCCATCATGGTATCCTCAATGTCTTTCTCCTTTGAAACATTGTTTAAGTCTCTAATTCTTTGTCTTCTCTCTCGTTGACATCATGCTTCATTCTCTTTATTTGCTACAATCTCCTCATCTGTCAGAACTTTTTCTTTCTTCTTTCTTCATTGTTTTTATCCCATGTTTGCACCAATTTTTAATTTGAATTAGTACCTTGCAAATTGTATACGAAGACAAGAAAACAAAATAACTATGATAGAATTCACTATTGTAGATCGAAACTATTATTCAATCATTTCAATCATTGAAAGTCGATCTGTGGGGCATCTTTTGGGGCCGAACAGGTAAATTAGAAATAGGAACCTGATTTCAAAAAGAATTGAGTACCTGATCTTTAAATAATTGGGTACCCGATTCTTACAAAGAGTGAAATGCAATCAGGCACCTGATTTTTGAATTACAAATTGGGTGCCTGATTCTTGAGACATGAGTGGGAATTTGGTATGGCACGCAACTTTTGCATGGGGTTTTTCCTTGGGGAAAGGCATGGCATAGGCCTAGTCCCACCAAGCCATGCCTTTATGATCCAGTTTTTTTCTAAGGCATTTAATCAACAATTTCTGCTATTGTTGTAATTTTTTTATGCTCATCCCCATTGAATTTTTGATGAAACAAAAACCCATTATAGGTCTTACTGTTCTGATTTGAAAAAAGTAAATTTTATAGTGTTATTAGTTTATTTTCTATTTTTCCATTATTTATTAATCAAAACTATTTCTTAAATGTTAAAAAGTGACATTCACTAAAACTTTAATAAAATTTTTATTTTATAATTTTTCTTAAATTAATTTATATGTCATCAATCTACATACAATTCCTTTAAGGTTAAATTTTTTCTTTGCAAAAAGTGAGATTTTGATCAAATTATGTGGTCCATACATGAGAGGTTTAAAAATTTACCTTTATAGCCAACTAATAATTAATAATAATAAAAATATTCAATAAAAAATTAAGGAAAAATATTGTCATCCATCTTAGGTGTATTACATAACTCCCTTCAAAAGGATTTGTGAAAATCCATTTATTTGTGCCAAATTATGGTGTTTGTACACAAGCATGGTATGGTCCTGAAACAGGCATTTTGAAAAAGTGTTTTTTAAAGATCCATACCAAAAAAATAATCTATGACATGGGTACACAAATAAATTACATATTCAAAAACTAGATTCAAAACACTAAAATTTTTATTGTTGAGGTTTTTTAAATATTCAATCTCTAAATGCCTCAAATTTTGACATCAATTGACAAAAAAATTCAAAACTAGGAAAAACACTTCCACTTTTCGGCCAAAAGTGAGACCCAACTTCTTGCACTAACCCATATGTATATGCATATGTATATGTATATGTATATGTATACATACATACATATGTATCAATTGACAAAAAAATTCAAAAATAGGAAAAACACTTCCACTTTTCAGCCAAAATTGAGACCCAACTTCTTGAACTAACCCATATGTATATGTATATGTACATACATACATACATAGATACATACATACACATATACACATATACACATATACTAGTGATGTGCATGTTGTGAGCTAGGGCCCGCGTGCCCTAGCCTACGGTTCCTACTCATCTCACGGTTGCAGGCTGCGATCTTCGTGCACAGGGGGGTCGGTGTTCAGGGGTGTGTGGATGGGTTTGGGAGTCCATATTTTCTTTGGCTAAGGGTAAATGCATGTTACTGCATTTTTTGGTAACTGTAAGGCTCTTGGTCGGAGGTTTTTTTGGGTTCAAAAAGTATGGGCTTCCTATCCTATCTTTTCTTTGCTGGTGGGTTGTTGGGCTTGCCTTATGGTGAATCAGGGTTTAGTTTTACCTTAGACTACCTTTGAGGATATGGAGATGGTTGATCCATCTTCTTTAGCACATGCCAATGGTGAAGATCAACTAAGTAAACCTACAATGGGAAATGGGGTCTCATCCTCAAAAGGGATGCCTCAAATTTAAAAAGTAAATGAATGTTCAGAAAGATTTGATGACTGACGTATTTTGGTTATTCAACCTGAGTAGATCTTAGATGATGTTGAATACTGGCATAATTATGCCCTTATTTGAAAACTTTTGGGCCTTTGTCTCTCCCTACCTATGTTGGATTCCTGGGCTTGTCGAGTTTGGAATCTCGAAGGTGATATGGAGATTATTTTGGCAGTGTAATTATTTTTTGGTTATCTTCTCATGTATGTTGGATAGGAATAGGGCATTTGAAGGAGGTCCTTCTTTAACTAGGTGGGGCTTTTCATCAAGCCTTGGCATATGGTCTTGAATTCAGTCGAAGAGATCCCCTCATGGGTACCTGTGTGGATTCGCTTGCCAAGACTTCCTTTAGAGTTTTGGAGGGATGATATTCTTCACTCTATCTCATTACTTCTTGGAAAGCTTGTGGGAGTGGCTACACAAACTCAAGATCATAAGGTAATCTCTTATGCTCGTATTTGTGTAGAAGTTGATTTAACTAATCTATTACTAGATTCTATGGAAATATGCATGCGATCCTCTTCTTGGATCCAATAGCTAGATTACGAGACCCTCCCTTTTCGATGCTAAATTTGTCATGAATATAGTTATTTACTCCACAAATGCCTCAGATTTAAGCCCACTCCTTTGGATGCTTCCGAACCTCATAAGGGGTATAAGGGGAAGGCTTTTGCATCTACTAAACTTGTGAATAATGATGGCTTTACTCAGGATAAAACCTATAACAAAGGAAACGGTAAGAAGAGAACCTAGCTAGATAGACACAATGATGGTACCTTCAAAAAATTTGATGTTCTTGAAGACTTGGTACAAGAGGAAGGTATTCTAGTTGAGCTTTCTTCTAGGCATAAGGGTCTGCATGAATTTTAGGAAGAAAAGGCAAAGGAGGATCAGTTGCTATCTTCAAAGGACCTCTAGAGTCTACAGATTGATGTGGATCTATCTTCTTAGGTTCATGATACTAGGGAGCCCCAAGGGTCACACGCCCTGATGAGTTTGATTATGGTGGTTCTAGATCACCCTATTTCTAAGGAGGTCTTAGATTTGGCCAAGGGAAGAAAAGCCCATCCTACTTTAGGCTTACAACAAAAATCCTTTAAAAAGGGGTCTCTTGATAAACCGTTAAGAAGTGGTAGAAAAACTGATCAAGAGAAGGTTAAGATTATGGGGGATACTTTGGTTGAGTCTGGGTCTATGAAACCCATTGATTCCTACTTCTCCCACCCTCATAAATGATGGTTCTATCATAGAATCTTAGGGGGTTGAACAACATCCCTAGACAAAAGGTTGTTCATAGATTAATTGATTCTCAATTACTAGATGTGGTTTTTATTTAGGAAACTAAGCTTACAATGGATGGTTTGGCTAATTGTACTTTGCGCATCTGGCCCCAAGAAAATTGGTAAGGAGTAGGAGCTCAGAACAATTCAGGGGGGTTTCTTGCTTCTGGAACCCAAGAAAAGTTCTCCCTTTATGGTGGATTTCTAGTTGATCCTCTCTCTCTTTGGTTGCATCTTGTTTGGCCATTAGAGAAAGGTGCCTTCTATCCAATATTTATGCTCCTACTAATATTTTAGGTGATTCAAATCATTGGGCTCATGTTAGCTGCATCTGGACCTTAGACCCATATCTCCCATGGATTTTGGCTAGTAATTTTAATTCTATTACTAGTTTAGAGGAAAAACATGGTGGAGTTGCCAGGCTGGATCCCTCTACAAATATTCTCAGGGACATGATAGATTCCTTGAATCTCATTGATGTGAAGCCAAATAATAATGTCTTTACATGGAATAATAGGAGATGTGGAGTTGAGGCTATCTCAGAAAGGCTTGATAGATTTTTGGTTTCTTGTTATTAGATGAACAATAGGTTGATCACTAGTTCATAAATTCTTGATTGGAGAGGCTCTGATCACTGGGCTATCAAGCTCTTGGTTACTGCTTATGGAGTCATCGAAAATTTTTCTTTTAAATTATAGTTAATTTGGTTAAGAGATCAATCTTTGTAGGATTTTATGGTGGATTAGTGGTATGAGGGGATGCCTCCCCATGGGACAACAATGCTTCCTTTTTTTAAGAGGCTTCAACATGTTAAGTATAGGCTTAAGAAGTGGAATAAATAACGTTTTAGGAATCTACAAGATGAGAGGATCGCTGCTCAGGCTAAGTTAGACAACATCACTTGGTTGGTTCGGGATCAAGGGAGGACCCTTGATCTAAGTGATGTTGAGTCCTTGGCTCTTAAAGGCCTAGAAGAGTGGGAGCTTCAGGAGGAGATCTTTTGGAACTAAAAATCTTGTGTTGATTGGCTTTAGGAGGGGGATATGAACACTACATTCTTTCATAATTTGGTCAAGCCTCAGAGATAGGGGAATTCTTTCTCCTCTTTGGTCTCACCTAAAGGGGCTCATCTCTCTTCAAATGTTCATATTTTTAGGGCCACAGTTAACTATTTTTCAAATCTCTTTTCTAATGAGGACCTTGATGCTAGGGATGAGGAGAGGGAAATCTTGTAATGCATTTCTCACCTAGTCTCTACAGAGATGAATGGGGCTCTCTTACATCCTATTTTTCTATTTGAATTGGAGAAAGTGGTGTTTAAAATGAAAAAATTTAAGCTCTTGATCCTGATGGGTTTCTAATTGAGTTCTTTTAGGAGTTCTCAAAAATAATAAAGTTTGATCTTCTTGAGGCGGTTCAAGAATCTAATATGAATAAATAGATGCTCAAATCCATGAATTCTACTTTTTTGGCTCTCATACCTAACCAAGAGGATGCTAATCAGCTGGCTCAATTTAGACATATTGCACTTTGTAATGTTGTTTATAAGATCATCACTGAGCTGATTGTAGAGAGACTTAAGCCTCTTCTCAATACTTTGATCTCTCCAAAGTAGGGAGTTTTGTTGAAGGAAGAAAAATTTTGGATGGTGTTCAAGTTGCAATGGAAGCTATTCATTGTATGGCTAATTCTAAGGAGAAGGTTATGTTTGTGAAGCTTGACATGGCTAAAGCTTATGATCGGGTGAGTTGGGAATTCTTATAGAAAATTCTCTTAGTGTTTTGCTTTGCTGAGGAGTGGGTGAATTGGATTCTTAGCTATGCAACCTCTTCTTCCTTTTCTATTCTTGTAAATAGGGAACCATCAGATTTATTTAGTGCTTCTCGGGGACTTTGGAAAGGGGACCCTCTATCTCCTTATTTATTCATTATCATAGTAGAGGGTCTTGGAAGATTTATTAAATCTCATGTGGGATATGATCTTATTTAAGTTTGGATTTGGAATGAATCTCTTCCTTCCTATTCTCACCTTTAGTTTGTGGATGATATTGCGCTGATGGGCATGGCCAGAGCTAATGAAGCTATGAACTTCAAAAGAGCCTTAGACATCTATTTGAAGGCCTTAGGTTAGTGTATTAATCATGAAAAATCTTCCATTTACTTCTTCAATACCCCTCAGCCTATTGAAAATAGGATTGCTAGGATCCTTAGATTCTAGATTGGTTCTCTTCTGCTAATATACTTGGGGGCCCCTTTGGCTTTGGGATCTCAGTAGAGAGTGTATTGGCAAGGGATCTTGGATAAGTTTTGGAGTAAAGTTAGTCATTGGACTTACAAGTGGCTTTCTTCTACTGGGAGAGTGGTTCCTCTAAAGACGATGGTGTAGTTTCTCCCTATTTATAGATGTTGTGTACAAGTTCCCCCATCCAGATTTGTAAGGGATTTTGATGCTCTTTCTCATCAATTACTTTGGTCTAGCACTCTCCTCTCATCAAATTGGAGTTTAGTTAAGTGGAAATATGTCTACGGGCCAAATCATGCTAGGACCTTGGTCTTAGGTCTATGGTGGTTGTTGTCATGGCCCTGGCTACTAAGTTGTATTGGAGGTGGTGTAACAATTAGCAATTAGATTGGCCTAGGATTCTTACTCACAAGTTGTGGGGTAGAGGCTCTTGTGTTTGGAATACCCTTAAGAAGGGAGCTCAACTAATCAAGGAGGGTCTTTTTTGGATTTTTAATAGAGGCTTGGACACTCTGTTTTGGCAAGACTCTTGGGATGGCCACCTGCCCTTGATTTCTAGCTTTCCCTAGCTTCGGCCTCTATGCCACACTTTCACTAATGCAATTTGGTTTAAGGTGGATCATTTTAAGACTATCAAGAATCTAGGATAAGTGGAGGTGACTTGCTAGAAAGATTCTCAGGAGTGGCCTATCAGTGGCTCTAATGGGGATTGTGCTCTTCTTTCTCGTGTGTAGGAGAATAGGTTTTGTAGTACCGTCAATGGGGGGTATGTTTTGGCTTGGACTCCTAGCCCAAAAGGAAAATTATCTATGGCTCAAGGTTATGCTATACTTGATTTCTAGCTTTCCCAAGCTTCAGCCTCTATGCCACACTTTCACTAATGCAGGTTGGTTTAAGGTGGAGCATTTTAAGACTATCAAGCATCTGGGTCAGGTGGAGGTGACTTGCTAGAAATATTCTTAGGAGTGGCTTGTCGATGGCTCTAATGAGGATTGTGCTCTTCTTTCTCATGTGTTGGAGAATAGGTTTTGTATTTTCCTCAATGGGGGGTATGTTTTGGCTTGGACTCCTAGCCCAAAAGGAAAATTCTCTATGGCTCAAGGCTATGCTATACTTGATAGGAACCTAAATGGCCCAGCTGAAGTGCACTAGTGGAAGAAGGTTTGGAATAACTTTTCTTGGCCCAAATGTAGTTTTTTCTTATGGTTGTTGGCTCAGAAGAAATGTCTCACTTGGGATAATCTTCACAAAAGAGGCTTTCAGGGACCTTCTATTTGCTTCTTATGTACGCACAATGAAGAGTGTACCTCTCATTTGTTTTTTCTTTGCCCTTTTATGAGGGAAATATGGTATAGATGGTGGGAGGCTTGGAGTCATGGTTGAATTCATGCCACTTCTCTCATTGGCTTTTTGGAAAGCTTGGGCAGATCTCCAGAAAAGACTTCTTTCTTGCAAATTGCCTAGATAGTGGGGCTATTTTTTATTCTATGGAATCTTTGGTTGGAAAGGAATTGAAGAATTTTTTGTGGCTCTAGGCTATATAGCCTTCAATTGTGGAGGAATATTCTTAGTAGGCTTCAAGAGACTATTGTTGCAAAGTGTGATATGTTTGAAAGTATAGATCCTAGCGATCAAACTATTGTGAGGAATTTAAACCTGGATGGTAATAATCGGAGATTCACTTTTGGAAAAAGACCTTTCCATGGCAAGCAATGTGTTTGTAGGGACGAGCAATGGACTCCTCCCCTAGCTAGGATCTTGAAGATTAATATAGATGGGTCTTCTCGGGGGAATCCTGGTCATGTTGGTATTGGGGCCATAGGTAGAGGTAATGATGGTTGTGTGGTTTTTCTCTTCTCTATGTACAAGGGTCAACACTCTAATAATTTGATGGAGTCCTTGGCTATTAAGACTGCTATTGAGAGAGGATGCTCTTTAGGCTAGAAAAAATCATATATGAGTCTGACTCTTAGATTGTTGTTGATATGCTGAATAACCAGAGTTTGGAGAATGTTAATTGGAAATTAGCCTCTTTGGCCAAACAAATTTTAAGTCTATGTAGTTCCTTGGATTCCATCTCCTTTCATCATATCCCTCATGAGTGGAACAGAGTTGCAGATTGTTTGGCGAAGTGGGCTTCAAAGAATGTGGATAGTTGGGATATTAGCGGAAGGAATGAATTACCTTCTGAATATTGTGGGATTTTTGATTAGCTATTATTGGAAGATAGGAATATGTAGTGTTGTTTTGGGCCTTGGGCCCTTGCTCTATAATTTGGATTTGACTGAACAAATTTTTACCCCTTCGTCAAAAAAAAGAAAAAGTATTTAAATAAAACATATACATAATCTAATTAAATAATGACAAAATATAAACTAAATATATGATTTATTTATTTTAAATTAACCATCAACTTTAATTAAATACAAATTTTATTGATAAGGCGACCTTGCCATCCACATTAATGATAAAATTTAACTAAGAAACATAAAAACATAAATATTTTGAAACATGCAAATAATAAACTATTATGAAACATATAAACCTAAAACATAGAAACCAAAAGCGCTTTGAAATATGCAAATCTAAAACTAATATGAGACATGCAAATGTAAAACTAAATTGAAACATGCACATTAAAAATGTGCAAATGAAATCTATTATGAAGTATCTAAATCAAATAGATTTTGAGTTAATTTAAATTCTAAATCTAAATCAAACATGCAAAGCTAAACTATATGAAACTTATTGAAATTGAAATGTAAATCAAAGGAGAATATTATAATTAATTTTAAAACCAAATCTACATTTAAATCTAAATACATAACTAAATCTATATTTAAATGCAAAACTAAATTAAAAATTAAGAATTAAAATGGAAATCTCACATGCAAAAAATTAATTCAAATTTTTAATATACTCCTCTTCAAAAACTCTAATCTACTCTAATAATCTTTGCCTCTTCGTCCTTGTAAAAGCACAAAATGAAAAAGAAATGAGGAGAATTTGTTTCATAACCTATGAGAGACTCCTTATATCCCCCAATAGATGTCTTTTGACATTCCATGAATTTGTTTCAAATTCTCACACTACCCACAAAAAATAAGCATAAATGTGCATAAAAAAATATATTTAACAAAAATAAAATTTTTTATTTTAAAAAATTAAATGAAATTATTTCAGCCCTATTTTTTTGAATTCTATTTTTTCGGGTTCTATTGTTTGACACATTATTTTGGGCCTATTATTTTGGCATTCATTTGGCTTCATATTATTTTGCCTAATTGTTATTTCAAGAATTTTTTTTTATTTTATAATTTAATAATGATAAAATGTATACTAAATATATGATTCATCTCCTTTAAATAAATCATTAACTTTAATAAAATACAAATTGTATTGATATGGTTGCATTGTCATCCACATTAATGATAAAATTATACTTTGAAACATGAAAATATAAATACTTTGAAATATGCAAATGTAAAACTATTATGAAACATTCAAATCTAAAACATGCAAACCAAAACTATTTTGAAATTTGCAAATCTAAAACTAGTATGAAACATGCAAATCTAAAACTAATTTGGAACATGAACTTTTAAAATATGCAAATGAAAATTATTATAAAATATATAAATCAAATAGATTTTGAATACAAATCTAAATCTAAATCAAACATGCAAGACTAAACTATTAAATGCAAGCCTGATTTTTTTAAATACAATTCTAAATCTAAATGAAACTAATTAAAATTGAAATCTAAATCAAAGTAGAATATTATAACTAATTTTGAATCTCAATCTCAATCTACATCTAAATCTAAATAAAAAATAGAAATCTCAGTTGCAAAAAAATTACTCCAAAACTTCAATCTACACTTGCTCAAAAACACCAATCTAATCCTCCAATAATCTAAACATCTTTCTTCCTCCAAAAATATAAAATGAAAATGAAAAGAGGAGCCTTTGTTTTATAACTTGTGAGAGGCTCCTAATATCCCCCAATGTACATCTATTCACATTCCACAAATTTGTTTCAAATTCCCCCACTTCCCACAAAAAAAAAGCTTGTATGTGCATGCAAAATTATATTTAACAAACAAATAAATCATATTGAAATTATTTCAGCCCTATTTTTTCAGGCCCTATTCCTACTTTTTTGGGCCTATTATTTTAGCCAAATATTTTTTTCAGAATTTTTTAATTTTATTTTATGATTTACTAATTTAGAAGTTTGTAATTTCTCCCTTTTCTTTTTTATTGACAAGGAATCTTGGCATATTCCAGCGTTGAGCATTTGTGTTGCCATTATATAGAATGCATCTTAGCATAATTATAGAAATTATGAACTTATATGCAACTAATTAGGACATGTGCCTTGCGGGGAATGGATTCGAACACTTGTATTAAGGGGATGAAATTCGGAATTGTGTCTTAAGGGGATGAAATTAGGACTTTTTCTTAAGGGGATGAAATTAAGACTTGTAACTAATTATATATTAATTTTACTCTTTAATTTAACTTGTCAAGTTTAAATTGTGATTTGTAAATAATTATAGAAATTAGGAACTTATCCAACTAATTAGGACATGCGCTTTGAGGAGAAGAAATTCAAACACTTGTTTAAAGGGGTTGAATTAGGATTAGACATTAATCATATCTAAATATCACTTGGATTACTTTTATTCTTTCATTTAACTTGATTAGGAATTGTAACTAATTATATTGTACTTTTACTCTTTCATTTATCTTGTCAAGTTTAAATTGTGATTTGTAACTAATTATAGAAATTAGGAATTATGTAACTAATTAAGAATTTAATCATATATAAGTACCACTTGCATATATAACAAAATTAACCACATATGTATACATCAATTTCATAAACCAACATCATATAGCATAATCTAACATGTAAAAGAACATTTAATCTAACATAATCCAACATAATCCGAATAATCTAACATAATCTAACATAATTTAACATAATAGAATTATCCAACATAATCTAACATGTAAAAGAACATAATCTAACATAATCTAGCACAATCCAACATAATAGAATATTATCCAACATAGCCTAATATAATCTAACATATAAAATAATATAATGTAACACAATCCAACATAATCTTTAAACATAATCTAACATAATCTAACATAATCCAATATAATAGAATATTATCAAACATAATCTAACATGTAAAAGAAATGTTTAGAGAATCTATATATATAGGTCAATCATCAAACATGTATGAACCTGAACATAAACACATGTGTCAAACATCATTCTCAAGTCTACAATATATGTATCAATCATCAAACAAATAAAAAAATCATGTATAATGTATATCTCAAAAGACAATATTCAATATAAATAGCATGTATGTACACATCCAACTATCTATCTAGAATCTATGAATGTCTTTCTGGATGAAAGTCTAGATCAAATAATCTATAATATAAAACAACTATAGATCATCAATTACAAGACTATCATCATGATGTCTCCTCACAGTGTGGTCTAAAGACTGACTATCAAGATGCTCACTAGGATGTGCTAACCCCTATACATATTCAAGAGAAAGCGATATCAATGTACATAATTTTATATTAAATTGAATCTCTTTTAAATGTACAAATTGCATGCAATTTATATATTACATTTAAAACTCACGTGTCCACTACTCACATCATTAAATGAGTCTCAATGACATACACAATATGGCATCAAAGATGGGGTGAAGAGAGGCATTTCCCCATATAATACATACATACATGTGTAACAAATCAAATTAAAAATGTATAATTACAAAGGTACAATATGTATACTATGTATGTGCATAAATTATTAGTTTCAAACAATTGAAATTTTAGCATGAACAAAAAACTATAGATTTAACTATATAGATGCTGGCATCTAATAATACTTAGATTGCCTAGCATCAATCATGTCTACAAATATATCCATATTTTTTTGGGCCTCATCTAGCTCCATCTTTGCATCTATGCTAGTATGACTGGTGACAGGCATAAGTCCTAATAATGATGAGCCAAGTGCATTGACTAAATGAGATGGCATAGAAGTCTAGAATCATCACATGTCAAGAAGTCCATCCATCATATGGTTGAAAAACTGAAGTCAACATTATCAAGGCCCGCATCTAAACTCTAACCATGCCCTACACTGGCTAAAGGGTCTATATTAGTATGTATATGTCCTTGTGAAACAAAAGAGTGATCAGTAGGTGGATGATGATGTGTACTACCACCATGACCACTACCTAATAGATGAGGGGAATGTGGCAGAGCATGTGTCCCAATACTACCATGGACACGATATCGAACATCTGATATGGGTATGCCAAGATGCTCTGATATGAATCTATATTAATATAATAGATACTCAACAAGACTAGCCATCATATCTCATGCCAACACTCTAGTGAGACCCTCTAAGATAGTCAATAAAGGGATGCTTGCTACACTATACAAGTCTCCTAAAGATGAAGCACTAGATGCTAATCTGGAATGTCGATGAGACATCAAATATTGGCCAACCTTGTCACTCAAAATAGATTTGATAGCTGTAGCAATCTCTCTAACTCTTTGAATCACCCCCCACAACATGGGGCTATGCATGGCCTCATTAGCTAATGAACCTAATACAGGGGAAATAGAAGGTGCCCTCTATCTAAAAATTGACCTATGTGTCTATGGTGGATGAACAATCTGCCTATCAACTAGTCTACCATGCCCCTATCCTAAATGTGATGATAAATCAGTGTAGTTCACTACCCTTCCTAAGAAAGCCTTAACATAAAGTTATCATACAAAATAAAGTTGAATTTGGTCATTATTTGGATAACTATGAGAAGTAAGGAATCATGGGTATATAAGTGAAGCCATTTGTGGATCTATACACTTAAAGGGAGAATACCCCTTCACATAATTTTGTGAAACATAATGTAGGAAATATTCCCTCTTTAGTGTTTCTTTGGGCACTAAGCCCTATACCTACTATAGTAAAAGACCTAAAGAGACATTTTGTCTCTTACTATAAAGGACAACCTATATTGCATGCGCAAAGTACGGAGAAACACCATGAATATCATATCTAATATATGTAGGGCTATGTAAGATGCTTAGGCATGTACTACTATATACACTAAAGCATGTGCCACTGGCCAGGGATTTATGAAGTTTGTGAATCTCTTGTTAGAGTAAATAATTAATTAATTATTATTTATTCTATTACTTAAGCTTACTTAGGTTAATGAATTTATTTGATATTTAGCATTTAAAAGTTGTAGTGGTTAGTTGTTGACAACATGGGAGTTTGTTCCCTTCTAGCATATTCCACCTTTTTGTGGAAGAGTGCTTGGTTTTCAACCCTTTCTTCTACCTCCTTCTAGCTTGTTCTACAAGCTTCCATGAGGCCTTTATAAGAGGTCTCTCCCTCATTGTATTTCATATCACATTTTGCATATTGTAAATACATATTTTCTTGTGTTGCAATATCTTTTTCTCTCTCATGTCCATTTAGAGTTTTTCCTTTGCTCCACGCTCTTCCTTCCTTGGCTTCCCTTTGATAAGTTATTGCATGCAGGTGATATTGGGCATCTTCAAAGTTGGATTTCATCAACTCTTACATGGTATCGAAGCCTTCCTATTGCTGCTTGATTGAAGGATCTTTGAAGCCATGATTCGAAGTCACAAACCCTAGTTTGTTTGTGCATTTTTCTTCAAATCGGGGGAACAAAAAATTTTTGATGCACATTGCACCCAAACAGATGCTACCATTATATCTAGAAGGCCGTTTACAATTAGGATTCATATAAAACTTGTTGATTTTGGAGACAGGGCTCCTGGAGGCAAAATTTTTTTAGCTTGGGGGGTTTTTGTATGGTTGTACGGACGATTTGCACATCAAAATAAAAAATAAAATTTTTTAATAGCATGCCTAGTGGCCACTACGGGGCCACTTGCGCACCACTCCCTAGGCAGATCTCCCCAGTCTGCTCTGCCAAGGTGGCTCTATCTCTGGTCGTGCCTCCTATCATTGGCAGCGCCCCTGCTGAGCTTTGCTCCATCGACATTTTTAACTGATGCACCACCTCAACCTTCTTGTTGCCCCTGTGCTTAGCTCTACTGGTGACTGTTCTCCTTTCCTCTACTCCGATAGGATTCTACAAAGTATTTCTCAGCCCTGCTGAGTGTTTCCATTTTTGCATCACCTCTCTATACTAGGCCCAATTAGCATGTTGTGGGGGTGACACGTGGCATAGATGCCACATGGTACTTTACCATGTGGCCCTTGCCACATGGACCTGTCATGTAGCCTGCGACATGGCTTTATTTATTGCTATGACAGCCTTCAAGCCATCAAATTTTAGCTCATGGTCTGATGAAGTCAGCATGATGTCATCCTGCATCAGCCCTTAAACCTCTCCAAGGTCATTTTGACCTACTTGCAATTTTTTGGCCATAACTTGAGCATACAGAGGTATTTTTCCGATCCCAAAGAAGTGCCAAAAAGCTAGTTCTGAAGCAAAGACATTAGTGTAGGCATTTTTAGGTTTTGATGTAGTTTTGTTGCCCATTTTTTCAGTTGAAGTCTGAAGTTCTATTTTTGATTCCGGCATGCATATCTTTTGCATCCCATGTCAGTTTTTTGAAAATGTTATATTTTTGGAAAGCTAGTTCTATCATCCTTTTAGAAATGTAGTCCTTTTTCTTAGATTCTGGCCCATGCTCTTTCTATCATATTTTTGCTATTTTTGCTCTATGCTAGATATCTTGGGTGTTTTAGGTCCAAGGATCGTTTTCCTGGCATGGTTTCTTTTGTTTTGGGCTGTCCTATCTTTTGAGTTAGCTTTTTTCCCTTTTTTGATAATTGTAGACATCATTTATAAGCTCTTTTGTAAATGCACTGAGATAAAGTGTCACTTTTGCATCTAGGTTCATGAACATTGTTTTTGAGTCAGTTGTACATGCACTATTTTTATAAAGCACCATGGGGTGGATAGTTGTTTACTAATTTAGGCCTTCTCCCTTTGTTAAGTGAGTGTCCCTTCCATGACATTAGCCCCATGCAACATTGTTGTGACTGTGTCTTTATAGGTGTTTGTACCTCTTCCTCTCTCATCATTCTTGGTTCATCTGCAGGAGATTTTTGGCCCACCTTCTTAGTTGCTTGTCATCTCACACAGTCTACATTAAGGGGCGGTTATGTTGTTGTTTTGATGCATCCTTGGTTCAATGGTTCGATAGTGTGAACTATGTATTCAGTGGTTGATCCTATATACAAGGCGATTGCAGTAGCTAGCTACCTATGCATTTTGGTGAGATGGATCATCTACTATATAGACACGCTTAGTTCATGCCTTATTCTTCCATGTGTGTTCTTCAAATCAGAAGTTTTCTTCTTGATGGAAGAGTTTTTGCAACTTCTTCATGCTTTAGTGATGCTCTTCATGATCACTCCTTATTCCTATTTTTAGGGGACATTCTCCTAGTTGGAGGCTTCTTTAGTTCTTCACTAGGATCTTACCTCTTTTTGGGGGAGGGTTTTTCCCACATGGTTTTCTTTGTTTCCCCATTTTTATAGGTTGCATTGCTTTACATTGTACATGGGTACCTAACATGGCCTTATTACTGGGACCCATTCTGCATTTCTGCATTTCTTAGTTTTATGAGCTTAAGGCATTTCCCTAAGTTGCACTTAAGGGGGGGTGTTAGAGTAAATAATTAATAATTATTTATTTATTCTATTGCTTAGGCTTACTTAGGTTAATGCATTTATTTAATATTTACTATTTAATAGTTGTAGTGGTTAGTTGTTGACAACACGAGAGTTTATTCCCTTCTAGCATATTCCACCTTTTTGTGGAAGAGTGCTTGGTTGTCAACCTTATCTTCTACCTGCTTCCAGCTTATTCTACAAGCTTCCATGAGGCCTTTATAAGCAGTCTCTCCCTCATTGTATTTCATATCACATTTTGCATATTGTAAATTCATTTTTTCTTGTGTTGCAATATCTTTTTCTCTCTCATCTCTGTTTAGGGTTTTTCCCTTGCTCGATGCTCTTCCTTACTTGGCTTCCCTTTGACAAGTTATTGCATGCAGGCAACCTTGGGAATCTTCAGAGTTGGATTTCATCAACTCCTACATCTCTTGGTTACTGTGATCATAACACATGGGATGGGATGGGTTGTTGATCTAGGGGAATAGGTCATTGCTGGGGGAGATGGGTTGCTGCTTGAGGGGATAAGCTACTACTGCTTGGGGGTATTAGAGGCTACTACTTAGGGAGGATAGGAAGCTGCTACTTGAGGGGGATATAATATTGTTTCTCAAGGGGGATAGGAGGCTATTAATCTACCATGTGGAGGTCAATGTATGTAGTATACATGTGTATAATGTGTAAACTTGAAACTAAAATTAAAATATGACATTTAATGAACTTGAAATTTATTAAAATTACATTTAATAAACTAGAATTTCATAAACATGAAATTAAACATATAATATGTATAAACATGAAATCGACACGTTCAATTCATACTACGTGTGCATTTTACATTCATAAACATGACATTAAGTAATATGTGTAAGCATGAAACAAACATAATGTGTACATGTACATAGAATTTTGTAATCATGAAACAAACATAACATACATGTGTACATGTGTGTTTTACTTCCTAAAAGTTTCAAATTAGAATGTTGCATGTGTGTATATATGAACCCTAATAAAAGCCTAATTTGAACTGCACGAAAAGTGTAATCAAAACACTAACCTTAGAAGCTTAATTGTAGTCCAAATGTAATTCTAATCCTAACCTAAACACTTAATCTAGAACCCTAGCCATTATTTTAATTCTTTGTCAAATTATATCATGTGTGCATGTGAAAACATAAAATTGTTGATTAAGTCTATAGAGTATAGATCACATGGGTGGACTACTTGACACATAACTAGTTAAATATAGAACTAAATTGAATAATAAAATAAGGGTTTCTAATATAAAATGTCTTAAACTTGGGTCAGTGTTTAAGATATGTTCATAAATAAAGCCTAAAGCTTAGAGAATGTATAGTCTAATGTATTCAAATTTCTATATATACACATGAAAATATATTTCAAGCTTGATCTTAAAATGATGGCTTAAGGGCATAGAATATAAAAATTTCTATATAAATATTGTTGGCATTAACTCATGTTTGTTATTATTGACAATACTTATTCAGATTTTTTATGGTTACCAAGCTCTAAGATTAGTCTTCAGTGTTTTCCATGTAACTCAATGGTTACCAAGTTTCATAGTTCCTACGGAGACTTCCAATGGTTACCAAGTGAATTTAGGCAGAGTGAAGTCGAGTAGTGCAAACAGTGTAGTGCAATTCTTACCATGCAATTCAGTGATTACCAAGCTTCGTAGTGTCTATTGAGTCATCAGTTCTTGTGAAGCAAAGTTAGTGTTAACAAAGTGATGAGATGAGTAGTGTTTACCGAGTATAGGCATGGTAAACATGGAAGTCAGTTTCTACCGAGACAATAACTACCAAGTCACCAGAGTATACTGAATTTGAAACTACATTGAAGTGATTAGTATGGACTAAACCTCTACTTCTACCAAGTGCACGATGATGCTGAGTAATGACAGTGGATGTCGTGTATCAAAAATTCACCAAGTCATTTTTTAGAACCTGAGTTTCTACATTTGGGTTGACTTAGTAATATTGGTGTTAACTTGTGTATTAGCAAACCTTGTAATTATAAAAATTGTGTTGCTATATATGTAATGTATTGTATCATACCCAAGTGTAGTAGTTTTGTTGTAAGAGCATGTGAAGTGAATCATTTGCAAAAAAAAGTGTATTGTAAGGTCAAATTAGGAGTAGTCAAGTTACATCTATCACATAGAGGTGATCAATACTTCAAGGATCTTAATCAGCAATTTAGTTATAAGTTAGATCTACTATTTCATCCTAACAAGTAAATTGGCTTCAAATCCTTTAATACGGTAGAACTAACAATCTTTTGTTAAATCTCTTTACCAAGTGCATACTTCATTATATGTTTGTAAAACCTCTAACAAGGTGGACCTAGTAGTCCTAATTTTTCTTAATAGGGTATATCATTAGAAGTGATCATTGTAAGCCTTAAGAGGCGAAATTTATACTGCAGTATTGAAGTTTTGTGGTATCATCCCCATCCCAATTTTACTTTCTATTTGGAAGGTTTCTGGGTCACCAAATATTGTGTTCAAATTGTTTTATACTTTCAATTTCTCATGCATGCAGTAAATTAGATCTATTGATGATAATTGGATTATGTTATCAAGTGCTGAATTTGTCAAAAGTTTTGAGGTTACTAATTCACCCCTCCCTCTTAGTAACCTAGCTAGTCTTGAATATTTTCAATACATATATATCACATGAATTTCTAAATTACAAAAAAATGTTATGGTCTCTAGTTTTTAAATGTATGCATACATTTAAAGGGCTAATAGTCTAGACCTAGGTTCATGTGATTCATTAATATAGTTTACTAATACAATGTTCTTTAAGGGGTTTTTAGTTATGTGCAATTTATTTATATGAATTAGAGAACTTTATATATTTAAATTTGTGTGTTCACTTTACATTAATTTAGAGTTATCATTTAAAGTTATTAGTTTAAGTCAAGTGTAATTTAGGTGAAGTGCTTGAAAGAAAATTATGCACATGTTAAATTAAACACTAATACATGCTAATTTATGTGTTATTTATATACGTACAAATTAAAAATTAATACATGTTAATTAAAACACACACACACACACACACACACACATATGAACTTAAATTTTAATATATTACAAGCTGACGTGTGTACATTAAAATTTAAATGTATGTGTATATCCATAATATATATACACACACACACACATATTTATGTATAAATACATATACACATGTGCATATATATATATACAAATATGCATATACACATGGTATATGTATGCATATACATGATATATATACATATATATGATATATAAAAATGCATACATGATATATATACATACATACATGATATATACATACATACAAAAAAAACATATAAAATGAAACTAAAATCATATAAAATGGGTCAAAATTTGAAATTTCATACCTTTTTTGAAGTTTGATAGTTTCAGATGACTGTAATTGTGCACTTCCAATCAAAACTATAGCTCCATTGTTGAAAATGACATGTGGTTTGCATTGACATATTTGAACTTCCATTTTTTTTAAAGAGTTTTGATCAAAAATTTATTAAGAAGTTTCGATTTAAACTAGCAAGCTTGAGACTGGGGATAACAAACCCCGTATGGGCTTGATAGTTTTGATAGAAACTAACTAGATAGTTTTGATCAAAACTATGTAGGTAGTTTCTATCAAAACTATGTGGCACCCAAAGTTTCTATCGAAACTTGACACATAGTTTGTTTCGGTAGAAACTAAGTAGTTTCCATCAAAACTTTTATAACACTTTCTATCAAAAGTATGAAAATGAATTTGGTTGTTGCACAATTTTGGAGGAATTTCTTCCTCCAGAAAAGTGTAACCCACTATTATGGGTTCACCCACTCACTTTCCATCATCACTTGAGTTGATGATGGGGTTTTGTTGACATCTTCCCATTTTATTATTCTTGTGACGTTGTGGCCAAATTTTGTCAAATCATCTGCCACTCCATTTCCTTCATAGTAGACATCAACCTCTTGATACCCCTCCATCAATGTGCAGACTTCTTCTATTATATTTTTTTATCTAAATAAGGTAAAAGCACAGATCTGTGTCACCGTTTGTGATACAAAAACCTGTTTTGGTCAAATCTCATTTCTCTATCAAAACTCAATTTTTTTCAAAAACTAAAAATACCCTTTTATAGATCTCAAATTCAATATCATCATTATATAAATTTTTGAGTGTTTTGATTAGTTATAATATGTTATAATCTCAAAATATTATAAGTCAATATTTCAACATTTCAAAAGATGCTCTCTCAAAAAATGAAAAAATAAAGTAAATCATATCAAAAAAATAAAAAAATTATATTTATCACTAGAGGAGAGAATCCTCTTCACAAATATGTAATTTTTTTCAAGAAGGTATAGATTTGATAGGGAAGTTTTGATGAGAGGAAAAAACTATTGGATTCTGACAAGGTCAAACTTTTGTACTTATAACGAAGAAAATATACATAAAAAAAAATTATTTCTTTGTTTGTTCACTAGCTATACATGTCATCTATAAAATATCTTCAAATCAGAACAAAAAAAGATGATTTGCACATACTTGTTTGACGAGAACTACATCCTATATTTTTTATAGTTAGAAAAGGGACTTCAAAATAAAATAAAATGAATAAATTCTTAGTCAAAAAAATTATAAAAATTATAGGCATTAAATTCACACAATTCTACACATTTCATCAGTTTACATCATCTTCATATTTTAAACACAAATACCATTTTTTTTGTCATTAACGTTGAACTGTCACATTTTGATAGCACATTTCTTTATAAAAGGTGACACAGGTTTGTGCTTTTAACCCTTCCAACTACATCAACCCTCTCCTTTCACCACTTTGATAATCAACATCAAATCCCCTTTGATCACCAATCTATTAACTCTTCTTGTCTTGCAATTCTCATTCCCCAAAGTAGGGCTAGAGGATCGGCTTCGTTGTTTGATCCCCCTCCACAGTTTCCAGTATAGATGACCACCATCTTCCCAATACTATTTTGGAAGACACCCCCAACCATTGTTCTCCAAACCATGGTCAAACCATCAAAATTAAGTTTTATCCATGCTTCAAGATGAGGGTGTAGAGCTTTTCTATGCTTGGCCATAGCTTTGGAGTTATCAAACTTTTTTGCAATCAGTCTTAAGTCCCAAGCGGATGCCCACTTCATATCTTGTCTTCTCAGGGGATTTTGTACAAGGTGTTTCCATTGCCAGATCCCACCACATTCCTTTAAGAGACTTTTACATGTTGAACTACTATCGAAATCGGAGTGGCTTTCTCCTAAAATTTCTCTCCTTCTAGATTTTCCCCAAGACATACGAGGGAATTATTCTCCATAAGGTTTTCAGATATGGGTGATTAGAGGGCCCATCCTAGTGAAAACTTGATGTAAGTTCTCATTAACACACCATTGGATCTCCCATAATGCAAGGACCCCCCCAGACTTCAGACCTAAAAGGGTAATGAATGAGGAGGTGTGGGATAGATTTTTCTTCTTTGTAGCATAACATATGGGATTTAGCTAACTGTAACCCTCTTTTTTGAAGATAATCAATTGTGAGAATCTTCCAGTATAGAGCCGTCCACGAGAAGAAATTTTTCTTTGGTAGGATCCATGGGTGCTAGACTTTCCTCCAATCCCCTGGGGAAACATCCCCCTTGATATAACAAAGATAAGCTGATTTTAGCATGAAGTCCCCTGAGGGGGTAAGTCTCCAAACCAAGGAGTCACTTATTCGGGTGAAAGGGATTTGATAACTCTAGAGCAGTTTCTAGAGCTCTAGAATGAGCCTCGTCCCAACATTCATTTGATTATTTTTAATTGTTAAATAGATTCTAATGATAAAACTGGGTAATTCACTATTTAGTTTTAATTTTTATTTTAATTAAATATTTTCTAAATGACATAAATTTAATACTTTTTAAATTATCTATAATACTATATAACTCGATCTCTTTTACCTCTCTTTTCATACACAATCTCCTTTATTTTCATTTATATCTAAAAATTTCTACTATCCTTTCTTTCTAACTATTGAAATGAATTTTGATTCATTGTGTCTCTTGTTAGTCACTGTTTTTGAGGCCGGAGACCAAAGTTTTTAGTAGCATTTTGATCATTAGCTTGATTCTTTAAAATAGCACTACATAATCTTTTTTACCATAATATATAGTCTTGGACACATTTTGAAATTAAATTGATGTCAAAATTTTATATTCCTATTGTCTTATTGGCTACTACAATTTTTTTGGTAGTCCTTTTCATTTTACATCCAAATATTAAAAAGAACATCTTGTGTAACACTCGATGTGTCGAGGCTATGCTGTAACAGTTGGATATCTTGCTGTTTATTTCTCTATTGTTGATGATTTCTATATTGCCTATAAATGTATATACATTATTTAATCCTATCTTTGTTTATATATTTGTGTTATTACTTTTATTATAGTTCATCTTACAAATTGGATGGGCATAATTATAACTACAATGTTGTTCTACAAGGTTTTTCATGATGTATATTCAACAGAAATTGGAATGCCTAAATGAAACATAGAGAAAAATTCAATTACATCATATTACTACAAGTCTAGTTTCAAAACCTAACATATACTGCATAGTGTAATGTTGTATTAACCATTATATTTTTATATTATTTGTAGTGTATGGAAAACTAATTTGATATTTTGAAGAGAGTTAAGAAATGTGTCATTTGGACCTATTTTAACCATGTGAAAGAAGTCATTCTCTACATATCCCTTCATCATTTTCCAAATTTGATGGAAAATTTAAACCAACAAGCATAAATGTAAAGAATAAAAAAATTATATATTATGCTTTATATAATTTTTATTTCATATAATGAATATTGATATACTTTCTTTTCATGCTATTAAGAATTCTATATACTTCTGGATTGGATTCTAGCACATTAATGGTGAAGTCAAAATATGCATATCATTTGCTACATATATTTAAACTTTTATTAATAATTAAGTCTTAATGACATTGCATATTGACAATCTACATTCATACAAGCTAATATATAGTCTATATGTAAAATACGCCAAGATGCATCAAGGCATTGAATTCTTTTAATGCATATTAAAAGTGAATGATGAAAAAATTCAATGTCTTGATACATCTCTATGTATTTTACATATAGACTATATATTAGCTAGTAGTAGTCACAGCATGCGCAACACATTGAATAATTAATTTGATTATGGTTAAGATATAGCTTTACAATTTATATAATGGTTAGGTTTAGTATTAGGATCTCTTAATCTATACTTTGTTATTATAATTAAGGATGAGATTTAATGTTAATGTTGAATCTATCATCTTATTTGCTAGTGGAAAGATGCTTAGTGTAAGTGTCAAAGTTAGGAATAGTGTAAAATCTATCACACCCATATATTAAACCTAACACCAACATAATATGATAAACCTAAATTGAAAATTATCTTACTCATAAAGACTAAACTCTAATCCTTAGTACTTAACCCTAATCCTAAATCCTAAACCCTAATGTTGGAAATATACAAGACTAGCTAAGTTACTAAGAGGGGAGGGGTGAATAAGTAACCTCAAAGCTTTTGACAAATTCAACACTTAATAACATAATCCAATTATCATTAATAGATCTAATCTAATGCATGCATGGGAAAGTAAAAACACAAAACCAAATATTTGGTGACCTAGAAACCTTCCAAATAGAAAGTAAAACTAGGGTGGGGATGATACCCACAAAATTTCAATACTATAATACAAAGTTGGCCTGTTAAGGCTGACAATGATCACTTCTGATGATCTACCCTATTAGGAGCAATTAGGACTGCTAGGTCCACCTTGTTAGAGGTTTTACAAAAATACAATGAAGTATGCACTCAGTAAAGAGATTGAAGAAAAGACTATTATGTCTACCCTATTATAGTATTTGAAGTTGATTCACCTATTAGGATGAAACTATAGATTTGACTTACAACTAAATTGCTGATTAAGATCCTTAAAATACTGATCACCTCTATGTGACAAATGTAACTTGACTGCTCCTTATTTGACATTGCAATACACTTTGCTCTACTATTGATTCACATTTGCATGCTTATCATCACATTCAGATTCTCTGATATCAAAAATTACTATTCTTGGGTATGACATAATACATTACATATATACCAACCCAATTCACTTAATGGCAACAATCTCTCCCTTTGGCATTAGTGACAAAAACACTTATTAGCCAAAACTTATGTACAACATAGTGTGATTCTAACTTGATATGGCATGCTGATTTTTGAGATTTTTCAAAATTTGTCTTTGGAATTTTTCTGTATATACATTTTTCATATATCTCCCCCATACAATGTACATATCATAATAGGCATAATAACGTACTGAGTGTATATGTAAATATCTCTCCTCCTTAAATACATGTCTCTCTCCCACTTTTTGACAATAATGCCAAACATTTATACACAATCTACTTATACAGAGACACCAAAATGTGAGAGAAACTCAGAATGTACCTTAAAAATAAGAGTTAAGGTCCTATCCTAGTTTTCTTGCAAAATTTTGCAAGTTTGAAGAGCAACTTGGACTTCTACAGAGAGCTCAATCATATGATCTACAATTGAAAAATTATTGTCATGGATCAATGTTTTAGAATAAGAAATGTGCTTTTGCATTGTATCCATGATAGGAAGGATCATGTTTTGGATTTCTATGAGTGTAGATTGGATCCTTGCTTCCTCTCTCAACAACTATGCTTGCATATTTGATCTTCATGTGTTGTGGAAAGCTTGAACTGGGGTCAAGCTACAACTTTTGTGCACTAGCCTTTAGATCTTCCTCGATCTTATTCAATTTTCTCTTTATTTCCTTTGTATGCTCAGTAATATCACATAACTTAGCAAAAAGAGATGTTACATTTGTGTAGGAGGATTCAAAATTTGACAAAATTGAAGAAAGTTCTACCTGTTGAATAGCTATTTTCTGAGCAATGTGCTCAAGCACTTTTTTATCAAACTTCTTCTAAGCTTTCTCTATTAGCTTATCTTGGCCACTGGAATCCTCATTGAATTTGCTAACTACCTCTTCTAATTGCAACAAAATTTGTTGAGAAGAATCAACATCAACACCTATAGCCTCTGTCAAAATATTTTTAGCACTTTCAATAATTCTAAATTCTCTATCTCTCTCTTCTCTTAATTGCTTCTGCTTAGCCTTCTTTTCAAGAAGCTAATTGACTAATCTCATACGAACTATAGAAGCATTGTCAAAATCCAATTTGGGAATCTCAGTATCCTTATCCAGATCTATTTCTTCTTCTATTTACTTTCCACTAATAAAAAATCTTGGTTGAATCTTTGGCTCAAGTTCTAAAATTAATGCTTTAGATTTTGGAATAGAAACAATAGTGGAAATAGTAGGGCTACCAATGAAAACTTGTAGTATGCCTACTAATGGAATACTTAATGGAGTACTAAAAGAATCCAAAATTGATGTATTTGCAAAAATTCCCAAAATTTAAGTATTTATAGGTGAAGTACTAACAAAATTATTTACAATTGAAGCACTTACTAAAGCATGCTGAACTAAAGTAGTCAAAACTATAGAACTCAAAACTGTACTTACTACTAATGAACCTGACTCGAGAATTGAAGAAGAGGAAGGCTACAGCTTGGTAGATGAAGTGGTAGACACTTCCATTAGTGATACATTAAACTAAGAGGGAGTGAAGAGTGATTGGACATTTGATGTATCTGGTGTGGTCACAATCAAACTTGTTGAAGTTATCTCTATGCTTGATGATATTGCTATTTTTACTGGAGAGTGAGAAAGAGAGGCTATGACAGTTGTAGCTATCTTGACTAGATCACATTCTTCTTCTTCTTGAATGGCTTCCTCTATAGCTTCTTCCTCTTTTTATTCTTCATCATCCTTCATCAACTCTTGATATTCTTCAGCATCTATAGTGACAAAAGGAGTATTGTCTTCTTCATTTTCTTCATCCTTGTCACTGTCATAATCGTCATCCTTGATATCAATAGGATTTTCACTGGGTTTATGAAGATGGAACACATTTTTCCATAAGTTTGTAGCATTCTTCACAACATAGTCAACATCTTTCATTAAAACAAGAAAAGTGTTGAACTTCAAAGTCATTTTTCTCTTATTGTCTTTTAATGCTTTATTTACCTCTGCATCTGTCAAGTTGGGCACCAACTATTTTAGTGTTTGAGCAAAAATGTCTTTGATAGTCTGAATGGTTTCTCACATCTAACCTTGACCTTAACCAACAAAATTGTAGGGATTTTTTATGCAAACTGATTAGGAGAGAACTTCAATTTTCCTAACTTGTCCATGATTAGATCTCCAACTTCCTTCTATTTTGTTGGAGTCTTGGTTTCATATTTTAGTGCTTTGAAGTTGTTTATTCCAGCATCTTCTCTTAATTGTTCCAGTTTTTCCTAAAATGTGGGAGGAGGTTGGTTGAAGACAACATCACTGTCATTTTTTCCTGCTTTCTTCTTAGTTCTTCTTGAGAATACAGTAGTGGAGGACTCGGGTGGCTTAGTGATAATCACCCTGCCTTTCTTCCCTGTAGGCTCTTCTTCCTTTTCAAATTTTTCTTCATTCTCAGATTGCTCCACATATTCACCTTTTCCCTCTGTAATCATAACATGGGTACTTGTTGTTTTCAACTTTGATATCCTCCTCTTCAGTTTGTTTACCACCTATGGAAGCTTGATCTCAAGTTCTCTTCTTTCTTTAGTTTCATCATAGGTTCCAAAGAGAGGTTCCTTTGGATCTACAAGCTCATTAACCAAGGTTTCAATAATTTCTTTTGCCTCATCAATATTAACCTCATAAGGAAGAGGTTTAACCCACAATATTCTAGGCCTTACTGCCTAGATGTATACTCTGTTACTATCAACCATAAAACAAACATCATCCTTATAATCTTCAATCAACTTTTGTGGTGTCTTGAATCTATCATTCATCTTTTCTTTGAAAGTTTCAGAATAGTTGTCCATGATACTATGAAAATTTTCACCCCTATCAGTTATAAACTCATTGATCTGATACAAGACTGGTGTGTCTTTTCTCCATACAACTGTGCCTTTAAAGGGGAAAAACTTTTGAATATAGAAGAAAAAACATGTCAATAGTGAACCAAACTTGCATGGGTTTATTCTTTGAGGTTCTAATGCTTTCTATATTCTTGTGCAATTGTTTCAACATCAAATCTGCTAGGTCATATCAAAAATTCTTCTTAACAACCTTATAAGCTAGGTCAACTACTTCACACAACACACTATTGAGTTGACTTGATCTGTAAATCTTATGTGCTATCACATCAATGCCAAATTTAAGTTCTGTGTCTATTGCACTACTAATTTTCATTCCTCTGCTATGCCACTCAGCTAGGGTTTTCTTCTAAAGCTCATCCTAACCTAGGGTTTTTTTTTACTTTGGCTTTGGTAAGCATAGGGAGACTAGTAATGCGATTAATCATTTTCTTTGTAATCAAAACTAGCTGCTCTAAACACAATTGACCATTATGAAATCAGGTTAGGATATGACTAATCTATTTGATTTCAAAGTTTCATGGTAGGTGAGGAATATGGGTTAAGCCTTTTTCTTCCAAGTGTTTATGCTTGGGTTTAAGAATTCCATCCAGATAGAGTTCACTTAGGGCATTGTCCATTTCTAGGGTTCCTATCTCCTAAACTACACATTTAAAATGAGTTTGAATGTCATTAATAAGAAGTACCTTTTGTGCTATCTACAACTAAGCTCCATTCAAGTCAAGGGTTTCGGTGATTGCTAGCACCAATTTAAAATTTGGAGCTTTCCACTCAACACCTTGCACCAACATTTCAAATCCTTTCTTTACCTTGCTACTGCTACTGCTAGATGCTATGATCACTCAGTAGACTGAGAATTCTTCAAAAAACTTCTCCTGGAAATTCTACTCAAGATTGCTATAATGCTCTGCAAATTGTTCTATTCTCAATATGCTAAATTTATAGTGGAAATGAGGTCAATTTCCTTCCTTTTGATAAAGACTTCCCATTAATGCTTAGTACAATGAAAGCAATAATAACACAATTCATGATAACCTATTATCCACTATCTATAAATATTTCTCGGTAGAAGCATGTAACTCAGCAACCAAACATAACCTTGTTACTCTCGACTTCGCTTGGTATGACCTAGCCTTGTCGGTAATTACTGATACTGAACTTTTGTGATCACCTAGTATCTGGAATACTAATTTGGATCTTTTTCTTTCTTTTAATTAGAACTATTTAAGATTTGATCTTGAAAATGTTGTTCTAGTTCTTCCTTAATAACTTAATTGGAAATGGTGGAGTCACCCACTTCTTGAGTGACATGACTATCATCACTTGAACTAGCTTGCTCAATAGATTTAGGAATCCACTACCATCTCATCTACTTTCTGATGTTATTTCCTTTTTCTTTCTTTTCATCTTCAACTCTACCTATATTCATGCAATTCTTAGCTATATGACCAAGTTCAGTACATGTGTAACATCTTATGGTGGTATCCTTTCTTCTCATGTGATCATGTCTAACATAGTTTATGCCAACGTGTCCATATTCTCCATAGTAATGACATCTACACCAAGTGTTGTAGTCCAAACCAAATATTGTCTTTAAAAATTGTTCAACTAGATTGAATGGTTTAGATCTACATTTAGATGCCTTGTGACCTTGTTTTCTACATTATTGACACTTTCCTTCAAACTTTGGTTTTTCTTTGCATTTATGGCTTGATGACCATGTTGATTGCAATTGTAGCATTTTCCATTGAATTTTTCCCTTCCATTACTGCAACATTTGTTTGATGTATGACCTATCATACCACAATAATTGCAAGTAGGTTTTTGATTCTTTTGAGCACCTTGTTTGGAGGATTCACCTTCTTCTTTGTATCCATGTCCTCCTTTTCCCTTTTTCCAATAAAGATTTTGCTCATTTTGCTGATTCAATTGATCCATGTCTACTTGGTATTTCATTATTCTTTAATTGAGTTGTTTCTTAGAATTCAGATCAACTTTAATCCTTTCATTGATTTTCTTTTCAGTGTTTAGATCATTCCTTAACCTTTCATTTTCAGATATCAAACTCATGATTTCTTCATTTGCATTGGAGAGCTGGTTGATAAGACTTTCTTGCTAAAGGGTTTGATTTAGAATTCATTGATCCTTACCTCCAAGTCTTCTTTTTCCTTATTTCTCTATTTTGAGATTTCACACAATCTTATTGCCTGAATTTGTTGTTCTCTTTTTAATTTTCTTACTTCTTCTTGCAGGGAGCCATTCTTTTCTAGAAGTTCTTTGATTGAATCATTTGCTTCATCTGAACTACTTGAGGGGAAAAAGTCTTCAATCTTCTCTTGAACATATTGGTGGTCACTCATTCGATTTGCAAGTTCTTTCCTTCTTTATAAGGATTGAGAAAGATGCTCTTTTGCTTTCTTGAGTTGAGTTATGGCCATCTCTAGATCTAGCTTTTCATTGTCAATAGCTTTGTCAAGTCTGAATATCTCCATTGTCATTGATCTTTGCTCAAGCTATCAAAATTTATCCTGAGAACCACAGTGCGCTAATACAAATTGTTGGAAATATTCAAGACTAGCTAGGTTACTAAGAGGGGAGGGGTGAATAAGTAACCTCAAAACTTTTGACAAATTCAACACTTAATAACATAATCCAATTACCATTAATAGATGTAATGTACTACATGCATGAGAAACTGAAAGCACAAAACACAATATTTGGTGACCCAAAAACCTTCAAAATAGAAAGTAAAACTGGGGTGGGGATGATACCCACAAAACTTCAATACTAAAGTACAAAGTTGGCCTATTAAGGCTTACAATGATCACTTTTGATGATCTACCTATTAGGTACAATTAGGACTACTAGGTCCACCTTGTTAGAGGTTTTACAAACATACAATGAAGTATGCACTCAGTAAAGAGATTTAAGAAAAGACTGTTAAGTCTACCCTGTTAAAGGATCTAAAGACTATTAAGTTTACCCTATTATGTCAACCCTATTAAAGGATCTTAACTCTATAATAGATTTAACTTAAAACTGAATCACTGATTAAGATCCTTGAAGTACTGATCACCTCTATGTGATAGATGTAACTTGACTGCTCCTAATTTGACCTTGCAATACACTTTGCTCTACTGCTGATTAACATTCGCATGCTTATCATCACATTCACATTTTTTGATATCAAAAATTACTACTCTAGGGTATGATATAATACATTACATATATACCAACCCAAATCACATAATTACAAGGTCGGTCAATACACAAGTTAACACCAATATTACTAAGTCAGCCCAAATATAGATACTCAAGTTTTGAAGATTGACTTGGTGAATTTTTGATACACAGTGTCCACTATCATTACTCAACATCATCATGCACTCTATAGAAGTAGAGGCTCAGCCCATACTAATCGCTTCAATGTAGTTTTTAATTAGGTACACACTGGTGACTCGGTAGATAATATTTCACTCGATAGAAACTGAATTCCATGTTTACCATGCTTGCACTCAGTAAACACTACTCATCTCATCACTCAGTTAACACTAACTTCACCTCACAAGAATTAAAGACTCGGTAGACACTATGAAGCTTGGCAACCATTGAATTGCTTGATAAGACCTGAATTACTCAGTCTGAACTATTGGACTTCACTTGTCCTGAATTTACTTCGTAACCACTGGAATGCTCGATAGGAACTATGAAACTTGGTAACCACTGAGTTACATTGTAAACACTTAAGACTGATCAAAGAATTTAGTAGCCATACATAATCTAAATAAGTGTTGTCACTAGTAATAGACTTGACTTAATGCCAACACCTAGTTAACCCTAAATTCTGACCCTTATATAAATCATAACACTAACATAGTATTGCAAACCTAAATTGTAAATTTTGATCCCTTGTCCTAACCCTAAATTCTAAACCCTACTCTTAGTTTTTAAAATATCAACCCAAATTAATAAAATAAATAATAATAATAAATGGTCAACCATAGTAGTGAATGATAAACCATAATCCTATATACTACATTCCCTAAATGCTAAACCCTAATCCTAGCCTCAACCTAGTACTAATTATTAAATGAACTCATGTCATAACCCTAATCTTAAACATAATCCTAGAATTTATAACATGGTTAAGATTGTAAGGTATATGTCATGGTTAAGGTTAGTGTAAAGATTTAAGGAAATATTAGTGCAAGGCTTAATTGAATCATTAAGGTTCATGTTTAGGTTTGAAAAGTGACAGATTTTGGTTAGGGTTCAAGGTTAAGGGTATGGTTTAAATCATGCTTAGCTCTAGGGTTAGGGTTAGATATTGGATGAGTGATTGAACTATAGAATTAATCCTAAGATCATGATATAAATACTAGCCCTAAATATAAACCCTAATCCTAGATGCTAAATCCTAGAGTTCTAACCCTAACCCTAACCATTTAATAATACCCATTTACAAACCTATATCCTAATACTAATATTGACAACAACCCTAGATCAAAAATACTAAAGTCTAATCCTAGTCCTAATCATAAAGACTAAACACTAATCCTTAATACTTAATCATAACCTAGTTGTTAAATGTTAATTATAACATTATTCCTAAATTCTAACCCTTATATAGAATCTAACCCTAACATAATATTATAATCCTAAATTACAAATTTTAGATGCTAATCTAAACCCTAATTCTAAACTTTGAACCAATAACCCTAAATACTAAGGTAAACCATAATCCTAAATGTTCAATCCTAATACTAAATGGCCAAACTAATCTTATATTCTAATAATCTAAATTGTAAACCCTAATTGTAATTGTAACCTAGTACTAATTATTATGTGAATCCATATCCTAAACCTAATCTTAATGATAACTATAAATACATTTTATGTTGAACTCTAATCCTTATTCTAAAGCATAATCCAAACCCTTGAGAAATTCTAACCCCATTCCTAAATCCTAAGCATTACGTTTATTGTTTTAGGGCGATATAGCTAAGGAAAGGCTTAAAATTATCATTATGGTCAGGATTTAGGTTAGACTTATAGTTATTATTAAAATATGATTAAATTGAGGATTGGGATTAGGGATTAGATATAGTTAGCATTAAAGTAGGGATTATTTTTATGACTAATGTTTAGGGTTGGACTTAGGATTATGTTTATGGGTAAGGTTTAACATAATGGTTAATATGTTGGTTAAGGCTAGGGTTTATATAATGGTTAGCATTTGGCTTATTAATAAGGTTAGCGATAGATGTTTGGATAGGGTTAGTGTTTAAGGTAAGGATTATGGTTAAAATTGGGTTTTATGTCATGGTTAGGGATAAAGTCAATATTTAGGTTAGCAAAGGATTAAATTTTTGGTTAGGGATTATGATTTGGGTTCTAGGGTATGGTCATAGTTAGAGATAGGGTTTGGGATATCTAGGGTGAAAGTTTAATAATTATCAATAGGGTTAGGGTTTGGGTTAGAAGTATAATCAAGGTTAATGTTTTAATTAAGGATCTTTTAGGGTTTTTATGTGAATTGTACTTTGGGTTAGGGTTAGGGTTGGGTTTTGATAGCTTTTTATGTTAGATTTAGTGTTATTCATAGGGTTAGAATTATGATTAAGGTTAGGGCTATGGTTAGGGTTCTCATTACACTTTGATTAGGGTTTGGAGGAATATAATCAGGAAATTTCAATGCCTTACTATTGATTTATTTATTTCTAAAATTTATTTGTAATGCAAGGATATAGATATATTTTCCCCTTTAAGAGGGAACCATATTGATTCACATTCAAATAGCTCATAAATGATTATAAATAATAGAAAAAGATTTTTTTTAATTGATTTTTTTAAGAATAATAATATTATGATTAAAAATATGAAAAAATTAATAATATTAATTTATTTAAAAACTTTTAACTCTAAAGAAATGTAGCAACATTTTAATTTTTTTGTATACTTTTCTAAATATTTTATAGATTTATCCAAAATAAGATGTAGGGAGATATTGTTTTCCATTATTTTAGAAACATCTAGATTCAATATTTTGATGTTTTAAATTTAGAACAAAAAGATACCTACTTCTCGCTATTTAGAAACATCTAATTTTTACATTTTGATAATTTAAATTTAGAACAAAATTATTTTCAATTAGAAAAGTAAAAAATGAAATAGAAACCTTCTAAATTAAAATCTATGTTTTAAAATAATTTTGCATGTTTAAAGTCATATTTTTCTATTATTTTATTGAAGTTGTTTATATATTTCTTGTAGATAATATTCACACAAATGCTCAACATGAAATCAACATCCAAGGAAATAAATTATTGTATAGTGTTAAGACAGAAATACATTACAATTTTATATAAGTAAAAATAATCAATAATTGTGGCTCCATAACACAACTCATATGGAACATTTATAATAGAAGGAAACTAAAATGGAAACCTGATAAAGCTAAGGTTTTTTTAAAATGTACAATAGAATACTTAGAGCTTTACTACATGCAAATCATTTTAAAAAGATTTAAAAAGTTAAGTTACCTTGATAGAACCTTTGTAATTTTGTTACAAACAAATCATTTAAAATCATACAGAGCATAGTTTTTAAATATATATAAACTAAAAGAATTGTATCTATTATCTACAAATAAATTTAAATTTACAACATATAAATATTAATATAATATTTAAGATATCTAATTAATTATTAACCTAATTAAAAGTCCCTTAAATTAACTAGCCCTAATTTAAGTCAAATCACAAAGATTTTTGGCACCTGTTGGTTTTTTGTACAATAATTTCATCACATAATGAAAGAAAGTAATATAATTGAAGTCTATGCACTAAACAAAGATTCAACCAATGGCACATAAAAAGATTTTTTTTTTAAGCTCACCTAGTATGGTTCTAAATCTATGGTTGTTGGTGTAATAATTACAAAAGGCCAGATATCAAAACTCAATATTTGTGCAGTCAAAGAAATTTTCAGAAATTCAAACTTAATGTAATGAATTGTCAATCTAAATTAGAACTAACAATGACTCTAACTTCATTAAAAAATAAAGAGAAATATTTAGATTTTAAAATATGTTCATACAAATATATCCCATTTGAAATATAAAGAGAAAACAACACCCATAAGAGATCCATGACATGAAGGAGCCAATAACCAATGGATCAAGATTTCTACATATAACCATTATTATAAACTCCGCTACCATCAATACTTTTGAGGTCACCACTCACATCGACCTCTAAACACACCTGCCTTCCTAAAATATAAAGTAGAGCAAGGTATTCACTGTAACAACATTTTAAATTAAAATATTGGCATTACATCCCTGAGAGAGCAAGACTTTTTGTTATTTAAAAACTCAAACCTAAACAACTAATGGATCATAGTCTTTGCACAAACCTCAAACTTCACTAATACATATATTTTACAGTTGATGCATACATCAAATTCATGCCATAAAATCAATTATAGATTCTTTAATAGAAAAATAAGAATTCAGGCATTAAAAATCTCCATGGATAAAATCCTCTAGATTTCCAAGAGTAGCCATTTCCTTTTCCAATTCATCTCCTGTAGCATCCACAAATATTTTTATTTTGTGTGATTAATACCTCTGATCTACTAAGCCCACAATTTGACAATGAAACAAAGTATAGAATATAAGACATCGGTTTGAGTGGGTTACTCAATAGTCTTGGCCATAGCTTTGTGTTATGCTAAAAATATGTATTTGCAAGATAGAAGGAGGCATTTCACATTAATTATAATTAATTATGTGTTCAAAATTTAAATGTCTCACTATTTTTGGCTTTTTGACATGCAGATTGTGAAGATGGAAGTGGAATAGGAAAGGTTTCTTTTTCCTCACAACCATTTTTTTGGATGACCTTCTATAGAAGGTATTATGCCACTCTAGAGTTATGCCTCTCCATGTAATAATGCAGTTTTCTCATACCTAAACATTTATCCACATATTTTCTCCCTCTTAAAATTATTCACATTTACTTAAACACTTACATATTATCATTACTACCTCAAAATTATCACTTTGATGCTTTCATTTTTTCAAATACTTTTAGAATTTGATTAGTTGACACACAATCCAAACTTCAAATTCTTATTCTTTGTCGGCCAATTAAATACATGTTTCTTTTCAATGAGATTTTCAAATGCATTGAAAATAATTTGGGTTTGCATAACAGTTGTGATATCCCTCTTAGCATAAGTGAGCTATGTCATTATTCATAAGCCATTTGGATTCGAATTAAGCTTTATATTACTATAATTAAATGTTTCTTTAGACTATTTGGATGACACCAGCTACTCACTTTGTATCACTGTCGCTCCCTGACACTACGCACTGCTTCTGAAAACAACAGTAATTCGTATATTTAGGGAAAAGTGTATCTCAAACTTTCTAAATTTCTAATGACACAATAAGCTTTAAGCATTATTTTTATTATTTAAACTTCAATAAAAAAAGATTCTTGCTCTTAACAATTTTTTAAATTTTGACAGTTTAAAAATATTTAATTTAATTTTAAATTATTATTTGAATTCATAGATTTAATTGATAAAACTTTGAATTTATTTATATATATATTATTTTGTAAAATAATTAAATATATATTTTTTAAATAAAATGAATAAATATATTTTATTTGAATGAGATTTGTGCATTATGTGTTATAAAATATATAAAAGTAATATGTATTAAAACTAACTTTGAATAAATAAAAGCTAATCTAATTTAATAATCACTAATCATTTTAATTAAAAGAATTATTATTTAGATTTTAATTTAAAAAAAGATATATTTATATTTATATAAAATAAATATACTTATAATCTAATTGAATTTGAGAAGAAAAACATATGAAATAATTTTAAAATGATAAAAAAAATTAATATAATTAAAATGATTATGGAGAAAGTGAAAACAAAAATAATTATAACAATAATGATAACATTTTCATATTTATAAATTTATTGCTTTTAAAATTTTAACTATTAATACACATACTAATTATTCATATTGTATTTTAAAGATTGCTACGTTTTGTTTATCTTTGTTTTTACATCATATTTGTGCATCTTTGAAATTTTGTTGAATATTATTTTGTTCATGAGAAGTTAATATTTTACATTTTATTATTGAATTTGATTGTATCATTATTTTTTGAATTTGAAAAAAAATAAAAAACTTAAATTTCTTTTTGTCTATAATTTTATTATACAAAATTTAAAAATTGAAGTGCTTATAAATATTAATTTTAAAAATTAGACTTGAAATTATTATTATATAATAAAAACAAAATTTAGATTTATATATTTAATATAAAAAAATCAATTCAATCATACATAAAATTTCATTAAAATTTTTTACAAATATTTATTAAATATAATATTAACAAAAAATATTATATTAGAAAAATAAAATTTTCATTTAAATTTACAATATAATTTAAAAAGATATGATAGATTTTAATTTCTAAATAGAACTATAATGTTTTTTTAGTATAACAAGAGAGCTTTGATTGAAAAATAAAAAATTATTCATCACTTTACATAAATGGTGAAACAAAAAATGTTATGTCTTAATTTTAGAGGAACGAATTTTGAGAAGCATTTGTTTTGAAAGTACTAAAGTAAAACTAAAAATTGTTGTCAAAAATAGAGCGTGTTAGGGAACGAAAGGAGAAGAGGCCCGATGCAAATAAGTTCCAAAATAGCCGATGCCTATTTGGACACGATAAATTTGCTATCCCTAGCGAGAGTAGCTCCAACCAAAGCAATTTCCATTGCGTCCCTATGACACTATCCTTAGCAGAAGTAGCTCCAACCAAAGCAATTTGATGTCACCATGGAATGAAAATGATAATTGAAATGTCAGAGGCAGGGCATGGTGATCTAGATTGATAATGTGTTGGTAGCTCGTAACTGTTGTCATTATGATTAATTTGTCATTAGTGACAACACTTACTCAATTCTGAATGCTTACTGAGCATCCAATGGTTACCTTGTAAAATCAACAGTTCAACAATTTACACTGAGTAGACAATGGCTACCAAGCAAATACAGACAATATGAAGTCTAGCAGTGTCTACCGAGCTTCTCAGTATCTAGCCTACTTCACAGTGTCTACTGAACAAATAGTTTGTGTCATGAAGATTCAATGCAAATCGAGAGTTGAAAGATTCAATGTTTACCTAGTGAAGCAAGGTAAACTCAGTGTACAATAGTTACCAAGTGACACTACATCTACTGAGTCACCAGTGGTTACCAAGTTCAGAACTACATTGATTGATTATTATGGATCGAGCCTTCACTTTTACCGAGTGCATGATGATGCCGAGTAATGTAGTGGACACTGAGTATCGAAAGATCACTGAGTTAGTTTAGTAAACCCGAGTTATTTACCATTGGGCCGACTTTGTAATGTATTTGTTTACTTGTATTTTGGCCGACCTTGTAATTTTGTAAGTTTGAAAGGTATATATGTAAGATGTATTGTAAGATATCAAATATGTATGTATGGAATGAATCATGATGATGAGAATGAATAGCGAAGTAATGTGAAGCATATGCGAAAGATTATCCGTAGTAGTTCAAGGTACATAGCAAGGTCAATTCAAAGACGGAAAAGTTATATCCATCACATGAGGTGATCAGTGCATAAGGGATCTTATCAGCAATCAGTTGCAAGAAGACCACTGCTTCATCCTAATAGGGGAATCAGCTTTTTCAAATCCTCTAACAAGGTAGACTTAATAGTCTTTGTACAAATCTCTTAACAAAGTGCATACTTCATTGTATGTTTTCAAATCCTCTAACAAGGTGGACCTAGCAGTCCTTTGTGCTCCTAATAGGGTAGATCACTAAAAGTGGTCAATGTAAGCCGTAACTGACCAACTTTATGTTGCAGTATTGAAGTTTTGTGGGTATCATCCCCACCCTAGTTTTACTTTCTATTTGGAAGGTTTCTGGGTCACCAAGATATCATGTTCTCTTGTGTAATGATTGTTTTATGTTTTAGAACTAATGCATGTAGTAGCATAGATGGATGTATGGTAAATTAATAAAAAGTTTTAAGTTTACTAATTCACCCCTCTCTTAGTAACCTGTCATATCTTGAATATTTCCAACAATTGGTATTAGAGCTTTGTGGTTCTTAGGATAAAAGTTTAGCAGCTTGAGCAAAGATCTAAGGATAGATGGAGATATTTAGACTTGACAAGGCAATTGAAAGTGAAAAGCTAGATCTAGAAATGGCCATGGCTCAACTCAAAGAAAAAAAGGAGCATCTTTCCCAATCCTTGAAAAGAAGGAAGGAATTTTCAAGACAAATGAATGACCATCAGTATGTTGAAGGAAAGATTGAAGACCTTTTACCATCAAGCAGTTCAGATGAAGCTAATGAGGCAATCAAGGAACTCCTAGAAAAGAATGGCTCTCTGTAGGAAGAAGTAAGAAAACTTAAAAGAGAACCAGAAATCCAATTAATTAGGCTATGTGAAGCTTTCAAACAAAGAAACAAGGCAAATGAAGACTTGGAGGCAAGAAACAATCAATCCAATCAGCATGAAGACCTCATGGATCAAATCTCTGGAGTAGAAGAAGAAATCAGGATTCTCAAATCATAGAATGAGAGAATAAGAAGTGATCTAAATAGTGAAAGGGAAATTAATGAAAGAATACTGAGAGAACTAAGATGTCAAAAGAAAATTGTTGAAAAATTAAAGAGTGACTTAAATACTAAAAAAAAAATCAATGAAAGAATGATGAAGTCACAAGAAGACATGAATCAACTGATACAGCAAAATGAGTAGAATCTTCATAAGCAAAAAGATAAAGCAGGACTTAGATATAATGAAGAACAAGTTGAATCTTCCAACCAAGGTGCAAAAAGAAATCTAAAAGCCTCATGCAATCATTGTGGGAAGATTGGTCACACATCAAACAAATGCTGGAGCAATGGAAAAGGAAAATTCAATGAAAAGTGCTATAACTGCAATCGGCATGGTCACAAAGCCAATGAATGCAACGAGAAACCAAAATTTGAAGGTAATTGTCACAAATGCAAGAAGCATGGTCACAAGGAATCTCAATGCAGATCCAAAACATTCAATCCAACTGAACAACTTGTAAAGGCAATATTTGGATGGGACTACAATACCTGGTGCAGATGTCATTATTGTGGAGAATATGGACACATTGGTATAAATTGTGCAAGGCATCACCTAAGGAAGGACACTATTATAAGGTGTTACACATGCACTGAACTTGGTCATATAGCTAAAAACTACATGAATACAGGTAAAATTGAAGATGAAAAGAAAGCAAGGGTTGACAACATAAGGAAACAAATGAAGCAACAATGGATTCCTAAATCCACTAAAGATACAAGCTCAAATCATGGAAGTGAAGTCACTCAAGAAGTGGGTGACTCCATCCCCTCAAACTAAATTCCTAAAGATGTGTTGGAGCTATAATCAATAAGGAAATCCTAATCAGTTCCAAGAAATGTGAGGAATATAAATGACACAATCAGTATTGTAGATACATTGGGATCATAGATAATTTATCTTTCACTGAGTGCATCAGACTCTACCGAACAAAGTGGTTAAAGATCTTACTGAGCAAGGTCGGGAGTAAAGGAGAATTTTGTTCGCCTACCAAGTTGATACTCATGTTGAGTTAAGTTAGTGGATGACAGTCTATCATGCACTATGACAACATGGTACCTAGCGTTAATGGCAAACTTTTTATCAAAATAGGTGAAATTAAACTTCATTTTTCATCATATTCTCATAGCTAAAAGATTTCCAGGTGCATTCGAACAACTTCAAAGAGATTTTGAGTGAATTTGTAGTCAAAGAAGTTTTTTCAAAGATTTCCATTACTTATCAAGCAACAATGGCTTCCACAAGCACAATCACTAGTAAGGGAAAATGTGGATAAAAAATGTTGGTCAAGGGCGTAGAATGGAAAGCATCGAACTTCAAGTTGGTTCCTACTATGGCAGAGGCACTAGACCCTAATGGCACACAGTCACAAATACCACCAAAGGTACTTCTAATCAATGATATCCAAACTCATTTCAAATGTTTAATTCAAGAAATACGAACCCTAGAAATGGATAGCGCATTAGAAGAAACGTGTTTTAGTGGCTCACTAAAACCTAAGCATAAACATCTAGAGTCAAAAGGGTTAACCCACATATCTCATATGCCAAGAAGCTTCCAAATAAAATGGATTAGGTATATCCTTAGCCGTGTTCACAATGGTCAGCTATGGCTAGAGCAACCCATACTAGTCACTAAGAAGATGATTCACAAGATTACTGGCCTTCCCATACTCAGAAAAGCCAAATATACTAAAACCCTAGGTCAGGATGAACTTTAGAAGGAAACCCTAGTTGAGTGGGATGGTAGAGGCTTAAGGGTTAGCACAGTTACTGATGTAGAACTAAGATATGGAATTCATGTGATAGCTCACAAGATCTATAGTTCTAGTCGATTGAATAGTGTGCTATGTGAGGCTGTAGACCTAGCATTTAAGGTTGTGAAGAAGAATTTGGAGTGTGACTTGTCTGACCTAATGTTAAGACAACTGAACAAGAACATGGATAGTATCAGATCGTCCAAGAATAACCCTTATAAATTTGGATCATTGTTGACATGTTTATTCTTCTATGTACAAAAATTCTTTTCCTCCAAAGGTTTTGTTGTATGGAGAAAGGATCTCCCCATTCTATATCAAATTAATGAGTTTATAGCAAAAATGGGTGTCAATTTTGATAGTATAATGGACAACTATTTTCAAGACTTCAAGGAGAGAATGAACAACAGGTTCAGGATTCCTCCTAAACTTGTTGAAGATTACAAAGGTGACGTATGTTTCATGGTAGACTACGACAGAGTATACATTCAGGTAGTCAGGCCCTGAGTTGCATGGGTGAAACCTCTACCTTATGAGGTAAACATTGATGAAACTAGGGATATTATTGAAGCACTGGTAAATGAGCCAGTAGATCCCAAGCAACCAATTTTTGGAAACTATGATGAGGCAAAAGCCAGAATAGAATTGGAGATCAAACTTCCCCAAGCAATCAGTATAGGTAAAAGAAAGGTTGCCAAGTTGAAAACTGGTACCAAGCCCTTAATGATTATTGAGGGAAAAGGTGAGGACAAAGAAGAGGAGTAGGAACTTGAAAACAAAGAGGAAGAATCAAAGAAGGAGGTGGAGCCCGCAAAGAAGAAAGAAAAGGTTATCATCACAAAACCCCCAAAGGCCTCCATAGCTATTTTCACCAAGCATGGCAAAGGTAAGAATAAGGATGAAGTAGTATTCAGCAAGTCCCAACTTACCTTCCAAGAGAGATTAAAACAAATGGTAGAGGAAGTTGGCATCACAAATTTCAAAGAATTAAAATTTGAAACAAGGACTGATGCAGAGAAGATGCAGATTGAGGAACTGGTACTTAACAAGATGGGAAAATGGAAATACTCCCCATACCAGAATGCCCCTCGAATTTCTAAAGAGCTTTTGGTAAGACTGCAACCAAGGTAGGAGTCAGCCACCCAAACAACAAAGGACATATATGAGCAATCCTTGAAGAATCTTCTACTGAGTCTTACTGAGGAAAAAATAAAGGCAGCAATGAAAAACAATGAAGGTAAAATAATGATCAAATTTTGCACATGTCTGATTTTAATTAAGGATATTGAGCATGTTGTCAAAGATGCAACAAACATGTGGAAGAACATTTATCATTTGCATAAGCCCAGTAATGATCCAATGGTAATCAAGGATGATGATAGCACCAGTAGTGATGAAGGAGATGACAATGCTCCAAGTGCTAGTGATGATCAGGCACTAAGGTCTAATGATGAAGAAAAAGGGGAAGAAGTTGAAGAGGAAGACAAGGAGGAAGAGGATGAAGAAGATGATCCAATGAAGATTGTAGCACAAGTCATTTCTTCCCTTCCTCACTCTCCACCTAAGACAACCACATCATTAGGGTTGGAGATAGCTTCAACAGGATTGGCTACATCCACATCAGAAACATCATCTACTCTTGGTTCCCCATAGCTCCGAGTATCTTCTATGGAAGTAACAATTACTTCATCTACTGAGCTGCAACCTTCTTCATCAGCACCTGAGCAATCATTCATAGTATCATCAACTATGTCAACCTCCTTTGATCAATGTATAGTAAGTTCTACAGTTCTTTCTACAATTTTTCTACAACTCCAATTGTGAATATTCCTATTTGTACATCATTTTTGGGAAGCACACCATTTTTGGATTCAACCAGTACTTCTCTCAGCTTTCCTCCAGTTGTAACAATTCAAATTTTTTCTGCCAGCCCATCTATGTCAACTATTGTTTATGTTTCTAAATCCAAGGAAGTAAGCGTAGAATTAAAACCAAAGACTTCTCTGAAACTTCTGCTTACTAGAAAGCAAATTGATGAAGACATAGATTTGGATACAAAAATTGTTATTCCCAAGATAGACTTGGACAATGCCTCATCCAGTGAGATGAGAATGGTTAGTCAACTTCTAGAGCAGAAGGCAAGGCAAAAGCAACTCAGAGAACAAAGGGACAGAGAATATATTATAATAGAAAATGCTAAAAACATAATTACTGAAGCTATTGGTGTTGATGTTGATTCATCTCAACACATTTTGTTGCAATTAGAAGAGGCTGTAAATAAGTTTAATGAGGACACCTCTGGGCAAGAGAAACTCATTGAAAAGGCAGAGAAGAAATTTGACAATAAGGTGCTTGAGCACATTGCTCAACACATTGCCATAAAATGGATTGAATTGTCTTCAATTTTGAGCAACTTGAGCAAGCTTTCACAAATGTAACATCACTTTTTGGCAAGCTTTGTGATGTTACCGAGTTTACTAAGGAAGTCAAATAAAAATTGAATAAATTAGATGTGGAAATGAAGGATAGCACTCAAAAGTTTTAGCTTGACCATAGTTCAAGCTCATCTCATCACATGAAGGTGAAATTTTTGTCCGAAATGTAGGTAGAGTAGCTCAGAGAAGAAGCCATAATCTAGTCTACACTAATTGACATTCAAAATATATGATTCTTCAAGTCATGGATCAAATGCAAAAACACATTGTCTATTCAAAAACATTGATTCATGACAGCAATTTTTCAATAGTAGATCATATGATTGAATTTTCTATAGAAGTTCAAGTAGATCTCTCCACCTATAAAATTTTGCAAGATAATTGGGATAAAACATTGTCTCTTATTCTTAAGGTACACTCAGATTTTCTCTCACATTTTGGTGTCTTAATTTAAATTTATTGGAAATACATCCTTTGGAATTATTGTCAAAAAGGGGGAGATGAGATTGTTGGCAAAGGGAGATAAGACTGTTGGCATTGGAAGTATGAGTTGTATAGGAAAAGGAAGCTAAATGAATAAGAGAGACATTGTACAGATAAAAGCTATGCATGCCATATGTATGGGGGAGATATGTGAGACATGTAAGATATGTAAATAACAGAGTAAATCAGAATGTAAGTTTTGGTTCATAAGTGTTTTTATCACTAATGCCAAAGTGGGAGATTTTTGGCATTATGATTATTTTGTCATTAGTGACAACACTTACTCAATTTTGAATGCTTACCAAGCATCCAGTGGTTACCTTGTAAACTCATCAGATCAGCAGTTTACACTGAGCAAACAGTGGCTACTAAGCAAATACAGAAAATGTAAAGTCCAACAGTGTCTACCAAACTTCTCAGTATCTACAGTGCTTCATACTGTCTACCAAGTAGATAGTTTGTGTTATGAAGATTTACTGCAAATTGAGCGTTAAAAGATTCAGTGTTTATCGAGTGAAGCAAGGTAAACTCAATGTATAGTATCTACCAAGTGACACTACATCTACTGAGTCACCAGTGGTTACCGAGTTCAGAACTACATTGAGTGATTAGTATGGACTGAGCCTTCACTTCTACCAAGTGCATGATGATGCCGAGTAATGCAGTGGATGTCTAGTATTAGAAGATCACCGAGTTAGTTTAGTGAACCCGAGTTATTTACTATTGGGCTGACTTTGTAATGTATTTGTTTACTTGTATTTTGGCCGAACTTGTAATTTTGTAAGTTTGAAAGATATATATGTAAGATGTATTGTAAGATATCAAACATGTATGTATGGAATGAATCATGATGATGAGAAGGAATAGCGAAGTAATGTGAAGCATATGTAAAAGATTATCAGCAGTAGTTCAAGGTACATAGCAAGGTCAATTCAGAGACTAAAAAGTTATATCCATCACATGAGGTGATCAGTGCATAAGGGATCTTATCAGCAATCAGTTGCAAGCAGATCCACTGCTTCATCCTAACAGGTGAATCATTTTTTTCAAATCCTCTAACAAGGTAGACTTAACAATCTTTGTACAAATCTCCTAACAGAGTGCATACTTCATTGTATGTTTGCAAATCCTCTAACAAGGTGGACCTAGTAGTCCTTTGTGCTCCTAATAGGCCAGAGCACCAGAAGTGGTTAATGTAACCAACCAACTTTATGCTATTGTATTGAAGTTTTGTGGGTATCATCCCCACCCCATTTTTACTTTCTATTTGGAAGGTTTTTTTTCACCAAAATATTGTGTTCTCTTGTGCAATGATCATTTTATGTTTCAAAACTAATGCATGCAATAGCATAGATGGATGTATGGCAAATTAATAAAAAGTTTTAAGGTTACTGATTCACCCCTCCCCTCTCAGTAACCTGTCATATCCTGAATATTTCCAACAATAACTAGTAGGTAGCTCAAATTTTTCAATGTATTTATTGATGAAGACACTTAATATCTTCTTATTGTCTTTCAAATGATAATATAGATGAAAATTGCACTTTGCAAGGAGCATTTGTTGTGACCTTGCTATTTGCATTTTAGAATACAAGAAAAGATCATAATTAATGGACAAATTTAAGAAAAGATAGGAGATGATTTGGAATTTTGAAATAGGTTTAACTAGTGGGCATTTTTGTGCTTTTTGGCAATGTCATTGTGATTTCATCTGTAAAATGTGAAGACAATACAAAATATTTACATGGAATGTGACATTTCATAGCATTTACCCCTTGGGTGTCCCTCAACAAAAAATAATTTTCACAGATATCCTCCATGACATGTCATAATTTATAGGTAATGACATTAGAGATTTTATAAGTCATTGAATTTTGTCGAAATTTTTGCTATCTTTGGTTTTGTATTGGGCAGGGAATTATTATATCTGGGATTCATTCAATTTCCCAATTCTATCTAGGATTCATTCAATTGCCCAATTTGTATTATATAAATTTCTCAAATGTTCAAATAAAAACTACACATAAAGAAAATATCATGGTTTTCAATGAAAATAAACACATTTTTTTTAGGAGGTTTGCAATTTTTGTTTTAACATTTGAGAAACATATGTTCAAATTTATGTTTTCTTAACTATGCTTGTATTTACATAGTTACGAAAATGTGATGATATTTGGACCCGAGTCATACTTCCTATCATTTTTGAAACATTTATGTATTTTTTATTAGAACATTTTGTTTATTCTATATATCTTTGTTTCAATATTAGTGATAATAAAAATCTTTTTTTCTCTATATATCTTTGCTTTAAACACTAATAAAAAATTGTTGTTGGTCAATGTAATTTGAGATTGCTATGGATTTTATATTTGTATTTTTAATTGTCTTGTCCTTATTTATCTACAAGCAAAATGTGAATATGGAGTACTATATGTATTGACATGGATTGAGGATTGTATCTTGTTTGAAATTAATATAGACTTTCAAGCCATTTTTCTTATTCTACATTATTTATAATTTTATACACTCGCCCTAACAAGAGCTAGTCATTTAACCCTATCAAAGGAGTATCTTTATAGCCATATTGGAGGAGTCCCAAATAGATATTGCTATGCTAAAGTAGTAGGTGTGAGTTGGTCATGGAAGAACACCAATGTTGTGAGTAGTTTTCATATAATCCTCCCAACCGACTGTCTACTAATTTGTATCCTTGATAGAATGACTCTATTTTGTCTTTTACTTTCATAATAGTAATACAAGTACTTTCATTTTTCATATCTTCCTTTCCTATAGTTATGTTACATATTTTAACACATTCTCTTTTAAAATATCTTATTTTATCTTTCTATTATACATTGACACATTTAAATTTAAATTTTGTTCATGTTGACAAGACCCAGTGAAATCAACACTTTATCCTACACCTCTATATAAGACAGGGACCAGAGTTGCGGGCGTCCAAACTATTTGGACACGATAAATTTGCTGAAGTAAACTGAGTTTGGAACGGTACGCATTCAATTTGCGTTGAGTGCGTTGATTAGACTCTGTAGTGCTTTATTACCTTTGCTAACAGTCAAAGGAATCCAGAATTTTAATGTGGGCTTGCTACTTTGTGTACTGTTTGAGATCCGTAATTAAGTGATTTATATTATAAATTATTAACTCAGTGTGGCCAGCCACGCGTTCTGAACTTTCTTTCACTGCATTTAATAAAAATAAATAAAATCATCTCAGAGGGGCCTACGCACTTTGTAAGTCAAGAATGGATTACGCTTGTAATTTGTTGTTTTCACATTTTACAATACTTCTCCATTTGTGTTCAGATTCGCGTGTATTTCGCATTGCCAAATTTTCCACAGCAGTCTATCCGAGCATTTGTAAGTACCTGACTGAATCATACCAAGTCAAGTTGACCCAAGTCAGTCTGTTCGCTTTCCATCTGAATCAGGGCCATCGAGAAAAGACACGAGTCGACTTCGGTGAGCCATCTCACAACACATAATGGAAAATGGCAAAGAATATTGTATTATATTTATCTTTTATTTTTACTAAATATATAAATCTCAAATTTCTAGATTGCTATTGGACAATCCTAATTTTGATGAGGGTAAAATTATTTTTAGTAAGAAAAAATTGATTGGTTTTTCTATCAAACATTATCTTTTAACCAGAATTTTATTATATTATGTTCTAAAAGTGTAATTAATCTGACCAATCAAATTTTAAATTTTTTTCGGTCTACCCTTTGTTATAAGATTTGAAACATTTCTATATTTATTAAAGTAGAAAAATATCATTTATCTAAGACCTTATTAGTTCCTTTCAATTTTTTTTTAAATTTTTTGTTTTTTGGTAAAAATGGACAAGCCAGCGAATATATATATTATTTAAATAAACCTGATTCAAAAGCTCAACCAATAAATAATCAGTAAGAAAACTCTGAATCATTGCAAAATACAAAAGTTTGAAACATCAAAATTTACAAACAATACCCAATTCCAGGATACATAAGCACCCTATTTACAATTTGGAGAGAAAATTTCCTCCATTTATAAAACTATTTGTTCCATCAATAAAATTCAACAATTAAACTATCCTTTGTATACTGTCAAATTCATTCCTCCATTTCAACATACTTGGACACTGCAAGAGATCCCATTATTCCACTTGCATTTCGAGCTACATTTTCCCAGCTACTGCCAAGTTGAGGTTGCGATGGTGATCCCCAACCCTACCCAAGACCCGAGCTCCAAATTGAAGGATACTCTGCAGAAGTCACCACATTCCACCCATATCATGTGTGAATTTAGTAAATACAAAAATGAATTTGAAGAAAAGATTTGAGGGAAAATTCGACACACACACTTGAGGATATGCCATGCAAAACAATCACTTCAGCAAACACAACACTTACATCAAAGCCTATGACCTACACCACGCATCCGTACAAGAACTTCATGTATTTAGTAATGCCCAATGTCTAGGGAAATTGGCGGCCGCACATAAGAGAACATAAGTTCAATAATCATCATTTTCTTTTCAACTATGGTCATGTCAAGTAAACCGATATTTCTTTTAATCAAAATTTGGAGCTCCTCATATTGATCAATAAATAGCTTCGGTTGAAAAGTAGAAATCATTGTTTTAATGCTTCGATTAAAAATTTTGCTTCGATTGAAATTTTTGTTTTAATGCAATAGTACAAACATTTTAGGACAAAAATAAGAAGTAGACATATGTCTGACCACCTTAATCAAAATTAAATTATAATATGTTTTAATAAGATTCTAGATATAAGAATTAGAGTCATTCACAAATGTGATGCATATTTTTGGATATTTTTATTCTAAATAAATAATTAACTATTAATTTTCTACTATAGTATTTTTGGCATTAAAAAATGCACGTGTCTAACCACCTTAACTAATTCAAAACTCTACAAAATTTAAATTATTATTTTTTTTTTTTCCCCTTATAGTAGAAGAAGCATAGAATGTGGTGCATCTTTTGGATTTTAAAAATGTTGTACCATTTGAAAGTTATAGTTATTTTAAATTAGTATGTCAATCAATTCTTTATACGCAACTCCATTAGAAAATAAGTAATAATTACTTGCTAAACTCATAATTTTATAGAGATTATATTTATGGAAAGCTAAGAACATTCTTAATAAAACCTTTTTGTTTCATCAAATTTGGGTGAAAATAAAATTGTGAGCTACATGTTTGAAGTAAAAATCAGACAAGAATAGGCCAAAAACATGTTTTCGAGAAATTTTTAAGTTGACCATGTAGGGTTGCTATCCAAATATATAATAGGCCTTATAAAGGTATTAGTTTTTGGGCTTGGTATCAAGATGGTTGGGAAAAAAGTTGGAATAGATTTTTAAATGCTTTGAGGCATTTTAGAACTACATAATTTTTAGGTTGCTACTTTTTGGCACACCATGATCTTGCACATACCCTGCTCTCTCAATTTATCTTTAAGAGAACATGCTATTGGGTCTAAATTATGGTCCAAACAAAATACAACTACTTCTTGCTGAGAATCTTGACATTGAATATGGAAATGCCCAAGTTTTTCTTGAAATTTATGCATTGTAGCTTCATCCTAAATCTTAATCTTCTAGATCCAAGAACCCCACTGAGATTTAATGGTAATTTTGCTTCAAAGAGTTTTATACATATCTACCAATAAATAGATTCTGGCATCCAAATGCAGACGATCAAAAGGAATAAGTCACTCTTGAGGAAGATCCCTACTTTATTTGCAAGTATTTCAATTTTCTCTCAATCTCTGTATTCTAGTGGAAAGAGGGGGAATGAAGGCTAGAATGGGAAAAAATGAATACCTATTGTGAGATAATTAAAATTTTGAATCTAGATCATGGTAAAAAATCCTAAGCCTTGATAGAAACAACCATTTTGTTTATGAGCTACATCTCTATCGTCTTTCACAGAAAAAATGGCTACAAAATATTTGATTTCTAAATCTATGTAAAAGATTTCTTTTAAACCAACCCAAACTGAAAATGCCCAATCTTTTATATTGAAAAATGACAAGTTAGAATTGTTAAACTTATGAATAAGTGTTGATTGATGAAGGAGACCAATAGATTGTTGTATTAGAAGGCCAGGAGGTGTGATCAATTTGTTATTAGTTCCTGCCAAAGGCATGATACTATTGCTTTTATTTAATTCAAATTTTCAATTAAATTGATCAATCAACTCATAGTATTTAAAATATTAAAGAAAATTCAAATGTTTATAGCTTTTTCTAATTTTTCATTATTTTATAAATCACATTTTTCATTCACTCTATTGGACCATTCTATTTTTGGCAGGGAGAAAATTCAATTTTCTCCAACAACAAGAGGTCTAAGAGAGCTTTAGTCCCTACCTTTTGCAAGGGTTAAAAGGTAGATGTGACATGTTATTGTTATGTGCATGTAGTTTTCATTAGTTCATTAATAAACCAATTTGTAAGATTTTTATATATGAGTTACATGTTTCTTCCATCATATATGATTTACATTGAGACAACTTTCTAGGCTATTGTGGTTCGTAGAGTCAGTCTTCAAGGGCATAGATCATATCTTGAATTCTTCAAGTTTTAAGTATATTTACATTAACTATGTTTGATTTTAATAATGCAGTACAAATATGAGGATTTGAATAGTCCAAACATTTGTAATAATAGGTCTAGTATAGATTTGACGATATAGAAATAGATATTCTTTCATGAACAAGATTTATGATACCAATCAAATTATTTTTAATATTACAAATGTATTCATAATACTTAATTTATAAATCTACTTGCAATTATATAGAACAACATATAAATAAATTTTGTAGTAATATTTTTAAATACATGACTATACTTTTAACTACTATACAAGATAAATATTAAATTCTAATTTTTAATATTATTAACATAAATACTCTTTATTATTAGCAAAATTTATTAATCAAATTATATTCAATACCTATAATAAATCTAGTAAGTAATAATATTCTTAAAAAATAATAAATTAATTTAAGTGTATTTGTATTTAATTAATTTAATTAATGTAAGTGGTCTCCTAAATTGATTTTATTAATATAATTCTAATATAAGAACATAAAAAAGCACAAAATAAATATGATAACTATAAATTATCCATAATATAACATAATAATAGTAAATCATCAATACTTTTATTTGGGATCATTAATTGTTCAGCAATATCCAGCTTTCTTAATTATGATATTATTATGCAATATTACTCTACCTTTCCCTTAAAAATATTGATGCCTAATATACTATTTTCTAATATTGTGGATTGCGATCACTATGAAAAGACTTACATTTTGATACTGTAGAATTGCAATCTCACGTAAACAATTTTCTAGTAAGATATGACAAACAATATCATTTACTTGTGAGAAGATTGTCGTCAGACGAAATATTTTGCTAATGTTTCAAGGTGCTTTTAAACTATTCGTGGATGGCACATTAGATCATGGAAGCCTAGATGCTCCTCAAGAAGATTTGTGAATGATCGTGTGACTTATTTCCTATTCTCTGAGGTGAAAAAATATTTTTACCCCCATCAAAAATGGTAATAGCCAATAAGAATTGTGGAATTAGTGAATATAAATATAATTTGAAAATAAATCATTTCAAAACTTAGGATGTTAGATATATATGTTAGAAAAAAATTAATTGTGTGCCCTCACTAAAAATATTAGTTCCTTGCCTTATAGATAAGGCAGGGTCTAAAAATACAAATATTGTCTAACAACTCTATCATGCATTAATTACAACTTTATCTTTTCCACATTTGTGACAAGTTCATTAGATTTTCAAAAAAGTAATATTTATATCTTCCACCTCACACCACTTTGAACGAACCTAAAAATAATGTACAATCAATATTAATGATCACAATTTATTTTTCTTACCAAGTTCAAATATAGATTTAAATATTTAATATTTCTTATTTTAATTATATTTATTAGGTTTACATTGATGTTTATTATTACAAATTGTAAAATGGTGTTTCTTTAAGTTTACTCAATGCTTTACTAGTTACTATTTTACAATCTTGCTCTAATTTTTTTAATACCATTTTACAAATTGTTAAACTAATACTACCCCTCAAACATACTACATATTTTCATAGTTTGAATTAAGTAATCAACAATTTATTTTTTAAAGTAAAATATTTCAACTTATAATTGAATTGGTAGGAATGAGTAGTTCATTCATATAATATAATTTCTATTGTTATTTATATATTTTAAAAAATAATATAATTATTAATACTTTTTAAATTCCTTCAACTCTCTCTATCATTCTACCTTTACTTGTCCTTATAATAACATATCATTCTCTCTTTTAGCTCTCTCTTTCTATCCTTCATTTCTATCTATAAATCTCCATTTTCCTTCTTTTACAATTATTGACAGGAATTTTGATGCATTGTGTCTCTTGTTTGAATCACTTTTAGTATTCTCCTTTAGTTATAAATCACTAAGATGTTTGTGTTGTCAAACTTGAGTAGATTTTTTTGGAATGAAGGAGGCTTTAGATGCATCCTTCATCTTTTCCATTGAAGCAGTGGTCATGAGCTCATGAATATTTTTTAAGCCATCATTTGTGTGCCTTTGACCATGCAGAGGAATATCTATCTCCATAATAGTATCATTATTATTGTCCTGATTCTTTGCATAATTTCTAAGTATTGGTACTGGGGAACCTAGTGGAGTGCCCTCACAGATGTCAAAGATGGGTTGGTTTTGGTTCAATCAACATAGACGATGATTGATATATCTTGATATCTTGCTCCTAAAAAAATGCTTACTATCTATGGCCCTCCTCTACAAGTTTTGGGATGAAAATTTTGAACTTTGGATTTCCTTCCCATTTCCTTTTTCAAAAAATAAATCGCACTCAATAGGTTCAAGAGATTCCTGCTTGAAAAGTCCAACCTATCTAGGCTTAGAGGATTCACCTATCTCCAATGTACTTTTACCATGCCAAGGCATCAGATTAGCCATGTGGACTAAATTTGTGGGAGGTCTAGAGTGTGATTTGGGAACACTATTATTAGGGGGTTGGGTAGACTGGACATGAAACTTGGGATTTACAAAAAAGGGTTTTGCAGGATGGACCGTTGTTTTACCTCAAAAGATTGACTTGACCTTCTCAAAGTGGGTCTGATCTAGATTTCCTTTAAGCGAGAATCATTTAGAAAATAGGCATTGCTAAAAACCAAAATCATTATGCTTAAGCATTGTCACTACACAAAGGGTGTGCTAGGAAAAATACATACTAGGTCTTCTTCTAATGGAGGGAGATTCTTTTCACTGGGAAAGGGCTTGTTTGGAATGTGAGAGTTGCAGGGCTCCCTTTGGCTTCTAGCAATATGGTCATATTGATGTCATGGACTCAAGAAAAAAGCTACACCTGTTGGTGGATGAAGACTTGCTCCTATTCCTGAGACCGAGCTTACACCAAGTTAGCTTGCTCATACACCTACTCCTGCTCCTACTCCTGCTCCCCAGGGCTTAAAATTAGCAACGAAGAAATTGAATTTTCAAAAGAAAAATTCTTTAAAATATTGATAAGACTTGCACCAATAGTATTGATTGTGCAATTAATTAGTATTATTAGAACTTCTATAACATTTTGTTTTTGTTTTTGTTATCATTTATATAAAATCTAAAGTCACATGACAAAAGGATGTCATGTATAATACTAGTAAATTCAATAATCATAATTAAGAGAATACATGTCATTTTATTCTAATAAAATGACAATCAATAAATGTGTGCAATATACATTCAAACAAATATTAGAAATTAAATTTATTCTTTTCCATTAATATTTGAATATCTATAATATTTTAAAAAGTATAAGCTAACTTTTAATAGACAAGTGAAAATTGTATTTTAAAATTAAATATCAACTTTGAAACTAATTTAGAAAAAATTAAATTTGTTTGTACTTTAAAGAAAAATAATAATAATTTTTACATAGATATTATCTTAATGGCTTATAACTCTAAGTTATTCTCCAAACCTAATCTGATGAATGAAAGATGAATGAAACTTTAAATGTTTATATCATATCTTAGTTTTCATGATTTTATAAATCACATTTTTGAATTAATTCTATTATACACTACTAGTTTTATTTTAAGGATGACGTTCAATTTTAAAGTTATCGTTGAAATATATAATATTAGAATTTTATTTTAAAAATTAAAAATAAATTAATCTATTCATAATGAAATATTTTGATTTATGCAATAAAATTAATTTAAAAAGTATGATAATTTTTTTATAGCATTTATTTTGACAATAGTTTTCTATTTTCAATTGTTTTTGAAGTATTAGATAGCAACCAAAAGAAAGGTGGATTGACCCCGTAGTACAAAAAGGTTGAAGAACAACTAGAAGTCACCTCCCACTTATCTAACTGATACTAGTCTTATACTTCAGAAACCAACTAAGGACAAGTTCAAAAAAAATGAAACCCTTATCAAAAAACCTATCCCTAACAAGCATATAATATGAAAACTTGTACCAGTAGCAAGGAAAATTATTGCTACTACTAGTCCAGTTCACAATCATATACATAATAAAAGTCCCATAGGGCATTATGCCCAATGGGGTCCAAATGATTAAAAACCAAAAAAATAAAGAACTAGCAGCTAATTTCCTACTTTCTCTCCCTGTTCCTCCTCCTTTACTTCAGGTTCTTCTTTATTCAAATCCACCTTCTCCTCTTTGATGGGTTTATCAAGTAGCATCTTCATCCAATCCTCCACTACGAAACCATAGATAGAGCAGGTAGTTTTGCTCTCTTTGGCCAAATCTTTTTCTCCCTTGTTTACTTGTAGAAAATAGAGAGTGTCAGTAGAAAAGTGCATGACCTTCATGTTGAGTTTCGCTAAGGTGTTGAGTTTTTGTAAAATGTCAATATGGTTATCCACAAGCTCCTTCATTGAATTCTCCAACCTCTCTAGACGAGCCTTTCTTTGGCTTTGTCCATGACTATGCATCCCTTTCTTCTCCCACCTTTGAGAGCTTCTTTCATGGGGAAGGTGATATCCTCCAACACTCCCCCCTGCCACTTCTATTCGAGGATGAGACAAATTCAAGAGTATCTGAGATATGTGACGGGCTAGGCAGGATAGGTACTCCCTTCTTCCCAGTATCCAAGTGTTGCCTCTTCCTTTTGGTGGTACTTTCTCACTCTTAGTGGACTCAAAACTAAACTCTTATTTATAGATTTTTTGAATTTTTTGATTTGGAGTTGTTTACTAGCTCTCCTAGTAGTTTCCTTACTCCTCCTCATGTCTATGTCATACTTTATGAGACTTATGTTTACCTCAGAACTATGTTTTTTTTTGGCTATTTTATAGCCTAAGCCAGGGCTAGGGTCCATGGAGAATTAGGGATTAATGATAGCTAGCAGGTTGACAAGAAACGACAGGTTTATGCAAGGTGGTTTTTGTAAAGTTCGTTCATGAATCCCTGGTGGATGATATAGAATGATTTTCCTTCCTCTCTCTTTTTCCTAGCCTTAAAAACATAGTCTTCCATGGAATTTAGAATAAGGTGCGGAAAGGAAATCAAATCATGTTTCCTAAAATTTTTGAGAATGGGGAAGTGGTAGTAATACAATACCTGGAATTGTTCTTCAAGAGTAGTATAACTCATAATGACATAGAAAATCACATACTAGGGCTTCCAAAAATCCTCTCTAGAGAACCCACCGTGCATATAGACCGACTTGTCTTTGGGTCAAAAAAACTTCCTCAGACTCATTTCATCAGACACCCTAACTTGCTTGTGCCAATTCTTGCCCTCCAAGGATAACTATCCAACCCTCGTGACAAGCTTCTTTGTTATTTCAAATGTCATCCCATTAATTTTTACCTTCCTGTTAGTCCAAGTGTTGATGAATTGCATGGAGATGTGATCATCTTTCTTTTCGATGCCTTCCATGAATGGAAGCAATCTTCCTTCCCATAAGTATGTTAGAAATGCTTTAGAATAATTGAGAGGCCGGGGGTTAATTAGTTATTCAAGTTCCAAATGTCCTAATAGAACTTTTGCATCAAGTAAAGTGAGCTAATTAAACTGTTCATTCATCCAAGCTTAAACTTTCCTACTTAGTAAGTTATTGAAAATCAACATGTAAGAATAACACATGAAGAATCAACACATAACATAGTGATTTATGTGGAAACCCAATTTTGGGAATAACCACTAGTAACATGCTACTCAATTCTCACTCTTTTAAAGTGATGCCATGTGAAAGGCCTACCTTGTTAAAGGCTACAACACATTGTTAAATGTGACTTGATTAAAGGATTTAATCACCCTGTTAGAAGTGGGTCTGGTTAGAGGACTTTAGAACATTCACTTGGAATTCCACCCTATTTAAGGATTTACAAATGGTTGTTAAATGAACCTAAGTCCATAGGATTTTTACCCTAATTGATACAATTGTTAGAGAGTAACAATAAGGGCTTTTGACCTGGTACAACTCACAACTTAACTTGCAAATTTTAGATCTCAGTTCAGCTCTCACAATTTTCCTAGCTTTTAGCCTCTATGGCTTTGACAGCTTGTCCTCCTTTCAAGCTTTGTCTCCTTGAGTCTTCATGCTCAATGTACCAATGCAACCTCCTATATGACCACTTATCAAATCAGAGTCTCTATGCTCTTTTCTTCCTTTCCTTGATGTCTTTTTCTTGACACCCTTCAACCACTTCAACCCAACAACTCTTGCTTCTTGGCCTATCACTCCTTAAATAGAAGTCTAAAAATGCTTTTCCCACTCGATTCTTCCCTCCTTTAATTTCAGTTCAAATGGATTAGGTAAGATTCAATGAGTCTAACCCATATCTTGTTTCTTCTAGAAACATCATGAAGAATGCTTCTGAATTCACCCCAAAATGGTTTACCTAAAATTCTATGCCTCTAGCTCATCATCCTTATCCTCCATCTAGTTCACAAAATTCAAGATAAAAAAATTTTTCAGCTCAAATCTAGTGAGTCTTTGACTTTTCAAATGATGTAGTAGCTCGACACTATTGAAATTTTGGTGCTCGGCACATACTGTGTTACTCATCACTAACTATATTTTACTGATGCTCAACACCTACTACAAATTCACTTGGCATCAACTAAGTTTTCTGATGCTCGACACCTGTTACTTTACTTGGAACTTGAACTTGCTTAGCTCCTTCTATATCACTTGGCACACACTATATTTTTCATTTGCTTAGTACTAACTGAAAATTTTCTTGGTATGAACTAGCTTGCTCAACACTCACCAATGAACTTAGTCAAGCTTTGCAAACATCCTTGTTACAACTTATCCTTCTAGTGTTTCTAAGTTTGGCCAACCTCTGTATCTTCAAGTGTATTGTGAATACATCATTTTACCAATGTCTTAACTAATCCTTGTACTTCATTACAAAACCATAACTCAACCTTTCCCTTAGCTACTTTCGTTACATCTTGTTGATTAAATCCTCTTCATCAATCAACTAAGTGATAGTACTTGGATCTTATAAGTAATTATCATTCCAAAAAATAAGAGGTTTGACATTAGTGACAAAACAATGATTGAAAACATTCTTTATCAACAATCTCCCTCTTTGCAAACAGTCTTCCTTCTTCAATAATGATCTTTTCAATTAGATTTCCAACAAGGTAAACCCATGCGGCCTCATTATTTTTGATGTAATCCTCAATCTTCACTTGTTCAATGCTGTCAATAGCACCCATTTCTTCACCAATATCAACCACCAACTTCTCAGAGTCTTCTGACATCCCCTTGTTGCAGACCAAATTGTGGTAGCCATGGCAGATTAAGTAATTCACATTTAAGCTAAAGTTTTGAAGGCAATCAAAACACATCATAAGATCACAAGGTTTCATAGTTTCTAAAGTCCCTCTCTTACTGACATGTTTAAATGGTACCTTTCCTTTCAAAATTAAGCATTGCCAGCTATAGTTGGAGTGAGGTTTTCTGAAAGTGTCCTTACAATTCCTCCCTGACAGCTTTTTAACTTTGATCAAATCCACGCCACTTGTCCTTTTCCAAAAATAATTAATGCTCTCAGTGAGGGGATCCAAAAACCAAATCTTCACCCAATTTTGCCAAAAATTAACTTTATGAAAATAAATCAAATGGCTTTCCCACCCACATAGATTAACATTACCATGCCACCTATAGTAATGATTCATAAGGCATTGTGAGAAGTATGTGAGTCGAGTGAACTGACAATAGTGGGTTACACTTTTTTACCTAAACTCACACTAAACTATGATTTTTTGTGAAAACTTTCACTTTCAAATGCAAATTGTTGTTTAATGGTTAGGAATTTGAGGATGAAGTAAATTATGGTTTTTTAGGATTATATATATAAGAGTTGATTTTATTGAATTATTTTTTCTCCCACGAAAATTTATATGTTATCAAAAACCTTATTTTGAAAGAGTGACACTGCTTTTGACACACATAACCTCTTTTCTAAAATAGATATCAATTTGATTTTTCGAATTTAGTTTTATAACATCCATACCAAAATCGTGGAGGCGGTATGATGTCTTCATCCTTAGTATTTCATATTTTATCAAGTTTAAATTTGACATAAGGCTAATATGGACATACGTGGCTTTTGACACACGTAACTTATTATATATTTACCTAATTTCAAATTTTCTTTTTTTTGATTGAAAGAGTACTCAAATATAGAGATTATCACTATTTTCAAAAAAAATATTCTCTTAGTTACTATTTTTCCATGAGCATCCAATATGGAGGTTTATTTTTTATAATGAACCTCTGTTCAATTCACATAAAAAAAATGTATACCTAAAAAATAAAAAAAATGTATCAAATTCATAATCATTAGGAAGCTCATTCAAAGGACTTCTATCATGCAAAAATACATGTCTTCAGTGCTCCATTTGAACCTGGTAATTAAGCATGGAAGTCATGAAAAAGTTGGAAATCTTCTAACATTTGGAGAAGACTTGTAATTAGCTTGTTTTGATAGAAACTTAGTTTATATCAAAACTTTAAACATTAGTTTCAATAGAAACAAAATCATAAAGTTTCTATCAAAACTAAAAACTTGTAAAAATATGAGTTGTGCATGTGGTTAATTAACCTTAGGTAGTTTTCTATCAATACTCTTGTTGGCCTTTAGGGTTTTTTTTTTTTTTTTGTTTAAATATATTTTTTCCAATTTTAACATTCGAATCGAATTAGATAATTCACACTTTAATTGGGAGGGAAGAAATATTTAGCAACTTGTCTATTTTTAAATTTTGGAAGAAGAATTTGCAACATTGGCAATTAAGATAATAGAGCAAGTAAATATGCATGAAGAAGAACTCACAAATAAGAAGATGAAATTTGTCAAAAAGCCTTAGCAGGATACTATAGGAGGCAAGGTACACATGTGCAATCTTTTTTCCAATGCATATTTAACTGATAGTGTACAATTGTATTCTAGAGTTTTTGTACCTATAGTTAGGATTATGGTTTATGAAATTAGGAATATGGTAAATATTAACTTAGGGTTGCTATTAACTTAATATTAAGTTTTATTAAATTCTGAGTATTTAGGATTAGGTTTTATTAAATTATGAATATTTAGGATTATGGTTTATTATATTATGGTTTTTAAATTATGAATATTTAGAATTAGGTTTCATTTTAATTATGGTCTTTTAAATTATGAATTTATTTAGGACGTATTTAACCAAGACAACCTATTGAGGTTGGAGAAGGTTGATGCCATGTTCAAACAGGTATGTATGCGTGCATCTCTTGCAAGTACAATCTCTCTCTAGATTTCTATGTCTAGGCAAACTTTATATCTTCGATTTTAAATTTTAGAGACATTTCCCCTTACAAATTTTCTTGATTTTATTTGTTATATCATACACATGTAGTAGTAGATGATGAAAATATTGGACATGACTAAATTGAAGATGAAACAATGGATATTGAAGAAGGATACTCTAAGGATTAGATAAAACTGTATTTAATAGTTCACTTGTTATGTATATACACATATATCTCCTAAAAATAAGTTGTATCTAAAGTGTTTTATTTTAATTTTTCTTGCAACCCAAGATCAAACAACAAATGAGAATGTTAATCTATATAAAAAATTGATGATAAAAATTAATTATAGAAACATAGATCATTTAATTGAAATGTATGTGGAAAAATTGAGAGAATATGCTAGTCAACCTACACATACTACGGAGAGGAAATTGAATAAAAAATCTAAAGAAATAATTGCACAATTTGAGAATCTTAATACAGTGGAGAAAACTCAACTATTATCAATTACACTTCTTAAAGATGAATTAAAAGATTTATTGAAACTATTGGGTATAGATACATGTATGAAAAAGAGGAAGACTTATAAACTAGAAAAAAGATATTGTTGAAATTGTTAATGAAGGGTTGCATTCTATTGGGAACTTCTATTATATCTTATGTGACAAACCAAATGACCATAGAATAGGTGAAATAGATTGCATAAGAGGAACTTGTGAAACATGTGGTAATGTGACTAAATTTTCTTTGAGAGATGAAGATATTGATATGATGAGGATGGTAAAATGTAAGAGATATAAGTACATAAAGTCCAAAACAAAACTTGGAAAAGCATGAACAAGGTTGGAATATGTAGAAGATGACATATTTATTGGAGAATTTACATTAAATTTTCATAAATTGATTCATCCATATATGCGACATGATTTTTTTCTAAGTGGCAAGTAGAATAATTTCAAACACTAAGAGGAACTTTCCTACTTGGGACAATTTTATCTATTGTTGACTTTGTAGAGAATTACTTTTTCATTTCTCAAAAACAACTTCAAGCAAAATACTACTTTACAGAGTAGGTTTCTATTATGGTTCAAGTGTCTTATCAAGATGCACAAATTGATTTGGATGGTGTGGAAAGTACAAATCAAGCACATGTCATTAAAAAAGAGTATCACTTTTATATTATGATGACAAAGAAAATGACATGTTTTGTGGAAGATAATTTAAAGACATTTTTTGAATATTTGAAAAACAAAGGCATAAAAATTGAAAAATATTTTGGATGGTCAGATGGATGTGAAACACAATTTAAATCAGCTAGACCATTTGATGCATTATGTAGATATCATTGATATCTTAATATACCACACATTTGGATTTTTTTCGAGAGTGGACATGGAAAGAGTGAGCATGATGGCGCAAGAGCTTGTACCAAATGTGCTTTAAGAAAGTATTAAATGGACTATAAAGGATATCACATTAATAATTCTCATGATGTGGTTGAGTGGTGTAAAACACATTTTACAGTGCTAGAAAATACAATTAACACATCACAACAAGCAGATTGATTCATACCATTCAGAGTGTTTTGGGAGGTATCGGGTATAAATTAATTTAAATATTATAATTGAATCAAATTTATTTTTAATATGTTTGGTAATAATTAAATCACATGTACACATATGTTTAAAACTCATTCTTTTATATGTATGTATGGACCTTACATTCAGGTATCAATAAAAGATCAATGCATACATGCAAGAGGGTAGGGAAGACACAATCTTTGCATTTAGTTACGAGTACAAATAATAATGTGTGGTCATTGTACACAAGAGAATACTCATGTTTTATCCCAATTGCATTGATGAAAACTATGATGGTTTAATTAATTAAGAATTTCAGGATTGATCAGAGTTGGTATGTATGCATATGTATAAGTGTATTTGTTTCACAATTTTGGTTAATTTATTTAATATGTATACTCATGTACATGACACATGGAGTTTATATACTTATACTTTGTGTAGGCAATGTTTTTGTACTCATGGCAGAATCTGAAAACATAGAAGGTGTTAGCTATTATTTATTGCGTTGCACCACACAAAGAGAGAAGCTAACAAAGACTGAAATAAGTTATGTAATTATGTTTCCCATAGGTTCATATATAGTTGAATCCTATATGTACATCTATGTTTTTTATGAATTCAAATTTATTGACTTATTTGATTGATGTATTTATGGATATGTGTACATATATTTTGTAATTAATTAATCTATGTGATATTTTTTAAATGTGTATGTAGGTTTTGCTGTTGTATAGGGAACATATTTGAAGCAAAGAAGATTACTTAAGAATGGGATTCATTTAACTGATTATTGACCTAACAATAAGGTATATCAGTATAGTAACCATGTTATTGCCACTAGTCTAACTCTTTATCCAGTCAAAGGACTTGGAATAGATAAGTGGAAGCTCGATATTGATGATCACGAGAAAATATTAAATGTTATCCAACAACAAGCTAACCCACTTGATACAAGATAGAAACAGATTGTAATTTGAAACAACTTGAACTTTTTGAATTTTGGTTGAACTATTTGAAATTTGAAATTTGGTTCAAAAATTTGAAATTTGGTTGAACTTGATCATTTTCAATTTTAAATTTGGTTGAACTAAATATATATCACTTTTAAGCTTTCATTTAACTAGTCAAGTTTAAATTGTGATTTGTAAGTAATTATAGAAATTAGGAACTTATATGTAACTAATTAGGACATGTTTCTTGAGGGGGAAGAAATTCGAATGCTTGTCTTAAGGGGATGAAATTAGGACTTGTAATTAATTATATATTACTTTTACTCTTTTATTTAATTTTTCAAGTTCAAATTGTGATTCGTATCTAACTAGCTTATATATGTATGTATGTATGTACACACAGATACATATGTGTGTGTGTGTGTGTTTGTAAATACACACACACACACACACACACACACACACACATGTATCTGTGTGTACATACATACATACATACATACATACATACATACATACATATATATATATATATTATGCTGACATTAATCATTCTTGAGGTACCTATTTTTATTTAATCCCAATGTTATTTTAATAGAAGATGAGATTTATGAAAATAGGTGCATCAAGAATGATTACTCTTGGTGTAATATGTGTATATATGTACATATACATATATATTTACATATATATACATTTATACATAGATACATATACATATATATATACACACACACATATAGACATATATATATATATATACACACACACATGTAGACATATATATATATACACACATATAGACACACACACACACACACACACACACACACACACACACACATATACACACACACACATATATATATAGGCACACACACACACACACACACACAAACACATATATACATCTATATATAGGCATATATAAGCTAGTGGAAGTCACGTTGTAATAAGAAAAACATTTACTTTTTATTTATATTTTGATAAGGTTATTATAAAATTGTTAATTAATTTTTTTAGAGTTGTATAAAGTTGCTATAAAATTATGCTTCAAAACTCTTTTTTTAATTTAATATGTTGAGGTTAATTTAGATTAAAAAAATTAATTTTATTTTTGTGATATTGTAATGTAAAATGTTATAGTCAAACGTAGATATATGGTTAGGGACAAAGTTACCATTACGGTTAATGTTAACCTTAGGGATAGAATTAGGATTAGAGTAAGCATTAGGGTCAGGTTTGGAGTTAGGGTTAGACTTATGGTTATGGTTATTGTTAGAGTTATGGTTAAGGTTGAGATTAGAGTTATGTTTATGGTCAAGGTTAGGGTTAGAGTTATGGTCATGGTTAAGGTTTTGATTAAAGTTATGTTTATGGTCAAGGTTAGGGTTAGAGTTATGGTCATGGTTAAGGTTAGGGTTAGAGTTATGGTTATGTTTATGTTTATGGTTAGGGTTATAGTAAGGCTAGGGTTATAATTAAGGTTAGGGTTAAGGTTAGGGTTTGAGTTATAATTAAGGTTAGAATCAGGGTTAGGATTTGAGTCAAGATCAATGTTATGGTTAGGGCTAGGGTTAGAGTCCAATTATGGTAGAGTTAGATTTATGGTTAGAGTTAGGGGTAGAGTTATGTTTATGTTTAAGGTTAGGGTTAGAGTTATTCTCATGGTTAAGGTTAGGGTTAGAGTTATGTTATAGTTGGGGTTAGGGTTAGGGTTATTGTAGCGTTAGGGTTAGGGTTAGTGTTAGTGTTAGTGTTTGAGTTAGGTTTTAGTTTAGAGTTAGGATTAAGGTTAGGGTTTGAGTCAAGATTAAAGTTAGGGTTAGGGTTAGGATTAGAGCTATGGTTAGGGTTAGGGTTACAGTTATAGTAGGGTTAGGGTTAGGTTTAGGGTTAGGGTTTGAGAGAGGGTTAAGGTTAGAGTTATGATTAGGGTTAGGGTTTGAGTTAGGACTAAAGTTAGGGTTAGGGTTATGGTTAGAATCCAATAATGGTAGAGTTAGATTTGGCGTTAGAGGTAGGGTAGATTTATGTTAATCATTAAGGTTAGTGTTAAGGTTAGAGTTAGGATTAGAGTTAGAGTTAAGACTAGGGTTAAGGTTAGATTTAGGGCTAGGGTTAGGGTTAGAGTTAGAGATAGGGTTAGCATTAGAATTAAAATTAGGGCAAGGAATAGGGTATACATTAGAGTTAGGGTTAGATTTAGAGTTATTGTTAGGGTTAGGGTTACAATTAGAGCTAGAGTTAGGGTTACAGTTAGAGTTACAATTAGGGTTAGATTTATGATTAGGGTCAAGGTTAGGTTTAGAATTATAGTTCGAGTTAGAATTAGGGTTAGGGTTAGAATTAGGGTTACAAATATAGTTAGGATTAGAGTTAGAGTTAGGGTTAGGGTAAGTGTGTGAAATAGAGTGAGGGTTAGAGTCAGGGTTACAAATACAATTAGAGTTAGGGTTAGAGTTAGAGTTAGAGTTAGAGTTAGAGTTAAAGTAAGAGTTAGAGTTAGGGTTAGAATTAAGGTTAGGGTTAGATTAAGGGTTAGAGTTGGGGTTATAGTTAGTGTTAAGGTTAGGATTAGGGTTACAATTATAGTTAGAGTTAAAATTAGAGCTAGTGTTAGTGTTAGTGTTAGTGTTAGTGTTAGTGTTAGTGTTAGTATAAGAATTAGAGTTTAGAGTTAGGGTTAAAATCAGGGATAGGATTAGGGTTAGGATTAGGGTCAAGGTTATAAATAGAGTTAAAGTTAGGGTTCATGTTAGAGTTAGAGTTAAAGTTAGAAATAGACTTGGGGTTAGGGTTAGGGTTAGAGTTACCTGTTCAGATTTAGGGTTAGGGTTAGAGTTAGGGTTGGGATAAGAATTAAAATTAGGGTTAGGATTTAAGTTAGAGTTATATATAGTATTAGGGTTAGGATTAGGAGTAGGTTTAGAGTTAGAGTTAGGGTTAGGGTTAATATTAGGGTTGGGGTTACAATTAAAGTTAGAGTTAGAGTTATAGTTAGGGTTACAATTAGGGATAAGGTTAGAATTAGAGATAAAGTTAGAGTTAGAGTTCTAAGTTAGAGTTATGGTTAGAGTTAGAGTCAAATTTAGGGTTAGAATTAGGGTTAGGATTAGAATTAGCATTAGAGTTAGAGTTAGGGTTAGAGTTAGCGTTAAGGTTAGGGTTAGGGTTAGGGTTAGGGTTAGGGTTAGGGTGAGAATTAGAGTTAGAGTTATAGTTAGGCTTAGATTAAGGATTAGAGTTATAGTTGGGGTTAGACTTAGGTTAGGTTTAGGACTAGAATTGGTGATAGGGCTAGAATTAGGACTAGAGTTAAGGTTATATAGGTAACTCTAACTATAACTCTACCTAAATAGACTTAGGGTTAAGGGTAGAATTAGAGTTATAGTTAGAGTTACAATTAGGATTAGGCTTAGGGTGAGAATTAGGGTTATGAATATAATGAGGCTTATAGATTAAGTTAGAGTTAGGGTAGGATAAGGGTAAGAATTAGGCTTAGGGCTAAAATTAGGGTTACAAATATAGTTAGGGTTAGAATTAGGGTTAGGGTTAGATTTAGAGTTAGGGTTTGAGCTAGAGTTAGAGTTAGAGTTAGAATTAGAGTTAGAACAAGGGTTAGAGCTAGAGTTAGGTTTAGAATTAGGGTTAGGGTAAGGGTTAACACAATGGTTACAGTTAGAGCTAGGGTTAGCATTAGGATTAGGGTTACAATTATTGTTAGTGTTAGTGTTAGTGTTAGTTTTACTATTAGATTAAGAGTTATAGTTATAGTTAGGGTTAGAATTAGAGGTAGGGTTAGGGTTACAGATAGAGTTGGAGTTAGAGCTAGGGTTAGAGTTGGAATATGGGTTAAAATTAGGGTTAGGTTTAGGGTTAGAATAAGTGATAGAGTTAGAATTAGGTTTAGGATTAGGGCTAGAATTAGGGTTAGGGTTAGAATTAGGTATTGAGTTAAGGTTATAATAGGTTGAGTTTAGGGTTAGAGGTAGAATTAGAGTTAGAGTTAGAGTCAGAGTTAGTGTTAGGGTTAGGGCTAGAGTTAAAATTAGATTTAGGATTAGTGTTACAATTAGAGTTAGAGTTAGAGTTAAGGTTAGAATTAGAGTTAGAATTAGAGTTAAAGTTAGAGTTAGAGTTAGAGTTAGAGTCAGAATTATAGTTAGAGTTAGGGATTGTGTTATTATTATGGTTAAGGTTATTTTTGGGTTACTAATCATATTATAGCTGATATGAATACTATTATTACACTTTCTCTTAGTGTTATAGTAATTGTTAGGATAAATTATTATGTGGGTTAGTTCTATTATGGTTCCCATTATTAGTGCTATTATGATACAAGTTATTAACCTTTTTAATAATGCTCTCTCTCTCTCTCTCTCTCTCTCTCTCTCTCTCTCTCTCTCTCTCTCTCTCTCTCTCTCTCTCTCTCTCTCTCTCTTAACTATGCCCCCTAATACCTCTCTCTAATTTCTAGATACACCCCCTTATCTCTCTCACCCTACTCTCTAGATACACCTCCTAATCTCTCTCTCTCCCACTATTCTCTCTACATACATCCCTAATCTCCCCCCCCCCCCCCCCCTCTCTCGATACACCCTCTAATCTATCTCTCTCTAGATAAACCCTCTAATCTATCTCTCTAGATACACCATCATATGACTATCTCTTTCCTTATCTTTAATATCTCTCTCTGCACTAAAAACATGTCTCTATAAGAAACATAATATAACCTCTCTCTCTCTCTCTCTCTCTCTCTCTCTCTCTCTCTCTCTCTCTCTCTCTCTCTCTCTCTCTCTCTCTCTCTCTTTGTGTGTGTGTATATATATATATATATGTATGTATGTATATACATACATACATATATATATAATATATATGTATGTATATACATACATACATACATATATATGTATACACATACATACATATCTATATGTATATATATACATACACACACACACACACACACACACACACAAACACATATGTATATATATGTGTAGACATTTAAAATCATCCTCAAACACTATATTAATTAATTTTAATATTTTTCATGACATTGTAATTAATTATTAATTAATTAATTATATTGTTCACATTCTTCTACTTATTTAATTAAGCTAATTAATTAAATGAGTTCATTCTCCTAAGTATTTAAATTTTGTTTAAATACTTCTAGCCTTAATGTGTTAAATTAATTTAACACATGATCCTCCATCTTTCCCCCCTTTTTAAATAAATTTTATTTATTTAAATCTTCACATCCCATTAATTCCTCTAAACTCATGATTAGATTAAATTTCATTTAATTTAATCTTAAACCTAACCTAGAGCCTAGTCTACACCCATCATTTTCATCCTCTTAAGCCTAATCCTACTTAATCATTCCTAATTATCTCCCTAATCCCCCTAATTAGCCTAAGACTATGCTCACACATGTGTGAGATGGCATGCCTACACACTCTTGTCTCCCACTCTTCTTCTCAAGTTTGCTCACACATGCGTGAGCAAACTTTGAATTCTTGACCATTTTCATGGCTTGCATGTCACCTTATATGGCACTTACTTGGATGCCACCTCACCAAGCCCTCCCTCAAGCCTATAAAGAGATGCCTTGTTTCAAGCATTTGCATCTCATTTTTATTGCATTGTTACCATGTTGGTTTGAGATTTGAGTTTGCATTCATAGTTTGAGCTTTTATGGTAGTTTGAGCTTGCATTGGTAAAGTCTCAATGTGATTTTGTAGGTTCATACTAACAATTTTGTAGCTAATTTAGTTTACATCATGCATTATTAATCTAATTTCTACATGCATTTGTAGCTTCATTTTTAGCTTGCATTTTTATCATAATTTTCATATCTAGTTAGGTCTTTCATTACATATCATGTTCATCTTTGAATGCCTTCAAGAATAGCTCTCTCCATAGCCATTTCTTGAGATGTTATTTATCTCATTTAGTCTAGATTCATACCTTACTTGCATACACACTCGCACTCACTCACTCAAGGGATTCATTTATTATTGTGTTTGGGAGAGCACATCAAACACCCCCCCATCTTAGCACACCAAAAAGGCCTCTCATGGGTGCTTTTATTGAGCTGTAGAGGTGGCTGGAACGTTGGATTTTTTGGTGGCTTAGGGTTGCAAAACCCAAGCAAGAATTAGTTGATATTTTGTTCTTTTCATTTTGATAAGTCTTTGATGCAATTTCAAGATTTTAAACTAGTGTTTGTTTGTTAACCCATGCTTCTTGCAGGTCTCATTTTCTAGCACACATTTTAGCACACTCGGTGGGACCGACGTCCCTAGTTTTATTTTGAAATTTTGCAAACAACCTTGGTTTAGTCGTAAAACATCACATTGTCATCTCCATAGGCCGCAGCATCGTCTTCGTTTGTCGTCTGCGCATACCATCGTCTCTGCAGACTAACGTCTATGCACATCAGCATCTCCGCAGATTGACATCTGCACTTTTTAGCATCTCTGCAGTAGTCCCAAACAATACTCTTATTTTAGTTCTATCACTTGCGTTCCAAGTTCTGTCGTCTGTGTTTTTAGTTCTGTCCTCTACGTTTTTAGTTCTATCATCTGCATTTCTAGTTCTGTCGTCTACGTTTCTAGTTCTATCATCTACATTTTTAGTTTTGTCATCTACATTTCTAGTTTTGTCATATGTGTTTCTAGTTCTGTTATCTTCATTTATAGTTCTGTTGTCTGTGCTCTAGTTTTGTCGTCTCCGAGGTTAGTTCTGTCATCTCCGTGGTTTGTCCTATCATTTGCAACGCTAGTTTGTCATCTTCGAATTTTGGTGTCTTCGAGTTTTGGCATCTCCGCTTTTCAAATTGTCATCTTCGTAGTTTGGCATCTACATGTTTTGTTGTCTGCGTATTTTGGCATCTGCATGTTTTGTTGTCTGCATGTTTTGGTGTCTGTGCCTGTATTTTGGCACCTCCACATTTTACTAGAATTGTTCAATTTTTAACAATAATTTCCACTAACTAATTGACTTGCAAGTTTTAACTAACGGTTTTCATGTAGAGAAGTAGCCTTAAAAACATTAAAAACAAAACCAATAGTGATTTTAATCACTAAATGAGATTTGTAGTGATTTTTATCACTTAAAAACTTAAGGGCTAATTCACTTGTATGGATTAAACACTTTCATTTGAATGGACATGAATGTTTAGATTAGCCAACATTTGGACTTTGGTGCTTAAAAAGGACATGAATGTTTAGAATAGAAGACACCTTTGGATTTGGTGCTTAAAAAGAATTCACACCATCTTGAATGCTTTAAAGGATAATGGACATGTATGCCTAGGCTAGACAATATTTGGAATTGGTGCTTAAAATGGTCATGTATGCCTAGGCTAGATCACATTTAGGTTTGGTGCTAAAAATGAAGTCATACACTTTTGAATGCCCTAAGGTAAATTGACTTTATTTCTTGCATTTTTCTTTTCAGCATTTAACTTTCATGCCTTCACTTTACTTTCTTGTTGACGAACTTGCATTTTCATTTACATTGGTGCTATTTCAAGTTGGAAAGAACCTTCCATGTTTAAATCACAAGTGTCTTCAAGTTGATAGAAAACTTAAAGCTTCATTGGGAAAGAACAAGTGTCTTTTAAACCCCAAGACCACTTACGTATTCTCTCCTTGGGTGCACAAGAAATAAGTGGTTTTGTTTTTATTTTTAGGAGGCCTGCTTGGGGATTTCATCACCCCTTAGGATGACCTCAACTCCAGTGTTCTAGCGAAGTATAAAAATTGGGAGGTGAATCGAAAGACACCTCTCTTGGAAGTGGAATATTGTCACTCTTGGCTAAGCCCCAAAGAACTTTATACCTTTGGGAAGTGAAGGAGGAGATTTGGGTTACTGTCTCCCCCCGACTGTGTGGTAGTATTTCCTTTCGTCTATAGATTTGGGCCTCATGTACCTTGTGTATATTGAGAACTCCCTCTAGATAAGCCTTGTTCATCCTAGAGATAACCTTATTAGGGTTGTTCGCGTGTTCAACGTGCTTGTTCAAACATTCAAAAATTAAAGCCAAAACATCAAACAAGTTCTAAAACGAGTGAAATTGTGAGGTAACCTTTTCATTAAGTGAGATAGGTTAAGTGAGGTCTTCTTGACTCATGGTTACTTTTGGTAGTTTGCATTTTGAAATTGGTTGAGTCTAGTCACTCTAAATTTGGGTTTTATTTTATTCTTGCCATGACCAATAAAGTCAACCAAGTCAAACATAAGAAAGTAAAATTATCCAAACCACCTATCTACAAGGAAAGGAAGAACCTAGCATATGGTGATAAACAATTCCGATACGCTATCAAAGACATTAGAAAAGAAGAAGCTACACAAGACCGTTATGATAGAATTGAATACAATGGAAACATTTGAAACTGGTCTGTTTTCCCAGCAGTGAACCCAAGGTTTTTATTTCTAGTAAACAAGGATTGAGATAGCTACATTAGTGACCCCAACCATATCTACCTCCATCTTCCCAAACTCCTAGTCTTCCACCTTCAAATTTTCTTCTAGAGAGCTTAAACCTTAAAACATCTTTTGACAATACAACACTAGACCTTCCATCTATAAGAAAACATTTATCCTAATCACACTTACTTATTTGGGATCACAAGTCTATCTCCAAATAGTAAGCAATCAATTTGGTGTCCTATCTTGCCTACAAGATCACTTGGCTATCTTTGGTAGGAGAAAGATACTACTATCCTCTAACCAATCTTTGTTTGCTAAACCAAGGTCTTTTGTTCAAACTTGGGTAGTTGACCCGTTAATCACATAAGGTTAATAGCTCTTATCCTCATTTTCCTTTTTCTTCCATAATCTTCCACTCATTGGCTTGATCACTCTTGTATGGTACACACATGATCAGGAAGGTTCACATTTAATCCCATGTCATGTTTGTGGGAATCATTGAGGCAATCAGAGATGGAGAATCGTTTTCCTCCACTCAAAACTTCATTAGGGAATACAATTCCCTCTAGTTTGAACCTTGGTATACCTAACTCAACATCCACATGAGAACCAGAAGATCCCTACCAGAACTCAACTTTGGGGGATAATGATGAAGAAATATACCAAGATGAAGATCTTATTGACCCTAACGATGTACCTAGTGATGTCAAGACATTCCTTGCAGGCCCTACAATGTGGAAATGATGGAAAAATCCATTAGGGCAAACAAAACTGAGATATTCCTAAACTTGGTCAAGGATGGTGTTAATGTTCCCCCAAGCTTTGATGAGAACACTTTGTTTAAACAAATTACAAAAGGTGGTGCACCCTTGTTGCCCACTTCAAATGCAGCTCCGACTTCTAGAAAAGGGAAAGAAACCATGGTGATAACTAGTACTATGCCTACATCTAGCACTTCAACACAACCTACATTTCAATTGAGTGCAAAACATATTCAACAGATCATTAGTGCCATGCCCAATGTTACCACACATGCTAGTATTCCACAATCTAACTTGACAACTTCAACTGTGAAATTCTTAGGCATTGGACAAGTGCCTACTCAACCAATGGCAATTCTGACACAACCAATGCATTCTTCTTATTTACAAATGCCAACCACTATGGTAAAGACATTTGTGCCAATTCCAACAACTGCATATCAATACATTGGCCAAAGTGGAGTGCCTCCACCACCTCACACTACATTTGGGACTCCCCATAATTTAGGAGGTGGATTTGTGAACACCCAACAATCACAAGTGCATCCTAATCAAGATTTGGCTCAACAATTCCAAGAATTGCGAAATTTGGTCCTTAACATGAACAACAAAGGGGTGAAGGATGTCTCTTTTGAGGAAATTTTTCCTTTTCCATTTGATAAATCCATTAATATGGTGCCATTTCCAACCGGTTTTGAAATACCTAAATTTGACAAGTATACGGGAGAGACATGCCCCGTCACCCATCTCAAGGAATTTTCCATTTTGTGCCAAGAGGTAGCCTACAGTGATGACTATCTTAAGAGACTTTTTGCACAAAGTCTTGGAGGCCCCACACTTGAGTGGTTAATGAAATTACCTAAGGGCTCCTTTACTTCTTTCAATGATTTGACAAGCAATTTTATAGCACAATACTCTTACAACATTAAACATCATGCCTCATTGAGTGACTTGTGCAACACAAAACAACGAAATGGAGAAACTTTTGCCAACTTCCTACAAAGGTGGAGACATTTTGCTAATCGTATGCCATATAAAATTGAGGATTCCCATCTTGTGGATATATTTATCAAGAATTTGATACCCGAAATATCCTTCCACATGAAAATGGCTAGCCCCGAAGACTTTTCCACTTTAGTCAAAAAGGGCAAGAATATTGAAAATGGACTTTTGAAAAAAGGTACCATCAAACATTATAATTCATAATCCTCCAACAATGAGTCAAACAACAATAGCAAACCAAAATTCTAGTCCAAGAATAAGGGTGTTACACATGATGGTGTTACTGATGTCAAAAACCTTCAAGGAGGGAACAACAACAACTACCGCAATCGAAAGAACAACAATTCAAATCATGACAATCAAAGCAATCAACAATCTAGAAATCAAACACAATTCTTTCCATGCAACAACTACAATCGTGACTATGATAAAAATAGAAAGTTCACTAACTTTTTTGAACCTTTGGAGACCATCTTTCAAAAATTAGTGGATCACAACTTGATGGTATTTCCTAACACACATCCTTTTGATGAAAATCAACCAAAATCAAAGTGGTATAGGGAAATGAATATTGTAAATACCACTATATCAAAGGACAAGACACCAAAAAATGTATCAAGCTCAAAGTTTTTATCCAAAATCTTGTTGATGATGGGGAAATTGAAGTAGAAGGAGGTCCAACTTCTAAAAATGCTAAATTGAAGATATTTCAAAAACCATTTCCCGATCACAACAATGATAATAACAATACCAATAATACGAATCAAGCATCCACATCAAATGCATTACCTTATGATTATTCTACTAAAAACATCTCAAGGTTTGAATCCTTATGTGGTCACTTTGAAGAAGTAGATGCCCATGTGAATACCCTTGTTTTGCAAGTGGCTGATTGTGATGCCACCACTTGATGGGGAAGACTCACTTTGCAAGCTGCCACTCCCAATAACACTAATCCAACAATGCCACATGCGCCTGCTGCGCCATCCACCTCACAAAGGCCCACTTCTCGCTATGATGTGTTTTTCCAGCTAGGTAAGACTTGTGCACAAATCTCCATTCTTGAGCTTCTTACCACATCACCCATCCACAAAGAGATCTTGGAGAAGGCTCTTTTAGAGTCTCCTGTTCCTCAAAATATTAATGCTTCCCAATTCACTGGTATGATTGGAAACCTTGCTGCTCAAAAACACCTTTTCTTTACAGATAAATATTTCTAGGGTCCTGATCCCCACCATAATTTTTCGCTCCACATTGAAGTCCTTATACAACGACATAAGATTAAAAGAGTCCTTATAGACAATGGATCCGGTGTGAACCTTTGTACATTGAAAATGATTCATTTCTTGGGACTACCAGAGGATCTCCTAGATGTTAATAAAAGGATCACAATAAAAACATATGATGAAAGAGAAAGAGAATCAAAAGGAGTCATCATGTTGCCTCTAAAGGTTGGACCAACCATCATAAATACTAAATGCCATGTCTTTGCCATATAAAATCTTGCTTGGTAGGCCGTGGATACATACACTAAAGGCGGTCCCATCCACCTATCATCAATTCTTGAAATTCCCCCACCAAGGAAGAGAAATCACAATCCCAGGGGATCCCACTCCTTTTGAATTTTGTAAAAGATTGGAAGGTGCACCAATGAATTTTTGTCCAATAAGTGAGTTTTCTAAAGTTGTGCCTAAATCTCTCACCATAATAGAACCACCTTCCACAACAGTACCAGAATTAGCTAATGAGGATTCAAGCTCCCACAAGGGAAAATAGAAGGTTGAAGATACTAAAATTAACACCACAGGAAAGAATGTCACTTTTGCAGATTTAGGAATGGGAGAGTATAAGTTTGAAAATGCCTTGTGTGTGGGACAACTACCACTCTCCCCTCGTTCCTTTGGAAAACCTTCTCAATTGTCACCTTCTACTAATAAGGAAACCATGAAAGTTAGCAAGACAACATTTGAGCATTGGGGTTCACTTAGTGATGAGCACATGGAAGATAATATCCTAGATTGGCTATATTATGATGGAAAAGATGAACCTGTGGAGTTTCCTATGGATAAATATGTTAAGGCACCTCCCATTATTGAAAACATGGGATACCATGGTACCGGCCTTGGACCGAAAGAAGATGGAATTAGACAACCCTTAGAAGCTAATAGCTATCCTAAAGGATGAGGATTGGGCTCCATTAAACCTAAAGTATCCTTTGCTGACAACTATTGTACGGTTGAACCTGATTCTAAGACTGAAGAGGAGGAATTCTTCGAAGTACCTTTCCAATACATTGAAGATGGCCTAGATAATTATGTCCATGCCATTACCATAGATGACCTTTCATCCATTAACCTACCTCTCACCAATCCCGACATGATAGACTGGGACCTTCGAGATACACCACCAGCTCTCGATATCTATAAGTTTGATGAAGCAGTGATGGCACTTTTTGGCCTTAAGAATCTCTGAGAATATGAACATGAGATTTAATACAATGAGGAAGCCTACTTTGGTAGCCAAGTCAACTCTCTTAGTTACAAAGGTGGAAAAGAAAATAAAAATGGAAAAACAAAAGACACATCCTCTAGTGAAAACCCCCCTGGGGTGCTTTTGGATGAAGAAAAAGATAAAATAAAGGACGCATCTTCTGGTGAAAACCTGTTAGAGGCACAAAAAGAGGGAGAGCTTGACTTGCCATTTAGATCCTTGCCACGAAAAACATCATCTATTTTGAATGAGGACACAATTCCAGTCAATTTGGGAATAGAGGATAGTCCAAAAATCACTTACATTGCTGCTACCTTAAGTCTTGAGGAACAAAAAGCCATGACTGAATTCTTAAAAAAGGGAAAAATCAATTTTGCATGGACGTACAAAGACATGCCTGGATTAGATACAGATTTGGTTGTACATCATTTGATAGTTGATCCCAAGATTAAACCAGTAAAGCAAAAGTTGCGTAAAATGCACCCTAAGGTAGCACTCCTAGTCAAGGCAAAGTTACAGAAAATGTTAGAGGCAAAATTCATCCGTCCTATTGACTACCCTGAGTGGGTCTCCAAAATTGTTCCTATAGGGAAAGCATCTGGGGGCATCCGTGTTTGTTCATATTTTTGAGATTTAAATCTCGCATGTCCTAAGGATGATTTTCCACTTCCTAACATAGACATTATAGTGGATTTGACTACTGGACATGAGATGTTGTCTTTGATGGATGGGTTTTCTGGCTATAACCAAATCAAGATTACAGAAGAGGATCAACATAAAATGGTGTTCACCACCCCATGGGGAACCTTTTGTTATCAAGTCATGCCTTTTGGCTTGAAAAATGCCGACGCCACTTATCAATGCGTAATGACTACCATATTCCATGATCTTCTACATGTCATAATGGAGGACTATGTTGATGATATTCTAGGAAAGTCCAAGACAGGAGAATACCACATTAATGTCCTTACCATTATTTTTGATAGGTTGGAGAAATATAAAGTATGCCTTAATCCTAAGAAATGTGTGTTTGGGGTCAAATCAGGTAAACTGTTAGGCTATATTGTGTCAATGTGGTAGGTGGAGGCATATCCATATTGAAGAGCTATATTGAAATAACTCCATAGTTTTCAAGGAGAGTTACAATCTATTAGGAGATTTGTGTCACAACTAGTAGATAAAGTCCATCCACTTCACCATTTGCTTCGTAAGGGAAACAAGTTTCAATGGGATTTCCTATGCCAAAAAGCATTTGAACAAATTAAGACATATTTGGGTAATCCTCCTATTTTAGTACCTCCAGATGTAGGATGACCATTGATTCTATACATTTCAGCTACTTCAGTTGCCTTAGGAGCACTTTTGGCATAGTTAGATGATAAGGGGAATGAGCAAGCCATATATTACCTCAGTCGAACACTAGTTGGCTATGAGTTAAACTACACTGCTATTGAGAGAGCATGTTTGGTTGTAGTCTTTTGTACACAAAAATTACGTCATTATATGCTTAATCATACTACATATCTCATTGCCAAGATAGATCCACTCAAGTATTTGTTATCAAAAGCTGCCCTCACTGGCCGAGTAGCAAAATGGGTCTTAATTTTGAGTGAATTCAACATTGTCTATAAGGATCGTAAGGTCATTAAAGGACAAGTAATTGCAGATCAGCTTGTTGAAGCTCCCTTTCAAGGGAACCATTCCATGGCTACTATTGCCTCTATGATTGCCATGCCAGAATATAGTCCTAAATGTGAGTTTCTCATTGAGAATCTTTTTACTCCTGCCTATGAGCAAACTGATTCAGAGTTGGTGTGTGAGATTATTGGTCCTGAGTCTCCATGGTATGCTGACATCTTTGCCTATTTACGTCACAAAACCATTCCCATACCCCTCACCCCAAACCAAAGCAAAACCATCATTCATCGAACCGCTTGCTATACCATCCTAGGTGATACACTTTTTCGAAAACACTTTGATGGAACCCTCCTTCGATGTCTCAGTTCAGATGAAGCCTGAACAGCGTTAGAAGAGGTTCACCAAGGGATTTGTGGTGCCCACTCTAGCAGCCTTATGTTAGCGAAAAAGATTCTTAGGACAGGTTACTATTGGCCCACTATGGAAGAATATGCATATCAGTTTGTGAAAAGATGTGTTCCATGTCAGCAGCATGCTGATTTGACACACGCTCCCGCCCAAGACCTTCAGCCCACCATCACTCCATGGCCCTTTTCCCACTAGGGATTCAATCTCGTTGTTCAAGTATACCCAAATTCTTCAAATGGCCACAAGTACATTATTGCCGCCACCAAGTACTTCACAAAGTGGGTCGAGGCTATTCCATTAACCTATATCACTAGAAAATAGATTTCAAAGTTCATCCTGAACTACATGATTTGTCATTTCGGTATACCTCAAGATATCATGATTGATAATGGAACCCCTTTCAAAAATCAAGAGGTTTCCACACTATGTAGGAAATTCGACATCACCCAGCATTTTTCCACTAGATACTACCCCCAAGGATATGGCCAAGCTGAAGCTACCAATAAAACCATCTTGAAAATCTTATAGAAAATAGTTAATGCAGCTAGCCATGATTGGCACATCCAAATTGCTCCCTCCCTTTGGACCTACCATACCTCCATCCATACCCCCATAGGAGCCACCCCATTTTTCCTTGTTTATAGTTTTGAAGTTGTCTCGCCCATCGAAATTGAGCTCCCTTCCCTTAGAATCTCTCTCAAGAATTTGATATCTGAAGAAGATTACTGAGTTGCTCGCTTGCAAGAGCTAACACTCCTTGATGAGAGACAACTGAATGCCCTAAACCACCTCCATGTGTATCAAAATTGCCTTCAGCTTTAGTATCATAAGAAAGTCAAGCCACGGGAATTTGAAGTGGGTGATTTAGTTTTGTAGCATAACATGAAGAATCTCCAGAACTGTGAAAAGAAAGGAAATTTTGAGGCAAATTGGCTAGGTCCATTTATCATTACAGCCAAATATGGTTCTGGGGCCTATCAGATTGCTATTCCAGAGGGAGATCCGCTCCATGAGCCTGTAAATATCCAACATCTCAAGCGGTTCTATGCTTGAGGCTTTGTAGTTCCTGTATAGTGTTTATAGTCCCGCAAAAATCCAAAAAAGTTAGAAAATAAGAAAATCCAAAAAATTCACAAAATGTTCCTGAAAAAAGCCCTAAAAAAATAGAAAAATGTTCCTGAACAAAGTATGGATTCATCCATTATCTATAAGGCTCATTTTGCTTCATTCCATTCCACCATTTCCACTTCCCTTGTGCAAAGTCTTATCTATCCTTTTGCGTTCTATGCATCTAATAAAAGACCTCTTGTCTGTGAGGCTCCATTTCACTTCCATCTTTTGAAAGACCTCTAGTTCGCGAGGCATTTTTTGTTGAGTGATTGTCATCCCATTATGCTGAGCTTTTTCACAATAGTGACCACCCTTGGACTTACACAAAATCACCATTTAAGACTTAATGGTTCACAAAACTTGTTTGCTTCATAGCCCTTGCCAAAAAAAAACAATTTTATGATCATTTGACATCTCAATTTGACACACTTTCATAGGATGCATCCTTCCTATAGGTGACATTGTGACATTCACTTCTAGACCTAAGGTTCTTGGTAGAAACTATGGACTGAATGACTACTTGGTCATGAGGTTTCTTTTTGGTTGATTTTATTTGTCTGTTAGTGATAGCCTTTTATGGTGCACCTTGATCTTCCATATTTTGGTTGTACCAGAGTAGCTGTCATTAACTACACATGTTTTTGTGGTATGATCTATTTTTGAGACTTTACTTCATGTGTGTCAGTTTTAGGTTATGTTAAAGCGTTGCGTAATGGGGGCAACGAGTTAGCACACATCCCACCAAAGATCCCTAAAAGACTTTGGGTGTGCCTAGACCTCTCCATTGCGTATATGACATTTGATCCCTCATGACTATGCAAACTACACCCATTGTCCTAAAGTCTCTATGGTTTTGTATGTCTAGTCCATGCAAAAGAGTCATGAAATTTATGCTTCTATAGCATATAGTGCATAAACTCATTTTGCAAAATCAACTTAAGGTGTGCTCTCCATATAAACACAATAGAATCTCTTGATATCATGTAGTTAGGATGCATGTAGTCTAGGGTTTCATTCGAGTCGTGCTTGAGACAAGGTCCTATTTATTTCCCCCTTCCTATGCTAGGCTACTGGGTTTCTATGAGTGACAGTTATGAAAGATATTCATTTAGTTCATTTCCATCAAGTTGCATTAACTTCTCATTATTGCATTTATTCATTTTACATTACATTAGTGTTCATTTGATTCATCTCATTTAGTGTTCCTTAGATTTTTTTAGTTCATTTTTTACATTAGTTCATTAATTGCATACACTTTAGTCATCACATCTAGGGGCATATACATAATCTCACATATATATAATGCATCCCTGTATACATCTCATAAACCTGCATCACACACATGTTAAACATCATATAAATGCATACATCATAGGAAACATCACATAGCATCACATCATGCATCACCAATGTTAGTATCCACATCATAAATCCATACATATGCATCACATACATCCATACACATAGAATCATCAAATCATGCCATGTATATATCTCAAAAAATAATGTCTGTACAGTCCATATACATCATGTAAAATCATGTAGTACAAATGCATCATCAAAATAGCTGCATCTGCACATATCTGTCGAAAACACTGATCACCCCATACAATCAAGTAGCTGGTTGTGAGGGCCCTGCCCCCCTTGTATCCCCCCCTTCAGGAGGTCTCTGATGTCCTATACACTACTCTGATCTGGCTCTGCCACTTGAGATCCATGAGCTGGCTGCCCTCTCAAAATCTAGCTGCTGCTGGTCAGTAGGCACGACCTCCCTATACAGTGACCTATAATATGCTGCCTCTCGTATGGCCCGTGTCTCTACTCGGCTAGCTATGAGGGCCTCTTGCATCACTGCGATAGCTGCTCCAGGTTGTACCATATGTATGGCTATATCCCATTTCCTGTGGTATCTGTCTAGCTACGCTTGGTGGGTGGCCCGCTCGGCCTGTAGGGCGGCTACCTCTGCTCGGAGCCTCTCTACCTCTACTCGATCCCCCGCCTCTGCATGGGTGCCCACCCCTACAAACTCCCCTGCTTCCACCCGTGCCTGTAGGGCTACTAAGGCCTCTTGTGCACTGTCTCCTCTAGCCCTCTACACCTGCAGCTCTACCTATATAGCCCCCATGGCCTGCTCTAAGTTGATAGCTCGTTCCTACTGCACCTGTGCTACACCCTGTAGTCGAGCTACCTCTGTCTGTAGGCTGTCCCTCTTGGCCCTAACGATTTCTAGGTCCTCTCCTTGTAATTGTCCCTGTGGTGGTGCCTGTGGAGGTTCTTGCAGTGATGTTTAGGGTTGTGCTTATGCCTGTGCCTATGCTTGGGGTGCTCTCTGTGCTGGCCCCTATGTTGGTGCTGCCCCCGCCCCTCTCCTCGCTCGAACTCTACACCCGTGCGGTCCCTCCTATGCCCCCTGTGCCAGTGGTGGCATCATGGCTGCTCGTCCACCATCCACCACTCCATCTCCCTCCCCCTGTGCCTGCTCTGCTAGTGGAGGTGCCGTTGGCACTGTAAGTCTGACCGGTTGGTGGGCTGCCCACCACTATGTGTACGTTGGTGTCATACCTGTGTCTCCCCTATCCTGGCCATGCACCCATGGCACTACTATCATCCCCATCCACAACACTCAGGCCAATTGTATAGTGGTCTCATGTCCCTATAGCTGACCATACTCCCATGACACCACAAGGTATAATAATCTATCTGGTACTGTATCCTGTACTCTGCCAAACTGTCGTCACACTCGAGAAGGCATATAGCGCATAATCACATGCAGCAACCGACCAATGATCTAGCAGTCAGTCTGTGTATATGGGAGATACATCTGATCCTCCATGTCATCCTCCCCACCGCTCTACCCCGTCATAAGGAGTCCACTTGAACATAATGATCTCATCCATACACCGATGCCAAAATCCCACAAACTCCGTCAATGTATACTAGATAAGAGGCTAGTATCTACAGGCATATGGCTCTCTAGACTGCCTGGTCTCTTGCTGAGTAATTCATTGTGTGACTCCAATGTGCTCCCATGATTAGACCATCAGTAGTGTCAGGCTTGGTCCCATAGTGGGCTGAGTCTGATATGCACACATGTGCAAATAGTGATATAACTCAGCCAGGATAGTCTGTCCCCAGCAGTAGACTGCTCCCTCCTCCTGTAGCAGAGTGCTCAGCACTCATGCCCATCCGATCGACCACCCATGTCCTACGTGATCTGGCAGCATCTGCCATATCAGTGAGGCTAGGTATACTTCCAGCATCGGTAGTCTCTGCTCTAGTGCACCCCTTGACGACAACCATGATTGTTAGATGGGCAATCTCTGTCACCGTCGGCCAAAGCACTCCCTCAAAAATGGATTTGACCCCTCCAATACATACTTTGGATACGCACCTCTGATCAACACTCGCAGGATCCGCCACACATCTAGGAGTGTGAGTGTGGTCTCCCTTGTCGAAAGATGGAAACTCCCAATGGGTGTGTGCCATCGCTCTATGAGAGCTGATAGCTATGCTAAATGGGCCCTCAGATCTGGCCACTCATGAACATGCTCTAGCCTGCATAACTGCACGTGTCCCCAATCTTCATCCGTCAACCTCTCCTGTATCGTCATGGTCGGAGGATAGTGCTCCCTCGCCCTAAACACCACTGTATCCTGCTGCAGCATAGACATGCAGAGCATCAGTTTTGCTAGCTTGTGATGTCCTTACAGGGGTGCATCTTCCCTGGCATCCCTCTATTCTACCCTCCTTGGCATGGCTATTTTGAGCGCAGACGCCAATTTGCGTAGACGCGGATCAGCGGAGATGTTGATCTGTGTAGACGCTGATCTACGTAGACACCGATCAGCAGAGATACTGATCTGCACAGACGTAAGTTCATCCATATTCTGTCATCTTTGAAGACAACGATGTGTATTTCATCATCTCCGCTTGCCTTTTTCATCCACGCAGATGACAGGTCAGATCCTGTCATCTTCGCGAGCGCTTTTCCCTCTTTTGGAATCTGTGCAGACGACAGGCTGTATCCTGTCGTCTCCACAAACGTCGAGATCCCTGCTTTGTCGTCTCCATAGACGATAGGGTAGAGACTGTTATTTCTACCTGGACCTTTTTTAAGTGCATTTATGGCCTCATGAATGCGCCTAGTCTAGCCTAACCTATCAAAACATGAAGAGGATCAGATGACTTACTGGTGGGCCAATCTCCGTTGCTCGCTGGTACTCCCGCATGCGCTCACCAAGTTATAATCGATCAATGGCATCCATATCGGCTCTATGTGCTCTACTCGCGGTGTGACAATGACCTTCTTTGGGCCCCTCGGAGGCTTATTTAGGCCCCCTGTGAACCCCATTTGAACCCTGCTCTTCTCTGAGTTGTATCTGTTCCTTGTTTACCCGCAAGTCATGCAAATGTTGTCATTTATTCTATTTTTCTTCTTTTCCTTCTTTCTTAAGACCTTTTTCGCAAAAAATTGCAAAAAAATTATTTTTTCACGCAATTTTTGCGAGGGGGCACCCTCCTCCTCTATCATTGCCATAGGACTCTTTCCTTCTCTGGGGCAACTTATATTTTCTTTTCTTTGATATGATGTTATTCCAACATCACATCAAAGAGTGGCAAAATGTAGACGTTTAAAATCATCCCTAAACACTATATTAATTAATTTTAATATTTTCCATGACATTGTAATTAATTATTAATTAATTAATTATATTGTTCACATTTCTCTACTTATTTAATTAAGCTAATTAATTAAATGAGTTCATTCTCCTAAGTATTTAAATTTTGTTTAAATACTTCTAGCCTTAATGTGTTAAATTAATTTAACACATGATCCTCCATCTTTCCCTTCTTTTTAAATAAATTTTATTTATTTAAATCTTCACATCTCATTAATTCCTGTAAACTCATGATTAGATTAAATTTCATTTAATTTAATCTTAAACCTAACCTAGAGCCTAGTCTACACCCATCATTTTCATCCTCTTAAGCCTAATCCCACTTAATCATTCCTAATTATCTCTCTAATCCTCCTCATTAGCCTAAGAGTGTGCTCACACATGTGTGAGATGACATGGCTACACACTCTTGTCTCCCACTCTTCTTCTCAAGTTTGCTCACACATGTGTGAGCAAACATTGAATTCTTGACCATTTGCATGGCTTGCATGTCACCTTATGTGGCACTTACTTGGATGCCACCTCACCAAGCCCTCTCTCAAGCTTATAAATAGAGGCCTTGTCTTAAGCATTTGCATCTCATTTTTATTTTTTTGTTACCATGTTGGTTTGAGATTTGAGTTTGCATTCATAGTTTGAGCTTTCATGGTAGTTTGAGCTTGCATTGGTAGAGTCTCATAGTGATTTTGTAGGTTCATACTAACAATTTGGTAGCTGATTTAGTTTACATCATGTAATATTAATCTAGTTTCTACATGCATTTGTAGCTTCATTTTTAGCTTTCATTTTTATCATAGTTTGCATATCTAGTTAGGTCTTTCATTACATATCATCTTCATCTTTGAATGCCTTCAAAGATGGCTCTCTCCATAGCCATTTCGTGATGTGTTATTCATCTCATTTAGTCTAGATTCATACCTTACTTGCATACACACTCGCACTCACTCACTCAAGAGATTCATTTATTGTTGTGTTTGGGAGAGCACATCAAACACCCTCCCATATTAACACACCAACAAGGCCTCTCATGGGTGCCTTTGTTGAGCTACAGAGGTGGCAGGAAGGTTGGATTTGTTAGTTTCTTAGGGTTTCAAAACCGAAGCAAACATTAGTTGATATTTTGTTCTTTTCATTTTGATAAGTCTTTGAAACAATTTCAAGATTTTAAACTAGTGTTTGTTTGTTAACCCATGCTTCTTGCAGGTCTCATTTTCTAGCACACAATATGTATATTCTCACTTATAAAAAAAATATAATATTATTTCTAGTTACTAGTACATATAGGGTTAGGTTAAGGTATATAATTTACTAAATGCTTAGTACAATCATATACAGAGCATGGGTTAGAGTTAGGATCTTACAATTTAATTTATATGACACTTGGTGTTATGGTTAGGGTTAATAAGTGGATAAATGTTACACTAAAATAAAGGACATGGTTAAGGGAAGTATGAGATTTAGGTGTAGTGTTGGAGTATTTGGAGTACAACTATGGTCAAATTTGGGATATATGTTATTCAAATTACTCGAATAGTGGAAAAAATTTAATTCATGAAAGGGAAATTATAAGTTGCAACACAACTATTTAGATGATGTAAAAAGTGTGAAAGCATATATAAGAATCAATTTTAAGGAAATTATTTCTCCATGATGATGTGTGACAATATATAATGTTGAATTTTTATTAATGCTAATGCAAATATTATTGTAATGATTAAGAGTTGTAATAAATAAATATGCATATCATTAATGACCTGTATTTAGACTAATAATTTTCTTTCTTAATTAACATATTTAGTAGCGACATCCATTGAGAAAATGTTTTGTGCAACAATAAATTTATTTTTTATTATTCTCTTATTCATGAAAGTTACGTAGAACAATGGGGTAACAAAACTACTAATACAACTACTTAGAAGTAAAATTCTAAAAACATAGACAAGATTGAAATATATAGAAAAAAAAAAAAAAAATCTCTATAATGGTGTAAATACATGCCATATTCTTCAATATTTAGGATTCTTTTGTGACCTTTATTCGAACAATGATTGTGAAAGACTTCTTTCATCATTAAGGGAAACCCATCCACTTTTACAGATGTATCACACAAAAAATTTTATGCATCTTTAATATGCATTACTTCCATTTCCTCAACATAACAAATTGGAAATATTGCATTCTCCACAACTTTAATTGTATTTGTGCACATCTCTTTGATTATTTGTAGGTATTTGTCAAACTCGGTCTCAAAGAAATCATTTGAGCTCATTGAAGTAATCAAGCTAATATCAAATAATGTTTGAATCTCTATTTGAGGCATCCACAAGCCAAATAGTAACCTGCAAACTTATAAACATACATCAACATATATAAATAATCAGAATAAAAAAGTATTAATATCTAACATAAATTCTTTCAAATGAATAATTGTAATGCCTCGCCAAGGGATCCAAAGAATTAACCTAGAATTTCACTAAGGTTGGTAGCATTTTTTTTTTTTTTTTTTTAAAAATAAAAGTAAATACCACAAATAACTTATGCACCATAACGAAAGAAATAGCAATGTTCATAACATACATAACAAATTACATTCTCTAAGGATCCCTTAACGTTGAATTACATCCAAAACAACTAACATTATTGAAACCATCTAATACAACAACCACATGAAATAATAATGATAAGCCCAATGTTTATACATTACATTCCAAATGCTCAATCATCCACTGTACATGTCATAGGGTATGAAAAGCTTAAAAGAATATACGTATGTGAAATAGGGTACATCATCTTATTCTAATCCATGATACATCAAGGTAAAGATAATCACATGATATACATGATACATCATCATAGAAGACATATACATCCATCATAAAGATCAAACATAATAAACTAAGTGCACGGTTCCTCCCAACCATTAATAGCATAATTAAACCATCGTGGATCCTAGCCATCCCTCCATGCGTCACATTCCAAATCACCAAAGAGATCATCGATACTAACATAGTAGGAATGTCACTCCTAACATATACAACATCATATGCAGAAAGTAATCTAACATGCAAATAAAAGCAAAAGATAATATCATCTAACATATGCTAATCATCAATGAAAGGATACATATCCACCATCATGAAGGACACATCAACCACGATGTCTCAATGAATCTAAAATGATAAGAGTGGAAAAACACTACTACCCGACCACGTGGTACCTAAGTGGTCCACTCCCACCGTGCTAAGGAGATAATCTCAAGTCCCAAATAGGCTATCCAAAACACATAGCATAAATCTCTATAAGTCCAAGAATCCTATAAGTATACTAACTCAAAGGTTCCATCACACAAAAACGACATCTAATTCCCCGAGGCACACAAAGACATGTAGGAACCTACTATGCAAGCGGAAAAGTGTCATCGCATATATCATGTACAAGTTACCCTGGTAGTTAGCTAAACTCCATGAGTCCATACTGATCCTAATGTGGCCACTAGTATCCTCTCATATTGATGAGGCATACTATGGAATGCAAGGTCGCAACCATGCATTATCTCTACTCCCACCCTAGTCTTTACAAGCACTCAAGGCATGGGCGAGAACAAAACAATTATCTTTTTAGGTTCATTTAGTTAGTATTAGGTGTGAATGTTTTCACTTTTTAACCAACTTACAATGAGTTACCCTAGCAGCCTCTTAGGGCCCCGCCCCCATTGCAAGCCACTTCTCGACACTACAAGCAGATAACCTACCCTAAGCTCATGGAATCATAAATCTCAAAATAACAAAAGATAATCCATAATAAAATCATCAAATATGCATAAAAGCATCAAATCTCCATGAGCAAGCATCCATAGAAAATCATGACCACAACAGCTCTCTATTGGTAACTGAAGTGTCACTGATAATCAAAAGTATCCATTGATTCTCAATAACCAAAGTATATCTCAATCATACTGATCAAAGACTCCAAAATGGTTGAGTCAAAGCATGTTAACATGACATCATAAATCACATTTCAATCCCATCATGGCAACTAGAAAATAAACCAAGGATAACTAATTGATGAGCCAAAAATGGTTAAGTCAAGTGTCTCATACATAAGAATCTCAACTATAAAAATTAGTAATTATAAACATTACATAGAGCATTCCATCACATAACCATGGTTGGGTTTATAAAGATCAAGATTAAAACATCATCATGACATCACAATCACATAACCCCCAAGCCTCTGGTAGATGTTGTAATGTCCCATTTTTGGGGCATCTTCAGATTAACATTTACTTATATCGATTTGATAATATTTCTTATGATTATATATGATATCCTTTTGATTGTGTTATATTCAATATATATTTATATGGATTTTGAAAGGGTCACCTCTTTTCATAATAATAGTTATAGTATATTAATAATTATATTATATATTAATAAGGTTTATTATATTAATAACTATTTATTATATATAGATTAATATTATTTATATATGATTATATATTAATATTAATTATATAAGATTATAACAATATATGAATCTTTTTAATTAAATATTTTTAATATATAACAAGGAAATAATATCACATATTATTGTCATACAGATATGTACTAATTATCTATGGCATATAAATATCCAATATATAATAATATTCATAGATATATTTATATGTATAATTAATACTTACAATTATATAATATTTAATTATAAATTATATAATATAATATATGATTATTATAATATTATAAATTATATCTTAATATAATTATAATATTATCGATTATTAATATTATATACTCTTTATGTATAATTAATTTATATACTAAAATGGGGATATCACAACCATCCCCTCTTGAATTTGCTTGTCCTCAAGCAAAATCATTCACATACAAACTCCATCATAGATACAAACATATTTGTATACCAAAGTCCTAAAATATTTATGAAATATACATCTCAATGAATGAAAAAACGAAGCAAACACGATGTAGATAGATGAAGACACAGAGCAAACACAATGCAAACACATAAGACACACATCATGCATTTCCTTAATTGTGAACCTGCAACCAAAAAAATCATTAGTACACATTATATATAAATTAATCCACTAATAGGGTGTTTATGGTCTCAATCCATTTATTAATTCATCATTTTCTAAATATGGGAGGAGGAACCATGATAGGGTGCCCTGTTACCCAACCAGTGGGCCTCACCATTCTCCCTCATTATTGTTACCTTCCTCCAATCATCATTTCCAAGAAGGCACCTTTGTATGATGTACCCTGAGATGTCCCATCATCGAGGCCTTACCCAGTACCTATAGGCTTTATCTGATACCTTGCATGATGTCCCCCAGTCCATTCCACTACAGGCCTTATCTCGACTTGGAGAATCATGACCCTAAGGTGATTCTATCAACTATTTTCCAATAAGAAGTCTTTTAAAGCATAATTTTTGAAATATCAGATAGTTAATCTTATCATTCAATTATAGGAGGATAAACCATAATGGGGTGCCCTGTTACCCAATCATTGGGCCTCACCATTCTCCCTCATTATTGTTATCTCTCTCCAACCATCATCTCACAGATAGCGCCTTTGTATGATGTATCCTAAGATGTCCCATCACTGAGGCCTTACCTGGTACCCGTAGGCTTTATCTGGTACCTCGCGTGATGTCACCTACCCCATTCCACTGCAGACCTTACCTTATCTTGGAAGATGATGACCTTAAATATTTTTGATAATGATTGAAAACTAATCTCACTCAAAAATCAATTAATTAGAATTTTGAAAACTTAACTCTATTCAATAATTATTTAATCATAAATATCATATTTGATAATAATAATAATAAATCGATTATTTTCTATCAATTTAAACATCAATCTCATTTTATTATAATTATTCAATTAAAATATTGATAGGAGGTATTAAATTATTCAATATTCATGAATACCAAAATATGTCAATAATCAAAAAGATACTAATAACTATATCTTGTGTTAACAATTTTTTCATATGATAACAATATATTAAAAAGACATATAACTTACCTCCTTACCTTTCGCAATGTAGTAGCAATTTGAAAGTACATAATAATCATCATCTAAGTTCCTTACCTTATTTAATTTGTGGATTTTATTGCTTGCAATGTGTTGGATGTCTCTCCATATTTAACGTCATATATGGTATTGTAGTGGGCCGCCAACCTCATACAGACCCAAGCTCGTTTATTTATGATAGTAGCTTTTGTATTTATTTCTTCCCTTTCTTATTTAACAAATTGACTCTTATACCTTCTTGTTTTTTTATTCCACCTTCTATATCAGAATGGTCAATTCTTTTCATCAGTAATGCATAGCTTTGCACGAGGGCAACTTGGGTCCCTGCTCGCCGTAAATAGCACAAACATTGTGCTGGTCCAATATTGAGGCAAATTCTACCTCCTTCTCCCAATGCTGAATTTGAACTAATTTTTGATCAAATCTAAGATTAGAGTTTGATAGATATTTGGCTACAGTATTCTTGAGAAATTGAAACGAGCACAACAGTTATGAAGAGAGATGACAGTGTGGACACATTCACATATCCACCCACTTTGCTCTGTAATTGCTGTAATTGTACATAGAGACGTTGCATTAATGCAGTCATACATATCAAATTGTGCACATTATATTTGTAGTGATTTAACTTTTAATTGTGAAGTTCCATATTTGTTGCGATTAAAATTTTAATTGTGGAGCTCCATATTCGTTGCAATTAGACTTGCTGAATGGTTGGAGTTGAACTTTTAATTGGCAAACTGTTTTGATTATGCTTGTGGCTTCCTTCAAATGATGGCTTCCTCCTCAAGACTTCTATAGTTATTGCTATAGTTGGCGGCTTCAATGCTTTCAATCGACTATATCTTGCCAACAACCAAGGCTATGGAAGTTCTTCACCAGACAACAATCTTGACTTGAAAATAATTGCAACTAGTATAAACTAAGCACATAGATAGTGATGTCTATTATAAATGCAATTAATGTTTGTCTACTTCTTTTCTCCCCCTACAGTGACTGCTCAGTGTTCCACTCTAGAATATCTAACATGTCCATATTCAATGTCAAGGTGGGGTGTACTTCTCTCTTAGTTCTCGAGATCTCCTCCTATTATACTTGATTTGAATCAGGCCTTTCTTGATATTATTCACTTACCTTTTCACCATTATAGTAGCCACATGTAGAGGAGTGCTCTTGTCCAAATCATGTGCATTTGCTACAAAAATGAGAATTTGCTGGAGCCAAATTCATTATTGTGGTTTATTGCCCTAACTTGCAGCCTACCGAGTATTACTGCTCTAATGTACAGATTTCTTGAATCACAATTCCTCTTGGCACTATCACTTTTTTGCGGCAATTTTAGTTGGTTATCGCACCCATTGCTTATCATATTTTCATCACACACCATATATTTCAAAATATACATCACCAGCAAAGATTCCCAATTCTAAGTCGCATTTAGATATTGATGGTATGGAGCACACACTCTGAGAGACATTAATGATGATTCAGGTGTTCAAAATAGAAGTTTCTGTCATATAAATAAGATCTTCCAATTCATTAATTTACAAGTGGCTTCCCATAGCTTTATGTCTACATTTTGGTTTCTCTTTCAACACAGGATGGCAAGAAAGTGGCTCTGATACCACTTGTAATGTCTCGTTTTTGGGGCATCTTTAGATTAACATTTACTTATATCGATTTGATAATATTTCTTATGATTCTATATGATATCCTTTTGATTGTGTGATATATATATATATATATGGATTTTCAAAGGGTCGCCTCTTTTCATAATAATAGTTATAGTATATTAATAATTATATTATATATTAATAAGGTTTATTATATTAATAACTATTTATTATATATAGATTAATATTAATTATATATGATTATATATTAATATTAATTATATATAAGATTATAACAATATATGAATCTTTTTAATTAAATATTTTTAATATATAGCAAGGATATAATATCACATATTATTGTCATACAGATATGTATTAATTATCTATGGTATATAAATATCTAATATATAATAATATTCATAGATATATTTATATGTATAATTAATACTTACAATTATATAATATTTAATTATAAATTATATAATATAATATATGATTATTATAATATTATAAATTATATCTTAATATAATTATAATATTATCGATTATTAATATTATATACTCTTTATGTATAATTAAATTATATACTAAAATGGGGATATCACAGATGTCCTATAACTAGTCAACACTAGTCAACCCAAAACCCAAAACAATAGCACAAAGAAAACACAATGCGAACACATGTTTTGGTTTTGCTAAATTTACATACTTGAATTTAAATGTGGAGGTTTCAGCTTACGTTTTCCAATCTAGATATCAAGTGGAGAAATTTCACATTTTACCTAACCCATGTAATTGTTTGATAGATAAAAGTTTCTCCCCAGAACCATTAGACTCAATTTTCTAATTGATCTAACAATATTTTGTTTATATAAACTTGTTTTAAAAATGACATTCCCAATGAATACAATATTATCAAAAAAATTTGTATATTTCAAAACTTTGACTTATAACACATTCTAATAATTAACCTTAATTAAACTAACTTTAATTAAGTTAATTATTAATATCTCTTTTTTTAAAATAATAAATGATAAATTATTATTCATATTTTTAAAACATTTATCTTTTATAGAATGGTCCATCTATACAAATCATTTTAAATAAAATAATTATATATAACTAATATACATATACTTATATACATATATATATACATATTTACATATATATATATACATATATATATACACATATATATATATATACATACATACATACATACATACATACATACATACATATACATATATATGTATATATACTAAATATACATATATTATAATATACAATAATAATATTTTATAAAAATGCAATATAAAAGTCAAATTATCAAAACATATCATGATAACCGCAAACAACTTAATATATAAAATTTTTAACAACTTTATACACTGCGATTTATAAAAGAAATCGCGCAGGCTAATTAAAGTAACTGCACCGCAGGTACACTGCGGTCGTAGGTACTCTGCGATCTTCACAGGCCTGCGGTGGGTGGGGCATTGGATTCCCGCCCGCCCAACATATATAAAATTAATTTTTTTTTTTTTGATATAACTGTTGTTAATAACGTTTCTCAAATGAAAAAAAACAAATCGCAATGCGATTTAATGAATTCTCACTGCGGTAAGTTATTTGACTTTCCAAATAAATAAATATACATATGTATGTATATATATGTGTGTGTGTGTGTGTGTGTGTGTGTGTGTATTATACGCTGAATTTTATCCAGTATCACAGCATATAAATATATATATATATATATATATATAAATGTATATATATATATATATATATATATATATACATTTATATATATATATATATATGTGTGTGTGGGAAAATATAAACATGTATATTTTTCAATGAACATATACACAATTTATTTAAAGATTTCAATTTTCAGAATTTTCCTATAGACTATTTGGTCTCAAAATTTATTCAATAAATCATCTAATGAATTTGGCTACAATTTAAACCCTAGCCCCTTGTTCTCTTCAAATCTATGCATATAAAGATTCTCAAATAAATTTTAACTACCCATATTGAGAATGCATACAATTAAAATAGGAAAATCCTCAGAAGACATGTGGAAGACACAAAGAAGACAGGAGTGCAAGATGCAAAAATAGCATAAGTAAAATCACAAGAATCTACCTGGATTCTGATGCTAATTTGCTCTTCCCTCAGAAAACCTGCAAAGCAAGCTCCTCCCTTCTCCAAAGTTCTCGAGTCATCCAATGCGCCAAAACGCTCTCCAAACGCCATGTCTAAGCTTCTAGGAATGCTTGAATATAAAGAGCTCTCAGGAAACACCTAGAATGTCTCTAGAAATAGCTAGAAGGTGTCACCAACAAAGCATGTGTCTTTTCCAACCTTCTAGATGAGTCATAAGGTTGTAGACACCATGTGCTTAATTGATGCACTAACCCCCGTGTTGTTGACATATGAGAAATAAAAAGGTGCATTAACTCCTAGGCAAGCTTATAACTCTAATTTACTTTTTATATAACTTCTATTTAAATTTTTATAACTTTCATTTTAATTTTTATAACTTTTATTATTATTATTTATTTATTACTTTATTATTATTTTATAATTATTATTAATTTAATTTTTAATTTTCTTTTATTTAATTTTTTTTCCTCAATTAATCCTCATTTAATTAATTATAATCAAAATATCAAAGATCATGATATTATATTTATTTTTTTCAAATAATTAATTAATTAAATAAATCTATTTATTAAGACTTAATTAATAGAAAATTCACCATAGACCTCCAAGATAAAATATGAAAAGCCATCATAGACCAATTCATACAAAATTAGTCTAAAGGGTTAAAGATCACGAAATATGTCATCCAACACATTCGATGGGTAAAATATCTAGATACTTGTCATACCTCACTAGGACAAATGGTTTAAGGGTTTGGGATTTGGACTTGAGAATTTATCTCCCTTCTCTTATCATTGAGATAATGTAATAGGGTACACTCATCTCGACTAGCAGGTGACTACGACTTCCTTCCTTAACCACATCAGAAACGCCATACAATATGAACAAACACGCACACCATACACATGCAAATATGGGGTAAGTATCCATAATAAAACACATGAGATAATAAACCATCTAATTAATCATCAACAATAACTGAAAACAATGTAATGATCATCATGCATACATGAAATGTAAAGTCTAAATGATCTCATCATATACCAACTGAATCCATAACATAATGTCTGATAGTGTCAGAACAATACTACTAATCCATCAACATAAAACTAGTCTAACATAGTCTGATAATGATAACAACAATATGTCCAGAAAGATGTGAACGATGGCAGGCACTACAATAATTTTCAAAATAATAAAAATCAAAATCAAAACTACTTCAAATGAAATAGATAGATTGTAATGTTTGAAATAATTTGACATTGCCTTCCACTTTTCAAACATTATAAACATAAATATTAATAAAAATCTATATATACTATGAAAAATATTTAAGTAAAACACATACATAATCTAATTAAATATGACAAAATATAAACTAAATATATGATATGTTTATTTTAAATTAATCATCAACTTTAATAAAATACAAATTTTATTGATAAGGTGATGTTGCCATCCACATTAATGATAAAATTTAATTAGGAAACATAAAAATATAAATATTTTGAAACATGCAAATACAAAACTATTATGAAACATATAAATCTAAAACATAGAAACGAAAAAGTGCTTTGAAATAAACAGATCTAAAACTAGTACGAAATATGCAAATGTAAAACTAAATTTAAACATGCACATTAAAAATGTGGAAATGAAATGTATTATGAAATATCTAAATCAAATAGATTTTGAGTTAATTTGAATTCTAAATCTAAATCAAACATGCAAAGCTAAACTATATGAAACTTATTGACATTGAAATCTAAATCAAAGGGGAATATTATAATTAATTTTAAAACTAAATCTACATTTAAATCTAAATACATAACTAAATCTATATCTAAAGCAAAACTAAATTAAAAATTAAAAATTAAAATAGAAATCTCACATGCAAAAAATTACTCTTAAATTTTAATATACTCCTCTTCAAAAGCTCTAATCTACTCCAATTATCTCCACCTCTTCCTCCCTGTAAAAATGCAAAATGAAAAAGAAATAAGAGAATTTTTTTTATAACCTATGAGAGACTCCTCATATCCCCCAATAGATTTTTTTTTTGACATTCCATGAATTTGTTTCAAAGTCTCCCACTCCCCACAAAAAATAAACATGAATGTGCATGCAAAAATATATTTAACAAAAAAAAAAGATTTATACTTAAAAAATTAATGAAATTATTTCAGCCCTATTTTTCTAGGTTCTATGATTTTGGGTCCTATTTTTTGACCTTATTTTTCGGCCCTATACGAGGTCATTTAATGCCCTGAATCTGATTTTGAAGCATTCTTAGGAGGTCTCCAGAAATAGAAAAACTGCAATAACTTTCAAATCGTGGTGACTTTTGACCTGATTCTTTTTCTGGAATGCTCTAAATTACAATTACAATCATCTGGCCAATTTACACCTCCTAGTTCACCAAAATGATGGCTCAATTACATACTCCTATTTTTTAGGCATTTTCATGTATCCTACGGTGCTGAAATACTCTAACCTAGAACACTGATAGTGGAACTATGAGAGTTGGAACCTTTATTTGACCCAAGTGGGTATCCAGAAATGAAAACACATGAAACAGAAACTAAGTCTAAGTAGATTTTTTTTGGGTGACACAGGTTTGCCCTTATACCTCTGGATGCTCCTACATCACACACACACACACACACACACACACACGAATTTAAATTTTAATATATTACGAGTTGACGTGTGTAAATTAAAATTTAAATGTATGTTTATATCCACAATATGTATGTACACACACACATATAGATATAGATATGTATGTATATATACATATGCATATACACACACATGATATGTATAATATATATATATATATATTTGTATACACACATATATTTATGTATCGATACATATACACATGCACAAATATGCATATACACATGGTATATATATGCATACACATGATATATACACACACAATATATATACATATATATGATATATATACATACATACATGATATATATACATACATACATATACATACATACATACATACATACATACATACATACATAAATACATACATACATACATACATACATACATACATACATATATATATATATATATATATATATATATATATATATATATATATATATATATATATATATATATATATATATATATATATATATAGATATATATGATATATGTACATACATAAATGATATATGCATACACACAAAAAACATATAAAATGAAACTAAAATCATATAAAATGGGTAAAAAATCGAAAATTTATACCTTTTTTGAAGTCATATAGTTTCAAATGCCTCTACTTGTGCACTTCCGATTGAAACTATAGCTCCATTGTCAAAAATGACATGTGGTGTTGTAGTGACCTATTTGAAGCTTCCAATTTTTTTAAAGAGTTTTGATCAAAACTTTATTAAGAAGTTTTGATTGAAACTAGCAAGCTCGAGACTAGGGTTAACAAACCCCGTACGGGCTTGGTAGTTTTGATAGAAACTACCTAGATAGTTTTGATCAAAACTATGTAGGTAGTTTCTATTGAAACTGTGTGGCACCCAAAGTTTTTATCAAAACTTGACACATAGTTTTTTTCGATATAAACTAAGTAATTTCTATCAAAACTTTTATAAAACTTTCTATTGAAAGTATGAAAATGAAATTGGTTATTGCACAATTTTGGAGGAATTTCTTCCTCCGAAAAAGTTTAACCCACTATAGTGGGTTCACCCACTCGCTTTCCATTATCACTTGAGCTAATGATGGGGTTTGGTTGACATCTTCCCATTTTATTATTCTCATGACATTGTGGCCAAATTTTTCCAAATCATCTGTCACTCCATTTCCTTCATAGTAGACATCAACCTCTTGACACCCCTCCATCAATGTGCAAACTTCTTCTATTATCTTTTTGATCTTCCAACTACATCAACCCTCTCCTTTTAGCACTTTGATAATCAACATCAAATCTTCTTTGATCACCAATCTATTAACTCCTCTATGTCATGCAATTCTCATTCCCCAAAGTAGAACCAGGGCATTAGCTTCATTGTTCGATCCCCCTCCACAGTTCCTAGTATAGGTGACCACCATCTTCCTAATACTATTCTAAACGAAACCCCAAACTTCAATGCTCCCAACCATGGTCAACCCATCAAAATTAAGTTTTATCCATGCTTCAGGATGAGGGTGCCAAACTTTTCTATTCCTAGCCATAGCTTTGGAGTTATCAAACTTTTCTGCAATCACGCTTAAGTCGCAAGCGGATGCCCACTTCATATCTTGTTTTCTTGAGGGATTTCGTAGGGGGGGTTTTCCATCACCAGATCCCATTAAATTCCTTTAAAAGACTTGTTACCTATTGAACTACTATACCGAATTGGGAGTGGTTTTGTCCCTAAATTTCTCTCCTTCCATATTTTCCCTGAGATACATAGGGGAATTATTCTCCATACGGTTTTTAGATATGGGTAATTAGATGGCCCATCCTAGTGAACAAGTTGATGTAAGTTCTCATTAACACACCACTGAATCTCCCATAATGCAAGGAACCCCCAGACTTTGGACCCAAAAGAGTAATGAATGAGGAGGTGTAAGATAGATTTTGCTTCTCTGTAGCATGACACATGGGATTTACCTAACTGAAACCCTCTTTTGTGAAGATTATCAATTGTGAGAATTTTCATGTGTAGGGCCATCCATGAGAGGAAATTTATCTATGGTAGAATCCATGGGTGCCAGACTTTCCTCCAATCCCTTAGGGCCACATTTGCCATGAGATAATGAACATAAGAAGATTTTACCATGAAGTCTCTTGAGGGGGTAAGTCTCCAAACTAAGGAGTCACTAATTGGGATGGAAGGGATTTGATAACTCTAGAGTTCAAGAATGTGCCTCATCCCAACATTCTTTGGATTGTTTTCAATTATTAAACATATTCTAATGATAAAATTGAGTAATTCACTATTTAGTTTTAATTTTTATTTTTTAAAAATATTTTCTAAATGGCATAAATATTAATACTTTTAAAATTATCTATAATGCTATATAACTCTATCTATTTTACCTCTCTTTTCATATGCAATCTCCTTTATTTTCATTTATATCTAAAAATTTCTACTATCCTTTCTTTCTAACTATTGGAATAAATTTTGATGCACTGTGTCTCTTGTTAGTCATTTTTGTTAAGGTAGGAGACTAAAGTTTTTAGTAGCATTTCGAGCATTAGTTTGATTCTTTAAAATAGCACTACATAATTTTATTTTTTTACCATAATATATAGTCTTGAACACATTTTGAAATTAAATTGATGTCAAAATTTTATATTCTTATTTTCTTATTGGCTACTACATTTTTCTTGGTCTTCTTTTTTATTTTACATCCAAATATTTTTAAAAAAATTATGTGTAACACTCCATGTGTCGAGCCTATGTAGTAACAGTTGGATGTCTTGTTGTTTATTTCTCTATTGCTGATGATTTCTATACTGCTTATAAATGTATATACATTATTTAATCCTATCTTTGTTTATATATTTGTGTTATTACTTTCATTATAGTTCATCTTACAAATTGGATAGGCATAAATTATAACTAAAACGTAGTTCTACAAGGTTTTTCATGCTGTATATTCAACAGAAATCAGAATGCCTAAATGAAACATAGAGAAAAACTCAATTATATCATATTAGTACAAGTCTAGTTTAAAAACATAACACATATTGCATAGTGTAATGTCATATTAACCATTATATTTTTATATTAATTGTAATGTATTGGAAACTAATTTGATATTTTGAAGAGAGTTAAGCAATGTGTCATTTGGACCTATTTTAACCATGTGAAAGACGTCATTATCTATATATCCCTTCATCATTTTCCAAATTTGATGGAAAATTTAAACCAACAAGCATAAATGTAAAGAATAAAAAAATTATATATTATGCTTTCTATAATTTTTATTTCATATAATGAATATTGATATAATTTCTTTTCATGTTGATAAGAATTCTATATACTTCTGGATTGGATTCTAACACATTAATGGTGAAGTCAAAATATGCATATCATTTGCAACATATATTTAGACTTTCATTAATAATTAAGTGTTAATGACATTGCATATTGACAAACTACACTCATACTAGCTAATATATAGTCTATACGTAAAATACGTCAAGATGCATCAAGGCATTGAGTTTTTTTAATGCATATTGAAAGTGAATGATGAAAAAATTCAATAGCTTGATTCATCTTGGTGTGTTTTACATATAGTCTATATATTACCTAGTAGTAGTCGCAATGTTCACAACACATTGAATAATTAATTTGATTATGGTTAAATTATAGCTTTAGAATTTATATAATGGTTAGGTTTCGTATTAGGGTCTCTGACTCTATACTTTTTTTTATTATAATTAAGGCTAATATTTAGTGTTAATGTTGAATCTATCATCTTATTTGCTAGTGGAAAGATGCTTAGTGTTAGTGTCAAAGTTAGGAATAGTGTAAAATATATCATATGCTTATATAGAACCTAACACTAACATAATATTATAAACATAAATTGTAAATTATCTTAGTCATAAACAATAAACCCTAATCCTTAGTACTTAACACTAATCCTAAATTCTAAACACTAATTAGCCCTAAATTCTGACCCTTATATAAAACATAACACTAACATAGTATTACAAACCCAAATTGTAAATTTTGATCCCTTGTCCTAACCCTAAATTCTAAACCCTACTCTTAGTTTTTGTCAACCCAAAATAATCAAATAAATCATAATACTAAATGGTCAAACATAGTATTGAATGATAAATCATAATCCTATATACTACATTCCCTAAATGCTAAACCCTAATCCTAACCTTAACCTAGTACTAATTATTATATGAACTCATATCATAACCCTAATCTTAATCTTAATCCTAGAATTTATAGCATGGTTAAGATTGTAAGGTATATATCATGGTTTAGGTTAGTGTAAAGGTTTAAGGAAATATTAGTGCAAGGCTTGATTGAATCATTAAGGTTCGTGTTTAGGTTCGAACAATGATGGATTTTGGTTAGGGTTCAAGGTTAGAATCATGCTTAGCTATAGGGTTAGGGTTGGATAATTGATTAGTGATTGAACTATAGAATTAATCTTACGATCATGATATAAATACTAACCCTAAATATAAACCCTAATCCTAGATGCTAAATCCTAGAGTTCTAACTATTTAATAATACCCATATGCAAACCTATACCCTAATGCTAATATTGACAACAACCCTAGATCTATAATACTAAAGTCTAATCCTAGTCCTAATCATAAATACTAAACACTAATCCTTATTACTTAATCGTAACCTAGATGTTAAATGTTAATTATAACATTATTCCTAAATTCTAACCCTTATATAGAATCTAACCCTAACATAATATTATAATCCTAAATTATAGATTTTTGACACTAATCTAAATCCTAATTCTAAAATTTAAACCAATAACCCTAAATACTAAGGTAAACCATAATCCTAAATGTTTAGTCCTAATACTATATAGCCAACCTAATCTTATATTCTAATAATCTAAATGCTAAATCCTAATCATAATTGTAACCTAGTACTTATTATTATGTGAATCCATATCCTCTACCTAATCTTAATAATAACTATAAATATGTTTTATGTTGAACTCTAATCCTTATTCTTAAGAATAATCCCAACCCTTGAGAAATTCTAACCCCATTCCTAAATCCTAACTGTTACATTTATTGTTCTAGGGTGATATAGTTAAGGAAACACTTAAAATTATCATTACAGTCAGGATTTAGGTTAGACTTATAGTTATAATTAAAATATGATTAAATTAAGGATTGAGATTAGGGCTTAGATATAGTTAGCATTAAGGTAGGGATTATTTTTATGACTAATGTTTAGGGTTGGACTTAGGATTATGTTTAGGGGTAAGGTTTAAGAAAATGGTTAATATGTTGGTTAAGGCTAGGGTTTATATCATGGTTAGCATTTGGCTTATTAATAAGGTTAGGGATAGACTTATGGGTAGAGTTAGTGTTTAGAGTAAGGATTATGGTTAAAATTGGGGTTTATGTCATGGTTAGGGATAAAGTGAGCATTTAGGTTAGCAAAGGATTAAATTTTTTGTTAAGGATTATGATTTATGTTGTAGGGTATGATCATAGTTAGAGATAGGGTTTGGGATATCTTGAGTGAAAGTTTAATAATCATCAATAGGGTTAGGGTTTGGGTTAGAAGTATAATCAAGGTTAATGTTTTAATTAAGGATCTTTTAGGGATTTTGTGTGAATTGTACTTTGGGTTAGGGTTAGGGTTGGGTTTTCATAACTTGTCATGTTAGATTTAGTGTCATTCATAGGGTTAGAATTATAATTAAGGTTAGGGCTATGGTTAGGGTTCTCATTACACTTTGATTAGGGTTTGGGGGAATATAATCAAGAAATTTCAATGCCTTACTATTGATTTATTTATTTCTAAAATTTATTTGTAATGTAAGGATATAGATATATTTTCCCCTTTAAGTGCGAACCATATTGATTTATATTTAAATAGCTCATAAAAGATTATCAATAATAGAAAATGATTTTTTAAAAAAAATTGTTAGTTGATTTTTTTCAAGAATAATAAATATATTTTTTAAGAATAATAATACTATGATTAAAAATATGAAAAAATTAATAATATTAATTTTTGAAAGAAATTGTAAGTCTAAAGAAATGTAGAAACATTTTAATTTTTTAATATACTTTTCTAAATCTTATACAGATTTATCCAAAATAAGATGTAGAGAGATATTGTTTTCCATTATTTTAGAAACATCTCGATTCTATATTTTGACATTTTAAATGAAAAATAAAAATATATCTACTTCTCACTATTTACAAAAATACAAAATAAAAGTAGAAACCTTCTAAATAAAAATCCAAGTTTTAAAATAATTTTGCATGTTTAAAGTCATATTTTTCTGTTATTTTACTAAAGTTGTTTATATATTTCTTGTAGATAATATTCACACAAATGCTCAACATGAAATCAACATCCAAAGAAATAAATTCTTGCATAGTGTTAAGATAAATATACATTACAATTTGATTTAAGTAAGAATAATCAATACTGTGGCTCCATAATACAACTCATATGGAACATTTATAATAGAAGGAAACTACAATGGAAACCTGATAAAGCTAAGGTCTTTTAAAATGAACTATAGAATACTTAGAGCTTTACTACATGCAAATCATTTTAAAAGGATTAAAAAAGTTAAGTTACCTTGATAGAACCTTTCTAATTTTGTTACATACAAATCATTTAAAATCATATAAAGCATAGTTTTTTAAATATATATAAATTAAAAGAGTTGTATCTATTATCTACAAATAAATTTAAATTTATAACATATAAATCTTAATATAATATTTAAGATATCTAATTGATTATTAAACTAACTAAAAGTCCCTTAAATTAACTTTCCCTAACTTAAGTCAAATCACAAAGAATGTTGGCACCTCTTGGTTTTTTGTACAATAATTTCATCATGTAATGAAAGGAAGTAATATAATTGAATTCCTGTGCACTAAATGAAGATTCAACCAATCGCACATAACAACATTTTTTTAAAGCTCACCTAGTATGCTTCTAAGTCTATGGTTGTTGGTACAATAATTACAAAAGGCCAAATATAAAAACTCAATATTTTTATAGTCAAAGAAATTTTCAAAAATCCAAACTTAATGTAACGAATTATCTATCAAAATTAGAACTAAAAATGACTATAACCTAATTCAAAAATAAAGAGAAATATTTATATTTGAAAATATGTTCATACAAATATATCCCATTCAAAATATAAAGAGAAAACAACACCCATAACATATCCATGACACGAAGGAGCCAATAACCAGTTGATCAAGATTCATGCATACAACCATTATTATAAACTCCACTACCATCAATACTTTTGAGGTCACCATTCACATTGACCTAGACATGCCTTCCTTCCTGAAATATAAAGTAGAGCAGGGTATTCACTGTAACAACATTTTAAGTTAAAATCTTGGCATTACATGCCTAAGAGAGCAAGACATTTTCTTATTTAAAAACTCAAAGCTAAACAATTAATAGATCATGGTCTTTGTACAATCCTCAAACTTCACTAATACATATGTTTTATAGTTGATGCATAAATCAAATTCATGCCATAAAATCAATTATAAACTCTTTCAAGGAGAAATAAGAATTTAGGCATTAAAAATCTCCATGGATCAAATCCTCTAGATTTCCAAGAGTAGCCATTTCCTTTTCCAATTCATCTCCATTCCTACCCACAAATATATTAATTTTGTGTGATGAATACCTCTTATCTAATAAACCCACAATTTGACAATGAAATAAAGTATAGAATATAAGACATCGATTGGACTGGGTTACTCAATAGTCTTGGCCATAGCTTTGCATTATGCTGAAACTATGTATTTGCAGGATAGAGGGAGGCATTTCACATTAATTAGAATTAATTATGTGTTCAAAATATAAATGTCTTGCTATTTTCAGCTTTCTGACATGCAGATTGTGAAGGTGGAAGTGGAATAGGAAAGGTTTCTTTTTCCTTACAAAATTTTTTTTGGATAACCTTCTATAGTGGGTATTATGCCACTGTAGAGTTATGCCTCTCTACATAATAATGTAGTTTTCTCATGCCTAAACATTTATCCACATATTTTTTCCCTCTTAAAATTATTCACATTTACTTAAACACTTACATATTATCATTACTACCTCAAAATTATCACTTTGATTCTTTCATTTTTAAAAATACATTTAGAATTTCATTAGCTGACACACAATCCAAATTTCAAATTCTAATTCTTTGTCGGCCAACCAAATATACATTTCTTTTCAATGAGATTTTCAAATGTCTTGTCATTTAAAATAATTTGGGTTTGCATAGTAGTTGTGATGTCTCTCTTTCCATAAGTGAGCTATATCATTATTCATAAGCCATTTGGATTAGAATTAAGCTTTATGTTATTATTATTAAATATTTCTTCAAACTATTTGGATGGCACTGACTACTCCCTCCATATCATTTCCACTCCTTAACACTATGCGCTGCTTCTAACAACAACATAAATTTGTATATTTAGGGAAAAGTGTATCTCAAAATTTCTAAATTTCTAATGACACAATAAGCTTTAAGCTTTTTTATTATTATTTAAACTTCAATAAAAAACATTTTCCCCATTAACAATTCTTTTAATTTTATCATTTTAAAAATATTTAATTTAATTTTAAATTATAATATTCATTCTAATAAAATTGAATTTTTTAATTATATTTTTGATATAAATTATTATTTGAATTCATAGATTTGATTGATAAAACATTGAATATATATATATATATATATATATATATATATATATATATATATATATATATATATATATATATATATATAATTTTGTACAATAATTTAATTTTTTTTAAATAAAATGAATAAATATATTTTTTTTGAATGAGATGTGTGCATTATATGTTATAAAATATATGTGTGCTAATCTAATTCAATAATCTTGAATTATTTTAATTAAAAGATAAATAATTATTATTTAGATTTTAATGTAAAAAAAGACATATTTATATTTATATAAAATAAATATACTTATAATCTAATTGAATTTAAGAAGAAAAATATTTGAAATAATTTTAAAATGATTAAAAAAATTTAATGTAAGTAAAATGATTATGGAAAAAGTGAAAACAAAAATAATTATAGCAATAATGATAACATTTTATATTTATCAATTTATTGCTTTCAAAATTTTAACTATCAATACACTTACTAATTATTTATATTGCATTTAAAGATTGCTTTGTTTTCTTTATCTTTGTTTTTACATCATATTTTGTCCATCTTTGAAATTTTGTTGAATATTATTTTGTTCATGACAAGTAAATATTTTACATTTTATTATTGAATATGATTGTATCGTTATTTTTTGATTTGAAAAAAAAAGAAGTACTCTTAAATTTCTATTTTTCTATAAACCTATTATACAAACTTTAAAAATTGAAGTGTTTATAAATATTAATTTTAAAAATTAAACTTGAAATTATTATTATATAATAAAAACAAAATTTAGATTTATATATTTAATAAATAATTTTTTTAATTCAATCATATATAAAATTTTATTAAAAATCTGATAAATAATTATAAAATTTAATATTAATAAGAAATATTATATTAGAAAAAATAAACTTTTCATTTACATTTACAATATAATTTAAAAAGATATGATAAATTTTAATTTCTAAATAGAACTATAATTTTTTTAATATTACAAGAGAGCTTTGATTAAAAAATTTAAAACTTATTCGTCACTTTAGATAATTGGTGAAATAAAAAATGTTATGTCTTAATTTTAGAAGAATAAATATTGAAACACATTTGTGTTGAAACTACTAAAGTAAAATTGAAAATTGTTTTTGTTGTTAGTAGTAGAGCATGTTAGGGAATGTAGTCCCTACCCTCGTTCACATCTTTTTTGGACATATTGTTGCTATTATTATCAGACTATGATGGACTAATATTATGTTGATGGATTAGTGGTATTGTTTTGACACTATCAGACATTATGTTATGGATTCAGTGGTTAGGTGATGAGATCATTTAGACTTTACATTTCATGCATACATGATGATCATTATATTGTGTTCAGTTATTGATGATTAGTTAGATGGTTTATTATCTCATGTGTTTTATTATGGATACTTACCCCATACTTGCATGTGTATGGTGTGCGTGTTTTCTTATTGTATGGCATTTCTGATATGGTTAAGGAAGGGAGTCGTAGTCACCTGCTTAGTCGAGATCTACACGATGCACCACTTCCTGCCATTGTCTGTTTAGCTTAGCATTATATATATTGTATGTACATGCATAGTTTTTCTGCAGGTTGCAGGTACCGGGTATCGACTTCCCTGAATTGTCAGGATGAGCGTACCCTATTATACTATCTCAATGATAAGAGAAGGGAGATAAATTCTCAAGTCCAAATCTCAAACCCTTAAGCCAATTGTCCTAGTGAGGTAGGACAAGTATCTGGATATTTTAGCCACCGAATGTGTCAGATGACATGATTCATGATTTTTAACCCTTTAGACTAATTTTGTGTTAATTGCTCTATGATGGGTTTTCATATTTTATCTTGGAGGTCTATGGTGAATTTTTTATTAATTAAGTCTTAATAAATAGATTTAATTAATAAATTAATTATTTGAGAAAATTAATATAAGATATCATGATCGTTGATATTTTGATTATAATTAATTAAATGTGAATTAATTGAGGAAAAAGAATTAAATAAAAGAAAATTAGAAATTAAAATTAATAATAATAATAAAATAATAATAAATTAATAAATAAACAATAATAAATTTTTTTATAAAAATTAAAATGAAAGTTATAAATATTTAAATAGAAAATTATATAAAAAGTGAATTGGAGTTATAAGCTTGCATGGGAGTTAATGCACTTTTCATTTCTCTTATGACAACAACACAAAGGTTAGTGCATCAATTAAGCACATGGTGTCTACAACCCTATGGCTCATCTAGAAGGTTGGAAAAGACCCATGCTTAGTTGGTGACACCTTCTAGCTGTTTCTAGAGGCATTCTAGGTGTTTCCTAAGAGCTCTTTATATTCAGGCATTCCTAGAAGCTTAGACATAGCGTTTGGAGTGCAATTGGAGCATTGGAGGATTCGAGAACTTTGAAGAAGGGAGCTTGCTCTGCGGGTTTTTTGAGGAAGAGCGATTTAGCATCAGAATTCGGGTAGATTCTTGTGATTTTACTTATGCTATTTCTGCACCTTGCATTCCCTGTCTTCTTCGTGTCTTCCATATGTCTTCTGAGGAATTTCATATTTCTATTGTATGCATTCTCAATATGGGTAGCTAAAATTTATTTGAGAAAAATTTTTATGCATAGATCTGAAAAGAACACGGGGCTAGGGTTGAGATTCATAGTCAAACCCATTAGATTAATTATTAGAAATTTTGAGACCAAATAGTTTATAGGAAAATTCTGAAAATTGAGATCTTCAAATAAATTGTGTATATGCTCATTGTTAAATATACATGTTTATAATTTTCGCATCTGCATACATACATATATATATATATATATATATATATATATATATATATATATATATATATATATATATATATATATATATATATATATATATATATATATATATATATATATGCTGTGATATTTGATTAAATTCTGCGAGTACATATATATAAATACCATATTCTATGTCTATTTATATATATGTACTCACAGAATTTAATCAAATATCACAACATATGTATATATATACATTGAATAATCATACTTTATAAATCGCAGTAAAAATATATATAAAATCGCATTGCGATTTGTATGGAAACAACGTTTGAAAAAATGTTATTGATATCGTTTTTTAAAAATATATATATATAAATTAATTTTTATAGGGGCGGATGGAATTTTTCCCCCAGCCCTGTCATCACCATTATGACCATTGCGGTATCGCAGGGTACTGTGAGATCGCAGTATACCTATAGTCAGCAGAGTACATGCGTTGGCGGTACTTCTATCCCGTGCAGTTTGAGTTTTTTTTTTTTAAAGGTGGACATTATTAAATGTTATTTCATATGTTATTTGAATATGAATTTCAACTTTTCAATGTTGCATTGTTATTAAATTATTAAATATTATTATATATATACATATATGTATTTATTTATATTAATTGCTGTTTGGAATTTAAAGAGAAATTCTTTAATAACAAGTTATTTTATAATGTTGAGCAATATAGATTCAATATAATCTTTTAATTTGGAAAGATGAATATGAAAAGAATTTCAAATATTATCTTGAAAATGATGGGGGTCATTATCATCAAAATGTGTATATAAAAGACATTTAGAACATTTAGAAAATTGAGTTCTAAGAGTTAGAGGGAAAAACTTTTATTTATCAACAATTACGTGGGCTAGGAAAAACATACAAAATGTTTCTCCATTCATTATCCAACTTGGAACGTAAACTAAGACCTCTACATTTAATTCAATGATGTAAATTTAGCAAAACCAAAACATGTGTTCACATTGTGTATTCTTAATGCTATTGTTTTGGGTTTTGGGTTGACTAGTGTTGACCAGTTATAGGATGTCTACCAGAGGCTTGGGGGATTATGTGATTGTGATGTCATGATGATGTTTTAATATCGATCTTTATAAACCCAACCATGGTTATGTGATGGAATGCTCTATGTATTGGATGTGATTACTGATTGTTATAGTTGAGATTCTTATGTATGAGACACTTGAGTTAACCATTATTTTTGGTCATCGATTAGTTATCCTTGGTTATTTTCTAGTCGCCATGAAGGGACTAAAATGTGGATTTATTCTTGATGATGTCATGTTGTGACATGTTTGACTCAACCATTTTTGGAGTCTTCGATCACTATGATTGAGATATATTTTGGTTATTGAGAACCATTGGATACTTTGATTATCAGTGATACTTTAGTTGCCAATAGAGAGCTGTTGTGTTCATGATTTTCTATGGATGTTTGCTCATGGAGATTTGATGCTTTTATGCATATTTGATGATTTTATTATGGATTATCTTTTGTGATTTTGAGATTTATGATTCCATGAGCTTAGGGTAGGATATCTGCATGTAGTGATGGGAAGTGGCTTGCAATGGGGGTCGGGGCCCTAAGATATTGCCAGGGTAACTCATTGTAAGTTGGATTAATAAGTGATAATATTCACACCTAATACTAACTGAATGAACCTAAAAAAATAAGTGTTTTGTTCTCGCCCATGCCTTGAGTGCTTGTACAGGCTAGGATGGGAGTAGTGAGAACGCATGGTTGCAACCTTGCATTCCATAGTATGCCTCGTCAGTATGAGAGGATACTAGTGGCCGCATGAGATCAGTATGGACCCGTGGAGTTTAGCTAACTGCCACGGTAACTTGTACGTGATAAATGCGATGAAACTTTCCCGCTTGCATAGTAGGTTCCTACATGTCATTGTGTGCCTCTGGGAATTAGATGTTGATTTTGTGTTTGGAACCCTTGAGTTAGTATACTTTTAGGATTCTTGGACTTATAGAGATTTGTGCTATGTGATTTTGGATAGCCTGTTTGGGACTTGAGATTATCTCCTCAGCATGGTGGGAGTGGACCACTTAGGTACCACACGGTCGGGTGGTAGTGTATTTTCCACTCTTATCATTTGAGATTTATTGAGACATCGTGGATGATGTGTCCTTCGTGATGGTGGATATGTATCCTTTCAATGATGATTAGCATATGTTAGATGATGTTATCTTATGCTTATATTTGCATGTTAGATTACTTTCTACATATGATGTTGTATATGTTAGGAGTGAAATTCCTACTATGTTAGTACCGATGATCTCTTTGGTGATTTGGAATGTTACACACGGAGGGATGGCTAGGATCCACGATGGTCTAATGATGCTATTAATGGTTGGGAGGAACTGTGCACTTGGTTTATTATGTTTGATCTTTATGATGGATGTATATGTCTTCTATGATGATGTATCATGTATATCATGTGATTATCTTTACCTTGATGTATCGTGGATTAGAATAGGATGATGTACCTTATTCTATGCATGTATATTCTTTGAGCTTGTCATACCCTATGACATGTACAGTGGATGATTGAGCATTTGAAATGTAATGAATAAACATTGGACTTATCATTATTATTTCATGTGGATGTTGTACTAGATGGATTCATGTATGTTAGATGTTTTTAGATGTAATTCAACGTTAAGGGATCTTTAAAGAATGTAATCTATTATGTATGTTATGGTTAATTTTAGATGGACATTGCTATTGCTTCCGTTATTGTGCATGAGTTATATGTGGTATATACTTTCATGTAAAAAAAAAAAAAATGCCACCAAACTTATTGAAACTCTAGGTTAATTCTTTGGATCCCTTAGCGGGGCATTATAGGGAACACAGGGAGAAGGGGCCTGGTGCAAATAAGTTGCACTGTAGTTTTTGCCGATATTGGTATCATATTTTTAAATAATTTAACATTTTAGATAGATTTTTTCTATTAGAAATAGAGAGATAAAAAAAAGGTTACACAGAACTCCAAACACTACAAAAGAGACAAAGCCTCAAACCTGAGCCATAGTAGCAAAATACTAGCTAGAGAATATCAAAGAACAACAAAAACCAAATAGCACAAGGCTAGTACAAGATATCACAGTACAAATCAACCTAAGCAGTCCAACCGAGTGGACCTTCCATCCAAACAATAGCCTTCCATTCCTAAATGTGGGACAACATAAAGGTATCCTCCATCCTAGTATTATGGTTCCTCTTAATAGCTTGGATCAGTGTCTAACACATGTGCTCAAACATCCATATATTATGCATAGTCCTTTGCTATTGATAGCCATACTTAAGATTGTGAACAAAGAAAGAAGCCTATCCATCTTTAAGAAATCTACTTAATTTGTCCTTTTCAATAACCATGGTGTTTGCACCTACAAAAAGATTTTAAAATGTGTGAGTTTTTAAAAAAACTTAGTAAGAACCCTTGGCTTACCTTGGTACTTTTCCTCATTCCTGCATTTCAAAATCCGCCAAAGAATGTTAGAGGATAGCATATTCTAGAAGACATTAGTATCCTTACTAATCCCATTAATATGACTAGTAACAATTTCAATGATGCTCACACTAATGTGATAATAAATATCAAATAAATTCCAAATTTCTTTAGCAAAAAGGCAATCAAATAAGATATGTCTACCTATTTTAGGCAACCTGCAAATATTACAAATATTAGAATGCTGATTATCTCTTCTAATAGAAAGTCTATCAATTAACAACAACCATTTAAAACATTGAATTTTAGGCTCACAGGGACCTTTCCAAATAGAATTCAGCAACTTATTCCAAACTTTAATATCAAAAGGACAATACCAGAGTTTATTGACATGGGCAAGAATATCCACATTATGAGCAATAACCTTATAAATATTCTTAGCTTTAAGCTTATCTAAAGCAACTCCGTCAGGCCACCTGTATTTAATGTATCTATAAGAGTCCACATGGAAAAGAGAAGGAATATCCATGGAAACTTGAGAAATTAAATTATAGGTTTTCTTCTGGGATTAAGGTAAATTAAATCTAATCTTGAGATCTTCCGAAGGGATAAGAGAATCATGTTCGAAGATATCAGCAAATTCAGAAATACCAGCTTTAGTCTAGGACTTGGTAGAACACCCCTAGTAGAGGGCTAGGGGCTTGTTATTTAGGCTCAGATTCTACCAAATGGATCTCTCTCCATGAAGGTGATAATCATTATAAAAATCCCTATTGGTGATAAATTTTTGAACATGTTGTCAAGCTCACCAAATGGATCTGAAAATAGGCGACCCTTGGACCACAACCGGGAACTTACCAACAATAAGGTCACATAAAGGGAGATTTTTCCAAGATCTAGCTTTCTTGGGAATGCCTCTCTCAATGTTGTCTAACAAGAACTTTCCAAGGACTATCACCCTCCATAGATTGAAAAATCCATTTGGTGGAAAGAGCTATACCTTGCAGCTTGAGATCTTTTAACCCCAGCCCCCCTAGGGGCTTATTAGTATGGCACCAGTCCCATTCAACAACATGATACTTTTTATTGCCCTTGCCATCAGACTAGAGAAAATGCCTGATGACCTTCTGAATCTCAAGATTTGGTAGCTATTGAACATACAGGCAGATGAGTAATAAATATTGTAAGAAGATAAGAGCTTTTGACAAACTTGAAATCTCCCAGCTAGAGATAAAGATCTATTATACCATTTATTAAGTCTATTCTCAATCTTGGCCTTAACCCTAGCCCACATGTCCTTGAGAGAAGGATCAATAGAATAGGGGATACCAAGATACTTGACTATATTTTTGGGGCCTCCCCATTGAAACTTGCGCTGGAAGAACCAATCAAGAGGCTAATCAGTCCAACCCAAGCAAATAGACTTAGCCTGGGAGATTTTAGCACCCGAGATGATACAAAATAAGTCCAACTTAATTTGTAGATTTTTAAGGTTGTTGTCAGTAAGCTCAAAGAAGACAACAGTGTCATTCACAAAGTGACTATTTATAAGCTCTTCACTATTAGGTGGGTAAAACCCTCTAACTTTCGGGGATAGAATATCATCTCTAAGGATATAGTATAAAGCTTTAGTACTAATAACAAAAAGAGCAAGAGTTAAAGGGTAGTCTTGCCTAGTAGATTGACTAAGAGGGAAAGGGCCAAAGATAGAACCATTAATCTCAATTTGGGCACAAGCATTAGTGAGCAGAGTTTGAACAGACATACATAAGTATGGAGGAAAACCAAAAGACTGCAACATCATGATAATGAACTTCCATTCAACTCTATCATAAGCTTTCTTAAAGTCAAGGAGGAGTAAAGCAGAGTTCTAATGAGAACATTTAGCCCAATCCATAGCTTCTCGAGTAGTAATAAGATTTTCCAAGATATATCTACCTTTAATGAAACCAGTTTCGGAGCTACTAACAAACTTAGGGAGAATGAGAACCAATCTAAGGGCTAAAACTTTCGCTAAGATTTTATAAGAAACATTAAGTAGTGAAATAGGCCTCCAATTTTTTATAAGAGTTTTCTCCCCTTCCTTGGCAAGGAGTTTAATGATACCTCTATTGATCTCAAGGCTAAGAGAACCCACACTAATGTCCTTATTATACAAATCAAGCAAGTCCTTGCTAATCCAACTAAGGTTAGCCTTATAAAATTAAATAGAAAGCCCATCCAACCCAGGGGCCTTGTCATCCTTGAGAGATTTAATAGCCCCCTTGATCTCTTCAATAGATATAGGGGTCAAAAGAAGCTTAACATCTCCAGCATCTAATTTAGAATGAATAAAGGGTTTGCATTTGGATCTAATTTCCTCAGCCTCCAAGGAATCTTTAGATGAGAAAAGCTTACTATAGTATTTAACAAAAAGCCAAAGAAATACAAACATGATTAGAGACTTCCTTATTATTAATAACAAGCTTGTCAATAGATTCTTTAATTTGTTTCTACTTAAGAAAATTAAGGAAAAACTTAGACCCTTGATCACCATGCTGGGTCCAATTAATCCTAGAATGGATTCTAGCTCCATGAATTTTAGTCTGTTGATGCTTGCTAAGGGCGTCCTTAGTAGCAATAACTTGGTTCAAAAGATCCGCATTAGAAGGGTCAGCCTAAACATTAAACTCAACAGATTGAAGGTTAGAGTAGAGAAATTTTTCAGTGAATCTATAGTCCTTGGCGCACTTTTGGCCAATGGTTTGTAGGAAAGCCTTCCAAGCCAGGAGATTTGCCTTCCACTTGTCAATCATGAGAGAGTCCTTTATGTTAAAGAAGTTGATGTTCCTGATAAGATGCAAAGTACATAGAACATCATCATCATGCAATAGCTTAATATTTAGCAAGAATTTGGAAGAGGTAGGTTCATGATGAACACCATCAGAATTAATGTTGATACGGGTGAAAATAGGATGATGATCAGACAAGGTGGTGGCAGAAACCAAAACAATGTTACCATTACTATTAGGAAGAAAAGAAAAGAAGTCTTTATTGCCATAAAAGCAGTCTAATCTGGAATAGATCTTGGATTGACCTTGCTAGAAATTGCACCAAGTGTGCCAGATTCCAGGAGGTGAGTCTTTAATGTTAGCTAGGGGGTCAAACAATTTTTTTGAGTTAATAAACTTAGACCAATGCAGATACTCATAATCCTTCCATCTGAATGGATTGCCACCAATTTTATCCTTTTGGGACTCAACCATATTGAAGTCTCCTCCAAAAAAACAAGGAATATCAAGGAGAGGGGACAACCAATTCCAAAGGGAGATTCTATCCTTAGTATCATTAGGAGTGCAAATAGAGAAAAAAACCAATTTGTTTATTAGTAAAATTCATAGTAAACTAAACAACCCTTTGACAGGAGGAAACACCATTATTAGTTATGAGCTTCCCCCACTTGGGATTAACAAGGACAACAATTCCACCTTTACCCCTGATATGGCTAAACTAAAACTTAATGGCATCCTTCCAAATAAAATTAAGGTTGATATCAAGCATGAAACTAGTAGCTTTAACTTCTTGCATCATAAACAAATCAACAGAGTTAAAAGAATTTAAAACACACTTAGCAACATATTTTCTATCCAAAGACTCGAGCCCCCTAACATTTCAGGATAAAAAATTCATTGAGACACATTGCAATGGGTTTGGGACGCATCTGCAATAGTCATGTTGGGACAACTAGGAGCATCCCCAGAATTCTTATTAGCGGAATTGTTTTTGGACCTTGGTGGCCTTCCACGCCTACTAGTAGAAATAGTATCTAATTTAGCATATCCATATTGAGATCAAAGAGAATAGACCCAGAAGTAGGAATGACTTCGAAAATATAACGATCCTCAATTTCCTTAAACACCTTTGGTGGAGCCTTTGGGGGATTCAAGGTGGGCTTGACTGCTTCAATGGAAGAAGTAGGACACTCGATCAGGACAACACTCAGCGGGGGATTTAATATGAGATGAGAATTCGGATTAACATAATTGGATTTATTTGTTTTCTCTTGCTCTAGCCAATATATAGAGTACACTTCCGACATTGAGACAACCAAACGTTGAATGTAAAGAAAATTGGAGAGAAGCAAATAAAATGCTTGAAGCCATTGATTGTCTCAACGTAATTAAGTGATTTATATTATAAATGATTAACTTAGAGTGGCCAACCAAGCATTACGAACTTTCTAATTTTTCGCTGCATGTAATAAAGATCAAGTGCGTGCAAATATGTTTAAAAAAATATCATATCGAGGTGTCTACGCACTTTGTAATTCAATAATGGATTATGGTTGTAATTTGTTGTTTCATATTTTAAAATTACTTCTCCATTTGTGTTCAGATTCTCGGGTATTTCGCATTAATTTGGGCAGCGTAGCCCAGACATTCCAAGTCAAGTTTAGTCAACTTGTCATATGCTTTCCACCTCAATCAGACCATCGAGAAAAGACACAACTTAACTTCAGCGAGCCATCTCACAATACACAATGGAAAAAGGCAATATTATCGGATATAAAATCAACTACTCTGTTATAAGTCAACTAATCTATTATAAGTTGTCACATATTATAGATGCAAGATTGTTAACTTTAAAAATTTTAGAAATCATTTTTCAAAGATTTGATTGGGTGAATGCATTTACTTCTTATATTGACTTGACCAATTCTAAAAATTCTAATTGTTAAGAATTATTTTTTTATTAAGATGAATATAACATTAATGTTTAATATTTTTTTTAATATAAGTGAGTTGATTTAATTTTCTTATATTTTAATATTTTTTTTTTACAATATTATTTTTATCATGTAATAGAACATATTTTGATATATATGTTCTATTACATATATATCATGTAATATTTTTATATGTTATTATTATAAAAATATTATTTATTTGATATTATAATTTATTTAACATATAATAATATTCCATGATATATATGTAATAGAACATATATATCAATCATTTTATGTATAAATAAAATTTAGATTATAATTATAATTAATATCACAGAAAACTATAATCATCTAATATTTTTATAAATTATAATAAATTTATTAAATTAAAATTATATTTATATAAAGATTAAAGGCAAGTACTAAGCTATTATGTGACACTTGTTGTTGATGTTGTTTTTATTGTTGTTGTTGTTATTGTTACTACTACTACTACTTTAAGAAGAAACCATTATAAAGAAGGACTGACCCTATGTTATTAGTTCCTTCCTATGGAAAGAACTAAGGGAACTTACTATTGCTTTCCTTAAATCCAAATCTTTCTTCAATGGACCAATCAAATTTTAGAGATTTAGAACTTGTTTCTCAAATCCAAATCTTTCTTCAATGGACCAATAAAAGTTTAGAATTTTAGAACTTGTTTGTATAAGCTAAAGTTTAATCATTTGAACTTGTTTAAATATTTTAAATATTAATAGTAATTATCAGTAATTATATAAGCTGCCAGCTAAAAAGGCAATGACAAAAATTAGAAAATTTGAAAATTTAATTAAAATGAGGCTCCATTATCAAACAATTATTTAATACATCTTTAATGATTATAGTGTTAGATTTTTCTAGCTCATGCATTTGTTGATCATAAAGAATTTTCATTCCTACAACATTGTGTTGTTCATCTCCATTTCCCCGTATTACATGAAAGCTCTAAGGTGTTTTAGTACCAAACTTTATGCCATTTTTCTCCAAGTTTGCACCCTTTTGGATTGGGGCATAGTCTAAGACTGAAAGTTGATGGCCATATTAGTTGTTTTTGCACTTTTGAACCATATATGATAGGTTAAAAAATTGTAAGACAGTATGAATTGATAGGCGAAATATTTAGAGAATTGTCAATGCAATATGTGATTTCATAATATATATATATATATATGTTTCTATTTTGATGATTGCATATTTATATTATTTTAAAAACATGTTGAAATAGAATATAATAAATTTTATAAACTTATTTTTATTAATTTAATTTTTATATTATTTTATATAATTATATTAATTTAAGCCAATAGGCTTATATGTGGGAGCTTTGCTCCCAGATTTTACAATTTGTCACCGAAAAATTGTTAACCCTTCTTTGCTGATAATCTTTTCCGACACTGAAAAATAACAACTATCATTTTGGCAACTTATTTCTTTTTACTATTTTATAATTTTGAGATATGTTTATTCATAATGAAGTTTACCTTTAATTGTTCACTTTCTAATTATCAAACATGCTTTATATTTCTACTTTAATCTCCAATTTCTATTTTCTCCAAAAAAATATTTCCCCTAATTATTTGGTATATTTTATTTAGTTTTTTTAATTAAAAAAAATTGTTTCCTCCAAATTCTTATAGTTTTATTAGTAAGGATTTAGTTTCTACAACCAAAAACTTCATTATTTTAGAATTTTTCTTATACATTCTAAATGATCTACTTAATTTTTTGCTCGATTTTTTTTTAATATATTCTAATAATTTCCTTTATCTTCTCTATGTAAAGATGGAGATTCTTATATCACCAGACTAATAATTGGTTTAAATTTCATTTGTGAAAGTACATGTTTTGCTTGTGCTGAATTGGTGTCATTTCTTCATTTTGTAATGGTTTGGCTTTGCTTCGGTTATGTTGTAGTTGCATATCAAGGAAATGAGATGGATGTCATCATTAAAATGAGGTGGGATATTTTTAACATCTCTCTCATGTGTGAAGTTGATTAAATTGAGCATATATTACCGAGTAACTCACTAGATGGTTTTATTGTCCCTACCATATGCTCAAGTTTTATTGTTTAATGTGTAGGATTATTAGTTTTTTGGTTTGATTAGATTTGATTCCTTTTGATTCCCAATTTTGATTATATTCTTAATTGGTTGGATGTATGCTCTTAGAAAATTGCTCAATCTTATAGTTGTATTTGTAAAATTAGTTTGGCTAAAAATTGTTTACTATGTATTTTCAAAACAATGAACATTATTGAACAAATATATGCCTTTGTGTTGGGTTAAAGCAGAGTAAAAAATGTTTCAACTCATTACGATACTATAGTCATGGACTACTTACAAGAAGTTGCATAGAATGTATGGTTGAAAAAAAATAAACGACCACAAAAATTTCTTAGTTATTTTTTTGTACTTACACTCTTATGGGCCTGCCTTGATGGCAATGCACAATTCATATATGGCATAAAGTGTGTGGGACACAAGCCAAGCATAAGCTAGCTTCAATGTAACAAACCTACCATTGTTATAATCATCCAATCCCTTTTCATTTTTTGCGAATCGAATGCAAGATATAAGTTGAAAGTTGATCCATCTATCTTGAAGATATGGATAGTTTTCTCGTGCAAGATTAATAGAACTTGATCATTTTGTGGGAAAAAACATTGGACATGCAAAGCATTTTGAATGCATTTTTGTCACAAAAACCTAAAGCAAGATTATATTTTTTTAAGTAATGCTTCATGGCACATTGAGAACTAATAAGAAGCACGGTATCTAGTGGTTCTATGAGCATTTGATGTGGGGTGTTTAAAATTATCTCTATACTTCATAATCATATAGCCCTTGAGTTGCAATTTTTTTCAAGAATGTGAAGGAAAACACTTATTAAGTAAAAGTTTGTCATTATATTTAAAAGTTTGTCACTTTATGTATCTAATCATTTAGCCATTGCAAGTTTTTTTCCTTTTCTTTTCTTTAGGAACTGAGTGTGATGCGACGATCAAAATATTATATTCAATTCAATATTTTGCACACTATTATTACAACCATACAAAAGACAATCCTTTATTCCTTCCATGTAAAGGTACAATCTATGATTGAATTTGCTTTTTTTAATATAGTTATTTGAAATTCCCTTCAGTAGATTAAGTGATATTCTTAATATATACCAAATTCTTTTATAATTGAAACTCAGTGTATTATTTATAGATCATTAATGTTGAAAGATAGTCTATAACGATAGTAAGGAATGTACTAATATGAGTATATAAGAGAAAAATAAATGTAATTTCTATTGTTTATGAATATTTGTAATAGATTTGTAGATTACATCATATTTAGCTTTTTTTTCACCAACAATTTAGATTTTAGATTTTTAATCTGATAATAGATTATGTAATATGATTCAACACATTAATAAATAATTCCTATTAATAATACATAATATGTAAGTCTACAAATAGACACTTCTCACATTATTCTCTAATAAATACCATTCCTTAAATAAATCTAAAATTAATATCTGTATTTTATTATCTCTATCAGCTACTTACTCGTCCATAACAAATAACTTATCAAACAAATACTTAGCTATTTTCCTCTTACCCATTAAACTATTTATTTATCATGTTGATTTTTGATAATTTATTAAATCTCAATATATTTAAGTTGGCTTATATGTGGGAGTTTCTTGAAATTGTCAGCCCTAATCAGAAAAAAATACTTCTAGCTATTTTGTGTTTCTTACTAATTATTTTCATTTTGTTTGATTTTATTTTATATATGTACCACATAAACTAGAGAAGTTAACTATTATTTTTCTTTCCTCTATGTAGATTCATTATATCAAAATATTTCATTTTAACTTGTTTTTTCCTTCTTCATGCATAACCTTTTTATGTTTTTGTGTATTTATTATTCTCTTCTACTATGAATTTGTTTACAGGTCATAGGTCATGGGTCAATCAACAATTCAAGATGACAATTACAAGATGCAAAATGAAGATTGCATGAGTAAAGGAATAAATCTTATGATTTTATTTGTGTCGTGTTTCAAGTTTTTTCATTGTGCATGCAACATATATTGCATAGATTATTAAACATTATTTTTGGTATAAACTAGTAGTTTTCATTGAAACTTTAGAGCTTGAAGTGGATCCCTTTTTTGTAGATATCTTTCTTTGAGCAGTACTTTCATTAACTTTTAATGTTTAGCTCAAGTCCATATATTTATAATGCAATTTATCTATCAAACCTATGGTGAGATCTCATTAACCAAACAATAGAGAGATAGGGGTTAAAAAGTATATAATGTGTTCCTTAGTATCATCAATTCTCTTGATGCAGAGGATTGCATGCATTAATTGAAGAGGCTCAAAGGAAAGGTCAAGTATTGCAACTTATTGATTAATATTATGTGGGGATTTCTTTCTTATACATTCATGTGGACCTAACAATATTAATATGTTATTTATATTTTAAAGTCAATTTAAATTATATTTATTACACAAAAAGAAAAGAAAAGAAAAGAAATATAATAAAAATGCATTTTTATCTTATTTGTATATGTTCACATTGTTTAGGTATAATAATTTCCAGATTGGAACAAAGAAATTAGAGATGTCCATATCTTTTTGAATTCTTTATTGATGTCATTTAAAATTCTAGAGGTATTCATAGCCTTTCAAGTTATAAATTTTAATAATTATTTTCACTAATAAGAAGGTTCTTCAAAGAAAATATAGGAAATTTGTACTTTACTAACTGACCTTAGTAGCCATATTTTGGAATTTAAAACTTTCAATACAAGTTTTGATGATTTTAGAGAGCCAACTTATGTCATGCCAAAAAATTGGGTCAAAAACACACCAACAATTTTTTTTAAAAAACAACAAAAAAAACCACTAAGTTTTAAAATGTATATATATGCACATGCTAAGGTATAGGTAAAATGAGGAGTGGATACACGATCTCCTAACTATGTCATGTCATTTCCATTTAAGTTAATAATCAATGAGTAATAGTAGATCACTAAATTTGAATATTTGTTATTTATTTGATTTTCGACATTTACTTCGTTACACAATAATTCTAGTCAATATAATATTTTTCATATACTTTTCAACAACTCAAACAAAAACCAACCATCTAGTAATTCTAGTAGAAAACATAATTTGCAGTGACCTTAAAGTATCATGAATGTAAATTTCATAACATTATTTGATCCAACTATTGATAACAATATAAATAACTATAACTCTAATTATTCAAGACATTTGCAATTTTAAAAGGGCTCTCTAAGCAAAGTAACATCTATCATTCAATATCTTGACTTGATTTTTTTTATACTAACATAATAATACCATCATTGTTCTAACCAAGGCTTAAATAATAATTTGAATAACACAACTTGATAATACTCATATCACGATCTAGTTAATTAAGATTAATTTAAATTATCTATCATTCACTTAACAAAATGTTATCTAATAACGAAACTAAGTTATCTAATTATAATTTAATCGTTAAATTATTCTAACTAAAATATACTAAATTTAGAACTTAAATCTCAACATTCCACTATACTATTACATCAAACTAATCTAACCAAAAATCTCTAATTAACACAAATCTAAACTAAAACTAATTAACATAATAAAATAATCTAATCCATCTACCAATTAAATCTCAACATATTCTCATTTAACACTTTCAAAAAAAAAAAATTGTACTTAGTATTCATCGTGAAACACCATTTACCATTTCATTTATTTAGGTTAAACAATTGAATTAAAAGATAGCCATTAAACCCCCTAAACTTAATCTAATAACAAGATCCTAAACAAATCTAATCACTCTGAACATTGAATAAAATGCACTTGCTAAGTAGAGTAACGTCTATCATGTAATTACACGAACTCTAATAAATCCTTCCTACAATAACAATTTTCTTGTTTAATGAACAAGGAATACCAACTTCCAATTTATCACAATATGATCATCTAACATAATAACTCTAAATTACTTTTAAAATGGAATAAATAAAATAATTAACTTATTTTTTATGACAACTTAAATTGCTAATAATACTAGCTTTTCTAAAAATAATCTAACATTAAGTTATACAACCCAAAAAAAATAGAACAACAATTAAACTTTAATATATCATCTATATTTAAAAGAAAAACAACATTAAAAAAAAACAATTAATTGCAACAACCTATACTAACATTAAAGAAAATGTTAAATTAAAATTATTTAAACAATTTAAAAACTAACTAAAACTAAACTACACTTAAAAAGAAACTATAAGATGAAACTTAATTAAGACACCATCCTATACTATCCACCTTTAAATTAAAACTAACTCTAATACACATTTACTAACTATATGCTAAGAACCAACCCCAAACCCCACCTAGTCAACTCACCTACCCATCAAATCACCTGAAGGTCACCCCCTACATACATTTCTCAACTTGGCCACGTGACTCCAAGCACTGACCAAGTGTTGGGGATGGTGGTGAAAGAGGGTTCCCAAGCTAATGCTTCACTGGTTAGAATTTGCATGGGAGAAAGGGGCATTAAAGAGGAGTGTAGATCAAACAAGACACTCATGACATTAACTTGCATTTGCCCCCTTTTATATTGCGCTTCAATACTAATCTGCCCCTAAATCAGGACTAACACATGGCAGATGGCAGAGGAAAGTATGCTAGGAGGGAGATGGGTTTGATTAGAAAGTAATGGGGTCATGTAGGTATGATGAATTTATCAAGTTTAGTAGGTCATTAGGTTGAAATGGGGTAGGATAGGATTAATTTAAAATTTAGATATTGTTTTTATATAATATATGTATATGCATTTTTTTTTGTTAGAATTAAGAATTTATAATAAGAGTGCACAGAGAATACTCCCTATCTCAACATGGGAATAAATCCTTTGTCATACAAAATCCAGAGAGCTTTTTAGCTCCTGGGAGAGTATGGTTTTTTTTAATTGGTTTCTAAGTGTGCAATTTTTCTAACTCACATAATTCTTCAAGTGGCATACTATTATGCCTCATAGGTTTTCATGACAAGGAGGTTTATATAATCTTCATTTCAAATTGAGTTCACCAATTATTTAGTTAAGCGAGTAGGTTAAATAATTTGTTTGACAACAATATGAGATTAATAGTTTTCCCAATAACAAAATATGGATCAAAGTTCTAACATAACATACTTTCTCACATGACATGTTTGGACTTGAAAATTACATAATTGATCATCACCATTTTATCCACTCATCAATACACATATGCAAGAACTGAAATAACATAAGACACAATACAAGAAGGTCTCTCACTCATTCTCTTCTATTAATCAACCTGGTTCAAGGCTCCATCGAGAAAGAACCAGTAAGAAAACCCGACGTCTTTGCCAAATACATCAAAATTAAATACAGTTTACATAATGTTCCAGTTCAAATGAAATCCTATCTAGGTCCTTTGCAAATCAATTATGTCGATGCATTCAATACCTCAAGGAAAACATGGAGAGGACAAGAGCTAACTCGAGGTGAAACAACACAACATCAAGAACAATTCAAGCATACACCCCAACTCGATTTTACACAATAGGTCCAAGCATAGAACTTGTCTAGGGGGGAGGTGGATTTTCCCAATGGGAGATGTCAATCACCATACCATAACATAGCCCTTTCGAGGCTAAACATCAAGAACTTTCGTTCTTCTACAAGGCCCTTTCAAGGCTATTACCACAAGGATTTTCATTCCTTTTCATATAAGGAATTCACAATATCAAACAAGGTATGTGATGACAAGTAGGGGCCCATACACCCTACCCTCTTTCCCTCCTCTCACAGTGAGAGGAGACTCTACACCATTGAGGTCCAACTAAGGCCCTTCCCCCGTACATGGCCACTTCTTCCCTATCCAAGGGTGAGTAATGCCAAAACAATCCCCATCAAATCCCCTCAAAACAAAACATCAAGACAAGCATAAGAATAACATTAAGAACAAGTTAAAATCCCTCCCAATCAACCCCAACACAAAAGCAAGCAATACGAAGAACAACACAATGCCTTATGCATGATTCAAGCATGAACAACACGAGGAAACAATTCAAAAGAGTGAAGAACTCCTACCTTCACAAAAAGTTATGGAAAAATGGTAGGTTGAGAAGAGCTTTTCCTTTTCTTCCTTTAATCTTTCAAACTTTCTCCAAGACTAGAGATTGGGTAACAACCCCAAAACTACTCCAAAATGCCTCTAAGTATGATCCTTAACTCAACTAGACTTCAAGTAACTCAAGATGGAGTTTGAGTCACTAACTCATGTAGGATACAATCAATTTTTTCAATCAACCAAAAGTAGGGTTTTTGAGTGACTCTAAAAGTCAACCAAGGAGGCTAAGGGGGTGGAAAGTACTCCCCACCCATACCTTTACCCCTAGGGCACTTAAATTTAATGTTTTTAAGCCTTAAAAAATTAATAGGAACAAACAAAGGCTAGGGGGATAGTAAGACCAATTAACAACCTTCAAAGAAAGACAAGCAAATTAGCACAAATAGCAAGGGGTTTAGTTTCGTCTTTCCATTGGGTTCCCCAGTTAAATATCCTACACACTAATTGCACACATCAATAGTTCAAGAAATCACATGCATATATGTAAATTACATATCAGGGAAATTATGTAAATTTAAAACATCCATCTTTCTAATAATCAATCATTTATCTCATTCTATTCATATTTAATCATCTGACTTACATAATCAATATAACATAACCTATTCGTTAATTCATATTAACGCACCATAAAAATCATCGTTAGGCATGCATACAGCTTTAAATCATCATAACAACATCAAATAAAGAATACAGAACTATCTAAAGTGTAAAACTTTATCATTAGGATACTGAAATCAACACCCTTATCATTAAGTGAAAATGCCTCATAGTATCATTAGTGAAATTCCAATGTTTCAACAGTTGAGTTAATGTAGAAGTTCTCGAATCACTGAGTATTTAAAACATGGATGTATCAACTACTCTTAATTTCATTAGGACCTTCACAACAAAAAGCATTACTTCAGATCCATTCAAATCTCCTAGAATAGATTTAACAAGAAAATTCATATTTAATAATTACATACGATGAGGGTCCTTACAACTTATCAAAAGCTTTATTGATAGATTGCAAATAAAAATGAGAAGTAAATGAAGAAAACATAAAGAAATGTTTAAAATGAAAAATCTATTTTATAACATAAGTCATATTTTTTAATTAAAAAATTTATACATCTTGCAACGAGGACACTTTAAATGCTTAATAGAGAAGAGGGTTTTATATTTTATTAATTATATTTAATATAAAAAATTAATTAATTTTATATTTTTCTATTTCTCAATTAAATTTTTATTTTTTTTGAAATTTAATTTATGTTTCATTTAAAAATTAAAAGAATACAACTTTACTTGATATATAATTTGGGAAAAAAATGAATAATAAAATAATAATGTTTCTTTAAAAAGATGATAAACTTAATATTTCTTAAATGTTATTTAATTTTTAAAAGAATACAACTTTACTTGATATATAATTTGGGAAAAAAATGAATAATAAAATAATAATGTTTCTTTAAAAAGATGATAAAATTAATATTTCTTAAATGTTATTAATAAAATAGATAGATTTTATTGGAATCTAGATTTGAATTTTAAAAATTATTGATAACTTTTAAAAAATTAAAATGTATTAATAAATATATTTTTTTATTGTTAAAATAATATGAGAAAATTGTCCTTTACTAATTGACCTTAGTAGCAATATTTTGAAATTTAAAACTTTTAATACTGGATTTGATGATTTCACAGAACTATTTATTAAAATCTTGACTAATAGAATGTAAGGAAAAATGGACGTAAATGAAGAAAGCATAAAGCAATGCTTAAAATGGAAAATATCTTTTATAACAAAAGTAATATTTTTTGTTGAAAATTTTATGCAACTTGCAACTAAGACACTTGAAATGCTTAATAGAGGAAGAGGGTTTTTTTTTTGATTAATCTATATTTAATAAACAAAATCTTTTCTTTTATATTTTTCTATTTATTAATTATAAATTTTAAAAAATATTTTTTTTTCAAAACCAATTTATGTTTCATTTAAAAATTAAAAGAATACAACTTTACTTGATATATAATTTGAAAAAAAAAGGAATAATAAAATAATTATATTTATTTAAAAATATGAGAAACTTAATATTTTTTAAATGTTATTAATAATATAAATAGATTTTATTGAAATCTAGATTTGAATTTTAAAAATTATTTAAAAATTATTGATAACTTTAACAAAATTAAAATGTTTTAATAAATATATTTTTATAGTTAAAATATATAAATATTCTATTATGATCAAGATTTCAATTTTGAATTCATTAGAAAAATATTTTTAAAAAATCCTCATAGATTATTGTTAAAATTTAGAAAGATTATGTTGAAATAAAAAATATATTTTGAAATTAATTTTAGAAATGTGATGACTCATTTTTAATTATTTTAAAAATAGAATCAAGTTTAATTTATAGAATAATTTTTGACTTGTATGTCAAGAAGAAAAATATAATAGTAATTTTTTTGAAATGTATATAATATGAAAAAAAAAAAAAAATTACAACTAAAATGATGCCCTATCTAACAAGTAAAAGTACTAAATAATATTTTATTTAAATATGTGTAACAGAGAATATAAATTTTAAATTATGTTTATAGGGTACTCAAATTAAGGCTAAAATTATGATTATGATTATTATTAATCTTAAATGATAAAGTATGACTTTAAAAATCATAATCCTAACACTATACCCTTATCCTAAGTGATAACCCTAATACAAACCCTAACCTTAAACATAATTCTAACAATGATATAAACACATATCCTAACCCTATTCGTACCCATATTGCTAAATACTAGATGCTAAACCCTAACCCCAACTCTTAATGACAATCCATGATCATAATTGCTAAATTATGACCTTAATTACTAACCCTAATACAAATCTTCCTATCCTTAACCATCATACCAAGAATTATGTAAACTTATAGTCTAACCCTAATTCTATACATAAACCTAAACTCATGACTAGCCATTTGTGCAAAGTTCTACCTATTGAATTTATATTAGATTTGATATCAAAAATTCAAGTCTAAGTTTAGGTTTTGGATTTTCTCTTTATATCAAGATTTGAACCTACTAAATATAGAGTTTCTCTTTATTATTTTTCTAACTTATATTGACTTTCTTAACTCTTTATTAATATTTAAATAATAATAGTATTTACAACTGTATTGAAAGGTTAATACCAATTAAAGTGATTTAATGTAAAATTATGTCAATTAAATACAGAGGATAAGATATTTGGATGATACAAGTTAACTAAATGTTATAAATAGTAACACATATCATCACATTTTTAAAAACGCGTACTTAATCAACTCAAGGAAACAACATAATAGAGTACAGTTGACTAATTTTTAAATTCAAACATTACCAAGATGGTGGTCAATTCTACATCTATATGGTTGAGTTCATGGCCACAAAAATGATCCTAGGAGGACAAAATGGTTGATTTAGGTGGATATGAACTATACTAGGGTTGATGTATATATTTGTGTAATTAATTGACTAATATCCAACTATTTACAATACTTATATCAATAAGTTTGGGCTAAATATGTCAAATTCATGTGTGTGTAGGGAGAGACAAAGGGTATGTGAATGAGCCAAACTCAACATTATTTGCATATGTATACATATATAGATCATCTTTGAAAGTAGGAACAAGAGTACCTAAGAATTTGCATGGATATGCAAATTTTAACTTATCAATAATATAATATTTTTCAATAATAATTTTCTCTCAAAATTTCATAACATTTTTTATAGCCAATCTAAAATAAAATTGTTACAAATGTCTTTGGAAATAATATCCACATGAAACCTAGACATGTATATTGGGTTAATGTTACAATTTCACTTCCACTCATGCATTCTCAAAGTTTTATTCTTTTTCACTTTGATATTTTGAAACTCAAACTATTATATTTAATGACATGTTCAAGTCTATTCCTTTGACCAAAATCTCAATATTAATTATGTTACATTTTCATCCCCATCAAATATATCACTTATATCGGCTCATCATTGCATGTACAAAAATGTGCAATTGCTAGTTTAAAAATTTGTAAATATATGAACTTAGAAACTTGTTTCTTTTATTTGAGACTTTTGTATATGTTACTAATTTAGTAATTTATAAATTTAAGCTTTTGATAGGGAATTTTGCATATATTGCTAATTAATATTTACTATGTTCTAATTTATAAAATATTGAAACTTAAAATGATCTATTCAATTATCTGAAAAAGAAAAATTGACAATCAACTTTTCTCTTGAAACGTAAAATGTGGTAAGAAAAAAATTTAGTTGTCATGAAAAATTCATATGACAGGTAGGGGCGGCCATCAAATTCCAAGCCTCGAGCATATTGTTTCAAAATTTTCCTCTCCTTTTGCAACTTGAAGAAAGTTGGAATATATCTCTAATAAAACTGCAAATCCATTTTATGCAGGCCCTTTCATTGCACTTAAGTCGAGATTCATCATTCCATGACTCATACCACTCATAATTTTGTCTGCAAGAGTCAGAGTTTCTCAAGGCCCGTTTGGTTGCTGAAATAGGAATTAAAAGTTAGTATAGAAAAATGGAATGAGAATGGAAATGGGGAATGAGAATAGAAAAGGGCAATTCCAATCCTATTTGGTTCACTTGGAATTCGATTGGGAATATTTTAATCCATTGTTTGGTTGTATGAATAGGAATAAGGTAAAGTTTTGTATTTTTAAAAATATTTTCCTTAAAACTTTTTTGTTTTAATTTATTATGTTTTGGTGATGGATGAGTGGGAATTGGTTTCATTGAAAGGAGTGACAAAAGTTGAGAGAATGGGCACTGATCGTAGACTAGTTTCCACTAGGCCTTCCATGCCCTAGCTCGTCCGACTCTATTGACCTAGGCATTAGTGGTGGAAGGATGTTCGCTCTGCTGACCTATGCTTTAGTGGTGAGAGACTGTTGGTTTTGTTCGTTGGTGGTTTTCAATTGGCCGTGTGTGGGGTTTTTTTTGGGTAGTAGAGGCTCTTCAGACCCACAGATGGTTTATTTGTCTTCAAGTTGCATTGTGTGCTGGCCTCAGTGGGAGCTAAGGTGCTTAGAGTTTGTGGGGATTTTGCCCTGATCTATCCTTATTTTTTTGTATTTTGGTTTGGGGTGAATGGGAGATTGGGGTTTCCCCTCCTCTCAAATTCCTGCTAGTGATGCAGAGATGGGGGAACCATCTTCTTCACTGCATGTCAATAATAATGACTTGAATGGTAAAACTTAATCAAGGGATGGTGTATTCCCTCCAATAGGAGTGCGTCGAGTAAATAAAATTAATGGATGTTTGCAGAGAGCCGAGGATTGGCCAATTTTGATTATCCAACCTGAGCAAGTCTTATAAGATGTTGAATACTAGAGTAATCATGCCCTTAACTATAACTTTTTGGGTCTTCACCTTTCCTTGCCTGTACTAGAATCATGGGCTTGTCAGATGTGGAATCCAGAAGGAGATATGGAGATTCTATTAGCAGCTAATAACTACTTTACGAATATCTTTTCAACTATGATAGATAGGAATAAGACATTTGAGGGTGGCCCTTATTTCTTCAATCAAGTGGGGCTTTTCATCAAGCCCTGGCACATGGGTTTCAACTCGGCCAAAGAAATCCCCTCTCGGGTTATGGTGTGGGTCTGCTTATCAAGGATTCTTTTGGAATTCTGGAGGGAAGATATTCTTCACTCAATCTTGCTGCTTCTTGGAAAACCTGAGGGTTCAGCTGCACAGATGAAAGATCGTAAGGTAATTTTTTTTTCTTGTATTTGTGTAGAAATTGATTTAAATAACTCGTTGCCAGATTCTATGAAAATTTTCATGGGATCATTTTCTTGGATCCAACAGCTAGATTACGAGACCCTACCATTCAGATGCAAAATTTTCCATGAATATGGGCATTTACAACACAATTGCCCCAAGAACAAGTCCCCCTCCTTGGCCGCTCCTAGACCCCTTGGGGAGGACAAAGGGAAAGCTACTTCATCTATTGGACCTATTGATAGTGACGGGTTTACTTAGGTCGAGTGTCGTAGCAAAGGAAAAGGAAAGAAGAGAACTTGGATGGATAGGCAGATGGATGACACATTTAACAAGTTTGATACTCTTGGGGATTTGGTACAAGAAGAGGGTGCCCTAGTTGAGCTTCTTTCTGAAACCAAGGGGCTTCAACAGATTCAAGTTGGGGATACACAAAGGGAGGATTAGACTCTAAATGTAGGGGAACAACAAGCTAGACAGTTGGATATTGATTTGCCTCTTCTTGTTCAAGATATTGGAGATATTGATGAGACACAGGGTTTGATGGGTCCTATCTTGGAGGCTTTTGTCCCCAGTAAGCCCAAGGGGACCCTAGATTCTGCAAAGGGTAATAAGGATCCTCTTGTCTTAGGCATATAGCAAAAATCTTTCAAAAGGGGGCTGTTGATAAATCATCAAAGAGTGTTAGGAAGACTGATTAGGAGAAGGTGAAGATAATGGGGTAAAAATTTGGCTAAGTCTAGGTCTATGAAACCCATTGATTCTCCTTTCTCTCACCCCCATAAATGATTGTGTTATCATGGAATGTAAGGGGATTGAATAGCATCCCTAGATAAAAGGTTGTTTGCAGGTTAATTGAGTCTTAGACTCTGGATGTGATTTTTATACAAGAAACTAAGCTTAGAATGGAGGGGTTGGCTAACTATGCTTCACATATCTAGCCCCAGGGATCTTGGCAAGCAGTAGATGCCCTAAATAGTTTCGGGGGGGGAGAGGGGTGGCTTGTTTCTAGGACCCTAGAAAAGTTTCCCCCTTATGGTGGATCTCCAGCCAGTTCTCCATCTCTTTGGTTGCTTCTAGTTTTGATATTGGAGAGAGGTTTCTTTTATCCAATATATATGCTCCTACTAATTTTTTAAGGAAATCATAGTAATGGGCTCATATAAAATTCATCCAATCCTTGGACCCCTTACTCCTATGGATTATGGCTGGGGATTTTAATGTTGTCACTAGTCTGGAGGAAAAATGAGGTGGGCTAGCTAGGCTTGACCCATCTTCAAATTTGCTCATGGATATGATTGGCTCCTTGAATCTCATTGATGTGAAGTCAACCAATGGCATCTTTACATGGAATAATCAGAGATGTGGGGGTGAGGCTATTTCAAAAAGGCTTGACAGATTTTTGGTTTCCTGCTATTGGATGAACAACAGATGGATCACCAATTCCAAAATTCTTGACTGGAGGGGCTCTGACCACTGGCCTATCAAGCTATCCATCACCTCATATAGTATTACCAAATGTCCCTCCTTTGAATTTTAGTTGATGCAACTTAGAGACTTGTCTTTACCTGACCTTATGGTGGATTGGTGGTATGAGGGAAAGCCTGCCCATGGAACGACTATGTATACTTTTAGTAAGAGGCTTCAACATGTAAAGTACAGGCTCAAGAGATGGAATAAACATCATTTAGGGAACCTCCATGTTCAAAAGGTTGCTGCTCAAACCAAGCTGGATAACATTACCTGTTAGATTAGAGATCATGGGTTGACTTCTGATTTGAGTAAAGTTGAGTCCTTGGCTCTAAAGGGATTGGAGAAATGGGAGCTTCGGGAGGAGATCTTCTAGAGGAAAAAATCATGTGTTGATTGGCTATAGGTAGGGGATAGGACCACTACTTTCTTCCACAACTTGGTGAAGGCTAGGAGACAGGGTAATTCTTTCTCCTCTCTTGTCTCATCTAATGGGGACCAGATCTCATCCTATGGAGAAATTTCTAGGGAAGTAGTCAATTATTTTTCTAATCTTTTTACTAAGGAATTTCTTCCCACTGAGACTGAAGAACAGGCCATTTTGGACTATATCCCCCTCTTGGTCTTTGCTAAGATGAATGAGGCTCTCTTAAGCCCTATCTAGTTACCAGAACTGGGGAAAGTTGTTTTTAATATGAAAAACGGCAAGGCCCCTGGTCCAAATGGCTTTCCAATTGAATTTTTCCAAGAATTTTGGGAAATAATAAAGTTTGATCTCCTTGAAGTGGTTAAGGAATCTCATAGAAATAAATAGATGTTGAAGTCTTTGAATTATACTTTCTTGGCTCTTATTCCAAAGAAGGAAGAGGCTAATAGGTTGGATCAATTCAAGCCTATAGTGTTATGTAATGTTCCCTGTAAGATTATTACCAAACTAATTGTTGAAAGGCTCAAACCATTCCTAGGTTCTTTGATCTCTACTAAGAAGGGTGGTTTTATTAAAGGTAGACAGATTGTGGATGAGATTGTGATAGCAATGGAAGTGATTCACTCTATGGTGACATCCAAGGAGAAATCTATGTTTATTAAAATCGACATGGCTAAAGCTTATGATTGGGTGAGTTGGTATTTCCTATAGAAAATTATTTTGGCCTTTGGTTTTGATGAGGAGTGGGTGATTTGGGTTCTAAGCTATGTGACCTCCTCCTCCTTCTTAGTTCTCATTAATGGCAAACCATCTGATTTGTTTGGGGCTTCTCAGGGACTTCGGCAAGGGGATCCTTTATCTCCCTATTTATTCATCATCATGGCAGAGGGTCTTGGTAGATATTTAAAATCACAAGTGAGGCAGGGTCTTATCCAAGGTTGGAGCTGGAATAATAACCTTCCCTCCTACTCTCATCTCCAAATTGTGGATGATACTGGGTTAATGGGCATGGCAAGAATCAGTGAGGCAGTGAATTCCAAGCGAGCTTTGGATACCTATTTGAAATCCTCAAGGCAGTGTATTAATGATGATAAGTCTTCTATTTATTTCTTTAACACTCCTTGACTTATTTAGAATAGGATTGCAAGGATTCTTAGATTTCAAATCAGATCTCTTCCTTTGATTTACCTTGGGGTTCCCCTGGTCTTGGGTTCTCAACAAAGAGACTACTAGCAGGGGATTTTAGATAAATTCTAGAATAAGGTTAGTCATTGGACTTATAGATAGTTATCTTTAGCTAGGACAATGGTTCTCCTTAAGTTTGTGGTGCAGTCTCTCCCTATTTATAGATGTTGTGTTCAGGTTTCTTCTTCCAACTTTGTGAGACATTTTGATGCTTTATCTAGGTAATTTCTTTGGTCTAGCAGCCTCCTATCCTCGAAATGGAGCCTTGTTAAGTGGGAGTCTATGTGTAGGCTGAAGCATGCCAAGGGCCTTGGTTTTAGGTCGACAGCTCTTGTTGTCTTCGCTTTGGCTACTAAGTTGTATTGGAGATTGTGTAAATGTTAGGATCATGATTGGGTCAAGATTCTTGCCCACAAGTATTTTTCGAGTGTCGACTACTTTGATGTGCCAAGGCTTACTCTTACGGGTAAAGGTTCCTGTATTTGGGACACTCTTAAGAAGGGTGCTCAACTTATTAAGGAGGGCCTCTTCTAGATTTGTAATAGTGGTTCTAATGACCTATTCTAGCAGGACTCTTGGGACAACCATCCTCCCATTCTCTCTAGCTTCCCCCAGCTTCAGAATCTTTGCCACAGTTTTACTAATGCTGGATGGTTTATAGCAGAGCACTTTAAGATGGTCAAGCATCTAGGTCAGGTGGAGGTGACTTGCTAGAAGGACCCTTAGGAGTGGCCTACAGGTGGCTCTAATGAGGACCGTACTATTCTTACTAAAACTTTGGAAAGTAGGTTTTCTAGCTCTCTTCGTGAGCGTGATGTCTTGGCCTAAAGTCCTAGGCTGAAAGGCAAGTTTACTATGGCTCAAGGCTATGTTATGCTTGATAGGAACCTTCATGGTCCAAATGAGGTGAATTGGTGGAAGAGGGTTTGGTTTCACCTTTCTTGGCTAAAATGTAATTTTTTCATATGGTTGCTAGCTCAGAACAAATGCCTCACTTGGGAGAATCTTCGCAAATGTGGTTTTTAGGGACCTTCTATCTACTTTCTACGTTTGAACAATGAGGAAAGTACTTCTCACTTATTTTTTCTTTGCCCTTATTCAGGAGAGATATGGCATAGATGGTGGGAGGTTTGGTGGCATGGTTGTGTTCATATGTCATCTTAATTTGACTTTTGGGAGAGTTTGGGCAGATCTCTAGCGAAGACTTCTTTCTTTTGGGTTGCCTAGATGGTTGGGCTGGCTCTAATTCTTTGGAACCTTTGGCTAGAGTGGAACCACAAGAATTTGTGTGACTCCAAGTTAGAAAGTTTGCATCTATGGGGGATTATTCTTAGAAAGCTTTAGGAGACCATCTTTGCTAAGTGTGATATGTTTGAAAGTATTGATCTTGGTGATGTTGCTACTATGCAAAATTTGAATTTGGAAGATAGTAGACAGGGTGGCTACCTTGGAAATAGATCTCGCCATGGCAAGAAAAGGGTTTGTCGGGATGGTAGATGGGCTCCCCCCCGGCTAAGACTTTGAAGATTAATACAGATTATTCTTCTTGTGGGAACCCTAGTCATGCTGGTATTGGGGGCATAGGGAGAGACAAGGATGGAGGTATGGTTTTTCTCTTCTCTATCTACAAAGGTCAATAATCTAACAATCTGATGGAAGCCCTTGCTATTAAGACTGCGGTTGAGAGAGGTTGTTCTTTAGGCTAGAAGAGGATCATTTGTGACTCTGCTTCTCAAATTGTTGTGGACATGTTAAATAGTCAAAGCTTGGAGAATGTTAATTGGTAGTTAGCTATGTTGGTCAGACAAACTTTAAGTCTCTATACTTCTTTGGACTCTGTCTCCTTTCATCATATTCCTAAAGAATGAAACAGAGTGGCTGACTATTTGGCAAAGTGGGCTTCAAAGAATGTGGATGGATGGAATATTAGTGGGAGGGATGAGTTACCTGCCGAGTTTAGTGAGATTGTTGAGCAACTGTTATAGGGTGACATGAATATGCAGTGTTGTTGTGGGCCGAGTGCCTTTGCTTTGTACTTTGATTTTGGTTGAATAAATTTTTACCCCCTCTTTTTTCAATTTATTATTTTTTGGTTAAATTTTTCAATAATAGTAAAAAGGTTAATTTATTTTCATTTTTTATTTTATTAATTGAAGTTAATGAGAAATATAATTTATTTCATTTTTTTAAACAAATAGATATAATAAAATTTTTATTTTCTTTTTTAAATTAAATTTTTATAAATCAAATTGGGAATAGGATTTGCCTATTCCAATAACAACTATTTTTTTGGAATGGATATATGCTCATTTTAGGGGCAAAATTAGAATATGTATACCTATTCCCTATTCCGATTTAGGGTACCAAACAAAAAATACATTTTCTATTCCAATTTTCCTATTACTATTCCAACAACCAAACGAACCCTTAATTATAGTCAGAGTCACTTAATTATTGCTCAGGTATGACTTTGATTCAACTTCATTTTTCACAATATGTTTTCATTTCAAAAATTCACTCAAAGTAAATGATAGTTTATGCTTCTATGGTAGGATGTAATGCTTTCAATCTTGATTTTATAGTTTATCTCCTTTGCTTTTCAATACTAGGTCTTACTTTCCTTAGCTTTTCAGTTATGTTTTGCATTGTGAACAAAGTATCTGTACCACCATCATTTAACGTAAAAGACAAGAAGGATTCTTGTTTCCAAAATTTCCATAATAGGTTTACAAAATTTATTTGCATGTACTTTTGCTCCCAGAACATACTCTTTTATAACTCTACTTCAACAATGATTAGGAAACCAGACATGTAATCGAAAGTCTAAAGACTATACCAAAATCAACAACTAAAAATTTACAAAGATATAAAATCCATTATAGAAAAATATGAACCCCAAAGCGCAAAAGCTAACCAATCCAACATTGAGCGTCCAATTTATTTGCTCTCTTCACTAACATTTATTTGGATCTTATACTTCAGATGGCTCCAATGCCACAGTATAGAGCCCTGAAGATGACATGACCTGGCAACTTAAGAAAATTTCAAATCCGAATCATCCTCGCCACATATCTGATCTGTCCGACTGCTAATTCAAATGCATTATTAATGGAGTATATGGTTGTTGGTATCTAGTGCTACTTATTTACAAGTATGAAATAAAAGTATATTAATCTGCTAAGTTCACTGGTTTCAGGTTAATCAGGAGTTTGAAGAACAGTAACAAAGCCTAAATAAGTTGCAGAACAGAGGAGATGCATATGAATCTTTACATACCATCGCGGGATAGAAATGCATCTAGCCACCAAATTTAGATGAAATACATCATGTTCCTTCACAATCAAATGGAATGTGATCAATTTTTACAATATTAATGCTAGAATGAACAATAGTGTGAGCGTTGAGACTTGTATATATGAGTCAGAAGCATTTAAACATTAACCTTGAACAGGTCATTATCGAACTCTATATTGTTTAAGGATTGTTTGAATTAACTAACAAATCGTTACAGCAATCCTTTTAACTTGTTAAGCATTGTGGGAGCCCACAAGATAAGTTTTGATGATGGTATTGACTAAGAAGCCCTCAAAGTAACACTTTTATCCCAAGTTTCCTCGATTTCAACTCTCATGAATAATTGCACTTTGTTTGGTGAAAGTTTTCCCATAGTCTTACAGTAGTTCTTATTGATTGGTGTTTATTCTGAGATCTGCAACTACTTCTATTCTACTTTATTAATTCAGATTACCATCTTACAGAAACAATGTTGTTATATGGGTTGATCCAACAGTTGAAACTAAAACTCGTATGGAACTGATTTATTTGTGCGAATAGTGCCCAGAGTACCTATTTAAAGAAATCCTAGCTTTACATTGTAGGTATGGCTTTTATGAGTATGCCAGACTATAGGATAATTTTTTGCTCTTGATTTGTTATAATAATTCATTATATCAAGTGCAAAATGTACGCAGATTGGCAAGTTCAGGGCCTAAGAGTTACCTTTACGTTTAACTATGTTCATAGTTAGGTTTGTACATGCCATCTAAACAATTAGGTACAAGAAGATGCCTTGTACTTCCTGTGATTCCTAACACGAAGACCTCAAGGCAGTCCAAGGAGAAGCACAAACCATTCCTTTCTGGTTATCCATTCGATTCTTTTTGTATGCACCATTCCATTTGATGCAAGGAAGGATGGGGAAAATTAGGGCTAATGGCACACCTAGCTCTCCGAACCACCCTGCAAGAGTTAACACAAAAGAAGCAAAAACAAAGAACAACAACCAAAGGAGGAAGAAGAATGAAATACTTTTATTGATTCATCAAAATATCTTTGTACATGCTCAATTGTAAGGCCTTCTGGGTTATAGTCAAATACAAACACATTCACATTCAAAGATCCAATAGCAAGTTCACAGTTTCCAGTTCTGCTTTGCAATCCTTTCTCCCACTCCCTAATCTGCCTAGTTCTAAGCCTAAACACTCTATTTATATTTGCCAAAATGACTTACATATCATTTTAGAACATGAAGATGCCACAAGTTAGCTCTCAACAAATGTTAAATGAAAATAAACCAAAATTGAATGCACAAGTCAAACTGCATTAGCAATTAACTTTCTAGAAATTGATATCCGAGAAAGATCACAATATCTCCATGCTCTGATTGAGTTAAAACTTGTGCTTCAAACTGATGGTAGATATCTAGGTCCTCTACAAACCCTTAAGTGCACACGGTATGATTTATTAAGGAAAAGTGTGCATCCATTCTGAAAGTCAGGCATAGGAAATTGTCACACAGAACTGCCAGAAGTCGACGTTTCAGAAGAATTGCCATATCTCTCAAATTATAAGGAGTTAGGACTTGCACTCTAGAAAATAGATAGTACTCTAGGTCCTCTTGAATCCCAAAATCTCATAGTCCTTCATTCATTTTGGAAAATTAGTTACACGGTCTGCAACAAGCACCCGAAAATCAAAAAATGCAGTTTCAGCAGAACCAAGTTTCAACAACAAAATAAAAACTCAAAACATGTAGGATAGTAGTGCAACCTAGGATGCTCCTGCATCACCATTTGGCATTAGAGGAACATGATGTGCTTCATCTAAATTTTGTGGCTAGTCGCATTTCTATCTTGCAACTATCAACTTTTTTGAAAAGACAATTGTCGATTGCCCTCGGAGCAATAACAACATTGTGGTACTTTTTACACGGCAAGATTAAACTCAAATTCATACAGTAGTAGATCAATTTACTTATTCATAAATTTTGGGGGCATCAGCTTTGTACTTTTCCCTACACAAACTGCAATTGGATTTTGATTTAATAAATGGACCTCTTCTTATGTTTTCATCTTTCTGGTTTTTTGTTCTTACCATCTAAATTGCCTTCAAAATCAAACTTCAATCGGTGGTGGAGGAAGACACAATTTCTCACCCTCTAGATGATGCAGTCCTAGACACTATGTTCATTGTCCACTCCTACAACATTCGCTAAGCGATTCAAACCATAATTAGGGAGGATCTCTTTTCTATATCCACAAGAAATGTGTTATTTCCTTCAACTCTGGTTTCCATATTCTTGTCTAATTCCAAGAATCTCCTACAGTCAACATCAAGATTGGAAATTATTTCTATTAAGGTGGTTTGACCAAAATACTGGATTGAAAACAAGTTGAAAAGGGTGATGCAGAGCTATAATCTGTGGTCCAACAATGTCTTGGTGGGTGGAATCTTCTCAAGAACCATGCTTATGAAGAACAATGAGGCTATGATGACATTTTGAAGTGTTGTAGAAATCCTTTGAAAAGAATAATCCTCAGTTCCTGACTAAGACCCTACAATTCACAGCACATGCTCTGGGTTATCAGCTGAAAGAGGAGGTGAAGAAAGTAGGATTTTCTCTAATTGATATTTTAGGTATTCCAGTTTTTGAAGCACGAGCAAGATTTGTGAAGACACCTTTGGCTTCCCCAACTCAGTTGGTTAGTGAACCAAGAGCCTGGTTGACTTTGGCTCTTAATGCTTCTAATTCTGCCCACCATGTCTCATAAGAAACTACTTGGCTACCTCACTCGGATGTCACCAAAGAAAATGTCTGGGGTGCGCCATCTTCTACAGGAATTTCCACTGGCATTTTAGATGCTGCTACTAAGGGTCTGAGCTCAGGATGGGAGGTTGCTCCTATAACATGCTCAAATCTTGGATGGGGCTTCTCTGTCAATCCTAGTCTAGCATCCACTCCTGGTATGGGTGCTTCAAGTGAGGATATCGTAGAAAGATAGCATAGAAGTTTTTTTCTATTTTCTTTTGGGCTATTTTCCATACTTTAGGCATGTCATATAAATTGTTGAAAATCTTGACTGAATTCGAGGTCACCATGCCTGCTGTGTGGTGAAAGTGTAAAATTTGACAAATTTCAAAATTTGGATGATATGAGTTTTGTTCATTGATAATTAGCTTTGTTCATCGATATAAAAAGGTTATATATATCGATGTTAGCTATTTGTATATATTGCAATGATGTTGGATTTTTTTTTTGGTTATTTCTCAATTGAGCTCTTGAACCAGTTTTATTATATATGTATATACATACATACATACATACATACATGTATACATATATAGATATATATAGATATATATACATATATGTATATGTATGTATATATAGTATACATGTATATATGTATACATATATATATGTATATACATATATATGTATAAATGTATACATGTATATACATATATATGTATATATGTATACATATATATATATACATTCATATATATACATATATATATATATATGCATGTATATATTATATATGTATGTATGTATGTACACACACACACACACATATAGTGTGGCTCGTCCACTTTTGTGCAAAATAAAATAAAATTAGAACATAAATTCTAATGATCAATAAAATTGAATATTCATTTTTAACTTGGTTTAGATATTCAATTTACTATAGAATAAAGCAAAATGTTCTTTGTTACTAATCAATTATACAATATCATCTGATTGTCCTAACAATAAAATTAATTAAAAGGCTTTAGGTTTCCTTCTCTTATATACCCATTTTAAGAATAAAGATCAAGAATAAAAACATGTCACAAGCTCCTCATGCCATAAATGAAACACTACACATTAAAGTTAAACTTAAGGCAGGAACTTTGGCAATTGTGCTCCTTGTTGTTGTTGTTTTTGTTATTATTATTATTATTTCCTTCCATGAATTCATTAGGTTGTAAAAGTGCACTTAATTCATCAATCAAATTTTAATTTAGGTTATGTTGACACATATTTTTATATTTAATAATCTTATATTTGAATTTGGTTTGTATGATAGAATAAAAAAATTAACTACCATATCATCAATTGTAAAATGTCATAAATAACTCTTTTATCAAATTTTTCAAATTAAATAAAATTAAAAAATATTTAAAATAAAATATTACTCATAAAAAATTACAAATTATTATCTAACCACAAAAAATACAAATTATCATCTATGAACCAATATTGAAAAATGAATTATAAGATGATATGTATGATAATTAATGTTTAATTTATTTTTATAAAATAAATTAAAAATTATATTTGTATTTAATATTATTGTTCTAATAGTTTGAGATTTATATAGTCTTAGTTTTTGAATTGCATAGGAAACTAATTGTTTTAAGAATTCTTACATTTCTCAGCATATCAAGGAAAGGCTATTTAAGTTTGTATTGTTTTCTAGTTCAACACCATAATGTTCTTTTATGAAGGTACTACTTAATAATAATTTAATGAGGACTTCATCTATTTAGAAATGTAGAATGGGAAGATTATATTTAATGAGTTGATTGTCCTATTTAAAGTAATGTAGGAATACGAAACAAGAAGTCTAAAAGGAAAGGTATATGTTTTCATCCCTTCTAGTTTATCATCTTTTATTTTTAATCAGGTAGTTAAATTCATTGATATTACTAATCAATCGAATTGTTAAGGTAATAAGGCAAGAGTGAGATTATCATTTAGCAATGGAAGGGTGCATAGTACAGTGGTTGGTACGGTTCTATGGCAATAGGCCTCTGCTTCCTATTAGAGTAAATAGATATTTCACATCCATTAGATTATGATCCACTCTTTGTATTAACAATAATTTTTTTTTAAAAACTAGGGTATACCCCTTTTATGTTGTAATAATAAAGGACCATGGTCCTGGGCTAGACTGGAGGTTTTCTTCTCCATTCTTTCGTACCAGTGCCACTTTGAACAGAGGTACTTTGATGTAATCTAGTCTTTTCTATTAATTAATATAATCAAGGCTTAGGTCATTTATCGATAAAAATAAATAAAAAATAATATTGATTATTATAAGTATAATAAATTATATTTTTATAATTATCCATTTCATCTAGTTTAATTATATTGAACACTATAACTAATTAAGGTAAATATTGGCCACTACATATCACTTGTCATTTAATATTATAACTACAATCGTCTGGCTATGGTAGGTTGTAACAATATTTTCATAATAAATAACATTAACAGTAGCAGCTGAATGTGAAATCAAATGACTTAGGCAACACAACCTAAGGCTTGATTCCTAGGGTAAAAGTTTTAAATAGTCAAAGCTGACTTATTTTTCCAAGCTTAATTTCTTCCTTAGTGTGTGATGTTTAATTTGTTAGAATATTTAGAATAATTGAGGGGGGTGGAGGGGTAAACTAGTTATCCGAGCTCAAATTGTACCAATTGAACAAACAAAAACTTAAATAACTTTAACTCTCATCATTCAATTACTTAGTCTCTACTGTGAACTATTAGCAATATCAACTAGCTATCCACTATCATAAATATAACATACTTGCAAAATGTAAACATTAATCAGTAAAACACCATAATAACATCTACACAAGTTTGACACTAGCATTTAATGTGGAAACCCAATTCAAAAAAAAGCACCATCAACATGTCACTAATTTTCACTCTTCTGAAGTAAGCTCTATTTGGAGCCAACCCTGTTAAAGGTTACAAAACACATTGTTAAAGTGATCTTGTTAAAGGATTTAATCACCATGTTAAAAGTGGCCTTCTTAGATTGCTTTAGAACATTCCATTAGAATGTCACCATGTTAAAGGATTTACATCTAACTCTTAGGTCAAAATAACTGTTAGGTTCAAATGACTATTAGGTGAACCTTGATTGAGGATTTCAAATAGTGTTTACAATGGTTAGAAAGTAACATCAGGGTTTCGATCTGTTAAGTACAACTTACTTTGCATGTTTAGATCTCTGTTTAGTTCATGAGTTGATTCACCTATATGCTCTCATTGTCATCTTTGTCCTTGATTTTCTTGGCAACCCTTCAAGCAATCAATGTTCTCTTCTTCTCAACTTATCTCAGCCTTCTACTTAGATTCTCTAGTCAAAAACATCAAAAACTGCTCCAAATATGTGGAACTCCTTCACACACGCATAACCTCTCTATCCATACAAAAAAATTTCCCTTGTACCACCTCAAATTGGTAGTTCACATCTTTTGCCACTTAAACACCACCATAGATCTTAGGGTTTAGAATTAGATCCAACAAATACAAGGTATTTGATTGCCATTCTACTTTTATCTTCTTTCCTAAAAACTTCTCTTGGAATCCATCTCATAGGTCATTTACCGAATCCTCTCCTGATATTAAATGATTCAACTCATTCAAAATTATCTTTAACACACTTTCCATATTCTAATAAATTGACTTCATCAGTTGGAAATTAAGATTCCTTGAAAATAGTTAAAATGTTGTTCTTTAGCCAACATTGTGTTTTGATTGTTGGACATCACTGGGTTACTTGGTTGCTATTAAATTTCTTTCTCAACACATAGACTATCATTTGGTCAATATTTATGCTCAATCAACACTTATTTTTGTTGGCACTTACTATAGCTCGACTAACACTAGCATCACTCTGCATGTACTCCAAATTTCTTTAGTCTTCTACTCTATTGATCATTCCAGCCTATGCATCTGATCTATCTTTTCTCGCACTTTCAAGACTAGAACACTACTTTCTTATCCTCTTGCAATGTGATTTAAACAATCAATATATCTTGTCAAAGTCCAAGTAATCAAGTGTTCATTTTTAGTTTCCTTTTTCAGAACTCAATGTTTCCTATAGGTGCTTTTTTTATGATAAACTTCCTAAATCCTCTTCATCAATCAGATAGAAAACTATCTCACCAATAGATTTGACATCAATGACAACATATCAATTGTTTCAATTTTAGTTTCCAACAATATCCTTCTTTAGAATTGATGGAAACACCTCTAGAAACCTCTAGAATAGGTCTAGTTACTATACAATCCAAAACTTGTACTGACTTCGAGAAATACCCACAATGTATCAAATCTTTATTCAAGTAAGTCTTATGAAATCCATCTAAGTAATATCTCCCTCTTACTTAGGTATCTTTTCTAGCTTTCATTATCTCCCTCTTTCATTGAGATCAAGTCTGAATAATATTTCACTTTCTCTTTGCAAGATAACCTTTCCAATAATCTCTCCCTAATGCTGATCATAGCATAAGTAATTGAATTACATATTCTAGTTCATGGTGACTAGGTAATATCTACCTCTTTGAAAAAAATGCCAAAGACAACTTTAAGACACTATTACCTTTTAACTCTTGCATCTTGATCATGTAGATATCTTTATGCCAATTCTAAACTCTTCATTTTTCATCTTGCATGACTGATCCATCAATCTATTTGTCTTCCTTGCTACTAGCTTAGGAAGCTCCTAAAATAGAACTATCTACATAAATTTATAAGATAGTCTAACTAGTATATTTGATGGAAAGATTCACTTATGCTTAAGTCGCTTTATCTATGGGAACCACCCCTAGTTTACCTCTAAGATATTTATGAGAATCTTTAGGTAAAGTTTTAGTGAATATGTCAAAAAATTTCTCTTTAGTGTTCACATACTGCAATTTCACTTCTTTGTCTTGAACCAACTTTCTCAAATGATGATACTTGATTGCAATGTGCTTTGTCTTTGTGTGCATTACATGATTCTTAGATATGTTAATAACACTAGTGTTATCACAATAGACAACCACTAGATTAGTAATTTCTTCCTTCTTACCTTTCAATAATTTCTTGATCCATATGACATTTGAACAATTCACTACTACTGCCACATATTTAGCTTCAACTATTGATTGGAAAATGTAGTTCTCAATCTTCTTTCTTGTCCATGAAATTAATTTGTTACCTAGAAAGAATGTGCCTCTTCTTGTGCGTTTTCTATCATCAACATTTCCTGCCCAATTAGAGTCAATGAATACCTTTAGTTCAAACTTATCATTCTTCTTGTAATACAATCCACATTATTTTATTCCTTTTAGATATCTTCGTATCCTTTTCATAACCATCATATGATTTTCCTTAGAATTCATTGAAAATCTTACAACTATCCCAACTACTAATGTAATACCAGTCTGCTATGAACAACATATTGTATTTTTTCAATAATTTATCTATATTTTATTTGGTTCATAGTTGAGATAATGGGTGTTGTACACATTGCATAATGTTGTTATATTTTAATACTTTATTTTATTGTGTAATGTCGCACCTAGATGGACATGCAACATGTAAAGATTCTCATGGGATATACTTGATGAGTTATATTGTAACATTGTGATAATATTTCATATAATTATTTAATATTGGGAAAAAGAATTAAATTTTCAATATTAAATGTGGGGTCAATGGGGTAGGTAGCACATGATTTTAGCACATGGTTTATGTAATACCACTTGGTGGTTTTGTGGGACTTGCTACTATATAAGTAGCCATAAGAGTAGTTATTGGTGTGAAAAAAAAAAGACAAAAGGGAAAAAGGCAAGAGTCAAGTGGGACAAGGCTTGATAGGTTAGTGAAGGGAGCATTTGTGAAGGTTGGAAGCATGGCATGTAATGTGTGGATTCAGGCTTGTTCACATGGATTTCTTGATTGTGGCTATGGCTTTGAAGGCTTCTATCGTTGTATTGCAATGGTGTTTTTGCTGAATAATACATGGTGATAAATGCTTTTGAAGGCTAGGTTTTTTCTTCAATGAGGGTTTCCCAAAGTATATCTTGTATCACAATTTTTGTGGGTATGTTGTTTATTCTCTTGAATGTGGATTTTAATTGCATATTTATTTCAGATCTATTATGGGTTATGTGGAAACAATTGTATTCTTTGTTGCAAATTTCCTTACAAGTGGTGTTAGAGCCATGGTTTTATTATTGTAACCCTAGATTGAATCTATGAGAACACATGAGAGGATAAAAGAAAGGCCAAGATATATGAGTTGTTTATTGTAGATCTGATGGTTTTGAGTTTGCTATTATGATGGGATGCTGGCAGATTTTGGGTATGTCAAATTGTTGGACAAAAGGATTTTTTTTGATGTTTTATTTAAATGAGGGTTTTACAGGTAGCTTGCAAAATTGACCTCCTATGCAAAAACAAAACTCACCATTGGATCTAAGTCAATGTTTCCATAAATTTTGATATATAATATGTCATAGTTTGACCATGTTTAGAGGAAATGAAAGAGATTTTCAGTTTCAACCCATGATCACCCTCAAATTTAATCCCATCAGACTTTTTGTCAAAAAAAAAAAATTCATACTAAAAATGGTAAAAAGACTATTTTAGTAAAATAGCCATAACTTTCTCTCAGCATATCTAATTTCAGACTTCTTATAGGTGTTGAAAAGATAATTGAGAGCACTACAACTAGATGTAGGTTTGGTTCTATGATTTTGACATTTTGTTAGGTTTTAAGAGCTCACAAGTTAGATGTTATTTATTTTGAGCACAAATTAGGGCATAACTTGGAGATACAAAGTTAGATTTTGGACTTTGAGTAGTCAACGAAAAGCTCTTGGAGAGCTATGTACATTGGTTAAGATTTGGTGCAAGTTTGACATGATTTATTTGGTAATATATTAATTTAAACTATTAATGGTATATATTGACTATGATAGCATTGTGAGTTTATGGCATTGTATATTTTTTGAGATTTAAGATTTGATGTCACTGTATATTCGGTTCATATTTTAGATTGGTCTCATGATGATATAGTTATTAGTGTTTGGTTTGGATATCTATGATGAGTTGTTAGGTCTACAATTTGTGTAGTATTATAAGCAATATATAATTGCAAGTTGTATTTATGGCTTGGTTATGGGTTGTCTTTGCCCATTGATATTTCATTATTGATGCATATTCATATTAGTGGCTTGGATTTGGGTTGTCTATGGCCTAATTCACATGATTTGCTAATCTTTCCTTCATGTAGAAGGGATGAGATGTTGTTACCAGGCACAGTCATGGTCGAGAATTGTGGTTGACTATTTTATGCTAACAGGTTGGACACATAGAGAGTTAGATGCTCAGTTCATGAATGGGTAAAAGTACAAACCGATGTCAACTTTTATAAAGAAACGAGATATTAGAATGTGACAGTTCAACATTAATGACAAAAAAAAGGTATTTGTGTTTAAAATATGAAGATGATGTAAACTAATGAAATGTGTAGGATTGGATGAGTTTTATGCCTATAATTTTTATAATTTTTTTGAGTGAGAATTTATTCATTTTATTTTATTTTGAAGTCCCTTTTTTAACTATAGGGTGTAGTTCCCATCAAATAATTATATGTAAATCATCTTTTTTTATTTTAATTTGAAAATATCTTATAGATGACATGTATAGCTAGTGAACAAAAAAAGAAATAATTAATTTTGATGTATGTTTTCTTTGTTAAAAGTACTCAAGCTCAAACTTATTAGAATCCAATAGTTTTTTCCTCCTATCAAAAATTCCCTATCAAATCTACACCTTCTTGAAAAAAAATTACATATTTGTGAAGAGGACTCTCTCCTCTAGAGACAAATATAATTTTTTAGTTTTTTTTATATGATTTACTATTTTTTTCTTTTTTTGAGGGAGCATCTTCTGCAATGTTGAAATATCAACTTATAATATTTTGAGATTATAACATATTATAACTAATCAAAACACTCAAAAATTTATATAATAATGATATTGAATCTAAGATCTATAAAGAGGTAATTTTAGTTTTTGAAAAAAACTAAATTTTGATAGAGAAATGAGATTTGACCAAAACAGGTTTTGGTATCATAAATGGTGACACAGATCTATGCTTTTACCCAGATGTGATCATGCTGCCATGGATTTTGGCATGATATGATTGGATATACAGGTACATATTTGATGTTTATTGACTTAGATTCCTGATTTGGTTATGGTGGTATATCTTCTTGGTTGAGGATCACAGTTATTTGGTTTCTTTTGAGGAGCTCATGATGTGTACTTTGAGTTCTTTGATATTTTGATGCCTTGGTTGATTCTCATGGTTAGAGGATGAATTTTTCACCATAATGTCATAGATAGCTTGGATACATGGTTTAATGGGAGTTTGTGACAGTGACAGGGTGATAGTGTAGGATTAGTTCCTAGTTTGGTTTGCACCTTCTTGGGTTTGGAGGTCTTTGTTTTACTTGGTACTAACACTTTGGTTGTGTGAGTGTAGACTTAGAGGATCTTCATGTAGAAGATGAACTTTATGATGCCATGGGTGATTTGATACCACATTTGAGTGGGAGTTTTTGGCATTGATATATTTATTGAGTATTTGTAGATGATGGAGGTTTGTCTTATATCTTGTTATTGCAGAAGCGTCTTTGACATTTGCATGGTGCACTTATTATCTTGATGGTGTGGGAAGATGGTTAGATCTTGAGGACTCATGGGATTCTTGGTTATCTTCATTGTGTGTGGAGATGGTTCTTCATGGTATGTGGAGATGGTTGCATCTTGAGGACTTATAGGGTTCTTGGTAAAGGTGTCGTTTATGCTTTTATTTGGCATATTATCCTTGGTGTTAGGATGGTTTCATTATTATGTCATGATATACACTTGATACACATTTAGAGTTTTGGCATGTTATAGTATGTTCATATGGAGCATGTTATCTCTTTGGTTGAGATGGTTAAATCATATTGTCATGTTTATGTTCCTGAGGCCATGATCTTGGTTAAATAGTTTCTTGGTATTGAGTACATTGATCACAAGCTGGATACTTCATGATATTTCTATGTTTCATTTGGAGTTGGCATGGATTGATTGGTTTTAGGTTCTCATGGATACTTAGAAAAGGTGGTGATGCTAATTTCTCTTGGATTAGAAAATTATTAGTTGGGATGATTTTTTGGTTTCGGCAAGAAATTCGAGGGGCATTTACCTAATATGGACTTGAGAAGAGATCATTCTTAGATGAGTCTTGGTTGGAGACTTGGATATCTTGATAAAAATTCTCATTCCCCACTCTTGGCCTACTCGGTGGTTTACTACTTGAGAGGTATAGCCCATTGTTTCTCTCAGGTGCATTATGTTTATGCTTGTCTTTCATGGATATGGATCTTGAGCTATGGTACATGAGTTAGTTCTGGAGGGTTCATTTGAGAGATGGTTTAGCATTGGCTATCTCCATTTGCATATGTTGTTATGCTAGTTGAGTTTGGAAGATGGTTTTATATTGGGCATATTCCATGGATTAGGAATGATTTATGAGTTTAATCTTCTTGTTAGAGGCTTGCATCCATGAATAGTTATATGGTCTGGTTTGGGTGTTGTTGTGGCTTCTTTTTGGGGTTTAATGGAGGAGATCATACTTGCATAGTTTACATCTAGAGGTGTGTATAGAAGGGCATGATATAGGTTATGATTTGCATGGTTTCTCTCTGGTCTTGGTTATCTTTCTGGATGTTTGATTTTTCTTACATTGGATTTGAGTTTGGTTAGAGATTGTGATCACTAGTTTGCGCTCATCTATATCATGTGAGAGATGACATGGTTATTCATTTATCGCTTTCCTCTATTGGATGTGGAGAATTTGGGAGAGTGTTGGAGATTTTTATGAGAGTTTTTATTTCAAGTTATTGGTTTATGTGTTGTGGATGTCCTTGAGACTACATGGATTTTCTTGTTTGATATGTTGTAAGTGGATTGGTTATAGATTTGCCATTATCTTTCATAGTGGGAGCTTCGTAGTATATATGTGGCAGGTATTTCTCTTGAGGCTTGTGATCGTAGGTTATAGATTGGATATGTTGATGATGTAAGATTCACTTTGTATACCTTTAGAGGTATGGATAGTTGGATGGGTTTGGCACTTGCTGTGGGTGTTATTTCAGCTATGGATATTTTGACAACTACGAATACATGTGATTACATTTGTAGAGATTGTTGAGATAATGGGTGTTGCATACATTGCATAATATTGTTATATTATTTTATTTTATTTTATTATGTAATGTTGCACCTAGATGGATGTGCAACATGTAAAGATTCCCATGGGATATACTTGATGAGTTATATTATAATATTGTGATAATATTTCACGTAATTATTTAATATTGGGAAAAAAATTAAATTTATAATATTAAATGTCGGGTCAATGGGTTAGGTAGCACATGGTTTATGTAATACCACTTGGTGGTTTTGTTGGTCCTTAGATGGTTTTGACATTTGAGTGTCAACACACTTAATCACTTTCTACGTTGAAGTCAAGTACACTATGTATGCCGAGCCACGGTGTGTGCCAAGTGACTTCAAGTGTCGAGTAGTATATAAGTGCCAAGTGATATATACGTGTTGAGTCATAGTTGATGTTGAGCAAGTTAGAATGCTTCATATGCTGAGTGAGCCAAAATCATACATGTGCCAAGCAAGACAGGGTGTAATAGGTGCCAACCAATCTAGGATAGTATGTGTGCCGAGCACCAATAGTCTAGTATGTGCCGAGTAACATAGAATAAACATATGAGTTTGTGCCCTCACAAACTCATATGTAAACCATTTTTGGAGCTAACATATATGGATTTTGAAAGAGAAAAAAGATAGAAATGAATCTTTTACATTCTCTATGTGATCAACATGCAACCAATCAAAAAAATGGAGAAGGCATGCAACCAATGAGGTAAATGCAAGGAATGAGTAGGAACTTAAAGATTCAATATGGATTGTAGATCCATACCTAACCCTAAGTCTTCACAATCTTTAAAAGGAGGTCAAAAACTCCATTAGATATGAGGATGAAAATAGTGTATGGGGAAATTATAGAGAAATTCAATGTGAAGTAAGTAAGACTTAGAGGAATAGAGAAGTAATTATACATCTAGTTGAATAGAACATCATAGGGGATAAGAACAGAGATCAGATCAAGTGAGGATCACATCAGAGAGAGCAGATCAAGTGCTTGAATCCAACAATTAAACATTGCATACTATCAAGTTCATTGTTCTAATACTTTCTTTCCATTGTATTAGAAGTTGAAAATCCTATGTAGATAGGTTAGCTTAATAGCTAGGCAGGAGAACCTTTGGAAAAGGTGATTGAAAATCCTATTGTATTAGGTGGGTTTAACAGCCTATTGTAAATCATTTAATAGGGTGACACTTCATGTAAAGTGTTTGTAAATCCTCTAATCGAGTCACTATTAACACAATGTAAAGCCTTTAATAGGGCAAGTCTTTCATAGGGTAGACCATTAGAAGTTGTCAAACAATTATTGCTGTAGTAATTTTGTGGGTATCATCCCCACCCCAGTTTTACCTTCTTATTCCTGGAGGGTTTCTGGGTTAGAAAATCTAGTGTTATTTTTTATTGTATCTGTTTACTTTATGTTCATTTATATGTTTACATGCATGTAGTTTACTTTTCAGTTATAAGCTTAAAGGACTAAAAAAGGTTAAAAGTGTGGTACTTCTAATTCACCCCCCTCTTAGAAGTACTCCTCCCATTTTGAACATTCTAACAATTGGTAGCAAAGTAGAGGTTCTTACAAGGAGAAGCCTAATAGCTAGAGAAAAGGTCTAAAGATGGAAGTCTTCAAACTTGGGAAGATCATAGACAATCAAGTGATTGATGTGCACCTAGCTCTACACAAAGTGGAAGAAGCCAAAGAAGCATTGAGAAAATCCTTATAAAGAAGGAAGGAGATAGCCATAGCTAAAAATGACATACATTACAAGGAGATTGATACCACACAAGTATTCTCAAATGAAGGTTCCACGGAATTTGATGCAGCAATGGCAGAACTGATAGAGAAAAATAGAGCATAAGCTGAAGAAATTAGATTACTCAAGCTTGAACAAGAATCACAAGCTATAATACTTTGTAAAGAAACTGAACAAAAGAGGAGAGCTATTGAGGACAAGTTTATGATAGAAGATGACAAGAGAAATCTTGCCAATAAACTCGAAGAGAAGACAATTAAGTTTGAAAGGATCTCAATCATGCAGCTAGACATCTTAAGCCAGATGATAAATGCTCATCATGAGCTAAATATGAAAGACATTGAGATTTCCACTTTGAAGATGCAGAATGAACAATTGTAGAATGAATTGAAAAGAGAGAAGGAGATAGCAGAAAGCTACAACAAACCCAATGAGGCTATCAAGTACTTTGAGCAACTACTGAAATCACCAAAGGCTAGTAATGATACTTTAGGACTCGGCTACACTAGCACTGAACAAGGAGAATCACCCAAGACTGCAGAAGAAAGGAGTAACAAAGGTAAAAATACTAAACCTACTTGTCATTTCTATGGTAAAAAGGGACATACCTTTGATCTGTGCAGGAGCAAGAACAATCATCAGCATGATAAGCCTACCAATGCAAGCTTTTGTCACAAGTGAAAAATACAAGGACATCAAGCACATGAATGTAGAACCAGGACTATAAAGACACCAAGATTTGAAGGTCACTGCTAAAATTGCAATAAAATTGCAAAAAAATGGACATGGAGCATTTGATTGCAGATCAAAGCCTATGTGGACACCTAGTCAGCTTGCAAGAGGAAGTAACCATGGTCATCACTACAATTGGGATTACAATACTAGGTATAGTTGTCACTATTGTCAGGAGTATGGAAACATTCCTAAAAATTGCGTAAGGACACATTTTAGAGGAAGTTATAGCAGATGGCTAAGCCAAACTACATGTTTCAGTTGCCTAACAATTGGTTATATTAGTAGGAATTGCCCAACAAAGACAAAAGTACCCAAGACAGAAGTCAACAAAGCAAAAGAGAAGGTTGATATTGAATAAATAAAAGGGAAAATGAACAAGACTTGGAAAAAGAAAGGTGAGTGCAATACATCAAATGGAGAGATCACTTCACCCAAAAGGTCAAGTGATCACACTTCATCGAACTAAGCAAAAGAAAGGCGTATGGAACTGATATACAAAGTTAAACCATACATCAGTTCCAAAGAACAAAGGAGTACTGTAGAGAAGAAATCACCATGAGAAAAGATGCCAAGAATTTTTTTGAAGAAGTTGTTGAGTTACCCTCAAATGTTAGGTAAAGCTCCAATGGATGCCAAGTTTCTAATAGCGACCAAGTTGATAGTTGAAGCTGAGTGAAGTAGAAGTCTGGTGGAGGTTGAGTAAATGCAATACAATGGGATCCAAGTCATATTGAATCTTTCAAGTTTTGAGTTTACAACTATATGCACAAAGCATTTAATAATAGGTCTTTGACAAGTATAAGGTTGAATTTCATTCATTTTCACGCCATTCAAACATAGAGCAAAGACAAGAAGAGAAAATAAGTGATCAAGTAGCAACCTAACAACTATTTGCATGGATTTTAGTAGTAATTCAACATGAACTCATCAATTTAAAGGTATTTAACAAGTGTCGAGCTACGCAGAGTTAAAGTTGTTAATACATTTAAAACCATATTCTGGTAAAATGACCTCTAGTTCAAGAAACCCAAAAGAAAATGAAGATTATGAGATCTAGTTAGTTAGCAGTGAAGTCAAACAGCCTGAATTTAGGCCAATCCTCGAAGTTGCCTATAGCAATGACCCAACTAGTGTATTATCCATTATCCCACCTAAGTTTGTCATGGTTAAAGATGTAAGAAAGTGCTACAACTGCAAAATTTGTGCCATAGGTGATTTGGAAATCTTCCATGCCTATGATAAGCTATGTGTTAATAGGATACTAAAGGATGAGTTCCAGATTGTTGAGAAGGGTTTGACCAAAACCCTAGTTTTCCCTACGATGTTTAAGATTGGATGGATTCGCATTATTTTGAGCTAAATTCATGATGGATGTCTATGGATAGAAACAAGACCTATTAAGATCACAAAGAGAATAGTGCATAGGGTTACAGGACTCCCAACCCTAGATTGGCCAAAGATCTTGACAAGCGACATAAAGGAGGTTATTAAGAAGAATATAGCTACAAAATGGAACAATAGGAGAATAACCATAGATACTATAACTAAACCCCTACTTGACTTTGATGTGAGAATAATTTCAATAAATTCTACCAATCCAACAGACTGAATAGTGTACCTTGCTTAGTTATTAATGTAGCTTACAAGTTGGTGAAGAAAGATCATACCTATGATCTAGCAGAGCTAATGCTTCGACAAATTAATGAAAATTTGGGAGCTATAAGAAGATCCAAGGGAGCATAATGAAAATTTGGATCAATATTAGTCTACATATTCTTTTATGCGATGGAAGAATTCCCTTCAATTAGGAAGGTAAAATGGAATTCCAACAAGTCTGCAGTCACACAACTCAACGAGTTCATTGATCAAATGGGAGATAATTTTGAGGCTTAGATGACTAGTTACTTTGAAGACTTTAAGAAGTCCATGAAGCAGAGAATGAGAATACCAGTCTCATTAGTTGAGCAACATGTCAATGACATATGCTTCTTAGTTGACATTGACTACACCTACATCCAAGCAACAATACCAAGAGTAAGATGGCTATCGCCATTAGGATATGAGCTTGATGTAGATCAAGCCTCAGTAGCAATCACAATGTTGTTGATAGAAGAGATAGACAAGAAGGCTCCTCACTTTGGGACATATGATGTTGTTAAGTCCAAAACTTCTGTTATTAAGAAGAAAGATAAAATGGTAAGAAAGATAAATAAGACATTTGGAGCAAGCATTGAAGGAGAAGCAGGTGAAGAATAAGTAGAAGAAGTAGAAGGAGAAAGTGAAGAAGAAGGAGAGAAAGGGCAAGGCCTAGAAGAGCTGACATGAGGCCTAGGAGAAGACAATGAGGAAGGTGCCAAGGGAGAAGAAGCTGAGGAAGCACCTACACCTACCAAGAAAAAGAAGAGAAAGGCAAAAACTCAGCCTACAGCTTAGCCCAAGCCTAAAAAGGTTACCAAACCAGCTCAAACCAAACCAACTCTAGCAACACAGGAAACTACAAGAGCATCTACTCAAAAGGGTAAAGAGGCATCAAAAGAGAAGAAGAAAGCCATTGTATAGCCTACTGAAGAACCAAAGAAGAGAAGAAGGTATATGGCATAGCCAGATACAGATGATGAAGAGCGAACAGAGTCAGAGGACATTAGCCAATTTAAAGTGGTAAGTCATCCTCCAAAATCTGCAATTGACAAACTTTGGAATAAGATTTAAAATGTAGATTTGAATGATTTAAAATCTCTTAATTTCAATAAACTCATTAGGGAAGAACATAATAAAGTAGAGAAATCTGTGTATGCCATGATGGCAGAATTTAAAAACACACCTCTAGAGCTTGACAATACTATGCCAAAGGAACTATATGAAATAATTAAGAAAAAGTGGCATTATTTTCTAAAGATGGAAAGGAAGATTAGAGAACCTACCCTAGCTCAAGTGAAGCTTGACATGAAAAAGTCTCAAATAACCAAGGCAAACAAGAAACATAGTGGCAAGTTTGCACCCAACTATAGAGCCTTTTGCATCCTTCAAAACAAGGTTGAGGATGTTGTGAATAAATCCACACAATTTTGGAAAACAATTTATAAAATTTCTGATGATAAAGTAGAGGAAATCAATAATGTAAAAACTAGTGCCAAAGAGAAGGTAGAGGAAAAGAAGACATAAGAATAGAAAGGAGAGGTAGAGGCAAAGGAAATAGAGAAGAAAGAAGAGGAAAAGAAAGATGAGGAAAAAAGAGGAGAGGAAGAGAATAAGGAGAAAGAAGAAGAGGAATCAGCTAAGGGAGAAGAAATGGCAATAGTTGATCAGTAGCAAAAAGATGAACAGAGTGTGCAAGATACACAAATGCCACCTCCTAGCCCTCCTCACACAACCACTACACCTGTAGAGATAATAATCATGAAGGATGTTCTTGACAAGTCGACTCAGAACATCAATCCACTAACTACAAAGGATCTCTCCAAGATGCTTCATCAATCTACTTTATAGGCATAGTTATGTACAAGCCCTATACTGGTGAGTGTTGATGAGTTACAAAAGGTAGTAGTTGCATCACAAAGAGAAAAGGTGAAACCAAAGGTACCAACTTTCACATACACAGCTACTAGGACTAAAGTTGTGATGCTTCCACCACCACCTCTACCAAGTGCAACAATTGATACTAATTAGATGTTGAGTGCAGAGGAAAGGAAGACATATGAAAAAGAGGATACAACAAAAGAAAAGGAGCAGGCCACAATTCAGACATTGGTAGAACTACCGAAGACAGACACTCCTACAAAGACCATTCAAAAGTTGAGCACTGAAGCCATTCCCTTGCAATTTTCAACTCCAGGCTTGAGTTCAACTGGAGTGGCCAGGGTTCTTTAGTATGGAGACCTTGAATTAGGTGAAGAAATTGTATACCCTCTTATGATTCCAAGACTATCACAATAGAATAAATGATTGAAATGCAAAATGCATTAGATAGAAGGATGAGGTAGGAAATACTGAGGAAGGAGTTTAAACACAAGCAAGCACTTCATGACATAAAGGACATCTTTCTGGATGCCTTTAGCTTGCAGTCACTAGATGAAGAAAAGCCAATAATAGAGCAACTATCAAATATAGTTGACAAGGTGACAAATGAAGACCTAGAAACAAATGTTAAACTCATGGAATGGTCAAAAATAAAATTTTAAAGAAAGGTGAATGAAAAGATATCAAGTGGAATAGCACTTGAACAAGTAGAGTTGGCCAAGAAAATAGATAAGGTCAAAATTGGCCTTGAAAACATTTTTTCATTGTATAGAAAGCTATGTGATTTTTCCAATTTCACACAAGAAACAAATCAAAGAATAATGAGCTTGGAAAGAAACTTGAAAATCTCTAGCATACAATTACCTAGAGATCTAGCTCAAAATGAGAAGCATTTTGCACAATCACTTCACACAAAAAGGGAGTTACCTATACTAACAGTAGAGGAGGCCAATATTAAGGAAAAATTGATGCAAATTCAGTCCTCCATAACCCCTCATTTAGAAGTCCTCCACAAGGAGCAATTGTATGCTGAAATAGTTTTAAAGAAAGATCCAAATCTTTCTACACTTGATGGACTAGTACACCTTGCTGCAAAGACTGCCATCTAGCACAAGTCACTTGACATTGCTTTGGAGAATTGGGATGTAACTCTGAAAACAATAATGGAGGCAAATAGTAACTTTTTGGCTAAATATGGTATTACTCCTTAGCACCCTTTGACATTAATGTCAAAAAGGGGGAGAAATAATAATAAGGAAAGGGGAGATATATGTTTTAAGGAATACATAATAGCTTGAAATAACTAAAGGGTAGAATACCTATAAATTTTGATAACCAAGAAGGGGAGATACAAAATTGAAGATACAATTCATAGGTACAAAATATAGGAATAGAGCAAAGACAAAGGTATCAGGCACATTTAGCATAGAATTTTGGTTTCAAGAATGTCAAGGCACAATCAACTCAAGGGGAGTTAAGGTATTTTGAACAAATGTTGAAATTTTGTGGATAAGGTACTCATAAGGATAGATTAGTAATGTTTAGTTAAGTGTTTTTGACACTCATGTCAAATGGGGAGATTGTTGGTCCTTAGATGGTATTACATTTGAGTGTCAACACACTTATTCACTTTCTATATTGAAGTCGAGTACACTATGTATGCCAAGCCACAGTGTGTGCCGAGTAAGATTTTCAATAGGTGTCAAGTGACTTTAGGTGCCAAGAATTATATAAGTGTCGAGTGATAAATAGGTGTCGAGTCACAGTTGATGCCGAGCAAGTCAAAATGCTTCATATGTTGAGTGAGCTAGAATCATACATGTTCCGAGTAAGATAGAGTGTAATAGGTGCTGAGAAATCTAGGATAGTATGTGTGTCGAGCACCAGTAGTCCAATATGTGCCGAGTAACATAGAATCAACATATGAGTTTGAGCCCTCACAAACTTAGATGTAAACCATTTTTGGAGCCAACATAGAAGGATTTTGAAAGAGAAAAAAGATAAGAATGAATATTTTACATTCTCTAGGTGATCAGCATGTAGCCAATCAAAAAAATGAAAAAGGCATGCAACCAATAAGGTAAATGCAAGGAATGAGTGGGAACTTAAAGATTCAATATGGATCGTAGATCCGTACCTAACCGTAAGTCTTCACAATCTTTAAAAGGAGGTCAAAAATTCCATTAGATATGAGGATGAGAATAATGTTGGAGAAATTATAGCAAAATTTAGTGTGAAGTAAGTAAGACTTAGAGAAACAAAGAAACAATTATACATCTAGTTGAACAAAATAGGACAAGGGATAAGAACAAAGGTCAGATCAAGTGAGGAACACATCAGAGAGAGAAGATCAAGTGCCTAAATCCAAAAATTAAAGATTGCATACTGTCAAGTTCATTTTTCTAATACTTCCTTGCCATTGTATTAGAAGTTGAAAATCCTATGTAGATAGGTTAGCTTAACAACTAGGTAGGAGAACCTTTGGAAAAGGTGATCAAAAATCCTATTGTATTAGGTGGGTTTAATATTCTATTGTAAATCCTTTAGCAAGGTGACACTTCATGTAAAGTGTTTGTAAATCCTCTAATCAGGTCACTATTAACACATTGTATAGCCTTTAATAGGACAGGTCTTTCACAGGGCAGACCATCAGAAGTGGTCAAATAATTATTACTGTAGTAATTTTTGTGGGTATCATCCCTACCCTAGTTTTACCTTCTTATTCCTGGAGGGTTTTTGGGTTTCCAAATATGGTATTATTTGTTATTCCATGTGTTTACTTTATGTTCATTTATATGTTTATATGCATGCAGTTTACTTTTCAGTTATAAGCTTAAAGGATTGAAACAGGTTAAAAGTGTGGTACTTCTAATTCACCCCCCTCTCAAAAGTACTCTTCCCATTTTGAACATTCCAATAGGTTTTGTGGGACTTGCTACTATATAAGCAGCCACAAGTGTAGTTGTTGGTGTGAGAAAAGAAGAATTCAAAAGGGCAAAAGGCAAGAGTTGAATGGAACAAGGCTTGACAGGTTAGCCAGGGGAGCATTTGTGAAGGTTGGAAGCATGACATGGAATGTGTAGATTCATGCTTGTTCACATGGATTTCTTAGTTGTGGCTATGGCTTTGAAGGCTTCCATGATTATATTGTAGTGATGTTTTTGGTGAATAATACATGGTGATGGATGCTTTTGGAAGCTAGGTTTTTTCCCTCAATGAGGGTTTTCGAAGGTATATCTTGTGTCACAATATTTGTGGTTATATTGTCTATTCTCTTACATGTGGATTTTAATTGCTTATTTATTTCAAATCTATTATGGGTTATATGGAAATAGTTATATTCTTTGTGGCAAGTTTCCTTACATTCACATTAAAAAAATCATGATTCTTAGATAATTTATGTTCATTAGACATAGATGTACTCATTTCTTATCAATCTTGTATTGCAAAAGTTTTCAATATCTCATTCATATGTTTGGACTAGGTGTAATGAAGATACCATGCTTTATTTGATATACCTGTAAAACAACAAGGAATTTTATCTCACCAAACACTGACATTTCAAATTCTTTCTTCATTTCATCTAAAAAATATTTACATAATGCTTCCTTGCCTCCAAATATGATATTATCAACAAAAATTTCAAATAAAAATACCTCATTGTTCTTGCGATTCTTTAAATATAGATTGTTGTTATCATTTATTCTTGCAAAACCAATCTTCACCAAATAGTTATGCAATATTTCATACCAGGCTCTAGGGGCTTATTTCAAACCATACAAAGATTTGTGCAGCTTGCACACCATATTTTTCTTGTTGGGATCCAAAAATTATTTAAGTTATTCCATGTATATTTCTTCTTCAAGTATGCCATTCAGAAATGTAGATTTGACATCCATTTTGATATACTTTAAATCCTTTGTAAGAAGAATATGAAAGCAATGTTCTAAATCCTTCAAGTCTTGCTAGAGGGTAAAACATTTCCCCATAGTCAACACTTTCTTCTTGTGCATGTCCTTTGCATGCCAATCTAGCATTTTTCGTTGTGACTTCTCCTTTTTCATTTAGCTTGTTCTTGAATATCAACTTTATTCCAATAACTTTTTCATCTTTAGGTCTAGGCACTAAGGTCCATGTTTTATTCTTTTCAATCTTCTCAATTTCATCATTCATTGCTTGTATCCAATCTTCATTCTCTAAAGAATCTTTCAAAGATTTGGGCTCAAACTCACAAAGTAAGCATGTATTACTTTTGAGTCTTTTTCTTGTCGCTACACTAGATTATTTATCTCCAACGATCTATTTAGGTGCATGATGTCTTCTTGCATATTTTCTAATACAAGTCCTTTTATTCTTTGTTGTTCAACAGGTTCATCTTGGAAACTGATTTCAAGCCCATTATCTCTCTCTCTCTCTCTCTCTCTCTCTCTCTCTCTCTCTCTCTCTCTCTCTCTCTCTCTCTCACTCGCTCGTTAAGGTTTTGGTTCATGTTTTGCAAACTCAACATTTCCTTCCTGATGTTCGGCTTCCTTTTTCTGTGCCTCAACATCATTTTCCTATTGGTTAGCACCCATAATTTGTTTCTTGGCAACTCACTTTTGCAACTCGACATTGCTAGCTTTTGAGTATCTACAACTTTATTTTCTTGTTCAAGTGGAGTTCTTCAAGAACTATTTTTGCATATATGAATGAGCTATAATCTTCAGGTTCTTTATTGCATTCAACATCATTTTTCTCTATATATTCATCAACTTTCACATTTGTGCTCTCCACAACTTTATCACTGTTAGAGTTCAAATACTTATAAGCTTTTCTTTAAGTGGAATATATGTTCACCACTTTTAGTATCAAGTTTTCCATATCCATACCACTTTGAAATATTTCACATAGGTGCATATCCATACCACAATTCAAAAGGTGTAAGGTAAAAGTACAAAGATACGTAACCTTTTAGGCTAATTTATCAAAATGACTGAATTTGAGTATTTCTATCTAAAAATCAATTTTGTTCAAACATATGATCTTCATAAACTTATTCTAGCTAAGTTATATATGGTCTCACACTTTTCCAATTGCATGTTTTATACTAGTTTAAATATCCAATTACTAAAGAAATAAAATTATTTTAGAAAATTGAAGTTTCAATAACTCTTACTATTTTTAATGATATTTTTTTAATTACATATAAACACCATTTTATAGAGCTCAAAGTAAAGAATATTCTCATATAGAGTTGGTAGTGTTTTAATTAGATATTATATTGTAATTAAACAATTCTACAAGTACATATTTTAACACTGGAGAAGATGTCAATTTTAAGAAAGAAAAAAATATTAAATCATATTAAAAAATTAAAAATTATATGAAATTCTAAAGGAGAGAGTTCTCTTCCACAATGTATAAGTTTTCTTTTCGTTGGAATAGTTTTATCTTGAAAAATGTAGTGAGAGATCTAAAAATTATCAATTTAAGGTGAGTTAACATTTGAATCATTATAAAAGAGAAAATATAGGTCTAAATCCAATTTCTATTTTTTATTTTTATATATACAAATGTTATCTATAACATAATATGAGATCAAAGGGAAATAAGTTTCTTTCCATATAGTTTTGTGGTGGAACTAGACTCGTAATTTCCAGTATTTTTTAGCAACTAAAAAGTTATCTTTGAAAAATAGAACAATATATCATTTCTTATTCCAAATAATTATTAAAAATTATGATCCTAAACTTCATCCATTTCTACAAATTTCATTAGTTTACTTCATTTTCAAATTCTACATAATAATACTAATTTTATGTCATTGAGGGTGAATAAGTATACTTTCATTAGCCTTTTCCTTTATAAAAGGGTCACACAAGTTTGTTCTTTTACCTTGTAGAATTTGTACCTTTCTTGACTTGCACTTATTTAGGGTATAAATAGGTGTACTTAAAACTTCTCTCTAGTATTTATGTGACACATATTTCTCCATCATGAATGTTCTATCAATATCCATGATTGATTTATTCCTTCTTTAATCTATAAAATTCTGAGGAGGGGTCCTAGGTGCTGAAATATGTCTTTTGATTCCTCTGTCATTGCAAAATATGTTGAACTCATTGTAAAAAAATTCATGTCCTTGGTCATATCTCAAAAACTTTAGACTCTTCTCTAGCTCGGACTCAATCTCTAGATGTTAGGTGCATGAAGCCCATTGACTCAGCATATCAAGATCAAGAACCATACCCTTTTTTGAACAAGCCCCAACTTCCCTTCATCTCTCCCTCTAAAATAGTATGAGTACGGGCCCCATTCTATATTATTGTAGGAGCCCCCTTCTATATTATTTTTTCATTTACTTTCTTAATTCTTTTGTAATGGGAAGTTCTACCACCCTACCATTTTCTAGGCTACTATAGCTAGCAAATTATTGGAGTGAGTTAGGGATAACAGCTCAACAACACTTGTAAAACCCATTCTCTCTTAACTAGACTTGTGGGTGGTAACACGAAGTAAGGATTGATAAGAAGGAAATTGTAAACATATTACATATAGAACTTGTTGAGAGGACATGAGCAGATGAAACATCAACAACACTTCAAAGTGTTGATGCATTACCAAAAGTGCTAGCCTATTTTTCAAATCTAGCCAAATACCACTTAAATAACTGAAAATTATTGTATTTTTCTTTAAGATACATCTTAGTCATCATTCTAGAGTAATCATTAACAAATAGAATGAAATATTTGTCTCCACAATAGCTTTGAACTCCACTAGGTCCACATAAGTTAGTATGAACCAATTTTAAAATATCATTTGGTGAGTATGTTTTGCTCTTGAAACTAGACTTTATCATTTTTCCCAATTGACATTGTTTATATATAACATTGTCAGATTTCTTTAGTTTTGGAAAACCTCTTGTTCTTTTCATTTTACTAATGCTAACCAAGTTATCAAAATTTACATCACATACCCTCTTGTGCCATAACCAAATATCCTCATATTGTATAAACATACATGTCTCATCAGATAAATCTAGAAAAAATAAGTTACCTTTTGTTTGATCACCACTACCATTCAATTTACCATCAACATCAAATATTTTCACCTTTCTGTGATGGAATTCAACTCTGTACTCCAATTTGTTTAATAGTTAAATGTTCAACATGTTATAGTTAAGTCCTTCAACCCAATAAACATTTTCATATTTGATATTATCAGTCAGTTGAATTGATCCTTTTCCCTTCACAAGACATGGAACATCATTTCCAAATTTAGCAGAGCTAGCCTTATATGGTCCTATGTCCTCAAATTTACTTTTATCACCAGTCATATCATTTGAACAACCACTATCAATTATCCATCTATCACTTTTGTGGGTATGTGTAGGATTGTGGTCAAGCAAACTATGCTCTTAAGTGGCAATAAAAAATCAACAAATAAGGGTTATGTCAACTTGAAGTGCAATTTTCAACTTGTTCTAAAATTTATATCATAAATTTGCAAGAATATGATTTCTAGGTTATTGAATTTTGTTTCTAAAATACTAGGCCTTATCCAAAAAAAAAAAAGATTGGTCAAACTTTTCAATTCTAATGCAATAGTACAAAAAATTTAGAACAAAAATAAGAAGTAGATGTATGTCTGACCATCTTAACCAAAATTAAATAACAATTTTTAAAATAATATTCTAGATATAAGAAGTATACTCATGTATGGATTGACGCATATTTTGGGTATCTTTATTATAAATAAATAATTAATTATAAATTTTCTACTATAGTATTTTTGGAATAAAAAAGCTCTCATGTCTGATCACCTTAACTAATTCAAAACTCTACAAAATTTAATTTAATTTTTTCCTTATAGTAAAAGAAGAATAGAATGTGATGCATCTTTTGGATTTCAAAAATGTTGAACAATTTGAAAGTTATAGTTTTTTTCCAATCAGTGTGTGAATCAACACTTTATATGTAACTCCATTAGAAAATAAGTATTAATTACTTACTGAACTCATATTTTGAAAAGCCTTATATTTATGGAAAGCTAAGAACATTCTTAAGAAACCCTTTTCATTTCATCAAATTTGGGTAAAGAAAAAGTCGTCAACTATATGTTTGACATAAAAAATACACAAGAACAGGCCAAAAACACATTTTAGGGGATGTTTTAAAAGTTGACCATGTAGGATTGGTATCCAAAGATATAGTAGGCCTTATAAAGGTATAAATTTTTTGGTTTGCTATCAGAATGGGTGAGAAAAAAGTTGGAATAGATTTTGAAATGCTTTGAGGCATTTCAGAACTATATATATTTTAGATCGCCACTTTTTGGCACTCTATGATCCTGTATATACTCTTGTTCACATAAGAAATTAATGCAATTTTCTTATCTTCATCATAATCTACTTTCATAGAAACATAGACAAATTCTTCATCATTAGTTTCAAATTTAGTATCAATTTCTTCTTCAAATAATACAACAATATTTCTTACCTTTTGCCATGTAGTCATTCTTCTTCTTGATGTCTTGGTTATCTCTTCTTCCTTTGTACTTTCTTTCCTTCCTTTCATCCTTGGCTTCTCTATTAGGACACCTTTTAGAAATATGACCAAATTTATTGCATGAAAAATAGATAATGAGAATTTTACCTTGGTATTTGCCTTTGCCTCTTCCAAATCTCCTAGCAATCAGTGCTTCAAGTTCATCAAATTCATCATTAGAAGTATCACTGTCACTTTTAACATGTTTTTCTTTTCATTTCTTGCTAAGAAATAGTTGTGATATAAAAGAAGATTCAACCGTAGAAAAAGTGTGATTATCAAAATTAAACATCTCAAAAGAAGTAAGCCTACCAATTACATCTTCCAAAGTTAAGTCATTTCCTAGAGTACATTTCAGTTCTTGTATTATAGAAACCCTAATAGCATATATAAGAAGTAGATTTCTCATTACCTTTCTTAATACTATCCCATCCTCAATATTTCCTTTGTTACCTTGAATAGCATTGAAACCTCTTTGATTCTTGAATAGTACTGAACTATGTTGCCACCTTCTGTCATTCTCATTTCATCAAACTTTTTGATTTGGCTCTTAAGACAATATCATCTCCTCCATAGATGGTCTTCAATTTAGCCCACATTTATTTTGAATTCTTGCACTCTTTTATGTCAAATTCAACATAGCTTTGAACTGAAGCAAATTTTAACATTGACTAATTGTGTTCTTGCTTTTCTTTCAATTGTTGAGTAGTCAGGGGAACTATGGTAATATTCACATATATATTGTCTAGAATTTCCAATTCAACATCACCAATACTAACTATATGTAGCCTCATCAACATTTTCCATGCAAGAAAATTTTACTTGTTCAACTTTCTTACCTCCCTTTTGTATGTCATGATCTTCTTCTTTGAGTACTTACACATGTCTCCCTTCAAGCACCGATGCTTTGATACCAATTGTTAGAATATTTAGAGTAACTAAGAGTGGGGGTGGTGAATTAGTTATCAAAGGTCCAAATGTACCAAGTTAACAAAAAAAAACTTAAATAGCTTCAAATCTCATCATTCTATTGCTTGGTTTCTAGTATGAAACATTAGAAACATCAACTAGTTGTCCATTGTTCTAAATATAACGGACTTGTAGAATGTAAACATTAATCAGTAAAACACCATAATAACATCCACAAAAGTTTGACACTATGATTTAACATGTAAATCCAATTTGGAAAAAAATTCCAACATGTCACTAATTTTCATTCTTTTGAAGTGAGCTCTATGAGGGGCCAAACCTACTAAATGTTACAAAATACACTATTAAATGTGACCTTGTTAAAGCATTTAATCACTCTATTAAAAGTGGCCTTGTTATAGGAATTGAGAAAATATCATTAGAATTTCACACTATAAAAGGATTAGAATTTCACCCTATTAAAGGATTTTCATATTACTGTTAGGTCTAAATGACTCTTAGGTCAACCTTGATTAAGGATTTCAAATACTATTTATAATGGTTAGAAAGTAATCATAGGGTTTTGATCTCTTAAATACAAATCACTTTGCATGGTTAGATATCTATTCAATCCATGAGTTGATTCACTGATAGGATATGATTGTCATATATATTCTTGAATCACTTGGCAACTCTTCAAGAAATCACTCTTCTCTTCTTCTCAACTTAATTTTAGCATTCTTCCTAGATTCACTAGTTAATAACATCAGCAACTGTTCCAACTCTTTGGAATTCATTCAAACACACATAAGCTCTCTTCCCATATAAAAATTTCACCCTTGTACCTCCTTAAATAGGTAGTTCTAATCTTTTTCCACTTAAACACCACCATAGATCTTAAGGTTTATGATTAGATCCATCAAATACAATGCATCTAATTGTCATTTTTTCTTCCTCTTCATTTCTAGAAACTTCTCTTGGAATCCATCTCTTAGGTTGTTTAATTTATCCTTTCTTGACTTTAAATAATCCATTTCAATGATCCTTATCTTCAACCTACTTTCGATATTCAAAAAAATCAACTTAGTCAGTTGGAAATTATGATTTTTCTGCCAATATTGTGTTCTAAAACTTGATCATCATTGAGTTACCCAATCACTACTAAATTTATTTCTAGATACATACACTGTCACTCAGTCAATATTGATGATCAATCAGTACTAATTTTTCTTCTATATTACTATGGCTTGACTGACATTAGCATCACTTGACATGTACTTGAAAATTCTTTAGTCTAAACTACTTTGTTTCTTGGTTAAGCCTATGCATTTGATTTGTCTTTTCTCACACTTTCAAGACTTGAGCATTAATGTGTTCTCCTCTTGTAACATAATTTAAACAATCAATTAATCTTTTCAAAGTCCAACTAATTAATTGTCCTTTTTTTAGTTTCTTTTATCATAACTCAACCTTTCCTCTAGGTTCTTTTGTTATAAGAATATTCTCAAATCCTCTTTATCAATTGAATAGATATGACAATTAGATTAGATAGAAAACTATCTCACCAATAGGTTTGACATCAATGAAAACATAAAAAAAGTTTCAATTGTAGTTTCCAACATAAGGATGGGCATGCAAAATGGCTAGACTAAAGAATTGTGGGAGATTAATGAAGAATTTTTTTGGTCTATTTTTTGTACACACATGCATAGTATTACATATGTTATCAATTGATAACTCTCTTTCCCTCTCCCTTCCCTAGATTTCATCTTTTCTACTCACTCTTTCTCCCTCTATTTTCATATCCCTATCTATAATTGTATTCAATTATCCCTACAAGTTTCCTATTAATTCTATTATCCTCTCCTTCTTGTATATCATTTATTTTCTTACATACTGACTTTAAAAAAAAAAAATTGTAAGTGAATTATTATCAAAATTAGATATTATCCAAAAATAAACAATTGTGATAATAATAGATAATAGTAATAATAGTAATAATAATAATAATACATATAAAGAAAGCAGATCAAGGTTTAAATTTTTCTAGTAATAAATAATTATCAACAAGTTCAATATTGTCTATGCATGTTTAGTTAGACTTTGTCTTTTGTATTCTGAGTAGATCTGTAGTTACATTCTTTTGTGGATCTTCTTCTATGAATCCTACTTAAAAATATAATAAGTGTTCAAAACTTACAATTGGAACAATTGTTTTTTTTTCATTGATGTCAAATCTATGGATGAGGTATATTGCTACCTAATCTAAATGCCATATCTATTTGTTTGATGAAGAGGATTGGATTTGTGAAGTTACTCATAACTATAGCACCAAGAGGAAAGGTTGAAGTTATGAAATGGAAGTTACAATGGATATTTTATTAGATAGAACTTGATGAAGAAAAGTAGTTGTTTATCTCAAGAAAGCTAAGCTAAGCCAAGCAAAAGAGAAAAATATACTTAGTGTTGAGTAATGCTAGTATCAACCAAGCTATAGTTAGTGCTGAGGAAGTATAGCTTTGATCGAGAATTAGCATTAATTGAGGAAGTTGTTTGATGCCAAGAAAGAAGTTAGATAGAGACTGAGTATTTGATTATTGACCAAGAATCAATATTTAGAGATTGTCAAGTGATAGTAAGAGAAAAAAATTTAAAGAAATTGTAAGATCAAGTCGACTCAATTGATTTATTGGGAGATGTAAAATATGTTGAATATAAGATTGATGAGTTGGATCATTAAATTCAAGGATGTGATTAGGTAAAGACCTAATAGATAGATTCTAGAGAAGTTTCTAGAGAATGATCAATAAGATGAATAGATACATTGAATCGAGTTGAATCTGATCGCAAACCCTAGGATCTATGATGGATGTAGAAAATGGAAAAGCATGAATTGCCTATTTAAAGACATAAAAATAGATTACTAAGCATGATGTCTAGCCATATCTATTCAAGCCAAGACAAGCCCAACCAATGTTTGTATGTAAAGAGAGACATATAGAGAAAGGTTGATCAGAAGTATAGAAGTGTGTGAATACAAAACTAAGGGAGAAAGACTACATACATGATGTTGTTGTTGATAAGAAAACTAGAGAAGGAGGCTTAAATGTTGATGAGAAGAGTGGACTAATTATTTAAAGGGTAACAAAGAAGATCAAGATAAGAGATGACAGTGAACGGCTTATCAGTAAACCAACATAAGGACCAAACAGATATTTGAACAAGTAAAAATGAGTTATATTCACATAGATCAAACCCATTTTTTTCTGTCTTATCATTGTAGACAATTTGTAATGAAATTATTTTAATAGAGGTTGACCTAAGAGTCATTTAAAGACTTAACAGTTTGAGTAAATCCTTTGACATTCTAAATAGAATAATCAAAGTACTCTTACAAGGCCACTCCTAACATGGTGATTAAATCCTCTAACCAGGTCACATTTAACAATGGTGATTGATCCCCCTCTGATTTCTTCAAACCTACCAGAGGCCTACGTGAAGGGGATCCCCTATCACCTATACTTTTTATTATTCTACCGAAATGCATTGGCAGACTCATGGAGAAGAAAAAGAAAGAAGTGAGGATCAAAGGTTTCAAACCTTCTTCCAAATGCACCCCCTTTACGCATCAGCAATTTGTTGACGACACTATTATGGGGGGAGAGGCCTTGGTCAAGGAGGCTAAGGCTATGAAAGACACTTTGGACTCCTATTCTAGAGGGTCAGGGCAACTCATCAATTGGGATAAAAGTTCTATTTTCTTTATCAATACTCTAAAGGATAGATAGAAGAGAATCTCTAGAATCCTGGGGTGTCAAGTGGGGAAGCTTCCTTCTACCTACCTTGGTCTCCCCTTGGGTACAACCCCTTCTGACTCCTTCTGGAGTAGTATCATGGATAGGTTTAGTAAGAAGCTAGTAGGTTGGAAAGGTGCCATTCTTAGCCAAGCGGGAAAATGTCAACTAGTTAAATCCATACTCCAGAACTTGTCGATATATGCTCTGAGCCTTTTCACCATTCTGGTGAAATATGCCGAGAGGATGGAGAAAATCCAAAGGGATTTTTTTTGGACGGGAATTGAAAGGAATAAAAGGTACCCCCTTGTTGCTTGGGACAAATTTTTCCTCCCCAAGAAGAAAGGAGGTCTGGGAATCAGGAAGCTCACTCACCTCAATAAGGCCCTCCTGGCAAAGCAAATCTGACAGATCTTTAGTAGCACTAGGGAATGGGGAGACACTGTGGTAAACAAGTATATTAAAAGGCCCTCTATCCATTTCACCCTATTCAGTGAGGATATCCCAAGAGGCTTTGTTGTTTGGAATGATTTCTTAAAAGCCAAGAACTTGGCTAATTCTAAACTATCTTCTAAGCTGGATAATGGGGAGAACATTCTATTATGGTCTAATTGTTGGATTTCTTAGGATCCCCTTATGAACAACCCTAGCTATGGATTATGGGCTAATGAGTTCATCAACCTTTTTGGACACAAAGTCAACAATTACAGATCCAAACAGGGGTGGAAGGACCTTTCCATAATCTCAGAGGACCTCAAACCAATCATGATCATGCTTAATTCCTTATCCCTTAGCAACAATAAGGATGAACTGGTATGGAGGGATAATGCAAATGTGCTCTATTCGATTGCCTTTGAGTACTCTGCTTTATGGAGCTTAAAAGAGTCTCCCCCTTGGTCAAAGGGTTGGTTATCTGGCCTCACACCTAAAGTCAACATGTTTTTTTGGTTGGCTCTTTAGGAAAAATCTCTCACCCAAAAAAATCTCATCAAAAGAGGTCACATCATGCCCAAAAAATGTGTGTTGTGTAAAGAAGAGTCGGAGATAGGTAACCATATGTCCGTTCACTGTTCATACTCCAGGATTGTTTGGAGCATCCTCACCCAGGACTTAGGCCATAGCTGGTGCTTTCCTTCTAAGCTTCTAGGCTTCTACCAATGGAATGGCATGTTCAATGGGTCTACCTTGTTGGAGCATATGGAAGGAGAGAAACAATAGAATTTTCAGAGATAGGGAGGAGCCGACTTTAGTAGTTGGAAGGAAATTTTTTAGTAACATTAAGGAAAACTTTTCTGTGAGGAAAGGGGGAGATATTGAGATTGTAGGTAGGAAAAAGGAGAAAGAAAAAGACAGAGCGAGGAAAAGACAAGAAGCCAAGTGGCTTCTCCCCCTTGAAGGCTGGCACAAAGCCAACTTTGACAGAGCCTCCAAGGGCAACCTTGGATCCTCGAGTAGTGGAGGTGTGATAAGGAATGAAAATGGTGATAGTATTGCAACTTTTCCTCTCCCGCTGAGATTCCAAAATAATCATTTTGCGAAAGCCAATGCCACGTACAATATAGTTAAACTAGCTTTTGAAATTGGGGTCACCAATTTATGGCTCGTAGGGGACTCGAATAACATTATAAAATGCATCAATGGCAACTGACATCCTATTAGAGTAAATAATTAATATATTGTTAATTATTTATTCTAGTGCTTAAGCTTACTTAGGTAAATGCTTTTATTTAATACTCTGTATTTAATGCATGTAGAAGTTAGTTGTTGAGAACACGGGAGTTTGTTTCCTTTAGCATACTTATCTTTTCCACCTTTTGTGGATGTGTGCTAAGTTGTCATCCTTATCTTCTACCACATTCTAGCTTGTTCTACAAGCTTCCATGAGGCCTTTATAAGTGGTCTCTCACTCATTGTAAATTCATTCCATTTCTCACATAGAAATTCTAATTTCCTATGGTGAATTATTCTTCTGCAGTTTTTGCTTCAAGCTCTTTTCTCTCTAGGTTTCTCTTTAGCAAATTATTTGCATTGCAGGTGATCTTAGTGCATCATCAGAGTTAGATTCTTAACTCTTACATGGTATCAGAGCCTCCCTACTACTTCTTGTTCAAAGGATTTTTGAAGCTGTAATTTGGAGTCACAAACCCTAGTTTGTTTGTACAAATTTTCTTCAAATTGGGGGTAGAGTGAATCTCTGGACCACTTTTAGCCCAAAAAAAAACCTCACCATTGGATCTAGAAGGCCATTTTCAGTTAGAATTCATATAAAGCTTTTCATTTTTGGACACAGAGCATTTTGAAAAAAAAATTTAAGCTCCTTGGAGGTTGTCGTACAGACGATTTTCACATTTATTGCAATTTAAAAAAAGATATTCAGAGCCGTCGGGCAGCCACCGCCATGCCACTTAGCAGCCACTGCCATGCCTCCTAGGTGCAACCCTCGTCGACAGTGTAGCCTCTACACAGCTACCACTCCACGACCCCCACCGCTCAGCCGGCCTGCCACCCATCTGGCGACGCTGCTCCTCTGTAGTGTCGCCCTGCTCCGTTAGCACTGCCCTACTCCATTAGCACCATCTGCACAGTTGGCACCCATGTGGCCATCTTCATCAGCAACCACACACAATCCAATCAGTAGCACGTCATCACTGATAGCTCAACCATTTGGCCCATTCACTAGCTGACACGTGGCATCCCCTTGCTGATGTCATTTCATGGTAGGCTGACATTATCTTCTCGAAAAGTGACATCATCATTCTAGCCACTAACATTAGTAATTTGGGATCTGACATCATCAATCCAGTGATGGCCTCGTGATGTCGATACAGTCATCAAATTTAAGCTAGTGTCTATAATTTTCCAGCAAGGTGCATTTTTGGAGCAGCAGTCAATTTTTTGGCTATAACTTGAGCATACAGAGGTCTTTTTCCAATCTTAAAGAAGCATTGGAAAGCTGACTTAGAGATGGAGACATTGGTGCTAGTTTCAACTGATTTTGAGTTCATTTAAGCTCCCATTTTTGGCATCAAAGTAGAGGCTTTTGTTTCCTCCTATTCTACATCAACGAATCTAGGTTCTTTTCCAGTTTTTTGCTTTCTATAATTGTTTTTGTGGTATTTGGGAGATATTATTGTATTTTTGTGGGGGGGTGTCTTTCTTTTCTTTAATTTACTTCAGTTAAGACCCTTCTACTTCCATCTTATTCTTTCTCTCAATGGCAGATGCATCTGTGACCTATCTCATGCCACACAACTACCACACCTGAAAAGCACAAATGACTAGACTTATCATGTCAAGAGGTCTATGGTCTTGTCTGGATGTGAATTAACTTGCTCTTACATGACCTTATGAGGTTCTACAACACATGATAAAAATGGATGAAGCCATGGGAATCATTGCACTCAACATTTTAGATAGTTTGCTATTTCACTTGGATGATTTGACTACTCCACAGGCTTATTGGTAGAAATTTTAGATGTTGTTTGGATAGGTGAATGAGTTTCGAGCACTTCAGTTGGATGCAGAATTGACTTCTTTTTCACCAAGCAACTTTCCCACCATCGAGGAATTTTTGATGAAGTTCAAATCCCTACGTACAGTTTTATAGGGATGTGGGAAGAACAAAACTGATGAGGAGTGTATTTTTTTGATACTCTCAAAGCAGAAGAAGTAGTATCAGGTATTTTCTTCTACTTCCTACTCCACCATGGATGCCCTTGGAGATAGACACAAGATGCCTACATTTGAGATATTTTGTGACCAGTTGACTCGAGAACAGGCTAAGATCCAACAAGTGGATGGCTCTGGCTCTTCCAGCCAAGCCTTGGTTGCTCAAAATTCTAAGGGGAAATCAAATAAGAAAGGAAAATCAAAGAAAGACACATCAAAATTTTATCCTCCAGCTAATCCTCTACCAAACCCTCCCAAGGGTAAAGATTCTTCAAAGTCAGGTGAGTCTACCTCCAAGACCAAGAAGAAATCAAGTGAGAACTACAGCTTTTGTGGGAAAGATGGACATTTAGTTTATAGGTGTTGGAAATGATTAGAGGAAGCCACAAAGGAGCATCAGATTTCAGCTCCTCATTATTCATCTTCACCTACAGGAAAAGGTCATGCTCTTTCCGCACGAGCTATGACTTCAGCGCCTTTGTGGATTCTTGATTTTGGGGCTTCTCACCATTTGACAAACACTCTTAAGTTTCTCACTTTACTTGCTCCTTGCACCACTACACAGATTGCTATTGGGAACTCTTCACAACTTTTAGTTTTGGGTTCTAGCACTATTTCTTTGGCCAAGGGTTCTCTACAGGATGTACTTTGTGTTCCTGATATTTCAATGAACCTTCTGTCTATCTATCAGATTTGCCACTCTGGCTCTGGGAAGATAGTCGAGTTCTCACCACATGATGTGGTTATTCAAGACTTCCATGATTAGGAGATGATCGTGGCCAGTGGGAGTGTTGACTCTACATCACACCTCTATAGGTTTGATGGATTTGAGTCTTCTGATGACATAGGTTCATGTTTAGTTGCACATGTAGATTCAGTAAGCAGACTTTGGCATGAACATTTTGGGCATGTCAATTATAGATATCTACAACAGATGAGCATAGAGGCACTTTTTCTTGGGCTTCCCTAGATTTCCTATCTAGATGGTGTTTGTCAAGGATGTGCACTTGGCAAGCAACATAGGGATTATTTTCCACATGGATGAGCCACTTGTGCTTTAGCACCTTTGGAGTTGATTCATAGTAACCTCATGTCTTTTCCTACTCCATCTTTTTTAGGTGCTCGATATATGCTTACATTCATTGATGACTTCTCCAGACGCACATGGGTGTACTTTCTTAAGTACAAGTCTGATGCCTTTGATTCATTCTAAGTTTTTAAGGCATTTTTCGAGAAGCGGTCTGGACTTTCTATTCGGTGGATATGCACAGATAATAGGGGGGAGTATGTGAACCAGGCTTTCACAAATTTCTATTCTAAGCATGGTCTTCAGCATCAACTTTTAGTACCCTACACTCCTCAGCAGAATGGTGTGGCCAAGAGAAAGAATAGAACCCTTTGGGAGATAGAAAATTGTATGATTCAGTCTCGGTCCATGGATTCCTATTTTTGGGCAAAGGTAGTCAATTGTGCAAACTACATTCAAAATTGGATGCCTCACAAGGCACTTTGACATATGACTCCTGAGGAAGCTTGGTCCCATGTCAAGCCTGATGTGTCATCATTCATAGTTTTTGGGAGTACAACATATGCATTTGTACCTGATGCTAAGATGAAAGCAATGGAACCAAAGAGTCGACCACTAATTTTTGTTGGCTACTGTGAGGTTGTAAAGGCTTACAAGTTATTTGATCCTGATTCTAGAGAGGTCTTCTTTTGTCAGGATGTCCAGTTTGATGAGAGCCTTCCTACAGTTCATTCCTCACCTCGAGCGCCTCCTCTAGCTCCCACTACTCCCTCTTCATCTCCACTTTGTTTCACATATGATGAGGATAATGATCATGGTGATCCTGATATACCTCCACCACAGGATCCTCCGTGGATGCATAAATGGGCTCGAGCTACTATTGACACTGCAAGATCTCTAGCTAGTGACCCATCCACATCCTGTCACACCCATTCTCACACTGCAAGTTCTAGTCTACTCAGTCATGCTATTAGTATTGATCCTCAGACTTTTGTGGAGGTGACAGGACATTCAGAATGGGATAGTACAATGGACGAAGGAATATTCTTCCTTGATGAAGAACTGCACATGGGATCTTTGTTCTCTTCCTAAGGGGAGAAAACTACTACATTGTAAATGGATTTAACACACTAAGTATGTTGCTAATGGTTCCATTGATAAGTATAAAGCTCATCTTGTTATGAAGGGTTTTTCGCAAGTTGAGGGTGTTGATTATTCTGAGACATTTGCCCCTATCACCAAGATGAATTCTATTTTCCTTGTCTTATCCCTCACAACTTCATAGGGATGGTCAGTTTATCAGATGGATGTGAAGAGTGCCTTCCTACACAGTGATATCACAGAGGAGATTTATATGGAGTAGCCTCCAGGTTTTGTGTAGGATCCCACCTTGGTTTGCAAACTTTGTCGTTCATTGTATGGTCTCAGACAAGCCCCTCGGGCTTGGTATAAGAAGATGGAATCATTTTTGTTGTCTACAGGATTCACACACTGCCATTTTGATCCCATAGTGTACATTCAGAATCTTGGTGATGAGATTTTGATTCTTGTTTTGTATGTTGATGATCTTATCCTTACATGTAGTTTGTCATCCATGCTCTAGGATGTTAAGCATTCACTGATGGACCAGTTCAAGATGACTGATCTTGGTTTTCTGTACTAATTTCTTGGTCTTCAAATTCATCAGTCTCCTATTGGTATTTTTGTGTATCAGCAGAAGTATGCTCTTGACATGCTTCATCGCTTTCACATACTTGATTGTAAGGCGGCTCCTACACCATTTCAATTGGGTGTCACTTTGTCTACCTCCTGCTCTTCACCTATAGTGGATGCTACTTTGTATCAGTAGTTGGTTGCCAGCCTTTTTTACCTAACACACACCCGCCCTGATCTTTCTTTAGAAGTTGGCCTAGTCTCTCAATTTTCTCAGGACCCTCATGAGAGTCATTGGCAAGCTACCAGGCATATTCTGTACTACATTCAGGGCACACTTTTCTATGGAATTCACTACACTACAAGGACTCCACACATTGTTGGCTACATTGACTCAGATTGGGCTGGTGATGTTGATGATCAGAAGTCTACTTCTGGCTTATTCTTTTGCCTTGGCTTCAGTCCCATCACATGGTTGTGCAAGAAGCAGCATGCTCGAGCACTTTCATCTATAGAGGCTGAGTACAGGGATGCAATTCTTGCTAGTCAAGAGGCTTTATGGCTTCGTCAGTTGATGACTGAGTTTGGATTTCCTCTTGATCACCCTACTATTTTGTGGTGCAATAATCAGAGTGCCATCCACATTTCATACAACTTGATGGAACATCAACGTACCAAGCACATTGAGCTGCATATGCATTTCATCTGTCAGCTGATTCAGGATGTTGTTATTGCCTTGGAGTACATTCCTACCACCGGACAGGTTGTAGACATCTGCACTAAACCTTTTGCATCACCATGCTTTCTTCAGCTACGGTCCATGCTTGGGGTTACGAAAGTTGTCCTTGGGGGGATTGGTTGGGGCCTTCCTTCACTTCATGTTTGTTTTCAGCATGATGTTTTACCTCTTTTTGAGGGAGATTTTTTCCTATAAGGTTTTCTCTCTTTCCCTATTTTACAGAGGTTGCATTTAGTTGCATTGTACTTGGGTACCTAAAATGGTCTTTTTGTCGGAACCCATTTTGCATGTTTTGTGAGCTTGAGGCATTCCCTTAAGTTGCACTTAAGGGGGGGTGTTAGAGTAAATAATTAATTAATTGTTAATTATTTATTCTAGTGCTTAACCTTACTTAGGTAAATACATTTATTTAATACTTTGTATTTAATGCATGTAGAAGTTAGTTGTTGACAACACGGGAGTTTATTCCCTTTAGCATACTTATCTTTACCACCTTTTGTGGATGTGTGCTGAGTTGTCATCCTTATCTTCTACCACATTCCAACTTGTTCTACAAGCTTCCATGACGCCTTTATAAGCGGTCTCTCACTCATTATAAGTGCATTCCATTTTTCACATAGCAATTCTAATTTCCTATTGTGAATCATTGTTCTACGATTTTTGCTTCAAACTCTTTGCTCTTTAGGTTTCTCTTCAGTAAGTTATTTGCATTGCAGGTGATCTTGGCGCATCATTGGAGTCAGATTCTCAACTCCTACACATCCATCATGGATGATAGCAAATCTTATTGATGAGACTTGAGTGACCCTAGCCAAATTTAATAGAATCCACGTCACTCATATTATCCAAGAAGCGAACCCAATTGCCAACGGACTTGCAAATATAAGGGTTGGCACAGACCAAAAAATGACCTGGCTTTTTGGAACATGTATGCCAACGGACATTAAAAGTTTGATCGACTTGGATAAAATCCAAGGAAGTACAGGGGAAATCAAGCTTTAATTATGAAAATGAAGGTGTTAAGAAATAAGGGTACTTTTCATAATAGAAGCATGGGAAAACGTAAATACAGTAATCCTTTATTGACTAATTGTCACGCTTTGTGTGTCATTTTTCACAAACACTTCTGGGGCAATAGGAAGGTTATCTTTCTCTGTTATTTGGTAACTCTTGGAGATCCATTTTAGTTACAAAGTGCGGAGCACATGAGTAAAGTGGGTGTGTAGTCTACGGAAATGGTCGGTGAGAGATGTAGAAAGGTACTGGTGGGAGATTTTGAGAAATGGAGAAGCAAGCCAAAAGTTTGGGAAAAGCTTGAAGAGGGTGGGGTTACCAATTATATCATGAAGCTACATGGTTTCAATCAAGAAGTGACCAAAAGTATGGTGGGGTCCTAGAAGGATGGTAGGGTGAAGGTGAATGGTATCTACTTTTGTATAATGGAGGAGGTGATTGCAACGGTCACTGAAATCCCTATTGAGGGTTTCAAATTCTTTAGGGATAAGAAGCTCTCAGCTAATGTGGTCAGGGACTTTGTGGAAAGTGAGAAGGAACTGAAGGAGCTGAAAAAGATTGACACCTACTATATCTCTGACTCCATGAAGAAGAGATGGAGGTATGTTCTGAAAGTTGTTATTGAGTACATTACTTTGGACCCTAGGTTTGGGAGAGCTCAGACTCACCACTTTGTAATTTTGAATCGTTTCTAGCATAATGCCAAAATTTCCTTTTCTTATTATCTACTTACCTTATTGAGTAAGGTGGTGGATAGCTTCAAAAAGAATCCCATTGCAAACCCAGTTCTACATGAGGGGCTACTGCTGCTTATCCATGAGCACTTCAAGGCTCAAACTATAAGCACCACCCCTCAGGCAGAGAATGTGGAGTCCTTTAGTTCCAGCTACTCCTCTAACTACGATGAAATTTAGAGCCTCAGCTCTGAGAAAGGAGGGTTCTCTTCTTCAAGGAAAGCTGTGACCTACCAAACTAAAAAATTGCCCAACCCTATAACCCCAAGCATAAAAGCCCTAGAGATCTTGGGCAGAAGTCTCCTAAGAAGGCTGATAAGGAAGACAATGAGGCTGAGGAGGAACTGGAGTTTGAGGAGGTGGTTAAGGAGATGCAGGAGGAAATTAAGGAGGAAAGTGGAAGGAAGAAACACAGGAGGGAGAGTTGGGAGGATGTGCGCTCTCAATTTGAGGAGGTGTCTGTGCTACCCCTATTCCCTATCCATCTCCAACCTAAGGAGCAGAAAGAGGACAAAGCTGGGTATGCAGAAGGGAAAGTGTTGACCAATGATAGGAGGAAAGCATGGATAAACTTCAATGTCAAGACTTCGAATATGGGCATCTTCAAGAAGGCCATGAACCCCCAAATCCTTGTGGATAACCAAGAAGAACAGAGGCTGGAAGAACTCATTGACTCGGCAATTGTGGCTATTTCAAATAGAGCCAGGGATACAGGGATGAACCTCTTGAATAATGCTTGAAATAGTATGATTGATAACTTTAGATCAATCAAATGGCTTTTCCACAAGCTGGAGGAGGTCAAAGATCAGGTGAAACATATTGAGGCAATAAGAAAAGGGATGGATGCTAACAGAAGGATGGATTCGGCTGACAAACTCAGTTTGGAAAAAAAAAGGATACATAACCTAGAGAACTACAATCACAACCTAGTGAATCAGATGTTCTCTTTGTTGAACTCCATTAATAATAACCTCATCTCTCTCATGGGCTGGATCAAAGGTAGAGATATGTAGAAAGAGGAGGAAGGGAAAGACAGGGCTGAAGCCAGAACAGAGGATGACTCTGCAAAGGACACCTCCATGCTTGATCAAGACCAAGGGAACCAAAGGGCGCAACAACAAGAGGCAGAGGAGAAGCAAGTGGCCTTCAAGGTGGCTCAGGTTATGCAGGAGCTGGAGTGAAAGAATGAATAATAATTCTCGCCTATTCTTTTGTTTCTTGTTGTCTTTTGGATTTTTGTTCTAGCTTTAGGCTGTGGCTTTGTCTTTCTTTTTTCCTGGTCTTTTCTCAGAACTATACTTTTAGGCTAGGCTTAATGCTTATTATCAGCCTTTGATCTTTTACTCTTTTGGTTGGGCTGTCACACTTATTATCAGCCTTTTATGTTTTAACTTCTCAATTTCAGGTCCCATGTAAAACTTGTTTATCTAATAAAAAACAATGTATATTGTAACCTTTAATAGGGTTGGCTCCTAACAGAGCTCATTGTGAAAGAGCGAAAAAGAGTGACATGTTTCTTATGTTTTTTCCCAAATTGGGTTTCCACATAAAATCCTAGTGTCAAACTATGGTGAATATTTTATGAATGTTAACATTTGATTATGTTTTCATTATGCAATGCAAGTTATGTTTATGCTAGTTTTATAGTATTGACTGAGAAACAATAGGATAAGTAAAATAGTGAAGTGATTAATGTCCAATTTTTAAAATGATACATATAGACCTTGAGTAACTCATTTAGCCCCCTTCCCTCTCATTTATTCTAAACATTTATAACAATAAGTTCATATAATTAAGTCAATTAAAAATGTTTGTGTGTGTGTGTGTGTGTATCTGTGTGTGTGTGTGTGTGTGTGTGTGTGTGTGTGAGAGAGAGAGAGAGAGAGAGAGAGAGAGAGAGAGAGAGAGAGATTATATTATTAAGCCAATAAAAGGACTGGAGGTGACTTTTGGATGAGGAAATAGAAAATCATAATTAAAATTGTCTAAATTTTATTAACTTTTGGTGTATTTACTAGTTTATATGATGTCAAATCAAATGATATTTTTCATTGATGTACTTGGTTTGATCATGAAAGATTAGATTTTTGTACATTTTGATTGCACATTGAATATTGAAACAATGTGGTGTGGATGAAACTTGTTGGTTCCATAAATATTTTTAAAATATTTGAAACCATAACATTTATCAAGTTGTCTAAGAGGCTACCATATATTAAGATTTTTTAGATGATGGGGTTAGTAAAAATGATTTCTTAGTCCAAAAAGTTACATAGACTCAAGATATAGTAAGAAACCAAGCATAAATTTTCATCTTCCTAGTCACCTTCATAATCTAATTAGTAATACCAAAGAAGAGAGAATTTTATTGTCTTTGAGTATTTTACCTAATAGTTTTGAGTATGAAAAACTCTTTGGATTTTAACTAATGAGATTATCATAATTTTTTCATAAATCTAAAGAGAGCTCCAACAATAAAAATAAATATCTAGGTGGATATTCATTGGATAAATTAAACTATCAAAAATTTATATGTATTTAATTGTAGAAACTAGTTTTATTTGTAGGGTAACTAAATACAAGTTCTATATTTTCTATGATGGGAGTACATAGTAGTTTACAACCAACCATTCTTTCTAGAATAGTTTTGATGGGTAATTAAGGCATGCTAGGATTTTTTAATCATCTTGGTACCCAATTTATAATGAAAATGACCCATATAAATAATTTTAAACCTTTTTGCTTCAATTTGTCTTTCAAATTTTGAATATAATTATTCATAGTAATGATGACATGTATAAATCATCCACACAAATAATAAGATATAAAACAATGTCATCAACATTTTTAGTTCAAAAATATTTGGAACAAAAAATTCATAATGTTTGGAATTTGACTTTAAGATATGCTAGGTAAGTTTATTATACTGAGCTCAAGCATTTTTTTTAAAATCACACTATGATTTAACAAGTTTCCATATCTAGATTTTCTTTACCATTGATTGCATGTCCTTTCGGTTGAGTCATGTACATTTTTCTTTGAAATCACCATCCAAGACTACAATTTGGAATCTTCTTGATGATTATCCACCCTTTTCTTCTACCAAAGACAAAAAAGAACATATATTGGTCCATTTAATGCAAGTCTAAAAGTTTCATCATAATTTATGCCCACATTTTTGGCATAATATTTTCAACATGTCAGGATTTATATTTTTTGATTGAACCACAACCTCATAAATATTTGGCACAATTGAATATAGAGAACCACTATAGACTATTGTGTTAATTTCTAAAAAAATGATAGGATCAAAATAATATAATTTAAATCAATAAAGAAGACCTAATTATAAGGACCCTATTTTATATTATTTTATTTTTTATCTAATTTTTTTTCAAACTATGACTATGTGATGCAAGAACATCTTGGGTGTAAGGGAAATAATTGATAACCCCAAAAATATTTTTGTTTCTATCTTTTCAATAAGGGTTGTTTTAGTGTAGAGTTTCTATTTGTGGAAGCTTACCATTTTTAGTAAGTTGGTCATACAAACTCATAATGTTTTGATTTCATAGTTGGAGATTTATCTTAGATATATCAACCTATCAATTGAGTTTCAATACTATGTTATATGGATAGGTGAATTTATTAGGGATTTTCGGTATTAAAACATTAAACTCAATTTTGAAGACCTTAGAAGCTCCTAAACAAATCCAAACCCTAACAAATTATCACGTGCATAATCTAGTATTTTCGATCAAGAGATATAATTTCTAAAAAGTGGTTATAATGGCCAACAAGATGACCTATGGTTTAGAAGTTATGGCCTTCAAAAGTTGGACTACTTCAAATTATAAGTTGAAATTATTTTGAGATGACTTGATGTAATATATATGAAAAATAAAGTAATTGAAGGGCTCATTAGCCTCAAGGGTAAGGTTAAAGTCTAGAACCTTCTCAAGTGGTGGAAAATTTCCTATCTAAGGAAGGCCTATAGAGTTGTCTAGGATAATTCTAGGTGGTTGTTTGTGGGTCTATGTTATAGAATATTAGAAGGAAAATTCCCATGCGGCTTTGCATATTTTATTTCTAAAATATGGATTTCCATACTTTTGGAGATAATAAGAAGCCCACTTTTTTCTTCTTGTATCTTTTTTAGGTTTCTCTATTTTTGTTATTTGTTTATGGTATTAAAGGAGAGTACCCTTCATCAAATGGTGTTAGAGAATTTCTTGAGTGTGTACATAGATTTTTGACTATGAGGTAGTTTGAACTAGGATTATGGTTTAGGATTTTAATAATAAGCAGTAAAGAAGGAGAATCACCTAAAAGTGGTGAACAAAGAAGCAAAAAAGATGAGAGCTATAAACCTACTTGTCATAATTGTGAAAAGATAGGTAATACAACAAATGTTTGTAAGAGAAACAATACAAATTAGAATCCTAAGAAAAAATTCATGGCTAACTATGACAAGTACAAAAATCAAGGACATCAGGCACATGAATACATGACCAAGACATCAAGAACACACAAATTTTAAGGTTATTGCTACAATTGTAAGAAGTACATGGACATAGAGCATATCAGTGTAGATCAAAGCCTAAATGGTCATCAAACAAGAAAGATAAGGTAAACCATACTGAGAAATTGTACAATTGGGAATATGAGGTATAATTGTTACTATTCTAAAGAGTATGGAAATGTTGCTGAAAATTGTATTAGAACACATTTTAGAAGTGTCTATAGTAGATGGTTGATTCAAACTACATGTTTTAGTTGTTTGAAGACTGGTCACATTAGCATAAATTGTCCAACAAGGTCAAAAGCACCTAGTAGTGAATTTGATAAAGGAAAAGGAGAGCTTGATGTTGAAGAAGTCAAAGTGTAGATGAACAAGATATGTAAGAAAAAGGAAGATTGTAGCACATCAAATTTAGATGGGATCACTTCATCCAATGGATCAAGTGATTACACCACCCCCAACTAGGAAATCAAGAGGTGTATGTGGTGATATTTAAAAGTTAAATTATACTTCAGTTTCAAGGATTTATTTATGAAAATATTAGATATGCATCAAGTAAGATGCAAAGTATTGGTTAGAACTTAGAAGAAATCTATAAGTATTCAAGTTACCTCTGAGCATGAAAAGTTTCACTATTGCTATTGAGTGAAAGTTTAGTTATTACCGAGCTATCTAAAGTGATAGTGTTGGCCAAGGTGATTTTGGTTGTCGAGTGTGGTAGGAATTACAAGGAAGCCAAGTGAGTCAAAATTTCTATTAGAGTCAAGCTTATAGTTGTATAAGCATTAAGCATTTAATATGAAGTTTCAAGTGCTATATGGTCAATTTTCAACTCATTTACAATCACTTGAGACTAAAGAGACCATGAATAGAATAAGCTGAATTGGAGAAATCAATTCAAGAGTTTGCATACTAAATTCAACTAGTACTCAACACTAGACATCAAATTTTTCAAGGTATTTATTGTGTGCCGAGCTATGCTTTTTAAATTTACGCAAAACATAGTTAGCTGTTATGGCATCTAGCTCTTCTACTATTATGGTTAAGAAAGGAAAGAAAGTTTTAAATGTTTAATTGATTTGGAAAAAAGCCACATTTTTAGGAAATTCATGACATTCCATATAAGGGAGACCCGTCTGGTGCATTATCTATGATACCACCACAAGTTTTAACATTACAAGATATAAGGTGTTGCTACACTTGTAAGGTAGGGAATTTGTATAGGACACATGGAAATCAAAAACTTGTAGGGAAAATTGTGTGAAAATAGAGTGCTAAAAGAGGAAAATAAGATTTTAGAGAGAAAAGGGTTAACCCATGCCCTATATTTTCCTAACATATTCAAGATAGAGTGGATTAAGATAGTTCTCAGTAGAATACATGACAAATCGATATGGTTAGAAGATGACCCTATCAAGACCACAATGAGAATTATTCAAAGTGTAATAGAGTATCCTACCTAAGACAAAAAAAAGACTATGAGAAGTGGTGCAAAAGAGACAATTGAAAAGAAAAGATGGGTAGTGTGGAATAAGAGAGGGATGATAATCAACACAATCACTAATCCCCTAATTACATTTTCTATAAGAGTCATTGCACATATGTTCTTTCAATCTAGTAGATTGAATAATGTACCATGTATAGCTTTGGATTTAGGCTATAAGATAGTAAAAAGGACCATTCTTATGACCTTGCCAAGTTATAACTCTAGTAGCTATCAGAAAACTTGGGAGCCATAAGAAAGACAAAAAGTGCACAATTCAAATTTGGTTCAATACTTATTTGTATATTTTTCTATGTATAAAACACTTTTTCCTCATTTGGAAAATTTTCTTGGAAGATCAATAGGTCTATTGCATTGTAGATTGGAGAATATGTATGGAGAAACTTGGAGATAATTTTGAAACTATAATGACAAGTTATTTTGAAGACTTTAAGAAATCAATGAAACAAAGACAAAGGATACTAGTATCTCTAGTAGAGAAACATTTCAATGATGTTTGTTTTCTAGTTGATATTGATTTCACTTATGTTCAAGCTATTGTTCCAAAGGTGAGATGGCTTAGGCCATTTCCATATGAAATTAATGTGGATGAGGCATCTTCAACCATCACTACATTACTAGTAGAGGAAGTAGATAAGACTTCTACTACTTTTGGAAATTATGTTGTATCCTAGTCAAAAATCTCAATGGACTTGAAGATAGCTTCTGTGATGAGGAAGAAGAACAAGATTGTGAAAAAGCTCAAGGAAAAATTTGGTGAAGAGGAGGAAGGAGATGGAGAAGAAGAGGATAATGAAGATGATGAAGAAGATACACATGGCCAAACACTAGTTGCTGTCACACAAGATCAAGTTGAGGACCAAGGGGAAGAGGAAGAAAAATTTGATGAAGGTGTTGAGGAGAAGAAGCCAATGAAGCACCTATTTCTATAGAAAAGAAGAAAAGAAGCCAGTAGTAAGAAAACCAAAGAAATTTGTGAAACCTTCCCAAAAAAAGCCTACAGCTTTTGTCACCAAGGATAGCACAAGAGAAACTGCTAAGAAGACTCGGGAAGTTGAGAATTCTAAATGGAAGAGAGCTAGTACAACTACTAAGGAAGATGAACCTGAACAAAGACAAATGAGGAAATATATAGCTCTAGCTAAATCAGATGAGGAGAGGACCAAGTCAGATGACAACAACCAATTCATAGTGGTAGGTCACAGTCCCTCTTCTGATTTCAACAACTTGTGCGATAATATCAGGAACAATGTTAATTTATCAGGGTTCACACATGTTGAATTTGGTAAACTTGGGAAGATAGAAATGAATAAGGTAGAAGAATTTTTGTATGCCATCATGAATTTTTTAAAGAAAACTCCAATTGAGATTGCCAACTCTTTACCCAAAAGTATATTTGATAGAGTTGATAAAAGGTGGCAATACAGTCTCTCAACTAAAAGGAATATCAGAGAGACTACTCTATCAAGAGTGATGCCAAACTTGGACAAGTCTACCATGAAAAAGGCCATTAATATGTATAAGGGGAGATTTTCTCCAAAAAAAAAGAGCCTTTAACATTTTACAAAACAATATTGAAGATGTTGTCCAAAAGACCACCCAGCTGTAGAATGTGATATATGGAGTAACAATAGATGAGTCAAACAAATAGACACTCATGGAAGTAGGTGAAAATAAAGTAGAACAAGAGAAAGTTGAAGTAAAAAAAGATGAATATATTAGGGAAGGATATGAGGAAGGTACTATAAAAGAAGCAGATACAAAGGCTACAATTGATGAAGAGAAATAACAAGATCAAAATATACCAAAGGTACATAGGCCGAGTTCCAATCCACCTCATGCGGACAAAGAGGATAAAAAATAAAAATAGCTAAGATCAAGGATGTCTTTGACAACACCACTCAGAACATCAATCCCTTAACAGAGGAGGATATGAAGAAGATATTGGTTGATTCCACCACCAAGGAAAAACTATGTAACCATCATATTTTGGTGAGTGTGGATGAGATTGAGAAGGAAGAATTGGCATCTGTAGGGAAGAGAATTCAAGAATTATCTAGTTCCCCCCCTTAATATATATAAGTGCAACCTAGCTTGCCTATGGTAGTATATCAAAGGAAGGACACAAAGTCCTCACATGTCAGCACATTGGTACAAAAAAATTTAGTACATGCAGTTTCAACAAATGAGAAAGATGGGACACCAATCCAAATAGGTTACGAAGCCAATCTTGCACCTACAACAAAAGCACAAGGTGATACTAAGATCACAGAAAAGGAGAAGGATAGGACTAAAGATTCAATCTTGACTACAAAACCAAAGGAAGTGATAGTGATTCAAACACTGGTTAGCCTATGAGATACTACTACTCCTATTCCTAGTCAAGAACTCCATAGGCCAAGTGTAGAAGCTACACCCTTATGGTCATAAAGGTCTAGTCCTATCAAATCTAAGGTTGATGAGGTCATTTCTTATGGTGATATCAACTTAGATGAGGTGATTGAACTGCCAAAGTTTGATTTAACATCAATCACCGTAGAGTAAATGGGTATATCCTAGGATGCTCGAGCTAGAAAGAAATGCCAAGAACTACTTAGAAGGGATCATAGGCACAAAAAAACACTTCACGACATCAAGGAAATTCTTCTTGATACATTCACCCTACTTGCACTTGATGAAGCCAAGCCAATCATTGGGCAGTTGGAAAATATTGTGGAGAAGATCAATGATAGAGACTAGGACACAAATGTGAAATTATTAGAATGGTTTCATAAGAAATTTCATACCAAGGTCATTGAAGAGATATCAAGTGTCATTACACTTAGTCACCTGTTGAGTTGGCAACCAAAATTAATCATGTGAAGAAAGTGTTGGACAACATTTTCTCTCCTTACACCAAGTTGTGTGATGTATCCCTATTGACACAAGAAGTGCAGAGATACATTGACCACCTCGAGGGATATTTGAAGTCAATGGGTAAAATCCTTCAATAATCTCCTGGTCAAAGTCAGTCTCATTTTAGACAATTGATGTTAGCATAAGCTTAGTTAGTAGCATTGCAAGATCAAGATGCCAACATTTGGGCTACACTGATTAGCATCTAGTCCATGTTGACCCCTCACATGGAGGTGTTACACAAGGAACTAACCTATGCAAAAACATGGACGAAGAAAGATCCCCATCTTTCTACTCATGAAGGCCTAGTTAACCTTGTTGTCAAGATAGCTTTTCAAATCAAATCTCTAGAGGTAGCATGTGACAATTGGGATGAAACACTAAAGCTAATAATGGATTTCAATAAATCATTCTTGGAAAAACACACTATTTGTGTACCACCTATGACATAAGTGTCAAAAAGGGGGAGAAAGAGACAAAAGGGGAGAATGCATAATTTTTGGAGGAGACCAAATAAAGGGGGAGTCAATACAGAGAAATAGAGCACAACAGTATAATAGATATACTCACCAGGAGTATTCAAATTCAAAAAAGAACAATCAATGCTAGAGGATTTATAGAATTTTGAGATACGATTGACAAGTCACAAGTTTTGCAAAATTTTGAGTTTTGAGATTTTTTATATAAGTCGAATATTGAATAGATATTTTCTAAGTTAAGGTTATTCATACATGACCAAGTGTTTTTGCCACTCATGTTAAAGGGGAAGATTGTTAATCTTAGATCGGTTTTGACATATGAGTGACAATACACTTACTTGTTTATTAGATAGAACTTAGTTCATGCTGAACAAGTAATGTATGTTGACTATAAGTTGTCACATAGTATATGCTAAGCAAGATATACAGTATGTGCCAAGTCACGCAAGTGTCGAGAAGACAGTTCATGCCAAGTGATGCTGATGTCAAGTGATCAATGGATGTTGAGTCATTCAAAGGTCAAGCTACAACATTGAAGATATAGTAGATTTCAAGCATTAGAGACTTCAAGTGCTAAGTAAAATATTTTTGGACATAGTTGTTTGTAATGGCACAAACTTCTAGGTAAACCATTTTTGAGCCAACTTAAGTATTGTTGTTTGATTCTAAATGATAAGAATGAATATATATTGAGGATCTCTATGTAGGACATGCAACCAATTAGTGAAAGGGATGGATTAAATGGAAAAATTGATGAATCACAATCATTGATTCATACCTAACCCTAAGTCACCGAGGTCTTCTTAAGGAAGGAAAACCCTAAACAATGCATGTGTGAAAAGAGAAGTTTGCATGCACAAAAAAAAAAATCATGGTGGAAAAGGAGTTGTGAATTGAGATATCCATTGCAAAATCAGTTATAGGAGAATAGAGGAAAGAAATTAGAGGACAAAATTGATACATCTGATCAGAGAGGATCAAGAGTACATACAAAGAGGTTATATGTTATCTGGTAGTAGAGTGCTAACTATAGGATCATTGTTGAGACATTCTAATATGTGAATAAGTTAAATCTCCTAAGAAAGTAGTCCTAACAAGTTGTTGTAAATCCTTCAATAGGGTGCTTACTTCATTATAAGTTTAAGTCCTTTAATCAGACACACTTCCAAGGTGTTGAAATCCTTTAATAGGGTAAGATCTAACAATCTTGTAAGCCTTTAATAGGGCAAACCTTTCATAGGCTAGATCATAGTTTATGATCAAACATTGTAACCTTGATTGGATACATTTTACAACTCCAGTAGTGAAGATTTTTGGGTTTCATCCCCACCCCAATTTTACCTTGTCATTGGAGGGTTTTTGGGTAACCAAATATCTTGTGTCATATATGTGTTGAATGTTATTTTCTTTCATGCTATAGATGAATATGCTTAGCTACCTATTTTATTTACATGCAAATTTTGAGATGGATGTGTGGTGAATGATTTTATGGTTAAAGTTTTGAAGGATTGATTCACCCTTCCAAACACCCCCCCCCCCCCCCCCCTCTCAGAGTTTACATTCCCTATTGTATTTAATATTATTATATTATATATTGATAAATATTAAAATGATATTAATTTTTTTATATAATGAAAAACTATTAAATATTTCAAATGAAATAATATAGAATATTGTCATATAATAATATTAGTTAATGTTCTCATATAAGTAAGATATAAAAAAAAAATAAAGGACATGACTTTTCAAAATATAAGATATAAAGTTTTAAATGCTGAAGAACATTGGAAGATATTATAATATTTTTGTTTATTTATTGGAATGATTCTGCCATCCTATGGATGAGAATACAAACTGATCAATTATGTAAAAGATACTGATATAAAAGGGAAAAAAAGAAAATATTAAAAACCCAAATTATCAAAATAAGATTTAAAGTAATCAGTAGTCAAATTGCAATAGAAATTGATGCATCTTTAAATCATTTGAAACAATCATTACATGCTCCATGAGCTAGGATCAACGATGCTGCATAATAAATCATTGCTACAAACTCAAAATAGTTTGGCCAAAGAGGAAGACCCGTGAATTAGTAGACAATGCAGCTTCATAGTCTAGACTACCTTGAATGATTACAAGATGAGTAAGGATGTGTAGAAAATGGGAATATATCAACATTATGGACAACTTTCACAATTTTTGGATTTATGTATAGCAAATTTGATCTATATGTTGGAGAAAAAATATGAAGTGAACTAAATAATAAAGCTTTAATGGTCCATTTGGATTGTGGATTTGAGAAGGAATTGGAATTCATAATTCTCAAAAATTCCTAATCCATTGTTTGAGATTGCAAAATGGGAATTAGAATTTGGGAAACTATGGATTTGGTATCCCCATTTGACCCCCAAAAAAAAATCTCCCCTCAAAATGCATTGAATTTGGAATTCTTTTTTTAAATCCCATTTTTTGAAAACTAGTCTTCCAACTAAAGTAAAACTTAATCGAGTTTGACATCCGGATGCCCATTTTTGCACCTATTTTTGCACATATTTTTGAAATTTAATTGAGTTGTAACTGAGAGAGTGAGGATTTTCAAGAAATGATACCCTTTGCATCTACTTCGTGTACCTTTTGCATGTCATTCTATGAAAAAATACTAGGTGTTGCTTGAAGAAATTACGAATATTACTGTAGAAATTCATACGAATATAAATATTTAAAACTGTGGATTTTATTTATTTATTTATCTAACTACTCATATGTTTGGATAAAATAAAATAATTGGTTCAATTTAGTGGTGAATAATCACCATTTGCCAAATTTCACCCATCAATCAACATTGGTTAACCAAATTTATTTTACATGTGTGGTATGACACATTGTCCCAAGTTTACTAAAAATAAGTCAAACCCCTAGGCCCATCACCATAGGATTTGTGCCATTAGATATCCTTTTGAAATGAAATAGCCAATCATAAAAAAAATTACACACGACAAATGAGACACACTTGCCTATGAATTTTGAAGCAGAACTTTTTGGACAACCTCAATTCACCCTTGATTTTCAAAATTGTTTTAGGAGAGGGATGACATTTGTCCCACAAAGATGCAGATGCATATCACATGTTAATTCAATTTATCCTACTATATTATGCAAGACCATATAATGGATAAACCATATTCACCTTGGAAATTATAGACTATGTATTTTTATTATGCAAGCTTCACCAAATATTTTATATGCACCATAATATTCTCTCAAAGTTTTCCAAAAGATAGTGGTATAAATAAATTCATAGATCATTAGGTTATCTCAATTCCAATCAATATTGAAGTTTCAATTTCTCATATTGCTGAGATAATTGATGAGTGAGTTGCGAGTGCGATGACTGCATTTTAACCAAAATTGAAAAAAGTAGACCCCTATCCATCTTATCTCTATAATTTAAGTTCTTTCTTATTTAGTAGATACAAGTTAGACTATTAGTGGTCATTTACCAATTGGGACGAATGACCAGTACCACCAAGTCATGTAGTAATCAGGGAGACTTAGGACATGTATACTTTATATTGTACATTATACAACCAATGGATACTATTTAGATAAATATATATGTAATAGACTATATTCGACTATCACTTTTTGAACAACTTGAGTCTTATGGAAGCCTATACTTCTTGGGAGATGTCAAATATGAACAAGGCCAAGAGTCCTACATGTGGTGGAAGACAAGAAAGGCCAACCAAGCACACTCATAGAAAATTTTTGTCATATTTTAGTGGCCAAAACTAGGAAGCTACAACATCACAAGTACATTTACAAGATTCCTAACCACTGCAACTACCAGTCCCACTAGCACATATTGAAGAAGTTGGAAAACTTGATATCTCTGATCACGATGAATTTGAAGAAGATATTTAGATAAACACCCAGAGTATCCAAGATATTTAGGTCAATACTTAGAGTAGCCAAAATAATATAATAGACTTGGATGAAAATTCTAAATATGGTGATAGTACACAACCAGAAAAGGGAAAAGGAAATACAATGCAAAAAATGATGCAAAATCCAAAAAAAGATCAAAATCAGGATCTATGGAATAGGAATTTTGAAATAGGATTGGCCTCAAAGTATCCACTTAGTGAACCTATACACAATCCAAAAAAGGTGAGCCTCCGATAGAATGCAAGTGTACAATATGCCCAAGGTTAAATAAAAAGGAAAAGAGGTTGCAGCTAAAAATTGACACCATCAAAAAGCATAAGGGTAAAGTTTATGAGAAGAAAATCATAGATGGAGTGGAAAAATCAGTGACAAGATGAAAAACCAAGGAGGAATGTCAACATGGTAAGAATGTAGAAATCTTAGAATTTTAGTAGAAAATATAGAGAAAGCCCATTGAAGTAAAATGCTTTATTGAGTCTCTTCTTGGAAAACTAATGGAATTTCATGAAATGGGTACATTTCTTCAGTTAAGTGTTGTCTTCTATATTTTGAGAAAAGGGTGTACCATGATAGACTACCCACCATTGAGTAGTTTATTAAACTATTTTTAAAATTTTGTTATTAACTTAGGAGTCACTAGTCAATAAACAATAGATGGGAAAGGGCAAGTTGACTTGCTGAGGTCTAAAAGGAAAATATCAAAGAAAAAATTGAAGAGTTAAATTTCATTGCATTATCTTTAGATGAGGTGACAACAATAGACAATAATTCCTAAGTATGGATGTCTGTCTATATTGTACATAATTTTGTCCACAAACCCAATCTACTAACTATTCTTTTTTAAATGAAGGATAATTCAATAGTAGAAAACATATTTGAACTAGTAAAGAGTTCTCTAATTAAATATGGAGGTACAAATGAAATGAAAATTGCCCAAGAGTTGGCACGTGTTTAAGAAAATGGAGCTTCAATAATGCAAGGCTAGAAGAATGGTCTTCTCACAAAGTTAAAAGATTTTCTTGCTGCTTACATTGTTGTCATTCACTGCATGACTAACAGAATGAATCTAGATCTTGGAATTGTTAGAAACTCTCGAGAAATATATATAGAGTTGAACTTTTAATCAAAGAGATCTATAAACACCTTTTTTGAGGTCCTAAATGATTCAGGGAATTTCAATCATTTGTCAAGGGCCTAAATAATGGGAGAAATCTACTTAAGGATAATGATACCAAATAGATCTCTTTGGATGGACTTGTTCATCAAGTTTTTTTCTAAATATCCATTGTTTCTTGGTATAATGGAGTCAACTCGCAATGACTAGGTGGTCAATGGAAATATGGTGGGCCACTTGAAAGGTTAAGTAATGTAGACTCAAAACTCTCAATGTTAGCAAATATAATGAAGTTCATCCAACAAAGATTTATGTATATTGAAGAATATAATATGCTGCGTAAAATGATATTTGTGGCCCTTGATAATCTCTATAGAAATGTAGATTCATTTTGTGTGGATGAAAAACTTTTAGGGTGGATGAGAATCACATATTTAGATAGTCTTGATAACTCTTTAAAGATTGATGCAAAGGGGTAATTATGTGCCAATATACAAGGTTTTGAGATACCAATGCACTACTATGGAAGCCACATGTTCACGAGAAAAGGAAAGAAACCAATGCAACCAAAATGAACTATTGCAAAGGAAGTGTTTGAACAAATTGTTGAGTCTATAATGAATTCTGTGAAGGATATTTTTTATGATCTTTCCTTAGAAATTAGAGAAATATTTCCTTAACATGAATTATTTAAATCAATGTCTATATTTCCCAATTATTAGAGTTTAAGAATTCTTAAAGATTTTAGATATAAGTTGTTGGTTTTGATAGATCACTTTTGCAAAAGAAAAAAATTAATGGGGTAACTATAAATTGAGTTTTAGATGAATCTCATTTGAGAGAGAAATCCCATCATTTTCCTAGTATAATGAAGGTACAATATGATCTTATGTGGAACCCTAGAGAAGAAGGATGAGTAACCAAACTTTGGAGAAATCTAGTTAAGAGTGAAGTGTTGCAGGATTCAATATTAGAATTTTTAAAGCTTGTTGAATTATGTTTGACCATGATATTAGGGTCTATGGAGGATGAGAGAATTTTCATTGCTTTGAGGTTCCTAAATTCAAAGGTAAGAAATAAAATAGACAAGAATTTGGATAATTGTCTAGGGTTGCATATATCCAAATATGAAGTTGATACTTTTCCTTATAAAAGAGAATTATAATTATGGATGTAGAAATGCCAATGAAGAGGTTTGGGAAACATTTCAAAAAATGAGATCACTAACTCAAGTAGTGGTACTAGTACTAGTAGAATTGATGTTCAAGTTGAGGATCACTATCAAGCAAGGGAACATATGCAGACTATAGAAAACGTGAAGCATGATGGACTATTTGAACTTGATGGCCAAGAATCTGAAGATTTAGATGATGAGATGTTGTGGAAAGTTTAATAGTTATGGTATGATGTGTCAATTCTAAATTTATTACTTATTAGTAATTACTATAGTCTATATTTTGGATTTTGGACACTGTTCTCTATATCTAATCACGATTCATCTATCATGCATAATAAATTATATCATTTTGTAAATTACTAATGTCAAAAAAACATGTAAATTTTATGATAGATGATGCCATGAACCAAGATTCATTCAACTTTTACCATTACCATTATTTTTTATTTGCATTATTATGCTCATATGATATGTTGTTATGGTACAATCCTTGATGATTTTTACAAAAATATAGCAATTCAAATGTTAAAATCCATATTCATTCTCATTACCCTTTTTACACATGATAATTGATAAAATTCAATGAATTCAATTTGCAAAAGATAAATTTGAATACCCAATTTCATAATCATGAGTTAAAAGTACTAAATTTACAACCATTATATTTAGCAAGTAATCCTGAATTCCACTCTATATAAATATAGAAATAAGGGAGAAACAACAACTTCACTTTGTTTGGCCTTGTGGGAAGAGTCTTAAAGAATGATTGAATTCAGTATCAAAATCATTTTTTGCCTTTGCATTTGATCCACCTATTAAGCAAAATAGTGTTTGGATTCTACTAAGTTTATCCCATTCAAGAATCAAAGTTCAAACCTTAAAATCATTCAAACAATTACAAATAGAAATAAAGTAAACACTACAAAGATAATTAAAATCACTTTATAAGTTTCACATACTCTGATGCCTGATGATGTCTTATGATATGATTGAAGATTAAGTCAACAATTTTAGGGTGTTAAATTCTATTTTGTTTGGAGTTTGAACATTTGTTATGTTATAGTGATAAACTTTAACTTTGCCAGACATCCATATTTGTAAGTTTACTTGAAAGAAATGCTACATATAATAGTGCATTCAAATTTTCCAATGATTTGATGCAATTAAAAATTCCTCCAGGAGTTGAATCTTGAAAAAACTTGACTACTTCAGACATAATTTTGGCCTCCAACTCTTTTTTGTAAGCTTCCCTTCCAAAGAATGTCATTGATGAATTGCTAGAACAAGGAATAGACAAACCAAGTCTTATCATAAATTTTTCTCTAGCATCAGTCTTGGTGATATTTCTCCAAATTGAGTTCAAATATTCCTCTCATTCCCTTATACTCTGGCATTTTTAAATGATAGTTGATGACTTTACTAATGCACTAATATGGTCACGAACTCCTTGCCTAGCCAAATACCTCTCACTATGTGTGTTGATTATGTGCATAATTTTTCTTGTAGTCTTCTCGACCTTTAAAAGGTCTTTGTTCTTCTCACTATGTTCTTTGATACTCCCATATACAACTCAAAAACTTTGATGCAATTCAAACCAATCAAAAAACCTATCCATATTTTCCATAATTCCCCCCCCACGTTTTCTCTCTAATTATCTTGATTGAATTTTTTATTTTTTCATTTGGGTCAATCAAGTTGTTCTTGTAGGTTGTAATTTTTTTATTTACATTTTGTACCTCTTGTACCATTGGTGACAATTGATTTTGACATTGCTTATTTATTCCCTCGGCTTTCTCTTCCCATTGTTTTTCTTTTTCCCTCTCATTGTCCAATTCCTTATTTATGTGAGTGATTGTTTTTCCACTAGACTCCAATTTTTTGAAAATATCTATTGCAGATGCTCTTTCATCCTGAAGTTATTTATTTGATTCTATCAATTTATCCCTAAATTTTTTGAATTTTACATCTGCATCCATACTAACATGATTTAGAGTATCACTGAGTTTCTTACTACTCTATTCCAATTCTTCCTTCAACATCTCTCTCTACATTTACATCACATAGGTTTTTAGTCGATTATTGTCTAGCTATGGGGGAGAAACAATCATAAACTCCATCATTTCTTTATTTGTGTTATATGTTGGAAATATCCTACTCAATGAAGGTTTTTGGGAATGAACCACCGAAAGTACATCCTTCTTGAATGCCTTATTATTGTTACTACTCTTTTTTGTGATTTCTTGAAATTTTTTTTCCAAATTATTGAATTCAAGATTTGGGTTTGTTGATGCAATATGATGTTTAAAAGGAGAAAGAACACTTGAAACATTGTACTTATCTCCACCAATGCCCAAGGTTATAATAATTTCATTTTGATGATTACTAACAACATCACCCCTTCCTAATCTTGCCCCACTACCACTAACAAGTGGAGCTTTTGGATTGTTCTGAAGGCTTTGTCCCGAGCGAGTTATGAGAGATAGTGTATTAGTATGAGTATTTGAAACCTTTTTCTTCTTTCTATAGTGACCTTCAACTTTATTATTCTGGTCAAAGTTTAGTCACATCATTCTTTTTGAAGATGAAGCAACATGGGAGGTTAGATTTCCACCTTGTATCAATAATGAAATGGGTTTACTTTTTTTTGAAGAGCTTGATGGGTCATCTAACTCATCTTCAATGATTGGTTTCTGACCATGTTTCAGTGGCTCTAGTATTGGGAGTGGAAACCAATTTCCTTGACCTATTATGACCAGATCACAATCACCTTGTACTAATACATTTGGCATTGATTTGCGACGGCTATGTGTCACAATTATGACAAAAATGTGTCGCCACTGCAAAACTAATAGATGTCATTATTTTTTAGTCACAAATTACGATGTCTATCCTATACCATCATAATTACAAAACCTATCCATCGCTATGCAACCACTTAATTGTGACATCAACACCATCAAAATTCTTGTGGCTAATGTCACAATTGTGATGGAAATGCTAGAAATTGCGACGACAGTTGACCACTTTATTGTGGAAATTGCGATGACAATTGTCATCATAGCTACAACAACCTGACGTTGCAACTACAACAAACTCATTATAAGTCTTGTGGTGGACGTCGCAATTGTGATGGATACAAAGGAAAACAAAAAAAAAAAATTCCTCCATTATATTCAGTTGTCAATACCTGCCCATACTGACCACCCCTGTCAATCAATTGTCAATAGAGTTATTTTTCCATATAGGCAAGGATTGCTAGGATGGATTGAATTGAGAAACAAGGCACTAAAAACACATTACAAGAAGAGTTGGAGTGCAAGATTGATAACATAAGACAAAAGGTGGAGTTATTTGTAGTCTTATCCAACTCACGACTTAGAGCTATTACAATTATATCCTTCTTCTTCCTCACACACTTTTCACTCATCTCATCACAGTTTTATCCCTTGGGATAGAATCCTCCATCATCATCCTTTGTATTACCACATGTTCATTCCTTTGAATTTTTTAGAAGTCTTTAGATCTCAATAAATACTTTGCATCATAGATTATATGTTATCTCATCTTTAAAAGGTTTTATAACTCATCTTGCACTTTGCAATTCCTATCACATCATCTTGCATACCACCCTTAGGTGCATCATCATTTCATGCCACCCACCATGACACATCAAAACAAAAATAAAATGAAGAAGAAAGACATGGATCTAAATCCTAGCATTGGTGTGGAAATCACAAAACTCAGTCCATAGACCGTCCTAGTGATATCTGAGCCACCTCCCTAATAGATGAATGAATTGAGACCTATTGCATCAATCATAGAGGTTTTCATGAAACAATTGAGAAACAAAATCCTTATCAATGTCATTATTTCCACTTGGCCCATTGGGATTACCACAATAATGTATAAACCCACTTGAGACAATGATAGTAATTAATGATTGAAAGCATTCACACAATTGATGCTTGAACAAATATGGTGCCTAGGTGAGCAGTAGTCTTGAGAAGATATTATGTGGCCTAGCATATGGAAGTCTTTGCTTTGGAGAGCTCACTACGCATGAATCTACCAAACTCCAAAAAAATCCAAGAGAGCATTGAGCTATTCAAGTTATCATTGGGTACGAAGTTCATTGAGCTAGAAGAGGAGACATTCCTAGCCACTATGGCTTGGCATAACCTTGAAATCTAGTTGATGGGGTTTACGGGGTGTGATGCAAGAATTGTGAGACTTGACATTGTATTTTTTTCTAGATAGATCATAATAAGCTTGGTTAGGGATATTCCTCTTTGATTGGGAACAACATGAGGAATATTGATCACACCTCTCACTATGAAATGATGGTCTCCTATGTTATGAGAAGCTCCTTCATCAAAATTTTAGAAATATATGAGGAAAGAATAGACTTTGTTGAAAGAAATATTGGAAGACTTGCTTCAAAGACTAGGAACAATCTCTACAAAACATCTAGAAATTTTATATGGTCAAAGTACGAGATAGGTGTGGATGATGTCGAGAGGGATTTGCAATCTCTAAATAGGCAATGGAACCTACCTCTGATCTCATAGTAGATGGGGCACCTAAAGATAAAGTGGGTCTCAATCTCTATCTTGGATATGGTGCAAAGGCAGCACACTCGTTCCCCTCTAATCAGGTGGTGCTCTGTCTAGCAACAAAGTCGAAGTGATTCAACTCTAAAAGACTCCAGGGCAATGTAAAGGGCATGGCTCCAACATCAACTCAAGTAAGAGGGACAGAAAATAATGCCATCATAGGTCTCCAAAAAGTGTTGCAAGTAGAAGGTCATCTAAGGGTGTAACCCACTAGGAGGGATCATCTAAGTCCTCAAGATATACTGCCTATAAAAGTCGAGTCTGACGTGTCCATTCAATTCTTACTAAGAAGGGAGATGGGTGGGAGCATCCAAGGAGAACTGGTATGGCAAAAGATGATTGATGTCAATCCTAATCGAACTCAGTAAAATAGTGGCCTAGGTATACTAGGAATGAGCCTAAGTCATCCTCATCAAGCTAGCAATGTCCATAGAGGAATGGTAAGCAAGGTATGAGTATTTGTGTCAGCCCTCAGCCGAGTCTGCAAAGTCTCTGAGATGGTGAATGAACCAAAACAAGTCAAAAATGGTGCTAAGCCACAAAGGGTGAGCCCCGAACTCAGCCAATACAATACTATCTGGAGTGTAGTAGTGGCAATGGACAATTCGATGGAGGAAAAGGGTCTACACCTGCTTGATCAAGACCCAATCAGAATTAAGAAGAGACAATCCCCAAACTAGCACACCAAAAAGAACAATGGGTCTAACCAGAGAGTCCAAGAGAGATAACTTAGACTTAGTATATTGGAAGTGGTGTCAAAAGCACTATCTCTTTAAAAGGACAAGGAGTCCATGCCCTTGGCCACTCTAGGAAGGTGGGCTGATCTCATGCTAAAATGGGGTGATCAAATTTAATTCCATAAAACATAACTATTTATCTAATTTTAGTTACATTGAATTCACCATAATACCCTGCAATAAATATATTCCACACATAGGCTGATATACAGTGAAAAAAGAGAAGTCGAAGGGGATAGAGAACTCCAATATTCAAGTCATTTGCTACCCAATTAATTTGGATCTTCTCCTACTTCAGATGATCATCACCTAATTCCTTCAGTCTGGGCCTCTCCTAACAAGGCTTTTGTCACCTCATAAAGATCAATTGGATCAAGCTATCAATTCAATTGTTGCTTCTTATATGTGAAACCTAGCTTTTCACTCAATCAGCCTACAAATGACGAAAACAGTATGCACGAAGACAATTATATTACAAAAATAAGGAGGAAGAAATCTAGCTAGAAGTCACTCTCTCTTTCATGTATGATTTGTTAACTCAAGACACCAATAGACATATCCCAATAACAAAAAGAAAAGGAAAGTAGAAATAGCTTCAATCCCTTGGGTGAGCCACACAGAGAATGTAAACATGTGCACCTATAGTGAGGTTTCATTTATCCTCTATTGGGAAATATGCACATATGAGTAAAGAAGGGACTGGAAATCCTTTGTTCACTGATTAGCCGTGAACATAGTTATAGAGATGGGCTTGTATTGTTCTCAGAGGTAACAGTGATCGTGCTTTTGATATAATCTCTGTGTGAATAAAAACCACAATACTTGCTAGAGCACAATATTGCTGAATAAAATGCCTCGTGAATTTCCAGCCAAGCCAAACTAGAGCAGGTGGCCATAGAAGCTACTAGTGCCCACATTTACACTTTCCCCACTAACTCTGTATCACACATTTTTCCACATAAGAAATTATATTTTGTTCATTGCAAAAACTAGATTTTGACTTGGATGAGACAATTGAACCACCACTTTGTTTTTTCGATCTAAACAACATAATTTTTGATGGAGGATCCCCTGGATCGCCTATCAGCTAATAATTTGTGGAGTGGCAATCTTTAAATCAATTATTCTTTCATGTACTCAACAACTGAAGAATAAAAATAGCTTAAGTTTAGCTTGTGGAAAATGAAATTTTTATTTAGTAGATATGGGCCTAAAAGAAATGCATTGGAGTTTGAAGAGTTTGGGATTAAAAAATTAGTACAACTAAAGAATAAAAATAGCTAAGTTGGGCTTGTGGAAAATGAAACTTTTATTTAGTGGATATGCTTGAAGAAATTAGAATGTCTTAAGCTTTGGTGGAAAGAATTTCAGTGGGTTGTGTTTCTTCACTAACAAAAATAATCTAAGCTTGTTACATTTCTTCAAAGATCATAATAAAATATTTTGAAGTAGGAACAATCAGTATACTATGTAGTGTAGGTAACGTTGATGTGCCTAGAAGCCTTTTTTTGTTAGCATAAATAGATTTAACATAAACTATTAGTCTATTAATGAGGAATGTAGACCTGCTTGGACTTGTTACAATCCTAAAAACTAGAACCAATTATTTTTCCTTTACTCACAAGGTTATACAAACTACCATAACCAACAGAATCTGTTGGGCAACATATATTGAAATTAATGAATTTTGGACATTGCTAATGCTAACAGTAAGTGCCTCACATGTACATAGAACCTTTTTGTTAAGACAAAAACAGGATCCTACAGTTGAATGTCTCACAGACATGTAGAACAATTTTGTTAAGACAAATAAAGCATCCTATACAGTCAAATGCCTCACACACATATAACAGCTTTTTGCGACAAATAAAGGTGTATACAATTAAGAGCCTCAAACATATCCAGCACCATTTTGTCAAAACAAATGATTGATCATATACAAATGAAGCCTGGAGAATGCAGATGCTCTAAATATAATACTAATGGATAATCAGACCTGTAAAAGTAGAACAGTGCATTCTAGTGCAACTGCATAGTAAACCTTTTGCAGATGGATATGACATGTTCATGACAACTAATTGATCTTTGCGATCAAATTCTATTGGATTGCTAGTAATCTATAGATGTAAATACTAAAAATTCCGAAACAGTCAAGAATTTTTTAGTATAAGAACAAATAAATCCACCTATATATTACACCATGCCAAAGAGCATACAACATCAAAGACCCATTACAAGTAGAAATCTTAATAGTCACCAGTTGGCTAAATATCAAATAGGGTACCTTCTTGCAGCAGCTACCTGACACTTAAAGCACCGAATGGATTATCTCATGAAACCTGAAAGCAACCCTGAACAAAAGGTATAATCAGGCTCCCCAGGACACTTACAATATCAGACATCAAATCAAAACCTATAAAAAGAAACAAAAGAATCAACCAATTAAACATTATTAAAGTCCTCAGGGATTTTGTTATTGTACGTTATTTAGAGTGCATTAAAAACAATAGATTACAAAAAAAAACTCTGATAAAATATCAATTTTCATGATAAGAAGCAAAGATCCCATTCAACTTTCAATAAGGTTATCTTCCACTTCCAAACAAAATTGAATTCAAAAAGTGTATGACTAAGAAGCATTTTTACGTGAAGCATGCAACAAAAGATAATATTTATTTTGCAATGGTACAACTTCTCAGTATATATACCATAATGTGTATAGCAGCATATACTAATACTATTAACAAATCCAATTTATCAGTACTCCACGATGTATTGTACTTCACTGACCAATTATTTGCAACAATCTTAAAAGTAACATCTAAATACTTTCATTGAATACAACTATGTTCCAATATTGCTTGCAAAAAAATTACTACTAGGAACATTATACAAGGGGAAAATGCTTGTGGCGAGTTGTCTTACAATAGAAATAGTAATATTTCACTGAAAGAATCACCCAGTAGAAAAGGAGCTCCAAACCAACACCATCTGTTTCACTGTTCATCCACGCCAAGAACTCTATACCGCTTGCGCTTGGCAGGGTACAACAACGATGATAGGCTTGTGAGGCACTTACTGCAATGGTGCACAAACCTCCCAAGAGCATGGGATCGTCTTAAGAAAAAACTCTATACATGAAGCCAGGTCAAGAGATATGTCAGCTCTCTAAGGAAACAACTTCTCAAGCTAAAAGTTTCATGTCTACCTCCAGGTGCATCACATTGGTTATACTCCTTTTCCTTAGACATGCAGCTTTTCTTACTATAAATCATACAAAATGGGACTCCCATCATTGCCTTCTTTTTTGAGAGCTTTGGGCATTGACTGACACATCTTCCCTTCATTCATGACATTTCTTTTTTGGCTTTTCATGGATGAATTCTATTCTAGCATCTGTAGCAGATTTCTGCTTGGCTTTTCTCTTGACTTCTAGGATCAACCAGTCATCAGCAAATAATTTGGGCAAGTGTGTTATCAGTAGCTCTGGTGTTTGGTTGAAGTCAACTGTCAAACTATTCTCAGCTTGATATGGTGTCTATCAGGTAAAATTCTCTGCACATACAATTGCTTGGTCATCATTCAATTCTCTATCAAACAGATTTTCTTCAATGTCACCATCCACATCCATTGTTTATAGTTTGTACAGACAATGAGACTAGATGTACAGATTGCCTAGTTGTAATATGCAACAACAATAAACAAGTTATTGTACAAGAAAAAAAACAATAAAGAAATTCAACAGGCAATGTAGTTTGACAATGCACACTTGGAACACCGATGTAGAAACCATATCTGATCACTCAGGTGTTGAAACGCTGATCCAATATATAGTCATAACGAGCAATAACCAAATATCAAAGAGCATACCTATGAAACTAATCTATTTCATTTTGATACTTCTCAAACAAAAATAACTTGGAAAATGGTATATATAACACCATGGAAAACATGAATTCACTTGTACCATTTCATCATAGAAGCATGTACTGCATGACAATAAGTCATAACTAAGAGGTAGAAGCTAGTCATTCAACAGTGACAAATTGATTTTCAATTATTAGCCATGAAAAAAATCCAAAAAGGCATGAATTGGAGAGAAAACTAAAAAGCTTGATAGAAAGAACTTAAAACAATAGATCATTTCAAATCTCAGTACAACCTCAACGATGAACACAATTCAAGAACAAAACTTATTTATTGACCAAAAGAATACCTTAGAGCTTCTCTTAGATTGAGATTCTTGTGTAGATTTACTATTATTTGAACCAGACATTGATGTCCAGGCATGGTTCAACATAACTTGAGTTTCTAAGCCTAACTTTCTAACCTCTGAAAATAGAAGTTCAAATGTCGATCCCAAAAAATTAGTTGAATAATTGACCTACAATAAAAGAAAGTGAGAAAAATTCATATACATATTCTATTAAACGTTTCAAGACATGAGATTTCTACATTCCATCAGGTGAAAATTGAAAGAGCTTCTAGCAGTAACTGTGTAGACATTTTTCAATCTAACTAAATCAAATTAAAACAAAAATTATATTAAAACACCATACAATTAGAAGTTACAGACTACACAACATTTTTGCAGTAATAGAATCTCGACAAAAATGTAAACCATATCTAATACAATGCAATTACATGCCTAGGTCTTCCTAGACAACTAAGTGGTTGGTCATGACTAAAAATCTGAAGTATAGGATCAAACATTGTTGGATAGAAAGGCTTCCCAGTTTCAAGCCATCCAATCTCATGTTCATTTTTTTCTAGGACTAAATCCCTAGGTTTCTCCTCTTGAAACTCGTCCAAGAATTGAACAAATGCCTCAAGTGTCAGATGGCCAACCTATTGGGGGAAGCTAAAGCTTTCAGGGTGAAACCAATCATGTTTGTTGAAAAACATTTTAGCACTTCACAAATAGTAAGGACACAATTTCTACTCAATATAAATATCATAGAAAATACTATCATATGCTTAGTGGGTTTTATGAGCAATAGAAAATCCTCATTTCTACTAAACATGCCCGAGTGACAAACCTGTATTAGACCAGTAATGATCTCTAGGATATTAGTAGATCACTACAAATTACTCACCTGAAGGTAGATGCTTGTCTCAAATCGGCTCTTTACAGCATATTCATTAAAAACCGAAGCCAAGGAAGTGATTGTTACCTACAATGTTTCCAAATAGATAAGGATGGTATCATAAGAAATTAGAGTTACGATAAAATAATAATCTTGTAGTTGTTTATGCAAGTTGAAGGGCAGTTAGATAAAATAATTAGTTGTCTTAGAAAATCCTGGAGTGAAAACAAATAACTAGATTATCTTGAATTTTTTTAAATTAGAATACTAACGATATTTTTATCATACTCAGAAAGGGAAACTAAACTATAAAAATTGTAAAATTCTATAGCTTCTATATACAATTGGTATGAAAAGCTTACTCTATGGCTATGTTGTTTTCATGTAGTGCATCTAACAATTCTCTAGAGCATTTACAAGTTCTGAAGTAATAAAATGTATTAACCTTCTTTAAATAATTGTACCTTCCTATAAGCAACTTTTGTTGGTTGGTTGGTTAAAGAAGGAAATTAAAATCCCCCAGCAACCACCCCATATTACATGTTGTTTTACTTTTTATTACTATGCTCAAGAAGAAAGGAGACTGTAATGTCTTCTATAATCGTAATTCATATGGTTAAAAGACTCATATTTTTCTTCCCTCTACTCTTCCTCCCACACATCATTTATTCAATACAATAGAATTATTTTAAACAACACAAAAGACTAACACATAGTAACCTACTCTAAACAAATATTTCATACTAATTTAACATTTTATACACCTTAGAAGTTTGGAAATATTTATATTATCTGTTATTACATATTGAGATGTTATAATTGATTTATATATAGAATAAATGTTTAGGCTGTGTCAAAACCTTCAAGGGATGGATAAGCAAGACAACACATACTTCATCATGCCCCCAGATATAGTGCCTCTCACATGATCTTTCTATCTCTTGAGTCAATTCTTTCCGATGTGCTTGAGCATACATAGAACAAACCTGCATCCTTTATAAGTTTAGGCCAATCTTGTGAAGCAACAACCTGAAAGTTCAAGAATCACGAGAAAAATTAAACATGGAAAAAAATCCAATACTATCATCATTATAATCTAAGTTAGAAATAGAAAATTGTTCATGCTCAAACCTATCAATAAATGCCTAAATGCAACACCTTTTCCTATAGAATAATTCATCTACTCTAATTTTAAAAACTTATAGAAATTATATTTCAGAAGTTTGTTAGGCAAAACATGTAGATAGATATGACATTATTCTCATGCTCAAATTACACACCTAGTGATAGCATAACATATATTAATTCAATGAAACTAAATTTAAGAAGGGTTCAGTAATCTAGATGCCTATTTCACATGTGAGTAGTGGTACTCTGCAACAATCATGAGATAATGTAGTTCAAATTTTGGTGAGAATGTTGAAATGTGATAAATAAACTTAAAGTTTCATCTAGAGTTACTTGTTAGTGAATGCACATGCAAGTTCATAAGGATCATTGTGATGTCACTAAGTTACAATCATGATTCCAGGAACAACCTATCAAATAATAAACAAGTTGGAATATGAATTTTATTAAATTTTAAAAGTTTAGAGATTAGAGATTGGATCTATGAAATTTAGTTTTACATGTTTAGGGATTAGATCTGTGACTGGAGATGTCACTTTTATGCACCCACAAATTGAGGCAAATAATGGACATACGGGTTATGAATCCAAACAAATATTGATGATGGGACATAGAATGTCATGAACTTATTTGTGTCATATTTAAACTAATTATTCATTTTTAATAATTCAATACTGATATGTTGAAGTTCAACAGTTTAAGCCTCTCTGCTAAATTTTTTTTTAAAAGAAGGTTTTAGAATCTCATGAACCCCTTTTTTAGCTATCATTGAACAAGTTTTGTAATCAGTGTACCTTAAAAAAGAGAGTTCCTAATCTTACATGAGTATTCCTCCTCTAGGTAAAACTAACTACAAAATCCATTGTTATGGCTATCTTAAGTTTTTAAAAGAAAACAAGTGAATTGCACACTAATGGAGGAGACACTTATATATTGAAGAATCCAACAATCCATCATTCCTTAACCTTTCCTCTATCATGATAATTTGTCTTTGTTTCCCACTGTCTATTAAACTGGCCTTTCATAGCTTCTGTTTCCTATGAAAAAAAGTATTTAGTTCTACACCGAACTTGTTTTCAAAGCAGCTTTCACAAAATTATAACTATTCTAGCCAACATTTGACACATTATGAATTCAATAGTTATTAATATTACTTAACAATTAGAACCATATCTTAATAGCCTCAAGAAGAAACATTTAATAAAAATGAAAGAGAAATAACCCCAGATATAGTTGCAAAAATCTCAAATCAACAAAGCATCAATTACAGAAACTAAGATAGCCAAAGTCATTCTGTCAGAATTGAGCACTAATGAAGAGGGGGATTTACTTACTTGATGTAAAACATAACAAATAATCACCATTATCTTTAAGATTAAAACTAGCTCATTGCAAAAGATATAGCAGATGTAATATAGGGCACATATTTTTAAGAAACCCTCTTAACACAAAAGTGTTCTTTAGGAGATGTATTAGATTAGATTGCATCAGAGTACACTATCTTGCTCTCACTTGTGAAGGAAAGTCAGAGGTAGGTATAAAATAGATTGAGTAGATCTATTAAGCTAGACATAAGCCATTGTGTAGACTCTAAACTATCACATGGACTTAATTGATGCTCGATCAACAAGTTGAGGGAGGAAACCCTAAAATCTTTGCCACACGAAAGCAGAGCTAAGGGGTTGGTTGTGCAAGTCAATCTTAGGAGATCCATTATTTTCTTCTAAAGTGAAGATCTCACAAGAAAATAGTGTTACAAGCATAGTAGCCTATTTGAATGTATTATATCCGACATGTGGAGGTCTTAAATTGGTGCTCCTAGTTACATTCTCCATTGTAAAAGATGCTCGTGTCCTTCCACTTGAAAGGGGCCTTAGCAACACACAGTGTTATAGGTCTAAACATAGGACACAATAGAGAAATATTTAGTATCTTATTGAGCTTCACTTTGTTTCAAGAATAGATTAATATTCTCTACTAAATAGGGCCAACCATGTGAAGGTTAAAGCTCATTTGGCCCCACCCCCCTCCCCCTAACATCACTCTACATTCCTTGTTAACATCTAACATTCATTCATTCTTTCAACCAATTAATAATATCTAACATTCAATCAATATCACATGATAACATTCAATCCATATCACATGATAACATTCATTAACACATTAAATTCATTAACATGCAACATTCATCAATATTCTACATTAACACATAATTCATGAACATTCATTAGCACATAATTAAATTCATTGAGACATAAAATTCATTCATTATCAATTAAGGTATGTAGATGAAAATCATTTCTTTTTTTCTTTCTATTTCTTTTTTCTATGTAAGCTCTAAGAGGAGCATCAGTGTCATCATCAATTCCCCCCTCATCATTTGTTCTGTTCTCTTTTCTTAATGATCTCAAATTCTTATGCTGTTGCAAAGGGGGGTCCTCTGCAATAACAAATAAAAGAGTTACAATAATAAAAATAATTTATTATAATTGTTACAAGTATTTAATTATTTTAAATAACATAACTGTGGTGCTCTTTACCTGATCTGACCACATCATTTTGTCTAGACTCAATGTCAACACGCTCATGAACATCGACCCCTCAATCCTCTATAGCTGCTATACAAAATGTTATGTTAATCCAAACACCAATTGCAATTAAATATGAAAAATTTAATAGCAAATGTATACCTCCACCACTGGAATGCACATCATGCGAACCTTCAGCATCCATAGATTGTGTAGAAAGATGGTTAGGCTGCATTCCAACATCCTATGCATTGTTATCATTGCTTTCTTAAAATAGATATACTCACTTTATATTGGAACTGAACATCAAATAGACTAATTGCTAAAGTGTTCAATTTGAAATAAATTTCATTTAGCTTATTTACCTGTGGTTCAGAGGCATCATTATTAGAACCTTCCACACTGATTTCAGCTCATAGTCATTCAGCCATGGCTCCATAGCCTTGTTGGAAGCCAATTCTCTTATCATCTTCTGTGAGGCATCTCTTGAACTCCGAGCCCTGCATTTTTGCGTGGTATGGTGAATTTTACTTGCATTGTTTCATCAACCAATGGAAGGTAGTTAAAAAATCAAAAGGAAATGGTAAATACTTAGTAAGTTTTCCAACCCTTGTTACACCTTATTTTGGTCATGTTGGAGTTGTTCTAATCTGTCTTTGGTGTTTGGGAGTCCAAGAGGATCCAATTGCACTCTTGGTTGGGTGTGTAGAATAAAAGTCAAGTGCTACAATCTGCCCTGTGAATGGTAACAACAAGTTTTCCTTAGACTTGATTTGTTTTGGGATGTTTTGATGTTTGTTTTGGTTTTAATTTATGTTAGAGGGTTGGAGTTGTCCAAAACATTTGGTGTCAAGGTTGGCTGTATGAGGCCTTGAATGGTACAAGGGAGAAGTAGCTAGTATGTAGCCTTATGTGATGAGTTGGGTCCATGAATTAAAGGAGCAGTTGTAATAGCAGATTAGTTCCTTTTTTGAAGGTGAATCAAGCCTTGAATGTTCTTGTGGAGAACAGAGGATTTGAGTGATAACTTGAATTGCTTAGTTTTTCCAAGGTGCTAGGAGTTTGTTGGTGCTTCCAAAGCATGTTACTTTGCATCATATATTGGTGTGGAGGAACATTGAGACCCAAGTTGAGGATCATGAGCATAGACAAGCTAGTCTATCCTAGTATTTCCCATCACATTATATAAAAAATTTGATACAATTTTTCATTTACTAATACTTACAACTCTTGCTTGAAGTTTTGAAAAACCACCAGAGCTGAGCTTGTGTGTCCCATGCTTTTCTAGTCTTGCCTTTGTTGGCTTTGATGTGTTAGGCAATCTATGAAAAGTTTGAAATATGTTAGATAGTATAAATATAGAGGTTAATTAGTACATAATTAGATTCTCACTAGTATCACATACCTTGTTGTACTCTCCACTAGTGTAATATTATTTTTCTTGTCAACTTTATACTTTCCATCCAAAATTAGAACCTGCCACTCAGCCTTAGGAACATAGGGTGGACGCTCGTACCTGGGGTTATCCCGTAAATTTTTTTTGTACTAGTCCCTAGTATACGTCAAAAATAAACCAAATTTTTTAAGGAGCTTGTTTCTCTCGAATGCATGAGGTCCAAAGAGTTGGTTCATGCTCTCTATAAGATCATCCTTCAACGGTTTGTCTTGGTTATTCCAACTTTTAAGTAAAAAAAAACACGCTAAGACTCATAAATGAAGTGAAGCTACCTTTAATATAGTTCAAGAAATGGATGAAAAGGAAAACTATTCTAGCAATGATATGAAATCAAAATAGTGGTTTGGGGTTTTAGTTAGGATATGATGTTCCACTAGGTACGTAGGGTGGGCCTGAATATTCGCAAACACTCATCACCAAGTTTTCTCCAAAAAACATCATTCCCTACAAAACAATCATGGGATCATTAGTCGATGAAGAGTGATCAAAAACTAAATTACTATTATATCACTACAGAATAATAATAACTTTAAATTACCTAGAACTTTGGCTACTTTCAATGGAATGCCTTCATCGTCGTTGATGATCAATATGACATCCTTCACCGTTCCCGTACTAGGAACATAGGAACATCCTGGAAATGATGTTGCAGCTCTTATTGCAAAAAGTTTCATAAGTTTCATAAGTCTTTGTCATGAAGTATAAAAGAACAAATGATAATTGATGTTAAAAAGTTGTAAAAAAAAATTGTTTGTTGCTATCATAAGAGAGAAAAAGAGGGATTTGTGTACCAGTAGATGGTGCAATAGTTGATTCCTATAAGCTGCATGTTTTCGACTCAGTAGTCAAAAAGAGATTTGTGGTTATCTTGGATGGAGGCGGCATCGTCATAGGATTCAATTGATTTGAAGCTGAAGAGTAAAATTGTTAGAGCATGCATAAATATAGAATGCGTGGACTAGCATGGACAAGATTGTTAGAGCATTAAAAAAAAGGATTGTTTGAGCATGTATTGTCAATGATTATGATCATTCCTATATATATTCAGTGGAAAAAACAAGTGGAGAATGGAACATGCGATCTACCTAAACCACCTACAACACCCTCATCATGGGAATGGGGCTCAAAATCACGCAAAAAACTCTATAAAGACAACACATCCATATTTTAATTAATTTCATAAAAGAGCATAACATAAAAACCATTATTGAACTCTTGTTATAATTAAAAATTTCATTAATACTTACTTTTAAGTTTTTAGAGGTGTGCAGAAATTCAGATCCCCTATCTTTTATTTCCTGAGTAGTAGGCTTTATGGTTGCCAAACATATAATTTCTCTGCCAATTTTCTTTAGCAACTTTTTAATCGAACCGATCAGGTCATCGGTCTCTACTAAATCAATATAGAAAGGGTCCTCCTCAAGGGGGGGTTGTTGATTAGGGACTGCAGGTTCCTTTCCCCCCTTCGACCACTGGCCCTTTGTGACAACAATAGTATTAGTATTATTAAAATTACTCCAAAACAATGAAGAAAACTACATTAAAAAAATAACATTTTGCTTCTATCTAGTTTTCACAATTACAATGAGTTTTACCTACTCATGTGTAGATGAGCTGGGAACATTGCCAAAATCCCCTCCGGGCGGTTGCTCCATATTGTGCCCTTGTGTCAAAGATCAAGTATAAAAATGTTAGCCAAAAAATTATTGACTAAGTGGTATGTTGGAGTCATTGATTAGAAGTTAGTTTAATAGTATGTACCACCCCCATGATAGTAGCCTCATTTGTATCTATGCGGTTCAAATTGTAATCAATAAGAAGCTCTTCCCTTGCACGTATTGATTTTATCGCATAGATGAATACACGATTTCCCTCACGTGCTTCAAATATGCAATTGGGTTGCTTTATAGTTGACCCAGGTCATGTACTATTTATAAAACCTGCAATATTCCCTGTTGCTTTTGGGCTTCCATCAATGTATATAGCCACACTTTTACTTTGATTATTGTCCTGATGTTGTATATAATTTGCCAAGAGGGCATACCTATGCATACTTTTTTTATATTGAACAATATGCATCCAACTTTTGTAATCATAACATCGTCCAACATACTTCATCAATTAAGAAACTTTTTTGTAAGAGACCTTTATGCCATCCATAGAAAATAGGCCCAAACCATGTAATGATGATGGTGCTATGCGATATATCCTCTCATTAACACAAAAATCTGTGTTTATTGGAGGAAGTTCCTTGGGTACCCAATGTTTCTGTAGATGTTGGTACCTCAAGGGCACCTTGATGTCACCTTCCATCTCATCATCATAAGAACATGACCTCCTTGAGCAAGGAAAAATTTCATGCCTTTATTGAATTTTGTTCTAGTCCTTTGACCTCTAGTTAATCTCCCTGTTCTAGATAAACTGCATGTCTCACTTTCCTCTTCTATTCCTATATTTCCCTCACTCGAGGAAGACACTTTAAAAAATACCTATTTTTTGGTACCTGCAAATGGGGGAGATCTTAGAAGATATCAATCTTACTATTGATAAGTGTATTAAATAGACTGTCTATAAGGAGTATTGACTTATACTTGTCAATCCATGAGACTGTGCAGGATGCTCCTGAAAGGGGTTCAGTTTCCTGCAAATGTAATTCAATTATCGTGAGCATAATCACATCATAATCATAATCACATCCATCATAAGCATCACATAAAAATTAAAAACATTAAAAGGTACACAATATAACACTTAAATCAAGCTCATATTATAAGCCTACTAGGGAAGTAGGCCTAATGAAGGGCTAAAACTAGGTTTTTGTATCAGTTGATGAGTTGAGGGCTTAGTCACCTTGGAGACATGCTATTTGAAGTTTTTTGATATGTTTGGAGGTGGAGGAAACACCTAGTTAAGGTGAAGTGAAGTTTGGCACCTATTGAGGCATTGTGAGCATTTGATAGTTTGTTGATTAGATTGCTTGGATGAATCCATTGGATGTATTGAAGGACATTCATGGGATTATTCCAAAGATGTAGAACTTAAGGTGGCATAAGGATTTGGTGTACACTCTGATAGGTTATGGAATTGGCTTGGATCAAGGAGAGGGATCTTATGAAGATGCTTGGTTGGTGTTGTGAGAACACTATGGAAGTCCCTCTTGTTATGAATGATTGCAAGTCCACCTAGGGTCTTTGCATCACCTAAAGAGGAAAAATTATTAACCAAAAAATTGGGTAAGAACTTATATTATGTTTTCCCTATGAATTTTATTCTAGGTACAACTCCCTTTTATAGATATTTAATGAATTCCCTTTTCTAAACTAAACACTTACAAATTTTTTTGACCGAAAAGAAAATAAGGTTCAATACATTCATGCATCAATATATGTTTTAAATAGTCTTATTTAATTAATTTAGATTAATAGTTAATTTAGATTAGCAATATTGTATTTGTAGTTGAAACTTGTAGCTTTTAAATAGATAATGAATAAACTATGTAACCATAAAAGACAAATATATTTCTATCAAGAAATGAATATTAAATAGATTAAGGATTGATGGCATACCTTTAAATTTTATCATCATCATCCTCATCATCATCATCATCATCATCATCATCATCATCATCATCATCCTCATCATCATCATCATTGTCATCATCATCATCATCCTCGCCATCATCAACATCATCATCGTCATCGCCATTGTCCTCGTCATCGTCATCATCAACATCATCATCATCAACACCAACATCATCTTCATCATCATCATTAGTTGCATCATCATCATCTTCTTCTTCTTCTTCTTTTTCATGAAAATTTGTGTCAGGAACATCATCCAATAACTATCGATATTGATCACCATCTACATCATCTTCTACTTTTTCAGTATCTTCTTTTTCCATTGCATTATACTTTATTGGCCTTCCTCTCAGTTCATGTCTAACAAAAAATCACCAACCCGGTTTATGTGGAACCTCTGAGTAAAATACTTGCTCACATTGGCTTGGAAGAACATAGGGCTCATCCCCAACTGGCTCAAACAACCTTGTATTAACCATTGTAAATCCATTATCATGTTCAATAACAATTCTATTAGGATCATTTGGATTAAGTCGTAGCCTATACCATTTGACAACAAAGAGTACTAATTTGAAGGAACTAAAGTCACACTCAAGTATATCATCCAAAATACCATAGTATCAATTTTCAAACTCTTGAGGATGTAAGTCATTTCTAGAGGAAATATTAGTCACTTGAAAGACTGCAGTTATTCTTGAATCACAAGTTTTCTTCGTGTCATCCAACACTTTGATGCGAAATTTTTGACCATTACAGAACATAGCCTTGTGGTGTTTAACCTACAATAATATGTGAAACATGTCAAAATTATTGTATCATGAGTTGATAAACATATGGGTGATTAATAAATTTGTACATACCTAGAAATCTCTTGAACCACGTGCTAAATCTATTTCCCTTTGTGTAACATTGGAATCTCCATTATGATGAGGTTCTTTAAGTAATGAAGATACACCTTCCCATGTTAATGTGTGACTAGAATGTTGACATCATTCAATCCATAATGTCATCCAGTCAAGATTGTTTGCAATATACAAATGTAGTGCATCCCACTCTCGAGCACCTGTACAAAAAAAAAAAGAAGACAACTTACAATCAATTTATTTTGAAGATTAATAAATAATTTATTACAATAAAATCTTATAATTTATTACCTCTCACTTTTCTCAATGTACCTTTCCCCTTCAAGTACTCCCCTTCTAATTTTTGTAAAGGTTCGAGATCCCAAATGTGTTCTACATGGATATTTGATGCAAACTTAAGAAGATATTTAGTAATGTACACCATAGTATGTTATACCATATATTCCTCTACCATAGAACCCTCAAGATGTGGTCTTTGTCGAACCAAAGCCTTCAAAGATTTCAAGTGCCTATCAAACATCCACATTGACCTAGTGTGTACAGGTCCACACAATTCAATCTCCTCAACTAGGTGTATGAGGTAGTGTTCCTGTGCATTGAAAAAAGTTGGAGGTAGACACTTTTGCATTTCACACAATAAATGAAGAATTATTCTCTTCCAATAGTTTATATCTTCTTTATGGATTTTTTTAGATGAAAACCACCTACACTAGGAGATTCAAGTCACAAAAAATATATAGATATGAGACTTTACAAAATAATATACAATAGATTACATAGCAAGAAAAACAAATCATGAATATAATAAATATATGCAAAAAATTGAACGGATATTACTGCTTACCTCATGTATTTTCCAAGATCATATATCACTTGTTTGATGTTATTGTTGAAGTGCTCTGGAAGAGCTAGAGGAAGCACATACTGCAGTAATTATAAACCAATCATTTCATTGTTTTCCAACATAACATAACAAATAGTACATGTAGTTTATGAATATATTGTAAATATAGAAGAACATTACTTACCTTGATGAAAGTATGCCAATCATGCATTTTGAGCTCTTGCCCAAATTCACTTTTATTTGATATGAGATTGTTTATGTTCGCAGAAAATCCTATGGGAAATCAAATTTTTCGTATGACTTCTTTTATGGCATCACTTTGCTGCTCCGTTAATAACCAAGGAAGGGCACTTATATTAATCTGACCTCTATTGCTATTTGAGTGAATGAAATTCTTCAATGCATGATTGGATTCATGAATGTCATTACAAATTTTGACAATTTTTTCTTTGTCACACCTTCCATCCAATATTTTCCACAATGTCTCTATTATATTCTTTCCAATATGCATAACATCAAACAAATGCACAATTTGTAACTACTTGTAGTAGGGCAACCTACTAAATTGTCTGGGATAGCTTTTTAGTCCCTTTGGAAGGTTTTCAGTACTTCCTTGACGACCTTCATGATCATCAATTAAACAATTAATAAACAAACATCACAATAGAAATATATAAATTACAAACATAAACCATTAGGTGGAATGACATTACCTCGACAATTATTTCTATTATATTCCAACTTCCATAGGAAAGGTGTCATTCTTCATGGCTTTGATGTAGTCTCTTCTTTCCCATTGAAAAGATATTTTTTCATACTTCAATACTTATGATTCCTATGGAGGAAGTGTCTATACTCATCAAACACCTGCTTTCCTAAACTTTTTGAATGATGAGATTTCATCTTTGGACGACAACCTGGACATGCAAACTTTCCCTTTTTTTGAAGACCTACAAGATAATGATATAATTGGATTATTAAATATGTTGATTTTTATGATTAGAATTATTGTGCGCAACTTGAATTCACTATAACATACCACAAAAATGTGTTATCCCTGGGGCATCATGTATTGTCCATGCAAGTATTGCATGGAATTGAAATTGTCTTTGTCCTATTGGTCTAGACACATCATACATAGTGACACCTATTGGAATATTCAAATAGGAATAATGCTTCTAAGAGAGGGGGGGGGGGGGTGAATCAAAAGTATTGTACTTTGACCTTTAAAAAATTTTAACTAAAAATAGATTGCATGCATATATACATATCAAACAATCATGAAAAACAAATATGCATCACCACATAACACTTGAGATTTTGGTAACCTAGAAACCCTCCAGGAATAAGAAGGTAAAACTAGGGTGGGGATGATACCCACAAAATTATTGCAGCAATGATGTTTGACCACTTCTAATGGTCTGCCCTATTAAAGGCCTACCTTGTTAAAGGCTTTACACTATGTCAATAGTGACCTGGTTAGAGGATTTACAAACACTTTACATGAAGTGTTACCCTGTTAAAGGATTTAATCACCTATTCAAAGGATCTACAAAATAGTTGTTAAGCTAACCTATCAACATAGGATTTCTGTTCTAATACAATTGCTAGAGTATTAGACATAATAAACCTAATAGCTTACAATCGTTTGATTGTTGAATTCAGGCACTTGATCTACTCACTCTGATCTTGACCCTCTGAGATCTAATTCTTGTTTGTATTCCTTGCTTTCTTCTTGATCAACTGAATATTTCACTACTACTCTATTCCTCTAAGTCTTTTTACTCTTTTCTCTGAATTTCAGTAAATACTCTTCATACACTCCTTTTTCATTCTCAATATCAATGAGATTTTGTCTTCCTTATAAAGACATTTGAAGACTTAGGGTTAGATATGGATCTACAATCCATATTGAGTTTTTGTTTCCCACTTATTCCTTGGACTTTTCTTATTAGTTGCATGCCTTCTCCATTTTTCTAATTGGCTGCATGTAGATTGCATAGGAAAAATAAAAGATTTCAATCTTATCACTTTAATCTTTTGAGATTCGTCATCTTTCGGCCGTAAAAATAGTTTACATCTTAATTAGTGAAGTTACAGACTTATATGTGCATCCTGTGTTGCTTGGCACTTATTGATTCATGTTGCGCGACCCATATAATAAACTAGCTTACTCAGCACTTATTTTGTTTTTGTGTTGCTCGACATTGTCTATTACTTCGCTCCTGATGTTTACTTAGTACCTATTGGATTTCCTAACTTGGCATACATAGTGTGCTCGCTTCCAATGTAAAAAGTGATTAAGTGTATTGGCACTCTAATATCAAAACTGTTATGAGACTAACAATCTCCCCCTTTGACATGAGTGAAAAAAACACTTAACTAAGCATTATTTATCTATCCTTATCTATACATTCACTAATCTGCTCGGTATATATAGAGGTTAAATAAGGCTTTGATCAAAATAATTTAATTTACAATATATATACCTCAAAATTCTTATAACTCCCCTTGAGTTGATTGTGCCATTATCTGTGCTATCTTGGTAACCAAAATTTTATGATGTATATCATGCTCCCCCTTTTTTTTTGTCTCCAAAATTTTCTGTTGTATATCATGCTCCCCCATTTTTTTTTGTCTCCCCACCCCCCCCCTCCCCATTTTTTTTTTTGTCTCCCCCTGTTAACTTGTCTATCTCCCCCATTCATCATATCTCTCCCTTTTTGACACTTATGTCAAAGGGTTCTAAGGATTAAGTCCATATTTTGTCAAAAATGTGCTATTTACCTCCATAATCATTCTAAGAGTTGCATCCCAATTCTGCAAAGTAATTTTCAATGTCTTGTGCTGGATGGCAGTCTCTGCAGCAAGGTGAACAAGTCCATCTAAAGTAGAAAGATTAGGATCTTTCTTAAGAACAGTTTCAGCATGGACCTGTTGTTTAAGGAGTACTTCCAAATGTGGGGTAATGGAGGATTGGAGCTGTATTAGTTTTTCCTTGATGGTTGCTTCTCTGCTGTTAACAGAGCCACTTCTTTCTGAGTGTGAAGCATTTGTTTGAAGTGCTTCTCACTTTGAGCTAGGCCTTGGGGTAATTGCGTGCTTAAAATCTTCAGATTTCTTTCCAGACTCATTATTCTTTGTCTTGTCTCTTGTGTGAAGTACGAAAAGTCACACAACTTGTTGTACAATGAGAATATATTCTCAAGTATCTTTTTCACTTTGTCAAGCATTTTTGCCAATTCAACCTAGGAAAGTGCAATTTCACTGGATATTTTCTCATTTAATTTCCCTTGAAATTTCCTTTCAAACCATTCCATAAGTTTTACATTTGTTTCTTGGTCTACATGTTTCACTTGGTCAACAATATCTGATAATTGCTCCATGATATGCTTTGACTCATCTGGTGACTGCAAACTGAAGGCATCCATAAAGTTGTCCTTAATCTCATGTAATGTTTTCTTTTGTTTATACTCCTTTCTGAGCATCTCCTATCACTTTCTTCTATTTAATGCTTCCTGCACCTCATTGATTTGTTCAATGCTTATTGTTTTTGAGTCATAACTTGGTATGACTATCTCCTCATCTAATTTAGGGTCTCCATAGTGAAGTACAATTGCAACTTTTGTAGAACTAGATCCTCGTGCGAATATTTGTAGTGGCACTACATCACTACTTAGTTGTTGTGAAGGAGTTCCTGAGGTAGGCAAATTTATTAATGTCTGTATTACCTCTTGCTCTTTAGTATTTTGCTCTATTTTCTCCTCTTGCTGTCTACTTCCTTGATCAATTATGGTAATTTTTGGAAGTGCACCTTGTGTTTGTGCTAGAGGATCAGATGTAATAGTGTGTCTTGTTTTTTCTATTTCTTTGTCTCTTGCTTCACTTGGCTCTTGTACTGATGGAGACACAACCCAAGCATAGAATGGACACAACAGGAAAAGAGAACTTGTATTAATTGTGAAAATAAGCTAGTACATTCAGTACAGAGATAATAGACTTCAAAAAATGCCTTAAGGGCTTACAATAGCACAAAATTGAAGATAATTTCTCCTTTCAGTACCTCCTCTCAAACTCCACTCCGAACTGCCTTTTACAATGCCAAAAATGTCCTTAAATAGACCCCGGAGGGTTAAGGACAAGGAGTACATTCTAGAAAGTGCTAGTAGGCATCCACCGACCAAGTAGAAGGCTCCAGAAGTCACGTTAGAAGTTTGTTCAAATCTAGAAGAATCCAAAAATGGTAACCGAACTTTCAGGAGGCATAACTTTTGAACCGTAGCTCTAGTTGATGTACCATTTACATTTTCGAAAAGCTCTCAAAGCGCTCTATAGCCCTATGGACCAGCTTCACTCATCCCCCATTTTTTGGCCCTTTTCAAGGTCATTTAATGCCCCTAACCTGACTTTGAAGCATTCTTAGGAGGTCTTCAAAAATCAAAAAACTACGATAACTTTCAAACCATGGGGCCTTTTGACCTGATTCTTTTTTTGGAATGCTCTAAATTTCAATTACATTCATTTGGCCAATTTACACCTCCTAGTTCACCAAAATGATGGCACAATTACATACTTCTATTTTTTTTGCATTTACACGTATCCCAAGGTGTTCAAATACTCTATCCTAGAACACTGATAGTGGAACTGTGAGAGTTGGAACCTTTATTTGACCCAAATGAGTATCCAAAAATGAAAACACATGAAACAGAAACTAAGTCTAAGTACATTCTTTTGGTAACATAGGATTGCCCTTATACCTCTGGATGCTCCTACATCAGACACCCAGGGTAGATTGAAAAGTGACCCTGTCATTTTATGAATGGTAGAGGAAATCCCAAATGGGAAACCTCAGCTACTAAAATCCAAGTTGAGTCCTCTATCAGCCGTCCTTTCCACTTGACCAAATACTCTTCATACTGCCTATTTCTGGTACTCCTACCCACACAATGATCTAGAATGTCTTCTATCTCGTCCTTTTTAGAAGCAGGAATTGGACATGGCTCTAACATCAGTTCCTCATCTGCACCATCATCACAATACTCTGTTAAGTTTGCAATGTTGAAAATAGGAGAAATTTGAATACCATATGGCAACTCCACCACATATGCATTTCGTGAGTCATGTTTCTTTAGAATTTTGTAGGGGCCAAATTTCTTCATTTTCAGCTTGTTGTAAGTACCAGCTGGAAATCTTTCTTTTCATAAGTGTACCATGACTAGATCCCCTACTTGGAATTCCTTATGTCTTCTCCTTTGATCAGCCCTAGCTTTATACTCTTGATTCATCTTGGTAATGTGTGCTTGAACCTCCTCATGTAGATGCTTGATATGTTCAGTAAATTCTTCAGCTTCAGCACTTGACCTCTCTCCTTGCTCTATCTTCCTCAATTCTGGCGCAATCCTTGGGCTACTTTCATATACAATTTGGAATGGTGATCTACCGGTACTCCTTTTACAGAGTTATTGTAAGCAAACTCAACTTGTGGTAGAATCAAATCCCACCCCTTGGGCTTATCCCCAACTAAACATCTTAAAAAATTGCCCAAACTTCTGTTTACCACTTCTGTTTGGCCATCAGTCTGTGGGTGATGTGTGGAATTGAATTTTAAGTCTGTTCTCAACTTTTTCCACAATGTTCTCCAGAAATACCCTACAAGTTTAGTGTCTCTGTTAGAAACTATACTCCTTGGAAGACCATGTAGTCTTACCACCTCTCTAAAAAACAAGTTTGCAATATGGACATCATCATGATTTTTGTGGCATGGAATGAAATGTGCCGTTTTGGAGAACCTATCAACCACCAAAAATACTGAGTCATTACCCCTTGGTGTCCTCGGCAATCCAAGAACAAAATCCATACTTATGTCCTCCCATGGCTTTGATGGAATAGGCAATGGCTGATATAGTCCAGTATTGTGGCTAAATCCCTTGGCAACTTGACAAACCTGGCAACTTTGTGCAAACTTCTTCACATCTTGTGAAATCTAAGGCCAAAAATAATGTTCTCTAAGAATGGCAATTGTCTTATCTCAACCAAATGTCCTACCATCCCTCCACTGTGTTTCTCTTTAATCAAAATTTCCCTCATGGAACTCCTTGGAATGCACAATTGGCTGCCCTTGAATGACATACCATCCTGAATCAGATAGTCTAACCACTTAGTTCTGTCTACAGCAATAGGCTCTTTACAAGCTTTCCACGCTTCAGCAAAATCAAGATCTTTAGGGTACAGATTCTTGAGTTCATCAAACCCAACTACTTCAACCTACATTATTGTAAGCAAAAACTGTCTCCTGCTTAGTGCATCTGCAACCCTATTAGATTTTCCACTTCTATGTTTCAACACAAATGTATAGCTCTGCAAGAACTCTACCCACTTCATATGCCTCTGATTCAATTTACCTTGGCTATTTAGGTATTGTAATGCATGGTGATCAGTATATAAAACAAATTCCTCTGGCAATAAATAATGCCTCCATTTCTTTAAGGCATGAACTATTGCATAGAACTCTTGATCATAAACAAAATACTTCTTCTTTGCATCATTCAGTTTTTCACTAAAATATGCAATACGCTTACCTTCTTGGCTCAATACAGCCCCAATAGCACTGCCACTAGCATCACAATACACCTGGAACACCTTTCTAAAATCTGGAAGTGCCAACACAGGCTGTTCTGTCACCTTCTTCTTCAACAATTCAGAACTTCTCGCAGCTACTGTAGTCCATTTGAACTCTTTCCTATCCCCTCTTATTGTGTCAGTCAGGGGTGCACATATGCCACTAAAATTCTAAATAAACTTCCTGTAAAAACTAACAAGACCATGAAATGATCTTACCTCAGTAGTAGACCTTGGAGTAGGCCATTCCAAGATGGCTTTTACCTTCTCTGGATCCATTTTAAGACCTTCAGGTAATATAAAAAATCCCAAATGGACTAACTCCCTTTTTGCAAAGATACACTTTTTCAAATTAATTAACAGTTTCTCTTCCCTTAACCTTTCAAGGACACTATGAATATGCAATAAATTTTCTTCCAAAGTCTTGCTGAAAATTAAAATATCATCCAAATAGACAATAACAAATTTTCCCAAGAACTTCTTAAGTACCTCATTCATAAGCCGCATGAAGGTGCTTGGGGCGTTCGTCAATCCAAAGGGCATGACTAACCACTCATAAAGACCCTCCTTGTTCTTGAAGGCTATTTTCCACTCATCTCCTTCTCGAATCTATATCTAGTGATAACCACTCTTGAGATCTATCTTTGTGAAGTACTAAGCTCCACTCAAGCAGTCCATAAGATCATCCATTCTTTGCAAAGGAAATCGATATTTGATGGTTATCCTATTTATAGCTCGAGAGTTTGTACACATCCTCCACTCTCCATCCTTCTTTGGTGCCAATACTGCAGGTACTGCACATGGACTCAAGCTCTCCTGAATCAAGCCCTTCCTCAATAGCTCCTGAACCTATCTATTTAGCTCCTCTGTTTTAGTAAGAGTCATCCTGTGAGCAGCCTTGTTTGGAAAACTAGCTCTTGGAATTAGATCTATCTGATGATTGATTTGCCTTACTGGTGGAAATCCTTCTGGAACATTATCAAAGATAATATCTCCAAACTCTCCTAGTAAATCTGAAACTTCATGTTTTATTTCACTACTACCTTCTTTATCTTTCCTAGGAATCAAAGCATAGCACATACGTTGATGTTTCATTCCATCTAAAAACTTTCTTCCATCAACAAGACAAATCCTAGCACTACTACATACCTTTTCACCTTCCTTTTTTATGGGCTTCAGTTTGTGGTGAACTTCATCCTTTGTTAGAGAGTATGTGTTTGCATGACCATCATGTACTGCATGTCTATCAGACTGCCATGGTCTACCCAACAATAGATGGCAAACATCCATTGGAATAACATCACAGAGAACTTCATCATGGTAACTCCCAATTTTGAATTTCACGAGACATTGTTCACTTACCAGGACCTTATGATCATCTTTCACCCAAGCAATCTGATAGGGCTGGGGATGTTTCTCCCTCTCGAGCTTTAGCTTAGAGACCATCTCCTCTGACACCAAGTTGTCAGTGCTACCACCATCAATGATCACATCACAACATTTTTCCTCACATTTGCACCTGGTACGGAACAAAATCCTTCTTTGTCCTGGTTCAATCTCACCACTTATTAGGACCCTTTCATTTACCAAGGTCTCTCCTCTTTTTGCATCCTCTGAATGTGATGACTGTGCATCCTTATCCACATGAGCAACCCTAGCTTGACCCTCAGCTCTCTTATCTGTCCTTCCTTGTCATTGAGGGCATTCAAAGGCGTGATGACCTTCTTCATTGCAATGGAAATAGGTACCATGAAAGCCTCCTCTTCCTTGTCCATGTCCTCTACCTCTTCCTCTCTGATTTCCAAAGTCTTGATCATGGGAGCGGTTGAAACCCTCATTCCTCTGGTTCCTGCTAGTACCCACATCTTCATTTTTCTTTTGGGTTTCATTTTGACCTCTAGATGACCTACCGCTTCCCCTTCCTCCTTGACCATGCCCTCTTTTTCTCCCTTCAAACCTCTTATTCAGCTTCTCTTCAACTCTTAGGGAAAACTGGTATGCCTCTTCAATGCTGGTCATTCTTACCAGACTTAATTCCTCCTGGATGCTAGGTCGCAACCCACTGATATAATGAGCAACCTTCTTCTTATTTTCTTCTGCATGCCCTTCTCTAATCAAAAGTCAATAAAACTCCTCTGTATATTCTTGGATTGATCTTCCTACTTGCTTTAGCCCATGCATCTTCTTAAACAAATCAAGCTCTTAGTCCATAGGAATGAACTGCTTCTTCAATTTGTCCACCATGCGATCCCACCTTGTGATCTTCTCCTTTCCTCCTCTGTTTCTTTCTAATTGAACCTCTTGCCACCAGATTTTGGCATGGCCTTTCAGTTTGGCTTTTGCAAACTTAACCCTATCTGGGTCCTTGATATCCTCATACTCAAAGTATTCTTCCAGTTCATTGATCCAGTCGATCAACTCATCTAGTTTTAGATTTCTTAAAAATACACCCACGTCAATTGTAGGTCTTTTCCCAAACTTAGTAATTGCTCTAAAAAGCCTTTCCTCTGCTTGATTCAAAACTTCCCTATCAAATTCCCCTTCTAGTCCAATTTCTTCTTCTTCATTGTCATCCTCACTATCATCACCTGCGGCAACATTTGTTTCTCTACGGAGCTCCTCCTGTAATGCCTGTACCTACCTTTGGAGGGCTCTAACCTCCTCAAGATTAATAGATCTAGCCCTTCCACCATGCTCTCTTCATGGAGGCATCTTCTTAACTCAAACCCACAACCACACAGTCCTGGTGCAAACTGCCTCACAGTCGGTGCTCTGTCTACACACTCAGGAAAACCAGCTTTGATACCACTTGATGGAGACACAACCCAAGCACAGAATGGACACAATGGGAAAAGGAAAATTGTATTAACTATGAAAATAAGCTAGTACATTTAGTACATAGATAATAGACTTCAAAACATGCCCTAAGGGCTTACAATAGCACAAAATTGGAGATAATTTCTCCTTTTAGTATCTCCTCTCAAACTCCACTCTAAACTACCTTTTACAATGCCAAAAATGTCCTTAAATAGACCCCGGAGGGTTAAGGACTAGGAGTACATTCTAGAAAGTGCTAGTAGGCCTCCACCAACCAAGTAGAAGGCTCCAAAAGCTACGTTAGAAGTTGGTGCAAATCTAGAAGAATCCAAAAATGGTAACTGAACTTTCAGGAGGCATAACTTTTGAACTGTAGCTCCGATTGATGAATCGTTTACATTTTCAAAAAGTTCTCGAAGTGCTCTATAGCCCTTTGGACCAGCTTTGATCATCCCCCATTTTTTGGTCCTTTTCAAGGTCATTTAATGCCCCTAACTTGAGTTTGAAGCATTCTTAGGAGGTCTCCAAAAATTGAAAAATTGTGATAACTTTCAAACTGTGGGGCCTTTTGACTGATTCTTTTTCTGGAATGCTCTAAATTGCAATTACATTCATCTGGCCAATTTACACCTCCTAGTTCACCAAAATGATGGCTCAATTACATACTCCTATTTTTTGACATTTACACATATCCCAAGGTGTTCAAATACTCTATCCTAGAACAATGATAGTGGAACTGTGAGAGTTGGAACCTTTATTTGACCCAAATGGGTATCCAGAATGAAAATACATGAAACAAAAACTAAGTCTAAGTACATTTTTTGGGTGACATAGGATTGCCCTTATACCTCTGGATGCTCTTGCATCATGTACTATGGTGTCAACAATTCTTGATGAAACAATTGTTTGGATTTGAGGTTGACCACTAGTAGCTATAGAGATAATGGAAGGTGGTTATTGTGGTTTCACCTTGTCTCTAACTGTGTTTTATGCTAATTTTTTTAATTCATCAACACTGACCAATATTGGATTTGTACATAATTTTGTTTGTTCTGCAGATTGGTCAAGGATTCTTTTGATATCCTCTGCAGTTAATGGATTGATGTTCTGAGCAGAAGTGTCAGGAACATCCTATATAGTTGTAGTTTATGTAGGTGTGATGGGTACATGATGAGGGCTAGAAGGTGGCAATTGTGTGTCTTGCACACTTTGGTCTTGTTGCTGCTCTTTCTTAGCTATTTCCATTTCATCTTGCCTTTGTGTCTCCTCCTCTATTTCTTTCTCCTCTTCATCTTTCTTTTCTTCTTCCTTCTTCTCTTATTATTCTTTCTCTTCTTCTTCTTTCTCACTAGGCTCTTCATGTTCTATATTTTGTCCCTTAAGGGGATCTTCTTCTCCATCTTTGACAGTAGTCAAGCCATATATCAATTTCCATATTTTTGTTGACTTATTGACTACATTTTCAATCTTGTTTTGTAAAATGTCAAAGGCTCTCTTCTTTATTGTGAAATTGCCACTTTATTTTTTATTGGCCTTTGTTATTTGACCTCTTTTTAGGTAAGGCATTACCTGTGCTAAGGTAGATTCTCTTATCTCCTTTTCAATTTTTAGACAATGATGCCATTTGTTTTCAATTATCTCATATAATTCTCTAGGCATAGTATTGTCTAGTTCTAGAGGTGTAGTTTTGAATACATTCATCATGGTATATACTGATTCCTCTATTTTATTTTTCTCTTTTTTACTGAGCTTATTGAAATCAATATTTTTTAAATCAGTAAAATTTGCATTCTTATTATTTTCACAGATTGTATCTAAGGCTGATTTTGGAGGATGAATTACCACTCTAAATTGGCTGATGTCTTCTAACTTTGTTCTTTCCTCCTCATCAAAATCTGGTTGAGCTACATATTTTCTTCTTTTTCTTAGCTCTTCAGTAGTCTGTTCAATAGCTTTCTTCTTCTCTTTGATTTGTTCTTTGGCTTTCTGTGAAGATGCCCTTGTGGTAGCCCTTGTGACTGGTATTTGTGGCTTGAATTGAGTTGGCTTTGCATCTTTCTTTATTTTAGGTTGGGTTGGAGGCTATACTATTGCCTTTCTTTTCTTTGGCTCAGCTTGGGTTGGTGCTTCATTGGCTTCTTTTTCCTTAGCACCTTCCTCCTTGTCTTCACCTAGTCCTTGAGTTAATTATGTTTGGCCTTGCTCTTGTTCATCCTCATCATCCTCATCTTCATCATCGTCTTCTTCTTCTACTTCAGCTTCAATTCCTTCACCATATTTTTTCTTAATTTTCTTTATCATTTTGTCTTTCTTCTTCATTATGGAGGCATTCTTTAACTTCATATTTACCTTTGATCTTACCACATCATAAGTACCAAAATGTGGGGCATTCTTATCTGTCTCTTCTGACAATAATGCAGTTATTGCTACAGATGCTTCATCTCTATTTATCTCATAACCAAATGGCCTTAGCAATCTCACCCTTGGAATTACAGCTTGGATATAGGTATAATCAATATCAACTAAGAAGCATATATCATTAATGTGTTTTTCCACTAAGGAAACTAGTATTCTTACTCTTTGCTTCATGGATTTCTTAAAATCTTCAAAATAACTTGTCATAAGTGAGTCAAAACTGTCTCCCATTTGTTCTATATATTCATTAATTTGGGATATGATAGTTTTATCATTTCTCCATGTAACTTTTCCAAAAGAGGTAAATTCATTTAGAACATAGAAGAATACACATACCAAAATTGCTCCAAATTTGCACTGAGCACCCTTTGTTCTTCTTATAGCAGCTAGGTTTTCATTAATTTGCTGTAATTGTAGTTCTGCAAGATCATAGGTATGATCCTTCTTCACCAATTTGTAACCTACATCTAGTGCAATACATGGCACAATATCAATTCTACTAGATTGATAGAATTTATGTGCAATAACACTAACATCAAACTCAAATATAGGATCTTGAATGGTGTGGATTGTCATTCCTCTTTTATTCCACTGGGCACTTGTGTGTTTTTCAATAACCTCCTTGGATTCACTTCTCAAGTTCTTCAGCTGATCTAGGGTAGGATATCTAGTTACCCTATGAATGATCCTTTTCGTGATCTTGGTAGGAACATCTTCTAGCCACAGACTTCCATTGTGAATTTTTCTTAACACAAGTCTGATCCATTCTATTTTGAATATGGTGGGAAAGCTCAAAACTCGTGTTAAACCTTTCCTTTCAACAATTTTGTATTCATCTTTCAAAACTCCTTCTACACACAATTTCTCATAAGCTTCCCTTATTTCCATGTCTCCTATGGCTCCTATTTTGCAATTATAACATCTTCTCACGTCATGAACCATTATAACTTTTGGGGGTATGTGAGAAAGGGCTCCAACTAGGTCATTTTTTTATGCAACTTCAAGAATGGGATGAAAATTAGGTTGCTTAACCTCATTTGATACTAGCTAGACTTCAAACGACTCTTTGTCATGGGTTTTCTTAGAGCTCAAAGCCATTTGTGCAAACTAGAGTTTCTTTTACACAGAAATATGAAACTGTGTAGCTCAGCACAAATTAAAATACCTCAAGATCGATGAAAACACATTGTAGGTGGTTGGAATCTGCTTGGAATGCTAGATTCTCTACTTATGAAGTCACTCCATTCTCTTTCTCTTCTTTGCTTCGTGATCATGATGAGGAAGAATGATTGAAATCGCGATAATATACCCTATTTTCATCGCATTAATTTCTCAAATGCTCACTCAGCTTCTGAAGGATTTTAACATTACTCGGCTTGCACTATATTCCTCTTTACTCAGCTTCCATTGGAGTTTATTTGACTCGGCATCCACTAGAATTTTACTCGACATCCAAAGACAGCTTGGCATCATCTTTCAAGTTTAGTCTTAGCATCTTATCTCATCCAAATTTATACTTTACAATTCTTCTTCATGATTTAGGGCTGATGTATGATACTACTTTTATATGTATCAACACTGTAGGCTCATTTTGTGATTAATTGAATGAGAAATGATCACTTAACCTTGTGGGTGAAGTGACCCTTTCATTGGATGAACTTGATTCATTCTTTTTTTGCCATGTTTTCTTCATGTCTATTCTGATGTGTTCCACATTAATCTTTTCTTTTCCCTTATTTACTTTAGTCTTGGGTGCCTTGGCTTTTGTTGGCCAATTCCTGCTGACATGTCCAGTTTTCAAGAAACTAAAACATGTGGTTTGGTTCAACCATCTTTTATAGTTCCCTTTCAAATGTGTTCTTATGTAGTTTTGGGCTATATGTCCATATTCTTGACAATAATGACAGCTATACCTGGTGTTATAGTCCCAATTATAATGGTGTTCATAGTTGTCCCTTCTTACATGCTGGTTTGGTGTCCACATAGGCTTTGATTTGTATTCAAATGCTCTATGTCCATACTTCTTGCAATTATGACAATGTCCATCAAATCTTTGTGTCCTTGTGACTTTGGATCTACAATCTTGAGTCATATGTCCTTGCATGTTGCACTTGTGACAGTAACCCTTGCTTTTGGGTGTGTTAGGCTGATTGATTCTTCTACTCCTGCAAACATTAGTAGTATGTCCCTTTTTGTTACAATAATGACAAGTGGGCTTAGATTTCTTACCTTCATTACTTATTTGCTTGCCACTTTTTGATGATCCACCAACATCAGTGTTGTTGTATCCAAGTCCTGATGTATCATGGGTTGCTCTTGAAAATTTCATTAATTGTTCAAATTACTTGATGGATTCACTTGACTTGTTGAGATTTTTTGCTGTCCCTTTTTCTCTATTCAATTCATTCTATAGTTGTTCATTCTGCATCTTTAAAGTAGAGATCTCAATATCTTTCATATTGAGTTCATGATGAAGGTTCATCATTTGGGCAAGTGTATCCATCTGCATGTTTGAGATCATTGTTAATTCAGTATATTTTTCTTCAAGTCTATTTGCAAGATTCCTTTTGTCATCTTCCATCATGACTCTATCTTCGACTGCTATTTTCTTTTGTTCAGTGATTTCACATTAACATTATGGCTTGTGATTCATGTTCCATCTTGAGAGATCTTATCTCTTCTACTTGAACTTTGTTTTTCTCCATCAGTTATGCTATTGTTGCATCAAACTCTTTAGTGTCTCCATTGGCAAATACTTGTGTGGTATCAATCTCCCTATAGAATATGTCATTTTCAGCTATGGCTATCTCTTTCCTTCTTTTCAAGGATTTTTTGAATTCCACTGTAGCTTCTTCTACCTTGTGTAGAGCGAGATGTACATCTATGACCTGGCTCTCAATGATCTTTCCAAGTTTGAAAACTTCCATCTTTAGATCTTTTCCTCCAAGCTATTAGGCTTCTTCTTGAGAGGACTTAGCTTTGATACCAATTGTTGGAATGTTCAAATAGGAATAATGCTTCTAAGAAGGGGGGGTGAATCAGAAGTATTGTACTTCAACCTTTAAAACAATTTAACTAAAAATAGATTGCATGCATATAAACATATCAAAAAATCATGAAAAACAAATATGCATCACCACATAACAGTTGAGATTTTGGTAACCCAAAAACCCTCCAGGAATAAGAAGGTAAAACTGGGGTGGTGATGATACCCACAAAATTACTATAGCAATGATGTTTGACCACTTCTGATGGTCTACCCTGTTAAAGGCTTTACACTATGTCAATAGTGACTTGGTTAGAGGATTTACAAACACTTTACATGAAGGGTTACCCTGTTAAAGGATTTAATCACCTATTCAAAAGATCTACAATATAGTTGTTAAGCTAACCTATCAACATAGGATTTCCTTTCTAATACAAGTGCTAGAGAGTATTAGACATTATAAACCTGATAGCTTACAATCCCTTGATTACTAAACTTAGGCACTCGATCTGCTCACTTTGATCTTGACCCTCTGAGATCTGATTCTTGTTTGTATTCCTTGCTTTGTTTTTGATCAATTGAATATTTCACTGCTGCTCTATTCCTCTAAGTCTTTTTACTCTTTTCTCTGAATTTTAGTATATACTCTTCATACACTCCTTTTTCATTCTCAATATCAATGAGACTTCATCTTCCTTATAAAGACATTTGAAGACTTAGGGTTAGATATGGATCTATGATCCATATTGAATTTTTGTTTCCCACTTATTCCTTGCACTTTTCTTATTAGTTGCATGCCTTCTCCATTTTTCTAATTGGTTGTATGTAGATTGCATAGGAAAAATAAAAAATTCAATCTTATCAGATTAATCTTTCAAGATTCATATATGTCGGCCATAAAAATAGTTTACATCTTAATTAGTGAAGTTACAGACTTATATGTGCATTCTATGTTACTCGGCACTTACTGATTCTTGTTTCTTGACGCATATAATAAACTAGCTTACTTGACACTTACTGCATTTTTGTGTTGCTCAGTATCATCTATGACTTGGCACCTGAAGTCACTCAGCACTTATTCTTTACTCGGCACCTAATCTTTATGCGACACCTGAAGTCTGCTCAACACCTGAAGATCACTTGGCATACACAGTGTGCTCGGTTCCAATGTAAAAAGTGATTAAGTGTGTTGGCACTCAGATATCAAAACCATTTTGAGACTAACAACACCATTCCATAACTCCACCAACTCATTGATAAGAGGCTCAATATATACATTCATATCTTTAACTTGATATTTACCTACTTGAATGAACAATAACATTACGTAATTATTGTGACTATTTTACTGCAAGATTTGTATGTACATGTAAATTAATAACTATCAAATGATAAGATACCTGGAACAATCATTGCCAACATAATGTGCTTCCTCTTTATTGACATCCATGCAAGAATGTTATTGTTGATAACAAAAACATGCCACACCGAATAAATAGATCTCATCTCTCCAAATGGATTGACACTGTCTGCTACCAATGAAAGCCTAAGGTTACGAGGTTCTTCTTTGAAGTATTGCCACTTTTCCTCTATGTGCATAAATGCCGAACCATCTGCAAGGATTTGAATAATGTCATCTCGACTTCTATTGCGTGAATGATAATCCATAAATTGAGCCAAGCTATTACACGCGAATAATCGTCGCATCCGTGGAATAATAGGGATGTAATGAAGAACCTTTTGAGGCACCTTTGTTATTAGTCAATTTGTTTGATATCTACTCGTATGACATATAGGGCATTATGTTGCAAATTCATGTTCTTTATAATATATAATATGATCATTGGGACAAGCATGTATTGCTTCATACTCCATTCCAATATTGTTCATAACAACAGATAATTCTTGATATGAGAGAGGTAGAATATTTGGTGGTGGTAACAAAAACTCACTTATCAATCTACAGAAAAAAATATAAGTTGTTAATATAAACAATATTAGTGATACATTATTCACCCTTTGTTAACTATAAAGAAATATATGACATACCTTAACATACGTGACATTGTTATGTTGGATAAACCATTTATAACCTTCAAGTTCAACAACAACAATACAATAGAGAGAAGAGTTGTCTGGGAGTCTTTGTACAGGGGCTCGTATACCTTCTCAAGTAGAGGTACATCGAGGCTATCATCATCATCATGATCAGATACGATTGGACTAAATGTGTCATGGATCAATGTATTTATACCATCATCTTCAATTGTGTTTTCTGGCACATGATCATCATCTTCTATGGGATCATTATCTTCATCTTGGATATTCGCACCTCCATGTTCCTCCACTTTGAAAACCATATTCTTCGGATTGTTGTGGTTCATATCATGTACTTCCCTAGGGAGATCAACCTATATAAAATTGATTAACATAAATAAACCATGATAATCAACTCATCATCAAGTGATTTCATATGTATATAAATTGTTAAAATGATATAATGAACAACTTACCAGTGGATGATAGTCATGCCCCCCTTCAATATGACCATTCTCCCTACAATGTCTCTTAACTGTTTTGATTAGCAGTCTTCTATAGTTTAAGCCCTTACAAATTTTGTAAGGAAAATAAAATTTTCCATCACCTTTTCTTTTCAAGTTAGAACACAATTTGGCAATTGTCTCCCTATTTTGTTCTTCACTTATATTATTTGACATGATCGTTCTTTGCAAGAAGCAAAAATTAGGCTATGACAACTTCAGTCTACAACTTTCACAATCTAAGAAAAACTGTCAAAAGTACACAAATCTTCTTAGACCTAGCTAAATACTTTAATATTTTAAAATACTTTCTTTGACTTTATTCCTAAAACATTTAACCCAATCACCTTTTATAACATTTAGTCAATTTCTCTAGGCAAATTTGTGGATAAGATTATTTGTAAAACTTTGACCAATCGCCTGAAGTTCTTATTTCAAGAGACCTTACAACATTAAGCCACTAAAAGCAATTTCAAAAGATATAAGCTAAAAGTCTAGTTAAAATATACATTAGATTTAAACATATACAATTTTCATACCCAAGCGCGTGGCTATAACTCGTGCAACAACCTTCTTGCTTAGCTATAGAAGCTCTCCAGCAATCAAATTATACAAGCTACAAGGCCTAACAACAATTTCAAAACATATAAGCTACAAGGCAAGACATATTACATGACATGGAAAAAGAAACAAAATTTACAAGCTTTAGCAAGACATATTAAACAACATCATAGTGCTAGAGAGATCACAATTATATGAGTCAAACATAGTCATGAAAAAGCACATAAATTAGTTATTATATGCAATTAAAAGATATATAGTTAGATAGGGACATCCATAGGGAATATTGAAGAAATGAAATGGTCATATAGATTTCATATTGGATTTTGAAGATGATAGTGTTCTAAGGAAAATAATTAGGAATCTATCTCCAGTCAAACAAATTAGAGGTTCGATAGTTTCTTTAAATCCTGCATATATGGCCTTCAATATAGCACTTCTCTCTAGCTTGCCTGTCACAATAGAAGAAAAGATGAAATTAAAATGAAAGCCCAAAATGTTACAAAGAGAATGAGCTTTTTTATATTGATTGTTTTTCATGATATTATAGAACTCTGTATCTATAAATGCTAGCAGGGTATTGAAGTGGGTGGCCTTCAAACTAGCCTTGGCCAACACATGAAACACCATTACATAACAATATTTTTATAAAAATCACATTAAGCTTATCTGCGTAGTTACTAAACCAACTATTACAAATGAGACACTAGATACAAATTATAGTGTGACCAAATTGAGCAGCATATCCATAAATAAAAGGTTAGAATGTTCTAATACAGAAGAGACCATAATATATACCAACATCAGTGTAATCTGTACAAGAGATATTAATTACTATGCAACATATGACATTAGACACAAGAACATGCATATATATGAGTTTTTCTTAAATCCAAGAAACTGTGAAGCTGTACATCAGGTGGCTCAAAATCTACATTGTCATCTAGCTTCAGAAACTGTGAAGCTGTTCATCAGGTTTATTGCAAAGCTGCAGTGTTTTTTATTGGTGGAACTGGGGATGCAGTGCAGGCTTTCTATGGAATACTAGGGTTTCACGGTTGGAGATTCATGGCACAAAGCTAACCATACACACCAAATAGAGAAAATAGTACACAAAATAATAGCTAGGACTATTAAAACTAGAGCCAAAAATTAATAAAGAAACACTACAACCAATATAGCCAGGGAATATCTATTTGGAGTTGAAGAAGGAGTTCACTCTTTATGTAGTCCTAAATATGTGAAGAAGATGTAAGAAAGAAAGCAAAGATTTATTAAAACAAAAATGTATTAGCACATGTAAGGTACAAGGTACAACTACCATTATATTAAATTTTTTAGGTTTTTTTTGGCATTTTTTTCAAAGGGAGAGAAGATCTAAACACGAAATATGTAGGTATGGAAGGAAGGAAGATCGTGGTATAAGAGAACATCTGAACATGAGCTAAGGAAGAGCTAAAATATACATATGCATTGTTGACAAGGGATAGAAATGAATGAATATATAAAAAGGAGAAAATAATTAGTAAAGGAAAGGAAGTGAAGATCTGATACTACAAATTTGATGTGATCAGTCATAGGTGATTTTTCTCTAAATAGGGTTTTCATGTTAAAAATTATTGTGTTTAAATGTGTGGATTATTGTGTTACATGCTATTTTGTTCTTATTTTTTGTATACTTCTTATTGATGTAACTCAGTACATGAAGTATACAGTTAAAAGTTTATTACTCTGATACTTGGTGAAAGCTAACAATTTACTAGTGAAGGATGAATTAGATATTATTATGAAGTTTTAATATAGTTACCAAGTTGATATAGGAAAAGTTTAAGTTTGTAAGATGTTGAGAGTTTTTTAAGGCCCTATTCAATAGCCGAGGAAAATTGAACCCCCCTCCCTCCTTAGTTATTTAACAAAAACATGTCAAGGTGTCCAACAAAGGATAATGGGAAAGAATGGGATGCATTAATACCATAGGAACAATATGCCTATAATGAATGAACAAATAGGAGAAATGGTATTAGTCCTTTTAAGATAGTATATCAAAAAAGATAGAGGATATTTTAAATTGAGGGATATGAAGAGTATGGATAAGAGGAGTTCTCATGTTGAAGATATAGTACAAGCAATGAGAGAGGTTCATGAAAAGGTGAGAGCTAATTTATGGAAGTGTTTACAACCGACCAAAATGTTAGGAGAAAAGATATAGAACAATGATACACTTGAATAAGGAGAGAATTTCCAAAGATAGTTAGGGTAAGATTATAATGGGAAATACTAGTCACTACAGAATCTTGGGAAAGTATGGAGAAATTTTTTACAAGTTGTTGTAACCACCTTATATAGGTCTTTCTCCTATATTCAATATCTAAGATTTGAACATGTTCAAATATTTTATGGATGAAGGTGTTAAACAAACATATTCAACTCTAAATGATGAAGACTAGGTGTCTGAATTACCATTGACAAAGGAAACATAGACTAAAGCTATTGTGGATACTAGAGAATCCAAAATGACAAGGCACAAGGTGTAATGGGAAAAAATAATTGATAATGGATCAGACTATAAAACTTAGAAGCCACATGGATTCTAGAGGAAGAAATTAGGAAGAAATGTATTGATTTGGATCAATTTTTCTCTAAGAGGACTTTAGACTTCTTCTCTTCAGGAGTATCATGGAAGAACACCTCAAGCTTAGATTAAAGGCCAAAACTAATTAAGTTCCTAGCAGGCCATAATAAGTATAATAAATTACATCGATAATTTAGACCAATGATGTAATGGAAAACAATATTTTTAAGCCAAAGTTTAAATAATATTGTAATGAGAAAAAAAAGGGACCCAAATTGATACATGAAGTTTGGCAATTAATGCAAACAAGGTTTCCTACATAATCCTTACTTTGATCAGTAAAACAGAAGTCTAATTTCTATGTCCTTTTTTGGCAATATTGGTACCCATCTGATGATCCATTTGTTGTAGATGGTAGAGAATAAAATCTAGTTTATTTTGGTTTGTGAAGCACTCAATTTCATTATGTGGATGAAAAGATATTCAACTTTTTGTGTAAGCTATCCAGACCCTTACTAGGGTAATCTGTAACTTTGTACAAATAAATCTGTAATATAAAATGTGGACCAGGACCCCAAATTCAAATAGATGGTGGGGAAAAAGGTTTATTATATTCCCTCTTCTTTCAAGGAACCCATGGACAAGAATACATGTGTATTTGATTAAAAAAAACCATGAAAAGTTGTCTCAGATTGCTTAAAATAAAGATATGATAAATCAGTCATGGTTTTCCTCACATAGGGAATTTATTGAAGGTATAATGGTTATAAGCGCATGCAAGGATGAATCCTAATTGTATCCTAATGGTTGGGAATTAGAGGGTCTCTAAACCACTTTGTGACTGTCTCAATGGAATAATGCATGCCTATCACAATTTGATAGTGAACTAATGTTACATGTTTCGAGTGGGATCAAAGGATTGGATTGGTTGGTTTGTTGAAGGTTATGAAAGCTAATGAATCAAGTGATATAGGAATGTCCTTTATGTGGGTGAGAAATTGAGAATCCAATTTGTAAGGATAAATATAAGGTGTCAATTTCAAAAGTGTTTGATGGGGCAGTCGCAGTCAATCCAATGGTTTAGAGTATTGGAAGAGTTATAGATTTTGTAAGGTCTTGTGAAGGAATGGAAAGTGCCCATGAAATGAGTCTAATCAAAAGTCAAGTTAGTGTTGTAAGAAGTCAAGGGAGCCATTATTTTCATGAGGTAACATGTGTGTTCAGTTAGAAGGAATAGATGGATAAGACGTTGCCATGAGTTAGAGTGGATCAAATATGTTTAAAGAGTCAGTGGGCATGTATTGAGGGGATTGGATAATAGGATAGATTCCTAGAAAGCCCTAAAAGGGAAGGGTGTTGATGAATTGGGAAGGGAGAAAACTTTGCAAACAAGTTGAATCGTTACCCCTGATTGGTAATTGTGTGTGTGTGTTTGTGTAGATGCTCTAAATAAATAATAAGGCAAGGCAATAAGGAAGCTGGTAAACTGCCAAATTGAGCCTTAACTTTCAAGGTATAAGAAATCATTCTAGAAGATTTCCAAGCTTTAAGGATGGATATGGTAAATCCTCCGTGATAATTTCACCCCTTTTTTGACCACAAATAACTACAACCATTTAATGCAGCTGGTGACACTAGAGATGTGATGTAAGTTCATTATGATCTATGTTGCGATGACAAGTGATCATTGGCAAGCAGATTGATTATGATGGGGAATGATTATTTTGAGTGCCTCAAGAAAAAACTTTGTGAGTGTTTTTTTGGTTCTTTCAATCCCAATTGTGAAGTACTCTGCAACTTGACGAGATGGAAACTTCCTTTACTCTCACTTGCATTAAGTAGAAAAACCCGTTCCGTGTGCAGAGCAAAACGTTAAGACTTGATAATCATGTTCAATTTTGTGAACAACAAACAACATCTTGGTTCTGTAGGGGAAAATGTTCCACCAAGTTGAGGATAGACACAAAACCAACACAGATGTTTGCTTCATTATTGTGGCTTGGGCGTTGCAACTGGGTGAAGATAAAGCCATCATAAGGCTAATTATAGAAACAATTGTTCCTAGGGAGGCACTGGGAGGATTTGATGAAATATTAGCGAAATCCATCCCAAAATTAGGAATAAATTTGGGGGACAAGTACAGTGACCTTGAGAAAATTGAGGCCATGAAGTACTCACCATTTGTATTGTGTTTTGATGAAGATTTTGGAACAAAAGGTTAAGAAAAGCTAGGAAAGGTCGGTTGGCAGTGAAGATGGAGATCATATTATTCCTCCTTCTATTGAAAATTGCACAAAACTTTGAGTATTTGTCTTGCAAAACAAGATCTAGGGGTGTATCTCAATTTGGATTGGAGAACTAGCAGAGTTATGATTTCTCAGCTTGTCTTTTAATGAGTTGTAAAACATTCTCTCACCAAAGTTGTTTACATTCAAGAATCTTCAAATTCTAGATTAATCTCATAATAATTTATTAGAACTGATTCTTGAGAGTTCAGGGATGTTGAATGATATGACAAATGTGACACAAAGTGAAAAACAAAGCTCTCTCTGTCTTTATCCAGGAACTTGATCGTTATCGCCATTCTCATTGTAAACTATCCCTTTCTGGCCTCTATAAACCTCTTATTTTTTAATCTTTCATCAAACCACCAAAAATGGTATATACTTGGTGCCTTAATCCTCGACAGTCCACTCTTCTTTTCACCCAAATTTACCCCAATTCTTGGAATGGACTTTGTAAAAAGCTCCTCCATTCCACCCAATGCCCAACTGCAGAGCCCATACCATGATCTTGGAATGGATGTCGGTGTTTTTTTTGTGATGTTTCTTAACTTGGTGGAATAGCTCCCTCAGCAAAAGAAAAATAGTCTCCATTAATTTATTTTCCATAAAATTGAACATTTTATCAACCCTAATCTTCTTACTCTTCCCATGATAAGAATTTTGTTGCTTGGTGCAAGTGAGAGTGAAAACAATTTCCATCACTCCAATTGCAAAAAGCCTCTCAAACAACAATGTGGTTACCAAATCCAGCTTGTATCGAGGATTCAATTCTGGGGGCACACAAGACAAACATTCTCAATCATTATCAACCTAATTGATGGTACTTACATGGCACTTTCAGCAAGGATCGTCAAGAAATCCCATCACATCACTATCGTTGCCTGCATACCTCATTAAATGGATGAAGTTGGTGGTGGCCAATAAAAGAAAGGAAAGAAATAATGACAATGGATGAAGTTGATAGTGCCCAATCAAACATGGTGTTGACCTCTTTATTGCCTTGTCTTCTCAAATGTGATAATTTGGAGTCATCCAGAGAAGCTAATTTTGCATTAATTTGATCTATGTAGTTCTACAAGTGCTAAGCTGCTATGTCCCTTTTATTATTGCATTTACAATGATTTGTGAATCACCCTCAACATGAAGTTTTCTAGCTCCTAGCTACTTTGCTACTCATACTGCTGAAATAGCAGCCTCTAGCTCCAAAACATGCTTTCTACCATCTAAATCATACTCCATGATCCATCATTAGGATGAAAGAGTTCAATGAACCAAAAATTGGATCATGGTGTATGATTTGAAATGTTAATTATAAAAATAATGTTACACAATCACATTCCAAAAACATACTACAGAATTCAATGTGGATTGTGGAAGCTTGCTATCTTTAATTAGAAATATACACATGTCACTTCATATAATATTATCTCAAATATCCAACTATAAACAAAATCCATAGGTATTATCTCAATTTCAATACATAGAGATAAATATTTCTATCACAGCTAAAATCTTTAACATTGTTGATGCCAGAGTTCATTGCAGGAAAAAACAAGTGTGTGATACAGTGTTTTTAAGGTGCATTGATAAGTACAAAAAAATTACATGAAAAAAGCCAAGAGATTGCAATAAATTGGGAGGAAGAAGAAACCAATGAATGTGTACAATTTTATTTGTGAGCATTTACAATAGGTTGCTAGGAGTAACTTAAACCTCACCATTCGTCTCTATTGGGATTATGCAAATGCCTATTAATTTCAACAATACCTCTTAATTTCCACTTGCAATAATATTCTTCCTTATGGAGAAACTTGGTTTTTTCTAAATCAATGTGGTATTTTGTATTGAAACAATAATTAAAAGTGCATATTAGTTTATGTATTCATGTGTAATATCAGCATTATGTTCTTTATTCAATGGAGAATAGTAAGTGTATCGTAGGTCTTGGTCCACTGGTAAATATGGGGAAGAACATGAGGGACTATAGCATGTGAGAGTCCAGGCATGGGTTTTTCTCTCTGCTCATCGATGAGCCTGGATATATCTGTGGTATTCCCATGGAATAGTTTGTATGGAGGACCCCTAATTCCTTGGACTTCAAAGTGCTTTTTTAATTGCAGAGGCTTCCACTATATTGTTATTGCAATCTTGAGTAGGAACAAAACTAAACTAGAAGATAAATCTTGTGATGGTGTCTATTAAATCATAGCAAAAATTGAAAGACTTATACTACATTGACTACTACTATTGTATTTGCAGGAATCTAATTCTCCTTTGCAATTAGAGATTACCTCTAATGGGGTAGACCATAAAGGTTTTAAAATGATGGCTCACCTTCCTGATCAAACACAACCTGCTATTGCACCTCCATTTTTTATTCGATACATCGAATAGGTGGCTAGAGTAGAGGGCAATGAGTCTCCTTTCAATGGCTCTAGCTATATTGTTGCCCTGGTATGGTGGGAACTGCTACTAAGGTTATGGATATTGATATACTAGACGATGGGATGGCCTTAAAATAGTAGGGTGAACCTACGTTTGCTTCTCTCTGTCCTCCACCAGTTCTTCGTGCCCCACCCTTAGATACCCCATCCAACTAAGCTATCTACACTCATATCGATGGTTGGTCTTCTTCTATGCTCCTTTGCCCCAATTCCCATGTGACCATCTCGTATAGGCTTGCCCTGATACTTGTCCTTGCCTGCATCCGTCGATATTGCCCTCAAACAAATGAGCAACATTTCCTTTTTTTCTCATATATCCCGTTAGCATTGCAATTGTGACATCATTAGGCTATAATTGAAAAAAAAAAAAAGGCAAAAACACATTACATTTGCCTACCGTCACAAATTGACCCCTAATGTATTAGTGTTGGTAACCCATTTTTCTATCATCTTTTCTCTTATGCCATAATTTTCCCTTGGCTACTAATTAGGTACAATATATTATCTAGTGGAATCATATGTACTACAACTAGTAGTAGTGGGAGTAGTCGATTTAGTGAAACTAGTGGCAATTTCTATGGCAGTGGATGAAGGATCTTTACAAACCTCATACTCATTATCTTCATCTTCTACATATTGTTGTGCTGCTACTGCATCTGGATGCTCATTATCCCATAATTTTCTAAATGTTTCATCCTCAGGCAAGTCTTCAAAATCTATAGAGGTCTTAGGATCATCAAGGTTCTTCCTCATTTCCCAAAATACATTAAATTTTTATCGATACCAATTTGAAACTACACAATCTATATTTATGACATCTACAAGATGTTTTTTACTTGGATGATCTGCTATCTATTTGAAATTGTACAATGTCATGGGCTACATTTGTTCTTTCTATCTATGCAATTCTTTAATTTGTGCTAACAATTCTAATATTAAAATATTGTTTTCATTGGAGAACTTCTCCATCTCTATTTTGACCTCTTCCCATGAGTCCATGTTTTTAATTCTTTCAATGAATGACATACTCTCATGTTGACATTTTCTTGAGGAGTTTCCATTCTATATGAGCTTTGTACCAATTATGTTTGGTGGATCATACTGCCAATGTCTCACAACATCAAATTTAAAAACTATGAAAAATTCCTATACCAGATTGATTGCTCTTCTCTCAAATGTGAAACCTCCACATCTAACAGGAAAGGAAGGATTTATTTTCTTTTGTTGACTATGAAAGACTACATCTATGCTTTCCATCTATCATGCATTTTTTAATGCAAATACCCTCTTTGTCACATGTATTGGAATTTTGTGGGGTTCTATAGTTGAATCATAAAACTGAATACATTGTACTCTTCCATAAAGTACTGGTCAGCCAATTGAATTTGACTTTCTAGTTGAAGTAGTCATTTAAAAGATACCTAGAATCTAGGCATTGAAGTGCTTTTAATTTTATGATTTAATGTGGTACCAAAAAGAAGTCTACAAAGTGGTTGTAGTTTCCTTGGGGATCACCCATCCTAATCATAGATGTCCATTAAAATATTGTTTATCAAACTTAAGATGAAGATTGCTTGTTTCAAAAATTTAACAATGCTTTGTTAATAGAAGATAGCACAAGTAGGTTGTGTATCTAAATATCATCTATGATAGAGGGTCTTACAATCTTTTAATCATTAAAAATTGTTTTTACATGTGATGTATAATGTATCAGCCAATATAATTATATCTTATAGACTATTTTAGACAATGAATATTGAAAATCATTTCCAGAATGTTGGCACCCACTTTCTCGTTACTTTACGAACCAAAACACATTAATAGTAGAGATATAGTATCCAGAACCCATTGGAAAAAAATCCAATTCATAAGGAGGTTTATGATCACAAGGCAGATTGAATCCATTTGCTAACCCTCTGATATAGCAATGTTTTTCATCTGGTCCTAAGTTGTCATATATTTTTGCAATTTTTTCTTGGTTAATGTGGGTTGGGTTTTTCTCTTCATACCCTAGGTCCAATAGTCTACCAAATTCAATCTACGTTATAGACAAAACTACCTCCTATGCATTTTCATTAACAATTTCCTTTCTATTTTCATCATAGTTTTCAACACAAATCATTACAAATTATGGACAAGGGAATACTTGAGGGAAACTCAAGTGGGCAATTCCCCTAGTCCAGGTTGCAATTTTTTTTAATATTCACCCTATCATTTTGTTCAATTTAATATATTTTGACTCCTTTTATAGATCATTCTACTTATCTTCAATTTCATATATAATTGCATTAATACTACTTCCAAAGATAACATGATCCCAAATATTGTGGAATTCATTAGTAAAACCTGGCATTTTAACCAATTTATCATGCATGTCAAAATATAGTTTCCTGATTCCCTATATTTTTTTTAAGGTTACAATTCCACTACTAGTGCTAGTGCCACTCCTCTTGTATGTTTTCACCATCATTGAAAAATTTATAGAACTATACAAACACACAAATTACAATTCACAGACACAATTAGAATTTAAACCCTAAATTATTTTTCTAATATTAAACTTTACAAGCTACCTAGCCGCTAGAAAGTAAACAATTTAGGCTTACAATGCACAATAAAGTGAAAATCAAACCTTCAATTCTATAGTCGATACTAGCTCCTAAAATGTTAGTAAAATTTTTTTTCATGATCTTACTTAGAAAGTTGAAACTCTAATTGATAATTATATCTGTAACATTGTGAGTTGTCTAGGAAGATTGGGTTTGCATTGCAACTTGAAAATTGTGATTTGTAACCCCTTTCTTGATGCTCCAATGCTTTTACTAAATCTTGGATTGGTAGTTTTTGAAAAGATCCAAGATTGAATAATGAAAACTTAGCCTTATAGTCTACACAAAAGAAAATTTTACAAATTGTAAAATTGATAGTTTTGAGAATGTGTTTGATATTAATTCTTACATATGTACAGTGGACTGTTGGTATTATGATTATTTGTGAAACTATAAACATACAATGTTATAATATAATTCCAGATTAACTCTAGTAATTATTGCTAATTTCTAAAGACTCGATGACTTCACTTCTTTCTTAAGAATTCTTTTCCAAGGAAATTTTGAAACAAAAAATGAGGGTAGCCAAAATTGACCCAAAATAAATCTCAAGTCATCAATAGTTGATGCTCCAATGGTGGTAGTTGTCAATCTTTACATATCCCATTACGACACAATGGACTATGCCAATTTCAAAAATCTTCTTTCTCACAAGATACATGAATGGCACGTGTCTTCTTTCTATGGCCTTTGACAAAGAAAGACTACTCTTGCTAAAATCAACCTGAAATATGACTAGGGCCATTCAATCTTTGTTGATTGAATAGTGTGTAAAGGATGTTAATGCCTCAATAGATGTTACATCAATTATGCAACATGTCATCTTTCTGAGGAATATGGGAATACAAGTCAACTATTTCTGAAATTGGCTCAGAACTCATTTGGAGTCATTGATCTAAGTTGATCAAATGGTGGTCATCTTGTTTCTTTCTTTGTACAACGTAAATGATGCCTTGCCACTAAGTCATGCATGTCACTATGATATTTAGCATAGTTCCACTGTCCATGTAAAAATGAATAGTGAATTGTCACATGTATTACATGTATGTCATGTGTCTTCTCTCTAAGTTGATTTGGACAAATGACTTGAGTGCTACCCAAATCAGCCTAAAATACATCTCAAGTCATTGATCCTTCCTCATCTAATGGTAGTTGGGTCATTCCCTTTATTATATTAATACTTACATCATCATATCAAATTATAATTATAATATTAATTATTATTATATTATAATAATAATAACATTGTATTAACACTTGTTAAAGATAAAAATTACCAATTAAAAATAAATTGAATTAATATGAATTATGTTTTATTTTAAGAATTAATTTGACTTATTTGTGTTATGTGTTTTAAAATTATTTTATAATTCAATAAGAAGAAATTCATAACAAATTAAATAGAAATAGTAATCTATGTATTTGTGCATTGAATTTCAAGCCGAACCATTTACATTAATAAGATAATTATCTTATTTTATTCTTTTGACGATGATTAAAAATTAATTAAGGACCTAACATAATATTATTAAATTATTCTAATTTATATAGCATACTTAAAGTTTTAATTAAAATTTAAAAGTCATTACAATATGAATAATTGAGTGTTCATAGAATAAATTTTATATATAGCATATTTATTAGTTATTAGAGACTAGAGTTGACATGTGTCTTTTTTCAGGTGCATTTATAAAAATGGTTGAGCATTCCCAGATTTCCCTAAAAAACATCTTTGGTTGTCTATCTAAGTTCATCAAATGGTGTCTATTATGAGCATAGTGATTTCAAACTTGATACATGTTTGCCACGTGTCTTCTTTCTGGGGCATTTGGAAAAGATGGTTGTTGTCAAATTTAGCCGGTAAAAGATCTTGAGTTGTTGATCTTTGTTCATCCAACGGTAATCATGACATCACCTTTATAATATTACTAACATAGTTCTTAAATATATTAGAATATTTTTAATTTAAAAAAAAAAAGTAGTTTCTCAATGATACTTTAAATTTGATTGTAAACTAAGCCCATCCAATGAAGAATTAAAATTTATTGCAAAAGTAACTATTGATTTTGGTCCACATATTCTATTATTCTGTATTGTTAAAATCGAACACTGAAGTAAGTGATTTATTAATCAAACTAATTGTTAAGTGTTAAACCTCAATATGTTAATTTTAATTCAATGTTAATTTTTATATTTTATTTCTTAACAATTTAATAGAAAAACTCAAAAAATGCCAAAATATTGCATAAACTTAAGCATAACAATAAAATGAAATTTTATATGAAAATCTAGAAATTTCATTGATATTCCTTGAAAATTACAATATGAGGAAGATGCAAGTACAATGATTGTAATTTGACTAAACAAAATAGAAAGTGAAAGTAGACTATAGGGAAAAACCCTAGTATGACTCTACTAGTCATTATAGAAAGTACAAAACCTGACTAAAGCTATGAATTTTTGTATCCATGGGTTGTCATGTGCGACTTCATGCATATTATACCATTTTTAGAGAAAATCCATTCCAATTTGTGCCCATTTCTTATGGTGCTTCAACTTCCTAGCAGTCAGGCCAAATAAAAATAGTTGTAGGATCACATTCTAGTGAGTTTTTAGAAGTTTCTAGATTTCACCCTCCCAAGGGATCCCCACCCCTAATTTTATATGAGCAACAATGTCAATGTCAACACCCAAGTATTCTTCTTTAAAAGTCTTCCTCAGGAGCAAAAAAATATCAACCCTTTCTTCTCCCAAGTGAAATGGATACACAAGAAAATGAGACCTAATATCCATGTTGACATGATACTATTCTCATTCTCTAAATAATCAAGCCCTAGAACCATTTTTATAGCATGAATAATGAAATACATAGTGGAAACAACCCCATTTCAAATTAACAAGTGGTTTTCATCCAGGATGTCACCTAAAAATGTCTTATGTTCCTCTTCCAATTTACATGTCATGCAAATTGGAGTGTTCATCTTGACTACAAAGTAATGACTACTACTCTACCATACCAAGTAAACTAGACTAGAATTTAATGACCAATACAAGTATACCTATTACTAGATTATTGACTACCAAAAATGAGATGAGAAATGACAAAACAAGAACCTCAATTTCCTATAAATAAGATGAGTGGTTGAGTGATGGTCCCTAAACATTTTTTCATCTAACTTCTAGTTCAATTGTTTTCAATGATTAAGTCATTGTAAATATTCAAGATAAATGCAAGTTTGTACTAAAAAAATTGTAATGCATGAGAAGTTGATGGAAGAGAGAATGCCAATGATAGTGAGAAGACATATATTTATTTTCCACTACAAGTGGTATAAGGTGGAAGGAAACATGTCACCATTCCAGAGACTTGAACAAGGTCAAGGTTTCATTTGAGACATTTCAGTCAAAATAAACCTTCAACCATTGATATATTATCATCATATGATAGTCTATAGATGGATGTTACAAGTTACATACATATGTTGGAGATATGACATATTATTAGAAACATTTCCCAAAAAGTCATTATTTCATGCATCAAATCATGCTCACATGCAACATGTGTAGTATGTATTGTGTACTACTACTAGCCAATAAGTACTTACTAGAAAATAAAATTACAATTCATACAAATTTGGAAAGTAATAATAAAATACATCATCCAATTATTGTAAAATAACTAGAGCCCAAAAGAAAACACCATGCCCACTGAAACATCAAATGTCATAAAAAGGGGTTTACTTTGCATTATATTGTCTATATCTTATTTACATTTTATCTATGTGTGCGTGTGTGGGTGCGCACGCGTGTGTGTAGAGTATACCAAAAAATGTTGCAGTTTTCCTCAAAAAGGGAAGGAACAAGCTTCAAACTATTTCATTTCAAATTCATACACTTTTGATAATACATTTTACAAGAAAACCCTAACTAAGTTGACGATTCTTCATGTAACACTTCTTTTATCTTTCAAAACATCCAAAAAGAGTTGAAGTTCTAGTTTTTTTGTTCCACTATATTTGCAATTTGTTCTTCAAAATTAGTAGGGTTGAGACCCATTTCAACAAGTTTCTCAGAGGTTTGCCTTTTTCCTCCTCCTTTTTGAACTCTTTGATGGCATCCTTAGGATAAGTAGAGAGAACCTTATGAAGGTTTAATAATCCCATTAGTACGACCACTTTTTTGCCCATCCTCCTCCACAGTCGAATCTGGGTTCACAACAGCACTTGGATTTTCATTCAACGATCCCTCATTGACAGGAAGTCACATTTTTGGCTACCAACTATGTTTTTGATAATGAAAACCACTAAGTATGATGTTTGCAATTTAAAGAATGCTTTTTCAATCAGATTCCACTTTGTCATAAATGTAATAGTTCATTCCACATATGTATCATCCTATAAAAACCTCACTTTCTTATCACTCTTTGATTTAATATTGAGCGCAATCTTTTGATAATCTGATAACTGATTTGAAAAACATATGACGAATTTTTAGTTGTTGATTAATTGAGTAATCACATCATTTTCTAGCACATTTTCCAACGTATTATATATGTTTTTTCAATAGACAAGAAAAATTGCCCAATCAAATATAAATATTTTCCAATAAATGGTAAAATTGCCTAATGCACTATATATATTTTTCCAATAAATGGGAAAAATTAACATATACAATATATATTCTTTCTATCAAAAGAGACGAAATCACATCGATTTTATGAAAAAATTTAATGGTCAAAGAAAAATCATATGTAACATTAAACATTTCCTAATTTTAAAAAAAAATCCACTAATAGAAATTAGTTTCCCCACCATAAAACTAATGTTGGTTTCACCATTAATTTATAAATTTTTTGGGGAGGGGGTTTCTTAAAGTTATCCCTAGTGCACACATCTATTTTTTTTCATCTTCCTTCTATTTTTTCTTGAATTTTTATTTTCCAATGAACACCAACATTTTGGGCATGTATGGAATTGGAAGCATCATGAACATGTCCGTGAACAAATTGGAGATACGAATCACCTTTCTCACTATAACTTTTATATTCACCTTTTGAACCAAACTAACTTAGAATAAAAAATTCTAAATTTATCAAATATTTTTGGGTTTGAACCAAATAGTCCCAAAATAAATTTTAGAAACTATAATCTAGATTACAAGTTCCATAATTCCAAATCATGTATTTCAAATTATAATTCCTAAATCATATTCTTGCAACCAAATGGACCCTTAGATAAGGGCTCAAATGCGTGGTGTAAATTTAGATTGTGTTTTTTTTTCTATAAAGTTTGGATAAAAGTGGTCCAACTACATAATCAATGTTATTAATCATATTCTCAAGTAAGATCCAACACTGTTTGAAGACTAGTGATATGATAATGGCATTAGTGTGCTTAAAGTTAACTCGGTTCAAATGTTTATGGAGTTAATTTGGATTGTATCCTTGTTTGATCCAATGTGTTGGTAAGTTTTCGCATCATTTCTTTGGTTGGCGAGCATAGATAAAAAATGTCAAAGAAGTTGGGAAGATTGTATAAGGATCCAATGTACCAAAGTTTATTATATTTCATCAAGTGGTATCAAAGAATTTCTTGAGTGTGTAGATGGATGTCAACTATGAGGTATTTGGCACCATGATTGTAGTTTAGGATTTCAGCAATAAGTGCAAATATGTGTCAATTAAGGAAATGTGGTGGAAGGTCCACAAGTGTAACACGAAAGTTTAGGGTCCTCTAAAGACAAGTCTGAGCATTAAAAGAAGAGATTTATAGAGGGATGAATCTTGTAGTTAGTGAGGATAAAATTAAGGAAGAAGGAAATGTTGATCAGGAAGGAGAAGGTGAAGTTATGAATTCAACGGAAGTAAGACTTTTCAGGGCCATTTTCAAGATTTGGAAAAGAGAAAGGATTAATGCCCCCACATTTATGGAAACTCTTAATCTAGAGGAACTAATCAACTATATCAATAAATTAAAATAATTTTTTGAGAACAAAGATTAGCAAGGATCCCTATAGGGTCAACGTTGTGAATGCCAAACTTCAAGGTCATGCGAAGATCTAGTGGCAAGAGATTCAATTGGAGAGAAACATAAGTTGAAATGAGAAAATACTAAGATGAGATTAGATGATAGATAAATTGAAGTGATAATTCATTTGTGTTCATTATGAGCTTGATATGCTAAAAAAAGGAAGGGTTGAAGAAAGAAAGAAGATTTTTTTAGTAGTATACATAAGTGTTCTATCGAGTCATCAAAATAGACCTTGCAGAAGCTGACACAGAGTAAGTGGCATGTTACCTTAATAGGTTGAGGTCAAGTATTCATGAAGAGTTAAATCTAGTTAGAATGAAGAATATTCAAGACGCATATGGTTTTTATGAAGAATAAAAAAAAGTTCCAACAAGAAGTTTGAGAGAAAGTAAAGTGGAAGATGTCATGGTGGAAGATTTGGTAGAAAGTTTCGTGGAGGCCAAAATGAATATAAGAAGAAGAAGGATGAGGCCAACAATAGCCATAATAAGAGGTGAAATAATTTCAATTGTTTATATGACCATAATAATAGAAATCAAAGAGGAAAAGGGAGAAGACAAAGACCTAGAAGAGTTTAATGAGCCCTAATTAGTGTATACAATACAAATATTATTTAAACAACATACATGTGATATTAAAGTAGCATATTAATTAATAAATAATTTATTAATCAAGGTAATAACGTATATTACTCTTTAAACGTTAAATAATAATAAAATATATTATAATTTAATATTATATTATTACAAGATATTATATAAATCATATTTTTATATTATAAAGTGATAAATAATAAAATAATATTAAATATTTTAATATAATAATAAAAAATGAAATATTTTATATGAAATAATATTGGATATTGTCATATAATAATATTATTTAATGTTTTTATATAAGGAAAATGTTTTATAAAACTAAGGTAGATAACTTTTCAAAATACAAGATATAGAGTTTTCAATGCCAAAGAATATTGAAGTATATTATAACATTTTTTTGTTCTTTATTCTAATGATCTGGTTCGTCATAGTGATATTAGAGCATGATTCTATCATTCTATATATGATAATACAAACTTGTCACCTGCGAAAAAATTACAGATATGAAATGTCAGAAAGGAAAATATTAAAAACTTAAATGGTCAACAAAAGATTTAGCCAGGAAGTGGGTTAGCTAGAAATGGAAGTTGAAGGGGAGTGTGATGGTTTCGGCCATGTCAGAAGACCTATTTTTCTTTATATTTAAGGCAGCAAAAGATATGACAATGGTGATTGTTGGTTCTTGGTCATACGAAAAGCATAGCCTAGTGATAGCAAAGTGGCATCCGACGTTGGACTTGGCAAAAGCGCTAAATAAGATGGCTCTAGTCTGGGTCAGGTTACCAAGCCTTCCACTTGAGTTTTGGGATGAGAGGATCCTAAAATCCATTGGGGATTCCTTTGGTCACTTTGTAGCTGCTGATATGGTAACCTTGCAGAGGTCCTAATTGGTTTTTGCCAGGTTTAGTGTAAATGTGGCGATGGGAACTAACTTACCTAAATCTTTTACACTAAGCTCAAAGTAGGCTAAGAAGATTCAACCCATAATTTATGAGAATGTGGGGTTGTTTTTCCAAAAATGCACATCATTTGGGCATTGGATTGTAGATTGTAAGAAGCTGAATAGGTTGGTTAAGGAGAATGTTGATGGTTTTGTAGAACAAAGGGATCCTCCTCAAGAGTTAGGGGCAGAGGGTATTGGCTCTCTTGATCTTGATGGCAAGGTGGTAACTCCCCCTCTTAGGAAGGAGCTAGAAGTGAAGGTCTCTCAAGTAGAAATAGAAAATGGGTTGACTTCACTTACTAGGAAGGAGAAAGAAGATAACCCTCATGCTGTGATGGGGAGAGATAGGATGGAAGAGTTGGAGGGGAAGTCTAGTTTGGTTCAAGACCTGGAGACACTTTGCACACAAGAAGGAGAGGTGGGAGGTTTAGAGGAAGGGGAAATTTCTGTTACCTTTTTGCAAGGAATTGAGGAGCTCCTTAGTACCCCTTTGAGGAACCTAGTGATCGAGGAGGTTTGTAGAGGAAATATAGATAAGGCCTTAGGGAATAGCAAGGAGAATGACTCCAAGGAGGGGGAGGTTGCTAGGGTCCTTTGTTGTAATGAGGATGAACAATCAAACAAGATAGTGGATTCTTTGGCACAACTAGATGATATGAAAGGGAAGTGGCAAACTCAAAGAAGATAGACAAGAGTTTCAAGGAAACTTAAGATGGTAGTGGAATTAAAGTTAGATGTAGGGAAGTCAGGAAAACAAAGTAAGAAAGCAAAGTAGATGGCAAGGGAGGTGGCAAGTGGTAGGCATGACACTTTGGAATCCCTGTCAAAAGGTAGAAAATGATTATTCTATCATGGAACATGAGGGGGTTAAACAACCCTCATAAGCAGTTTTCCCTCAAACAACAACTGGCAAACCAAAAAATTGATATCCTACTCATCTGGGAGCTTAAAATGACTATGATTAATTTGAAGAATATTGCAAATTATGCTTGGTCAGGAGTGAATTTTTTGCTATAGTGAAGTGGAAGGTGCGTCAGAAGGAGTGGCTACCTTCTAGAACCCAGATGCTGGTAATGAAAGTTTAATTTATATTTCTAAGTTCTATCTTATAACTAAACATAAGATGGGAGATAAGACTTGGAATATTGTTAATGTGTATGCTCCTAATACCAAAAGTGGAAGGCTTCGCTTATGGGAGAAGTTTTCCATTTTTCTCTCCCAAAATAAGAACACCTTTTGTATAGGAGATTTTAGCTCTGTACCTTTTGGAGAAAGTTGGAGGTATAATAGATTTTAATGATAATATGAAAGACCTGGCTGATTTTATAAATAATAATGATGTAATGGATATGGAAATGCATGGAGTGAGGTTCACATGGTTGAATAATAGGAAGGGCATTGACCTTATTGAAGTCAAACTGGATAGACTTTTGGTCTTGGCTGGATGGGAAGGATTAACTTCCTTCTCTCTTATGGGACTACCCAAGATGGTCCTCGACCACACCCCTATCCTTTTTAGCTGGAAGGAAGATCTCCTAGGGAGCCTAAGATCTTTTAGATATGAAATAATATGGAAACCCCATCCCGACTTTAGCTCGAGGGTGGCTAAGTGGTGGGGGATTAGAATTGAAGGAACAACAATGTATAGAATCTTTGTTAAGCTGGAGAATGTAAGACAAAATGTGTAGCCCTAGAAGAAAAATATTTTGGTGATATCTTTAAGACTAGGGTTGAGGTGGAAGGGAAGTTAGTCAAGCTCCAAAAAGCTATGGGGGAAGGCATAACCATGGATAACATTATCTAGGAAGAGGATAAATATAGAAAAGTGTGGAAGGAAATGATGATAAGGGAGGAGACTTACTAGAAGCAGAGGTCCAGGGTGTTATGGCTCAAAGTGGGTGATAGGAATACTATATTTTTCATATATCTACCTTAATTCATAAATGGAGAAATACAATTGATAACATCAAAGATGACACTAATGTGAATTTATTTAAGCCTGAGGAGATAGGGAGCCAGGTGATGGCTTACTTCAGAAACTCTTACATGGAAGAGCAAAGAGATTCTAGAGAGGAGGATAGGTAATGGTTGATTGATTCGATGCCCACCTTGATATCAGCTAAAGAGAATGAGGAGTTAGTGCAAATGGTGATTGAGAAGGAAGTCTATAGAGCATTGTTCTCTATGAAAGCTTATAAATCCCTAGGACTAGATGGTTTCCCACTGGTATTCTTTCAACACTTCTAAGAGGTTATCAAGTTGGACCTCCTTTAGGAGGCTCATGATTTTTTCAAAACTAGGAAGCTTCTTAAATGGCTCAATAAAACTTTGATTGTTCTGATTCCCAAGGTGAAAGACCTTAAGGTGTTTTCTAACTTCAGGCCAATCAGTATATGTAACACTACTTTCAAGGTATTCTCTAAAACCCTAGTGAATAGGTTGAAGTCATTGCTGCATAAGTTCATAGGATAAACATGGAGTGGCTTTTTCTTAGGGTGATAAATCTTGAATGCTACTATAACAACACATGAAGTCTTGCACTCTATGGAGAAAAGTGGTGATTTTGGTATGACCTTGAAACTTGACATCTCTAAAGCTTATGATAGGATTAATTGGACCTTCTTGTATAAAATTATGGAAAGGATAGTCCTTAGTCAGAAGTTTTTTAGATTAGTGAAGTCGATGGTGGAAAATTTCAACTGTTCTATGATGGTTAATGGGTCATCTTGGGGGAATTTTAGTGGGGAGAGAGGACTTAGGCAGGGTGACCCTATCTCTCCCTACCTATTTATTATGGTTGCTAAAGTCTTGGGAAGAGTGTTTATGAGAAGGTTGGAGGGGGTATAATCAAAGGCATTAAAGCTGCTTCCACTCTACCTCCTAAAGTGATTCAACAATTTATGGATGACACCTTTCTTAGTGTGGAGTCCTTGATGAGTGAAACCAAAGCCTGGAAGTCAATGTTGAAGATATATGTAATGAACGTGGGTCAAAAGATCAATTTCGAGAAAAGCAATCAGTTCTTCTTTAATACCCCCAGACCCATAGTGGAGGATTGTTAATATTTTAAACTGCAACATTGTTGAGTTACTGAGTATTTATCTAGGTCTCCCATTAACTATGAAAGATGCGAGTAACAACTTTTGGAATGGGATTCTAGAAAGAATGGGGAAAAGGATAATTGGATGGAAAGGTAAAACCCTAAGTCGTGCGGGAATGTTGTAGCTACTAAGCTCCTCCCTCCAAGGATTACCAGTGTAATTCTTGTTCTTATTAAAAATTACTCAGTATATGGAAAATAAATTAGAGAAAATTCAATGTAACTTCCTTTGGTCTGGAGGGAATAAGAAGATTAGAATAAGTTTGGTCAGCTAGAAAATGGTTTGTAAACCAAAACAGAAAGGCAGTTTGGGAATGAGGATAACTAATTTGAACAATGTGCTTCTCACTAAGATGGGATGGAACCTGATGAAGGGAGAAGCTAATTGGTGTAATATAATGAGAGCTAAGTATCTTCGAAATCTGATGTTCTCTCATTGCACCTAGAGAAATGATCTTCCTATGGGCTCCAAAATTTAGGGAATATTGTGAGAAATAGAACCCTTTTGAAGGAGGGAGTTAGGTGGCTTGTGGGGAATGATAACCAAATTAATTTTTGGGAAGATCCATGGTTTACAGACAAACCTTTAATAAAAACTAAGTTTGGGTCTCTCTAGTATTACCTAGAGGACTAGGGAGGTGGAATGGTAGCTAATTTTATTTTTCAAGGAAGAAGGTGGAAAAAGGAAAAGCTACAACAAAATGTAATGGTTAGAAGGGAGCTAATTGATGAGCTTAATTATTTGTTAGAGAAGTACAAAATCCCAGGAAGAGACATGATTGATGAGTTCATTTGGAAGGCTACCTCGACAGGGGAGTTCTCAGTTAAATCTACCTACAAACTAATGGTAAACAAAACCCTTGAAGCCAATGACTAGGGGAATGTTTAGTTTTATCACTTAATCCTGAAGATCAATATTTTTTGTTGGACCACCATTCATGTGAAAATTATCAATATAGACAACTTGATGAAGCAAGGATTTTAATTTCCAAATAGATGTCATATGTGTAAGATGGAGGAAGAAAATATCAACCACTTATTCTTGCATTGTAGGTATGCATCAAAAGTGTGGGAGCGAATTCTTTTGATGCTAGAGGTGAACTAGATGTTTAATGTGGACTTGGGGCAATTGGTAATGAACTGGCAGGCCCCCTTTACCCACCCCCTCCTTATCTATCTATGGAATATCATCCCCCCCCCCCCCCCCCCCCACCATGTATGTTGGGGTACTTGGAAAGAGTGTAATAATGGGATGTTCAGAAATGAGGAGAGAGAGGAGGCTATTGTAGTGGAAATGATCTATAAATTGATAGTCAAGAACATTAGTTGCATCAAGTGGAGAAAACTAGTGTTTCCCCCTTCTACCCTTGAGGTTAAGGTGGCCAAGTATTGATCATTGGCAGAAGGGATTATGGAATTTGATAACTCTAATCTTTTCGCTAGAAAAGGAACCTAGTGGAAACCCTTGCCTACAAATTGGGCCAAACTCAATTTCAATGGTGCAGCTAGAAAGGAGTGTTTGGTGCAAGGAGGGATAGTTAGAGACAGTAAGGGAAGGATGTTGTTGGCATATACTAGTGAGTTCAGGAAAGGTTATAACAATACAATAGAGGTGATGGCTCTGTATTGGGGCTTAAAATTGGTCATAAGTGTGGGTTAGAGGGATGTGCAAATTGAAGGAGATTCTAAAATAACTATTGAGACTGTCAAAATTAATATGAGGGAGGGATGGGCCATTAAATGTGTGACTACGATATCAAGTACCTATTAACTACTCTTAATAGGCTTGATTTGAATCACATCTTTTGGGAGGGAAATGGTGTGGCCGATGAAAAGGCAGTGATCGGATTAAAGGCGAAGGGGCTTAGATGTTGGAGAATGCATTGCCAAAGTTGGTAAGGGAGTTAGTGAGCCATGAAGTGAGAAATGATGAGTCCTAGCTGACTATTTTGTAATGTTGTTGAGCTAGCAGGGAGGACATGTCCTTGAAGTACAAGTGGCAAGGTGTAAAGAACCACGTTCAGGTAATATTAATTATGCATGGCTCAAAAATTAGAAGTTTGAAATGGGGGAATTTTTATTTATTTCTCTAAATGTGTCATTGTATGTCATGCAGAGAAAGGAATTATCTTTTAAAGGTTTGATGTGTTTTGGTAATGATGGAAATGATTGGGGGATAGATCGTTGCAGTTGACACATGATCTTTCTTACCAAGTTGGTTGTTTTCATTATTACTATTAATTGTGATTATCATCTCCACTTGTGGGTTTTTCTGCCTAAGAGTGAAGTCTTTTTTAGAAACTATGTTCAGGCTCTGAAGAGAAAGAGAGGAGAGATAAAAATTGCAAAGATGGGTGGCAATTTGATGCACACTGAACCGGTTGTGATTCATGAAAATATGAGGAAGCCCCTGTGTAGGGTGGTTCCCCGGTACTAAAACCAAACTAGAGGAGTGACCAGTTGGTGCACCAAACCCCAACCTAGCGTCACACATGCTCCTTCCATCCAATGCCACCCTTTGACTCCTCTTGAAATAGCATGATCGGAGCTGAGCCAAGAATGGCCAGAGCGGATACCCACCATTCTAAAGGAGGGTGGTTTTGTCTCATTTATGGAGGCACTTAATGGGCACGATGAAAATTTCTCTATGCAATTTGTTAACTCCTGGGAGGATTGTAGAGTTACCATAAATGGTATCTCATTTTGTATTTCGGAGGAGGCAATTTCTCTAGCGATGGGCTTGCCCATGAGGGGTAGGAAATGGTAGAAGGTGATGAGGGTAACTGATGATGCGAACCAACAATTTTTCTTCATGGATGGTGAGGAACTAATTTGGCATAGAGGTGGTTTCATGTGGGAGAAGCTTCCTAACCTATGAAATGAGGTTTGTTTGGTTTTGATGAAATATCTTACCTTGGAAGGAAGGTATAGAGTCTGCTACTACTATCACTTTCCTCTCCTTAATCATTTTGGCCACCGTGATTTCATTTTGCTTCCTTTCTTCTTGCTACATGATTTAGAGGATTTTGTTGTTGATGTGAAAGAAAAAATGAAAAAGTGAGTTAATTTGATAGTTTTACACCAAGGTTTAATTTTTAGGTTGTACCAATTCCACCTCACCCTAGCCCTCCTAGGATTGTGGAAATTGGCATTCTTGTCCATCCAAACCCCTAGCCCCAAATTGTTCCCCTTAGGATTACGGGTCCTAGAGCCCCTACCTAACAACCTTCACCTAGTGGGTCCCCAGTGAATCCCTCCCCATGGGGAATAGAGGGAGGCAGAATAAAGGGAAGGAGAAGGTCATGGTGGAGTGATATGGTGAGGGGAGAGGGGATAGGAGGAGGTCAAGGAGGTTAGCAAAATCCAATGTTAAGAGGAAATTGAAGGAAGGAGCCTCACAAGAGGAGTTAGATTCAGAGGATTCAGGCTACCCCAAATGGAGAATGAAAGAAAAAGTGGTTAACTTTGGGGTGGGAGGTACAGAGGAGGTGGAGGAGGAGGATTTAGACTCCTCTAGGTCTGATTTGGGTGATGGAAAGGAGAAGAAGGATGTGTCACATGTTTTGGTGATGATTGAGTTGGGGTATGTGGACCCAAAAAAGGATCAATCCCATAATACGGTGGATAGAATGCCTTCCCCTATAGTGATCTCCTCCCCTATTAAGATTGTTTCTAAAAATTCTACTAACCCCCTATTTGTATAGGATACCACAAAGACTAGTACTGATGGCTATCCAGGTGGTTTGCATAAGGGTGGTAATGAGGCATGGGAGAGAATTCATGTGCTAGAGGAGAGAATGTTGTTGGAAATATAGATGGAGTAACTAAGAGGTGGGAGGGTGAACTAGTTACCACAAAAGAAAATTCACAGATCCCTTAGATGTCTTAAAAACTAGTTACTACTATCACTTGGTAGCCACACAAAAAAATGTTGTAACTCAGTAGATGAATTGATTACTGATCTTTAAGTTTTTACAAAGATTTAACATGCATGCATAGATCAAATAACATGAACACAAGAGACACTACATTTAACATAAAAATTCAGTATGGGAAAAACCACCAAGTAACTAGCTATCAATTTTCACTCTTCTCAAGTGAGCCCTATTAGGAGCCAACCCTATTAAAGGTTACAAAACACACTGTTAGGTGTGACCTTGTTAAAGGATTTAATCACCCTTCTAGGAGTGGCCTTGCTAGAGGACTTTAGAATAATTCAATAGAATTATCCACCTTGTTAGAGGATTTACAAATTGGCTATGAGACCAACTCTATTAAGAGATTCAGAAATCACTGCTACAATTGTGAGAAAGTAACAATGAGTTGACCTAAATGAGATGCAACTAAATTTGTTGATACAGATCTATTTTCTACTTCACTAGATCCTTACTAATCAAATAAATCTTTGTTGTTCCTCAAGGATATCTGATCCTTCTTCAAAATTCTGTCACACTTTCCTCTTCACACTTGCATGTTCACTCATTCATCCATCCATACTTTTGAATTCACAACTTGACCTTTTATTTATACCCTAGAAATTATCTAGTTGGCTCATTTACAAGTTACAATTACCAATAATCATTACATCAGTCAGCTACATTCATTACATGAAACAATTAAACTTTATTTTCCAAAATAATGAAATCTTTCATTGGCCGACCGTACTTGATAAACACTGCTCCAAAAAAGATTTCCATTGTTAACCAACTGAAGCTGGGTGAACACTACAAACTCTGCAAAATCTTTTGGAGACTGAGTGAACTTAGTAAACACTAACTCTCCTTCACTGACCTTGTGAGCTTGATAGAAACTAACTTCTGCCATAGAAACCTTTGACACCCGAGTGAGCTCGGTAGAAACTGTAATTCACTTTGCTGACCAAGTAAGCTCGGTAGACTCTAGAATTTTCTTTGCTGACCAACTAAGCTTGGTAGACTCTGGAATTCACTTTGCTAACCAACTAAGCTCAGTAGACTCTGTCTGATAACTAATATGACATTTGTGTAACATAAAAGACAACACACAATTGAACAATTGTATCCAACAATCTCCCTCTTTAGCATTGATGGTAACACAACATGTCATAGCAAATGAAATTTGAAAACAAGTCTTTCTTTCACAGAATATTTCTCCCTCTTAGATTTTATGCCACAAACTTTTTAAATACAGTAATTTCTCTATGTGAAGGAATTACATAGCTTATTTTATAAATAGAAAACTCTCCATAAACAAATTCAAATTTCAAAAATATGACAGTATACTCTCCCTCTTTGACAACACATACCAAATGAGTAGTAATGTACCTTAAGTACTGATTCATATGCAATGTTTCTATGACTATGTTGGATCAACTAAAAAGATCTTCAACTTGGTTCCTATTGATGAATCACTAAAACTTCATTTTAGAACTTCAAATAGGGGAGTAACCCCTAACTTACCTATTAGATACAAGAATGCATCCTTAGGTAATAACTTAGTTAATATGTCAAAAATTTATTCTTTTGTATGGACATATTCCAATCTAATCTCCTTATCTTGCACCAATTCTCTGACAAAGTGATACTTTATTGCAATGTGCTTGGTTTTTGAATGCATCACTAGATTTTTAGATATATTGATTGCACTTGTATTGTCACAAAACATAACAACTGGTTCTTTGACCTCAACTTTCATGCTTTCCAATAACTATTTAAACCAAACAATATTAGAACAGTTCACTGTTGCTACAACATATTCTGCTTCTACTGTAGACTGGGATGTACAATTTTGTTTTTTACTTGTCCAAGAGGCCAACCACTTTCCAGGAAAAAATGCTCCTCCACTTGTACTTTTTCTATCATCAATATTTCCTACCCAATCAGCATCAGTAAACACTTTCAAGTCTAGATTATGTATGAATTTATACCACAATCCATAATCTTCAGTGCCTTTCAAGTATCCCAAGATTCACTTGATTGCCATCATGTGATTTTCTGTGGGTTTTGTTGAAAATCTTGCCACAGTACCAATTGCAAGAGCAATATCTAGCCTTGTATGAACTACATACTGCAACTTTCCAATCATTGATCTATATAAGGTTTGATCTACCTCTTTTGATTCATCATCCTTGACAAGCTTTAGTCCAGTACACATGGGAGTCCCAACTAGTTTGCAATCTTCCAAACCAAACTTTTTGAGTATCTCCTTGATGTATTTTGACTGAGTAATATAGATACCATTCTTTCTCTACTGAATTTGAAAACCAACAAGAAATTTAATCTCACCAAATATTGACATCTCAAATTTCTTGGTCATTTGCTTTGAAAAATCTTTGCATAGATCATCATTTCCTATAAACAAGGTATCATCATCAAAGATTTCTACCAAAATAATCTTATTATCTAGTCCTTCCTTGATATACAAGCTGCTATTATCATTAGTTCTCTAAAAACCAATCTAAATAAGATAATTATGCAATCTTTCATACCATGCTCTAGGGACTTGTTTTAGACCATACAATGCATTGTGTATTTTACAAACCATGTCCTTCTTGTCTAGATCAATAAAACCTTTAGGCTGTTCAATGTAGACTTCTTCATCTAGAATACCATTGAGAAATGTATATTTGACATCCATTTGATGTACCTTAAATCCTTTGTATGCAACATATGCAAGTAAGGTCCTAACACCTTCCAATCTTGCACCAGAAGCAAAACTCTCTCCATAGTCTATTCCTTCTTCTTGAGAGTAACCTTTACATACCAGTCTAGCCTTATTTCTTGATACCTTACCATCTTCATTTAACTTATTTTTGAATACTCACTTGGTTCCAATCACATTTTTATCTTTAAGCCTAGGTATAAAAGTCCAATTTTTGTTCTTCTTTATTGCTCTATTTCTTCATTCATAGCTTCAATCCAACTTTCATTTTCTAATGCTTCTTTGACATTTCTAAGTTCAAAATCAACAAATAAATAAGTACCTTTTAACTTTCTTCTTATCATACTACCTTCAAATTTGTCTCCAATAATTTGATTTGGTGCATGATGTCTCCTGACATACTTTGCTAATACAGGTTCTTTTCCTTTTGACTGAGTTCCACTATCTTCATTTTGAGTTTAAATTTCAAATTTTAGTTGTTTTGACTATTGCTCGAGTCCTTTAGACTTGGTAGGCATTGGCTCGGTAGCATCTGAATGTAACTCAAGTTCCTTTAACTCAGTTTGAACTTCTTGAAATTTGGTGACTGAAGACTTAGGAGTAGAAGTTTCTTGATTGAAAGATGTGTTTGGCACTGTATCAAGTTCAATGAAAACAAATATCCTATAATCTTTTGGTTCCTTTTTGCTTTCTTCTTTAGTCATTTCTGCAAACTCATCAACTTTCACATGTGCATTTTCTATGACTTTGTGAGTAGACAAATTCAAACATCTATATGCCTTACTCTTGCAAGAATATCCCAAAAATATGCCTTCATCACCCTTCACATCAAAATGTTCTTTCCTAGATTCTTTCAAAATGTAACATTTACTTCCAAATACTTTTAGGTAACTTACATTAGGTTTATAGTCATATCATAACTCATAGGGGGTTTTGAATGAGTCCTTCTTTAGTTGTACTCTATTCAAGGTATGAACTGCAATGCTGATAGCTTCCTTCCAGTATTTGCTAGCAATGTTCTTTTCAATCATTAAAGTTCTTGCACAATCCATGATAGATCTATTCCTTCTTTTAGCTATTTCATTTTGCTCAAGAGTTTCAAGTGTTGATACATGTCTTTTGATTCCTCTTTCAATGTAAAATTTATTGAACTCAACAGAGATGAATTCATCACCTCTATCTGACCTCAAGCATTTCAGTATTTTCCCTGTTTTCTTCTCTACTCTAGCCAAATACCATTTGAACTTCTCAAATGCTTCTGATTTCTCTCTTAGATACATGACAATCATCATTCTAGAGTAATCATCAACAAAAAAAATGAACTTTTCTCCAATATAACTTTCAATTCCAATAGGTCCACAAAAATTAGTATGGACAATTTCCAAAATTTCTTCAGATTGATAATTCTTACTTTTAAAGCTAGTCTTTCCCATATTACCAATCTAAAAATTATTGCATAGACCAACCTCAGATTTCTTTATACTAGGAATGCCTCTTAGTTTCTTGAATTTTCTTTTTGAACCAAGTTATCAAAATTCACATGACATAATCTTCTGTACCATAAAAAACTTTCTTCAACTTGAGCAATAAAACATGAACATTCACCAAGTTCAAGATAGAACATGTTACCTTTTGTTTGTATGCTTGATCTAATCAGCTTGCCTTTCTCATCTAGCAGTCTTGCTTTTCCATGCATGAATTTCACTTTGAATCCAATATTGATTAGTTGTGCCACACTCAATAGATTGTGTTTTAGACCTTCAACCCAATAGGCATTATCAAATCCAAGCTCTTTGGTTAGTGAGATTCTTCCTCTTTCTTTTATGCAACAAGGTTCATTATCTCACACTACCACCATCATAGTCTTCAAAATGTTCAAACTTAGTTTTATCACTAGTCATATGATGAGACAAACCATTGTCTATGATCCATGTATCATTTTTTCTCACATGAGAGATAAGTGTCATTTTATCTTCCTCATCATTATCAGATTCATCTTTCACAGCAATGTAAACAATCTCATCTTTATTATTATTAGAATCCTTAGAATCTTTAGCCATGAAACATGTTTTCTTACCTTTGTCCTTGAATGATTTGAAGTCTTTCGTGCTATTGCACTTGTGACCTTTCTTCTCATCCTTGTTTTTCTTGTTTGGGCACCTAGCAACAACATGACCAATTTCCTCACATGATCACTGTGCTTTTCTATGCACCTTTTTATTTTCTTTTGCTTCTAGAATATTTTCTTGCTAGTAGAGCTTCAACCACCTCAAGATCACTATCACAACTCTATTCTAATTCTTCCTCACTTTCTGATTGAGATTCATTTATTTTCTTACCCTTTTCTTTGAGTGAAAGCTTGGCTTGAAATGTTGATTCAATGTTCTTGGAAGCTAGAACATAGTTGTCATAGTTATCTAGCTCAAATGCAATCAATCTTCCTACTATGGCCTCTAAATTTATCTTATGATTTTCTTCATATCTTCTTTCTTGAATTGCAAAAATTCTAATTGCATAAATGGTAAGAAGTTTCTAAGAACTTTACTTACAACTATTTCCTCCTTGATATCTCCTCTAGAAGCTTTGATTGCACTGAAGCTTGCTTTGACTCTTTTAACATATTTAGCAATTTTCTCATCCTCTCTCATCATCATCTGATCAAATTATCCTCTTTGACTTTTTTCTTTGGCTCTTCTCACATTATCATCACCTCCATAGATTTATTTTAGCTTGTTCCACATTTCAAAGGTAGTTGTGCAGTCCTTGATATTATAAAATTCTTCATAGCTTAGGGCTAATGCAATGTCTATCATCATGGTGTTATGAGTCTTTTTCTTAGCTATGTCATTAATAGATAGTGTACTAGAAGGAGTCACATTTTATTTATCAAGATATTTCAATCCTATATCTCCAATAGAGGCTAGATGGAGTCTCATGAGACCTTGCCATGCTGAAAAATTATCCCTGTTAAGCCTTGAAATTTCTCTCTTGTAAGAGATGTTGATCTTTAGCTTAGATTCTTGAAATCTTTCCTGCAAGCATCAAGTGCTTTGATACCAATTTTTGGAAATATAGATAGAGTAAATGTGAGAGGGGGGGGCGGGGGGGGGGGGGGGGGGGGGTGAATCAGTTACCACAAAAAAAATCCATAGATCTCTTAGATGTCTTAAAAACTAGTTACTACTGTCACTCGGTAGCCACACAAAAAAATATTGTAACTTGGTAGATGAATTAATTACTGATCTTTAAGCATTCACAAAGATTTAACATGCATGCATAAAACAAATAACATGAACAGAAGAGACACCGGATTTAACGTGAAAACTCAATATGGGAAAAACCACCAAGTAACTAGCTACCAATTTTCACTCTTTTGAAGTGAGCCCTGTCAAGAGCCAACCCTGTTAAAGGTTACAAAACACACTGTTAGGTGTGACCTTATTAAATGATTTAATTACCCTGCTAAGAATGGCCTTACAAGAAGACTTTAGAACAATTCAATAGAACTGTCCACCTTGTTAGAGGATTTACAAAATGGCTGTGAGACCAACTCTGTTAAGAGATTTAGAAATCACTGTTACAATTGTGAGAAAGTAACAATGAGTTGAACTAAATGAGATGCAACTAAATTTGCTGATACAGATCTCTATTCTACTTCACTAGATCCTTACTAATCAAATAAACCTTTGCTGCTCCTCAAAGATATCTGATCCTTCTCCAAAATTTGCTCACACTTCCCTCTTCATACTTGCATGTTCGCTCATTCATCCATCCATACTTTTGAATTCACAACTTGACCTTTTATTTATGCCTTGCAAATTATCCAGTCGGCTCATTTACAATTTTAAAATTACTAATAATCATCACATCAGTCGACTACATTCATTACATAAAACAAGTAAAATTTATTTTTCAAAACAATAAAATCCTCCATTGGTCAACCTTGCTTGGTAAACATTGTGCTAGAACAGATTTCCAATGTTAACCAACTGAAGCTTGGTGAACACTGCAAACTTTGCAAAATCCTTTGTAGACTGAGTGAATTTGGTAAACACTAACTTTCCTTCACTGACCTTGTGAGCTCGGTAGAAACTAACTTCTGCCATAGAAACCTTCGATGCCTGAGTGAGCTCGGTAGAAACTGTAATTTGCTTTGCTAACCAATTGAGCTCGGTAGACTCTAGAATTTGCTTTGCTAACCAACTGAGCTTGGTAGACTCTGGAATTTGCTTTGTTGACCAACTAAGCTCAGTAGAGTCTGTCTGATAACTGATATGACATTTGTGTAACATAAAAAATAACACACAATTGAACAATTGTATCCAACAAATGCACCTACTGACCGAGTTCACGGTTAAAGTGACACATGTGATAGCTACCACTCTATGCCTGCTCAAGGATGCCAATGGGGACCTACTTAAGGAGGACTCTAAATTGCTATTTGGCTTCCTAGTGGAAGACTAGGTGAACATCATGTTAGGGAGGAAAGAGGCGAAGAAATCTTAAGGGCTCCCTCCTTTTTCTTTTTTATGTTGTTACTCTATTGGTTACTGGATTTATTAGTTTGAAAGGTTGTTATGCCTTTGTTAATATTTTTCTTTAGACTCTTAAGTTTGATTACAGAGATTTTGTTTAAGCCTGCTAATACTCTCTTAATTATGGTAGCGAACTTTGTTTTTGTTTCTAGCAGCAATAGGGGTTACTTTAGTTTTGATGGTAATCCACTAGTAGTTAGCCAGTTTTCTGTTATGGGCCAGCCCCTTTGTTTTGGCTGCTATTAATTCAAAAACATAACATAAGATTTAAAGCAGTTAACAATCAAATTGGAATAGAATTAGATTCATCTTCAATCATCTGAAGCAATTGTTAAATGATCCATGAGCTGGGATCAATGATGCTACATAATAACTCATTGCTGTGAACTCAAATTAGTTTGGTTAAAGAGGAAGACCTGTTAATTTGTAGTTAGTGAAGCTTCATCGTCTAGACTACCTCGAACGATCCCAATATGAGTATAGGGTGTGGAGAAGATGGGAATATATCAACATTATGGACAGCCTTCGCGGTTTATGGATTTGGGTATAGCAAATTTGATAGGTATATTGGGGCAAAAATCAAAAGTGAATGGAAGTGAACTAAATCATAAAGTTTGGATTATGCCTTTCTTTTGTCTATTAAGTTTGGATAAAATGTGATCCAACTACATAGTTGGTATTATTAAGCATATTCTCATGTAAGATCCAACACTGTTTGAATACTAGTAAATATGATAATGGTATCGACATGCTTAAAGTCAACTTGGTTCAAAATTTTGTGGAGTAAATCTGGATTGCATCGTTGTTCGATCCAATGTGTTGGTAAGTTTTCATACCATTTTTTGGTCGAGGAGCATAGATCTAAAATGTCAAAGAAGCTGGGAAGATTGTATCTGGATTCAATGTACCTTAATTGCTTACATTACAATCACCTTAGAAGGCTTGCTTTTAAAATTCTCTTTAAAATTTAGTTGTTGGGCAAGCTTTATCCAAAATGCAGATGCAACTATTTGGAATTGCTTTCTTGTGATTGTGATTGGATCCCAGGTTAGTATAACTATCAATCAGAAAGTGATATGATAAGATAGGATGTGGTGAACATACATTACCAGTAATGAAAAAATAAGAGCACATATAGAGAAGAGAGAAAAGCCTTTAAATACGTGAGAGTAGGAAAAAACAATCAAAATTCAAATAAGACCGTACATTAATATATCAGTCTTAGAAATTACGCTGAACATTGATCAATCTCATAGAGAGTTATATAATACACATTAGGAAATGTGAATCGCAGATATAATAAGAAGATAATCACCATCGAACAACTGGAGTCATGAGGGTAGATGAAATGTTGGAGATTCGAATCAGCAAAATATATCACCATTCTAAAACTTATCAATAGCAATTCAATGATAGTTATTCATCGAGGAGCATATATCGCCATTCTAAAACTAAGGAGATGTTACATAGCAGATATTGTTAGAATCTATAGTTTTTATCAATGAGGACGGGAGTACATTAAACTATGCCATGATCTCCAATATAAATTTATGCAGAGATTGGTCAGGTTGATAAAGATGAAATTGCTAGGCCAAGTAGAACATCAATAGTAGATATTTCTTGTGATAATAAACATTAATAATCACATTAACAAATTTCTGATCGATGGTTTGAATAGTCCAAATCTCAGGATATGGATGAGAAAGAATATTGGAAGGGTGTAGAAAATTATGTCATATTATCAGCAAACAGAGGAAAAAGCTAAGCTCAAATGAATGAACTTCCTTTAGATTGTTTGCAGCCAGCCCCGTGGGTAAGGAGGAACCAACTAACATGAACAAAAGTGTGTATAAAAGATAAGTATAGAACATCCAAGGGAGAAAGTAAAAGAACCGACAACAGTTAATAGCCAAAGGGAAGTGTAAATGAATATATTCCCATGTACACTTTTCATTCCCTAGGCAGGGAAAAAATACGAAATGGCATGGAGTTGAAAAGCTTATAAACTTCCAGCACATTCAACCACGATTGGATAAGGTGGACTAAAATCAAAAGCATTGTATGATCTATTTCAAGTATTAATTTTATATTATTGTTATTAATATATATAAAAATCCGGAACTCCAAATATGTATCATATGAATGCATGTGATGCACATAAAATATGGTGAATATAAAGAAGAAATCACTTGTGATTGAAAAAAATAAGGATAAAATTAAATGCATATTTTAAATAAATCAAATATAAAGAAGAGAAGAATTAGGTGGAAAATTGGAAAGGAAGGTTATAGGTTGCATCCTAGGGAAAAAAGTAAGATTTAGATTTGAAATTATAAAGAAAAGTGATTAAAGTCTCAAAGGAGGACTTTACTCATAATCTTTTGTGCTTAAATTCATGATGGATGGGAAGTTGTCATAGGGGAAAGAGTAATCTGATTAAGGAAATCGAGTTCCAATATGGGTCAAAACCACGAGGGAGCCTTGGGTAGATTGTTTCTTTCCTTGAGAAACTATAATTCTACCATCCATTATTTAACTAGACACATTAAGGAAAAATAGAAGACAATCAAAAGGAATATAACAAACAACATAACACAATAACATGAATAACAAGGAAAAAATATGAGTGCAACCAAAACAAGAATTTACATAGATCACGTAATTTGATCATGTAGGGGCAAAGGAATCCCAATATGGATGTAAATTTGAGGGAGTCCAAAGTAGATTATTTCCAAAATCAAGCAATAGTAATTCTACCATCCATTACGTAATTAGTTGGTAGGGAATTTGCATAGGAGGAGTGATTTGATCATATTGGGGCAAGGGAATCCCAATATGAATGTAAATATGAGGGAGTCTCAAGTAGATCATTTCCAAACTCAAGATTTAATAATTCTACCATCCACTATATTTTTAAACACATGAGAGATAATACTTGATAAGGGAAGAGCTACTAAGGCACCTTATTGTAGTACTCGCCAAGGGAAAATTTCTAAGAGACACATTGATGCAGAAGCATCTTGGGTCTAAGAGCAATCTTGCATTACCCAAAAATATTTTATTTTTAGTCTTTTCTATTTTAATAAGGACTAGTAAATAGGGTGGTTACTATTTATGAGAACTTGCTATTTTTAGTAAGTTTTTCATACGAGCTTGAAATGTTCTCATTTTCTACATGAAGGTTCATTTTAGAGCTATAAGCCTACCATAAAAATCTCATTGCTTCAACTTAAGTATCAGATAAGTGATTGCAGATTTTTGATGGAAAAATTTGCAAAAAAATGTTGAGGCTCACTATTGGAGGCCTTAGATTTTTTGGATGAGGTCTGAAAACTAGACAAAATGACACTTACACTATTCTGAGCCTATTAAATAGGAGTTGACATTTTCAAAAACTAGTTATAATAGCCAATCAGAGAAATGTTTTGAGAGTTATGGCCTTTTGAAGTTGGGCTACCCAAATATCTAAAATAATTTGTCAAAAATGTATTTAGCTAACTTTATATGTATTGTTCGGGTCTGTCAGACCTAGGTATTAAGTTTGAGCATTTAGAACCTTCCCGGGTAGCATAAAATTGCCTAAGACAACTTTAGGTGGTAGTTCGCAGTTTAGTCTTGTGGATTACTGTAATGAAGGCACCCATGTGGGTTAGTATATTGTACTTGTGGATTTTGTAATTATGCATTTGCAGCGCAAATAAGAAGTCCATATTTTGTTCTCGCATTTGCTGTTGTTTCTTTGTTTCTATTATGAGTTTATTTTTTTAAGGGGAGCACCCTTCATCATACATCTTCAAAAAAATTGAATTCCACATAAAGGAAAGCAGCATGAAATGTATGGTCAAGGGCGGTAAAAATATTTTGCTAACCTTTTTCAAAATTTCAGCTATTTAAAAGAATCTAACATAGTTTTAACATGTATACATTGTGTCTATTTGTCTACATCATGCCTTTATGCAATAATGTGTTTGCATCGTGTCTTCTTCATATTTTCATTCATATGTGTTTGCATTGTTTCTTCATGCATTAATGTGTCTACTTTGTGTATACTTAATGTCATCATTCATATGTCCTTATAGAGGTGTGTGTGTGTGTGTGTGTGTGTGTGTGTGTGTGTGTGTGTGTATAGGATCAAATAAATTGCTTGAAGACGAGAAAATTTGAGAGGCAAGGACTTGCAATGAGCCCTAATTAGTATATACAGTATAAATATAATTTAAAATACATACATGATATTAAAATACCTTATTATTTATAAAATTATATTAATCACAATAACAATTGATAGTAATATTTAAATATTAAATAATAGTAAAATATAATATTATATTATATTATATTACAATAAGATATAATATAAATCATATTATTATATTATAAGTTCATAAATATTAAATTTATATTAAATATTTTTATATAATGAAAAACTATTGAATATTTCATGTGAAATATTATTAGATATTGTCACATAATAATATTAGTTAACGTTCTCATATAAGTAAGATATTTTTTAAAACTAAAGGACATAACTTTTTAAAATACAAGATATACAGTTTTCAATCTGGAAAAACATTGGAGGATATTATGATTTTAATTTTTAATTGGAGTGATTCTAAATGGTTCATCACAAAGAGGAGGTTTTTGTGGGACATGTTTTCACTCTAGAGAAGAAGGTCGTGTAATTCTTATGAATGTCATGAACTAAGGAAGGACATATAGAAGAGTGGAAGGTTGGGCTAGAGTTGCACATGTAGACAAACATACCAAGTCATTGTATTATGAACATATTGAATAAAGAAAAATTCTAGTTAATAGAAGAGTCTCACTAAGTGGTGAGAATTAATTTGAGCAAAGGAGAAGCTTGTTTTATACTAGATGCAAGTGTGAGGATAACTATTTTGATGTGATTATCAATAGTTGAAACACTAGCAATTCTTATTAGAGGAGATAGTCCTAAAGTTAATTCTTAAGAGGTAGAAACAATCATTTCCATTATAGATTCTCTTAGTTCAGGATGACTACAAGTTAATGATAAACGAACAATGCATTATGAATTTCAAGGTTAGAGGATACCATGATGAGGTACTATCTGATATCATACCTATCGATGTATGTCATATGTTGTTGGGTAGGAGGTGGTAGCTTCACAAATATTTTTGTACATAATGGTTGTGCAAATATCTATTCTTTTACAAATGATGGAGTGATACATAAGCTAAAGAAATTGAAGGACATAGAAGAAACGGTATGCAATAATGCCAAAATATCTTTTGACAATGGAAGAAAGTTACTATAAGTAGAAGGTAACGATGGTAAAGAATAAGTAGGCGTGCCTACAAAAGTTGAAGATTTTTTGAATGAATTTTAGGATATTGCATCCAATAATGCACCTCATGGATTACCATTGGTAAGGAAGATCAATGATTAGAAAAACTTGATTCGAGGAGCCATTTTTTCAAATAAGATAGTACATAGAATGACACTAGAAAGAAGTGAAGAATTGAATATACAAGTACAAGAGTTATTGGATAAGAGGTTTGTTTGAGAGAGTATAAGTCCATGTGTTGTACCAATAATATTAGCACTACATAAGAATGGATAATAGAGGATGTGTACAAATTCTAGGGCTATCAATAAAATTACAATCAAGTACATATTTCCCTTGCCTGGGATGGATGATACTATGGACTATTTGGACATAGTTGTGTACTTCAAAATGAGAAATTGAAAGAAATTTGGAAGAAAGAAGGATATACATGGAAAACTTCCTTCGAGACAAAAAAAGGATTGTATGAGTGGCAAGTCATGCCTTTTGGGCTAATCAACATAAACTAGGCACTTTAATGTGGGTCATGAATGAGGTATTGAAAGAATTTTTGGGTAAGTTTTCATTGATCACCCAAATAATAATTTGATCTTCAATAAGATTTGAAGGAGAATATTTTTTTGGCATTTGATGAGTATGATGATGAAGAGATTCCATAACAATTATGTCATTGATGTTAAACACTTAAGGAATATTCATAAAATTGTTAAGCTATCGGTACCCAAAGGCACTATTAGTGTATATGAATATTATTGAAGGTATAACTATTGAAGTAAATAGTAAAGACACTATCAAGTTATTAAAAAAAATAGTTATCATACTAAGGAAGTTTTATGGTCTAGTTGACAACAAAAGGAGAAAAGGGATGAACCCTAAGATCTAAGAAAAATAATATGTGTAGGGTGTTCAAGATCAAGGATAAAAAGATCAAGATGTCAACATGATTAGAGAGTAAAAAAGAAGAGGCAAAGAATAGAGGCAAAATAAAGTGAAAAGACAAGCAAAGAGAAAAAAGGCTATAGCAACGTATAAAGGGATTTGACAAGAATTAGGATAGAAGCAAAATTAGGTCATTTTATCCTGTTAAATTCCTAACTAGTTTTCCACAAGATTTAGTAAAATCATTAAGTGAAGGTAGTCTTTCATATGAATAATAATTTTGTGTAAGAAATTTTTGTGAATCCTTTAAGAATGTGAGTGCCATATCCAAAGTAGACAATATGAAATCTTAAAACTGAGTAGTCTTTATAGACTAGAGATACAACTAAAATTTTATCAATCACTCTTTATCGAGCGAGTTTCTTAGAAGAAAATATTAGTGTAAGCTTAACTAAAAAACTATTTTACTATAGTGAAAAAGTAGTAGGTACCATCCCCACTACACATTTGCCCTTTGACCAAGGGTTTTCTGCAATACTAGAATCTATGTTATATATGTGTGAATGTTTATGTTTTGGCATTATTTACTTTCATGCATATGAAATTTTAAGTGATAAGTGATGCTATCGATTATATGAGAATATTTATTGTTTCAATGATATGAAATGCTATTTGTTTTAATTTCATGAAAAGGGTTAATGATTAAAATTTGATAAGTACTAATTCTCTTCCCCCTCCTTAGTACTTAACATTTCCAATGAATAATTATAAATTGGTGTTAGATCTTAGTTCTCTTGAAGAAATTTTGACAACTTGAGAATAGATTTGGGAATATAGAAAGGTATAAGAAAGAAAAACAACTAGAAGAAGCTTTAGAATAAGCTATATCTTAGAATGATGAAATGAAGAAAAATTTGAAAGTCTCATGTATGCAAAGAAAAAATAACTATCAGAACAATTACATAAAAGTCTTGAAGATCTAAAAGAATTTTACCAAAATAGCATAAGTTTAGAGGAAATCAATGTTATTATGGAAAATCAATTGGGAAGAAACACTATTCTGGAGGAAAACTTACAACAAGCCAAGAGGAAACTGAAAAATCAAGCCTTAAGAATGACTGAAATATTGGATAGGATAAAAAAAAACTAAAAATGAAAAAGGAAAACTTGAAACCAATAAGAAAGGTCTGAAAAAATGGATTAAAGATAAGGATAACATCATTTATCAACTATGATGTGTAAGGCCATGGTAATAGTTCCCACTTTTTGGCCAAGTTTGACACTAAAATATATATTTTTAACAAAAAATTGATTTTCAAATGTGTATTACTAAAAATCTGTAAAGAATTTGATGATGATGTAAAATAGTGATTTTAAGCATTTTTAAATCTAGTTTGTAACAATATTTTTAAATTTTTTTTAGTAATTTCATTTAAAGTCCATTTTTTATCTCCTTTGAGAAGTGGTTTATACAAAAATTGATATTTTCAAAAAGTGATGGGTGTTTTGATAAACATAATTTTTTTTTAAAAATAGGACAATTAAAAAATTCTTTCAAGGATGGAATAGTAACATCAATAACTGGCAAGTTTTGTTGGTTTTGTTCAATTTTGTGAAAAAATATAGGTTCTTTTTAGTGACAAAGTGACAATAATGATAATTTAGACATAGGTTGGTTTTGATCAATATAACTTGATTTGTATAGATCGAAATGCATTATTTGCTAACTTGCTAGAAAGATAATACACATAGCGTTGATGATCATATTTTGAAAAAAAAATATTCTTTACTTTTATATTTTTCCCAAGGCTTCAAATAGAGATTTCTAAAATGATAAAAAAACCTATATTTAATAAAATATAAATAAAACATCACAATATACACAATATATGCTAAAAATATATTCATTGGAAATATTATTGAAAGGACAACACCTTTCCAAGCTTATTTTTCAGAGTTTAAACTTATTTGGCCCTTGTTTGAGCCATCAAAAGAGGAAAATTTGATTGATATTGAGAATAAATTGAATTTTTTCCTTTTTTTGATAGTTTTTTGAAGACCAACTTGACAATTCAAAAATTTTTGATAATTTTTTAAAAATCAAAGATGGGACAACAACATGGAAGACAAAGTAGATCTGCAAGAAATAGATCAACTGATGCAGAAGAGAGAAATCATGAGAAAATTTTAGCAAACTATCACTAAAAGAGAGAAGGTATGTACATATGTAAATTCATCTAGACATGTATATTTTCAATTTTATAAATTTATTCATTTATATGCATGTAGGTCTTAACAAACAATCACAAAATGAGCAAATGCATGTTGAAGAAGATTTGAGTAATGACAATCTAGGACATGACAATCGAGGACATAACAATTTGGAACATGATAATTCAAGAGATGAATCAATGGAACTTGGAGAAGGGTTAGGATCAATTTCCCAAATTGGTATGGATGAATGCATATCACTAGCCATAAGTGTAAATAAAAATACCAGTAGTAGAAATTTAGATCATTTACTTACAATGGAAGTGGATGAATTGAAATTACTTGCTAACATTAAATCATGAAGTCTTTCGAAAAAAAAACCTTTGAAACACTTATGGAAAGTAAAAGTTATAGCAAGTAAATTTGTTGTTTTGGAAACACTTGAAAAAACTCAAGTACTTGCTCATGTTCTTTTACAAAAAAAACTTGGAAGAGTCATTAAAATTGCTAGGTGTAGACACAACATCAAAAATGACAAAATTTTGTGATATGCAAAGTGATATTATTGAAAATGTTAAGAAAGGTTTGAGCTCTATAGGGAAGAAAACTCCAAGTCAAGATAAGAGCACTACAAGAAGAGTTATGTTGCAATCTATTCTTGGTAGGAATTTACCCAAAAATACATAAATATCTTGAATTTCCTCACATATTTGTTTTAGAAGAAAAACCAATGTATCAAAATATATTAAGAGGAGAACAGTTTTGGATGATAGCACTTTGGAAGGAAATTGGACAATTATGTGTAGAGGTCCTCGTTGTGATATGATTGATGATAGAATAAAAAATTTGGTAATATTGTTTTGGAATGATAATACTCATCTTTCACCAAATAGTAGAGATGTTCTTAGCCATAGGGTTAGACGTAACCTTTACAAAATCATACAAAACATTGGTTGGACACAACACAACATGAAATGCATGTCTCATTTTGTTGTTCAAATCCTAATATACAGATTGGGTAGATATTATTTGAAAGATTGAAGTCATATTATGTTAGGAGAAACAAAGTGTTTGAAACTTTTTTTCATTATCATATTGAATTTGATCTCCATCATCAAGTTTATCAAAAATTTATAGAAGAAACTTTTGGTTATAAAAATGCCCCTCCTAGTAGACGAAGTGAGTTCATCTCATCTATTTTATGTGAAAAAATAGGTGATCATGTTGGTGAAATCATTTGCATTAGAGGAACATGTGACATGTGATCTAATTTGGCTCTTTTGCCTTTGAATAATGAAGATATTGATGTCACAAAAATGATAACTTGCAAGGGTTACATGTATGTAATGAATCAAACTAAATCTGGGAAAGGATCGAAAAGATTAGAATATGTTGAAGAGGAGATCATTGTTGGAGCATTTGTGGACAAATTTAAAAGTTTGATACAACCATATATTTTTCATGCATTTTTTGCCAAGTGGAAAGAACAACAATTTCAAACACTTAGAGATAACTTCCCACTTGGAACCGTTTTATCAGTTATTGAGTTTGCAGAAAATTACTCATTTGTTCATCAAAATGCTATTCAATCAATCTACTATTTCTCAGATTAGGTTAATATTTTGGTGCAAGTGTGCTATCATCACACACTGTTAGATTTGGATGGTATTCAAATCACAGTTGAAGCACGAGTCATCTAAAAAGAATATCACTTCTACATAAGTAATGATAAAGAACATGATGTTCATTATGTAGAACAATATTTCAAGAATTTTTTTGTACAGATCAAAGAAAGAGGAATAAGTATTGATAAACATTATATTTGGTCAAATGGGTGTGCTGCACAATTCAAATCATCTTGACCATTTAATGCTCTTTTTTGGTATCATTGTGATGAAAACATACCACATATATGAAGTATCTTTGAAAGTGGACATGACAAAGGTGAACATGATGGTGTTGGAGCTCGTATCAAACATGCTCAATGAAAGTATCAAATGAATTATAAGGGAGTTCGTATAAATAATGCACAAGACATTGTTGAATGGTGCAAGATATATTTTGCATCAAATGAGGTTGGTACATCATCAAGAGTGATTCAAATAGTACCATATATAGTATCTTGGGAGATATCAGATAAATGTACATGCACGTGTATATACATTTTCTCTTAAATCTAATTTAAGTTATACACACATGACATGTGAATATATATTTTTGTCTCCAAATTTTTTGTATATATTAAATATGTGCCTTTAGGGGTAGATAGAAAAACTATGCATGGTTGCAAGACGATAGAAAAATAAGGATCCTTTCATTCTATTATGAGTACCAATCATCATAATTGGACATTGTACATGAAATACTATTCATATTTTTCTTGTTATTGCATTGCTAAGAATTAAAATGAATGCATCAATTAGGATTGTGGATATGTAGGTCTATCGAATTTGGTGCAACTTGTTGTTACTGATATAGATAATAGAGATGAAGATGAAAACTTTGATGGAATTCCTTTGATTTCTACTAATTGTAACCTTATATTTGGACTAGTTCAATTTGGTAAGTAAAATTTTAAAAATAATAGATTTATATTTATTAAAGTCACAAATAAATTTTACATCTCACAATATACATGTATGATATTTAAATTGTGTGTACAGGCGAAGTCTTTGCAGTTATTGTTGAGCCTCAAAATGTAGAAGGAGTGAGCTACTATTTATTGTGTTACACTATAGAAAGGATGAAGTTAGGTAAACCTTAAGAAAGTGATGGGATGTTATTCCCTATAGGTACATGCATTAAATTAACTAAATTATGTGCATGTTTATATTTAAATCATGAATTTATTTATTACATGTATGTACATTAAATTAACTTTTAAATGCATGGTCTACAGATTCAGTTGTTTTGGAGGGAACATATCTCAGGGAACACAAATTAGTGAAACAAGGAATTCACCTTGTTAATTATCAGCTTGACAATAAAGTGCCTCAATATAGTAACCATGATATTGCTACCTCCATTTCTCTACATCTAGTCAATCATAAAAGTGGATGTCGCAAGTGGAGACTAGATATCGAGGACCAAGAGAGAATATTAAATATTCTTGATGAGCATGTGGAACCACTAGAAAAATTTCATATTTGTACCACTTACTTAGATATTTCACATGAAAAAGGGGCACACCACCCTTGCTAACTCACAACCAAGAACACAACAATACAGAGACAAAGAGAAGAATAAATGCTTTGCAAAGAATGCTTTTATCATACTTGAAAATTCTTCCAACATCAACAATATGGCATCATAGATATGACTTCTTGTAAAAGAAGTTTACAAATGCTTCAACATAGGAGAACTCCCAAATAAGAGCTTCCATAAGAAGATTCTTCACACCAAGAACTTCACCAAGAGAACTTTCACCTCCAAGCTTACTTACAAGAGATTACAACATGAGAGTTTCACTACGAGAGCTTACACTTGAAGAGCTTGATCACAAATGATCATAAGCCTTGATTATATAGGCACTTATCATCAAATATCTTACAAACACAACCAATGTGGGATAAAAGGTAAATACAACTACCTTAAAATAAATATTAAATTCCCACCCAAATACAACTAAGTAGCACCATGTGGCAAATTAGAAAAATACATTTCCTTTGTGGATCACAAAAAATATTAAATGCATGATTTAAGGAACTTTTGAAAAATTTCTAAAATGCCACCTACACACCTTGATAAATAGAATGACAACTATTTTTCTTATTTTTCCATTTACACCACCTATGCACCTTGAAAATAGAAATTCCTATTTTTCTCCTTTCTTCTATTTATTTTATTTTTCAATTATTTTTTCTCTATTTTTTGTCACTTTCTCTCTCCTCCATAATTTTTTTTCTTTTTTTAAATAATAATTTTGATCACACCCCCTTTATCATGATGCAAGATGCTCCTACATCAGACACCCATGGTAGGAAAAATTTTGTGGATATGAATTCACAAAATGAAGTAACCACTATTGATTTTTTTTTTTTTAAATCTTCTTCCAACACATATCTGGAACAAGTATGCACTATCGATATATTTCTCTCTTTCTTCTTTTCCAATGGCTAGCTGGAACAAGTGTGTGTTGCTGAAAACACTCCTCCGTAGTGAGCTCTATCCAAATATAAATTTCATCGTCCTCCAATCTTGTTGAATTAAATACACCTATAATAAACTTGACAATTCCATACCAATCTTCCTTTCCACAAAACACATCACTTTCAAGATACTCATGCAAACCATCATCATCTTTCAAACTCATTTCATATTCGATATCCCATCATTCATAGAAATTTACCTCTTTCAAATATTCATCTTAAATGTCTTCAACAAGGCAAGTAACCGCTTCACTTATTTCACTTCCAACTAAGGAATTGTATTGTAGTCTTCAAATCACCTTCATCTACTTCTAGCTCACAAATCTTTTCATCTTCATGCTCTTCATCTTCTTCAACTTCAAGTTCACAAATATATGTATCTTCATCATCTTTCTCTTCTTTTGTACCACATGTGTGATACACCAATCGATCTTCTTTCTTTTCTAAATCAAGGGAATTGTCAACACCTCTTTTCTAGTGATGCACTCTTCTCTTTCACAACTTTTCTTCTAATTCATTCACTTGCTTCTGTAAATAAAAGAATGTAATGCATAATGCCTCTTGATTTCGTGCTCTAATTTTCTCAAGTCTAAGAATCCTCAAAACCCATCCAATAACAAAAGTCTTATTCTTCTTTCTCTTGTCCATGATAAAATCTTCATAAAACAAATACCATGCAACACAAGCACCTTGTGTAAACTGCCACACAATTGGTGATCTATCTACAAAATCAAGAACTCCTTCTTGACAAATTTCACCCAACACAAGGTCTTGATGCAAACTACCTCAATTTTGGTGATTTGTCCACACACTTAGGAACTCCCGCTCTAGTTCCATTTGATGAAGGGGCACACCACCCTTACCAACTCACAACCAAGAACACAACAATACAAAGACAAAGAGAAGAATAAATGCTTCACAAAGCATGTTTTTATTATACTTGAAAATTCTTACAACATCAACAATATAACATCATGGATATGACTTTTTGCAAAAGAAGTTTACAAATGCTTCAACATAAGAGAACTCCCAAATAAGAGTTTCCATAAGAAGATTCTTCACACTAAGAGCTTCACCAAGACCTTCACCAAGAGAACTTTCACCTCCAAGCTTGCTTACAAGAGATTACACCATGAGAGCTTCACTGCAAGAGCTTACACTTGAAGAGCTCGATTACAAATGATCATAAGCCCTACTTATATATAGGCACTTACCATCAAAGATGTTAAAAACACAACCAATGTGGGATAAAAGGTAAATATAACTACCTTAACATAAATATTAAATTCCCACCCAAATACAACTAAGCACCACCATGTCGCCAATTAGAAAATTGCATTTCCTTTGTGTATCACAACAAATATTAAATGCATGATTCAAGAAACTTTTCACAAACTTCTAAAATGCCACCTACACACCTCGATAAATGGAATGAAATTTAAAGAAAAATAAATAAATTACGCCACCTATGCACCCTAAAAATAGAAATTCCTATTTTTCTCCTTTTTTCTATTTATTTTATTTTCCAATTATTTTTCCTCTAATTTTCATAACTTTCTCTCTCCTCCATAATTTTTTTTCTTTTTTTAAATATTAATTCTGATCACACCCCTTTTTTTGTGATGTAAGATTCTCCTGCATTATCATATTTCCAAGACTTGCTAGATTTAATACTTCATATTTCTAGCTCACTTGCTTTGATATTTTGTATTTCATATTTGATTTAATCCATTTCATGTACATATATGTTCATTATATGTGTCTAAACATGTGTGCATGTGTTCATTTCATACATAACTTTCTAGGACTTATATCGAGTGTATGCATGTATGTGTCCATTTCATGTAACTTGATAGGACTTATATTGAATACTTACATGTTCATTTTATATGAAGTTTAGGAGTTTATTTGTGTACATGTATACATTTTCATCAATCATGTACATCTAATCATAAACTAAATATATATAAAATTAGTCTAATCATAAATTTAACCACTCACATGTACATGTATAACCATAATCTAAATACATCTATATCACATGGACCATAAACTAGAAAAATGTATATCACTTAAATAATCATAAACTAAACCAATCATGTACACATGTCTAACCATAAATTAAATACATGCATATCACATGGACCATAAACTAGAAACATGTATATATCATATTTCTAATCATAAATTAAACCAATCATGTACATCTAACCATAAACAAAATACATATTTCACATCCAAACTATAAACTACAAACATATATGATGATTGAATAAATTTCAAACCAATCATGTGTTTAATAAAAAATGAATCATAAACAAAGATGTGTAAAGATCAATATATATATATATATATATATATATATATATACATATAGATATATATGTACATATACATATAGATATATATGTACATATACAGATAGATATATATGTACATATACATGTATATATATGTACATATACATGTAGATATATATGTACATATACATATATCTATATAGATATATATGTATATGTATATATATGTATATGTACATATATATGTACATATATATCTATATGTATATGTACATATATATATATATAGATATACATATATATATATGTACATATACATATATATCTATATATATGTACATACACATATATATCTATATATATGTACATATATATATATATATATATATATATATATATATATATATATATATATATATATATATGTATATATATATATATATGCATACATATATACATATATATATGTATATCTATACATATATATAGATATATACATACATATATATATGTATATGCATATATATATATATATATATCTATATATGCATATCTATATGTATATATATATATATATGCATATACATATACATATATATATATATATATATATATGCATATACATATACATATATACATATATATATATATATGTATATATGTATATGTATATGCATATATATATATATGTATGTATGTATGTATAGGCATATATATGCATATACATATACATATATATGCCTATACATACATACATATATATATATATATATATGCATATACATATACATACATATATATATATACACATACATACATACATACATACATACATACATATATATATATATATATATATATCAAATCATAAATATATATTTCTTTATCAGATCAATGATAAACTAAACATGTGCATGTATCCTAAACTAGAGAGTCATACAAATGCATACAAATAGGGCGACCCTTTGAACGAGACTAATGAGGATCATGTGTTTGTGGAGTATCAACTAAGCTCTATAAATTTAAATATAACAATGTTATAGACATGTATAGTTTTTTATATATACATGGGTTTTACTTTCAAATTTTTACATCATATCTCCTCCCACTATGATTACAGCCCACACTAGATGAAGCATACTCTACAACCTATGCCTACAAAAGTATAATTCATTTGGAAATATGAGTACATAATTATATACATGTGAATAGAAATTTTATATTGTAAAAATGAAACTTAAAAGAGTTGTACCTAGGTCTGAGAAGAAAGAGGTTCATCAGTGACATGTACTAAGGTGTCACCAATAGAAACTCCATCTCCAATAGTCCCAATCCTCTAAAATAGTGAGGAGTGCAAAGGACTAATAAGCTTGGATAGAAATGGTGTAGAGTCGTAGACTGAAATGAATGTCTATGTATGATCCTATCTCAGTGAAACATGAATCTAACTCAAATATCATAACTAATGATCAAGCATGTGAAGTCCATTAGTAGAAATAAAAAGACCTTGACCAACTCCTAAGGTCCCCTTAGGTGGAGCTACAATAGACTCTATGTTGAGTGTTGAGTTGAGTGCTGAGCGCCTGAGTGTTATATAGAGTGCTCAATGCCAAAGTCCTCTGTAGAGTGCTTTGTACTTTGGTGTGAATGACATGATGGCATGGCACAAGATGCTCAAAATGTAGGCCTCTATGAAATTGTCTCTACGACTCTATGTAAAGGCATCCCATGTGTATCATGATGTATGAATATATTTGTAAAAGATTTTCTACAAGATAAAAGGCCATGTCCATTTGTCTATGCTCTCCAGTGAGGCCACACATATCTCCTGGGGTAGGAATACATGCAACTCTATAGATCTCATCAGTGGTTAGTGTAGTAATCAATGATGCCTCAGAAGATGGTTTGCATTAACTAGGACTACTCAAAAGATATCTAGAAAGAGTGTTAGATGTAATGCTCCTAGCAACAGATGCAATGTGTCCTATCTGATCAACTACATCCCTTTAAGAAGAAATGACTTCTCTATCCATAAGAGCAACCATCACTAGAGTCACTACTGGGGTCCAAGATCCCACCAATGCATGCTGATGAGGAACAACACAAATCGACTCATGGTATGCATCACTTTATCGTACCCCTAATCATAATATCCTATAATATCTAAATAGTTGATGTGGTGCCCCAAATGGAACTTTGTGTATAATTGCTGGGCAAAATATAATGGAATTTGGTCATTATTAGGATAACAACCATGTGCTACTAGGAATTGAGGGTATATCATACAAGAGATCTATGGCATAACACATCTAGTAACCTGATATTCCAGGAGCTTGGTCTTCCCCTCATAAAATGGGAAGACCTCTCATTTGATAATCTCCTTAGAAACCAAGCTTTAAACTTGGTCCAATTATATACCAGCCGTGATCTCTACTCTAAGCTTAGGAAAAATCTTATATATAGACTATGATGTAAATGCAGTCTATCTATAAGTTCCTCAAGACTAGTCAAAATCTACTAACATATATGTCTATATAGGTGTTCCTGAGATCTCTCAGCAGATGATTTTAGTCTAGTAGTCTTTCTAGTTGAAACCTAGAATATAGTCATCATATCAAGAATGTAAGGGTGGAAAGATGATACATCAATAGGTGGTTCGTGTCCCTGAGCTTGAGCCTGACCTTATCCTTGAGCCTGAGCCTATACTTAGCTCTAAGCCTGAGCCTATCCTTATTCTTGTTCATGTCTAGAGTTTTAAATCTTTTTTTGTTTTTTACATCTAATCCTATTGTTGGTTCTCTACATCTAATCATATTTTTTATTTTCTACATCTAATCATATTTTTGGTTTTCTACATCTAATCGTATTTTTTGTTTTCTACATATAAACATATTTTTTCTTTTTATTGTTTATCTACCTAGCATTTTATACAAACTAAACATGTTATTTCTTCCACTAACTAATATTTTAACAATATTTTCTAACACTTAAACTAAAGTACAACATATAAACATAAATTTAATTATTGTATACTAAAAATAAAAAAATGCTAATAAATAAGCTAAATATTCATTAAAAATAACTAAATAATCATTAGCAATACAAAAATGAAGATACCTAGTTCGATGAATGCTTGAAGGAGGTTGAAAATGGTAACCTAGAATGATGATGCAATTGAAGACGTCACAAAGTTCATTCCAAGCTCTGTTACAAAACTGTTGCCATGATAATAAAAGGTAAAATGGTAAAATAGCTTTTTAAAAGTGATTTTTGGGCAATACATAGGGTCCAAAATGGCTTCGAGTGATGCCTTGTGGGCTTCAAACGAAGCCCTAAAGGCTTTTAGTGAAGCCCTAGGCTTTGTTTGAAGCCTTAGCGGGTTTGTAGGCTACTCAAGCTTTGAGCGAAGCATGTGGCTTCCCTCAAAGCCATGTCCACATGGCTTCAAGTGAACCCATGTGGAGGCTTCAATGGAAACCATGGATTTTCTTGAAGCCCCTTAAAATCGCTTTTCCCACTTTTCATTTGACTCATTCATGATGAAAAATAGGAACCAGTTGCATGGCCTTATCCTACAACATGGAAACAACATATTGGATGGATACATTAATGATACAAGTGAAGAAAATAGATAGGCAATCCTTGTTGAAAATGAAACACTAAGAAAAGAGCTAGTAGAATTTACAAACAAACTAAACTTGTAGAATAAGAAGTCAATACAAATTTTACTAAGTTTGAACTAAGCACAAAAAAGATTGATGAAAAACTAAAAGGAAAAAGGACATTAGATGATACTATTGGACTTGGGTATAACAATAACATAAAATCTAAAATCGGTGAATATCTAAAATAGATAAAGTAAAAACACTACAATTGGATGATAAAATAATCAAGAACCAACACAAGAAACCTACTTTCTATAAGTATGAAAAATGAGGACATACAATAAATTTTTGTAGAAGTAAACCATCCAGTATCTCATCAAGAACATATTTCAATGGTTGTGGCTATAACTACAATAAATATGGACATAGGATAAGAGATTCCAGAATGAGATCATTAACCACCTTAAAGGAAGAAAACTTCATGGTTTTTTTTTTGGCAAAAGTTGACGAACCTCTAAATATATATTATTAAATAAATCTGATTCAACTGCTTAACTAGGAAAGAACCAATAAGAAAGCCCAACATCATCGCACTATGTACAAGTTTCAAACATCAATATTTACAACATATGATATCAATGATCATAATGTAAATTAAAAAATGAGGGGATATTCCATTCAAATTTCAAAATTTCTCAAATTTTTACAATTTCATAACTATTCAACCTTCAAGCTTGATAGTCCTAAACCCATCCAAAATTTCAAAGCATTTACAATCATAACGATTAACAAAAAAATCTATCAAAAATAGAAAAACTTTATTCTATCATTCCTCCATGTCCTCGCACGTGACACCATCAACAAAAGTTGAGGCCCTTTTAATTTGCAAAGAATATCCCCACCCAAAATCCATACATGGCAGTGAAGTAGCCTCCTAGCTCAAGCCCAAGCCTTCAAAAAAATCATCTTTAGGCCTTGTGGTAGGAAGCACATCCCAAGTTGGTTCCTTGGCTTTTTTTGATTGGGGATACCAACCTAATTCTTGCACAACAAAAGTAGGAAGACTCAAGCCACCTACAATGGAAGCCATGATTTTAGAGCATACACCTAGTCCACAATTAGTCCTAGTTTGGGAGGCTGATGTTGACATCTTTTGACCACTCATAGCATAGTCATCGCTAATCGGTAGCCCCAGAATATCAAGTAAAGCATAACCCTTTCTCTTCACACCCACCGCCAGTTGGTGTCTCACTACTATTGCTATGACTTGCAAGGCCATCATCATAAATCATGGAGTGTGCTTTTCAAAAGACTTTTGGAGCATCTTGAAAAGGTAGCCATAGCCTTGTGTTTCTGTAGGAGTTGTGATCGTGTAAACAAGCCGCCCACCAAAGCATTTCTAGCCCACAAATCATAACTCTACATTGCCATTTTCAATTTTTTTTTGGACCAAAATTTTGGATTAACCACTTTGATTGCAATGATTTCCAAATGTGAGGCTAACTGAAGTAAGCCCATAGCAAAATTGATACCAAGTTTGATGGGAACATCACTTGCCTTGAGGATGAAGAGAGAATCTCCTCCCCAATTACATTATGAATCACCTGTTGAGTGGAAGAAGAATGAGTAGAAAACATAGTATCTAGGGTAGCATCATCCAAAGGATGAGGAAGAGCATCTTTGTCCAATGTCGGTTGGAGCCAAATTCTATAATTTTTTGGGAGGATTGATTTATGATACTAATAGCAAGAGTCACATTTGATGCAAACATCATATGGGATCGACATCCTAAGAAAAAATGTAATGGCAAACACAATAAACAGGGAAAGAAAAACCATAGATAAGGGTCCTTGTCATGAATACTAATTTTGATGAGAATAAAGAAAGATCTCCCATAACATGCATGAAAGATATGAGGTACCAACTTCCATGTCAATAGTAATGAAGGAATTGCCGCCATAGCCAGATCGCATTTGTAAACATGACATGCGAAGTATAGAGATGACGACCTCAAAATGACAAGGATTAATAAATCATACTCATAAAATCATAATGGTGTTGAAACAATTGCTCTGATGTCATGTGTACTAAAATAAAATTTATTTTAGCATTAACATTTGTCAATGTCAGCCTTGAATAATGTTTGTAGTTCCTTGTATTTATCAATGAAAGGACTTGGCTATAATGTTGAAATGGTAATTCCATCACATCCTAGATTTGAAAGACAATCAACAACTTTATTCCCCTCTCTTAGAGTATGAGATATGTAGACCTCCTAACATTGATCTAGAAGATTCTAAATCTGTTGCATAATATAATTTAGTTGTCAATTGAAAATTTCTCTCTTAATACAAGCATTTATGATTACTTGCGAATCACCTTCAATATGAACTCTATAAAACTACCCCTTTTTGACAAGGGTAAGACCTGCAAGTAGAGCTTGAGCTTCTGCAATGGTATTTGTTCCATCAAGAATTGGGTCTACTATGATTGCTAAGACAAATCCATTGCAATTTCTAATACAAGCTCCTAAACCTGATTTTGTTGGATTGCCTCTAGAAGCCCCATCAAAGTTGAGCTTCACATGCCCTATGATAGGTGAATGAAAATGAATAGAATCTTGATCTACTTTAGGCTGTGTTATATTTGTTGATCCCCAATTTGTTGGAATGACTAATTTCTTCCATTCCCTAAGCATCTTACTATCCCATGGAGTGATAATAAGATTTACCTTACAATGGGTAAGACTTGCATTTGTAACCTCGACAATTGATCTTTCAATGCCTTCCAACATCTTTTCTAAGGAGACTGATGCTTTCCTAAAAATCCTCTTAATTCTTTCCCATCATATAGCCCATAGGACTATTGTCGAGGTACATTTCCATAATCCTAAAAATAAGGCCCTACGATGTAAACTTGGCCAAGCTTGAAAAATGTCCCATGTGTTATTTGGAAGTGGAGTGTAAAAGCTTAACTTTTTTAGCACAAACAACCAACATTGATATGTCATTGGACATCTTATAAAGAGATGATCATGTGTCTCTAGTTCATCATTGCAAAGCACACATTTGAAGGTCGAGGCAATGTTAAGTCAGTCTAACCTATCACTAGTTAGAATCCTTTTCTTGATTCTAAGCCAAGCAAAACATCTGGCTTTTGGTAGTACTACATTATTCTAGTAGGGTAAAAGCAAGGAATTCAGTCTAGATTCCATGGAAGTCCATGGATTGAGATAATGCTCCTTTAGAAATGGGTACCCATTTTAGGCTCAGGCACCCGATCCTAAATTTAAAAAATGGGCACCTATTTTTTCAAAAATTGGGTACCCAATTTTTATTTTCAAAAAACAGGTACCCATTTTTGAAAACATAAAAAAATTATTTTTTATAAATGGGCACCTATTTTTGAAAAGTAAAAAATAGGTACCCATTTTTTAAATGGGTACTCATTTCTAAAAATTTAAATTTTTTTTTGGGGGGGATTTTGTATGCCGATTTGATATTTTCAAAATGGGTACCCATAATTTGAATTTCAAATAATAGGTGCCCATTTCTTACAACATTGGGTAGGATTTTTTTCTCCCACCTCGAATTTTGGTTTGTGATAGGCTTGGTGAGCCTATGCCTTGACCTCTCAAGATTTGACTAAGGCATTAAACTGACAAGTTCATGGCTTGCCATAATTTTTATAGAGTCTTCCCGATCAATTTTTTTTGTGAAACAAAAATCCATTAAAGCTCTCATTGTCCTGATTTTAGAAATATAAATTTTATAGTGTGATAATTTTATTTACTATTTTTGCATTATTTTTTAATGAAAAGTGGTACCTAAATGTAAAATAGTGAAGTTCACTAAAAATTTAAAAACTTTTTTATTTTATAATTTTTCTTAAATTAATTTATATGTCATCAATCTACATACAATTCTTTTGAGGTTTAAAAAAAAAAAAATTTGAAAAAAGTGAAATTTTGATCAAATTATAGTGTCTGTACATGAGAGGTTTTAAAGTTTACCTTTATAGCCAATTAATAATTAATAATAATAAAATTATTCAATAAAAAATTAAGGAAAAATATTGTCATCAATCTTAGGTGTATTAGGTAACTCCCTTTAAAAGGATTTATGAAAATTCATTTATTTGTGTCAAATTATGGTGTTCATACACGAGTTTGGTATGGTCCTAAAATAGGCATTTTGAAAAAGTAGTTTTTAAAGATCCATAACAAAAATAATATCTATCATATGAGTACATAAATAAATTACATATTCAAAAACTAGATTCCGAACACTAAAATTTTTAATTTTGAAATTTTTTTGTATTCAATCTCTAAATGCCTAAAATTTTGATATCTATTGACAAAAAAATTCAAAAATAGGAAAAACACTTCCACTTTTTAGCCAAAAGTGAGACCCAACTTCTTGCACTTACCCAACAGAACGAATATGCACATGAGGGAATCTTGTCTGAAGTAATTCTTTGAATGAGCTTATACCCTTGTTTGATTGAGTAGTTGCCATCCTTTACTGGAGCCAACCTCAACTTGTCTTCATAATTGGAAAGAAATTTCTGTCTGTTAAGAAGAATGGCCCAAAAGAGAGATTTATCCTAATCAGCTAATGGCAAGGAATCTAGATTGTTCCACATAATTCTTCTTGTAAATAAGCAAATGGAAAAAATGTAATGAATCACCTACTTACCCCACACAGCCTCTATAACTGATATAATATTATGAACATTAGGCAATATTATTAATGGAGGCTAGCCATTCCACAAGTCTCACTAGAAACTAATCTTGTCTCCTTTATTGATTTCCCATGTCACATATTTTAGTACAATGTCTCTAGAAGAGACCATAAAGTCCCAAACAATAGACCCCTATGGAGGATCAAGAATGGAGAATATCCTAGATGGCTCATTGTTATCCATGTATTTTTGCTACATAATTTGGCACCATGTAGTGTGAGATTTACTATACATTTGCTAAACTAGCTTTCCTCCATATGCCTCATTCTGTTTAGACAAATCATGAACACCCGCACCACCTATAGTAGGGGTATAAGCCATATCTTTTAAAGAGATAAGTGGAATCTTCTTATCATCTATCATATTACCTATCCATAGAAATCCTCTAATGAGTTGTTGAATCTAAAGTAAGATCGAAGGTGGAGCTTTAAAGACAACCAAATAAAAATTTGGTATAGCTGAGAGTACTAATTTATAAGCATAATTCTACCTGATAAAGAAAGCCATCAAGCTTTCCATGCAACCACTCTACTTTCAATTCTTTCAATGAACAAAGACCAGAAGCTTATCTTATTAGAATCAATAAAAAAATGAATGCCCAAGTATTTTGAAGGAAAAAAAGTCCTCTTGAAAACATAGAATTCTCACAATTTTATCTAAAATAACTTTGTTCTTGTTCAAAAGAAATATTTTTGATTTCTAGGGATTGATTTGCTACCCTAAAACCTCTGAATATAGTTGTAATGTGCACTTAATCTGTCTTGCCTCAGAGACTTGTGACGTACCATAAAGAAATATATCATCTGCAAATAAGGAATGCATAATTGATAAAGTGGTACCCTAAATCTTGACACCTTGCCAATTCCCTATCATGTTATGATGCTTAATAGTCCCACTAAAAGCTTTAGCCATAATGATGAAAAGGATTGGGGATAGTGAATCACCTTGGAAAACACCTTGTGTAGAAGGAAAGAAGTGTGATGCTTTCCCATTAATGATAACTGAGAACCAAGCTCCCAAAATACATGCTTTAATCCTTTTGCACTAGCTTTTTGCAAATCCCATTTTTTGAAGTACTTGAAAAAGAAAAGACCAGCATACCTAGTCATATGCTTTCATCATGTCAAATTTTACCACAAAAGAGGGCAAGTGGCAAGCATTGATAGAATGCAGAACTTCATGGATCACCAAAGAACCTTCTGTGGTTTCCTAACCTAGAAGAAAACCTCCTTCGTCAAGGGATATAATACTCAGAATAAGATGTTTTAATCTCATGTAGATAGATTTTGTGACAATTTTACATGTCAAATTATGCAAAGAGATGGGCTAGAAATCTACAAATGTTTTAGGCACTTTAATTTTAGGTATTAATGCAATATTAGTAGTGTTGAAGTATTTTAGCATGGATCTAGTCTTTTTGGATTCTTCAACAACAGCAAACAGATCCCGCCCAACAATATCCTACCAACTTTGAAAGAACAAAGCAGTAAAGCCATCTAGACCTAGATCCTTGTCTAGAGGGAATGAGAAACAACCTTTCAAATTTATAGAATAGTAAATGGATCCATGAGCTTCAAATTATCTTCACGGGTTATCATTGGGGGAATTGCTTCAAGTAAATAACTAACTTGAGCTTCCAATGGCATTGGATATTCATCTAGAGATAGGAGGTTTTCGAAGAGTTTAACACCTTCATCTTGAACACTTTGTGCATTAAGTAGGGTGGCCCTCGTCGGCATCTTGAATTTGGAATATGGTTTTGGTAACACTTTTTTGTTTGGCTCAAGCATGAAAATACTTTGTATTTTGTCACCTTGTTGAAGCCAAAGTTCTCTCGATTTTTCCTCCAATGCTCTTCCTCTCTACTACACAATTCCTCCCATTCAAGCTTAAGATGTTTTTGTTGTTCATAAGTATTATTGTCCATGTCATTTTGAATGATATTTGTGTATATATCATTCAACTATGTCTTGAATACATATTTTTGCTTAAAAACATTTTTGAACTCATGTTGATTCAAATGTTTAACAAGAGCCTTCACATACTATAATTTTTTTTGCAAATTGATACATCTTAGAACCCTAGACAAATGGTGCACTTACCCACCATTGTTTTATTAGAGGAAGAAAATGTGGGTGATGAAACCACATTCTTTCAAACTTAAAAGAAGAAAAATGCTGATTCTTATCCCCATTAGATCTCTGGATTAAAGAGGGAGAAATAGGAAAGTGATATGAACCTGGTGAAGCTTTTATTTCTAATTCAAATTGATATTTTTGAAGTTTCCATTTTTGAGAGATAATAAATTTTCCCAAGAAAACAAAAAATTGTGCAAATCTAGCTCTCTTGTTAGTCCAAGTGAAAGAAGCCTATGAGGGAATAATGTCCATAAGGTTTTTTTAATCCACAAAGTATGAAAAAACCTAACTTATTTTAATTGCTAGGAAGATACCACTAGACTTTTTAGAATGATCCATAATAGCATTAAAGTTACCTCCCACAATAACATTTGAGGATTCTTGAGATTGGATCACACAAGAAATGCTGGTCCAAACTTTTAACTTGTCTTCTGTTGAAGAAGGACCATATACATTTACTAGTAAACAAGAAATATCAAAGTCTAACATTTGAAATTTTTTCCAATTTGGATTCTGCTGAATGAGATGGCCTTGAATAGTTTGAGGGTTCTAAAGAACAAGACCTCCAGAAGCTGCTATTCTCGGAGAATGAATTGAGGACCAATTTGACCGTTTTGAAATTGTTCTATCAAATGAATATTGAGAAAGCTTGGTTTCCTAAATCATAAAAATATATGCCTTCATAGAATCAATCAACTTCTTGATTCTAGACCTTTTGTCAGAGGCATTAATACCTCCAACATTCTAAGAATTGATCTTCATTATGGATAAGAAGAACCTCTTTTTCTCCTCATCACATGTTGGGAAACAATGAAAGTGCAATCCAAAGTTGTCTGAATGCCTATTAAAATTTCATTCTTAGTCTTAGATCCTTTTGGTCTACCTCTGGATCTAGGAGTCTTGGGAACCAGCAAACATTTGGAGGGAGTTTGATGTATAGAGAGCACTTGATGATGATCAAAAAGTGTCAAGGAAGTGGCATCCTCTGATTCAATAGAGTTTAATAAATTTGAAGGATCAGGCAAACTAATAATAGCATCTGAACATTCTATATCTATCATAATTTGAGCATTTTGATATATAATTTTTTCCAAACCTAATGCATCCTCATTGCTAAAGGAAGGAGCCATTACTTGTATCTCCTTAGGTCTGTCAGAATCATGACCCGGATCCTTTGAAATATGACATGTCTTCCTAGATTTTAGAAGCATCATACTATTCCAATATTAGAAATGTTTGAGGAGATCCTCAATGTTAGTATTATGGAAACCTACTAGGAGACCTTCTTCCTTTGTAATTTCATAAATGATGGATGTAGTAATATCAGACACTATCTGATCACTAATTTGTTGGGCCTTCCAATGAAATATTTGAGATGGAGAAACTAAAATCCCTAGACTGGAAGAAGTGTGGTCTTTCTGATATAACCTCCTACTATCAAAATATAGTAGACTTTGTATTGAAAGATCCTGTGAAATCTCAAAGCCTTTGAAATTGGTTATGAAATTTAGCTAGGCAGATAGGGCTAACTGTAGAGGTTGACTAGAAACCTTCCTTACATTATATATTTGAATAATTCTTAGAGTAGTATCATCATTTTGTCTGCATGATGCTGTTGAGAAAACTTATGAGTGCATAAGGCTGGATTTGAGTTGTGATCAAAAAAAACTTCCGTATTATCTTGGGTGATATCTTGGCATTGAGTATTAAAGTGTCCCAATCTATGCTAAAATTTATTGACTATAATATCATCCTGAATCTTAATGGATTGATGCCAACTTCCCCAATGAGACTTTATCACCAGATGTATCAGTGGAGGTTTGCAAGAATCTAGAAGAAGGAAAACTCTAACCTCTAAGTGAGGGAACTCAAAGGGAATAAGGTCAGGTTTGAGAAAAATGCCTATTTTGTTTGAAAACATTTCAATAATTTATGGGTCTTTATATTCAAGTGTGAGAAGGGGAAAGGAAATCCAAAAAGGGAAGAACTGAATGTTTGCAGGTTGAGGCTTGAAATTAGGGACCCAAATCATGGTGAAAAGATCAAAACCAAGACAAAACCAACCTTTCTGCTTGTTGACAGAATCCTTTGACTCTTTGGACTTAAAAATAGAAATGAAATATTTTGATTCCTGATCTATATAAAAATATCATTTAAGCCCAACCATGCAGAAAAATCCCAATCTTTAATATCAGAGAAAATAAGTGAGTTGCAAGTAAATTTACCGATGAGTGTAGATTGGCAAAGAAGACCAATTGAATGCTACAACATATGTGGTGGGAGTGTGATTGAAAGCTGGTGCTCCTAGGGAATGGCATGTTGGGGCAGATTCTTTAGCCAAATTTTTTGAACTCTAATTGGTTTGAAGGGTGCTCAAATTTTGACTGGCTTTGATGGATTAGAAGGGGATTTAAGAGTCATGTGCCCTAGTTTTTTGCCATCGTGTTTCTATAACTCATGAGGAAGGAGAGGACTCTTGTCCTTCACTATTGGAAGTGGAATGCCTTCACAGATATCAAATACCAATTTCTTTTGAAATCAAGACTGGTGACTACCATTTTCAAACATATCTTTCTAATGCTAAGGGAGCAAATCCTTAACCCTTTGCTTTCTTGAGAATTTTATTTCCCACCCGGACCTTTTATGAGAAGAAGGTGGAAGGGGAGTTGAAGCCTACTTCAATGATTCCCCTATTTAAAAGTTGAAAGAATTAGTATTCCCCTTCAATGCATCCATTTTAAAATTTTGATGGGGTCGACTTAGAAAAGATTGAGATGCAAGGTTTAGGATTCTTTTGCGATGGTCATGGAATCAAGTGTTAACAAAGAATGGTTTTGTAGGTTCAACAACTACCATATCGCAAAATATTGAATCCACACCCTTTCTATCCCTCTGACCATTCAAAGGGTTTTTTTGTTGAAAGAAACATCATTGGAAAACTAGGTCAGAAGAAGAAAACTGTGTGGGCTGCACAATGGGCATGGAAGAGAAAATGTGATCAAATCCTTGAAACCCTAATTTATGTGCAGTTAATCCCGCCTTGCCATCTCTGCCTGATATAGACCTATGATTACCTATTATTGCACCCAATCCTACCACTACACCTATTCATACTCTTATTTGAGGACCTACAACTGCTTGTGAACCTACTCTATCACTCTCCATCTCCCCGTGTCTTAACTTCATGGGTTATTGTTATAGATGCAACATATTTAGGACCATAAAGATGAATATTGTACAAATAGGGCATCATCGATAAGGAAACAATAAAACATGTTATGCAATGATTATGGATACCTTGGACACATGAAAAATGATTGCAGATTCACATACTCAAAATTTGGTGCAAAATCAATAGGAGTAACATGTTGTATCTGTTACAAGTATGATTGTACAACACAAAAATACAAATACTGACAAGCCATGAATGGAGGAAATGAAGAAGGAAATTATATATGAGAAGAAAAAAAAACCCAAAGAATCACACTAAACAAGTTTTGGTCATTATGGTTTGTCTAACTTTTATCTAAGGTAAATTATTTAAAGGGAGTAGACAATGTCATGATGGCTTCTCTAACTTTCATTTAAGGTACATTACCATTGAAGAATAGACAACCAATATTCTTTCCAAGCCTCATGCTAGAGAGAAGTTCTATCTAATTACAGGACAAGCTTGATACATTTGAGAATGGGAAGGCATTGTTGAGAGGGTGACGTAGACTTACTGAAATATACCTTATTGCATGTAGACTAACTTCCAATTTTTTCCAGTTCCATGGTGTTCAAATTTCTTTCATTAATAATAAAAGGTGAGATATCTATTGGAAATTGAAAATTTTGGGGGACACCAAGAAAAGTAGCACTAGTTGTGCAAAAAAAACCAGTTGTGCAAAATAAACCAATTTGTATAGACTAGGTAAGTCATTCCATTGTCATTGATGTCTCTAATTCATGAGCATCCATAAGAAGATAGTTATCTAGCACATGTGAACTTCTATTTAGAAAATGTATTTCTATCTACTTTCATATATTAATTCCTTCATTGAACATAGCATCTGTCTATCTCTACCTTGTCAACAAATCTAAGAGTAAAATTCCATAGATGTAAACATATTCATTTGTTGTCACATTTGTGTCTATTCCATACTCTACAATAAAAAATAACCTAGAATAATTTTTTTAAATCATTAGAAGAATTTAGTTTTTTACAAGATAGTCAAAGAAAGGTAGTTAAATGTATCTACAAAAATAGTAAGAAACATATACCAAGTGCAATGTATCTAATAGATCCTTTGAGTACATCTGTAGAAGCCAAGGAATCCATAGAATCACAAAAAATAAGCTTGGAAATGCCAAAATTTACTATGTATGAAGCAATATCATCTCCTAATAGGACATTGTTTTGTTTGAGGTGACAATGAATCACTTGAACAAAAAAATGATACTGAAGATATGAATTCCTTGTGCCATCTACATTTTTATGCTTATTTAATCATTCAAAATTAATATATAGCTACCACCTTCACTGGGATGCATCCATCTCTCTAAACTTCCATTTGAAATGAATGTAAAAATTAAGGCTTTAAAATCTAGATTGGATCATGTTAAACTCTCTTTAATACATTGCATTATCTACTAAAACTTTGGTGATCATGTTCATCTTGCAAATTAAAAAGTTTAACGGCAAAAAATGTACCATTATTTGAAGTCCCTTTATAAATTGGCCCAAAACTACCAATTCTTAAAAGTTTTTCATTATTGAACCCACTAGTTGCAGCTATAAGTTCTTGATATGAAATATTTGGAGGCCATAGTTTGAGAGATGGGATATTGCAACCTTTGCATGATCTATAGGAAAAATATACCAATATAAGAGACATGATCAAAATTGTAATTCTGATGACAATTGAAATTATTACGTTTTTAAAGATTGATGGTTTCTTGTCTTTGGAATGAGAACATGGTGGAAAGTTTTCCCATCCACCACAGAGTCTAGCATTTCCCATAACTTCTAAGGCATCAAGTGTTGCAAAAGCTCCTCCCTTTGGGATGTCCTTGACTAACCTATTTGAGTATAGATTAAGGAATTTGAGCATTTTCATTTGTTTGAAAGCTAATGGTATCATACTTGACAAATTATTTTAAGAAAGATCAACCTTCTCTATCATTTTTAGATAAGCCAATGATACAAGGATTGGCCCCTCAAATGCATTCACAAAAAGATTTAGATACTCTAATGCTATGCAACATGCCAATGCACTAGGAATGCTAGCTAGGAAATTATTTTTAGAAACATCTATAGCTAAAAACCATAACCATTTTTCTCATTTCCAAAATAAAACCTTGCAGGGAATTTCTAGAAATGTCAACATAGAGCTAGAGATTTTGAAGAGCTGGATTTTTTTTACTAGTTTGTTTGCGCCAAGTCCACCAATTCTAGAGTTTGGGAATTGAAGCTACATTTTTTTTTCTAGGAAGATAAAATAACAAGAAAAAAGTCAACTAGATTCTCTCTATTTGAACTTGTATATGGTCAAGAAGAGATAATTCCTAAAGAAAATTGCTACCAGTGTATAGATTCATCAAAACTGAGAAGGTTGAGGATATTGATTTTATGGATGAAAGAATTATGGCCCTAGTAGAATTAGATTTTTAAAAAAAAGATAAGCATTGTAGCACAACATTGAAAGACAAAAGGGTGGGAAATACTCATATGACAAGAAAGCTAGAGAAAGGGTTTTTAATGTGGGAGATTAAGTGTTAAAATGGAATGTTTAGGACCCCGGCATAGGAAAGCACACAAATTTGATCCTTTATGGTTAGGACCTTATGTTATATTTGATAAGGCTAGAGAACATTCCTTTCTTCATCAAGAAATGGACAAGTATATATTAGATTTTCCTGTTCATGGACAATACCTTAAACTTTTTAACTCTTAGATGTTTACTTGTTTTTTTTTTATTAATATGTAGGACTAATGTTTCATGTTTTCAGTTTTCTTGTTTATATTTTTGTCCCAGACATAGTTGGCTTCTTGTCATATCCCAGTGGCATATGCATCCACAAAACGAGCTACTGATGGGACCTCAAAATTTGAGTTACTGCTGAATTTCACAAATCAAAGGAACAATTTTAAGTTGCATTCCAATTTTATGATTTTGGGATATATGGAATCCTCAGTCTTTGATCTCATGATTTCAAAACTAAGCCTTTTGTTACATTTTGATTTCACATTTTTTAATCTATACTTCCAGTTGTATTTTAATTTCATGATTTCAGTGGAAGAGACATATTCGGTGAGAGATTTCACAATTTTGATTATACTAGTTCTTTGATAGTATATAGTTCCAAGAATCATAAAGAGGCATCAATTCTACTAATTGATTGGCAGAAGAGGTTATTTTAAGGATTTTTTTCTAAACATTTGATTTTCTTCCAATATGGAATTAATCAAGGATCACTCCTACTAAGGATTTGAAGGAAATCTGGTCATTTAATTCATTATGCCTCACTCATAGGTATAAGGACATATACTAGGTTTCTTTTTTCATAGAAAAACATTCTTGTGAAAATTTCTATGTTTATTTTTTAGGACATGAGATATGGGTTTGTTAGTGCAATCACATGATGAAAATGAAGTTCCATGCCTAGTCGTGCAACTTGGACTAACACTAGCTTAAGAAGACCAATTTGACATCATCAATAGTATGTGTATAGCTACATAGGATCTATGGACAACATTTTCTTAGTACTAGAATGACTACAATGAAATCCTAATGGAAGAAGAAACTAGAGGGACCCTAAATATGCTAATGGGAGTTTTGGATGAAGAAATCATCAAGAATCTAGAGGAAATTCTTGACATGATTGAAGAATTTTGATTTTCTTCTATTTTCTTTCTTTTTTTATTGTAATTATTAGAACATGTTGAAATTAGTTTCTACGTAGTTGAGATGAAAAACTGAGAGAATTTAACAAACCCTGAATATCAATCTTACTAGATTTCTACAATCCATTAGACTATGATTTTTGCTACTGGATTTGGTTGTGTTTATTTTTCTAGCATCAACATTTCGGATCACACTCTATGATCCATCATTAGGATGAGAGAATGCAAGAATGGAATAGCATGCAGATTAGGCTAGACAAAGGGAGATTAAAGGAGAAAATGGTGCAAAAAACAAGGTAGACAATAGAAAATAAGAAATATAAAAAGTAAACCTATAGGGGTAGGAACAATGAAAGAAAAAATAAAAATGAAACTAAAAAAAGAGCAAAAAAAACATAACAACACACCTTGAAAATAAAACAAAGGAAGAGACAATCAAAATTAAAACAATAAATAATCTATATGTGAGCAAAAGTATCTAAATTTAAAAACCTATGAGTGGTAGAAGGTTTATGATGTAATCAATGTGAATAAATAAACCAATTAGTAAAATAGTGATGAAGATATTATGATTAAAACAAAACAGAACAAGATACATAACAGAGAAAGATAATGAGTTTATAAAATAAGATGAGGGACAATAAAAATGAATTCAATACCTAAGCCTTATGTATAAATACTAGAGTGTGTATATATATAAATATGTATATGTATGCATATATAATGTATACCCATATATACACTTACACATATGCATCTATATACAAGAACGTACCCACTCATATGTATGTGCATAAATATGCAGTTATATATATGAGTCGATATGTATGTGAGTGAATAACTACCTGTGTATATATGTGTTTATGTGCATATCTATACTGCACAAAAATAAATTTTATATATACAATAATAAGTTGTGTGTGTGTGTGTGTGTGTGTGTGTGTGTGTGTGTGTGTGTGTGTGTGTGTGTGTGTGTGTGTGTGTGTGTGTGTGTGCGTGTGTGCGTGTGTGTGTGTGTGTATATATATATATATATATTTTTTTGTGTGTGTGTGTTTGCGAGTATATATATACCACACAGAAGTACATTATATGCATAAATATAATATAATAATAACAATAGTAATAATAATAATATATAAAATAAGCAAGAAAAAGGGGGGGGGGGGCGCAAGGTGGCATGAAGCCATGTCACTTGAACAAGAAATAAACAAAAATGAACAAAATGACCATAAATAAAAATAAAAATAAAAAAAAAGTAAAAATATATATATAATGATATATATATATATATATATATATATATATATATATATATATATATATATATATATATATATATATATATATATGAAAAATAAGAGAGAAGGAAAGAAGATAAGAAGCCATGACCAGAAACAAGAAATCAACAAAAAAGAACATTAAGAAATAAAATAAATAATAATAAATGTATATACAAGGTTGCTAGTGAATATATATGTATCACAAAAAATAATAATAATACTGTGTGTGTGTGTGTGTGCGCGCGCGCGCGCGCGTGCATGTGTGCGTGTGTGTACAATAACTCTAAAAAGAAAGAGAAATGGGGAAAAGTGGCAAAAAGCCACATCCCAAAAATAAGAAATAAGCAAGAATGAACACAAAAAGAAATTATTATTTATAGAGTTGTGTATATATATATATTATGTTATAATTATAATTATTATCATATATAGTCATGACATGGAAACAAGAAATGAACATAAATGAACATAAATAATAATAATAAATAATAAAGATAATAAAAATAATAAGGAATTATATAAGAGAGAACAAGTGGAAAATAAGAATAAGAGAAAGAGACAAAGCAAAGCGACCCCGAAAAAGAAAGATCCTACAAAACAACTTGGGACTAAGTAAAGAAAAGGACCAATGGGGTGGGTGTTGGGGAAGGGAGGTTGAGGGCCAGATGAGGGGAGGGGGCAAGAGGAGGAGAATAGAAACATGGAGAGAACCACGACAAAAAAAGGAGATAAATGAAGTAGAGGAATGTGCATGACCAAGGAAGAAGACAAGGGAAAGGATAAAGGGAGGGGGGATTCAAGGAAGGTGACGGCTATCCAATGAACTTAATAATGGTTGCGAGGATGGGCTCAAGGACCACCCATCATCTCAATTGAGATTAAGGGGATGGTGATTTATTTCAATAGCCTCCATTAACTTTCTCTTCAAATGGTTATCTTCCTTGAAAAGGATTTGGGTGCTCTCTAGACAAATATGGTGTTTGGTAGAAGATAAGTGTTTCACTAAAGAAGATTTTTGGACCCTGTCATGTTTGATGTCTGCACCATGCTCCCTAATTCTAGTCTAGAAAGAGTGACCCATTTCTCCTATGTAGGCTGCAGCTCAAGAGCACAAAATCTTGTAGACTCTTGAGTCTAGAAGAATGTCCTTGGTGTCCTTAAGTGGGGTAACATAGTTTCGCATCCTAGAAAGGGCCTTGAAGGCCACCCAAAAGCCCTTTTTGGATAAGATTTTGGCAATCTTTTGGGATATACCATCAAAAAAAGGAAGGGAAACATTTAAGGGAGGCAAAGACATGAGAGGTTTGGGGTTGGCCCTGGTGAGATAGAAAGACTTAGCTTAGTTGAGAGCCTACAAATTTGTAAGGCTCTCAACCAAGCTAAGTCTTTCTATCTCACTAGGGCCAACCCCAAACCTCTCATGTCTCCACCTCCCCTAAATTTTTTCCTTCCTTTTTTTGATGCTATACCCCAAAAGATTGCAAAAATATTATCCAAAAAGGGCCTTCGAGTGGCCTTCAAGCCCCTTTCTAGGGTGTGAAACTATGCTACCCCACTTAAGGACTCCAAGGATGCTCTTCTAGATCAGGAACCTACAAGATTGTGTGCTCTTGTGGTGCACCCTACATAGGAAAAATGGGTCATTCTTTCCAAACTAGAATTAGGGAGCATGGTGTAGACATCAAACATGACAGGGTCTAAAAATCTACTTTAGCGAAACACTCATCTTCTACCAAACACCATATTTATCTAGAGAGCACCCAAATCCTTTTCAAGGAAGATAACTATTTCAAGGGAAAGTTAATGGAGGTTATTGAAATAAACCACCATTCCCTTAATCTCAATCAAGATGATAGGTGGTACTTGAGCTAGTCCTAGCAACCATTATTAAGTTTTCTGGATAGCCATCACCTTCCTTGTATCCCCCTTCCCTTTATCCTTTCCCTTGTCTTTTGCCTTGGTCATGCACGCTCCTTTACTTCATTCATCTCCTTTTTTTTCCATGGTTCTCTACATATTTCTATTCTTTGTGATGTCCCCATCTTTTTAGCAACTGAGTGCAGTTCTTAAGCCTTCACGTTCTCCAAAGGATAAGTGGAGCATATGAGGAAATTAAATTAATTTCCCATAAAGTCATTAATTAAATAAAAAATCAAAAGGTGCCTTTATATTTAATTAATTTAATTATTGTATTACAAGGGAGAAGATTCTAGAGTGTGTATTGATTATTGGAAAGGGGGAAGATTCTAGTAATTTAATTTTCTAGAAGCACAATTAATTATTTTATTATAAGGGAGGAGTTTCTAGAGAGTGCATTAATTATTCAAAGGAGGAAGCTTCTAGTACTTACAATTAATTAATATTTGATTTCCTTCTAGAAGGGTGTAGTGAAAGTATAAATAGAGGTGGGAGCTTCATTGTTTAGCATTAGATGATGGTGAACTACATTTGATAGGAACTTTGATGTATAGTTTGTTCATGGCATTAGAGGACAGTCATCCTCTCTTGTGACATTCTAGACATCATTCCCTTGGGGTTTGGCCTTTTGAATCCATTGATATGTATTTGATTTTATCATTTTGAGAACTAATATTATTTCAGCAGTGGCGCAATCTTCAATTTGCATAAATTCCTTCTTGTTCATGCTACGTGGATTGAAATCTATGCAAAGACATTAAAATCACTTTTAGTAGCTAGTTCAATTTTTTGGCAATTTCTAGATTTCCCATTATAGTGGTATCAGAGCTATAAGTCCTACCATCCTATGGAGGTCTTATAGGAAATTTGGGATAGCGAGATAGAGGGAAAAGTGTTTGACAAAATGTATATTAGTCTAGATTAGGAAAATGTAATGTTTAGGTTACTGGGTACATTAGAGGAGGGGTAGTGTATGCGACAGGAGAAAAATAGGCAAATGGATATGATGTTGCATCTTGTGGCTAGACAGATGGGCATCAATATTGAAGATTTGTATGTTGCTTCAGTGCAAGAGGTAGTTGATTCCTCAAGTGGGATCAACACACATATAGAGCCACCCGACTATGATGTTGGTGATGTGGGTGTTTCAACAAAGTCAATAGATGTGGGTTTACACTCTAATATTATTGATTCACAATCTGGTGTTAAGTCATGTGTGTAAAGTTAGGAGTCCAAATATGAAGCTTCTTTAGAGAATGGTTATACAATAATAGTGGGATTAGAAGAATGCGAGGAAATTGTCATATCAGCAGCCACTTCTGTGTCAGTTGAACCATCCAATAAGGAGCTTATTAGTATCCATGTAGTTGTTGATGTGTGTTCTAATGATAGTGCACATGTTCATGATTATGAGTTTTCATCAACTATAGATTCAATCTAGTTTTATTTTGTAGAAGTTAGTGTTGTTCTTATGTCCATATATTTTTATGTGGCTACACCTATCGTTGATACAGTTGGCATGAGTGCATATGGTTTGCCTATAGCTACATTTTTTTCAATGCATGTTGGTGATGATCAAGATCATAGTTCAATATCTATTATGTGGTGAATACAGGGAAGAAGAGTTTTCATAGATCTTCTATGGAGTTGCCCTCTGGTGACATTTTGACTTCTACATCATCAGCACAAGTTTTGGGTGCTAGGTTGTAGGACATGTGGTTGGTCCTAATGATGCTAGTTTGTAGTTGGTTTAATGTCCACAAGGATGTCACATACTACTTCAATTAGGATCTAGGTGGAGGTTGGAGTTCATTGTGTTGCTAAATTGCTTGAGGACAAGCAATTTCAAGGAGGGTAGACTATAGTGTCCCCATCTTTTTAGCAACTAAGTGGAGTTTTTAAGCCTTCATGTTCTCCAAAGGCAAAGTGGAGCATAACAGGAAATTAAATTAATTTCCTATAAAGTCATTAAATAAATAAAAAATTAAAAGATGTCTTTATATTTAATTAATTTAATTATTATATTACAAGGGAGAAGCTTCTAGAGTGTGTATTAATTGTTGGAAAGGGGGAAGCCTCTAGTAGTTTAATTTTCTAGAAGCAAAATTAATTATTGTATTGTAAGGGAGCAGTTTCTAGAGAGTGCATTAATTATTGAAAGGGAGAAGCTTCTAGTACTTGCAATTAATTAATATTTTATTTCCTTCTAGAAGAGTATAGGGAAAGTATAAATAGAGGTGGGAGCTTCATTGTTTAGCATCAGATAATGGTGAATTGCATTTGATAAGAACTTGGATGTACACTTTGTTCTTGGCATTAGAGGACATTCATCGTCTCTTGTGACATTCTAGACGTCATTCCCTTGGGGCTTGGCCTTTGGAATCCATTGCTATGTATTTGATTTTATCATTTTGAGAACTAATATTATTTCAGCAATGGTTCAATCTTCAATTTGCATAAATTCCTTCTTGTTCATGTTATGTGGATTGAAATCTATGCAAAGACATTAAAATTTCTTTTAGTAGTTGGTTCAATTTTTTGGGCATTTGCAGGGTGCCCACTACATTCTCCTCCTCTCACCCCCTCCCCTCATCTAGCCCTCAACCTTCCCTCCCCCCCTCCCCCCTGTCTTTTTCTTTACTCGGTCCCAAGTTGTTCCACAGGATCTTTCTTTTTTGGGGCCACTTCGCTTCATCTCTTTCTCTTATTCTTATTTTCCACTTGTTCTCTTTATATATTTCCTTATTATTTTTATTATCTTTATTAATTTTTTATTATTGTTTATGTTAATTTATGTTAATTTCTTATTTCTATGTTGTGTATATATATAATAATAATAGTTATTATTATAACATAATATCTATATATATATATATAGACAAATATATAAATAATTATATATATATATATATCTATATATATATATACATATATATATATACATATATATATATATACATATATATATATATACATATATATATATATATATATATATATATGTATGTATGTATGTATGTATGTATGTATGTATATATATATGTATGTATGTATGTATGTACAAGTATTATTATTATTATTATTTATTTTATTTATTAATGTTCTTTTTTGTTGATTTCTTGTTTCTGGTCATGGCTTCTTGCCTTTAATCCTTCTCTCTTATTTTTCATAAATATAGACACTTATTTTTTAATTTTTATTTATTATTGTATTGTTCATTTTTGTTTATTTCTTATTCAGGTGACATGGCTTCATGCCACCTTGTTCCCCCCCTACCCCCCCATTTTTTCTTGCTTATTTTATATATTATTATTACTATTACTATTGTTATTATTATAATATTCTATTTATGCATATAATTTACCTTTGAGTGGTGTATATATATTCTCGCAAACACATAGAGGTAATTATTTGCTCACTTGCATATATATCAACTCATATATATAACTTCATATTTATGCACATATATATGAGTGGATATGTTCTCGTATATAGATGCATACGCTTAAGTATATATATGGGTATGCATTACATATGCATGCATATATATATATATATATATATATATATATATATATATATATATATATACATGCTCTAGTATTTATACTTAGGGCTTAGGTATCAAATTCATTTTTACTGTCCCTCATCTTATTTTATAAACTCATTATCTTGCTCTTTTATGTATCTTGTTCTATTTTGTTTTAATTATAATATCTCCATCACTCTTTTACTAACTTGTTTATTTATTCATTTATTCACATTGATTACATCTTAAACCTTCTACCACTCATAGGTTTTTAAATTTAGATACTTTTACTCTTTTTTGCATATAGATTATTAATTGTTTTATTTTCAAGGTGTGGTATTATGTTTTATTTGCTCTATTTTTAGTTTCATTTTTATTTTTTCTTTCGTTGCTCCTACCCCTGTAGGTTTAATTTATTATTATTACTATTATTATTTTCTATTGTCCACCTCGCTTTCTACACCCTTTTCTCCTTTAATCCCCCATTGATTTGGCTTTATCTGCATGCTATTCCATTCTTGCATTCTCTCATCCTTATGATGGATCATAGAGTGTGATCTGAAACGTTGATGGTAAAAATACAAACACAATCGAATCCAGAAGAAAATATCATAGCTTAATGGATTGTGGAAATCTAATAAGATTGATATTCAAGGTTTGTTAAATTCTCTTAGTTTTTTTGCTCATTAGTTGATGGTGGCGCACCTATCTCCGAGAAATAAAATATATTTAGTAATCATCAACATTGACTCTCTTCTCCAAGTTGGAAGGCACTGGTCTAATTATATTTTGAAGATTAAGAACAATTTTGTACAAGGTAAAAAAATAGTGTCAACTCACTTTCATGTGCTATAGTATATAGTTATACATTTTGTTTGAAATCATCCCTCTTTTTTAACAAACATTTGTTATTGCAATCAATTTCTCCTTGATAACTTTTGCCAACTCAAGAGCATTGTTAAGTCTACATATTATACATCATTAATCAAAGGTACAATTACAAAACTTTAGCTCCTTGAAAAAAAAAATAGTGTAATCGAATTTACTCCTAATCCATCACATATCTTAGATCATATAATCATAAATTATAAAACTGAAATGAATCTAACTATGCATGTCATCCATGAAAATAGTAGCACATAACACAAAGATTTTGGTAACCAAGAAACTCTCCAAGGTGAAGATAAAATTGGGGTGGGGATGACACCGATAAATCTTTACTTCTGCAATAATGAAGTTTCCTTGTTAGGGCTACAATTTGATTGCTTATGATGATCTACCCCATGAGGGATCTACTCTGTTAAAAGCAATACAAGAATATTAAGACTACCTTGCTTAAAGGATTTAAAATTGCAATGAAGTAAGCACTCTATTAGGAGATTTAACAAGGTCTGTTAAAACCACTCTATTAAGAGATTTTGCCTAATACAAAAATGTCTTAGTACCCAATCCTTTGGTTTTCGCTATGATGCTTATTATAGATCTCCACTCTTCAATGTCTAAATTTGATCTCCTCATTTAATTTTCTTTGTTCTATCCTTCACTGCTTGGTTTCTTTGTCTAATCTCTCCAAAAAACTTAGCCTTCCTTTCTCTAATCCTTTGTCTATTTTCTCATTTACAATTTTCTTTTGTATCCTTTCACAATCTTTCTTACATACATTTATTTAGGGTTTGATCCCTTCATAAATAGAAAATCATGGAAGGTTCTAGATCAAAATAAATGATCCAAAATAAAAAAAATTTCCATTTAAAGCTTCTAATTTTTTGATTGGTTAATCTACCTTTCTTGGGATTAATTCCTTCTAACAAAATGTTTAATTTTCTCCCTAGCTATCTCTACAATCCATACACATCACATAGAAGTTTACTAATATTATATACACAAGTGTTTGTACCATTAAAAACACATATGCCAAAACTAGTTTACTAGGCATTTGAATGTCATGATGCTTAGTCATAACTAACATTTGTGATGTCTTTCAACTTCTATAGACTCAACATATATTGACTCACTCAGTATAAGTTAACTTTTCATCACTCGTTCTCCATATATTTTACTCAACATTTATAGTATTTCGATCTCTGCTTGCATGCTTAGGAACCTTTGACTTGCTTGGCATTAATTGAAATATAAACAAGTTCATGTAGCTCAACATTCTTTAGGTGTCTCAGTCACATTGATAACTAACCAACACTACTTAGGAAATGACTAAGTGTTTGACACTAGTAGGAAACAAGGCTTAGAGATCAACAATATCCCCCTTTAAAATTAGTGGAAAACACTTTTTCATGACTTAGAAATTCATTTAAAATTACAAAAAATTTCATTCCCCCTTAGACTATAATTCAATCTCCAAAAAATATTAAATTTGCTATACACAACATATACATGTCTCTACATACCTATGTGATCAATGATGCTAACTCATTTGCTTTTCCTTTCTGAGATTCTAATCATTCTACTTTCCCTTGTGAATGATTGATGTCATTTCCCCTTTATTTTTGTCACTCTATGGATTGGGGTGAGAAGGGGTCAGTTGGTATGTATCAAAAAATGTTTTTTCATTTCTAAAATCACCTCAAATCCTTGATTCCATCTAGATCTAACTTATTCCAGGACTTGAATCTGTATTTCTAGCTGAGCAACTAGATCAATTAGGCTATCTATAGTTTGGAGATTTGGATCTATCTGAACTAGATTTTATGCAACTGATGGCTCTTTCTATATTATTTCCAAATCGTGTAGCAACATGAGTTGGATTGAAATCAATTTATTTCTAATGAAGTTGTCTTTAGCCATCAACTCATCTAATCTTTTGTGATCAAATTTCAATATATTATATGAATGTGAGCTTGAACTTGTGTTCTTGCTCAATGAAATAGTAAAAGCCTTCAAATATTCTTGTATTTTATCAATGGAGTGTTGATTCTCCATAGTGAAGAAATCAAGATCAAAAAGTTTCATATACAAATAATGAATAGCTATCAAAATTCCTTCCAAACTAGTGGTAAGGTTAGATAGTTCAACCTACCTTAAAGAAAGTTCTATTGAGACTTTCTCAAAAATGTTGTGCTCAAACCTTTTCTCAAACCATCTCAACCTCTTATTACTGGTCTCTACATGTTCACTATGTACTTTGTCAACTATTTACGCTAATTGATTCAAAATTAGATGTTGCTCATTTACATCGTGAATATCAAAATCATCTACAAAAACATCCTTAATTTCATGGAGTACCTTCTTTTGCTTCAACTCTCACCTTAGTTTCTCTATCTTTTCCTTGCGGCTCAACAAAGCTTGTAAATCTTGCATTTGTTCCAGGGTCATGTTATCAAGATAATATTCTAGAAATGTGATGAGCTCATCTACACCAACTATTTTCTCTGGCATATCAATATTTTGTGCCACTAACTATGGATAACAAGTATTGTCATTAGGTAGTGATATTTGCAATTGTTTCCCCTTTGTACTCAGTCTAGATTTAGTTGATGTCACCTAATAAATAGGTGTAACAATTAATGTGTCAGTAGAAATGTAACTCAAAGCTGAATAAGAGGTTGGATAGCCTCTTTCTCCTTAATCTTCTTGTTCTCTACTAATTATATCTTATTTGATCCCTCTCTATCATCTTGTCCAGGTTAATTTGCATCACCTTTCTGATCCATTTTTTCATTAGTGATATGAGTGAGTTGTGGTGGCACAATGATTGCCTTTCTCTGTTGCTCGACACTCATGTCAGGAATAAATGTAACTGATGTAACTTGAAAAGCATTAGTTATTGCACTATTAATCTAGGGAGAGTCTTGTATCTGTAGTAAAACTAGATTGGTACATAGAAGAGATGTGTCTAAGATATTTAATTTTGGCATTTTCAAATCTTCCTCAGCTAATAGATTATGGTTTAGTGGTGATGATTCAAGAATATGCTCTATAATGATGACATCCTACTTTTCACTTTTCTCTTCTAACTTCCTCATTTCTTCTTCAATTCTCTCAAGTTCATCATCTTGACTTTCTTATTCTATTGCATCTCTATGCTCTTCCTCTTTTTCTTTTTCAATTGATTGAACTAGCAATCCAAATGTTTTCTTCCAAATCACAATGCTATCCTTTTCAACTTCATCAGCTTTATTTTTCAAAAATTTGTAATCCCTCTCTTTGGGTATAAATTTCTTTGCAAAATATTTTAGGGAAATTGACATATGTATTTTCCCTAAATAAGGCATGGTTTGGGCTAATGTTGTCTCCTTTTTTTCCTCTCACTAGATAACACCCACTCCCATTTTACATCTAATTTATTATATAAATCCTCGAGAATACTTTCACCTAATTATATAGGTGTATCTCTTAAAAAATCATCATATCCATCATTCCTTTTTCAATCATTTCTTGATCATCTTCATTTAAAGAATCATACTTAATATGTTTAAAGCCTACCAAGCAAGATGAATTTTTAATATTCTCACGTACCTTATCAATTGTCATGGGATGTAGTCTAGATATAATTTAAAACTTTATCAAATCATTAGAGTTAGTTTTCTCTTCATCTTCCTCCTCCTCATCAGGTGTAACAATCAATTGTCTTCTTGGCCCCTTAGGTAGGTTTTGATTTGTTCCTTTAGTCTATTTCCTCTTTACTAGGCTTTTTTTTGTCTTAGCATCTAGGGACATAGCTGCCTTGGATCTAGTTATTATCCTCCTCTTTGGCTTAGGTTTAAGAGGTGTAACTATCTTATTCAAGTTTATGTTTAAATCCTCCTTCACCTTAGGATGAACAACCACAATTTTATTTTGTTTGGTTGCCTTGGGCTTGGAAACAACTAGCTCTTTACCTTTTGATTCTTTGACTTCTTTATTTTCGTCTTCTTCCTAAGTTTCTTCATCCTTGCTTTTCCCTACTATTATCTAGATTTTTCTTGTGCCAAGCTTTCCCTCAATATATTCTATCATTTTTTCCATTTCCTATCCATTTGGGCACATTGGTTTGCATTAGCATTTTAATCTTGACTGCCTCATAATTGTAGAAGGACTCAACATTCTTTTCTATTTCCTTAGATAATAGTGTAGTAACTATAGTAGTGACTTCATCTACATTGAACTCATATCGCATCAGCCTTAACCATGCAACCCTTGGTAACATTTCTTGGGAATAGGTAAAATCTATGTCTACCATGAAACATACATCATCCAAATAGTGACCCACCACTGATTATGGAATCCTCATCCTATTCTTCATCTTGTTCTTAAACACATAAATAGTTGTCCATAATAGCCTCTAATTTTTCTCCCAATTGTTCAATGAGAACATCAACTTATTGAGTAACTAGTCTCGTCCTATCCCATGCAACTATGTCGATAGTAGGAAATTAATTCTGTATGTAGAAAAATCTACAAACTAACAATGGTTCAAACTTATATGAAATATTTTTTTTCTTTCTAAATTATTTCAATATTTTTTGATACTTTTTGAAGTTGTGATTCGACTAGATCATAACTGTGATCTTTCTTTACAATTTTATGACCCAGGTCAACTACAATAAAAGAAACACTATTCAATCAACTTGAATTATATAATTTGTGTGTAATTACACATATTGTAAACTCAATAACCAGATATTCAATCCATCCACATACATTCCTCAACTGTTCCATTTGGCCTTCATTTTTTCCTCGATGATATTCTTCACTACACATCTCATTTTTTTCCTTAATTAGGGTAGGGTAACAAGTAACCCTATGGATGATTGCTTTCTTGATTTTAATTTTTCCACCTTCCAACCAAATTTTCATGTCACGTACTTGGCTTAGTACAATTTTTATCCATTCCACTTTAAATACTTTTGGAAATGCTAGGGCATGATTAAGCTCTTTCTTGGCAACTTTCTTATTCTCATCTTTTAGAGCTTCATTATCACACAACTTGTTATAAGCTTCTCTCAATTCATAATCTCCAATTTCAAAAATCTTTCACATATAGCACGATTGAACATCATGAACCATCAATAATCTCATTGGAATCAACTTTTAGAGTAATAAAATGTTTACTTTTTAATTAAATCATATTGATTTAATTATTGAATCACTTATTATCTCTAATTTACTTAAGCTAAACTTTTAGTATATAATAATTAGTTCTTTTATTAATAATTATCATGCAACCTAAGTTTTACCTGTTAGGGTTTTGATCTCCTTTTAAAAGGATTGATCTCTTTGTAATTTATTCATTCACTTTTTATTATAACAATCTCTATTTTTACTCATCAAGAATGTCTCATCTATCGATCTAGAAATTCTAGCCTCGATAACTTTTGCTTCTCTCTTTTTGTGATAGGTGTTTTCATCTAGGTGATTCTTGGGACTTGTGGGGTTGATCTTTCATCAACTTCAACATGGTATTAGAGCTCTAGATCTTTATGCCCCTATTCTATTTATGATAAGTTTAGCTTGGCTTTTAGATCTATGTTTTTTCATTCAGAAGGTTTCAAATTTTAGAGTTATTTTGTATTAAATCTCAGGGGTCACTACTTTTCAGGTCATTTAAGCCAAACAGACATTATTTTTGAGCTTAGTGTGCCCAAAAACACCTATTTTCACACAAGACTTGTCCAATTTAGACACAGTTGAAATCTGAGGCAAAATAATATTGCTTCCAGACTGGGTACATTTTCTAAGGTGATAATTTTGTGATTTTTTGGAATGGAAATCGAGATTTTTTGCACAAAAATCAAAATTTTTAGCATGGAAATTGAAATATTTTGGTACAGAATTGAGATTTTTTGTGCGCAAATCAAATTTTTTGTGTGCAAATCAAGAATTTTGTACATAAATTGAGTTAAATTTTGGTACAAAATTTGCACACTTCCTGATTCATTTTGGATCAAATTTTGAGACCTTAAATTTTTTAGATTTCCACCCTTCCAACTCTATTTTGACCTACATGTGGTTTTTTGGTCATAACTTGCTCATCCATACTTCATTTTTTGCAAATGACATATCACTGGAAAGCTAGTTTCGAGCCCATCATGATGATGTAAATTATTTGGACTTTTGATGTTATTTTGTTTCTAGTTTGTGTAGCCAAATTCATAGGTTCTATTGTGTACTCTAGAAGACATATCTTGAGGCATTCTATTTTCCAAATTCCACTCTAGGTACATCTCACTCAGTTTTTTTCTTTTTTACATTCTTGTGAATATCTTGGTTGTTTGAAGTTTGGAGATTGATTCTTTTGCTTCAGATGATATTTCATGGGTTTTAATATCTCTTATATCATCCTAATGTCTCTTTTGATCTTTGTTGACATCCTTTTGTAGATTTTTTGCAAACACACTAAGATAAAGTGTCACTCTATTGCATTTCAAGATCTTGCACATCTTTGTGTTTTTTTGTACTCACACTACATTATAAAATTCCTTGGGGGCTTTCATGTTGGCCATATTCATCATCTTCCTTTTTCAATTCATTTTTCCTTCCACAATATTACCCTTGTGATGTGTTGATGGCATGTGCCTTTACAGGTGTTTGTACTTCTTTTGTAGTCTTGATGTTTTTGGTTCTTCTTTCTACAGGAGATACTACATTCTAGCTCAGTGTTCATGTCTTATCTCTCAGCATTATAGGGGGTTGTATTGGTTTTATTTCTTTCTTGGTTTGATGGAGTGAGCTATGTATTCAACATTTGATTCTATGTACTAGATGATTGCAGTCATTGGATACCTATGGATTTCGGTGAGATGGATCATTTACCATATATCTGTTGACATTCGAGTCATGTTTGTTATTAGTGACATACACTTATTTAGATTGTGAGTTCATATTGAGAATATTGGATAGTTAATAGTGTTAACCAAGAATTTCATTTGTTACCGAGTCCTATGGATAGATTTTAGTTTGCACCGAGTAGCTACTATAGAGTTGATGAACAACAGTGTAGACCGAGCATCTTAGTATATGTCAAGTTTACCCATGAAAACCAAGTTATGCAGTGGTCACAAAGTTTACAATTAATGTGAAGCGAGTCTAGTGTTAACTGAGCTACTTAGTGTTAACCAAGTGACTTAGTTCATACCAAGCTCATAGAGAATCAAATGTTGACTAAGCTATATAGTAAAAATCAAGTTATTCAATTTATATGCTGAGTTTCATAGTATTCATCGAGTCACCAGTGCAAATAAAGTTCAAGACTACTTGCAAGTGGTTGGTATGGACCAAGCTTCTATGTCTATTGAGTGCATGATGATGCCAAGCATTGACAGTGGATGCCAAGTATTAGAACCTCACCACGACAGTCTTCAGAGCCTGAGTTTCTACACTTTGGCCAACTTTGTAATATTTGTATAAACTTGTATTGTGGCCAACTTTGTAATTGTGTAATTGGATTGATATATATGTAATGTATTATCTCACATCCAAATCATCATGGAGAAGTAATGTAATCATCAAAGAAGAGAAGAAGAGTGAATTACAAAGGCTACAACAATATAAGGAGTAGTAAAGATTTATCTATCATAGCAAGGTAATTTGTACACTCAAAGGAATCTCATTCAGCAAGCCAAGTTATAGATCAAAGATTAGCTAATATTTCATTATAATAGGTGGACTAGTCAAATCCTTTAACAAGGTAGACCTAATAGTCTTATGTAAATATCTTTACCGAGTGCATACTTCATTGTATGTTTGTAAATCCTTTTGCAAGATGGACCTAGCAGTCCTTATTGCTCCTAACAGGGCAAATGATTAGAAGTGATAATTGTAAGTCTTAACATGCCAACTTTATACTAGAGTACTAAAGTTTATGGGTATCATCCCCACCCCAATTTTACTTTCTATTTGGAAGGTTTATGGGTTACCAAATATTGTGTGTTAAAGTGTTATGTATGCTTTCATGTTTTCAGTTTCTCATGCATGTAGTTAGATCAGAATTTATATAAAGGATTAATCACTAGTCAAGTTAAAAGTTTTCTTAGTTACTAATTCACTCCTCCCCTCTCAGTAACATATCTTGTCATAATATTTCAAACAATTGGTATCAGAGTATTTTGGTTCTCAAAGAAAACTTTAATAGCTTGAGAAATGATCAAAGGAAATGGAGGCATTCAAACTTGACAAGGCTATTGACAATGAAACTAGATTTGGAATTGGCCATTAGACAACTCAAGAAAGAAAAAGAAAAACTCTCCCAATCCTTGAAAAGAAGAAAAGATCTTGCAATCCAGATGAATGATTTAGACTACATTGAAGAAATAATTAAAGACATCCATTCAAGCAATTTAGATGAAGCTAATGAAGCAATCGACGAACTATTGGAAAAGAAAAGTTCTCTTTAACAAGAAGTAAGGAAACTAAGAAGAGAGCAAGATATTTATTCAGTGAGATTGTGTGAAGTCAAGGAAGAGAAAAAAAAGATAAGAAAAGAGATAGAAGGAAAGAAAATGAAATTCAACACCTATCCCCTTAGCAAGAAGACTTCATCGATCAGCTCACCAATGCAAATGAAGAAATCATGAATCTAAGATCAAAAAATGAAAGATTGCAAAATGATCTAAAAATTAAAAGACAAACCAATGAAAGAATGATGAAATCCCAAGAAAACATGAATCAGTTTAATGAGCAAAGTCATTATAGACAAAAAGGAAAAGCAATAATTGGATATACAGAAGAAGGTGAATCATCCAAGTAAGGAGCTCAAAAAGATAAACCTACTTGCAGTCACTGTAATAAGATAGGTCAGACTTCAAACAAATGTTGCAGCAATGGGAAAGAAAAATTTAATGGAAAATGCTACAATTGTAATCAGCATGGTCATAAATCTAATGAATGCAAAGATAAACCAAGATTTGAAGGTAAATATCAGAAATGTAAGAAGCATGGGGTACAAGTCATTAGAATGAAAAACCAAGATATTGAATCTAGCAGAACAAATTGTAAAAGCTATATTTGGTTAGGACTATAACACTTGGTGTAGATGTCATTACTGTGGAGAATTTGGACACATTGGAATGAATTGTGTAAAGCATCACATGAGGAAGAAAGATACTACCAAAAGATGTTTCATTTGTAGAGAACTTGGTCATCTTGTTAAGAACTATATGAATATTGGAAGAATTGAAGATGAAAAGAAGGCAAAAACTTATAACATTAGAAAACAAATAAGACAACAATGGGTTCCAAAGTCTATTGAGAATGAAAGTCCAAGCAATGATGATCAAGTCACTCAAGAACTGGGTGACTCCACTATTTCCACTTGATTTCTCAATGGAGGTTTGGAACTAGGCTACTAAAGAAGACATCTAAATTAGTTCCAGTTGATAGGACAAAAGATACATATTAGAATTCAAGATGCAAAGGGATCACTGAGTAAGAGGTACCTATTTCTACCGAGTTACCTTCCTTACTAAGTGAGGTCAGGAGTAACTAAATCTTATGTGGCTACCGAATGATGGAAGACTCTCCTAAGTAATCAATGCAAGCAAACTAGATGATAGTCTGTCAATTTCATCTAAAATTCCTACCAGACATTAATGAAATCAACGTCATTTTTACTATGAATTTTTAAAAGAGAAAATTGTCTAGAGCGATCTTCAAGTGCATTCAAGTGGTTTGAGAAAATTGTTATCAAATTTTTTCAATTCTCTCAAACCCTACCAAGTGAAATGAGGTTCAAACATGCTAGTTCATGGTGTAGAATGGAAGGCACTAGATTTTAAGCTCATTCCTATAGTCATTGAAACCCTAGATTTGAGTGGAGCGTAGTCACAAATCCCTCCCAAGGTATTGTTGATTAATGATATCCACTCTCATTTTAAATGTGCAATTCAAGATATCAATACACTAGAAATGGCTGAATGTTTAAAGGATTTATGCGTTGATAGCATATTGAAACCTAAGCATTGACATCTCGAGGCTAAAGGGTTTTAACCCATATTTCACACATGCCAGGAAATTTCCAAGTGAAATGGATTTAGTTTATCCTCAGTCATGTGCACAATGGTCAACTATGGCTAGAGAAACCAATTTTGATTACCAAGAATATGATCCATAGGATCATTGGTCTCCTAATGTTAGCTAAAGAAAAAATAACTAAAACCCTAGGTCGGGTCAAACTAGAGAAGAAAACCCTAGCTGAGTGGGATGGTAGGGTAATGAAAATAAGCAGTATCACTGACATGGAATTGAAATTTGGTATTCATGTCATTGCACACAAGATCTAAAGTTTGAGTAGATTAAATAGTGTTTCATGTGAACCTGTGGACCTGGCATACAAGGTAGTCAAGAATAACCTTTCTCTTGACCTTTCCAAGCTACTATTGAATCAATTCAACAAGAACATGGAAAGCATCAGGACATCAAAGGAAAATTGATGTAAGTTTGGCTCACTTTTGACATGTTTATTCTTCTATGTTTAGAAATTATTTCCATCAAAAGGTACTATTTTTTGGTGGAAAGATGTGCTAGTACTTTATCAGATAAATGAATACATTGTTGAGATGGGAAAAAATTACACCAGTATCATGGACAATTATTTTGATGCATTCAAGGAGAAAACCAATAATAGATTCAAGATCCCTAGGAAACTAGTTAAGGATTATAAGGATGATGTTTATTTTATGGTGGATAGTGATAAGGTATACATTCAGGCAGTTAGGCCTAGAATTGCATGGGTGAAACCTCTAGGATATGAGGTGAACATTGATGAAACAAAAGATATAATTGAGGCATTAATAAATGAACTAGTTGACCCCAAGGCTATATATTTTGGCACATCTGATGAGGCTAAGGATAGAATAGAACTAGAGATCAAGCTCCCTCATGTGGTTAACAAAGGAAAGAAGAGAATTGCCAAGTTGAAAACAAGTTCTACTCTCATGTTGACCAAGGGAAAAGGTGAAGATGAAGAAGTAGAGGATGAAGAATCAAAGGAAGAGGAGCCACTAAAGAAAAAGGGCAAGGTAATCATTACTAAGCCTACCAAGAAAACCACTATAGCATTCACTAGGAGATCCTCTAGAAAGAAAGTAGATATAGGAGGAGACATAATCTTTACAAGGTCTCCACCCACATTTGAGGAAAAAATAAAAGAAATGGAATTAGGTATAGGTATCACAAACTTCAAATCACTTAAATATGAATCCAGGACTATTGATGAGTAGAAGAAAATAGAAGATATTTTGATATCTAAGATGGGTAAGTGGAAGTACTCACCTGATCAGCTCACTCAACAAATTCCAAATGCTTTAATGGACAAAATCAAGCCAAGATGGTCAAAAGAAATGAAAAATGCAAAGGATATTCATGAGCAGACCCTAAGGAAACTAATTCCAAATCTGACTAACAAAGAGGTGAAAGAATATTTGAAGAAAAATAAGGAAAAATTAACTTTAAAATTCAATACTTGTCTTATTTTGTTGAATGAAATAGAGCATGTTGTGAAGAATGCAATAAATACATGGAAAAATATCTATCTTCTTCATAAAATGAGTGATTTTTTAGCTAGTATAAGTGACAAGGATGATGATGATAATCAAGCAAAAGATGAAGAAAAATATGATGAAGAAGTAAAACATTTTGATAATATTGATGATGAAGAGGAACAAGAATAAGAGACTACCAAGGAAGGTACACTAGATGTTGAGGAAACTGACCTAGTTAAGATTGATGTAGCAGTTATTGACTCACTTCCTCACTCTCTAGGAAAAACATTGATAACATCAAGCACAGAGACAACCTCAATAGGATTCATTGTGTCTAGCACTGTAAGCACAAGCATTTAATCAATATTTGCACCAGTCTAGCTCAACACATCATTGACTGAAGTACCAAACACTTCATCTACTGAGCTGCAAGTTCCACCCTCTACATCAATTTTGGATACAATAGATATTTCTACTAGTATTTCTACACTGAGTGCAATATCAATTTTGAAGCGAGTCCTACTATTTCAACTATTGTTTCCATTCCAAGTACACATGCAATAAGTGCAATGACAGTTGAGACCAAGCCTCAACCAAGCACAATTTTTTTGGGTAAAGTTAAAGAAAAGGAGTGGGACATAGGGGTAAAAGTACAAAGTTGTGTCACCTTTCAAGCTGACTTATCAAAATGAAAGAATTTGAGCATTTCTATATAAAAATAAATTTTATTCAAACATATGATCTAGACAAATTCATTCTAGCTAAGTTATATATGGGCTCACACTTTTTCAATAGAAAATGTCTATTAAATGCATGTTTTATACTAGTTTGTATCCAATTACTAAAAAATAGAATTATGTCAAAAAATTGACATTTTGGTAACTCTTACTATTTTTTATGATATTTTTTAAATAACATATAAACACCATTTTATAGAGCTCAAAGTCAAGAATATTATCATATAGAGTTTGTAGTGTTTTAATTAGATATAGTATATTGTAATTAAAAAATTCTACAAGTACATATTTTAACACTTGAGAAGATGTCAATTTTGAGAAAGGAAAAAATATTGAATCATATTAAAAAAAAATTAAAAATCACATGACATTTTAGATGAGAGAGTCCTCTTTAAGAAATATCATTTTTATTTTGGTTAGAATAGACTTGTTTTGAAAAAAGTGGTGGGAGATGAAAACTATCAATTTCAGGTGAGTTTAAATTTTTGTCGCTATAAAAGATAGAATATAGGTCTAAAGACAATTTTATTTTTTATTTTTCTAGCTATATATGTTATATATAATGTAATCTAAAATCAAAAGAAAATAAGTTTATTTTCGTATAGTTTTGTAGTGGGAACTAGATCCCTAATTTTCGGCATTTTTCGACAAGTAAAAAATTGCCATTAAAAGTTAGTAAAATATATCAATTCTTATTCCAAATAATTATTAAAAATTATAATCCTAAACTTCATCCATTTGTACACATTTTATTAGTTTACTTCATTATCAAATTCTAAACAATACTACTAGTTTTTTGTCATTGAAGATGAACAATTATACTTTTTTTAGCCTTTTCCTTTATAAAAGGGTGACACAGGTTTGTGCTTTAACCCATAGATCTTGATGAGGAGATTGTCATTCCAAAATGGGACATCTCCAATCTAACTCCAAATTAGATGCAAACATTTTGTGAAATTCTTCAAAAGAAAGCCAAGCAACAAAGGCTAAGAGAAGAAAGGAATAAGGAGCTCAAGATCATGAAGGAGGCTAAGAACATTTTACCAGAGGCTATAGGTATAGAGGTTGATACTTCTCAACCAATTTTGTATCAGTTGAAAGAGGTAGTCCAGAAATACAATGAAGATTCGAATGGATAGGATAAATTATTACAGAGAGCATAGAAAAAGTTTGAGAATAAGGTCTTAGAACTTATTGCTCAATAGATTGTCATTCACCAAGTAGAGTTATCTACTATTTTGGGCTCTCTAGAAACTTCTTGTATTAATGTATCATTACTTTTTGGCAAGTTATGTGACAGATCAATTTTCACAAAAGAAATAAAAGACAAATTGTCTAAAATTAATGAAGATCTAAAGGCAAGTGCATAGTAGTTGCAGCTTGACCTAAGTTCTAGCTCTCATCACTTCAACAGAATTAGATTTCTAATAGATATGCAAGTAGAACTACTTAGAGAAGAGGCTAGAATCAGATCAACATTAATAGATATCTAGAATATGATTCTCCCTAACATGGATGCACTACATAAGCATATTGCATATTCAATAACCCTCTCCATGATAATAATTTCTCTATAGCAAACCACATGGTTGAATTGTCAGCAATAGTGTAGGTGGCATTACACACATGTAGGATCTTGCAAGAGAAATAGGACAAGACTTTGGTGGTCATACTAAAGGTACATTCAAATTTCTTGTCTCATTTTGGCATTACCATATAAATATAGTATAAATCTTTGGCATTAATGTCAAAAAGGGGGAGAAACTATAAGAGAAGATAAGATAAAAGGGGGACAAGCTTTAAGGAGATATAATGAGATTAAAAGGAGAGAAGATGTATTTAGATGTACATATCAGATATATAGTATACTATATATTATGTATGGGGGAGCATTACCATGTACAAAAATGCATCTTTTACAAAATCAATTTTGAAAAATCCAAAAAATTGTAGACTCCACCAAGTTGGAGAAATAAGGTGATGGATAATTCAGTTTTGACTAATAACTACTTTTGTCACTAATGTTAAAGGGGGAGATTATTAACATTCTAGTCATGTTTGTTATTAGTGACATACACTTATTCAGATTGTGAGTTCATACTGAGCATATTGTATAGTTAACAGTGTTAACAAAGAAATTTAGTTGTTACCAAGTTCTATAGCTGCTATCGAGTCCTATTGACAGATTTCGATTTGCACTGAGTAGCTACTATAGAGTTGATGAACAACAGTGCAGACCAAGCATCTTAGTGTATGCCAAGTTTACGAGTGAAAATAGAGTTATGCAGTGGTCACCGAATTCACAGTTAATGGGAAGTGAGTCCAATGTTAACCAAGCTACTCAGTGTTAACCGAGTGACTCAGTTTATACCAAGCCCATAGAGAATCCATTGTTGACTGAGTTATATAGTAAGAATCAAGTGATTTAGTTTATATGCCAAGTTTCATAGTATTTGCCAAGTCATTAGTGCAGACCAAGTTCAAGACTACTTGGAAGTGATCAGTATTGACCAAGCTTCTATGTCTATCGAGTGCATGATGATGCCAAGCATTGACAGTGGATGTCGACTATCAGAACCTTGCCGACTTAGTCTTTAGAGCCCAAGTTTCTACACTTTGGCTAACTTTGTAATATTTGTGTAAACTTGTATTATGACCAACTTTGTAATTGTGTAATTGGATTGATATAAATGTAATGTATTATATCACATCCATATCATCATGGAGAAGTAATGTAATCATCAAAGAAGAGAAAAAGAGCTAATTGCAAAGGCTATAGTAGTATAAGAAGAAGCAAAGATCTATCTATCACAGTAAGGTGATTTGTACACTTAGAGGAATCTCATTCATCAAACCAAGTTGCAAATCAAAGATCAGCTACTATTTCATCCTAACAGGTGGATCAGTCAAATCCTTTAACAAGGTAGACCTAACAATCTTATGTAAATCTCTTTACCAAGTGCTTACTTCATTATATGTTTGTAAATCCTTTTGCAAGATGGACCTGGCAGTTCTTATTGCTCCTAATAGGGCAGAACATCAGAAGTGATCATTGTAAGCCTTAACAAGCCAACTTTATACTGCAGTACTAAAGCTTGTTGGAATCATCCCCACCCCAATTTTACTTTCTATTTGGAAGGTTTTTGGGTCACCAAATCTTGTGTGTTAAAGTGTTATGTATGCTTTCATCTTTTCAGTTTCTCAATCATGTAGTTAGATCAAAATTTATATAAAGGATTAATCACTAGTCAAGTTAAAAGTTTTCTTAGTTACTAATTCACCCTTCCCCTCTCAGTAACTTAGCTTCTCATAATATTTCCAACAATATCTACTTTATTTCATTTATATTTTTGGAGGCCATGAAGATACCTTCCATCTTTGATTGATCAGCTCTTCAGACTTAGTCTTCTCTACTTGTTCATATTCTATATAGTGGAGGTTCTTCAAATCAACAATTTTTCAGTGCTTACGACTCCATGCTTTAGTGGTGTTCTTCATGATCATCCTTTTGTTCCTATATTTTGGAGCATTCTTCCCATCTCTTTTTGGTGTAGGGTTTTTCCCATGTGGTTTTCTCTATTTCTCATCTTTTTAGAGATTTGGTTGTGCTTGGTTACCTCATTAGGCCTTATTATGTAGATCCAAATTTACTTTTAGTAGTAGTTTCTAGGTTTTTAGCTGCTCCCTAAGTTTATCTTAAGGGTGGTATTAGAGTAATAAAGTATTTACTTATTAATTAAATCATATTGATTTAATTATTAAGTCACTTATTATCTCTAGTTTATTTAAGCTGAATGTTGGGCATATAATAATTAGTTCTTTTATTAATTATTATCATGCAACCTAGCTTTTACATATTAGGGTTTTGATCTCCTTTTATAAGGATTGGTCTCTTTATAATTTATTCATTCACTTTTGATTATAGCAATCTCTCTTTTTTCTCATCAAGAATGTATCATGTATGGATCTAGAAATTTCAACTTCCATAGCTTTTGCTTCTCTCTTTCTGTGATAGGTGTTTGTATGAAGGTGATTCTCAGAAGTTGTGGGGTTGATATTTCATCAACTTCAACATCAATGATATAGTACTTGGTGTATCTTCAGTCATCACAATGTAATGGTACACCATGAATTTGGATGGAGGACATTGATTATTCCTCACAATCTATGTGTTACTTTCCTTCAAATTTCCTTCCTAGATATAGATACAGTGGATGCTATTTCAGAACTATTGTTTAATCAATTTTACTTCAACAATTTTGAAATCAACTTGACACCTGAAATCTTACTCAATTCCTCAAATCTTGTCGATGGCACATTGTGATTCACTTGTTCTTTCATTGAAATTGCCTTGATCTTCTTCGAATCACGTGGGCATACTGAAATCACTTGGTAGATGAAAATGAACTTCAGAATTTGATATATACCTTTAGTCTATCAATTTAGGTCCACAATAAATGTGTTGTACTGAAGTAGGTGAAATATAGTTATCTCAGTCTTCTCATATTATGTTTGCACTTCTTTCCTTTTAATACTCAATCTTCATTACATAGCTCAGTCAATACCATTTGGCTCAATCAACACATCAGCTTGGTCATTGTAAACCTTAAGTCCATATTGCAATATTCAATCAATACAGATAGTATTACTGATGCTTGATAGTTAATAGTGTAATTGATTTGATTTCCCAATTCTTCTCTTAGATCTGTCCTAGTGCATCTTGATTCATATTGATATGGAATTTTTTAATCACATCTCTTGCTAGGGACTAGTGTGTAATATATGATTCAATTACACAGTTCCTTACATACCTTTTTTCTTAGTTGGATGTGATGTGATCATTTGATCCATTGGATTGGGTGATCTCTACTTCACTAGATCTACTACTTTCACCTTCTGCTCTCTTTTTCTAAATTTGAATTATCTCAACCTTACCTTTTCCTTTGTTGTATTCATTGTTTTGTGTTGGTGCTTGGGTCATGCAATTCATACTAACATGTCCAAGCTTGAGACAACTAAAATAGACTAGGCTTCCATTCAACCATTTCTTGTAATTTCTTTTGAAATGTGTTCTAATCCAATTTTCTAGAATGTGACCATACTTTACAATAATTAAAATTATATCATGTATTTTAATTCCAATTGTACGAGTCTCCATAGCTAGGTGCATGTGCTCTCCTTTCATATGTCTAGTTGGATTTTGTGTTGGATCTATGTTCTAGAACTTTATGTCCATATTTCTTGCAGATGTAGCTCAATGTCCTTCAAATCTAGATGTAGTAGATATACCGCATCTTTGACCTACATTCATGTTCTCGATGTCCTTATTTCTTTTAATTAAAACAATTCCTAGAAAACTTAGGTTTAGGAATTTTCATACCATTCTTTCTTTTATAAATGTATACTGTGTGTCCAACTTTTCCACAATGATAACATGTAGGTTTTACTTTTGACTTTGCATTTCTTTTCCCTCAACTCTTGGATTATTCCCCTTCTGTGGATGAAGAATGCTTGAAATGACCTAGACTAGAAGTATCACTGGATGACCTTTGTGACCTCATTAATTCTTCAAAGTATCTTATAGCTTCACTTGGTTTATTAATTCTTTCTAGAAGTTCCTTTATAGATCTCAACCCATTCCTTAGTTGGTCACTTTGTGACCTCAGATGTGTAATCTCCATGTCCTTCCCATTCAGTTCTTGGTTTACAAGTACTTTTTGATTCATCATGTCCAAAAAAGTGTTTGTTAGCCTTTGCACATCATCTAACCTTTCTTCAAGTTTGATAGCTATTTGTCTTGTGTCTTCTTCAGTCATAACTTTTTCTTCTTCATTTATCTCTTTCTTTTCAATTACCTCACATATCCTTATTGATTGGATTCCATTCTCTCTCTTCAATCCTCTGACTTCTTTACTCATAATCTTGTTCTTCTCTAGTATATCTACTATTGTTACATCACTTTTACTTTAATTCCCATCATCAAACAATCCTTTAGTATCAAATTCTAGACAAAGCATGTCATTTTTCTAATTATCCGACTCTTTTCTTTTCTTTAGCGACTTCTTCAATTCCTCTCTTGCTATTTCGAGTAGTTATAGTATAAGCTAGATGCCAATCACTTGGTTCTTAATAGTCTTTCCCAATTTGTAAGCCTCCATCTCAAAGATCTAAACTCTCAAGTTGTTAAACTTGTTTAGAGAGAACAACTACTTTGATACCAATTATTTGAAGTCTTATTGGGAAACAAGATACTTGGGCAGGGGGGGGTGGTGGAGGGGGGGATTAATCGAGATCTACAAAACACTACATCCTTGAACAAAATAATAGATTACCTGAATTCACTACTTATCCATCACATATCTTTAGATCATATAATCATAAATTATAAAATTGAAATGAATCTAACAATGCATGTCATCCATGAAAATAGTAACACAACACAAATATTTTGGTAACCCAAAAAAACTCCAAGGTGAAGGTAAAACTAGGGTGGGGATGACATCCACAAATATTTACTATTGCAACAAAAAAAATTGCCTGTTAAGCCTACAATTTAATCATTTTTGATGACCTACACTATGAGGTATCTTTTTGGTTAAAAGTAATATAAGAATATTAAGTCTACCTTTATTAAATGATGTAAACTTATAATGAAGTAAGCACTCTGTTAGGAGATTTAACAAGGTCTTTTAAAACCACTCTATTAAGATATTTTGTCCTAATACAAAAATGTATTAATACCCAATCCTTTGATTTTCTCTATGAAGCTTATTATAGATCCTCTCTCTTCAATGTTTAAATTTGATCCCCTTATCTGATTTTCTTTGGTATGTCCTTCACTCTTTGGTTGCTCTATTTGATCTCTCTATCAAACTTGGCCTTCCTTTCTCTGATCCTTTGTCTCTTTGGTTATTCATGATATTCCTTCACATCCCTTCACACTCTTCCTCATATAGATTGATTTAGGTTTTGGTCCATTCTTAAATAGACAGTCGTGCAATGTTCTAGATTAAAATCAATGATCTAGAATACATTTTTTTTCGTTTACCCCTTCTAATTTTCTAAATGGTTAATCTATCTTTCTTGGGATTAATGCCTTCTAAAAAAATGTGTAATTTTTTTCTTAGTTGTCTCTAGACTCCATAAATGTCTCATAGAAGTCAACTAAAATGATTTACATAAGTGTTTGTGCCATTACAAACACATATGCCAAATCTAGTTTACTTGACAATTGAATGTATTGATGATCGATCATAACTAGCATTCATGCTATCTCTCATCTTCTATACACTCAACATATACTAACTTGATCAACATAAGTTAACTTATCATCACTCAATCTCCATATGTTTGACTTGACATGTATAGTAGTTAAGTCTCTATTGGGGTACTTGGAAACCATTGACTTTCTTGGCATTAAGTGAAATATGAACAAGTCCATGTAGCTTGGCCTTCTCTGGATGGTTCAGTCATAGTGATAACTTACCAACATTGACTGAGAAATGATAAGTGTTTGACATTAATAGGAAACAAGGCTTAGAGGTCAACACTCTAAACACTGTACTATTTCCATTACTATTATCAAAATTAGGTTTTGTACACTTAACTGCTCTATGACCAAAATGATGATAATTATAATGATAAAAAATAGTAATTAGTTTGAATGACTTACTTTTGTAGTCTTTTTTAATGTGACCAACTTCATTACATGCATGCCATCTACCTTTGAATTCATATCTCACTTCTTTAGGTGATTCAGCTTGCTCATGTTGCTTAGGTTCATTGAATTATTCAAGTTTCTTGACTTTCTCAACCTCCTTAGGTACATTATTAGATTGATTTGGCTCAATCTTATTTATATTTTCCTAATCTTGTATAGATCGATGAATATTAGGATTAAGTTACTTTCTCGCTTTATATTTCGTTGCTAAATTTTCAAAGAAATATCCTAGACCAATCTTATCATAAAAAGGTCTCTAAAAAGACATTTGTTAATCAATCTTCTCACTACTGGAATATAACTTCTCAAAATATTTCTTAGTCAAGTTTAATTCTCCTTTCACAATTATGTTATATTTCCCAAGTTCTACATACTGCAACTTAGTACATTCAAGCTCAAATGTAACGTTTGTAAGGTTACATCCCAGGCTTTCATTTTCACATCTAAGATTTGATCTTTAGACTCTTTCTTGGATTTTAGATAATCAATCTTATCTTTCAACTTTCTAATGTAGTCGTTTGGATCCTCATATCTTTCTTTCAAAGCATCTCTTTCTTTAGTAAGAACATCAATGTTCTCAAGAGCTTCTTCTAAGTTCTTATGTAATTGTTCCATATCCACAAGGATCTTACTCATGTTGTTAAGCCTCTTTTGAGTAACTAAGATATGATACCAATTGTTAGAAAAAGGAAATACTAAGAGGTTGGAGGAGGAGGAGGTTGAGGGGGTGAATCAATATTTTACAAACTTTAGCCAAAATTTGGATATTATTAATAATCTTATAACTTGCATATGAAAGAAAACTAACCCATGTTCAATAGTAAACATAAACATGCAATAAGAGAACTCATAATACCAAATTTTTCTAACTAGGGAACCCTTGCCAAAGGGAAAAACCGGTGGGGTTAGTACCCATAAAATGATCCACTAATCAAGAGTATCTTGTGAAAGTTATTGACCTGGTTAAGAGTCTATTACATTCATATAATGTTTTAGCTCTTGATAGAGGTTTCCTAATAGAGGATCCATGGGTCAAAGCCTCAACCATGTTAGGAGTTATTATAAACAAATACAAAATGTATGCAAGATGGCCCCACTTCTCAAACATGCAATATACAAAGTAGTTCTTAATACAAAGATATAGATATAAGAACCTTTTAACACTTCTATTGATATCTTGAATATTTGATATTGCCTTTTTCTTCTCATCAAAGAAATTTATCTTAGCTTCCATTCCTTTGATCATATATCAAAATTTACATATCACATTATCCATACATACTCCTACTTCACTTCTTATACAACAATATTTCCTTTATATCTTGCTAATTACAAATTACTACTCAGTCGACCTTCATGTCTTTATACACTTTACAAAACATAAATTAAATTTCTCTGACTTAAGGTTAGAATCAAGGATGTCATCCCTAATTAGTTAAGTAATTATTTCATTAAAAAAAATATTAACCCTAAATGCCCATTTCTTTGTCTTGTTCTATTATGCATGTATACTATAGTAACTATTAAATTCACCATAACTTTGTCCATACATTCTATACCATTATGTGCACTCACATACATCATCATCATAGTGTTATGTATCCTTACCTAACTTCACACATGTTTATGATAATCCTATCAAGCTCTCCAATCAAAACTCTATCTATTTTGCTAGATAAATTGTATGACACTTAGACAATTTTATATGTATACATGCCAATACTTCATCTTCATGATATGCCCACCTTATATGATCGATATGTTTCCATAAATCACAACATCAAAATGTCTAACCTAGCCAAATTGTCAACTTAATCTAGCTGATTTTCTCACAAAGGTGGTTCCACAAGAGAAGGTCAATTTTTTTTATAGCCTATGTTGATATTGTAAAGAAATAATTAGGGAATATTTGGGAGTCTCTAATTTTTTATGTGTATGTGTCAAGCCTAAAATAAATCATGTTCTATTATTCATTTTATTATGGTTTCCCTACAAATGATAGCGACTAATCAAATCTTATGATTCTCTATAAATATATATTTTGGAGGTTCATTTTATATATTTTATTGGACAAGTTGAACCTACAGGTGTGATGTAAAGATAGGAATTATATCAATAAGAAATTTTCCATGATCAGCGTGGGTGTAGCTACACGTTGTAATGAACTACGATAAACATGTGTAATATGTTTAATTTCTTTTTGTTATTCTATTTTTTTAACTTTTCACTTTCACCTATCTTCACACTTTCCATTATTTTTGTGGGAGCAAAAACAAAGCCTGGAGACATAAATAACAAAATAATCTTGTATGTCATGTGAATATTTGTCAGTATTGAAGTATTTTACAATTTTTCCTTACTATCAGTGTATAGGTCTAGATATCTCCTCAATTTGTGCACTTAGAATGATTAATGAGTTGTGCTTATGACTTTTAATTTCCATAGCTCACAATGTTGCCTCTATATTCTTAATCTGGCTTCTCTAAGAAATGATAAACAAGACCAAAAAAATTACAGTTAAATAGAAAACTACACATATACCCAATATATTCAAAAAATAAATAAAAAATCTATTGTTTAATGTATCAAATTAACTATAAACTAGATTTTATTTTAAAATGCTTTTGGTGCAGAGAGTTTTTGTTTTATTGTGAAGGACAACATACATTTTTGAAGTGTCAGATTTCATAAAAAATAATTCAAAGAAATTCACGTGCCTAATTGCCTTTCAAACATGGTTTCCAGAACCATTTCTTCAGATCTTTGAATTGTACTAGTTAAATATACCTTTATTTTGACTGTAGGGTTTGCAAGACGGAAAGTTCCAACCGCTGCACTAACAAGTGAGGGAGCCCATTTTCTGTTACCTAGAATGGATAACAAGAAAAAGATTCTATTAGAGACTGTAATGCTGGTATGGCAATAACATTGAACCATCGAAATCCTCCTTCCGTTAATAAATTCTTCTATTCTTCCTCACTTATTTCTTTCCCACCAGACGTGTGAGCAATCATTACCAAATCACACACAATACCAAAAATAGGATCTAACATCATCTTTTCCTTATAATCCAGAATCGTATCAACAATTATTACTTTCAATATCGGTGGAATTGCCTTTCTGAATTATTTCTGAATCCTCATGCAGTGATTGTCCAACCAATCATACATTATCAACTCCATAATTTCAAATAGATAACACAAACCCATTAAAAAAACTTTAAAAATAAATAGTCCTGCATGCCAAAAAATTGTCCAACATCAGGTTTAATCCGCCGACCTTCACGTATACAACGTCTATAGATGGAACCTCTCTAAACATGTCACCTCCCACATGCATTACACCAGTACACCAAAAAGGTAACATTTTGATTCATAAAAGAAAAATAAGCAACTTGGTTTTTCTTCTTAGATTTGTAGTTAATGGATTGAATACTACATGGGATCAAGTTTTCATCAATTCCAGAATGTTACAGAAATTAAGAGAACATAAAAATACTTGGGGAACTAATCTTCTAGATTCTGAAGCTTGAGCAAGGGTTTTTAAGTGGGTTAAATGGAAAGGTTGTGATGAAACATATTTAAAATTTTGTTCATAAATATGAACTTTTGCCAAATTTCGCCAAATTAGGATGAAAGGAAGTACCAGCCTCTGAGTTTATGATTTTGATATCTGGTTCAGGACCACTTTCCGATTTTACAATTTCAGAAGAACAAGTTTGCTTGAAGAATAAGGACAAACTCAATTTCGTGATTTAGCGAGGGCATTTAAACTATGAGTCCGAAGTTCTAAAATTTCACAATTTTGAAAGCTAATTCCGTAAGAGAAATTGATATTGAAAGATCAAAATATTAATGACCACACTTGAAACAAAAGGTCAAGTAGTAGATGATGTGACATATAGAGTGAAGCATGAATTCTGAAACGCGTGAAAAGTTATGAGCAGTAAATGAGGAATGTGGTGAAGATGATAAATCATCGAGAATGAGCATAAACAAAAAACGGTGGGTCGAAGAAGACGATGGCTTTGGAGTTCACCTCGGCAAGCAATTAGCTTTCAAAATAGTAAGCTATAATTTCCTCCTATCTAGCTACAATTTTCTCAAAATGCCTGTAAAGAAAGATGTTAGTAAGGAACAAAAAGAGGAAAAAATAAAAGATTTGATTCAAAAAATGTTGTTAGAAGTTTTTCTTGGGTTGTCTTCAAGTAGTCAAATGTCTATATTTCAAGATAAATTCAAAGAGTGTAGGGATGCAAAATTTCTTCAACATGGTAGATTGTTGGTCTAGTATTTCTATATAAATAGAATCGAGAAGGAACCCAAAAACAATCCTAGGAGACTTGACCTAGTAAAAATATAAGTTGGTTCTAATGCTTTTGTCTATGTTGAGCTTATAAATGTACTAGAAAAACATTATGAACCCACCAGCAGAATAGTGAGAAAAGTGGATGGCATGCCCTTGGTAGTAACTACCAAGTCATATATTGAACAATGTTTTGGATTGAGCACCCAAGTCCTCACCAAAATTGATAGAGAGCATTTCGAGAATGAGTATCAAGAAATCATGAAGTTTTGGAAATATAGGAAAATTTATCATTTGATGTGTAGGGGTCATAACAATAAACTGATGTATGTAGAAAATATGGGCCCTCATTCAGTTGATTTGTTTGTGAGCTTTATTAAGAATACCTTTTTATGCATGGCTTCAAATTTTCTGAGAAGATGTAAAGAAAAATGTTCCCTTAGACTACATATACATGTGTATGAAGATTCAAAATCCACAAACCTACTTGGAATTTGACTTTGCCAGTGAGATCGAGAAAAGTTTGCACAATCACTTAATCAGATGAAAAACTTTAAGGCCATTAAAAAATTATTCATTATTGTGCCACTTTATATTGTGCCAGAATATTGACCACTTCATAAATTCTATGAAGTTACTACCTACTAATGATGATGGTAGTCCTATGCCCATTGAAAGGTGGTACCCACTTTGGGACACACATGCTAGAGATGGGGACTTCATTTTTTTTAGAGATGCATTTGTGCAATGCATAATTAGGATGTCCAAAGAACCCATAATGAGGATTCCTCAAGAAACAAAGAATATGTTGAAGCCTAAAGATTATTAGCTTGGTAAGGTTTTTTATTTCAATTTAGGAGATTGCATTGTGAAACCCAAGTATACATTGCTGAGAATATATGGATGTAGGCAACCTCCTTAGAAATTGCCACTATTTGTTCCAAAGAGAATAATTTTTTTTGAATTCATTTGGTAGATGATGTGGATAGAAAAGGAAGGAGCCCAACCAAGAAGGAAGGGTAATATGCTCCCACATTTTATTCAATTTGATGGTTTTATTATTGTATATGATATTATTCTAGAAGTACAGCAATGTATTAATAATGGTTACTAGTTGGAAAGTGAAAGAGTAGGGAATATGACCCTAAAGGGAACATCAGAAGTAATAAGGCCAGATACACCAATCAGTTGAATCTAGAACATGATGCTATTAGAAACTATGATGATTTGACACAAGTTTATCAGAGACTAAAGAAATGGCATGTCTTGTCTACAATTGAGGGAAAATGGTTGAAGTAAGGATCTACCCCAATTTTACTCTAATATGGACTTAGAAGTGATGAGAATAGAAATAAGCATCAAAAACTTTTATGAACTATACCAAGAGTATGTGAACCAAGAAAAGGGTAAAGATATTAATGAAACATTAGTTCCACATCAAGCTAAAAGGAGAAAAGTGGATACATTTGAGCCTAGCTCTAGCACTTCAACCTCTCCATATCATTAGTTTCATATGATGATTCTAATAATGAAGCATCTATAGATATTTCTTGAGTTCTTGAGAGTTTGAATGATGATAAAGGGCCTGGAATCTTAGGGTCTTTTCTTAAGTATTAAGAAGAAAAGCATGGATATCATTTTCAAACAATGGAGAATGATACAATAATAGATATTTAAGATGAGATGTAAGTCATTATTTTATGTTTTATTGAACATGAAAGTTTTATTCAATCATAGGAATTCAAGGGTTTTTGGATTAAGTACAAAATGAAGGACTTTGAGGAGAAAAAGACCAAGAGACTTGAAGGAGTGGATGAGTCACAACATGTTGCAATTATACAATAGGCGATGATTGAATTAGATATGGATAATATCATTTTCACTAAGGATGAAGCTAGAGAAATAGCTAAGAAGAATGATATCCTAGTTTCACTAGGTTTGACTCTTAAGGAGTTGTTCTTACTCTCCCAGATAAGGACTTTGAGGTGAAAAAGGCCAAGAGACTTAAAGGGGTGGATGAGTCATAACATGGTACAATTATACAATAGATGATGAGTGAATTAGATCTGGATAATATCACTTACATTGACGATGAAGCTAGAGAAATACCTAAGAAGAGTGATATCTTAGTTCTGCCAAGATTGACTCTTCAGGGGTTGTTCTTTCTTGCCCAAATAAGGAAGTAGGAGGATTCCACATTGGTGTCATAATTTGAGTCACTGGATAAGGTGGAAGGAACACGTTACAATCCAAAAACAGAGACATTGGCCACCTGGGTAACATTCAAAGGAAACAAACTTAAGGTAATTGACATTTCACAAGGTGAAGAAGGAACAACCCTAATACAAATTGTGGAGAATATAGATCTATAACTTACTATTGCCAAACCCACTCATGAGTCTATGTTCAACTAGGCTCAAATTAGGCATACAAAAGAAATGATTAAGGATTTGAAACAAAGAGAAATGGACATCAATTCTATTATTAATAGAATTCATGTAAAGATTCAAAAATTAGAAAATGAATTCAGTGAAAAGAGTTCCAATGAATTTTTTAGTGCAGTAGTTATTCAAATAACTCCTATTATTACTAAAGAGGAAAGTCTGACCATGAGATTGACTGATCGTCATGATGGTGTTTTTTATACACCAAAAGAAGTGCTTGTGTAGAGGGAAAATATTATTTTAGGAAAAAGTAAAAATATTTTTGAGGGATACAATAATATTTAAGCACATTGGATTTCTTCACAAAAGGACTAGAAAAATTATCAAAACTAGAAAGAAAATGGGGTCCATCAAAGTTTGAATTAAGTAAGTTTATTTGAACTTACTAAAAGAGACCCTAATGCATCGGTTCATATTAGGAATACTATTAGTGTCCTCAATATGATAGCAAAAAAATTGGCTTATATGAATCGAGAAAAAAAGAAACTTAGAGAGAAACAAAAGGAGATCTCTATTGTTAGGCATTCATGTATTCCTTCAATTGTTGATGAAGACGGTGTTGAATTTATAGGTGGGAAGATTTACTTCTGAGAGGGGGCAAGGGTGAATCAGAAGTAACTAACTTTAACCTTTTCAAATCCTTTTAATTGAAAACATTCGCATGCATCTAATTCATCTAATGAACATGCATGAAAATAGATAACACAAGATTTGGTAACCCAAAAGCCCTCCAAAGTGAGAAGGTAAACCTAGGGTGGAGATAATGCCCACAAAGTATCAAGCTACAATATCTAACTTGTTCAAGGTTACAAAGTTTGACCACTTCCAATGGTCTTCCCTATGAAAGGCCTATCTTCTTAAAAACTTTACACACTATTAAAAGTGACCTAGTTAAAGGATTTAACCACTATTTTAGAAGTGGTCCTAGTTAAAGGACTTTAGTACATTCACTTGGAATGCCACTTTGTTAAAGGATTTACAAATTGCTGATACCACTAGTGTCATCTCCTCTTGTGTCACCTACACCACTAGTTTCGTCTCTTCATCTATCATGTACACCACCATTTCATCCTCTTTTGTGCCACCTACATCATCATCATGTGCATCATTATAGTCTTCAGGGCCCAATCAACATTTTTTTTTAGCTATCAACACATGTGTGATGGGATATATATATATGGAGGCATCCAAGGATGGAGTCTCATCTCATCCATGTTTATAATGTGGGAATACTTGTTATTCATACAGAGGTGGGGATTTCACACTCACAAATGATTTGATGCTGATGGTCTTTGGTGGATAGGATACATAGGTTTGTTTGTTTGAGTTTAGACATGATATTATTTAATCACCTAAATATTGTAAAAGTAAAAATAAACTAAAATAAATTATAGATCACTCTAGATTGATATGTGAACAATATGCAATGCAAGGTACAATAAGAAGTTCAAGAACACCATAGAGTACTCATTTTTTTAGAGGTGTGAGGCTAGGAGGAAGAACACCCAAGGTAAAGTTTTTTAAATATTCTTAAAAGTACAATAATAACCCACTTATAGATCCTTTTTCATCTCCTACCATCATTGAAATCCTCACATTCATCAAATCCATCCAATTTCCATCCACATCTCTTTCTTCTAGCATTACCCGAACCCCATCTAATGAACCTCATGAGTTTTGACATGATATTATTTAATCAACTAAATATTGTAAAATTTTATTATTTTAAATTTTATTTATCACTTTAGATTGATATGTATAAACAATATGTAATGTAGGGTGCAGCAAGTGATATGAGAACACCACATAGTACTCGTTCTACGAGAGGTACAAGGCTAGGAGCAAGAACACGCAAGGTAAATTTTTTAAAATATTCTTAAAAGTACAATAATACATTGGTTTTGAGATATTGTTACTTAATTGGTATTCTTGAAAGTACAATAATAACTTTCCATCTCCTACCATCATTGAAACCCTCCCATATTCATCAAATACATCAAATTCCCATCCACATATCTTGCTTCTATCATACCTAGACTACATCTAATGAACCTCATGAGTTCATCCTCCATATACCCATCCGCATTGAGGAACCTCCATATCACACAGGGTGTCTTGTAGGAGTGTCAAGATCATGAATCTCCACTTTTAATTCTTGAGAAGGTGTCAAAAGTTCATTCACATCTCTCTTTTCCTTCTCAGTCTCTTTGATTTCAATTTAGGCCTTGTAGTCTTTTTGAGCCCCAAGGTAAAAGTACAAAGTTGTGTCACTATTTAGGCTGACTTATTAGAACAACTAAATTTGATTATTTCTATACAAAAACCATTTTTTTTCAAACATATGATCTTAATAAATTAATTCTAGTTAAGTTATATATGGTTTCATACTTTTCCAATTGGAACTGTCTATTAAATGCATGTTTTATACTAGTTTGTATCCAATTACTAAAGAAATAAAATTGTTTAAGAAAATTAGCATTTCAATAAATCTTACTATTTTTTAAATATTTGTTTAGTAAAATACAAACAACATTTTATAGATCTCAAAGTCAAGAATATTTTCATATAGAGTTTACAGTATTTTAATTATATATATTATATTACAATTAAAAAATTCTACAAGCATGTATTTTAACACTTGAAAAGATGTCAATTTTGAGAAACAAAAACCTATTAAATCATATCAAAAAAATTTAAAAATTATATGATGTTCTAGAGGAGAGAAGAGTCCTCTTTCAGAATGTATAATTTTTCTTATGGTCAGTATAGATTTGTTTTGAAAAATGTGGTGGGAGATGAAAACTATTTATTTCAGGTGAGTTGAAATTTGAATCACTATAATAGAGAAAATATTGGTCTAAAGTCAATTTTTATTTTTGATTTTTTCTAGCTATATGTGTTATCTATAACATAGTCTAAGTTCAAATGAAAATAAGTTTATTTCCATATAGTTTTGTAGTGGGAACTAAACCCCTAATTTTCAATGTTTTACAACAACTAAAAATTATCTATAAAAATTAAGAAAATATTTCATTTTTTACTCCAAATAATTATTAAAAATTATAATCTTAAACTTCAACCATTTCTACCCATTTTATTAGTTTACTCCATTTTTAAATTCTATATATGACTACTAGTTTTATGTCATTGAAGATGAACAATTATATTTTTGTTAGCCTTTTTCTTTACAAAAGGGTGACATGGGTTTATGCTTTTATCCCCCAATTTTTCCTATCTTTCAACTATCCTTCCAATATTGTCCTTAAGGTCCTTCTTGTTTCTTCTTGTCTTCCTATGATCTTCTTGTTGTTGTTGTGCCTTCTTTCCATTTACAACATTCTCTCAAATTTATAACAATACTCTTTAAGTTATTTTATAGGGCTTGTTAGGGGTTGACGAAAATTCTATTCACTGATCCTACAAGTTTCATGAAAAGGGTATCCAAATTTGTACTTTAATTCACTGTTCCACACCTGTATCTTCAAGAAAAATGGCTTTTTTGTTTGGATGGGGAGTTTTCCTTGGTAAAGCCCCAAATTGGAATCAACCTTCAAATATAATTGAAATCACAATATAAATAAATAAAGTAAATGGAACTATTCACCTTGCTTATATTGAAATACTTGTGGAGGATTTGAATCCTTGAATGCACAAGTAAGGATGGTCCAAATGAATATAAGAATGAATGTAGGATGTCTCTAATCAATGGAATTGTATCTTCAACCCTAATTTTGAATGGATATTTGCATAGAAAAAGGCTTGGATGAATGTGGATGGACAAATCATCAACAAGAGGGCTCCATAGAGATTGAATCCTTTAATGGCTAACAATGAATCTCCTTGATGAATTGGATGATTTAACACTTGATGGATAGTAGATGTTCACTTCACAAAAAATCCATTCATTCCATTTTATTTTTTGCGTAAACTTCATAGTATGTGGATGCTCTCATGAAAACTAGATAATAAGTAGATCGTAGATGTCCAAATGAGAGAAGAAGGCTTCCTTATATATAGATCTAGGGCACAAACTTCTAAAGAAGGCCGACATGGGAGCATTAAATCCCATTAACATTAACACCTATAAATGGGCCTAAATTAAATGCAATTTAAGAGTGTGCCATTCTGAAACCCAAAACAACCAACCCGAAAGTGGGAAAATGAAACTTTCCAAAGCCCAATGTCCCAAAACCTTTGAAAAATAAAAATTGGACTTGGCGTAAGGGACGAGCTCAACCCTACCCTATGTCAAGGTTGAGGTCTTCCTTGACCTAGGTCAAGGTTGAGGTACACCTTGACCCTTCAAGTCATCCTTGACCTTGAAAGTCAAAGTCCTCAGTTTCATAGAGAAAAATATCAAAAATAGGCTGAAAATAAAGAGAGAAGCACAAAAATGGGGAAATAGCTAGATCCATGTAAAGACCTATTTAAGGTTCTTGACATGACCCCAAACCACTTATTCAGAGGGCTAAATGCTCTTATCATGTAAGTGCTTCCATTTTAAGATGATACATTAAGCCCCACTTTAGCAAGAGTATGGAATCAATGAAAACTCTTGGTAAAGTACATTGTAATGAAAATATAATCTTATAAAAGTAAAAGGGATAAAGAGATCCTCAAGCCCCCAGAGACTAAAGTCTTCATCAACTCCAAAATCATGATAAGAGAGAAATCTCTAGAAAAAGGAAAAAATAGAAAGAGAGTATGATTACCTCACCCAATGAGAACTTATGTCCCATTGTGAACAACACAAGGAAACTACACAATTGGAAAGATGGAATTGAACTGCCTAGTGAATGTGGCTACTCACTAGTCAACTCATCAAGGATTTACTCTAAGAATATTCTATTCCATAAGAGTAAAACCAAATTTCAATCTTAAGGACACCTTTGACCTTAAGGGATAAAAAATATTTGAAATGCGAGGGATCAAGAGATCCTAAAATATAAATCCATGATTTAGGGATTAGTCACTAATCCAGGAAAGGGCAAAAAGGTATCTTGAAAAATAATATATGCATATTGAAAAGTGTGTTGTGTAGTAAGTGAGAAGAGTGTATGGCCCCATGTTAAAGTCATTGCTAACACTTTAATAGGAGAAATGGGTTTAACAAAAACATAAACAACTCCACTAATTACATTTCCTCTATGAAATGTGCCCAAATGAAGACAAATCAAGGGAAATACCACATAAACATATAGAGAACATAGAAGGGATCTACCTACTGTAGGGTCAATATGATCATAAGATAATATATATATGATATTATTGTAAATGAATTCACATCATTCCCCAAAGAAAGTAGAACTACAATCACAAAGGAGGAAAGATCACATAAGAGATACGAAGAAGAATCTTTTTGGACCATGACCTAGAGATCAAAAAGAAATAGTGCTACCAAGGCATAGATCCAAGAACATTACACAAGGAAACATGTATGGACAATAGCATAGGTAAAACATAGCATGAAACATTATATGGAAGAATATAGATACATATAGAGGAATAGTACAATAGGTTTGATTCTTTTATCACCTTACACTAACAGAGAAACAAAGATTGTATAAAAGAATCTAACAACACTTAGCAAACACATCATGGGAGAAATATGGTACAATAGAAAAATACACAAAAGGGCTACCATGAAGGACTAGAAAATCAAGCATGCCACCCAGTCTCCCCATATTGTTGTATATTATTTAGGGAAGGTGGGTAACTCACAAGAGGGACTATATCCAACATATAAGGAATGATAGCTAGTTCCAAACAAGGATCTTCTTGAGTATCACAATGTTTGATACTAGGTGTAAGCCTCAATTGTGATGAAAGAATATTAGGTAAATCAATATCAATGTAAATAGTTTCATATTATCATTAACATCATTAGTATCATCAAGAGTATCTTCTTCATCGAGATTCATCAAAATAGGATCTAAGATACAAATAGAATCATCAGAATCATGCAACTTAACCTCATTAGTAGTAATAACTTATTCTAACATATCATGCATAGTTTTATCCAAATAAGGTATTAAAAAAATGAAGAACAAAATTATGAGCTTTAGCTTGAGCACAATGCTTCTTACAACATTCATTAGTAGATTGATTACAGTTTTCTTGCTTGAAATATGTTGAGAACTAGGAGGAGAAATTATTAGATCCTTCACAGATTCCATAAGAGGATTAATAAGATTATCAGCAGACTGACAAGCCATAGAAGGGGCTTGGTTAATAGATCTAGAGGATATAGATAAAGGAGGTATGAAAGGTGTAGGCAAAAGACCATGGTTAAGATCAATAGGAGGTAAACTTAACTCAATAATCTTATGATGCTTATAGGCCTAATATGAGTGGAGAAGATGATCAGGCTAAGAAGGACATGAATTAGGTAATGAAGGCCAAAAGAAATCAAGTGTAGGATAATCCTTGGGCCTAGAAGGGCGATATAAACTATGATGAATTTTCTTCACTTCTTCATTATGAAAAAATTTAAGACATTTAAGAATAGGTGAAGCAACAACATGCATGGCATTTAACCATGGAGAACCAAGCTTAACTTGAAATTGATCAGAAGTAGGAACAACAACAAAGGTAGTGTTCACAATTTTTCTACAAAGTTCAACCAATAAATAAATAGAACCAAATGATGGATAAAGAAAACCATTGCAAGTTTCAATCCACACATCTGATGTCATATAAAAAACACATTGCAATATTTTCATAAAATGATTTTATTTAGTAATAACATTGACTAAGGATGTAAGATCAACAAGACAACCACAAGTAGGTATCTGAGAAGTCCTAGCACAAATATAAAGGGGACCATTAGGAACTTTAATAGTCTCAAAATCATCAAAGGTAATCAAAATTTCCCAAGGCCTTTTATTCTTAGGTTGTTGGTGAGGTTTAGGTTGAGGCTTCAATTTAGGCTTATGTTTTAGTTGAGGATGAGTTGAAACTTGAGATTGAAGTTGAGGTTTAGGTGGTGATATAGATTGAACAACAAGCTCTACATGATTAATAATGTGATTAAAATCATCCATCTTTGAATCATACACAATATGCATAAAAGATGGTTGAGCAATAGTATTAGTATCATGTTGAGATAAAGGATTCATATAGAGTTACAGATTTTGATTAGGAGGACAAATAGATTTATTCCCACTACCATCAAAATTATCAATAGATAAAGTATTAGAGTAAATTAAATCCTAAACCTTATGTTTTATAGAATAACATTTATCAGTATCATGACCATTCTAGTGATGATATTGACAAAAAGCTTGAGAATCAAAAGATTTAGACATCATTGTAGTAGGAAAAAGAGGTCAAATAGGAGGTAAAGAAATCATATTAGTAGTTAACAACCTATTTATAATAGAATGTAAAGATTTTGAAAGATAAGTAAATGTATGATTTAATCAAAAAGAAATGGATGCAAAAGTGGTATTGTGAGATGCATCAACAACTTGATTTGCTTGTTTCTTTATCTTGAAATAGTTGTTGAATTTTTTAACTTTATTTGGATTAGGAGAAACATCACTTTTATCAATAGGAACATGAGCTACTAGAGTGGTGCTCTCAAATTGACTCACTTGTAATTGATAATGATGAAGCATTGCACAAAGTTGTTGTAAAGAAGTAAATTCAATAAGCTGAATCTTATCTCTAATATCTTTTTAAAAATTTGAAATAAACATACATTGAATATCAATATCAAGAATAGGATAGGAAATTTGAGCATGTAAATGCTTAAATCTACCAGTAAATTTAGTCAATTTTTCATTAGAACTCTATTTATAATGCATCAAATTAGTCAAAGACATGTGCAGGTCGAAATTGTTGAAAAAATGAATTGGCAAGTTGTGGAAATAAATTAATAGAAAAAGGAGTCAAAGAAAAAAACCATTGTAAGGCCTTGTCACAAGAGTTTCTAGCAAACAACTTAGCTAAAACCTTATGATCATGAGATAATCACTACAAAGGATTTGAAATGTTTTAACATGATGAATAGGGTCTCCCTTACCATTATAATTCTCAAGATGAGGCATATCAGCTTGCTGAGGAATCAGAGTATGAATAATATCTTGAGACAAAGGACTTCCCATGTCACAAGTAGGAGTACTAAACTTGTTTTGAGTCAAGGTAGCAAGTTGTTTTTGTAAAGATGACATAGTTTGAGCCAAAATTATAATTGTTGAATCATTAGAAGAAATAGGAGAGCTAGAAACATTAGAAACACTAGGTAAATTGTATGAAGCTATAGGAATGGAAGACACAATGAGAGGAACACTAGGAACTACTATTCTAGAGGATTAGAATAAGTAAAAGGAACATTATGATAAGAAGGTTGTGATATAGGAAGGGACACAAGAGGAACACTAATAGAGGGAACTATCATAGTCACCAAAGAAGGAGTATAGGTAGGAACACTAGGTAAAGGAACAAAAGAAGGTTCTATACTAGTGATAGGAGGAAACAACCCTAAATCATGAACTTCTTGAGCCAAAGGTTTAGCATTTGAATCCACAAGGTGAGTAATACCATGCAACAGATTAACACCTTGACCACTATCACAAAGAACTTTCTTAAGAGCCTCTATAGCTTGAATAGAATCTTGATTATGGTTCTCTTGCATAAGCCAATTACCCATTTTATCAAGTCTAGTTGAAAGTTTTTGGACTTATTTAGGACGAACTCTTAAAGCATCATCCTCATCATGAGATGAGTGAGAAGAGTTTTTTCTCCATAGTAGGATTAGAATCGGGAAGAATATAATTCTCATTTAGGATCCTAATGAAAGGAGAAGAAGACTTAGGCTCAAAGATACCCATAAGTCTATGAATTTGTCTAACCAAAAGATTAGATGTAGGAGTAGAAGTAATAAACCTCATAAACCAATGCAAAACTAAACTAAGAAAATATAAAGCATAAATATTTTTGAATTTTTGAATTTTAAAATACAAGAGCATAAATTAAATCTAAACTTAATACAAGAAAAGACCTAACAAATATGAAATGAAATGTAACACCACAAAACACAATAGGGCATCTAATTCCAAAAGAGAAAAGAGGGTAAGCATGTTGGGTTCACCAAAATGAATAAGGTCAAAAATGTGTTCACCTTATTAAATAGATAGAAAATATGGCTGATAGAAAGAAATGTGATGTGAGGGGAACATAGGACCTATCCTTCACCCAAATTCTTAAAAGGAATGGTCCAAATTGATCAATCACAAAGAAGTGATCAATGCACAAATGAATCAAATGATGGAGAACATGAAGAAAGGAGGAAATCCTATATTCTACTATAGAAGGTAAGTACTTGAAACCTTGAATGAATAAAAGACAAATACTAACCCCAAAGTAGGATAAATCTAAAATATGCTATTTTTTGATGTCAAAGTATAGTTTCAGATAATTCTGCAACCTATTCTGGACTGGAAATGTCAAGAAGGAGAAAACCCAAAAAAAAAATTATCCTTTTGAAGGTAGGTCAACCTTGACCTAGATAGTGGAGAATAATCTTACCTTGGGGTACAATTGTACTGCAAAAATTTGACCTTGACCTGCACAGCTCCAATGAAAATTTTATTTATAGATCCCATAAGTTTGACGAAAAGGGTTTCCAAATCTACACTTTAATTTTATATTCCACACCTATATGTACAAGAAAAATGGTTTTTTTTTTGGATGGGATTTTTCCTTGGTCAAACCCCAATTTAGAATCAACCTTGAAATATAATTGAAATTGCAATATAAATAAACAAAGTAAATGGAACTATTCACCTTGCTTATATTGAAATCATTGTGGAGGATTCAAATCCTTGAATCCACAAGTACGAATGCTCCAAATGAATATAGGAATGAATGTAGGATGTCTCCAATCAATGGCATTAGATCTTCAACACCAATTTTGAATGGATCTTTACATAGAAAAATTCTTGGATGAATGTGGATGGAGAAATCTTTGACAAGAGGGCTCCATAGAGATTGAATCCTTCAATGGCTAACAATGGACCTCCTTGATGAATTGGATGCTTGAACACTTGATGGAACCTAGATCTTTACTTCAAAGAAAAATTGCTCGTCTGATATCTCTTGTGGGTGTAAACTTCATAATAGGTGAATGCTCTCATGAAAAGTAGATAATAGGTAGATCGTAGATGTCCAAATGAGAGAAGAAGGCTTCCTTATATAGAGATCTAGGGCACAAACTTCTAGAGAAGGACGACATGGGAGCATTAAATCTCAATTAACCTTAACCCGTAGAAATTGACCTAGAAAAAATGCAATTTAAGAGTGTATCATTCGGAAACCTGAAGTAGCCAACTTAGAAGTAGGAAAATGAAGCTTTCCAATGCCCAATTTTCTAAAACCTCCAAAAATTGAAAATTGGATCTGAGGTCAAGGCCAAGGTTGACCCTGCCCTAGGTCAAGGTCAAGATCATCCATGACCTAGGTTAGGGTGGACGTTGACCTTGATCCTTCAGGTCATCCTTGATCGAGAAAGTCAAAGTCCTTAGTTTCATAGAGAAAATTATTCAAAATAGAGAGAGAAAGAAGCATAATAGGGGAAATAGCTAGATACATGCAAAGACCTATTCAAGGTGCTTTCCATGACCCCAGACCACTTACTCAAAGGGATAAATGCTCTTATCATGGAAGTGCTTCCATTTTAAGATGATAAACTTATGGTAAAAACCTAACCCTAACTCTTTGTAGACCCTATTGACCTCATGATGACATCATCATCATGCCTTGTGCCAATAAGAGGGAGGGTTATTTTAAGCATAAAAATGGGTGAAACAGTGTGACAAAAAGGACATGCTCCAAGACAACTCTATCTAAGCTTTTTATATATTGTAGAGAAGCCACATGGGTATCCAAATCTATAATTTATTTTCCTAATGTTTTGGGAAATTTGGGAGAAAAATGCAAGAGAACAACCATCTAAATCCATATAAGTTGAAGATAATTGAATATTTTTTTAAGGGTATCATCAAACCCACAAAAAAAAGTTCAAGAGACAAATTTATAGCAATAATGCACAATATTATATCTCTTATCGATTTTATGTACAAAATATGGCATCTAAATATGCACATATTTGACATCTCTTATTGGATTTTAATACAAAATATGGGTCCAAATATGCACATGTTACACGTCTTCCCTTTTTTATGTACAAAATTTGGCATCTGTTATCGGATTTTTATACAAAATATGGCATATAAATATCTACATGTTACATGTCTTATTGGTTTTATATACAAAATTTGGCATCTAAATATGCACATGTGACATCTCTTATCAAATTTATGTACAAAATTTGGCATCTAAATATGCACATCATTGTGAAGTTGCAAAATTTTGCATAACATATATACAAATATTTGAAAATTATTCTACCATATGTGGAATGATTTAGCAATATAGCACACAACCAATCAAGGGAACCTTTTGGATCAACTCTAACCCTTATTGTATCAAGTATTGCCTTGTGATTAGATTCACATACTTTCCATAACTTGTTGTTAAGAGGCCTACCACAATACACTTTCAATTGAATATTTGTTGCAGCAATAAGGTTAGAGTTATGAAGAATATGTCTGTGTGTCTCAAAATCCTCAAACAACCACGCGGTAGAATTCTTGATAGGGTACCTACATTTAATTGTAAAGACAATTTAAAGTCAAAATTGATACATTATACATGAAAAATTTACATAAAGAGATCTTCATGGTAGGGGACAAAAATATACTACCTTCTAAGCCATGTGCATGTCATAATGACAAATCCTATTGGGTACTCAATATTTTCACCATCAATGACTACAACTATCATTTTCTTTTTGGGCTCAATACACCACCATAGAAAGTGATATGTTCCTTCATCATTATTCTAATATACAATAATTGTATATACATTACCTTCATTATATAGAAGGATAAGTTAATGAAAAAATTGAAAGTAATTTGTTTTAACCAAGTATTAAATTGATAACTTAGTACCTGGTTCAACTAGGTTAGATACATGCTCAAAATCTGTCAATGCTTCAACTTGGTTGAGTTGTAGTTTTTTAGGAAGTTGATATGAATCAATTGAATGCAAACATCTATAAGAACATTGGTCAACCCACTCTTTTGATTCACATTCATCCTATAAATGATGCATGCATGAGGAGCAAAAGCATGCAAGCTTTCTAGTATGAATAGCTAGTGATGTTGCATTTGAACTTCAAAATGAATGCATCTCACTTGATCTTGTAAGTGTACAAAAATCTTACAAATTTTCAATGTTACGTTCATGTATCAACTAAAAATATCTAGAACCTATATACTTACCTATATTACCTAGTCTCATTGTAGAATTACACCATTGGACAATTGTTTTAGTATTTTGTAAAATTGTGTCACCTTCATACTTTAATTATTCTCTACTAAGGGCTCTTTTCATACATGCTCTAGCACCATCATGCTCTCCCTTTCCATGTCCAGCTTCAATGAAATTTCAAAAATGTTGCACTTCACTTGTCACATGCATCCTACTCAATCAACAGAACATCCTTGAATTCTTGAATTATGCAGTGCAATTGTATGACAATATAATGTGTTGATTATATCTTTCATCTCTTTCCCGCAAACTCTCATAGAAAACTCTAAAACATCCTTGCACAAATGCTGATGAATGATTTTAATCATCGCTGATATAGAAGTGATACTCTCTTAATACTTTTATGTCATCTTTTGTGCTATCATGTGCATGAGTAAATGTTATGTATACAAAAATTAACACATGTATAAAGTTGTAATATATTGGTCACACTTCATATTGAGGTTTTAGTGTATAGTTTTCAGTGAAGTTAACAACCGACACAATCATACCTAAGGGAAAAGTGTCCTTACACAACTTGAATTTCTCATCTAACCATCTAGCTATATATGTATGACCTATGTAGTCATAAACTATTTTCTCTTGAAATAATTTCATAAAATCAGCTACACATACATCATTTTTCACTAATTCATGCCTCTTTAATTCTTTTCCACCTTTAACACCATATATAACTCACTTGTACTTTCCAAGAGAAACTAGTTTCTTACCAATTTCATGTGTGTTATCTAAATGTAGGCATCTATGCAACTTTTGAAAACTGTCACATTGAGGGCAAAAACGTTTCAAACACATGGTCTTCTAATAAATGCACTCATCATCTTGTTTACATAGTGCACTTACGATAAATTCTCTCAGTGACTTAGGAGGTAATTGTAGACCACATTCCTACAATATTTTGTTAGTATGAAAAGTACAACATATATAACAATAAACATTATAATGCATAGAAAACTCAACATGAACCCTACAACAACATCTAGTGCGTGTATGATTTATCTTAACATCGAATGGTTTTTTCATCTCAAAAAACCTTTTGCCTAATTTTAATTTTAGGAAATCTTTGAAGAAACATTCCATAAAAAAAAAAATTGATTCATATCCAAAGAATGTTTTGCATGTGGCTTAGGGTTTTTTTTCCAATTCATCTTTTGACAACATCATTTTGGTTTGGTGAATCCCTTGTGTTGTCATGCCAAAAATTTTCTATTATTTTTCTTAGTACATCAACAGTAACGTTATCCTCACATGGGAGTCTACCTTGGGATGACCAAAAAGAAGTCTCATTAGAATTATCAACTCTCTCTCTCTCTCTCTCTCTCTCGCTCTCGCTCTCTCTCTCCTTGTGAAGTAGTAATAGAAAATTTGATCGAGTTTTGTAGAATCCTATCAGGTTTTATAGAACCTAATTAGATTTTGAATGCATTTTTTATTTTCATAACCCAATTGGGTTATTTGAATTCAAGAAACCTGACTGGGTTATGGCTTGGGGATAGTCTAGGAAAATGACCCAAATGCTTGGGAGACTATTTTCCCACCATTTTTTTTCCTTTAGATATTTTGTCATCATCTAAGATGAATTATCATATTTGTCTTCATCAATTATGCTAATGGTGAAGTGGGTATCTCTAAAATCACCACCATAATCTTACATGTCTTCTTAGCTTTCTAACCATATAATTTTTTTCTTTTTATTGGACAACATTAACATTGCAAACTTTAATTACTTTTACAAATTCCTTGACATTCCTCATGGACATATGTCTACCATTTTTTAATAACTTTTGGTATACTATCCAAATTCATAATAAATTACATATTACTATTCTACACTTGATTATATACACATTTTTTAAAAGAGTCAATTTTATTTTGATGGAAGTTATGCTCAGCACATGAATAGGTACCAAAATTTTAGGATGTAGTCTATTCAATAATCTAGAATAGAAAAAATACTTATCATAAAATTACAAAAAAATACACAACTTATAGATATGACTCTTAACTATCATCCTACCTTAGGGATAATATAACTATGTCTTTTGTGTTGCACATGAAAACAACTATGTTATGTTTTCTAAAAAATTTAGGAACTATTTTTCATTTGCCCAGGTTTGACCCACCTAAGCTTATCCATTTTATAAAAAATCTAGTAGTTTAGAAAGTAGATTCAGAGTAGTACAATTTATATGTTTTATGCACCTTTTCATTTTTAGTGGATAACCCTCAAATGTCTTGTCCAAGTTCAAGTTTACCTAATTTCAAAAAGATCTGTCGAGTTATACCCCCCTTTTTGTACACCATCTTGTTGCACTCACCCTAATGTCATGTTTTCTTTTCTTTTTTTTTTATAATCCACAATCCACAAGATCTTTCTGTAAACATACATACATACATGAAAAAAATAATGCACTTTCTAAGAGTTTACAATTGTTCAACAAAATTAATGTTTTACAAGAAAATGCACCTGGACAACTGTTAGCTCATAAGCAAGAACATGGTGTTGAAACAATACAGAAAGTGCTTGACATGAGAGGTCCACAATTGAGGGTGTGGACCAATCTTGAAAACTTGAATGCTAAAATGAAAGCTATTGATGATCAAATACCTATGGTAGAGGCAAATAGTCAGAAGTTTGATGATCAAAATTTAAGGCATGAGAGTGAAGGACAAGGAGTGGCTTTAGAAAGAGACTACATGGAAGAACCAACACCTAGACAACATAGAGGATATTATGGGAGCCACTGGATAGAATCCAGGAAAGGATTGGGATAGGTATTATGACATTGGAATTACTTGCAAGTGTCTTTGAGAATTTACAGTCCAAATATCAAATTCTTATAAGATTGTTTCAAGTATTGGCACAATCTCCCTATGATGATCCCAAGTATTAAATGCTTATAAGAGTGTTTCAAGGTTGGGAACCACTTCAATATCCTTTGCATGGTTTAGAGGTAATGTCATTGTCGCAGAGGCTTCTATAAGGGAATAAGCCTCGTTATTATGGCATTTACATAGAAGAAAAACTTCCTTCTTCAACTTCTTACACTCAACTCTTCACTGAAGTTATTCTTCAATTCCTTGCATATGCAATTTTATCACCTTGGAAAATTATATTTGATCCTGGTAGCTGAGAACAACAGATTGTTTGTTTTATTGTACCTAATCTACTAATAGTTCTATAGAAATTTTTAATCAACCCAACTAATCAACAACTAGATCAATTTAACTAGTAATGGCTAGTTTCTTTCTAAAAATATCTACTACAATATGTTTTTGTAAAATTTCTAATGAACTTTGCCCATTTTTCCCAATCTACATTATTTTTGTGGAGAATCCTTAAGTAAGTCACTTAGCACATGTTGAGTTATTTTTATTTTTTATTAGTTGGATTTTGGAATATGTATGTAGCTAGATTAATTTTTCTATTGTGCTAAGATATAAAGAGATACCATTTAGAAGGAAAAGAAACCAACATTTACATAGCCCTTGAAGAAAATTGAAAAGCTACAGCATGGAAATGAAATCATAGAGCAAGGGCACAACACAAAAAAGAAATCCCATAGCAAGGGTGTAACATGGAAACAAAATGGCCTAGCATAGGTGCAACACCAAAATCATAGAGTAAGGGCACGAAAATGAAACACAAAGATGACAAGGACATGAAAACCAAATCATAGAGAAAAATAACAAAGCAAGGGCATGGAAATGAAAAGAAAAGATCATAAGGGTATGACAACCAAATCAAAAAGTGATGTAGGGGAATCCCCTTAATACCATAGACTCATAACAGTAACAAAGAAACAACTACAAATGTGAGAAAAAAATACGGATTTCTTATTATCGCTGCAAATGTGGAATTACACAATTCTCAATTACAATATGCTAACCCAAATGGGCACCTTCATTACAGTAATATGCAAGATAGTGCTGCGAACTATCACCTAGAGCTACCTTAGAAAATGTTGGGGCCTTTCTTAAATAGGCAGTTTTATACTGGCTGGGAAGGTTCTAGATGCTCAAACTTAATACTTAGGGCTGACATACCCTAACAATACACATAGAGTCAGCCAAATACATCTTTAAGAAATTATTTTAGAAATTTTGGTAGCCCAACTTCTGAAGTTCATAATTCATGAACCATTGCTCCAATTGGCTATTATAACCACTTTTTAGAAATGCCAGCTCCTGATCTACAGGTTTGGAATGGCACTAGCACCCTTCCATCAAGTTTTCAAAAAAAAAAAAAAATTGTGACTACTCCCATATATAATCTGGAATGGTGATTTACCAATACTGCTATTGACAAAATTATTATATGTAAATTCTACTTGTAGAAAAATCATATGCCATCCCTTTGGTTTATCTCCAACCAAGCATCTCAGTAAATTTCCCAAACTCTGATTCATGGCCTCTATCTGCCCATCAGTCTGTGGATGATGTAATGAACTAAACTTCAAATCTATCTTCAACTTCTTCCATAATATATGCCATAAATACCAAAAAAATTTGGTATCTCGATATGAAACTATACTCTTTGGTAGGCCATGTAATCTCACCACTTCTCTAAAAAACAACTCTGCTACATGAACAACATCACTAGTCTTCTTGCAAGGAATAAAATGTGTCATCTTTGAAAATGTGTCAACCACCACAAAAATAGAATCATACGCACATTGTGTCCTTGGTAATCCAAGAACAAAATCCATGCTAACATCCTCCCACAATTTCTCTGGTACAAGTAATGGCTGATACAACCCTATATTCTACTTCACTCATTTCACCATCTAACATACTCAACAACTTTGTGAAAACTTCATCACATCTTATTGTAACTTTGTGAGTAATAATTTTCAGCAACCAAAGCTATAGTTTTATCCCTACCAAAATGTCCAGCCAATCCTCCACTATGCTTCTCCTTGATGAGGTTCTCTCTCTTTGAACTTCTTGGAATGCACAACTAGCTTCATTTGAACGACATATTATCTTGGATCATAGAATCCAACCACTTTGTCTTGTCAAGTGTAACAGGTTCTTTACAAGCCTTCCACGCTTCACCAAAATCACGATCATCTCGATACAATGTACTAAGTTCCTTGAACCCAACCACCTCTATCTACATTTCGATCAGTAAAAGTTTTCTTCTATTAAGAGCATCTACAACTTTGTTAGACTTCCCACTTCTATGTTTCAAAAAAAATGTATAACTCTACAAAAACTCAACCCACTTTAAATGCCTTTGGTTCAATTTTCCTTGACTATTTAGATATCACAAAGCTTGATGATCAATATACAAAACAAACTCCTTGGAAAGAAGATAGTGTCTCCACTTCTTCAATGCTTGACTTATAGCATAAAATTCATGATCATAAATAGAATATTATCTTTTTTCATCATTCAACTTCTCACTGAAATAAGCAACTGGTCTACCTTCCTAGCTCAAAATAGTTCCTATTGTAGTACCATTAGCATCATAGTCTACTTGAAACACCTTGTTAAAATTAGGAAGTACTAAAACAGGATGCTCAGTAACTTTCTATTTCAATAGACTGAAAGTATTATCTACTCCTATAATCCACTTAAACTCATTCCTATCTCCTTTCATTATTTTAGTCAAGGTTCCACAAATATTGCTAAAACTTATTATGAACTTTCTATAAAATGTAGCTAGTCCATGAAATTATCTTACCTCTATCACACTCCTTGGAGTAGGCTAGTCAAGGATAGCCTTCACTTTCTCTGGGTCCATTTTTAGTCCTTCTCCTGAGACTACAAATCTCAAGTACACCAACTCCTTTACAAAACTACACTTCTTTAGGTTTATAAACAACATTTCTTCCCTCAACTTTTCAAACACCTTGTGAATATGAATCAAATGTTCCTCCAATCTCTTACCAAAGATCAATATATCATCTAGGTAAACAATGAAAAACTTACCTAGAACCTCCTTTAGTACCTCATTCATGAGCCTCATGAAAGTGCTCGGTGGATTGGTTAGCCCAAAAGGCATGACTAACCACTCATACAGTCCTTCCCTTGTCCTGAAAGCACTCTTCCACTCATCACCTTCTCTAATACGAATTTGATGGTACCCACTCTTCAGATCTATCTTTGTAAAATATTGAGCTCCACTCAAATAGTCCATAATATCATCCATCCTTGGCAAAGTAAATATATACTTAATGCTGATCTTGTTGATAGCATGAGAATTTGTGCACATCCTCCATTCTCTATTCTTCTTTGGTGCTAACACTACTGGTACAACACATTTACTTAGATTCTCTAAAATTAACCCCTTCTACAAAAACTCATGAACTTGTTTGTTTAGCTCTTCACTTTCTCCTAGTGTCATTCTATGTGTTGCCTTGTTTAGCAAATTGGCTCCTAGAACCAAATCCATTTGATGACTGATCTTCCTCATTGAGGGCAATCCATTAGGTATAGTATCTAATACAATATCTAAAAACTCTTCCAACATATTTGCAACTTTTGTAGGTACCTCCTCTACTTCTTCTTTACTATCTTTAGGAATTATAGAAAAACACATATGCTCATGTTTCATACCTTTAAGAAACTCTTTTCCATCAACAAAACATATTCTAGAAGCACTACATACTTTTTCTTATTTATCCTTCAACAGCTTCAACTTATGTTTCACTTCATCCTTAGAGTGTAGGTATTTGCTCGCCCATCATGTACAACATGCTTGTCAAACTACTATGGCCTACCCAACAACATATTACATATGTCCATAGGTATGATATCACATAATACCTCATCCCGATAGCTTCCAATCTTGAACTTCACTGAGTAGTGCTCATTGACCATAACCTTGTGGTCATATTGCACCCAAACAATATGGTATGGATGTGGGTGTTTCTATCTCTCCAGCTTCAACTTGGTGACCATCATTTCTAACACCAAATTGTCAATACTTCCACCATCAATAACCACATCACAACACTAATCTTTACATCTGCACCTTGTTCGAAACAAACTCCTTCTTTGATCATGTTCATTCTCACCACTCAGTATGACTCTTTTGTTAACTAGGACTTCTCCTCTTTTAGCATCTTCAAAATGTGAGGATCTAGCATCTTCATCAACATGTGCAACTCTCACCTCATCTTATGTTCTTCAATCTATCCTTCCTTGGTGCTTCTTACTTCAAATGCTTTATGCCCTTCTTCTCCATAGTGAAAACATTTTCCATGGAAGCCTCCTCTTCCAAATCCTTGTCCTCTGCCTCTTCCTCTCTAATATCTATTGTTCTGATCATGGAAATGATTGGAATTGTTTCCCCTTTGGTTCTAGTTGCTACTTCCAACCTCATCCTTATTCTTTTGATCATCATTATGGCCTCCATAAGATCATGTGCCAGATCTTCCACCGTGACTTCTTCCACTATTCTTATTGTCAAACTTCTTGCTCAGTTTCTTCTCAATTCTTAGTGCAAATTGGTATGCCTCCTCAATATTGTTCATTCAAACCAGACTTATCTCATCCTAAATTCTTGGCCATAACCCATTAAGATAACAAGTGACTTTCTCCTTATCAGCTTCTGCATGGCCAGTTCTAATGTGAACTTGGTAGAACTATTTAGTATACTCTTGAATAGATTTTCCCACTTGCTTCATTCCTTGCATCTTCTTCAAAAGATAAACCTCATAATCCATAGGAATTAATTGTTGCTTCATTTTAGCTATCATCTGATCCCTTTTGGAGATTTTTTCCTTTCCCTTTTTATTTCACTCGAACTAAACCACTTGCCACCAAATCTTTGTACATCCCTTTAGTTTTGCCTTTGCAAACTTGACCCTATCTAGATCCTCAATATATTCATACTCAAAGTACTCCTCTAGTTCATTGATCCAATAGATTATCTCTTCTAGGTTAAGATTTCCTAAAAATGTGGGAACCTTAAACTTAGCTCTTTTTCCAATCTTGGAGATGTCTTCCTCTAGATTTAGAACTACCTTTTTTTTGGCATTTTCTTCTACTTCATCCTCATCTTCCCTTTCATCTCTTATAGGAAGATTTATTCCTCTTCGCATTTGTTCTTCCAATGCTTGCATTTTCCTTTAGAGGGCTCAGAAATGCTTAGGTGTAACACCTATAGCTCTTCTGCCACACTCTCTTCGTGGAGGCATTTTTGCACTTCTTCTGAAACCCTAGTAAACTGTCTCACAATCTGTGATCTGTCTACATGCTCAACCCAAACCATAGTCCTAGTGTGTACTACCTCACAATCGATAATCTGTCCACACACTCAAGAACTCTAGCTCTTATACCACTTGATGTAAGGGACTCCCCTTAATACCATAAACTCATAACAGAAACAAAGAAACAACATCAAATATAAGAACAAAATATGGATTTCTTATTATTTCCAGAAATTCAAAATTACAGAATTCTCAATTACAATATGCTAACCCAAATGGGTGCCTTCATTACAGTAATATGCAAGACAGTGCTATGATGTCATGTCCCCTTTTCAAATAATTAAAAAATAATCATTTTTGTTAAGGCAGGCAGGCTCCAAAAAGGTGAAATTTTGGAAAAAAGGGTTAATCTTTGGAAACCAATGGACTAATAAATAAAAATTATTATTAAATTATATTTTATTAACCCCTCTTGGACGTGAGTTAGGGTTATGCCCTCTTTAAAAGGGGTTTGGAGGCATTTTGGGCTCATTCTACATCTTGATTCTTGATAATTTTCTTGTTGTTCTTCAGAGGCTGCCAAACCTATGGAGAAGGAGACCCAAGAACGGGAGTTTGCAGGTTTCCAGGAAGGCTAAGGATGGGAGTTTGAAGCCATTCCATGTGCATGCTCATACAGAGTTTGCCCTTGTGCTGAATAGTGCCGATTTGGGTGTTTTCGGGGTTGTTTTTGGTTTGAATTTGGATTTTCAGTTGAGTGTTTCATATCAGTTTGGTTTGCTGTTGTATTTCAGACTTTATGATGTTAAAATAGAGCTGAATATATGTATTGGGTCGTGATTAAACTTCTGAGATAATTTATGAGTGTTTTGTGGTGTTTCCGGGCACTTTGTGTTAATTTCGGGAGCCCGATTGAGCATAGTTTTGCCCTACATTTGTGATCTGTTGTGTAAGGGCTATACAAATCTGGAAATGTCATTTTGTAGGCTGTTATGCTGCTGAAATATCTGTAAAAATTTCCATTTTCAGATTTATTAATAATTTGTGAAGTTGTGAAGTTTTTGGCACTAATTTGGACATACCCGATTTGGGTTTTATTGGAAAATTGGTAGATCTTTGTTATATTGGTTGTTTGATTTTAAAGTTCAGATTTGAGGCTGGAAATATCATAAAAAATCAGTAAAGGGACATTTCAGTGGTATCAGAGCCGTGATCTTGCCAGCCTGAGGGTTTGTAGAAGTTGCATGTCAGTTTTAACAACTACCCAGATCTTGCATGTCAAGTTTTGATAACTACCCAGATCTTGCATGTCATATTTTATGATTGCATGCAACTAAGTGAAAGAGAAAAAAGATATTTGCAGCGAGAAAAGAATAAAGAAATTTTGATCAAAGCCCCAGTTGAAAGAAAAAGTACAAAATCCAAGGAAGAAAAAGGTATGGCTGATCCAGATGAGATGGCAAAGAAATTCTTCCAAGACATCCAAAATACTCAGAAGCAAACAGTGGATGGTTTGGCGGAAACTAGAGAGGCTTTGCGAATATTGACAGAAAAATTACAAGGAATTGCATCTATTAATGAGAAAGGGAGCACTTCAGAGGAGCCAAGAAATGGGAGATCCACACCATCTAAATCAACCAAATCTATTTTCTTGCCTGCAGATGAGCCACCAGTACCAAATCCAGCCATTAATCCAGTGGAAGAGGTTACAGGTAATTTGATTACATTAAGAGCTACTTACAATGGCTTAGATGATGACTTTCGTAGTTCAGTTCCTTTTAGAGAATATGTGGATATGATGAACGCTTTGATGCCCAAGAAAGAGAATAGGAGGGAGCATGACACAAGTGGAAGAGAGCTCAAAAATAAAATAAGCAAGTTTACAGCGCCTACTTTTGATGGAACAAATAAAATTTCAGCTAGAGCATGACTACAAAAATTACAAACTTTCTTCACACTTAACCCCATGAAAGAGAGTGATGCTATTCAATTTGCAAGTCTACACTTGGAAGATGTAGCCTATGATTGGTGGTATCATGGAATGACTACTCAAGGTCATGATCAGGTAACTACATTTGAAGATTTCAGTCAAAGGGTGATAGATAGATTTGACCTCAAGGATGATGAAGAGTACTTTAAAGAATTGTCAAAGTTGAAGCAAACCAAATCAGTTAATGAGTATATAGAAGAATTTCAAAAAGTGGCTGTTATGGTACCTGATATGAGTGAAAAGAGGATTGTTTATCTTTTTCTTGATGGTTTAGAAGATTCTGTTAGAGGTTTGGTTAAGGCTTTCTCACCCTCAACCTTACAGGAAGCTATCAAAAGAAGCTTGCAACTTGAAACTTGCGTGCCTATGAAATCAATCACTAATCAAAAACCCCCAAATCTTTGGCAACATAAGGGAAATTTTCAGAAAAAGACTTTCCCAACACTACCACCAAAAGATGTGACAAATGTGGCAAAAAAGAAGGTAGATGAAGAGACTAGGAGTGAATTACGAAGGAAAAAGCTTTGTTTTACTTGTAGAGAACCATGGGTTCCAGGACACAGATGTTTGGGGAAAGGTCAAGTGCACTATATTGAAGTTGCTTCAGAATCTGATTCAGATGAGCATGAGGAATTTCATGATACTAAGGAGGAGGTAGAAGAAGAGAAAGTAAAAGAAATCAGCAAGGATGGTACTTTAGCAGCATTATCAGGAGTCCCAAGATACCATCCCTTCCGAATTCGAGGGGTACTAGCAGGGCAAAGGTTGACTGTTCTTCTTGATAGTGGGGCAACTCACAATTTTATTGATGACGGATTTGTCATGAAAAGAGGGCTTAAAGCAGAAGATTTTGAGGGATTCAATGTTACTGTAGCTGATGGATTCACTATGCCTTGCACACGGGTGGTGAAACAACTCAAGATGACCTTAGGAGATTATGAGTTATGTGATGACTTCTATGTGGTTGGTATTGGGGAGACAGATCTTGTATTGGGTGTTCAATGGTTGCACTCTATCGGAGGCTATTACATGAACCATCAAACTATGGAGTTTAAATTTCATTCCAATGGGAAAGAAGTCATATTGAGAGGGTTATCGAATGGAGCACCTAAGGCGGTCTCTGCAAAGAGGATGGAGAGGACTTTTCGAAGAGGACAAGTAACATGGGCAGCAGGAGTCATAATCCAACCAACAAGCTCTCCCAAGAATCAAGGTAATTTCCATTTTGAAATTCAAAATATTCTTGGTAAGCATAGTATAGTTTTCAATGACTTGCCTCCAGGATTACCACCAGATAGAGGTTTTGAGCATGTTATAGAGTTAGAACAGGGTGCCAAACCAGTTATAACAACCCCATACCGCCATCCAAGAGGTTATAAGGAAGAAATTGAAAAAACTATTAAAGAACTCCTGGACATGGGATTCATAAGGCCTAGCTCTAGTCCATTTGCATCATCTGTGGTACTTGTCAAGAAAAAGGATGGTACAATGAGAATGTGTATAGACTACAGGGCTCTAAACAAGAAGACCATAAAAAATAGGTATCCCATACCACGCATAGATGAACTCATTGATGAGTTACATGGTGCTGTATACTTCTCAAAAATTGACTTAAGATCAGGCTACCATCAAATTCGAATGAGGAGTGAAGATGTGGAAAAGACTGCTTTCAGATGTCACTATGGGCACTTTGAATTTCTTGTTATGCCATTTGGACTCACTAATGCACCAGCAACATTCCAATCTTGTATGAATAAGGTATTCAGTCAGCATCTTCGAAAATTTGTTTTGGTATTTTTTGATGATATCTTGATATACAGTAAAACATGGGAAGAGCATCTAAAGCACATAGACACTGTTTTGGGAATCTTGGAGCAGCAATCCTTCTATGCTAATATATCTAAATGTGAGTTTGGTTTGACAGAGATCCTATATTTGGGACATATTATAAGCTCTAAAGGAGTACAGGTTGATCAACAAAAAATCCAGGCAATTTTGGATTGGCCTCCACCCACTAATCTTACACAGTTGACAGGTTTCTTTGGGTTGTGTAGCTACTATAGGAGATTTGCCAAGGGATTTTCTTAGCTTGCTGCCCCCTTGACTGATTTGACAAAGAAAGGAGCTTTTGTTTGGACAGAAGAGGCACAAAAAACATTTGATAAGCTTAAGGAGGTAATGAGTTCATGCCCTGTGCTTGCAATTCCAGATTTCTCTTTACCTTTTGTTGTTGAATGTGATGCTTCAGGAGAAGGTATAGGGGCTATCCTAACTCAAAGGGGACATCCAATAGCATTTGAGAGCCGAAAATTAAATCAATCAGAGAAAGGGTACTCCATCTATGATAAGGAAATGTTGGCAATCATGCATGCACTTCATAAGTTTAGACAATATTTGGTATGTGGGAGATTCATTGTAAAGACAGACCATAATAGCCTCAGGTTCTTCTTGAACCAAAGGGATTTGAATGATCGTCAACAAAAATGGGTAAGCAAATTGCAAGCTTATGATTTTGATATTGAATACATGAAAGGAAAGAATAATGTGGTTGCTGATGCTCTCTCAAGAAAGCCCACTTTGTGTTCCTTATCATCTATCTCTGCTGATTGGAAAGTCTCCATAATTTTAGAGTATGCTAAAGATTCATTTTCCACCAAGATTTTGGATAAGTTAGTGGATGATAACAGGTACAAGGTTGTTGATGAATTGATTTATTACAAGAACAGGATCTTCTTAGTGCCAGGGTCAAAAACTAAGGAGAGGATATTGAGGGCCTTTCATGACACACCTTTGGCTGGTCACCAGGGATACTTCAAGACATACAGGCAAATTCGAGAGCGGTTTTCATGGAAGGGTATGAAGGAGGATGTCCTTAAACACATTAAGGAATGTATGGTATGCCAACAAAGCAAGAGTGAGCAAAATTTTCCTGCAGGGTTGTTGCAGCCACTTCCTATTCCTGAACAAAAATGGGAAAGTATTTCCATGGATTTCATCACTGGGTTGCCCAAGGTTCAAGGTAAGGATTGCATATATGTGGTGGTAGATAGACTAACTAAGTATGCACATTTCTTTCCTATCACATCTGATTTCAAGGCATCACAAGTGGCCGAATTGTTCTTCAAGGAAATTTTTAGATTACATGGTTTGCCTAGAAACATTGTTAGTGACCGGGACAGTAGATTCCTCAGCTCTTTTTGGAAGGAGCTCTTTCATTTGGCAGGAACTGAACTCACTCCCAGTACTAGCTATCACCCTCAAACAGATGGACAAACAGAGATAGTTAATAAATGGATAGAAGGATATTTGAGGAACTATGTTTCAAATCAACAACATGCTTGGGTGAAATGGTTACACCTAGGGGAGTATTGTTACAATACATCTCATCACATGTCTATTGGTATGCCTCCTTTTCGTGCTCTTTATGGTTACGATGCCCTTTCCTTTGTTGATCTAATACTTTTCGATAGCAGAGTACCCGCAGCAAGTGATTTCATCAAGCAAAGCCAAGACATAATAAGGTCCCTCAAGGATAATCTACAACATGCACAAAACCAACAAAAGATATATGCTGATAGGAAAAGGATTGAAAGATCTTTTGAGGTGGGAGATTTGGTATTTGTGAGGTTGCAGCCATATAAGCAAAGCACCTTGAAGAGAAGTGGGGCAGAGAAACTCAAGCCAAGGTTCTATGGGCCTTATAAAATCATCAAGAAGGTAGGAGAGGTAGCTTATGAATTAGAGCTCCCACCAAACAGCAAAATACATAATATTTTTCATGTATCTTGCTTAAAGAAGGTTCTAGGCCAGCAAACCATAGTATCTACAGAATTACCACCTCTTGATGATGAAGGGAAATTAGTTTTGATACCAGAAGAGATTTTGGATACAAGAGAGAAAAGGTTGAGAAATAGGAGCATCACAGAGCATTTGGTCAAATGGAAAGGATTACCACTAGAGGATGCAACTTGGGAAGGAGAACATATTCTTGAGAATTCCAACCTTCATTGCTTGAGGACAAGCAATATTTGGGAGGGGAGGACTTGTCATGTCCCCTTTTCAAATAATTAAAAAATAATAATTTTTGTTAAGGCAGGCAGGCTCCAAAAAGGTGAAATTTCGGAAAAAAGGGTTAATCTTTGGAAACCAATGGACTAATAAATAAAAATTATTATTAAATTATATTTTATTAACCCCTCTTGGACATGAGTTAGGGTTATGCCCTCTTTAAAAGGGGTTTGGAGGCATTTTGGGCTCATTCTACATCTTGATTCTTGATAATTTTCTTGTTGTTCTTCAGAGGCTGCCAAACCTATGGAGAAGGAGACCCAAGAACGGGAGTTTGCAGGTTTCCAGGAAGGCTAAGGACGGGAGTTTGAAGCCATTCCATGTGCATGCTCATACAGATTTTTCCCTTGTGCTGAATAGTGCCGATTTGGGTGTTTTCGGGGTTGTTTTTGGTTTGAATTTGGATTTTCAGTTGAGTGTTTCATATCAGTTTGGTTTGCTGTTGTATTTCAGACTTTATGATGTTAAAATAGAGCTGAATATATGTATTGGGTCGTGATTAAACTTCTGAGATAATTTATGAGTGTTTTGTGGTGTTTTCGGGCACTTTGTGTTAATTTCGGGAGCCCGATTGAGCATAGTTTTGCCCTACATTTGTGATCTGTTGTGTAAGGGCTATACAAATCTGGAAATGTCATTTTGTAGGCTGTTATGCTGCTGAAATATCTGTAAAAATGTCCATTTTCAGATTTATTAATAATTTGTGAAGTTGTGAAGTTTTTGGCACTAATTTGGACATACCCGATTTGGGTTTTATTGGAAAATTGGTAGATCTTTGTTATATTGGTTGTTTGATTTTAAAGTTCAGATTTGAGGCTGGAAATATCATAAAAAATCAGTAAAGGGACATTTCATATGAACTATCACCCAGAGCTGCCTTAGGCAATGTTTGGGCCTTTCTTAAATAGGTAGTTTTATGCCACCTAGGAAGGTTCTAGATGCTCAAACTTGATACCTAGGGCTGATAGACCCTAACAATAAACATAGTGTTGGCCAAATACATCTTTGACAAATTATTTTAGAAATTTTGGTAGCCCAACTTTTGAAGGCCATAACTCATGAACCGTTGCTCTGATTGGCTATTATGACCACCTTTCAAAAATGTTAGCTCTTGATCTATAGGCTTGGAATAACACGAGTTCCCTTCCATTGAGTTTTTGTACCTCATTCGAGCACTCTAAGGCCTCCAACGGTGAGCTTGAAGATTTTTCTGCAAATTTTTCCATTGAAAATTTATAATAACTTCTCTAATACTTAAGTTGGAGCAATGAGATTTTTATGCTAGGCTTATATCTCTAAAATGAACCTTGCTATAGAAAATAAGAACATTCTAAGCTTATATGATAAACTTACTAAAAATAGCAAGTTCCCATAAATAGTAACCACCCTATCTACTAGTCCTTATTAAAATAGAAAAGGCTAAATATAAAATATTTTTGGGTGATGCAAGATTGCCCTTACACCCAAGATGCTCCTACATCACAAACCAAAGGCATGCCAATGAAATACAAAGATCACAACAACAAAATCGCAAAGCAAGGGCATGACAATGAAATGAAGAAATATCGCAGGTATGAAATGCACCAAGCACAAGGGCACAATGAATTTTAGAGCTCTCTACCCTCATTCGAAGCTCCCTACCTTCTTTTGCACGCAACTCTCCACTATCAAAACAAATGGAGAATGATTTCTGTCATTTTTATTTTTATTTTGTTTATACTTACATGGGAGTCAAAATTAAGACACTTATGTCAGTATTGCGATGACATTGCAGATAATTGCAAAAATATGAAAATCACCTCAAATTAGATTTTCATCACAATTTGACCCCAAATGTTGTAGTGCCATGGAAAACTATATTTGATCCTACTAGCTAGGAAAGTTGATTGTTCATTTTATTGTACCTAATTTGATGACAGTTCTATAGGAATTTGTAATCAACCTAGCTAATCAACAAATAGACCAATTTAATTGGGTTATGGCTTGTTTCTTTCTAAAAGTGTCTTCTATGATATGTTTTTTGTAAAATTTCTTGTGAACTCTACACATTTTTTGTAGTCTGCATTACTTTTATGCAAGATCTTGAGGTAAGTCACAAACATATACATAAAGAGAAGCTTCTCTATTCACTTACCAAGGGAAATATAAAAAGATACATAAGGTGATTAGATTTCTTATAGATTTGACTATGAATTTCTTTTCTATTTTTAGAACATAATTACTAGTAATCTCTTCTCTTTATATTCGAAGTTACTGAACACCAAAGGGAAAGGAATTTATTGATTTTGATACCTCTCTTGGTTGTTCAATTGGATATAAGTATTGTTTCAAAAGAAAAAAGCCAAAAAGTATGTCACAAGAGGACATATCTCATGTCCACTCATGACATGACTATTGATATAAATAATTATTAACCTTATACTAATTAGTATAGTTAATGCTTAACCAAACATGATTTATAATATTAAGCCATTGATCTATATAAACATAAATGGATCATCTACTTGATTCTATTATGACTTAATGTGAATGCATCTGATCATTACCTAGACAATATTATGCATGATATCTTTACTCAATCATCAAGAGATAATATAATATATAACTATAGATTTTTGCATACTTAGCTTTCTGTTAATATTTTCAATTGAATGTAAGGATAATTTTCTTGGGTGAATTCAAGACATGAATGAATGATTAAATTAATTTAGCAATTCACATAGTGAATTTATATACATGCATACATGCACATATGCATACAATCATCATAATTAGTTATCCTTGAATCTGAAAAAATCTATTATATATCAACAAGAGATACACATTTCGAAAGAAAAAAGAAAAAAGAAAAAACATTTACATAGGTACCTCTTCTCCCCTTGAAGAAAATCACAAAGAAAGGGCACAAAAATCACAAAGGCATGGCACAAAAATGAAATATAGCCATCAAAAGGGAATGGCAACAAAATCCTAGATCTCCATTGATCTCCACCAATGTTCAAAGCTCTGCACCCTCATTTGAAGTTCTCCATCCTCTTTCATGTGCAAATCTCCACATTTAATAAAAAAAAATGGGGAATGGTTAATGTCATGTTTTTTTGTTATTTTTGTAATCAATAATCCACAAGATCTCTCTATATATATACACACATACATACATACATACATACATACATAGACACATAAGTATGTGTATATGTATACACACACATACATATATACATATATATATATATATGTACATACATGTATATACATACATAACATACATACATACATATATACATACATTGACAAATACATATATATACATACATACATAGATACATACCTACACACACACACATATATCAAAAATAATAATGCACTTTTTAAGAGTTCACAATTGTTCAACAAAATTAAAGTTTTACAAGAAAATGCACTTGAAGAATTGTTAGCTCTCAACTCTTCACTAAAGTTATTCCTCTAGTAGTGAGAATAGCTGCTACAAATTCTTGGGATCCAAGGGACCTTAAATCTATACTATGTTTTCTAGAAACATGGGATAAGTTACTACCGGTTCATTACTTCATAACATTATGGATCATATAGTGGTGCCCAAATTAATAGCAATAGTAGATACTTGGTATCCTTGCAGGGAAAGTGTGCCAACACATGTATGATTACATTCTTGGCTTCTATTTTTGGGCTAGTGTATGGAGCCTTTATATCCAACCATTCTCTATAAATTGGGGTATGTGGTTCATTCCTAGAATACAAGTGATGCATCTTCATATGCAATTTTATCACCTTGGATAACTGTATTTGATTCTGCTTGTTGGGAACAAGTGATTATTCATTTTATTGTACCTATTCTGATGAAAAATCTACAGGAATTTTTAATCAACCTGGCTAGTCAGCAACTAGACCCATTTAACAAAGTTATGGCTAGTTTCTTTCTAAAAATATCTGCTATGATATCTTTTTGTAAAATTTCTTGTGAACTTTGCCTATTTTTCTTGGTTTGCATTATTTTTGTGCAGGATCTTGAGGTATGTCACTTAGCATGGGTTGAGTGAGTTTTATTATTTTATTTTTTGGATTCTAGAATATGTATGTAGCTAGATCAATTTTTTTGTTGTGCTAAGATGTAATAAGCACCTTTAAAAAGATCTTTAGGATATACATATTTGGAAGGAAATATAAAGAGATACATGTTTAGAAGGAAAAGAAAAGATTATTTGAATATCCCTTGAAGAAAATCATAGAGCAAGGGCACGAAGAGCACAAGGGTACAACATGGAAATGAAATCATAGAGATCACAAGGGCGCGACTATTAAATGCAAAGCAACGATAGGGCAATGAAATGTAGAGAAAGGGCACCAAAACATGCATCCTCATTTGGAGCTCTCTGCTCTCTTTTGCACACAACAATTAACAAACAAAACAAATGAGGAATTATTTATGTTGTAGTTTCTTTTCTTTTTTATACTCACATAGGCATTGCAATTATGACACAAATGTCGGTATTGCGATGGCATTGAGGACAATTACAAAAAAACATAAAGATTGCCACAAATTACACCATCATCGCAATATGACCCCAAATGTTGTAGTGATAATTATGAAGGCCCAACAAAAAGAGGGATTTATCCTTCTTGATTTGGTGTTGCATTAAAAATCAACCGTAGTGAATTTTTAGCAAATGAGAGACAAAAGAATTGGGGAATTTAATAATCAACCCTACTGAACAAAAAATCCAATAGTTCTCATATTTAGAGACGTCAGTAAATTTTCTCATAAAAATTACCCTTTGATACTCTAGTCTAAGTATCAGTGTTGGATCACCTTTTACTAGGATTCATGCATTATCATATATAGACATTCTTTTTGTATACAACAAAGTTAGATGTGTTAGCAATCACTCAACATCATACATAAATATATACCAAAAGAGTGACAGAGGAAAATAGTGGAAAAATGAATGGAGATGATCAATTTGATGGTCTTCCAAGGTCTATCACGAAGACTAAACCATTGACTAAAAGGGTTAGCTTGGTCTCTTTGAAATGGGAAATGCCTATAACATAATAATCACATGGTAGATTAATATTTGCAACATCTCTATAAAAACATTTTCATTATCCACCTTTACTTATAATGTTACAAAGAATTTGTCATCAACATATGTATGAATCAGTACAAAGCCCTTGGACTTGATGGGGTTTCTCTACCTTTCTTTTAGGAATTTTGGGACATTACCAAGAATGATGTGATCCATGCTGCTAGAGAGTTTGTCAGAATAGGGAAACTATTGAATGAACTCAATTAGACTTTCATTGTTATTATTCCTAAGATGGAGGACCCTAGATGGTTGAAAGATTTCAGATCCATTAGCCTTTGCAACACAATTTATAAAATTCTTGACAAGGTCATGGTAAATCATATCAATCACCTTCTTGATAAGTTCATAGGCCCCTACCAGAATGGTTTTGTGCTATGGAGGCAAATTCTTGATGTGGTTATAACCACTCATGAGCTAATTAATTCTATGGAAAGGATAAAGAAACCATGTATGGCCCTTAAACTAGATATTTCCAAAGCTTTTGATAAGGTTAGGAAGTAATTTCTTTTTCCTATTTTCTCTAAGCTTGGCTTTAATGAGAATGTTACCAGAATTATCAAAAATGTGGTGACCTTTGTTATGTTTTGGTGCTTATTAATGGGGCTCCTTGCAGATTCTTCTCTTCTTCCCAAAGGGTGTGTCAAGGTGATCCACTATCTCCTTACCTATTCATCATTGTGGCAAAGGTTCTAAGAAGAAATTTAGTTTCTTTAACTAACTTTGGAAGAATTAAAGATATTAAATTTGCTTCCCTGTGCCCTCCACAAATTATCTAGTAGTTTGTGGATGATACCTTCTTATTTGGTATCTCCTCTATCCATGAAGTCAGGGAGTGGAAAAATACCTTGAATTAGTATTTGTTGGTCTCTAGACAATGCATAAATTACCATAAAAGAAAAGTGTATTTCTTTAACATTGTTGCTAGTTTTAGAGAAAAGGTGACAAGAATTCTCGGTTCCTAGGAGGCATCTCTTCCAAACACTTATCTTGGTCTCTCACTCATGGTTAAAGAAGTCCCCAATCATTATTGGAATGGCCTTGGTGAATGCTTCCAGAGAAATCTACTGAGTTGGAAAGGTAAAATTTTGAGTAACGTAGGGAAACTCTAGCTTCTCTTAGCCTCCTTATAGGAAATCCTGGTGTAGTCCCTCTCCATATTTAAAATTCCTGGTAGACTTAGAGACATTCTTGAGAAAATCCAACGTGATTTTTTATGGTTTGACATTGAGGATAAGCCTAGGATGAGCTTGGTGAGTTGGGAGAAATTTTGTCACCCTAAAGTCCTTGGAGGTTTGAATATAAGAAGAATAGGACATATGTGTTAGAGTAAATAATTATTATTTACCCTTTTACTTAAGTTTACTTAGTTAAATGCATTTATTTATTAGCTATAGTCTAGGAGTTGTTGACGCCACGAGAGTTTGTTCTTATCTAAGTCATACTTATCTTCTCACCTTGATCGAGGATAACCCACCTTTTTTGGACATATGCTAATTAAGTTCTCATACTTATCTCCTAGCACTTTCTAGCTTGTTCTACAAGCTTCCTAGAGGCCTTTATAGATAGGCTCTCCCTTTGCATTTTTGTACAACAATTTCATTTTCTCATTGTTGCAATATAATTTCTCTTTGTTGCTTCAAGCTCTTATTCCTTCCTTCTTTAGTTTCTCTTTAGTAGGTTATTTGCATGCAGGTGATCTTCACAGACTATAAATTTGGCTTTCACCAACTTCTACATGGTATTAGAGCCTCCCTGTTGCTTCCTGGTTTGAAAGATTTTTTAACTCATGGTTCAGAGACACAACCCCTAGTTTTATTATTATTTTCTTTTCAATTAGGAGGAAGAGTAATTTTTTGAGGCACTTTGAGCCTAAACGGATGCTACCATTGAGTTCAAAAGGCCGATTTTAGTCAAGATTCATATAAAATTTTCCATTTTTGGCTTATGTAGCATCGGGCAAATTTTTTTAGCCCCTCGAGAGCTCGTACAAACTATAAGGACATTTTTTTGGCAAGAATTTTTTTTTTAAAATGTCATTATAGCAATGTTGACATGCCACCGTGGCACCACCACCACAACACCACCCTCGTGGCACCGCAAATGGTCGTGCCACCATGGCACCACCCACCCATGGATGGCACTCTGCAACCACTATCACATAGTCGACTCCCTACCTGCCATTACGGCATCACCAACATTCTTTGCCCAACTACCACCTCTACTAGTGGCACCACTACTGAAATAGTCAAGCCTACTTATGTCAGTCAATGACCTTCTTACATCATTTCCCAGCCACCACATCACCTTTTTTGATGTGACATCATATTCTGACCGGTTGATGTCATCACCCCCAGCCACCCTATTGATGTCAATTTTTGCTAGGGTGACATCATTTTCTAGCTGCTGACATTAGCAATCCAGTGGCTATATTTTTTCAATGACATCCTCTTGACATGTCAAATTTTTTGTCATGTCTATATTTTTCCAGTGAACTTGTCTTTTGGAGCAACAGTTGGTGTTTTTGGCCATAACTTAAGCATACAAAGGTATTTTTTTTATTCGAAAGAAGTGCTAGAAAGCTAGCTCAAAGATTTAGAACATTTTTGGCATTGAAGTAGAGGCTTGTGTTTCCTCCTTTGCTTCCAAAATCCAAGTTCTTTTCTTAGTTTTTATGCTTTCTATAGTTGTTTTCTTTAGTATTTGAGGGATATCTTTATTAGTTGGAGGGGAGGGCATTTTATTTTCTATAATTTACTTTAGAATAAGACCCTTCTACTTTTGTCTTCTTCTCTCAATGTTGAATCCTTCTATGACCTGGCTCATGCCACAACTATCACACCTAGAAAGCACAAATGACTGGGCTTCTCATGTCATGAGGCCTATGGTCATGTCTAGATGAGAACCAACCTATTCTACAGCTCCCCTTTGAGGTTCTCTAGCATAGAAACAAAATGGATGAAGCCATGGGATTGATTGCATTGAACATTTCAGATAGCCTATTATTTCACTTGGATGGTTTGACCACTCCATGGGCTATTTGGACCAAATTTTAGACTTTGTTTGGTATAGTGAATGAGTTCCAGGCACTTCAACTTAATGCAGAGTTGACTTCTTTATCACGAGGCAGCTTTTGCACCATTGAAGACTTCTTGATGAAGTTCAAATCTCTACATACAGTTTTTTAGGGATGTGGGAAAAATAAAACAAATGATGAGTGTATTTTTTTGATACTCTAAAAGTTGTGAGGGCAGTATCAAATCTTCTCTTCCACTTTCTACTCCACTATGGATGCCTTGGGTAATAGACATCATATGCCTTCAGTTGAGATATTTTGTGATCGATTGACACAGGAACAGGAAAAGATCCAACAGGTGGATGCCTCTGGCTCTTCCATCCAAGCATTAGTTGCCCAATATTCTGAAGGGAAATCAAAGAAGAAAGCCAAATCGAAGAAAGATACACCAAAAACTAATCCTACACCTCTAGCTAACCCTCCAAAGGGTAAAGATTCTTCAAAGTCTACTGAGTGTACCTCCAAGACCAAGAAGAAGTCAAGTGAGACCTGCAATTTTTTTGGTAAGGATGGTCATCCTATTTCTAGGTGTTGGAATTGTTTGGAGGCTTTAGAGGAAGCCATGAAGGAGCATCATATTCCTGCTCCTAAATCATCATCCCCCCTGTAGGAAAAGGTCATGCTCTTTCTGCTCGAGCTACGACTTCAAGGCTTACCTAGATTCTTGATTCTGGCGCCTCTCACCATATGACAAACACTCCAAATTTTCTCACTTCACTTGCTTCTTAAGCTACCTCACAAATTGTTGTTGGGAACTCATCACAACTTTCAGTTATGGGTTCTAGTTCTATTGCACTAGCCGGGGGCTCTCTTCAAGATGTTCTTTGTGTCCCTGACATTTCAATGAACCTATTGTCCATCTATCAGATTTGTCACTTTGGCTCTAGCAAGATAGTTGATTTCTCACCACATGATGTGGTTATTTGAGACTTATGTGATTTTGAGATGATTGTGGCTACTAGGAGTGTTGACATTGCATCTCGCCTCTATAGATTTGATGGATTTGAGTCTTCTAATGACATAGGTTCATGTCGTGTTGCACATGTAGATTCAATAAGTACACTTTTGTATGAGTTTTTTGGCCATATCAATCACAAATATCTTTAGTAGATGAGCACATAGGCACTTGTTCTTTGGCTTTCCCAAATTTCTTGTATAGATGGTGTTTTTTAGGGTTGTGCACTTGACAAGCAACATAGAGATTATTTTCGACATGGATGAGCCACTCGTTCTTTGGCGCCTTTGGATTTGATTCATAGTGACCTCATGTCATTTCCTACTCCTTTTTCAGGTGCTAGATATGTGCTTACATTCATTGATGACTTCTCGAGAAGCACATGGGTGTACTTTCTAAAGTACAAGTCTGATGTCTTTGATTCCTTTTGAGTCTTCAAAACATTTGTAGAGATGAAGTCCGGTCTTTCTATTTGGTGGATATGCATGGACGATGGGGGGAGTACATGAACCAAGATTTTAAGGATTTTTTCTCTGAACATGGTCTTTAGCATTAGTTTTTAGTGCCCTAAACTCCTTAGTAGAATGGTGTGGCTGAGAGAAAGAACATAACACTTTAGGAGATGGCTAATTGTATGATTTAGTCCAGGTCCATGGATTCATGTTTTTGGGAAAAGGCGATCAATTGTGCCAATTACATTCAAAATGGGATACCTCACAAGGTAGTTCAACATATGACTCCTAAGGAGGCTTGGTCTCATGTCAAGCCTAATGTATCATCATTCTGAGTTTTTGGGAGTGCAACATAGGCATTTTTAACTGATGCTAAGAGGAAAGCCATGGAATGCAAGAGCTAACCACTCATTTTTTTTGGCTACTATGAGGATGTTAAGGCTTATAGGTTGTTTGATCCTAATTCTAGAGAGGTCCTATTTTGACAGGATGTCCAGTTTGATGAGATCCCTCCTGCAGTTCATACCTCACCTACTTCACCTCCCACTACTCCCTCCTCTCTTCCAGTTTGTTTCACAGATGATGAGGATGACACTATTGGTGATCCACATTTACCTCCACCATAGGATCCTCCCCAAATGCCTAAATGGGCTCAAGCTATAGTTGAGGCTATAGGATCTCTAGTTGGTGACCCTTCCACTTCCTGTCGCACCCGTTCTCATACTACAAGTTCTAGTCTTCTCAATCATGCTATTTGTGATGATCCTCAGACATTTGTAGAAGTGACAAGACATTTTGAATGGGATAGTGCAATGGAGAAGGAATATTCTTCTTTGATTAAGAATCATACATGGGATCTTTGTCCTCTTCCTAAGGGAAGAAAGCTAGGGCAATACAAATGGATCTATCATACTAAGTATGTTGCTGATGGTTTGATTGATAAGCACAAGGCTCATCTTGTTGTGAAGGGTTTTTTGTAGGTTGAGGTTATTGACTACACTGAGGCATTTTCCCCTATTGCCAAGATGAACTCTATCCACCTTATCTTATCCCTCGCAGCTTCATAGGGATGGCCTATTTTTTAGATGGATGTGAAGAGTGCCTTCCTGCACAGTGATATCACTGAGGAGATTTACATAGAGAAACCTCCAAGATTTGTTCAAGATTCCTCCTTGGTTTGTAGACTTTGACACTCATTGTATGGTCTCAAATAGGCCCTTCAGGCTTGGTATGAGAAGATGGACTCTTTTCTGCTTTCTACAAGCTTCACCCACTGCCATTTCGATCCTACAGTGTACATTCAACATCTTGGAGATGAGATCTTGATTCTTGTCCTATGTGTTGATGATCTTATCCTCATAAGTAGCTCATCCTCTATGATTCAGGATGTTAAGTGTGCATTGATGGACTAGTTTGAGATGATTGATCTTGGTTTGCTACACTATTTTCTTGGTCTCCATATTATTTAGTCCTCTACTGGGATTTTGTTTATCAGAAAAAGTATGCTCTTGACATGCTTCGACACTTTGACATGCTTGATTGCAAGCTTGCTCCAACACCTTTTTAGTTGGGTGTCACGTTGTCTACCTCCTGCTCTTCACCTTTTGTGGATGCTACTTTGTATCAGCAGTTGGTTGGTAGCTTGTTGTACCTATCACACACTCATCCTGATCTCTCCTTTGTGGTTGGCCTTGTCTCTCAATTTTTTTAGGACCCTCATGAGAGTCACTAGCAAGATGTCAGGCATATTTTTAGATACATTTAGGGCACATTCATGTATGGCATTCATTACACCATGGGGACTCCTCACATTGTTGGCTACACTAAATCAGATTGCTCTGGTGATGTCGATGATCAGAAGTCTACTTCTAGCTTTGTGTTTTGTCTTTGCTCTGGTCCTATTACATGGTCATGCAAGAAGCAGCATACCCGTGCACTTTCATCTATAGATGCTGAGTATCATACTATTTAGAAGGCTTTATGGCTTCGGTAGTCAATGACTGAGTATGGTTTTCCCCTAGATCATCCCACTATTTTGTGGTGTGATAATCAGAGTGTCATTCACATTTTTCACAACCCAGTGGAGCATCAGTGTACCAAGCACATTGAGTTGTATATGCACTTCATCTGTTAGCTGATTTAGGATGGTGTTATTGCATTGAAGTACATTCCTACTAATGCGCAGGTTGCTGACATCTTCACTAAACCTTTTGCATCACCACACTATCTTCAGTTGCGGTCTATGCTTGGGGTTATAGAAGTTGTCCTTGGGGGGTCTTATTAAGGCCTTCCTTCCTTCATATTTTTCAGCATGTTTGTACTTACCTCTTTTTGTGGGAGGGTTTTTCCCATGAGGTTTTCCCTCTTTCCCCATTTTTAGAGGTCGCATTTCTTTGCATTTGTACATGGGTACCTAACATGGCCTAGTTGTCAGGACCCATTCTACATTTCATCTTAGCTTTTTTGTAAGCTTAAGTGCATTTCCTTAAGTTTCACTTAAGGGGGGATGTTAGAGTAAATAATTATTATTTACCCTTTTACTTAAGTTTACTTAGTTAAATTCATTTATTTATTAGTTGTAATCTAGGAGTTGTTGACAACATGGGAGTTTGTTCCTATCTAATCCATACTTATCTTCTAACCTTGATCAAGTATATCCCACCTTTTGTGGACGTATGCTTAGTTGTCATACTTATCTCCTAGCAATTTCTAGCTTGTTCTATAAGCTTCCTGGAGGCCTTTATAAACAAGCTCTCCCTTTGCTATTTTGTACAACAATTTCATTTTCTCATTGTTGCAATATAATTTCTCTTTGTTGCTTCAAGCTCTTGTTTCTTCCATTTTTGGTTTCTCTTCAGTAGGTTATTTGTGTGCAAATGATCTTGGTGCACTATAAAGTTGGCTTTCATCAACTTCTACAATATGAATAAGGCCCTCCTAACCAAAATTGGCTAGAAATTAGTGAATTCTTAGGGTAGCTAGTGCAAAATTGTGTTGGCCAAGTACCTTGGAGGGTTTTCTTTCCATCACTTCCTTTGGGCACATGCTCTCCCCCAGGGTTCCAAAATTTGGAACAATGTAGTAAACACCCTAAAAATCTTGAAAATGGGTTCTCACTAGATCACAAGAAATGGAAACTCAATTGATTTCTTGGAAGATCAATGGTTCCAAGACAACCCCCAAATATACACTAAGTTCCTACGACTACACAAGATTTGTACTAGATTTTATGGCTCTCTGACTTGAAGCTTTATCACCTTGGATCGACAATGGATTAAATTCTAGAACTGGGAGACTACAAAGGTCAGCCTTTCCCTATAATTGCAAGACCTTCTTCAGAACTATAGGATCTCGTTCACCCTAGTGAAGGACTCTTTGGTTTGGAAACTTGGCCTAGGGAGATTGGAGAAAGGTCTGGCACCCTTGGATCCTACCAAAGATAAATTTCTTCTAGTGGACAGCTTTACATGAGTCTATCCTCACTGTGGATAACCTCCAAAGGAGAGAGTGTCAGCTAGCTAACTACTACATTTTATGTCTCTTGTATACTAAATCTACTCCACACCTTCTTATCCACTACCCTTTTTCTTTAGAGGTGTGAAGGGAGGTCCTTGCCTTATGGGAGGTCCAGTGGTGTGCTGATTGAGAGTTACAACAATTCATTCACTAGGACTATTTTTCTGCCCACCCTTACCTTAGAAACTTATGGTCTATAATACTTCCCTCAAATGACTCACGAAAAATTTGGAAGGAGCGAAACAATAGAATTTTCAAGGAACAAGCCACTATCAGTTTGGGGGTGGCCCAACAAGTTATCAGACTTATAAAAGAATGCAATGGGATCTAGAAGTGGAACCCCACACCCCCCCCTCCTCTCAACCCCTCAAGCAGGCTTGACATGAAATGGGCTTCTGCTTGGGATGCAGGCCTAATAGTGGCACAATTTGACAATTGCAAGGGTATGGCTAGAAAGAAGAAGGTGTGGCAACCCCCTCGAGTCCTAGATTAAACTCAATTTTGATGGTTTGGTGATGATGGGTAGTACTAAGGAGGGACGTGTCTTCTGCAATAGTATGGGAGATCAGGTGGTTGTTTATACTAGAAACTATAGAGGGGGCTCAAACAATGAAGCAAAAGCCCTGGCACTTTTGTGGGGTTTGAGAATTGTGAGGACATGTGGAATTAACAAGCTTTCCATTGAGGGGAGCTCAATATTAATCATTGAAGTTGTTAAGGGAGAGGGCTAGAGTAGTTGGTTGCTCAAAGTGATAATTGATGAAATCTGCAAGTTGATGGAAGAGTGTAACAAGATCCACATGGATCACATATATCACAAAGGGAATGGTGTGGTAGATGAGCTGGAAAAATTTGGGAATAGTGTCATGCTGTTAATTGATTGGGAGGATGTTAGATAGTTTCCATCACTAACTCAAGTTATGATGGAAAAGGGAGTGTACTTAGCATAAAGCCACATGAATCATCACAATAAGTGGTCGGTCTTCAACTATCTACATGGGCAGGAAGGAAAGGCTCTTCATAAAGGGATCGTTTGGCAAGATTGCATGAGGATTCACCTTGATTATTCGATTTTGTGAGCTTTAATTATTTCCATAAAAGGATGAAGAGGGTAGATTTGTGGAGATGTAAAAAGCTAACAAAAGATGATATTGTTAAATTCTCGCTCCAACTACGGCTGGCATTAGGCATTTACAGATGGAAAGGGACTATTAACACATGTCATTGAGCAAGGTTTTTTGGTTTTTAGGAAACCTTGTGGACTTAGGATAGTTTTTCACTAGCTTTTCTTTTTAATCTTGGCCACAATTTTTTTAACCTATTTAATGATTACCAAACCTACAACAAGGCTATGTCAAAAAATTCTAGGAGTTGGTGGTCAAACTGAGTGACGACATGGGTAATAGTGATCTTATTGAACTTGTAGGAGTAGAGGCTTGCATCCGTAAGAGTGAAGCTACAATGGTTTATTTTTATGAGGGTGGCCTATTACCATTTATGGAAGGGATGACAAAACATGATGAGAACATCTTGATGTAGTTCTTAAATTTGTGGAATGACGGGAAAGTGACAATCAATGGGATGGGTTTCAAAATCATGGAAGAAGTCATTGCAAAGGTTGGAGGGTTTGTCCTAGAAGGCAAGAACTGCTGCAGGCAAGCCAAAGTGAATGAGGAAACTAGTTTATGAATTTTTTTCAATTTTAAGGAGGAACCAATGTGAATGCATGGTGGGTTTTCAAGAGAAGACCTTCCTAAACCCTAGGATGTCATCTATAATGCTATTATGAGATACATTACCACCAAGGATCAATTTCAAGTAATCTATTATTACCATTTCCCCATTCTTAACCACTTTAGAAACCTTGATTGTATTTCCTTTCCATTTCTATTGTTGTATTCCATGGAAGATCTTATCTATAAGGCTAGGAGGAAAAAAGTGGAGGGTAAAACCTTTTATCTCATCCACTAGGGTTCATGAATAAATTGTATATCTACCATCTTGCTCAAAACCCATCACTTTTGGTCAATCCACTAGCTTCTGTCACTCCCCAAGTTTCCTTGGACCCTAGCCCTAGCCCCACTAACAAAAAGACCAAGAAAAACCTTACCCCTAAGGTTAAAATTAGCCTCATTGATTCAGATATGGACACTAGGAAGAGTAAGAAAAATGCACGAAGAACTAGCAAATACCTCTAGCTAGAAAAATTCAAGTCCCCCCTGCCCTCAAGCATGATTCCAATTCAAAATCTACCAAGAGTGATATTAAACCTATCAAAAGGAAGAGACTACCCCAAGACACAAAGCCTATCCTTAGCCCTCCTAGACCCTCTCACATTTCTGACACCCTCGAAGCTACCCTGGCTAGAAGTGGGGTGCACTAGTACATCTAAGACCATCTTTTGACCATTATTGGTCAAAATTTTGACCCACTTTTTGACCAAAATTAGACCAAAGTCGACCAAACCATTGGTCAAAAATTTTCTGATCGAAATTTTGACCAACCTTTTGGTTGGTCAAAATTTTGACCAATACTTTGGTTGAAAAACATCCATAGCCATTGTGCAAGTTTTGTCAGGAATTGGTCAAAATTTTGACCAAACAAGGTAGAAATTTTGACCAAAGAAGGTAGAAAATCTTGACCAAGAAAGGTAGAAATTTTGACCAATGAAGGTCACAAATTTTGACCATTGAAGGTGGAAATTTTGACCAATGAAGGTTAAAAATTTTGACCATTGAAGGTAGAAATTTTGACCAATGAAGGTCAAAAATTTTGACCATTGAAGGTAGAAATTTCAACCAATGAAGGTCAAAAATTTTGACCATTGAAGGTAGAAATTTTGACCAATGAAGGTAGAAATTTCTACCAACGCGTGTGTGTAAATTTTTTTTAGGCATTCTATAAAATAGTTCACATGCCTTGTGTATGATATGAGATTTTACATGCATCCTGCACTCTCTCATTCGGCTGATGATGGATTATGGAGAGTGATCTAAAACAATGACGCAAAAACACACACAATCAAATCCAAAATGAACTTGCATTACAAATGGATTGTGGAAATCTGATATTGTTGATTTTGCATGCATGTCTACTAGGACAATCACAACTTAAACATATATATGTTTAAGTTGTGATTGTTCTGGTAGACATGCATGCAAAATCAACAATATCAGATTTCCACAATCCATTTGTAATGCAAGTTCATTTTGGATTTGATTATGTTTGTTTTAGTGTCATCGTTTTAGATCACTCTCCATAATCCATCATCAGCCAGATGAGAGAGTGCAGGGTGCATGCAAAATCTCATATCATACGCAAGGCATGTGAACTATTTTATAGAATGCCTGAAAAAATATCGACAGTAACTAATATGCTTCTTCATTAATATGCCCGATACAATAAGAAAACTTGGCAACTATGCACAACAAGTTATACGCTAAAAGGAAATCATTTAGGAGATACAGAATTTGAACAACCATATGTTAAGATTCTACAATTTGTATCACTTGCCTGAGTCTAACAGTTGAGAATAAGTTCATCATCCTCCCTACAGTATGTTCCAATGGCATGCACATCCACAAAAGTTCCAGCATCTCAAATTTGTAGAATATGAATTTTTTGGTAGTGAATGGACATGATTGACAATAAATCATCATATAAAAAGACTCCCATGTGAAGCATGAATAGCAAAGGAAATGAATATGGGTGATAGGAAAGAGAATTCAATAATAAGGGCTCTTAACTTTAGTCACTCTCCAGGTCAGCTCGCCAAGTCACTCCCACCTTGTCACCTCAGTGAGTTGACTCTTTTAGTCAGCTCACCAAGTCTACTATTCAAGTACGCACGCCAGGTCAGCTTGCCAAGCCAGCCCACCAAGTCATGTCACCAAGTTGACTATTCGAGTACGCTCACAAAGTTGACTCTTTAAGTTCGCTCATCAAGTCACCCCACCAAAGCACCTCATCAAGGTTAGTCTTTGAGTCCACTCACCAAGTCAGCTCGCCAAGTCGCCGCACCAAGTTGACTCACCATCTCGCCTCACCAAGTGGACTTGCTAAGTCAGCTCGCCAACTTGCCCCACCAAGTCAACTGTTCAAGTATACTCACCAAGTTGACTCTTTGAGTTCCATCATCAAGTCACCCCAACAAAGTGCCTCATCAAGGTCAATCTTTAGGTCCACTCATCAAGCTTTCTCACCAAGTTAGCTCGCCATGTCGCGTCTCTAAGTGGCCTCGCTAAGTCAGCTTGCCAACTTTCCCCACCAAGTTGCCACTTTAAGCCCACTCACCATGTTAGATCGTCAGGCCGGCTCCCCAAGTCAGCTTGCCAAGCTGACAATTGAAGTACACTTACCAAGTCGACTCTCTAAGTTCACTCACCAAGTTCGCCCCCTAGGCCAACTCTCCAGGTCAGCTCACCAAGTCACCCCCACTTGCCCCACCAACTCGCCACTTTAAGTTGACTCACCATGTTAGTTCGCCAGGCCGACTCCCCTAGTCAGTTCGCCAAGCTGACAATTCAAGTACGCTCACAAAGTTGACTCTTTATGTTTGCTCACCAAGTCTGCCCCCTAGGTCAACTCACCAAGTCACAAACTTATCTTATCTTGTGTAAACATGGTTGTTAAGTTTTATTTTTCCAAGTCTTGTACTTGTGCTTATCTAGCATTGTAGGAGATGTTCATACTCTTGACTAACTTATTTGGGCCTAGAATGACCAAAAAAAACAATTCCAAACTCCTTTTTCAAATCACTTTCCAAACTAGCTGTATATTTCTTTGCAACCCTTTTTGTAATTAGCCCTCCTATGTAGGTTTTTGATCATTATTTTGAAAACTTTCTTAACAACCTACAAGACAAACAACAATTTAGGATACCCATTTGGACTTTGTAAAGGGTTTTGGTGGTTTGGACCTTTGATACTGCCTGTACAACACATTTCCCAAAAATAAGGGTTTTGTGGCTTTACAAAGATCTTTGTTGTATCCTGCAATGCTTTTGAACACTAATGTCAATAAGTCATAATATAAGTAACAATTATGAAGCTATCTATTACTGATACTAACTCAAATAAAAACCAATGCACCAGAGAAGACCTATGAAGTATACTTAAGAGTGCCCTCAGCTATTTTTAATACATTTGAGGACACAGAGGAATAGAAAAGAAGCATAAAATAGATATCTTCGCTGCTACTCATAATAAACAGAAGACATACTCAGCCATGGTTGCATGATATAATCACAATGTTACACCCATTAATAAATAGTATGAAATGCTTGCTATAACAATAATCAATATAGTCTTAATCAAAAACAATAATTAATGTTGCCTCAAAATAACCAATATTTAAGAGAATTATATGAGAGATTCTAAAAGCAGAATGATTTTTCACCACCCACACCTCCCAATTAGCAAAAGGAAATTCGATGTAATAATGTGATCAAATGTATATAGAACGGAAATCTCTCCAAACTAAAGGTAGGCTTACGGGTTACAACAAAAAGAACCTAATGCCCACACTTATTCTCAATATGGTAGAATGAGTTGCAATCAACTCTGTCGCTCTGATAATAAAACTTCCTGGAACAGACTAAATTACTCAGAAGTTTCATAGACATCAGATTCGGTAGCTATATAACTATTATTTAAAAGGAAAAGCTTATAATGCTCCAACAACAAAATTTACAATATCTTCGTATTGATTGGTATCCATGTACATTTAAATGAAGCATTGAAAATGAAATTGGTACATATAAGAACTTCTAAAGCTGAAATGTATACATCGAGCACCAATATAATTCTAACAACCAATTCCAATGGCACACCCCCAACATCACTTGAGGAAAGGCAACAAACAATTAAGTACGCATACATCACAGACTTAGGAATTAAATTGCAATACAATAGTCCCATAGAAGAACAACCATGCACTGAGTCATGTCAACAAACCTAGAAATTCCTTGTGGCAGTGGCAACGCAGTAGATACAACATTCAATTGATTTGAGAATCCATTTACTGAAGGGTTCACTGGCTAGCCTTGACTCTGATTTGTCTGATACTATGGTACACGTTGTCACCTTTTCTACTCCTGATTCTTGGGCTTGTCACCTGAAGGTGAACTTCCTAGCAGTCTTTGAGAAGCACTAGGTGAAGGTTGAGCCTTTTTTGCTTGATGATAATAATTGTTTTGCCTATGCTGAGGATATCTGTTTGGGTAGGAACCATTTGTCACTATCGCCCACTGCTGAAGTTTCTAGAAAAATTCTTCTACAGGAGGAGGTGGAGGAGGCATCTTTTGGTGCCTATATCGACAATCAGCTCCATTCAGATAGATACCATGTTTATAGCTATTAAACAGTAAAATTAAACATTCATTTAGTACTATTACCACTTAGGTTCCAAATATATGACAGAAAAATCTTAATCACTAGCATGAATGTAAGAAATATTCTTGATCAATGATTGGAATCATAGCACAATCAAAGACCAAAATGGTAATTCAATATATTGTACACAATTATTTCTTAATCAGTCCTTTCTTGTAATTATCTCTGACAAAATAGGATAAGCCATATTCTTCAACAAGACACTAGCAGAAAACTGATATAAAATTTAATGAAATACTCAAAATAAATTATCAGCACATCTAATGATCTGCTGGTAAAAGCTATGAGTGCTAATCAGAAAATGTGCTACCACACAGCCAGTTTATTGAGTACAGAACAAAAGTTTAGATTAGAAGCTAAGATTGTTTGAACAGAGCTATATCAATTTAGGTCCATAGTTTACAAACACATAAAGTTCTTGCTGGAGGTGTGATTTTTCCTGCCAGAGACTCATGGATCAAATCAGTGGAAGAAATTCATAGTTTTCTCAGTGGGAATCAAAAAATTTTGCCAACTTATCTCATGGTAAATAGCACCACAAATCTGCAAAAAAAAACAATTTTCTGGTTCTTTTCATATTTGCCAGATCAAAAAGTAATTGCATGTCAAAGAGGAGTGACAAGGAGCAAGCAGAAGAGGAGGAAGATTTGTCACCTTATTGAAAAGATTTTTTAAGCAAACGGTAGGGTTTATAAATGATTTTATTTTTTTTCCTAATTTTCAAATGAATGTCCAGTGTTTTAAAGTTCTTAGTTTTCCATTTTTTGTTGTTTCATTTTCCTATAGTTATTTCATTTCTAAAATTCTTCTTGTTTCATTTTCTAAATCCTTGATGTTTCATTTTCTGAATTGTTGTTGTTTAACTTAAACTTTTCAGTGTAACTTGGGTGCACGCACCCGCCCTAAAACCCCCCTGCCCCAGGTGCGCGTACATAGTTTTAGTAGTGTACAATCCACTGCCAAAATTAGCAACTCCATAGGACTAGATTACACCATGCTTGTTGCAGAGAAGATAAATCAGCATTCAAATCACAATGGAAATATTCATACCTTTAGCGACTTAAAAAAGTGAATACAGCAATTCCATACTTATGCTCTTGTCAACTAAATCATATTTTGCAAAGCTATATATATATATATATATATATATATATATATATATATATATATATATATATATATATATATATATATATATATATATATATATATATATATATATATATATATGAAAATCTGGTATAGTCGCAGATGCATGTACTGAACAAACTTTTAAAACATGGAAAACTGAACATAATTAAAAATGAGAAAGCTGGAAAATGCCTCCAAAGCAATAAAAAATGATATGTCCAAAATCGATAGAATTCAGAAATTGTCAACTACAATGCTCATATTTAACCAAATCTAGGACCTGAAGCCATTGGATATTATAATGCATGAGTGTCCAACAACACAGTTCACAGCTCATCACTAAACAGATACTAAACATAATCCTAAGTAAAACTCACCAGTGAGCTAGAAGATGGGGGTGTCATAGATATTGTAGGAGGCCTTTGTGCAGGAAGAGGCATCCTCATATTGTTCATCTGTTATAAGAAAATGACCTAGCAGTGAGGAATGAAATAGGAAAAATAGTCACATGGATAACAAACATGCACAAACAGTAAAAACAATAGATCAACATGCAATAATCAATGAGTCTCAAACATAACAGGGTCTTGAGAAATGTGATTGCTACAACAAAACACCCAGCATCGCAACGAAACTTGTTTCAAAGTGAAAAAATTGCTCAAATACAAATTACATAATTAAAATTTCAAAATTAACTTACTCCAACTACTGTCACAAAATGACAGAGTGCACATTTTACAGAAGGTGCTCCAAATGGATACATAAGTGTTGTGCAACAATTCCCGCAGTTCACATGTGCAACCTGATTAGCTATTTCAAATGCACATTGTCCACTACCAAATTATTATAAAAATCAATAGGACATTTCAAAATAACATATTACATATTTTACATATTACATTTCAGAATAACATATTACATGTATTTTCCTTCTAATAGTTCTTACTTGGAATATTAAAAATTCATAAAACTATCTCAAACAAAACCCATTTTTCACAGTCATGAAGGATTTATGCATCATGCAGATATTTCTTAATGATAATACCCTTGTTAGCAAAATAGTCTATTACTTCTACTAGTTGGAAATATTCTGGTAGAATTACTGAATTTTTTAAGTGACTAATACAAGGGGGAAACATAGAGATATAAGATGTGAAAGTTGCAACATACCAACCTACACCTACTTATTTATCATTCAGTGAACTCCAAGAATCCACTGGCAATGCCCAGCTAGCTATAAAAATAGTGGGTTTACCTATAGTAGGAATAGGTCAAACATGCATCAATTTCTTTTCAAATTGATTCTTCAATAGCGCCTTGAAAATTGGGAATTGTTTGACCTATTCTGTCTGGAAATTGTTATTGCAATCCTTTCTCAAATATTCATAGATAGATAGATGATTTTCCCAACTCCAATTGCTAACTTAAAGAAAAGAAAAACATTAAAGGAAAAAAGCCAAAAAGAAGTGATTTCTATTGGCAACTAAGATAATTCCCAATGTTTTATTCATAGATTTTAATTATCAACTTGGGTTTGCGTCCAATCCTTAGTTTTCCAAGGGTTTCGTCCTAGAAAAGCAGTGTCTAGTCAATAAAGCACAATTCTTCCAAAGCCAAGCTTTGAATATGAGAAATCAATAACTATAAGGAAGTGCTTCCTTAATATCACCAAACTAAATCAAAACAAAAATGGAAAATCTACAGAAGAGGATTCTATTTGAAATTTTGAATGTTGATTTGTATCAAGAAAACAATAATAAAATAGAATTCAATAAAATTGATGTCGGCCTAAACCAAAAGACCAGAATGGGAATAACAGAATTAATACTAAAAATGAACTTTTCCTCCTAATAAGCCTTCTAAGATGTGCTACTCATTGTGATAACTGGAACATCAAAGACTACATAGTAAATCCCTCCATATATCAGATAAAATTTTCAAACAAATAAAACAGAGATTAGCCAATAACTGCCAATAGGTTCTTGAATAAACAAGTGTAATAAGGTATGGGGACACAGGATGACCATTTTTCCATTCCCAAATTGGAGAAACAAAGTGGATGGTACCTGAAATGGCCAGCAAATTTGTTAGGGGGCTACTGTGCAGAAAACTTTACCAGGACGGCCTGGCTATCCGAATTTCCATCCCTAATGACCTAGCAACGAAAGTAGTGTTGCAAACTTTTTAAAAAAAACCTTTTTTGTAACTTATCTTCATTTGGTCAGTCCCAATAAGATATTAATATATTCCAAACCCTTTTTGAGAAAATAAAACACTAAAAAATTGTTCAATATTTTTTCTAAGCCATTCATTTCTAGCCGGATTCACTATCAACCCGCCTATGGCTTGTTGTTAAAATTCACAAATTGAATGTTTTTAGCTCCAACCTTTTTCATTGTAAAGTACAACGAATCTACTTCTTTTCCTCAAGGTTTCATCAATTTTCAGCCATCGAAAACAGAGATAGATTGTATTTTGTAAAAACTGCCAAGTTATGAAGGAAAACTAGTAGCATTCAATGACCTTGAAGAAAATACATATGAGGCTCAATAAAATGCAATCAAAACTTATGCAAAAAAAAGCTAATACATATTACTAACCCATATTTACAAAGAAATTTTAGAACTAATGACTGTTCACATGATTGAAGATTACAAACAGCATGAAATCTGTCAAAAACTCAACTTTGGCATTCAATCTTGTGCAATAACTTGCTTCCAACCCATACAACTACCTTTTTAAAAGGCTTATATATGTTTTAATGATCATTCCAAATTTTAGAAGGGCAGAGATAACTTTTATATGAAAGCCCACCAAGTTGCACAAAGTTGCAACATTGCAATTTTTCAATTTTTGCAAAGTTGACATCTTCATGAGAATTTTTGGCTCCCTTGCCACAAATGGATGTAAAATGCATGTTTAAGACTTCTCCAATCATATTCTACCTATCTCTATGTGTTTTTCCATGTTTTTTCTATTTCACCACCTTTGACCACCTAGGAAGATCTAAGAAAGAATACTTTTGTTAGAATATCTATTGCAATTCTTCTACTAGTATAAGTAAAGTGAGTTTTATGCTCTCACATGTAATAATTGTCTAGCACATTATAGTTACAATGATGTGGCTCCAAGCATGGAAAGGGAGAATTTTCTAACCCATGTTATCAAGAGCATAAAATATCATATCATAAATGAAGAACATAAGGAAGGTGCAAATGATCATCTCAAAAATCCAATTGCAACAGATAATGTTGAATATGAGGAGCTACAACAACTTGATTTGGTAAACAATGTAGAGGTTGTACATGTCTTGGGAAAGACCATACTAAGACTACCAATACGAAGATATTTTTTTCAAGAATACTTATTTATGAATATCATTTTCTTCATGACAACTATCAATCCACTATTTCTACCTAGAAGGTACCACCAGATCATCTACTTCAAGTTGGAATTGTATATGAAATCAAGAGTTTAGTGCAGAATATTATGTAATACTAAAATAAATGGTTTGAAGATGGACACGATAGATATTTCAAATTGTATCTTTGAGTCTTCAAGTAATAATTTTCTACTAAGAAAGTATATTTCTTAGAAAAAAAAACTACAACATGCAAAAATAGAAGGATGATCTTACCTCTTTAATACTCTAAAGCCTACTCCCTTTGTATCTTGGAATCTCTTGTGTGTATGAAGTAAATCCCCATACCACCTCTATCCTTTAGTTGGATACAATGAAGCCAAGAAGTAGGGGGATGACCTTTCTTCTTGCCCCCTTTGGCCTGAATAAAATACCTAAACAATTAAGTTCGTTCATTGTAGTAGTTTTTGGAGGGCAATCAAAATGATGAAATGTAGACATGGCTGGCAAAGAGAATTTTACTGGTGACTTGGATGCAGCCAGTCATGGAAAGAAATCAAAGTCTAGCTCACAAGTTTGCCTCTGAACTTGGTCATGAATCATTTCCAAAAATCTTCAAGAGAGACTCTAATAACAAAGGGTATACCAAGCTATCTGGTAATCAGGCCATGCTTACACAGCATTTTAAGGTATCCAATTGGGATGTGAGTTAGGGAAGACCATAATAAAATCAGTTTAATGAATTGCAAGCTTGGATCTTGAGATAGTGCAGAAACGTTGTCGAATATCTAAGGTATGTATTACTTCATTAGCTAAATTTTAAATAAACGTGTTGTAATCAGAACATTGGGAATTAGGCACTATAGCATTACCAAGCAATGAGATACGATGGATACGTTTCGAAGAGAGAGAATGTTCGAAAAGATAGCCAAGGGCATCAGCTACTAAAAAAAAAAAGGAATGACCTGGGAAGCAATATTGGCAGACAGAGTTTTTGTGAGTGGCATTGGAGGGGCAAGGTTTTGTTGACAAAAAATCTAGCATTATCATCAATGAGCGTGATCTAAAATTCTAATAGTAAAATTGGAAGTGTGTTGTCATTCTCAAGAGCTTCTTTCAACGCAAATCTTGTGGTTCATAAAAAGTCCATTTTCAACTATTGATGATTGACAGTAACAGTAATGTTCCTTGACAAAAAAACTAGGCATTAGCTTCAATGGAGGGATAAGGTACCATTGACAAAAATACTTGGCATTAGCATCAATGAAGAGGCAAAATGATAAAGGGGGCAGAAAAACCAAAGCAAATAAATGATAACCGATTAAAAGAGAACATGAGATTATAAAAAGAAAAATCAAAGAATAGGAAAAGTGGTAAAATACTAAAACATGATATGGTGGGGAAATAATAAGGATATTGCTATGTTGCAAATAATACACTGGAACAAAATGTAAAAATAAATAATGGAAACATAAACTAACAAGATTGAGATTACAAAATGGATATAAAAACTGAGATTACATGATGGAGATATAGATGATTTCTCCTTTTACTTCAGTATACATGCACAATAAATGATTTCTTCTCTTCATATCCTCTTCATAACATTTTTTACAACATTTACCATTCTTTTAACATATTTTATATTCCCACTCTTCCTCAATTGGTTATTAGTTGTTTCCTTAGGTTTCTGTGGTTCCACCACTCATTTAGCATCTTGTGTATACATATGGCTTTTTTTGGCAACCTTTTTATCATAGTCTTTTCATAATGATAGATTCCAAAGTGTGAGGAAAAAGTTGATAGTAAATTTTCAAGTGCATGGTTACTTTCCATCTATTACCATTTTTTGTTTTCTTAATAGAGGGCTTTCCATACCCAAGTCATTTTTGCAACCTCATTCAGAAGCACAAGTCTAAGATAATCTCTTTAGCTAAGAGTGGGAGATTGAACAAAAGCAATTCTGCCAACATTGTCTTTTTAAGCTTTAGAGCCTAAGAGTTAAGGATTCAAATGTACCCATTTCACAAAAGTTTACCTTTTAGACTAAGGGCCTAAGAGTAAAGGATTCAAAAGTACCCATTCTGCCAAAGTTGCCTAGGGCATGATCCCAGCCTCATCCCTTATTGCATTAAGGGCCTCATATGTGATATTTGACCTCTACTGAGCCCATTCCCAACCATTCGACTTCAGTAACAAGAAAAGGCCTTTTGACATCTATTACCAAGAATAATAAACCTTGTTGAACAGTTCACCTATGTACTTACCATATACCCACTTCCATCTCAAATTCATAGGCTATGCTGAGAAGATAATGGGTGCAAAACTATTGAATAGTTATCTAATTCATACTATTAAGATCTTGTCAGAATAACAACGAAATCGAACTCAAAATTTCAAATTGTGAACCGGAAAAAAACTTCAAGAACCATATTTTAAAAAGACCAAAAGCAAAGTTACCTCAAGATATAAAGATTCAAAAACTTCTATCAAGATGTTTATGGAAGAAAAATTAACAAGGAATCTAAACAACAATCAACTCATTTTTTAACAAAGACCCTCAATCAACAAAAGAACAAAAGAAAAAACAAAGCAAACTTCTGACACAACTAACTCCTCTTTGAAAAACAGCATCTTTTTCAAGCAAAGAAGACCATGAAGTACTCTTTAGCCATAATGGACATGTCAGCAGAGCCCAATGGCTTCCTGTATTTTCCTAATCAGGCTTTACAAGGCTTGAGCCATCAAAATAATTGGGCATGAGCATCTTTACGTAAAACCCCATTTCCATTCTGGGATCCAAATTTGTACTCCACAATCTACTTTGGAAGTGGAAGCCTAACTCTAATAGACTTACTAGGGGATTTCTACAGAGTTGAAAGCTGGAGATCACTACTTAATATATAGGCATGATATATTTGAAAAGAAAAAATCCTTAGAAAATAAAATTATTTTTAGCTCCCGAATGAAAGATGACCATAAACTACACCTCAAGCATTATTGGTAACAACAGGCTTTTAAAATATTAGATGCTCAATGCACTTCCATGAACCTATAGGTAAATGTTGTTTTCTTGAGAAATTAGAGCCTTTTGTGTACATATTCCAAAAGAAAATGAATTTTTCTCAAGCTAAGCATCTTTAAATAGAACACAGTTACCATTCTGGCCAAGAAGTTTGGTAGGGCCACATTTTTCCCAGTATAGTGTTTCAGGAACCTCCACTATCATCTCTCAAAACCTTAACAGTATTTTGTGTACCAAATTCCTTCATTGATGGAATAGGCTTTCACAATGAGAGTATTGCCTCTCTTCACCAGAGATCAGCTAAACTAAAATGGCAGAGGATGATACATGGATATGCAATAGGAAAGATAGATGGATGTGCATACACTGATGTTAAGTAAATTCAAGCTACAAGTGTTCTTGTGTCCATAATTTCTATCAGATTTGGATCACTAATTTCCACATTTTCAACATATAGCACATTCAAAATAAGGATTGAATATTAGACCATAAATAGTCATTGTTAGAAATAGGGAATACTTGGGGGTGAATCAGTACTCCACTAACTTTTGCCCAACTATAGATATCGTTAACAATCTCTATACATGCATATCACACAAACCCTTGATCCATCAATTGAATGCTACTAGAGCACATTGTTTGTGTATTATAAACTTGCATATATTAAACATGTGTAAAATAAAAACCATATGTAAAACCTCCTAAAAAGCAAGTGTTAAGTTATTGTGGCACTTTTTAGATGTGTTTACACATGCAAATTGTTTTGAAAAGCACATCATTATCAACTTTAGTTATAAAAGACTCCAAAGTGTCAATTTTGAATGCATATACATGTGTGTTTCTCATTTAAAACCCCGTCTTAGTAACTAAAAAGACTAAGTGTCAATTTTACATACAAAAACAAATGCAAAGTGCTTCAAAAAGCATGCCTTTATGACTTTATATCATGCATTTTGAACTCTAAAGGTAAAGTGGTGATTTTTGGAGCAAATTTGTGTGTATTGCTTCAACAAAAATGCATCATTATTCCTTGCATAGCACTATTTGGATGCAAACAGCTTGGGCAATGATATTGATTGCATTTGCATGGTTTCAATACTAGCATTTTGGTGAATAAAAACCGTCTAGGGAATTTTAGGGCCAAAAATACAAGCAATTTCACACAAATTGTGTTGTGACCATTGCATGAGTTCTAAACAAGCTCATAGGCATTTTACTATTTACACATACAAGATATCCAAACCAAAGCATCAAATTATACGATAAACACAACATACAATTGTATATAATTTTTGAGAACTTTTGAAGAAAACTTCACCCTACTTTAAATTTTTAGAACAATAACTTCAAGCTATAGACAGGGAGCTAGAAAGTACCACTTGAATGTCACAAGCGGCTGGACAAGATGCATATAGAACAAAATAGAAAATGTATGAGAAAGAAAAGTCCTACCAACCTCTTTATTTAAAGTAATTTGAGATAGCAGGAGAAATTAATGATGATTATAGTATTTTGAATAGAATGTTATGCAGCTACCTTAAAAGTGATATTTCATTGCAGAAATCTTCCATGTTCTCCTCTGTCAAGTCTTGCTCTAGTAAAATCTTGATTGCAACTTCTATTCCTTTCCATATGCCTCGAAAAACTTCCCCAAATGAGCCTACATGCAGAAGGAATTCCACATCAAAATTCTAACACTATAGTTTACAATTAGAAACACTTATCAAATCAAGGTTGATTAGTTTGAGAAAGCAACCAGGGGACTCCAAATAACAAACTCACCTTTATGTAGAATATGTTACCATTTAATTAACAGTGTACTATGGCTCCACCAATGTCAAAAACCTTATGACTTTGGTTGTAACCAATCCTTAAAAAATTATATTAACACAACTCATTCAAAAGTTTTCTTATGCGACCCAGATTGGTGGATGACACACCTAGAGAGCAGATGCAGAAAGAGAGAATGGATGGAATTGAGTCCATCAATAGGAATAACTCTATGGAGAAAAATATGTGTCTGTGGAAAAAAATGATTGCTGCTACTGAGAGGGGGATGCCATATTGTCTAAGAGGTAAGCTAGATATGCAAGATGTTAACAAAACATTGCGAGATCCTATTTATTATAGATGCAATCATGTCTGCCATCACCATGTTAGATCTAAATACAAGATATATCCAACATATGATTTTGCATGCCCATATGTGGATAGCATTGAAGGTGTGACACATGCTCTCCGGTCAAGTGAGTACCATGATTGTAATGAACAATATTATAGGGTCTTAGAAGACATGGGTTTGCGGAAAGTGCATGTGTGGGATTTTAGCCATTTGAATTTTGTTTATACTCTCTAGAGCAAGCGAAAACTACAGTGGTTTGTAGATAATGAAAAAGTGGAGGGTTGGGACAATCCTCGCTTCCCAACAGTGCAAGGAACATTGCGAAGGGGATTGACAGTAGAGGCCTCAAAGCAATTTATTCTGTCACAAGTTTAAATGTTGGACTTTTTCTTTGGAACACCTTTTTCTTCACTTAATTTTCTATAGTTTCCATACAGATTCTTATAACCTATACCAATTAAAATTATAAATCTAAGTTTTCTTTGGCACTTTTGTTTCAAGGAGCATCAAAAAATCAAAAAATCAAAATCTAATGGAGTGGGACAGACATTGGACAATGAATAAAAAAATCATTGACCCTGTCTGTCCTAGACACACTACTCTTTTTGAAAACTGTGTTCTTCTATGCTTAACAAATGGGCTTGAAGAACCTTTTGTCAAAATTTTGGCTAGGCATAAAAAGTATGAAGGTGCTGGCAAGAAAGCAACTACTTACACAAAACACATTTGGTTGGAGAGTGTTGATGCATGCTCTTGTCTCAGAAGGTGAAGAGGTAACATTGATGGATTCGAGCAATGCCATAATAAAAAATATTGAGAAGGACTCAAAGGGTATTATTGTACAGCTTCATGGCATGCTCCATCTTGAAGGATCAGTCAAAACAACAAAGCTAAAGCTAACTTGGCTACCAAAGATTTCAGAGCTTGTCAACTTGTCACTTGTTGAAGTTGAGCATTTGATTACTAAAAAGAAGGTATTTTATCACTGACTCAAAACCTTTATGGTCAATAATGGATGAATTTACATATGTTTCTGTACATTGTGTTGGTATTTTACAGTGATGTCCAAATATGACTCTCATTGCAAGCTGTTGATATAGCTTTCGGTAGTCTATTCGAACAAAGATGTCCAATTTGGCTCTGTGTCACATACACACTGGTAGGGGAGCTCTCGTAACTATCAATGTTCTAAATTATTTTGTATGGGAAGGTATTAGTAGAACATATACTGGTGAACATTTGAGAATTTATACTTCAAGCAATTGTACAAGAGTGTATTCTAATAATATATGAAAGTCCTGAAATTCAAAATTAAAATGCCTATTTTGTGTGACTTCAAGACATATTCCCACCCTTTCATTCTCTATGAAATAGTGTGTAGATTGTTGTTCAGTGGAGAACGAAGAAGTAACCTGGTTCAATTTAATAGCATATTTAATGTGGTTAGAGTTATGTTACCTTGTAAACAGAGCTGAATCCCCCTTCTCCAAGCTTGTTATCATCATGAAAATTTCTAGTTGCAGCCTTTATATTTTCCAAGTTGAGAAAAATTCCATGCTCCTTCCCAATAGCAGAGTACACCTCTGTATCAGGATTCTCTGCTGATTGATGCATGGGAAAAATATTACACATTTTGTATAGAGAAGATTTTATTTTACAAGAAAAAATAAACAGAATTTTTTCTCCCTTATTTCCTTTTTGAGTGAGTAGCTCTTATTTAATCAACTAGCCAGAATTTTCGTTGACATTTGAAAGAACAATTTACCGAAAAACAATCACCTCAAAAGTACCTTTCCTTAATGCCGCAGACTTGAATCTTCTTCTGAATCCAAATAGGCATAGCAATAACATCAATAAGAAGCCCCCAAGAATACCCAAAACTATACCCACTTTGTTTGAAGACTTGCCTGCACAGGAGATCAATTCAAGTGTTCAGTCATAAAAAAAAAACCCTAAACAAAACCCTATTCTGGTCAATTAAAAACATCAAGACATAATTAAAACATCGATGGTTGGAATCAATACTTCATGATAAGTTCTTATTCTCATTAAATCTGAAGATGAATCATGAGTATGATTCGAAACTTCTATTGAATCTTAAAATATGATGCGAAACTTCGATGCTAAAAATGCACATACAAAATGATTCATAAATATATATATGTTACATTTCATAGATTGTAAGATGGGAAGGTATCCACAAAACATATTTTTGATCATTGTTCTGCCATAGCTCTTTTATTAAGTCACGACCAAACTCTGAATAAGTCTCTCTATTTGAAGTGGCATCTTGATCTCTAGATGGGTTCCACTCAGGTTGCCAAAGACATTCAAACATGGTTATGATCGAAGAAAAAATATTAAAAGAAAAGGCCTAGTTAGATACTCATAGTAGCATTATCAATATTGTTCAAGTCGGATCAATCCTCTGATCTCTGATGTGCCGAACTTTCCAACTATTGCCTTGAGATTAAGCATTCAACAGACTAAATATGAAGCTCGTGTTCGGCATAACGATGCAGAGTGTGCATAACAATGAAATAGGGCGCGGTTTTTTACATTTTCAAAACAATATGAAGCCCGTTTTGGTCAATATTCGACCAACACTCAAAATTTCAAGCAACTCTTACTGTTGGTCAAAATTTCGACCAACACGGGCATGGATTTTTAAAAAAACACATTTTCTCTTGCCTATTCTGACCAATTTGACCCCATTTTAATAGACGGTCAAAAAATGGGATCAAATGTACTAGTGGTGGAAGACATCACCTACCCTAGCAAAGACACTCCTAAATGTGGGGGGAAAAAGGTGAGCATAGCCATGACCAAAGCAATAGCAAGGCTTGAATAGATAGGTTGGAGTAGTCAATGAGGGATCTGGTAGACAATCACATTGGTATCTACCAAAAATTTAACACACTAGTGGAATTCTCCACCAAAGTCATGTATTCCATGACCACCACCCTTTACTTTTTGTAGGTGAATAAGGATGTGAAGGAATTGGGCAAGGGGAGCTAGACTACCCATTCCATTTATGGCTTTCTCACGAAGGACTAGTTGAAGATGCTCATGGACAAACCTGTCAAAGTGGAGAGGTTTGACATGAACAAGGATGATCCTAAGGAGAAGAAGGATGAGGATCCTGGAAAGAAGGAGAGTAGCTAGCCCAAGGTTTTTTTCTTTTTTATTTTTTGTTGTTATGTTGTTGATTACTATGAAATGGATACCCCATAGGGTTTTACATTATATGTTTATGTTGATAAGTGGGACTGATAACAACAAGTTGTTTCCATGTTGGTAGAATGTTTTTCAATATTTTCTTTTTGCTAGTAATAGGACTGATGGTACTATTAATTCGGCTCTGGATATTATTTGTTTTTTGAAGTTTAAAGTTTGTATTGGTTAGATGACTGGGAGGTAACCATCGGCTGACTTTTCAGCCTTTATGTACTCTAGGGTCAGTCCCCTATCATTTTGGCTACTATCTAATACTTCAAAAACATATGTATTCAACTGATTAGTTCCCTTTTCTACATGGCCTTGCAACATCTCTTTTGCAACTCAATGATCTAGACAATTTATGCATTGACCTAGGATAAGACAATGTAAATTTATATACTAAATTTAATTGTAAGTAATAAGGTGAAGATGGGAATATAAGAGTCAAACTATATGTCTAACTCTAAACTAAAATCACATAACTATACACTCGTCATTACATAGTTGAGAGATGATATAGCTAAAGTAAGATAACATTAAAATTTGTACCAATTAAGTGTGGAATATAATATACCCACCATTTATATATCACTCAATCAATAGAAAAACTTTTGTTGTTACTTTTAAAACATATACTATTCATTACAGTGCAATTTCAATGTAAAAGTTTTGTGTGTGTGCACGCGCGCACGCGTGTGTTTTTAAAATAAGTTGTACATGCATTTATCTATTCTTGAATTAGTAGCATTTGTAGTTTTTCGAAATTTTCATTTACATACAAATCATCAATTTAAGACAAAATTGAACTATACAAGAAAACACCTTTCTCTTAAAGTGACAAATGAAATAAAGTATGAAGAGGGCCAACCTTAAATATCACATCTTAAGAAGAAAACTAAACGTTAAAAAGGTAAGTCAATTTTAATTATTTAACATTTTTAATCTATAAATCAAGCCCTCCAATTTTTAAAGAGTATCATTTATCATCATTAAAATTTTCTTTTACATTCCATTCTCCCCACAACTTGAATGAATGAAGGAAAAGGTTTCATATATCGTCACTTCCCCAGCGTACTCCAGCCGCGATTACCAGGGAAGGCCACTCGCTCTTCCCATACTCTCTCATCATTTGAACTTTTCTTTCGCATGGGAGAAGACTTAACTTTGTAAGGCTGGAGAGGAGTTTTCATCTGAGCCGTTCCTCGGTTTTCCAAAACTGTCAATTCTATCAAAGCATTATTAATTTTGCCAGCGCATGCCAGAAGTTCGTCCCATTTACCACAGTTGTCTATTCCTGCCTTTGTAATTACTTGAAGTTATACTTGGTTGCAAAGAGAAGACTAATACAAGTTTACATGATGTTTTTAAATTGTCACGCTTACCAACGAATCTGGCCCATCGAGGAAATAAATGGCGACTTTGGTAAGTAGACGTGGAAAGCTTTGTCAGGGAAAGATTTTCAATAGAATAGACTTGAGAATATTACAATGCAGCAAGATTTATCCAACTTCTCTCAATCCAAGTGTTTTGCTAAGAATATATGTGGGTTGAATAGTCGGTTCTGAGAAAATAGAGTGGTGCATTATTATTACATTTATATGGTGTTAAATCAAATGGAAATTGTTATTTTGGGTCATTTTTTTATAAATTATTTGTTTAAAAATAGGTTTTGGGTGAAACTTCTTGTTTTCTTAAATCTTTAAGAATTATTCAAAAGATTTTGTTTAAGTCACATCAAAGATTGTTATATGTTATGGTTTAATAGAAGATAGGGCTTGGATTTGTTGCTTTTTAGTTCAAAAAATTATTGTAGACACAAGATGTATTAAGAAACTAAATATAGATTTTCCACCTTTCAAGTCATTTACATAATCAAATTTTAAATATCGAAGCAAAGCGAGTTGTGTTGTCTTGGAGTATTTGAGGGAATAGTTTTGAGCCCAAACCTATTTGACTGCTAACCAATGAGGCTCTCATGTTTGTTGCATATATCTCAAGAAAACTCCAACAAAAAAATAAATATCTAGGTGGGAGGTGGTCCTACAAATCAAACTAGCAGTTCAAATTGTATGTATGTGCTCACATGACCTAATGTCAAGCTTTAAATCTTGTTGCATGGGAGTACAAAGTGTTTTGTAATTAGCCATACCAAACATATTGAGAAGCTTGCTATCTAGTATTTTGGTTAGGTGATGAAGGTATATTTATATATTCAAGTTATCTTACTACCCAAATAGATATTGAGATGACTCCAATAGGTTATTTTTAACATTTTGTTTAAATTTGTCTTCATGTTGTGAATATAATCTTCAACCTCACCACATAAAAAATTAGAGATAAATTATAGTATCATAAACCTTTTTAGTTTTGAATGAATTACAATGTCAAATTTGAAATGTTTGAAATTGAACTTTTAGAAATGATAGGTAAGCTTTTCATGCCAAGCTAATGTTATAGGTGTGGTTGTCATTAAACCAAAAGATCGACGTGTCAGTGCCCAATACAACTACTCCACTTATAGAATCCAAAGGAGGTAGTTAGTCCCTTGTCACAAACCCCAAGGAGAGTGTTGATGATTTTCCAATAATCTCACCTTCACCATTATGCAAGGGGATTCAAACATGTCACCAAGATCTAATACCACTTCTTACAAGTGTGGTTGTGGTTGGACTGAAAAATTGGCTTGCTAATGCTTGATACAATTGTCAAACTTATAGAATCTACATGAGGTGGTAAGTCCCTTGACGAAAACTATACAAGGAGTGTTGACTATTTTCTGACAACTCAATGGGCTTGTTTAAAACATATCATGATTTTACAAGCCTACACACCTACCTTTCTTTAAAATTTATTGTATACCATTATGATTAAGTCATGCATGTGTTGTTTCTTTGGTATCACCATCTAACAATGCAAATTTAGCATTCACCTCATCAAAATAACAACTATTTATTTTCTACAAGAGACATAAAAGCATAAATGTTAGTCCATTTCATTGTAGGTGATAAAGTTTTATACTAAATTATTCCCTCCTTTTCAGCATAGGTTTTTGATACATGTTAGGAATAACTTAATTTTCCAAGTGAGCCATTTCCTTTATGCCTGTTTATAGAGACCTTGCAACTAGTCAACTTACAATGAGAACAAGAAGAAAACACCCATATAGATTTTTTCAAAAGATCGTCATACTCATTTTGCATAGGTTACCTCAACACAACAATCTTTTAATGCTATCTATAGGATGTTGATTTTCATTCCATTATAAAATTGAGTTCATCAATAGACACCAAGTTCTTTTAATATTGGATTGATCCCATAGACTTACTTGCAAGTACTTATCATGTCTATTTTATCTATCTCATGAATTCTTAAATCTTAGTTTAGGTTTAATGAGTTCATTATTGATATTAAATCAATGAAATATGCTGAGCACCACAAGAAATTAAGAAGGGGTCATGGGAAGGTTGCATCAACAATAATAAAAAATGTCTATTTATCTTCATTCAATTAATACATCACATAACTCATTGATCTTATGACAAAAGAAAAATCTTGAAAGCAAAGAAAATATAAGATATCACACTAATATTTGTGCATGGAAGATTGAAATTCGTAAAAATAGAATAAGATTCACACTAAGTATATCTAATGTGAATATATGATACCTTAGGAATTCATAAACAATTTATTGCTATTTATTGATCCACTCTTTGAAATGGATGTAGAACTTACAAATGATAATACTTTTGTAAGTTGAATAATGACACATCTATAGGCCCTTTCTTGTATCTTGTGTTGACTCTAAGTGGTGCATCATGAACTATTGGTATCATTAAAACATTCAATTATTGGGAGTGAGAAATTCCTAAGTTTTAATATTCATCAAATATTTACTTCATCAAACACTAAACTTTGTCTCGAGATTGTAAAATTCCAAAGTTAGAAAATCCTCCTGAGAATTTTTTTTAATATGCCTAGAAGATATCAAATTTCTTGAAAATTATAGAATATGAAAGTTAGTAATAAATGAACTTTAAGATATATATAAATATACGATCTTTCACCTATCTCCTCATTATCTACATTTAGAAACATTTCTCATTCTCTACACTCACCTATCTTTGTATTTGTTTTTATCATGGTCTCATTGTTAAAGAAGGATATGTAGCATAAAGTGATCTTCATTTCATAAAATAATTGTAACATTGCAAGTATGGGAAAAAAATCCTTTGGAAGAAACTCGACTCTAAGCTAAACATATGATAGTTGATAGCTACAAGACTATTCTACAAAAAATCATATATTTTAGTATAGAGTTAATTATTCTTCAAGTATTTTAAATGAAATCAACTTTCAAACGTGGATTTTCATAAGAATAGATCATACTTCTATAACACCGCATAAATTATAGAACATTTCAAGACTTCCTCATTTGAAAATTAAGACATGAACCTTTCTAGCAAGGATTCATTTTTAATAAGTCTAAAGAATTTTAAATAAATATTATTAAAAAAAAAGACTAAAATATAATTCTTAAGAATGTGGATTTAAAGACTATGGCCAATCAATATTATAATTTTTTCTTTACATTCTATCTTTTCAATACAAAAATTTCCTCATATTGGAACTCTAAAAGGGAACTTAGAGAGGCCCCTATCATTTATTTATAGGAACATTAATTTCCCTATTAATGGGATGTTAGAACATTTTGAGAAAATGAGACAACAAGAAAATGAGAGGAAACATAAAGCTAGGGAAATAAAAATGTTTGGCTACACTAATAGTCTTTTAAAGACTCAAAATTCATGCCTCCCAAAACTATATTTAAATTCCTAATTACGCTTCCAAAAGAAAAGAAAAGAAAATGGAAGGAGGAAAAATATTATATCTAGGTTGTAGATAGAGGTACACCAACACATGTGCAAGGTCTAAAAGATGTGATTTTAGTGGACCTATTTGGGCCCACACCTAACCATGTGACCCCTACCACATTAATTAATATTTAAAAAGTTAAAACAATAAGATGCATTTAATAATTGGTCATAAAATAAATCATTTTGGTGAATATTTTTATTTTGTATATGCATGAAAAAATTATTCTATTCCTTTCTTGTCAAACAATCAACTTGTCCAACTCACTAGCACATTCTAATGTATATTTCATTGGGTTTCTTATTACAAAAAGAAAACAAATGGGGTGAAAGTGAAAACACATTGAATTAGATAAATTCCATACCTTTATAACCACATGAGTCTCACTATCTCAACCATAAACTAAATTAATAAAAAAACATAACAAAATTGTAGTCCATCAACCCAAAACAAGTTGATAATTGTCAATGACATGCAAGTACTAACACCACTAGTGCCTACATAGATATGACCCCCATAACCTATTAAACATGAACTTGTCCTATCTTTCCCACTACCCTATTTCTTCATTGCACCTCATGTATACCTCTTCTAGTCACTTCAACATGAAAACATTGTGGTAAAGAAAAACTGATTAAGGCCACCAATAAGTATTCAAGCATAACCAATCTGAGTTCAAAGTAGAAATTAGATGAGTTTTTAAAGTAAATTTTCAAATTCAAAATTCAAATTGACAGGAATGACGAAAGAAAAGACCCCACAAAACCACAATAATCTCGTCTCTTGTTATTTGTGGACATTTATTTTTTATCATTTTCTAGCAATATTTAATTTTTCTATTATTTCTTATTTTTTTACATAATTTTTATCTTTTTATATTATAAATATCTCTATTATATCTTAATTTTATTAGAAAATATATTTAAAAATATCATTCATAGATTTCTACTAATGTTACAATAGGAGATGTTGTATTGATTAGCTCACAAATTTTCATAAAAGAAGAAAAAATGTTCATATGGTAAAAAATTGAAATTATACATCTAGTAATGAAATAATTAAATTTAAGAATTTTATTATATAATTTTATAATATAAAAGTCTTTACTTGAATTTTTTTATTTTGTTTAATCTCTAAAAAAAAATTTATAGATAATTATGAGAACTATTAGAAGTTAATAACAATTATTCGACATTCAAGGATTAATAAATATTAAAATTAATTATAATAATATTCATATTTTGAATGATAAAAAAATAATATTATAAAATATTACAAATTATATATGTCTTTAGTGAGACTTCGTATTAACATACAGACAACCACTTGATTAACATGTTCATAATAAATCATATTTCCATCTCATTTTTACAAGGAATTTCAAATAAGTAATCATGTGACAATATTATAACATATGAGTAGCACATGTTGGCTTTTATTTCATTAGTTCACAAAAGATTGTCAAGATAAAAAGTAAAACTTTTGTTTTTGTTGGGGAAGGGGCTTAAGATGTAGATGTAGACTAGCTTCCTGATGGGGCATAACCCAAGAACAGAATGGACACAACAAAAAAGGGAAATTGTATTAACTGAAAAATAAGCTAGTACATTCAGTATAGAGAAAATAAACTTCAAAACATGCCCTAAGGGCTTACAATAGCATAAATGTGGAGATAATTTCTCCTTTCAGTACCTCCTCTCAAACTCCACTCCGAACTGCCTTTTACAATGTCAGAAATCTCCTTAAATAGACCCCGGAGGGTTAAGGACTAGGATTACATTCTAGAAAGTGCTAGTAGGCATCCATTGACCAAATAGAAGGTTCCAGAAGCTGCGTTAGAAGTCGGTGCAAATCTAGAAGAATCCAGAAACGGTAACCGAACTTTCGGGAGGCATAACTTTTGAACTGTAGCTCTGATTGACGAACCGTTTAAATTTCCAAAAATCTCTTGAAGCGCTCTATAGCCCTATGGACCAGCTTCACTTGTCCCTCATTTTTTGGCCCTTTTTGAGGTCATTTAATGCCCCTAACCTGACTTTGAAGCATTCTTAGGAGGTCTCCAAAGCTCGAAAAACTGCAATAACTTTCAAACCGTGGGGCCTTTTGACCTGATTCTTTTTCTGAAATGCTCTAAATTACAATTACATTCATTTGGCCAATTCACACCTTCTAGTTCACCAAAATGATGGTCCAATTACATGCTCCTATTTTTTCAAGATTTTCTAACACACTGATAGTGGAACTGTGAGAGTTGGAACATTTATTTGACCCAAATGGGTGTCCAAAAATGAAAACACATGAAACAGAAACTATGTCTAAGTACATTTTTTTGGTGACACAGGATTGCCCTTATACCTCTAGATGCTCCTGCATCACTTCCCCTATTTCCTAGTTCTTTGGTGTTCATATTTCCTTTATTATTAATACAATATGAGATATCTATAGGAAATTGAAAAGTTCTGGGGGTGCCAAGAAATGTACCACTAATTGTATCTAATCTATCAACTACCGCTATCATATTAGGTCGCTCTTGAGGTAAATCCCTTGTGCAAAACAACCCAATTTGTATAGTCTGGGCAAGGCATTCCATTGCCATTGATGTCTCTAATTCATGAGCTTTAATAAGAAGGCAATTATCGACCACATGTAAAATTCTATTTCGAAAATGCATTTCTACCCACTTTCATAGGTTGATTCCTTCCCTAAGCATATCATTGGTTGGTCTCTTCCTTGTTAGCAACTCTAAAAGTAAGATTCCATAGTTGTAAACATCTTCTTTTGTAGTCAAATTTTTGCCTATTCCATACTCTATAGTAACAAATAAACTAAAATTAATTGTTGTAAATTGTTTGAAGAATTCAATCATTTACAAGATAAACATGGAAAAGTAATGAAATATAAAGAAAAAATAATAAGAAAATTATACCTAGTGCAATGTATCCAATAGATCCTTTTAGTGCATCTATAGAAGCCAAGGAATCCACATAATTGCCAAAAATAAGTTTGGAAAGGCTAAAATTGGCTATGTATGAAGTCATATCATCTCCTAATAAGAAATTGTTGGGCTTGAGGTCACAATGAATCACTTGAACAAAGCATTGATGATGAAGATATGTCATTCCTTGTGCTATCTCCATTGCTATCCTTATTCGATCATTCAAATTTAGTCTGTAGTTTCCCCCTTCACTAGGATATATCCATCTCTTTAGACTTCCATTTGACATGAATGGAATAATTAAGGCTTTAAAATTGAGGGTAGAGCATGTTGAAATGATTTTTGTTATGTTGTGGTTTTGAACTCTCTTTAATACATTGCATTCTCTACCAAAATTTTGGTGATCATGTTCATCTTGCAACTTATGAAGTTTAACAGCAACATCTCTACCATTATTTAAAATCCCTTTATAAAATGACCCAAAACTACTAGTTCCTAAAAGATTTTCATCGCTGAACCCACTAGTAGCATCTATAAGTTTAACAGCAACATCTCTACCATTATTTAAAATCCCTTTATAAAATGACCCAAAACTACTAGTTCCTAAAAGATTTTCATCGCTGAACCCACTAGTAGCATCTATAAGTTCTCAATATGAATTTTTTGGAGGCCATACTTTGACAGCAGGGATATTGGAACCTTTGCATGCATTATAGGAAAATGCTACCAATAGAAGAGACATAATAAAAATTACAATCCCAACTACAACTGGAATTATTACCTTTCTTGAAATTGATGGTTGTTTGTGTTTGGGAGGAGAGCATGGTGGCAAATTTATCCACCCACCACAAATTCCAAGATTTAGCAAAACTTCTGAGGCATCAAGTGTTGCGAGAGATCCTCCCCTTGGGACCTCTCCAGTCAACCTATTTGATGATAGGTTGAAATGTTTGAGCATTTTCATCCCTTTAAAAGCTACTGGTATCATACCTAATAAATTATTACAAGAAAGTTCCATGTACAATAGATTTTGTAGATCTACCAATGATGCAAGGATTGGACCCTCAAATTCATTCGTAGAAAGATTTAGCTACTCCAATGCCTTGCAGCTTGCTAGTGCACTAGGAATGACACCTGAGAAATTGTTTAGAGAAACATCTATGGCTAAAACCATAGTCATTTTGCTCATTTCCAAAATAGAACCTTGCAGTGAATTTGCAGAAACATTGAAATAGAACTGGAGATTTTGAAGACCTGCAACATCAGGGGGAATACTTCACACTAGTTTGTTGTGTGCCAAGTCGATCAATTCTAGAGTCTTGCATCTACGTAAACTGGTAGGTATTTTCCCCGACTGGTGATTGTGATGAAGAGAAAACATTCTTAGTTGTGAAAGGTTGCCGAAAGTATCTAAAATTTTTCCTGATAGATAATTTTCCTCAAGTGACAACAATCCAAGTCTTTTTGATTGGCCAAAACTTTCTGAGATTCTTCCCTCCAAATTGTTTGTGCCGAGTAATAATCTTTCCAGATTTTGAAGTTTGCCAAATGTAGATGGAATGGTCCCATTGAATCAGTTTGCTACCAAGCTTACTATTGCTATATTTGTGAGGTTACCAGTCTCCTCTGGTATGTTTCCCTCAATTTCATTTGATTCCAATCCTAAATAAAAAGGTGAATTGGAAAGGCTACCGATTAAAGTGGGCAAGATGCCAGTGAGATAATTAGATGAAAAATCAAGACCTTCCAAGCCGGAGCAATTAGTTAAAGACTGTTATAATAGACAAACCACTGCTTCCACTCACAAGATGGTTTCTTTGCAAAGTTAAATGTCTCAGCGGCTACATTTTCCTAACTTGGAGGGGCACTGTATTGCTAAGTTGGTTTTGCCACAAAGACAACACTTGCAGTTGAGTCCAATTACCCACTAAGCTCGATATATCTCCAATGAGATGGTTTCCTACCAAGTACAATTCTTGCAACTCTGATAGCCTTTTAAGGAACTCCCCCTAGGGAATCAGGCCTTACTAAGTTGTTCTGATTTAGCACTAATACTTGGAGATGAGTACAATTGGAAATGGTAGCAGGGATCGATCCCGTGAAGTTGTTGAAGCCAAGACCTAGCCATTTTATCTGGCTAAGCATACCCAATGCAGCAGGAATGGTGCCTTTGACTCTATTTCTATTGAAGTCCATGATAATTAAAGAGGACAAGTTTCCTAGGAAAGGTGGGACTATTCTTGTCAATTTGTTTCCTTCCAATGCCATGGTTTCCAAATTTGAAAGAAGACTAAATTTAGAGGTAATGTTTCCACTTAAATTTTTATAAGACAATCGAAGCCAGGTTAGGCAAAACAGCCTTCCAAGCTGATATGGAATAAGGCCCTAGAAACTATTATTTTTGAGATCAACTACTCTAAGGAAAGAAAGATTACCGAGAAAGGGAGAGATGGGGCCATATAATCCCATATCAGTGAGATTCAAAGAAACCACGCACTGTCTGGGAGAAGAGCAGGTGATGCCAGTCCACTCGCAGAAGGTGTGATTGGGAGACCAATCGAGCAAGGAATTATATGTTGGAATTTAATGCAATGGTTGTCTTGCCCCTAGAGTCAAATGCCCACCTACCACCTAATGGATTGTAGAACGTTCAAAAAATTAATTGTCGGTACCTGAGAAGCAATGATTGCTCCAAGTGTTATTATATGCAGCCATTAGAGCTGCAAGTTTAAAGTTTTATCAGTTTAAAGTTTTAGGGTTATTTTAGGTTTTTCCTAGTTGAAGCCGAATACTCCCAGATTTTGTAATGTTTTAATTCAAAGTTGAATAGAAAGCAAGCAGGCATACGTGAATCCATTGCTCTTCCCTTATTTCTTACATTTGAGAAGATTATTGTTGAATATTTTAAGTCGTGGCTCTCTGGTTTTAATAGTGAAAACATTCACATTATAAACCAACTCACTCAGCTTGGTCTTCATTTGAGTTTTTATCTCTACAGTTTTTCCTGAGCTTACTCGACACCTTCTTCTACAGAGCTCCATCCTACAGTGGTGACCGAGCTCACTCGACATCCACACTATTGAGTTCACTTGGCATCCACACTATTGAGTTCACTCGACATCTATAGGTGCCGAGTTGCCCTTCGGGTGCCGAGCTCATTTGACTTCTTAAGGTGATGAGAAAACTGGCACTCGGCAATAGTGAGTGCTGAGCAAAAAAAAATTTTAAAGTTTGTGATTTGATTTTATTTCTCTCACATTATATGGGTCCAAAAGCATAGAATCCTTGAAATCATTTAGAGATTCCTGATCAAAGTAATTAGAAGGCTTTGGCAGATGATCAGAAGAAGTAGAATAATCATTAGAAAACCAGAAAAATAGTAGCAAACTAATCATCATCTTCATTCTCAGCTTGGTCTATGAAAACACCCAAAAAAAATTTCTAAATAATGAAAGGTGTTAACGGTTGGGTTCAATTTTATAGGGAGTGCGTGGGTTCTTTGATCCATTTGGCTAAATATAAAAATGGGAATAAGAATATTTATTTTCAAATAGGAAAAGGGGTTACATTGCTATTCTTGTTTAGTCCACCTAGAATTTGATGTGGAATTCATAGACTCAAAAAATTATGTTTTCTAAAATTAAAAAAATTGGAATAGGAATACTATTCCTATTACACCTATTTAGGTAGAATAGTAAATGCTCATTTTTGGGCTAAAATTGGAATATGTATTCCAATTTTATTCCTATTCCAATTCTAATTTGGTGCATCCAAATAGAAAATTCAAAATTTTAAGAATATACATATGCCTATTCCACTTGTATTCCCATTACCAAATGAACCCTAAATTTATTTTTTTGAAAGATAAAACCTCACTGTCTTCCTAAAAAACATAGACAATATCAACACTGGATAACATCACTTTTCTAAATTAATTACTTAATTAAAATATATTTTATAAAACTATTATTTTATTTATTTCTTATATACACGCACGCACGCGCGCACGCGCGCGTGCACACACACACACACACATGTATATGTATATACATACATATATATACACATATCTATAGATACATATATATACACACATATATATACATATACATATACATACATATACGTATGTGTGTGTGTTATTTAATAAAATTACTAAATATTAATACAATAAATACAATTAAGCTATTATATTAAAGAATATGTTATTCTAAAAATATTTAAATATGAAATAATTTTTAAAAAATTAATCTTTCTAAATTCAAAATTAAAATTTTATGAAAAATATTAAAATATGAATTAAACTATATTAAATATTATTATTACTCTACTTAATTAAACTATGTAAAATATTAGGAAGAAATCAGGAAGAATGTGAATGCTAGGAAAGAGGAGCTATTTATGCTTACCCAAGTTCAGGAGTAGAAAAATATTGTTTGGATGGAAGGTCCCCTTAGATGGACTATGTGGATGGATATTCCTCCTGATGCTCTCTACTAGCGCTTCTTGTCTTATCTTCTATAGTTATGTTTATATCTGGTTACATATGTTTGTATTTTGATGTGTAATTATGCTACTCTAAACTCAGTTTTTATGGTTAATTTTTTTGATCTCTCTATAGTTAATAGAAAAAAAAACTTTTATAACTACTACAAATATTAATCTTTTATTATATTATTTTTTAATATAAAATACCAATATAAATATGATTTAAAATAAGAAATTTGATATTAATGGGCACAGGTGTAGACTAATTAAAGAAAATCAAAGGAAACAATAGAGAATAAGGCTAGATAGCTCAAAGTAAAAAAATTTAATAGACAAACAATATTTTTTCTCCATTTTAAAACATTTAAGAGAATAAAATTATGTGGATTAATTTCTTTGTAGTAAACATTATGACAAACCAAATTTGTTGAAGACTCCCAAAAATCTACTCCTATAACACAATTTTGCATAGACCAATCACATGTCAAATAAATTTAAAAGAAAAAAATGTAAAAATATTGTCTATGGAAAGTTCAACAAGTGTCATGCAGTGGCTTCCTATAATAATAATTTAAAGTTTATTAAATAATTAAATAAATTTAATAAATAGTAGTAAAAGTTAGATAAAAAGAATTTATTTAAATGAAATGATTAAATAGTAATAATAATAATTAATGGAATAGTGTTTCCTAAGATCCAAATGCATTAGCCATAGCATTAAAAAAAATTGAATGATTTAAGAAATTAAAATACTCACATTTATACTTTTAAAATATGAAAGTGACAGTAAAAAATAATAATACATTTGTTTGGAATCAAAAATATTAATATTATAGGCAAATACAATAAGAAAATGCACTAAAGACAAAATAAAGCCAAACTTTTTTTACAGAATCATAATGATTTTTGTTGTTCTGACTACAAACTATGCAGATCATCAAGTTTAAATGCTGAAATGAAAAATCTGTTTTAGATTTTTTGAAAATTGGTCAACTGAAAGATAACCACTTCCACTTATAATTCTCCACAACTTGAATGAATAAAGGAAAAAGATTTTATTTTTCATCACTTCACCAGCCTATTCCAGATGCAATAGGCAGTTCGAAAGGCAAGGTGAATACAAAGTTAAACCACTCGCTTGTCCCATTTGCCATATCATTTGAAATTTTTCTTTTGTGTGAAGGATAAGGAGCACATCATTATTGCCATCCGTGAAGGATAAACATAGGGCACACATCACTTTGTATCGATTGGAGATGAGTTTACTTCATCTTTTGCGCGTGAAGAAAAGTTACCTAACTTCGCCAGCATAACCCTAAAGTTCCATTCTCTATCCGTGGCTTTGTAATTACTTACGTTATGCTTGTTTGCAAGGAGAAGATTAATACAAGTCAAGTCAATCTTCTAGTTGTAGCATTTATCATCACAAGGGTTTTCAAATTGTCACAGTTACCAACTCAATCTGGCCCATCGAGGAAAGATATGGCTCGGCTTTGGTGAGACAGCTCTTATCATAGACTTGGAAAGCTTTGTCAGGCCAGGATTTTTGTTGGCTGATGTGGTTAATCTATTTTCTTCAATAATTTAAATAATCAGTATTCATATTTATAATATTTTTTCCTAAATTTTTAATATTTGAATTAATTATAAAAGTTTTATTTGACCTCCTTTTTATTGGTCAAACAATGAGCTAGAAATTCAAATTTTCATTTCTGAAATTACATGTTTTGGTACATGTAATTCATTACCAGTAAACTTTTATATGAATTGCGCATGAAAAGTGTACTACACAGGCCAATATTCCTCACATTTCCCTCAACAATATACTGCAACTCATATTTCTTTTTATCTGACTAGCCTTATAATAAGATTTAGCATTATTAAGTAATATTTGTCATTTCATAAAAAAAATTATACAAGAAGACTTATTAATTTAAGATGAATACCTTTCGCCAAAAGTAACAAATGAATTAAAGGTTGAAGATGAGGTACACTTGCCTCTGTCTATTCTTGAAATCAGTATCATTTTTCATTACTGAGTTTGTTTTACATTTCAAAAGAATTACTAACTTAAGAAAAAGTTGATCATTTTCCATAGTTTTAATGAATGAAGGCAAAGAAGAAATTTTTTTCCAGATTCTAAAAATGACAAATGAATTAAAGATTCTAAATGAACTGCACTTGCTTCTGTCTAAGAGAAACAACCCAGTAGCCGTCCAGGTTAATTAGGTGAGTGAAGAGTTTAAAGCTAACTTTTCCACTTTCGTCATTTACACGTTCACCCAATAACTTAAAAAATATAAAATCAAATGACTATTAATATTTATAATGATTTATTTTGACATGTTTGTATGCACAAACCATAATTTTTTTAGATAGTAATTAAAAAATAATAGTTATTTTCCCTGTTCTCAAAATTAATATTATTTATCATCATGAAAAGTTTCTTTTACATTTGAAAAAATTAAATTGATCATTTCCCCAAATCTCGAATAAATGAAGGCAATATGCTACAAAATCCAAATTCACTTTACCAGCATGCTCCATTGGAAAGAGAAGACTAATACGGAGTTAGGCCACTCGTTCGTCCCATTCTGTCATTTCATTTGCGTGCGAGAAGAAAGATAGGGCGCACATCATTATTTCCATCCATGAATGCCTCTAACTTTCATGATGTGGCAGCATTTTGATTTGTGGATACACCTAACTTTTTAAGGCTGGAGATGAGTTTTCATCTGACTTTCCCCATTTTCCAAAACTGTCTATTCTATCTACCGCAATTTTCTTTTGCTCATGAGAACCCAGGTGAAAAGTTACCCAACTTTGCCAGGAATATTATTTGGCGCGTGAGAACTGAGGTGACAAATCAACTTTGCTGATGCAGCTCAAAAGCTCTTCCTATTTTCCACATCTTTGTAGTTTATCATCAAGAAGAAGATTACTACTAGCAATCATATCTTAGTGTTCAATGGGTATGTCCTGGAGTTATGAAAGGTCAACTAAGTATTATTTCCTTATCATTCTCTATATCTCGTTTCCTTCTATCAATCTATCTCTCCATTTATATCTCTTTATATCTCTCCCTCTCTATCTCTCACTCTATATTCATCTCTATCTTTATCTTCCTCTTACCACTCCATCTCTAAATACATCTCCCACTCTCTCTTACCACCCCATTTCTAAACAATTTCCCACTCTCTATTCATTCATCTCTCTTCATCACTCCCATACTATATCTTTAAATGCTCACATCCCCATATTTCTTCATGTTGAAGTTTGTACTTGTCATAGAGATCTTTATCTTTGCTCTTATAAAATATAAATATGTTTATTATGACCATTATGGTCATCTTCAGTTGAAAGAGATATTTGTGATTAGAGTTGATATTATGCAAAAAGACCTATTTCATACATCATGCCAAGAGGCATGCATATAGAAATATGAAGTCTTAAATATGTGGAAATATGAAAGGTCTTATTTTTGGGACTCAAAGAAACCTTCGTGTGAAAGATGAAAAGTCTTATGCCACCTATTTATATGATTGCTTTGTATCTTTTAAATCCATCAAGTGAAAAGCCTTGTAATATGAACATTTCTTGATCACTAAAAAAGATAGTTTACTAGTGTGGTTGGGTTTTTCCCTTCAAGAGGAAATGATAAATGTTTGTATCTTTTGTGTGTTGTTTATGTTCTTTTATTGTTGTTTATCTATATTTCTAGGGAAAAACATTAACACTTCCCCTATCTCTCCCTCTCTCTCTATCTTGATCTTGTTATCTCTACATCCCTCTTTATTCTCTAAATATCCTCCCCTCTCTACCTCTCTCTATATATCACTTCCTCCCTCTATCGCTCTCTCATTCTCTCTTTTACATACATTTATACATATTCATTTTCTACTCTACATATTTGTCTCCTCCTCCTCCATCCATCTTCATCTTCATCTGTCTTTATCTATGTTGTTGCTTCCTTACCTATTTCTATCTCACTCTTCCCCCATCTACATCTACCTCTTTCTATTGCTATATCTATATTTGAAACATAACATGATCTTGTTGATAAATAATGTAAATAAAAAGTCATAAAATTATATAAATAGAAAAGTTGCTTATCTAAAACTGAATTATCCATTATTTATAAATAATAAATTATTTTTAAAAATATATAAAGAATTTTGAAAATAAATATACTACAATACTTTAATCTAATATAACAAAATGACTGCAAATTGAACTATTTCTATTATAATTTTTATTTTAAATTTATAAATTAGATATAATATTTATATCTTTATTTTAAATAAACTAAATATAATCTAATCTAATTCTATTAAATAATATAATGTATACTATAACATTTATTAAATAAAACTCTAAAATATAAATATATTATATATGATTTAATTTTTATGATTTAAAAATATTATGTATTTATTTTTTAATTGTATATTTACATTTGACCATTTGCATTATACAATACAACAAATACTTTACTATAATTATAATATTTTACTCTAAAATATATTAGATTATATTAACAAAACTTACAATCTTATTAAATAGTTCTTCAAAAACTGACATATACAATATTGTTATTATACAAATAATAATGCTTGCTTCCTAAATTTTGATCGTCAAGACAATGAAAACATAAACTTCAACCAATTTTAAAAGTAGAAAGAAAAAGAAGATAAAATCTATTTGCAGACGTCGACAGATAGTTACAGCTGAAAAATTAACAGCACATCGATGTTGGCCGTTGTACAATTATAAAGACTAATCTAAATATGGGTGGGTGTACGAGTCACCCTGTTTAAAATTTCATCATATATTAAATTGGACCTCCTTACCAAGCCGTAGCAAGCAAAGTTTATTTATACTTCAAATTAAACCGTATGCCATCGGTTATTCAATATATTTCTAATATTCTATTGAATAAAATTAATTTGTCAGTGGTTATTCAATATATCTCTACTATTCTATTGGATAAAATTTTGTTTAAAATGATTCTTAATAGTAATTTCAAGGAATATTATAAGTGTATCGAAGATTAAATTTATTAGTTGGATGTCATTTTAAAAAGATTTTAAACTTGTATAGCTCATTTATAGCATTCTTATGGAAATTTATATAGAAAATATTTTAATGAGAATTTAAGGTTTAACCTATGATTATATAATAGTAATACTTTTATTGATTTAGTTTTTTTTCTGTTACGAATCTCTATATTTGCTTGTCATTGTTTTTTGCATCAAGGTTCACAAGCACCAAGATTTATTGTTTGCTAGTTTGTTTGAGCTCTCAAGACTTTAGAAGTGTGTCAAGCCCAACATCATTAGGTGGTTGTCAACATTGCAATTGAATCCCTAGAAAATCTCTTTGAGCTCTATAATTTATGATTCTTAAACCATTTTGTCTTGTTGTTTGGACCCATATTCACTATTCAAAACACATCCAACTATCATTTCCCATATTGTCGAACAAGATGACATTGAAGAAAGTAAAGAGACAAATTGAAAGATCACAAATGGAGAAAATTGGATAGTGAGGATATTTTGTATGATCATCCACTCTTTGTAGATGATACCAACCATTGATCATTCAATTGAACTCATCCATCTTTTATGTAGTATATCAACATTGTGATGAACAAGTTACAAAACAAATTAAATCATACATATGATTCACAATACTATTCTAACAAAAAAGGTTCATATTTTGTGTAACCAAAAATTATTAAAATGTAAACAATTTAATTTTGTATTTATCTCAAGTGTGCATTTAAAATTATCATCCTAAAACATGTGTACATCATAGAGGTTATCATGATAAAAATAATATTTTGATAGAGCTTTGATAAATTATAAATTATAGATCTCTTTCTTCTCCATTTATAACTATTTATGCACATCCACTACCTATTCATACAAACAAAAAAGAAGGGAACTTTTGTGTAGAAAGGGGGTTATTTAGGTTAAACCTTGATTTAGGAATCCACCTTCAAATTAAAATAAATTGAACTTGAATTGAATGTATCTTGTTAGATAACTAAGGATAGATCTAAAAATAGAGTTTTTATACCTTCATATACCTACCTTCTTGATTTCATGATTCTCCTAAAGATTCTTGATGTTTACTTGTAGTTGGCTTTAGAAAGAGAAGATCATGGGGACTTCAAAAATGCATAAATATGCAAACATTCATACTCTAAGCCTTGATGTTTGTTCTCTAGTTGGAAATGAAAAATTATAGTTGGAAGCTTGACATAAAAAATTTGCATATTAAAATAAAGGAGGATACATTTCTTATATATCTCTCTTAGTCATTTTATGGCATAAAAATCAAACCATATTGATGTGGGTTTGAAATTCCTTCTCGAACATTTTGATCATCAATTGATTTGAATTTGGGCCCAAATATTGGGGATTGGGCACCCAAACTGGCCCTCTTTGAGGAGTGGGTTGCCCAAGCCATCTTGTTTGCCCCAGTGTGGTTCAAATGAAGATTTGAGGTCCTAAATAGAGAGAACTTAAAATAAAATGTGGAATTGAGTTGGATCGAGCATGTTAGACATGAAAGGATAGAAACTTTAGAATAGGGTCCTTATAACCAAGAAATTGTATAGGCTTGTAATTTATGATGCTATAGTGTCTTATCAACAAGAACATATTTCTTTGAAGCATTATGTGAAATAACCAACTATAAATTTTTCTTGTTTAGAGGTGTCTTATACATTCCACAATTTCAAATAAATTACATAGAATCTTGGTCAAACTTTAGATTTGACCTAATGCCAAAACTAACAATGACACATAAGTTATGAATGTTCACCAATAAAACTATAGTCTTCCATTCATTCTTAAATTTTGAATCATTAGATGAAATAATAAGTGTGCTTCCTTCTATGACATTGATGACCAAATATGCAAATTAAATGGTAAAATTTTATTTAGGAGTATACAAGATGATTAATGGGTGAATGCACCAAGTTGTGGTGCCAAAACAATGACACCCATCTTCATTTTTAAAAATTTCCTATAGTGCGCATGCACTTTGTATTTTAACATACTGTGTGTGGATTATATTTTCATATAGCATGTGCATGCTATTTGAAAACATATTTATAGACTACAACCCATAGCCCATTCCATTTTTTATATTTCTTTTGTTGGTTTCCTTCTCTACCCCCAACAGTGTGCACACATTTTCTAGAAGGTGAAATATTTTCTCACTCTCCTCAAAATGCCTCCTCTTTGCCAAAGATCAAGATTGGGTTCATCAAGTATGTTCTCTAACCTTGGTTTTGCATTGTTTTGTATGTTTTTTTAGTTTTTTCTTCAAGTTTGTTTAGTTTTTAAAAATGAAATTGGTTTCTTATAAGGAAATGTGAATAATCAACCACTAAATCCCCAACCTGATCAACAAAATCCTCCACAAAATCAAAACAAAAACCCTCCACAAAATCAAAATGAAAACCCTGGACACAAGTTCAAAATGAAAACCCTTGTGATGAAGAGCAAGAACCTCTACAACCTCCACCAATTGAAAGGCCTCCTCCTTGCACCCAAGACAATATAATGAATGAAATAGATAGAGGAAAATCTCAATTAGAAGAAATCATTGGTAGTTCAAAATCTTTCAAGAAAACTAATCCTATGAGAACACAATTGGTATCCTCCCTTAAGTCCATTATGAACTAGATAGCTTCTTTTAGTGGTCGGTTGGATATTTGGCATGTTAGGAGAGAAGAAAAAAGAAGATATTATGCAAACAAATTATCCTATGAAGATGTTAAAAGGAATGACATAACAAAAGGTAACATATGCACATTGTTAAAAATGATAGGAGAACACGAAACTATTAAAACTACAAGTAAAAGGTTCCCCATCCATCAGTGCATCTATGATAATATTAGAAATAACTTTTGGGATAGATGGTGGATGGTCATTGATGCCCCTCCCTATAATAATCATGAGGTTCCAATATATTTCTTAAAGAAATTGTATTATGAATTTTTCTTCAGGGAGATCCCCAATAATTTTGACATGTTAGATTCTTAGGGTAGAGGTGGGGGTTGTTATTTGAGAGGGCAAGGTCACATCATGATCCTAATGCAATTAGGGCACCTTTTGTCAAGCCATAGGGTGAGCATGTCATGTTATGAAGGAATATGTAGAGACCAGTACTCTAAAGACTATTAATGCTTTGACACAGACCCTCATTCATTGTGCTAGTCCATTAGTTGAGGAGGAGACCTCTTTCCACTACAATCACATGTGCACATCATTTGGATCCTTATGAAAGTTTGGCAGTCACATTGGAGACACTATGGATGATGAGCTAGTCACTAATGACTTCCTAAGTGAGATATTTGGCATTGACACATAGGTAAATTATAATTATTATAAACTAATTTGATCAAATTTCATACGTACAATAAATGACTAATAAATTAGCATGTCTTGACATTGTTCAAAATTCAAGGTAAGAGTTTTGATGGCCCTAGTAAAGATTCCTTGGCCCCATTTTATGTCTCGTCAACGAGTTGATACGTATGTATCAATTTAATCATTTTAATTGATTATACATATATTTATTAAGTAATCATATGAAGGATAGACAAAAAAAATTTCCATGCACATTAGTTCTCTATTGGACCATCGACATTCACAAGGGACACTAAGCCTAGGCATGATACGAGCTTCACAGAGGTACATTTGTTTCATGTTAATTTAATTCATTTGATTATATCATATTATATTTTAAAAAAAGGTAAATTGTATTATATGATTTGTATTTATTCATGTCAGAGACTCCTCCTCATCTTCGCTAGTCCATCAATCATGGGGTTGCTACCAGAATGGCTAGTTCAAAGCCATTGACTGAGATATGAAAGAGTTTGCATAGTTTTAGTTGTTATTTATATAAATAATAGTTAGTAATGAAATTTCAAATGGTATTTATAAGTATGATCGAGTGATTATATTGATTGAATTGTTGTAGGGTCTTATTACTCTCGATCATCCACAAGCTTTTTAGGTGGATGTACAAAGTGACTATTTGATGATAGTAAGAAAATAATTAATTTTGTGTGTATATATATTTTATTTCAATGTATAATAATTATTGATCAATATATACTTTTTTTGTATCAGCTTTGGTTAGAGAGAAGCCTAAACAAGAGGATGAGCAAGTGTGTGAGGAATACCCCATCATCCCCATCATCTCCCTCCATGCAATGAGTGAAGACCTCTAGGGATTTGTTTTAAGATATATGGATGGAAACACACAGACATTAGTAGATATATATCTTGGATTTTATATTAATGGACATATTCAACATGCATTCCATGTATACATGACATTATATATTTTATGTATGAAATATATTTGATGCATGACATTATTAGACTTACGACTTTGATGCATTGATTTGTTCATATATGACATTATTGGTTATCACAATATATATCTTGTTTTTCTTGTTTACATTTTAATTCATGTATTTCACTTTAATGTAATTTACATCCAAAATAAGGGTAGGAATCATCATAATAAGCTTTGATAGTATCTTTTGACATGTGAATAAGGCTATGATATTAATTTGTATTTATATTGTACAAGTTGTGAGTACTTTTGATTATGAATAACTTATTTGGAGATTTTGTTAGGATGAGGATAGTGAAACTTGAATTCTTATTACTGTTATACAATTAACATTGAAATTTGAATATTGAGTTGGTTGTCTTATGTAAATGTCTAAGCTTGAATCTTAGTGTCATCATAAAAATGTTAGGAGTTTATATGTGTTTTATCTTCACAACACAAGAAGACTTGAAATAAAGGTTTTAAGTTGTTCTTAGAATTTGATATCAATATTTCTTGCTTATTGATCTCTTTGAGAGCTTCATTCATGGAAATACATTATATATATTCTTCTTATGATTCTTGTAGCTATAGTCGATGTCATTTTTACTTGGATATCTTTGAGTATACTATGGGGCTGCAAAACCAAAATAGAATGTAAACTCTAAAAGTTGAGAGAGGTTAATGTAGGTGTTGACAAGAAGATCTTGTAGCACTTGGCATTGCATCCATACCTCGAATGAAATCTAAGATATGCACCATCAAATTTCACTACCCTATGACATTTAGTGACTCTCAGGGTCAATTCTATTTGGCATACTTGAGAATGTTCATGTGGTCAACAAGATAGGAAAATCTTGGGACTAGGGTTTACCTAGCCACTCAGAGATACCAAAGAAGATAGTTTAGTCCCATGATGAATGGTTAAAGAGATTCACTAGTTGGTGATTTTGTACTAGCCAACAATATAAATTTCAACATTACTCAAGATTGGATCGCAAAATCAAACTAGAATCCAATCTCCAAAAAGAGAGAGAAGTTATTGTAGGTGTTGAAAAAATGATCCTATAGCACTTGACATTGTATCCATACCTTATGCGAGCTTCAAGATATCCCCTGTCAAAGTTCATTGTTGTATGGCATTTAGTGACTCTTAGGGTCAATTCCATTCAACGTGCCCAAGAATGTTTGAACTATCAATAGAATGGGATGATCTTGGGACTAGAGTTTACTCAGCCACTTAGAGATAATAGAGTAGATAGTTTGGTCCCACGACAAATAGTTAGAGAGATTCACCAGTTGGTGACTTTGTACTGGCCAACACTATAAGTTTCAGCATCATTGGAGATGGGGCTGCATAGTAAAAATGGAATCTGATCTCGAAAAAGAGAGATGTTATTGTAGGTGTTGACAAAATGATCCTATAGCACCAGCATTGCATCCATAACTCACATGAGCTTTGAGATACAACCCATCAAATTTTTCTTCCCTATGGCATTTAGTGACTCTTAGAGTCAATTATGTTCAGTGTGCTCAAGAACATTTGAGTGGTCAATAGAATGGGATGAGTTTGGGATTAGGGTTTACCTAGCCACTCAAAGATAATAGAATAGATAATTCATTCATATGATGAATAGTTAGAGAGATTCACCAGTTGGTGACATTGTATTGGCCAACACTACAAGATTCAACATCACCCAAGATGGGGCCACAAATAAAAATGGAACCCAATCTCCAAAAAGAGAGAGAGGTTATTGTAGGCACTGATAATATGATCTTGTAGCACCTGAAATTGCATCCATACCTTGCATGAGCTCTAAGATATGCTCTGTCAAAGTTCACTTCCCTATGACATTTAGTGACTCTCAGGGTCAATTTTGTTCGGCATGCCCAAGAATGTTTGAGCAGTCAACAAGATGGGATGATCTTAGGATTAGGTTTTATCCAACCACTTAGAACTAAAGAATAAGATAGTTTTTTCGAATGATGAATGGTTAGAGGGATTTGCTAGTTGGTGACCTTGTACTGGAAAACGTTATAGCATCACCTGAGATAGGGTAGAACCCAACATTGCATCCATACCTTACACAAACTTTGAGATACGACTCATCAAAGTTTGTTGCCCTATGGCATTTAGTGACTCTCAAGGTCAATTTCATTCTGCATGCCTGATATTGTTTGAGTGGTCAATGAGATGAGATAAGCTTAGGACTAGGGTTTACCCATCCATGTAGAGCTAACAAACAACTATTTTGGTCCCACAATGAATGGTTAGAAAGATTCACCAGTTGGTAAATTTGTACTAGCCAACACTACAAGTTTTAGCATCACCCGAAATGGGGCCACAAAATCAAAATGGAATCCAAAATCCAAAAAGAGAGACATGATATTTTTGGTGTTGGCAACATGATCCTATGGTACCCATCATTGCATCCATACATCGCACAAGCTCTGAGATACACCTTGTCAAAGTTTGATGCCCTATGGCATTTAGTGACTCTTAGGGTCAATTTCATTTGGCATGCCTGAAAATGTTTGAGCAATCAATAGGATGGGACAACTTTGGAATAGGGTTTACTTGGGCACTAGGAGATAACAGAGTAGATAGTTTAGTCCCATAATGAACAGTTAGAGAGATTCACTAGTTGGCGACTTTATATTGGACAACACTCCAAGTTTCAACATCACCTAAGATGGGGCAACAAAATCAAAATGGAATCCAAACTCTAAAAAGAGAGAAAGGTTATTGCAGATGTTCACAACATGATCTTGTAGTACCTAGCATTGCATCTATACCTCACACAAGCTCTGAGATATGCATTGTCAAATTTTGCTGCCCTATGGCATTTAGTGACTCTTAGGGTCAAATTCCATTTTGTGTTCTTGAGAATGTTCCAATGGTTAACAAGATGGGACGAGCTTGGGACTAGGGTTTACCTAGCCACTTAGAGTTAACAGAGTAGACAGTTTGGTCCCACGATGAACATTTAGAGAGATTGACTACTTGGTGACTTTGTACTAGCTAGCACTACAAGTTTTAGCATCACCCAAGATGGGGCTAGAAAATCAAAACAGAATCCAATATCCAAAAAGAGAGATCTAAGTTATTGTAGGTGGAGACAACATGATCCGATAGCATGTGGAATTTCATCCATATCTCGCATGAGCTCCAAGATACACCCCATCAAAGTTTACTTTCCTATGGCATTTAGTGACTCTCAAGGTCAATTTTGATTGGTGTGCCCAAGAATGTTCGAGCAATCAATAAGACAGGATGATCTTAGAACTGGGGTTTACACCACCATTTGGAGATAATGAAGTAAGTAGTTTTGTCCCATGATGAATGGTTAGAGAGATTTACTAGTTGGTGACTTTGTACTGGCCAAGACTACAAGTTTTAGCATCACCTAAGATGGGGCCACAAAATCAAAATATAATCCAATCTCCAAAAAGTGAGAGAGGTTATTATAGGTGTCAACAACACAATCCTATAGAACTTGGCATTATATCCATACCTCATATGAGCTCCAAGATATGTCGCATCAAATTTTTCTGCCCTATGGCATTTAGTGACTCTCAAGGTCAATTTTATTTGGTATGCCTAAGAATTTTTGAGCAGTCAATGTGATAGGATGATATTAGGACTAAGGTTTACCCTACCACTCGGAGCTAACAAAGCAGATAGTTCAATCCCATGATGAATGGTTAGAGAGATTCACCTATTGGTGACTTTGTACTGGACAACACTATAAGTTTCAACATCACTCAAGATGGGGCCACAAAATACACCCCGTCAAAGTTCGTTGTCCTATGTCATTTAGTGATTCTTAGGTTCAATACTATTTGGCATGCCAAAGAATGTTTGAATAGTTAATGAGATAGGATAATCTTGGGACTAGGGTTTACCTGACCGTTCTAAGCCAATAGAGTAAACAATTTGGTCCCATAATGAATTCTTAGAGAGATTCACTAGTTAGTGACTTTGTACTAGCCAACATTAAAAGTTTCAACATCACCCAAGATAGGGCCAAAAAATCAAAATGGAATCCAAACTCCAAAAAGAGAGATGTTATTGTAGGTGTTGATAACATGATCTTATAACACCTAACATTGCATCCATACCTCACATGAGCTCTGAGATATGCCCTGTCAAAGTTTTCTTCCCTATGGTATATAGTGACTCTCAAGGTCTCAAGTATATAAATGTTACATCAAATTTTTTCTTTTAATTATATTCAATCTAATGAACTAGTTGGATCTGCTCTACATTTTATTGTATAAAGTATTGCCTTGTGATTTAACTCATGAACCTTCCAAAGAGTCTTATTTATGTGGTTTTCCTCCATATTTTATCAAGTGGACATTTGACACAAAAATAAGGTTCAAATAATGAAGACTCTTCCTCTTTGTTTTCCAATTCTCAAATAACCACAAGTTAGAGTTCTTTATAGAATATTGTCTAAGCCATGTACTACTTACAACCACCACACCTATAGATATGGTACTCTAAACCTTCACCATTTGTAACTGAGTGATCCAAAAAAAAATTGGCCTAGACACAAAAAAAAAAATAATAATCTATCCCTTCTTCATTTCCTTTGGGTGCAATAAGAACAAAAATATGGCCTGTAGTGATAAATTTACATAATGCAGTCATTAATTCAAAAGATTCAAAAGGTGAATCCATCTCTACCATTTCTAGTGCTTATAGGGGATGATAGGTGTCAATTGGTTCTAAAACCCATATATCCCATTTGTCCACCCATTCAATTGACTCACACTCATCCAAATTTTCCTCTACACATAATGGACAAAAGCATGTCATTTTTCATGTGTGGATACTTGATGAACTTCCATAAGAGCTTCTTAAAAAGTGTAACTCACTTGATCCTTTCAGTGTCCAACAATCCTCATATGGTTAAATGTTAGTATTATTTATCAACCAAAAAAATCTACGAGTCATAGACTCACCTTCCTTACCTGAACCCATTGTAGCATTACACCACTGGATGATGGATTTTGCATCTATTAATGTTTCTCCATCCTTGTACTTTCATTCTTCATGAGTTAAGGCTCTTTTGATGCATGTTCCTACACTATTGTGCTCTCCCTTTCCATGACCAACCTTTATGAAATTCCAAATATATTGAATTCTAGAAAACATATGCATCATGCTCAACCAATTGAACATTTGTGCATTCTTGAATTGAGATGGGCAATTGTCTAACCAAATAATGTGTTGGTGATATGGTATGCCCTTGTGAGCCAAATATCTATCAAATAGTTGAAAACAACATGTACAAACTCCATAGAATGAGATCGATCAATACTGATGTAAAAATGATACTCCTTGAATATCTTCCTGTCATCCTCTATACTTGTAGGTGAATGCATGAATATTATGTGAAAAAATATGGAAACCTGTTAAGAAGTATAGTACTTTTTTCGCACCTCATTTTGTGGTTGTATTGTGTAGTTCTATGTGAAGTCTACAACTGAAACAATGGTATCCAGTGGAATGTATCCTTTCACAACTTGAATTGTAAATCCAACCATCGATCTTTATGTGTATACCATGCATACTCATAAATAATATTTTCACAAAAAATCTTCATGAACTCATACACTAGAATCTTTTCAATGACAAAATCTTTTACCATGTTTCCCACCTTTTAGAGCATATGTCACTATCTTATATTTTTTGTAATCTACAATTTGATTTCCAATTGCATGTGTGCTATCAATATATTTACACATTGATAAAAGCTAAAAAGAACTACAAAATAAGCATGTACCATCCAAACATGATATCTTGTAAAAAATTTGATCATCCCCTATTTCACATAAAATATTGGATATGAATTCCCTTGAAGGTCTAGATGGCTCATTTATGTCACAATCTTGCAAAACAAACTTAGAATGCAAAAACACACATATATGCCCAAAAACATCAAAATGGATAGAAAATTCAATATGTATCCTACAACAAAAATTTGTGTGTGTGTAATTTATCTTCACATAAAAAGGTTTACCCATCTCAAAAAATATTTGACTCATTTAAATTTGAGGATGCATACCAATAAAGTTTGTGAAAATTTGTATCTAAGTTGAGTCCAAAAAATGTTTTGTATGTGAATTGCAATTTTGGCTACCAATCCTCATTCTTATAACATCTCTTTGATTGGGGGAAACACGTGTTATTTGTACAAAATTCTTTAATCAATGATTTCAAAGCTTCACTATTTTCTTTATTATTTCACGATAGTCTACCGCTAAATGTCCATAACTCATTTTTTGTTGGATCTTCCACTCTCACATGCCTTACCATACCTCTCCTTAGAGTACCTCTACCAATTTTCAATGTTTTGCTTGTATTTCTCATGACTCAAGATTTTTTTATTTGGGTACTTACTATTTTGGATGTAAGTATGCATCTTATAATATTACTATCTTTGTTGTGTGATTTAGAACTCACTTTTTCATACGCACTCATTAGATTCTTTACAATGCTTTTTCATTTGAATCATCCATCGTTCTTAGCCCAAGAATCTTCATGATGGGCCTAAATTTCAAATTCCTCATCATTTCAACAAATAATTGGTATTGACCTATCATATTTAATTCTTAAATGAATAATCTCCACATATGATTAACTTTTCTTTGACAAGTACACTTGCTAATCTTGTCAAGTATTTTTTTCAAAATGTTAGTATCAATATCAATCAAATATTTTGGTCTTCTAAAATGAATTGTAGAAGTTGTTATAATCTCTTTCATTCCCTCAACATTTTGAACATCAACATAAGGTTGAGTGATTTGCATACCTTGAACTGATGATGATGTTCCTTGACAATAATATGCAAAAGATAGAATATCACCTACTTGATATGTTGATGTTGTGCCTTAAACATGACCTGATAGAGTGTGTACATCGTCAGATGTAGACATTGGTGTCTCTTCAACATTAGATGATGATATGACTCCAATATTGGAAGATGGTGTAGCTTCACAATTCAATTTTCTTCTTGAGTGTGAGAGTCTCATTCATTCTCTTTGTCTTTTCAATTCTTCCTCTTATTTTCTTTGTACCGGCGGTTCGTGTTTCTCTTCAAAAGACAATTATTCATTATTGCATTGTAATTTTCTTTGTTCACATAGTAGTTTCATTTTATCTCTTTTAATTTTCAAATCTCTCTCTCTCTCTCTCTTTCATTGTTTTATTTTTTGGTTTCTTCCTTGGCATGATGATGATTCCTATATGTCAAATTATTCAAACATCTAAATTACTTGCAATTTGCAAATAACAAATCATTCAAATACTTATACAAATTATAATTATTTCAATGAATACACAATATATATATTAAACAAATTGTAAAATTATAACAAATTATTCATACATTAAAATTTCTAACCATTTCCAAATAACAATTCACTCAAATGTACAAATTTCAGTGAATTCACTATATATTAAACAACTTGTCAAATTATAATGAAATTTGTCTCTATAATAACAAAGAATATTTAAAAAGGACTGCACTAACCTTTTCTATAAAAATAATGTTAAAAAATCCTTCAAATAGTGTATCCAATGATTGATTTTTTTGTTTTCTAGCTTCCAATACCATGAAACTTGGGTATTTTGATAGAACACTAGAACAAACAATAGACAAAAAAGAGAATATGGATCGATAGGGATCCAAAATTTCCTTGTAACTATTTTTTGATGTTTTCATTTAGTGTGTATTCACTATAAAGTGCATACACACTATTTTAAAACTCTCTCTCTCTCTCTCTCTCTCTCTCTCTCTCTCTCTCTCTCTCTCTCTCTCTCTCTCTCTCTTTGATGCAGGAGCATCTTGGGTTGCCTTGTTATCCTACTCATTTTGTTCACCTAGTAGTTCCTTCATGTGCCTAGCAGTCCTTCATGTGCCTTGCAATTCCTTCATGTGCCGAGTGTTTCTTCATGTGCCGAGTTACCCAGTGGTCATGTGCCGAGTTATTGTAGCATTCCTTGATGTACCGAGTTACCCAGTGTATGCCGAGTGATTCTTCATGTGTCGAGTTACTCAGTGTATGTCGAGTGTTTCTTCATGTGTCGAGTTACTCAGTGTATGATGAGTGTTTCTTCATGTGCTAAGTTACCCAGTGGATGTCGAGTGTTTCTTCATGTGCCGAGTTACTCAGTGCATGCCAAGTGTTTCTTCATGTGCTAAGTTACTCCATGTATACCGAGTGTTTCTTCATGTGCCAAGTTACTCAGTGTATGCTGAGTGTTTCTTCATGTGCCGAGTTACCAAATGGATGTCAAGTGTTTCTTCATGTGCTGAGTTACTCAGTGCATGTTAAGTGTTTCTTCATGTGCCGAGTTACCCAATGTATGCTGAGTGTTAGTATTTGGATGTGATTTTGCGAGCTGACTTGCGAGATTTATTTCATTTGTGACATTTATGTTAAGATCTTTTCTTGGGATGAGTCCAGACCATTATTGGGTCGGCCTTCCTCTTATGTAATAATTCTAGAATGATCTGTAAGCCATTTTGGCAAGTATAAATAGAGTATTTAGGCTTAGATTTAGGCAAGTTTTGGAGAAGTTTTAGAGAGAACAAATTAGAGAGAAAAACTGAAAGTGCAAATTTGTAGTTGGATCTTTGAATGTGAATTGGCCATAACCCAGAAGGCCTTATAGTTGGGCATGTATGAAGATATCTTGATGAATTAATAAAAGTGTTCCACCCTTCTTCCTCCTTTGGTTGTTGTTCTTTGTGTTCATTTTCGCTGTGTTAACTCTTGCAGGGTGGTTTGGATAGCTGGGTGAGCCTTTAGCCCTAGTTATTCATCCTCTTGCCTACGTTAGTTGGTATCAGAGCTTGAGGTTCATCCTTGTGGAGATTGGATCATGTAGAACCCTAATTTGGATTTGGTTGTAGGGTGGCAGATCTATAGATTTGACCTATAACTTGCAGAGGGTTACAATCTTGCAGGAATCTGATTTGTAAAGATGGTTCATGGTAGAGGAAATAATATTGATAATGCTATATTGGATCAGTTGAGAAAAATTGTAGCTAGATTAGATGATGTGGAGACAGCCTAGAGGAGAGGAGCACATCTTGAAGATGTGAGTGATGATGAAGTAGCAGCACCAAACCATAATCCAGAACCAGAAGAAGATCAAGATAAGGAAATATTGTTGCAAGTATTGTCTAGGGAAAATTCAAAACCTGCTATAGAAGTTGTTCTTTATGATGGAAAATTGGATACCAATGCTTTGCTAGATTGATTCTCTGATATGGAGAAGTTCTTTGAGTATGAAAACACTCCTGATAATAGAAAGGTGAAGATTGCAGACACTAGGCTGAAAGGTCATGCATCACTATGGTGGGAGCACTTGCAAATTGATAGACAAAGGAGAGGAAAGGATAAGATTAGAACTAGGCCAAATGAACAAGGTAAAGAAAAAATTCCTTCTTGTTGATTACCAAGTTAGCTTGTTGAGAAAGATGCAAAATTTGAAGCAAAAAGACATGACTTTGAAAGAGTATACTGAGGAATTCTATAGACTAGACATCAGATCTGGACATGTGGATGATGATGTTGAGAAAATTGCAAGGTACATTAATGGATTGAGATCTAAAATACAAGATGAAATAAGTTTTGTGAAGTTGGAAAGTGTAGAAAAAGCATACCAGTATGCCTTGAAGGCTGAGGAGATCTTGACAAAGAAGCATGAACAAAGACAGAGAGGTAGAGGTGGTAGATTCCAGAGACGCAGAGGTAGATCTTATGGAGAAAGTGGCAAATCTGACAATTCTATGTAGGATAAAGGCAAATCTGAATGGAAAAATGATGATAAAGGAAAGACTAAATGGAAAAGTGGTAATTCTTACTGAGGAGGCACTAATTCTTACCAAGGAAGAGGTAATTCTTATTCTAGAGGTGGATTTCATGGTAATTGTTTTAGATGTGGTAAAGAGGGACATAGATCTTTTGAATGTAGATCCTCTGAAAGTAGACAAGGTAATGGAAATGTTGTGATTCAATAAGATGATGAGGGTTCACCAAGTGGACCTGAGGCTAGAGAAAATTTGATGGTGAGAAGAACCTTATGTAATAAGGGAGGTGATGAGGAACCTATTTTAAGGAGAAGTCTTTTCAAGACAAGATGTAAGATGGCTGGAAAATGCTGTAAAGTGATCATTGATAGTGGAAGTTCTACAAATCTGGCATTAGAAGAGCTAGTTACAAAGTTGCAGTTGCAGAGGCTGAAACATCCCAAACCTTATCATGTTTCATGGATCAAAGATGAGCATAAGATATTGGTAAGTGAGCAATGCCTTGTGAAGTTCAAAATTGGACATTACTTTGATGAATTTTTGTGTGATATTATGCCCATGGATTGTTGTCATATTTTGTTGGGTAGACCTTGGCAATATGATAGATATGTTGTACATGATGGAAGATTGAATCAATATACTCTTTGGGTAAATGGGAAGAAACAAACATTGTTGCCTTTGATCGAAAGTATAGATGAGGTTAATTGTACTGCTATAAAAATTTGCATGGTTAATGGGAAAAAATTTGAAAAGGAAGTGAAGAAGAATCAGGTTTGTTTTGCTATAATTCTAAGAAAATCAAGTTTTGTCAATGGAGACTGAGTGCCAGTCAGTGGTGACCGAGTGACAGATGGTAGTATTGACCAAATACCAGAAAAAATTGTAGAGTTGTTGAATGAGTATAAAGAAATTATTGCTGATGATATTCCTTATGGTTTACCTCCAGTAAGAAGTATAAGTCATTGTATGGATTTGATTCCTGGAGCTAGTTTTCCAAACAAAGCACCATATAGATTGACACCTGCAGAGAATGAAGAACTTAACAGACAAGTGCATGAATTGTTGCAAAAAGGTTTGATCAGAGAAAGCTTGAGTCCATGTGATGTACCTGCTATATTAGCACCTTAAAAGAATGGAGAATGGAGAATGTGTACTGATTCCAGAGCCATTAACAAGATAACAGTGAAATATAGGTTTCATATGCCAAGAATGGAGCAAAGTATTTTACCAAGATTGATTTGAAGAGTGGCTATCATCATATCAGAATCAGAGAAGGTGATGAATGGAAGACTGCTTTCAAGACAAAAGATGGTTTGTATGAATGGTTGGTTATGCCTTTTGGTCTGACTAATGCACCTAGTACTTTCATGAGGTTGATGAATGAAGTTCTGAAAAGATTCTTGGGTAAGTTTGTGATTGTTTATTTGGATGATATTCTGATATTTAGCAAGACTAAGGAAGAACATCTTGAGCATATTAGACAAGTATTGTAGAGGTTGAAAGAGGAAAAGTTGTTGATTAATCTGAAAAAGTGTTCTTTTATGTAAGAGGAGATTGTGTATTTGGGATTTGTGATTTCAGCTGATGGTTTGAAGATGGATCCTGAGAAGGTTAAAGCAATTTTGGAATGGCCTACACCTGAGAATGTGGGTGAGGTAAGATCATTTCATGGTTTGGCTAGTTTTTATAGAAACTTTATAAAGAATTTTAGTGTTGTTTGTAATGTTATGACTGAAACAATGAGGAGAGATAAAAAGGAATTTAGGTGGACACAGGGAGCTGAAAAGAGTTTTGAGACTTTGAAACAAAAGGTTGTTGAATTACCTATATTGGCTTTACCTAATTTCAACAAAGTATTTCAAGTTGAATGTGATGCAAGTGGTAATGCAATTGGAGCTGTATTAAGTCAAGAAGGTAAGCCTGTTGCTTTCTTTAGTGAAAATTTGAATGATGCTATAAGGAAACATTCTATGTATGATCAAGAATTTTATGCCATTGTTCAAGCATTGAAGAAATGGATACATTATTTGATGCTTAAGGAGTTTGTGTTGTATACTGATCATAAAGCTTTACAATACTTGGGAAGTCAACAATAATTGAATCAAAGACATATGAAGTGGGTTGAGTATTTGCAGAGTTTTACATTTTTGATCAAGCATAAGAGTGGAGTTACTCAAAAAGTTGCTGATGCATTGAGTAGAAGATGTTCTTTGTTGACTGAAATGAAGGTTGAAGTTCTTGGTTTTGATGAGATGAAAGAGTTATATGATGTTGATCCTAATTTTTTTGAGGCGTGGAGAGAGTGCAGAGCACCAATCTGACAAATCACATAAGTAAGTATGATGAGTATTTCATTCAAGAAGGTATGTTGTTCAAATATATTCAATTGTGTATTCCTAGAAGTCCTATGAGGTTGAATTTGATTAAGGAGAAGCATAGTGGTGGCTTAGCTGAACATTTTGGAATTGATAAGACATTGAGTTTGCTGAAAGAGAAGTAATATTGGCCACAAATGTATAAGGATGTTCAAAAATTTGTAAAGAGTTGTGGAGTTTGTCAAGTTCCAAAGGGAGTGAGTCAAAATACTGGTTTGTATACACCTATTACTGTTCCTGAGAAACCTTGGACTGACATCAGTATGGATTTTGTTCTTGGATTGCCTAAAATAGTGAAAGGGTATGATTCCATATTTGTTGTAGTGGATGGATTTTCCAAGATGGCTCATTTTATACCATGTAAGAAGACATCAAATGCTAGGCATTTTTCTGAACTTTTTTTTAAAGAGATTGTGAGATTGCATGGATTGCCAAGAAGCATTATTTCAGATAGAGACAGTAAGTTTGTTGGTTATTTTTGGAAGACTTTGTGGAAGAAGATGGGTACTAAATTGAAGTTTAGTTATACATTCCATCCACAAAAATATGGATAGACAAAGGTTGTGAATAGAAGCTTGGGTAATTTATTGAGATGTTTAGTTGGGAATAAGCCAAGTAATTGGGAGATGGTATTGGCACAATCTGAATTTTCATATAAATTTTTTGTGAATAGGAGTACAGGGAAGAAACCTTTTGAGATTGTTACCGGAATGCATCCTAGAGGTATATTAGATTTGAGAGATGTTGCTAGAAAAGAAAAGCGCTGGAGGAGAATTTTTTTTTTATTTCATGGAATCTTTGCATAAGGAAGTGAAGTTGAGGCTGGAACAAAGTAATCAGAAGTATAAGGAGAATGCTAATCAGTCTAGAAGACACCATGATTTTCAAGTTGGTGATGAGGTGATGGTTCATCTAAAGAAAGGAAGATTCCCAGTTGGAACATATAGCAAGCTGAAGATGAAGAAATTTGGACCTTGTAAGATCCTAAAGAAGTTTGACAGTGGTAATGCTTATGAAGTTGAGTTACTTGATGACATGGATATATCTCCTATATTTAATATTGCTGATTTGTATAAGTATCATGAGTCAGAGGATGAAGTTGTTATACCAGATGATTATCCTAAGAAATAGATTGAGGAAGTTGAACAGATATTGGATCAGAGAGTTGGCAAGAGTACAAGAGGAAAAGATTACTATGAATATTTGCTGAAGTGGAAGAATAGACCTATTGAAGATGCTTCATGTATTTCTCAATTTGAGTTGGATTCAACTTAAGTTGGGACATCTCAATGATTCAGGAGAATCATTTCTTTCAACCCCAGTTGTCTGATGTAGGAGCATCCTGGGTTGCCTTGCTATCCTAGTAATTTTGTTCACCTAGTAGTTCCTTCATGTGCCTAGCGGTCCTTTATGTGCCTTGCAATTCCTTCATGTTCCAAGTTACCCAATGGTCATGTGCCGAGTTACCCAGTGTATGCTGAGTGATTCTTCATGTGCTGAGTTACTCAATGTATGTCGAGTGTTTCTTCATGTGCTGAATTACTCAGTTTATGCCAAGTGTTTCTTCATGTGCCGAGTTACTTAGTGGATGCTGAGTGTTTCTTCATGTGCTAAGTCACTTAGTGCATGTCAAGTGTTTCTTCATGTGTCTAATTACTCAGTGTATGCTAAGTGTTTCTTCATGTGCCGAGTTACTCAGTGTATGCTGAGTGTCTCTTCATGTGTTGAGTTACTCAGTGGATGCCGAGTGTTTCTTCATGTGCTGAGTTACTCAGTGCATGTTGAGTGTTTCTTTATGTGCCAAGTTACCCAGTTTATGTTGAGTGTCATTATTTGGATGTGATTTTGCAAGCCGACTTGCGAGATTTATTTCATTTGTGACATTTATGTTAAGTCGGCCTTCCTCTTATGTAATGATTCTAGAATGATCTATAAGCCATTTTGGCAAGTATAAATAGAGTATTTAGGCTTAGATTTAGGCAAGTTTTGAAGAAGTTTCAGAGAGAGCAGATTAGAGAGCAGAACTGAAAGTGTGAATTTGCAGTTGGATCTTTGAATGTGAATTGGTCATAACCCAGAAGGCCTTATAGCTAGGCATGTATGAAGATATCTTGATGAATCAATAAAAGTGTTTCACCCTTCTTCCTCCTTTGGTTGATGTTCTTTATGTTCATTTATGTTCTGTTAACTCTTGCAGGGTGGTTTGGATAGCTGGGTGAGCCTTTGGCCCTAGTTATTCGTCCTCTTGCCTCTCTCTCTCTCTCTCTCTCTCTCTCTCTCTCCCCTCCCATTCTCCCTCTTCATTCCCTAATCTCTCTTACTTTCTCACTCTACTTTAATCCCTTGCTCTCTCTCTAAATTCCTATCCCATGCTCTTTTCACATTCCCTTCTCTCTCCATCCTCTATCTCACTCTACATATTCTCCCCTACTCTCTCTCCATCCTCTACTATCTATCACTCTCTACCCTCTCTCCCTATCCATCCTCTCTATTGAAATATAGGGCTTATAAAGTGCGTACACACTATAGTGTGTGCGCACTATTTAAGCCTTGAATTTTAAAATGCTTTAAATAATATGCACACACTATATAAAGCATTAGATACCACCAAGCCTAAGGCTTGTATTTTCCTTAGGGATCCAACCCAAAGGTTTGGAGCCTCTAAATTGGTCTAAGACATGTTTTGTAGCAAGCATACAAAAAATGCTTGATTTTTTTTCTATGCTCTCCTTCAAGTTTCCTCGTGGTTGAGTATCGATAAAATTAGGTTACATGATATTGTAGATCTATGTGTTAGTTTTGTAACCATATAATTTATTCTAAATTCATACTATTTCAAGCCTTTCAAGTATAATTTATTTTGAATGTATGTCCATTTTTTCTCAAAAACCAACATGTACTAATTAGGTTGTAGAAACCTAGCAAAGTTATCCATAAACATATCTATTTTCATACCCCAATATTTTCAATCAACAAGGAGATCATAGTCTAGCTCAAAATTATTTATAAAATCTAGGATCTTGCTATATACTTTCCATTTATCCTTTCTAAGTTCTTGCTCTTATAATGAGAACTTATTTCTAACTATATCATCTGGAAAGTATACCATATGTTTATGAGGTTTAGCTTTAGTTCTTTCTCTCAATAAGTCATGAAATCCCTCAAGGTCTATAAAGAAGGCATGGGATTGTGCCATTTAATATTTATCTTAAAAATTCTCCAAGTGCCTCCATCCCTTTTTGACAAAAAAAAAGTGTGCACAATAGTAATTTGGGGAAAGAAAGTACCTTTGGATTTCCCTAGCAATTCTCTTTCATCCATTGATCCTATCTGCCATAGAAGCTTAGCATTTCCTACTTTCGAAGGCACTTGATAGGGTAGCACATGTGGTTTTCCAAGATAACCATAAATACTGAATATAGTAGACACTACATATGGGATGATGTTTCCCCATTTGTGACTCACCATCAACCCTTTAGTATGATCTTTTGGTCTAATCAATTCTAGTAGAGGTTGAGGTATCCTAGCACTATCCCTTACTAACAAAATCCTAAGCCTAGAAGCAAAATACCTATCAAATCTAACAAATCTTGCATCAGTTACTTCCCATGTCATGTCTACACTCCATAATTGGACAATGATTTTTTCTCCATCTCTTTCCAATTACAACTTCATTTCTTTAGAGAAAAAGGTAACTCCCTTATACAAGCATATTTACATCAACATGGAGTACCAATAGAAGGGTTTATTAACTTTATCCTTTGCAATACCTATTAACCCAATATGAATTTATTCTACCAAGAGAGTACAAAAGTCAAAAATAGAACTCATACTACACTGAAAGGTTTGAGCAATGACGAAGACCATGGAACTTGGGATGTAGTCTTGCTCATTCATGCCAAAGATCTTGTAGAGAGAGAAATACAATGCCTATGCTCTAGGATTGAAATATTTTTTTAACAATGGCTCTGGAGTGTTTTATGTAACTAGGGGTAATGATCCTCTTCTGAAAAAATGATCTTATAATGGTCCTCCCCGTAAATATACCCTCTACATATCATACCTAGCCTAGAGGTCTTCCATATCTATCTTCTCCTTGACTTCATGCTTAGGATTTAATTTGAAAACCTCTCTGATTAATTCTGGTGAAACCCTAAAAAGATTATCACCAGCATGATTCTTCACAATCCTAATTATTGGATCATATTTCTTTGATATTATTGCAAGAAAATCATCATCAAAGAAAAATCTTCGGATAATTAATTTTCCAATGTTAAATTCTCATACATTATTCAGAGGAGTATCTAGTCTTCTCTCTGCAAACCATTTATGGAAAAGCTCTAATCCTCCAATAGATACTTTGACATCTCTCAACCAATTTGCTTTGTCATAAAAAACCCTTGCTAACTAATAACCTAGGGTTCTTTGGAATAAATTCTTTCCCCCTAGCAAGTTCATTCATGAATTGTGGCATTTTCTCTAAGAAATCATCATGTACAACCCTTTTTAAGTAATCTACCTTCCCTAAAAAATCCCTTCATGGAGGGATGTTTAATGATTATCTTACTGGGGAATTTTTTTTTGATTTTCCAAAAACTCAAGATGCTCAATTGATTTTCTTGTTTTTCTCCTTTGAAAATCGCTTATTAGCAAATCGAAACCCTCATAAAATTTGCACCCTCAAATTTGAAAATCTTTGCTTTGTGAGAATTTTGCAATTTTAGTGTTCAATAATGGAAAATCAAAATTTTTATTGCCAAATTAACCTCACACGGAATAGCATTGAATAGAATTAATGCCCCAATAGTCATATTTTAAGTAACACTATAAAATTTGAAATTCAACCTTTGATCTTCACAAATCTGATGACTTAGCATTAAACTCAGAATGATTGTGTTACCTTTTTCTAAAATTGGCCATGTGCCAACAGGGTGTTTCCCCACATTTGCTAAAGTTCGAGCAAGTTCAAATTGTGGGAAAGTGCCAATCATCAATCTTTGTGAGATCGACAATCATGAAAACCTTTGGAATTTTCTATGTTCATTTTTAATATTTCAAGCCCACTTAAACTGTCACCCTCCAACTCATGAAACATGTAGACTACTCAACAAATCATCATAAGACATTTCAGCATGCGTTCCAACTTAGCATTACTAGTCAACCTTTTGAATGACTGAGCCCACCAATCCGCATGTCAATCAAGTGCTTTCCTACTGTTTTTAAACATTAGACATCTTCATAAAGTGGGAAAGCACTCTCTGTTGATCTTCAAATGATTGACAGTTGCATAAGATTCACCTTGTTTGAAATCTAGTCAGCAACTTCAACCAATGAAAATGAGTTATCATTTCCAACATGTCCTGACAGTAGTCTAACAACCCAAAATTATCCTGATAGGTCCAACATTTGGGGCTCATTAGGGTAAAAGCACAAACCTGTGTCACTCTTTTACAAAGGAAAAGGCTAACAAAAGTATAATTGTTCAACTTTAATGGCATAAAATTGGTATTATTATTTTGAATTTGAAAATGAAGTAAACTAATGAAATCTGTAGAAATGGATAAAGTTTAGGATTATAATTTTAAATAATTATTTGGAATAAGAATTGATATATGTTCCTAATTTCTATAAATAATTTTTTAGCTATTTAAAAACACTAAGAATTAGGGGTCTAATTCCCACCACAAAACTATATGAAAATAAACTTATTTCCCTTTGATCTCAGACCATGTTATAGATAACATATATATCTAGAACAATCAAAACTAAAAATCAGCTTTAAACATATATTTTCTCTTTTATAGTGATTCAAAATTTAACTCACCTCAAATTGATAGTTTTCATCTCCCACCACATTTATTAAAACAAATCTATTCTAACTTAGGGAAAAATTATACATTCTAGAAGAGGACTCTCTCTTCTAGAACATCATATAAATTTTAAATATTTTTGATATGATTTAATTATTTTTTCTTCCTCAAACTCAACATTTGTTTGAGTGTTAAAATACGTACTTGTAGAATTTTTTAATTACAATATACTATATCTAATTAAAACACTATAAAATTTACATGAGATTATTCTTGACTCTAAGATCTATAAAATGGTGTTTATATGCTATTAAAAATCTATCTTAAAAAATAGCAAGATTTATTGAATGCCACTTTTTCTGAAATAATTTTATTTCTTTACTAATTGGATATAAACTAGTAAAAAAAATACATTTAATAAACATTTTCAAATGAAAAATGTAAGACCATATATAACTTAGCTATAATGAATTTATATATATCATATGTTTGAACAAAATTGATTTTTAGATAGAAATACTCAAATTTAGTCATTTTGATATGTCAACCTGAAAGGTGACACAACTTTGTACTTTTACTCATTAAAGAACTAGAATCATCAAGTATGCATGTCATGTAGGCACTTCCCCACATTTGCTAAAGCTCAAGCACTTTCAAATTGTGGGAATGTGTTCATTTTTTATCTTTCTATGATCAACAGTTTGTAAGAAAAGACCACAACATGGTTAAAAGACTTTTAAAGAATACTAGCAAATCAACACGAGGTTAAAACCATGGTTTAAAAAAAAGTTTAAAAGAAAAAATATTTGGAGAAAGTATTTTTTAAACAAAAGAAAAACAAAAAGGAAAAAGAATTTCTTAAAATGAAAAGCTTCCCATGTAATTTTTCAAAATAAAACAATACATCCCTAGTTTTTGAAAACTAGGGCATATTGATAAGGGTTTCATGAAACTTAAAGTTTTCATCTAGGGTTTTTTAACATACCTTATCTCTAAAATCATTAAATCCACTAGGTTTTCACTATAAAATGCAACAAGATTATTAGAAGTGAAAAACTAGGCCAATAGTAGCAATATATTGCCATTATTTATCATTCACTTGGTATTCCCATGGTTATCTTGCAATTTTCACTATATGTCTTATGGGTTTTATCATGAAATGATTGTATATAATATGAGAGTGTGTAGTAACTTGATAAAATGGTAAAGATATAGTGTATAATGTCAATATAATCATTAAATTCTATTATTATTTTTTGCAAATATTTGTAGTATCTTGCAGGTTTCAACAGAAATATGAGGTTTTGTATGTGTTTAAAATTTTCTTTGACATACTTGTTTAACAAAAATCATTTCAAATAATGTCAATGAAGGAAATTATTACATGAAAAGGGAAATAAAAATAGATGAAATGTATAAGTGATTCTTTGAAATGATAATTGATTGTGGTTGAGGGTTTTGGGATGTGATTAAAGGGTGTGTAATCATTGAGCTTAAGGGTTTATAATGATTTGAGAGTTTTTAATCATTAAATGTGGACCAAGAGAAATAAATAAGTAGTTGAAATGGTCAAGTAATTTTCTACATTGTCTTAAATAGAGAGAAGTTGTTTGTTATGATTTTGTGCTTCAATTTGTCCATTATCTTATGTTTGAATCTTTCCACCTTTAGATCATTGAATTATATGTGAAAGAAAAAATAATTAGAATGACTGATAAAATAATAGTGTACATTTTCAATTTAACCATTGCGTGTTATTTTACACTATTTTTGTATCTTTTTAGTTTCTACCACTCTACATTTAAAGTATGGAGATTTTCCTATGTTGATCAGTGTCTTCCTCATACTATTAAATTCTAAAAAATTTAGCACCCAATCATTCTTTTGGCTACCCTCATTTTGATTACTTACCTTGTCTCTCACCTTTCTTAATTTTTCATCACTTGTTGTCCACTATGAATATACGCATTTGCATACATCTATTCAATTGCACTTCCTCATTCAAGTTACTTCATGCATTGTTAGGTTTCCATCAATGTATGTATTGTTAAGTTGACATTGACTATGTGTATTGTTAAGTTGACATTTATTTTTTGAATTGTTAAGTTCATATTGATTGTATACCTTATAAAGTTGACATGACTTGTATGATCAAAAAAGTCAACATTAACTATATGCATTCCTTGAGGTACCATAACTTGTATGTATTTTTCAAATGAAATGAAATGTATGCATATGTATAAGGATGTTTCCATTATTAAACTCACATGTATTCTATGCATTGCTCTAGTTTTCAATCTACTACTTTCCATAGTTGATCTAATATTCTTTGCATAATAAGTTTTCATTTTCTTAACGTGTCACTAAACCTAGGAAAAGTGTAAAGCATTGTTGTTCACAATGAAGTGACCATCATGGCATGTAAAAAGAAGTCAAATGATATAAGTACATGAAAGAGTAAAATTATAGAAAGGGAAAAAAGTAGACCAAAAGGACCACGGACATAAAGGGGATCTTATGGACCTGTCAAAGTGTTTCCTAGTGTTAGTTTGACAAATAGAGAATCCACTCATGCTAGTCTCACATGTCCATAAGTACCACCTCCCACTACACATGCACCTATGGAAAAAGATGTTACTACTAGCAATGGAGCACATGATGATAGTGTTGTAAATCTAGTAGTAATTGGAACTACTTATCACCCAAAAAAAGTGGACTTTGGAAGATCTAGAAGTTGTAATTGCCAGGGTTGAGAAAGGAAAGAGCTCAACTTAGGCTATTACAAAGAAGTGGGAAATTATACCTCATTCCAATTTTAGGGCATGGTTGTATGGCATTACTATTACAAATATAAGGTGGCTAAATATTGTGCTAATTGAGGAAGGAGAATTGGATGGTGTTTAATAGTGAAGAAAATGTCTCAAGTAGGAATAGGTGTGTAGGTTGTGCACTTGTAGCATATTGTATCGCAAACCACAATGAGGAGGGTTAATCCTTTTACAAATAGAATGCCTTGAAAATCATGGTATCTTGGATTTACACATCACCATAAGGACTTGGCCATTAGAACAACAAAAAGGGTGGACATAGATAGAGCCATTATGCTTTGTAATCCTATGTTAAAATACTTCTATGGCAACCTCAAAAGAATGTACAACCAACACAACTATAGATGAAGCCATATTTGGAACTAGATGAGATAGGTGTGTAAGAAGGTTGTAAATGTCAAATGCTCTAGTCACTATAGAGTTAGGGGATAAAATATTGCACATATCATAGCAAAAAGAAGGGAATAGATCATTGTTCTCTCATGTTGTAACATTTCTAATCAATACATTTCCAATTTTTATTTGTTCAAGGCCAATAGACACATAAAAAACTACATTATCAATTGTGAGCCTCAGGTCTACATTGTAGTACGAGAACATGCATGGATTCCAAAAGAATTGTTCTTGAATTGGATGGACTACTTTGCAAGAACAATTCCTAGTGAGATGTCTCGCTCAAATTAATGTCTTCTAGTATTTGATATTCATGTCAACCATATGGGATGGAAAATAATTGATAAATAAAGGAAGATGGGCATATAATTTTGATGCAGTGCAAGGTAGGAGAATCCCCAAAGAAGATTTCCTAGCCCCCAAAAAATAACCACACATCAGAAACACAAAAATCAATGCAAGATCTGATACCAAATGTAACTCTTTATTCATAAAAATAATTGACAACATGCAATGTGTCAAGTTATAAGGCCTTCCTAGTTATGACCAAATGCTAACTAGTCTAGATCCACACTCTATTATAAACCTCCAAGAAAGATCTAAACTTGTAGTAATAAGCCCACCAAGCAATCTCCTAGTTTCCCTAGCCTCAACTACTAGCTCTTCAAAGTTTGCTTCTCTGCCACATCCTCTTCTCCAAGTTGGATGATTATCCCAAAAGACTCCACAAGACCCCCTACTTATACCCAACTAAGCCACAAGTGGGCATAGTAAGTTACAAATTAAATAAACCCTTGAATTAAATGTACATTTAAGCCAAAATTCGTCTTACAATAGAAATTAAATCCAAACAAATTAAATTCCAAGGTTGGCTCACACTAGAGACCAAACATAGATGACTCAAGAAATATAGAAACTGTGTCATAAATAGCCTCTAAGTAACAATAACTCCACCAAGCATAACCAAGCCCCTTCATTGACCAATCCACTTGATCAACATAGTAACCAAACCATGCAATGAAATGAGCTCTTCAGTATATGCAAAGAAACACCTTCATAGATGAAGTTCCTCTAGCAACCAAACTCCTTCAAAGACCAAGTAACACTATAACCAAGCTTCACCAAGCTCCAAGTATGTGTTGAGTTCCTACAAGCATCATTGAGTACCTTCGATGACTAAGTGCCTCAATCTATACTGAGCTCCTTTAGCAATCAAGCACCTCCAGAATCTCAGAGTCCATTCATCCACCAATTTCTCAACCTAGAACTATCAAGAGATGACTGAGTAACCTCTAGTGAGAACCTCTTCTTCAATCAAGTATCAATCCAAGTACCCTCCAAAGAAACTACTAAGCCTCCTCTCATGAACTCCAAAGTAGTCACTAAGGAAACCCAAGATGTTTTGGCATCAAACTCTCTAGGTAAGCAGAAAAGTGTGTCCCACACTTTGATGCCCAATGAAAGATCAACAACCATCTTCATCTTTACTAAAGGCTTCCACTCCAATAGGGACAAGAAAATAAACATGTAAATCATCCACATTTTTATCTATCTATCAAGCACTAGAATCTCAACCATCTAATCAGCATCCTCACTCCTAGGAACAAACTGAACATAATGCTTCATCAGTAGATCCTCATCCACATCAGTAACTAGTGAATCCACACTAGCAACAAAAAAGTCCACATCAAAAACAATATGTACATCTCCATCAACACATTTCAAACACATAACACCAATAGTCTCATTGCTCAAAACAAGATGCTTTGCAATTTACATGTTAGACACAACTAACTGATCATGAAAACCAATCTCAACCTTAGCATCAACAAGATTAGGAATCCCCTTGGTAAGCTTAGGTGTTTCAGTAACAAGCATCACTTACCTTATAGGTTTTACATTAGACTCCACAAATTGATCAAAACCAACCTCCCATACATATGTTACCACCTTTGTAACCTTGTTATGTCATCTTCTCTCACAAACAATTCTTTTAACTGGCTAGACAACTCTCTTCTAGATTAGTAGACTCTAGATCCACAAAATAGTAAGAAGTTAGTTACCAATTCACCTCACCCTAACCAACTAGAAAACAAAGAGAAATGGATAGACTATTACAAACCGAAAAACCTTTCCAAGACAAAAAAAAAACACATTATTGGTTTTATACACTAACATAAACATTGGGCATTGAATCACTCATGGATATGATTATTTTTCTCTTTCAATTCAACCATAGCCACATTTCAACCCCAACGATGTAATCCACTACTTTATAGATGGCAACATTTGGGATGAAATGGATAGTTAGTAATTTTTTGAAACATAGGTAAAAGTAGGTGTGATAGAGGTTTTGATTTTTATATGTTGCATGCCACTAGATGATGAGAAATGTGGTAGTTTACCTAGAAAATTCCTATAGCTATCATGCAAAGAACACATGCATCTATGAGAGGTGCATGAGCTAGGGTGCATTGTTTAAGAAAGAACTCATAGATTCTTACATTAGATGAGTATGTTGAGAAAGTAAGGAAGAAAGAAGAGACTGAGAAGCATCTAGAGGCCAATGCACTTTTCAAAAAGTAACAAATTAGGGAGAGAAAAGTTGAAAGAGAGGAAAATTCTATAAAAGGAAATGAGATTTTAAGGTCTAAGAGACAATAGAAAAGGATATTAGATGTTTCCAAGAGGGGAAATGAGCTACAAAGTAGGTTGCACTGAAGGAGTGGAAGAGGAAAGAAAGAGAGGACAATCCAAATGTTCCAAAGAAGTATAGACTAAATAATGGATTTTCACCTTCTACAACCACAACAATTATAGTGACAACACTAGTGGAATGAGATGTAATAGCACCATCCCTAGAGTCAATTAGTACACCCATCATATCACTTCCTTCGTAGTATGAAGAACTTGCTAATATTTTCAATTCTTTAATCCTCATATTAGTAGAAATTCTCACTCAATATGCATAGCCCCAACCAATGTCACCACAATTGACAACAAATATGAAGAGTCCTAATGAATTACTACAAACCCTCACTAGGTTGATGCAATTGACTCCTATGTTGTATACATATCCTAGTAGTAGAGATAAGGAAGCTAGGATTGGAAGCATGACACCTATTCCATTTCTAGATTTTATGGACAACTAATGAAAATTGAAGTAGTTGGGAGAACTTCTTATTTTTTGAAATAAATAAAGTTTTTTGATGTAATCAAAATATCCAAGAAATTCATTTTTTTACTATGAACTATATCATTGGTAAATTACTATTTATATTTATTTACATTTCACTCATGGTTTGATTTCTAGTCATGGTGTATTGTTATTGGAATACAACCAATGTCTACTTTGAATCAATGAATACAACTAGCCATAAATGATTTAAATTTAGTTGCATTCTGATCATTTTTGGTTGGTGGTCATGGTGTACTATTAATAGAATAAACTCAATGTGTACTATGAATCAATGAATATATCCAACACTAAACTCAATGATCTAGTAAATTCTTTTGATTTAATGACAATGTAACAATGCATGTAGATAATATAGTCCAATAAAAGTAAATAAATGCATATCATCATGTCTCCCATTGCATGACAGTCTCAAACAAATATAACTATTTAAAAATTATAACAACTTATGCATTGACATGCAACATATCTATTTATGAGGAGTATGATATATGCAATATAACTAGTTGTGCAATGACATGTACAATATAACTATTTATGCAATGTAACTGATTGTAAAATGTTACTATTTATGCAATGTCTCTTTTTATATATGACATAAGCAATGTTCTTATTTATGCAATGAATTATGCAACATCATTTTATCCTAACATATTTGTTTGAGATTGTCACTACACTGAGAATTGTAAGTATGTATACATACATATATACATACACATACATACGTATATATATATATATATACACATACATATGTATATAGATACACATACATACATATATACATACACATACATATGAATACATTTTCACATGCATTCAAATGTATGCATACATAAATATGTACATATGTGTACATATGTTCATACATACATATATTGGCACCTCTTTTAAAAATAGTATGGTTACATACAGCCTCATGAATTGAATAAATTATGGCAACACCATACAAATGAAATGGTAATAGTTGGATATTAATTGATAATAAGTAATTTTACGTCCTTATTTTATCTTTCATAATCCAAGTCTTCTAATATAGTACAATTATATGAAAAAATAAAAGTAAAAGCAACTTAGTAATGTTTATTCATTGTATGTAAGTCACTAAGTATTTATGCAATTTTTAAAGTATTACAGGGTGGAAGCACAAACCTATGTCACCCTTCATGATACCAACAGGTATTTCGGCCATAACTATTTTGGCCAGAAGTTCCAGCTAGAACTGTTTTGGCTTAACATACATGGCAGTTTCTCGCATCGACGTGGCACATACCATTTCAGTTGGAAGCATTCCGGTCGAAACCCCTGTGACATAATAAAACTATCATAAACCTCTTGTGGCTATCATTTTCACTGTTGCAGTTCCTAGGTTCTTGGAGAGCAGTTCAGGTGTTCCGACCGTAACGGGCTAGTGGTTTTTTTTTCCATTTTAAAAAAAAAACTTAATGTGTTTTTTTATTAGTAAATGCTAATCGTACTTAAAGTAGTTATTTTTTACCTATTTTGTGAGTGAAATATTTAGATTTTTTTTAAAAAATATATATTTTAATTATTTTAATTAATTAAATTGTTTTAAATTATTTTAGATTGTTTTAGAATGGTATTTAAATTAATTTGTTAACAAGAATGTAGTTAAACATGAGGTAAAAACGTAGAAAAAACATTAGTTAAAAGTGTAGAAAAATATTAGGTAAAAATATAGAAAAACATTAGGTAAAAATGTCAAAAAAAATAGTTTTAAAATGTAGAAAAACATGAGATAAAAATGTATAAAAACATTAGTAAAAAATGTAGCAAAACTTTAGGGCAAATTATTCAATTTCTAACATAACCTGATGGATCTAGATGAAACAAGAATCTCTTATGGCGAAATTAATTTTGAAATTAAATACACCTTCTAACATAACCCTATATCAACTACAATCATAACCTATACCACATTCTAACCATAACATAGGCACTTTACTAACCAAATGAACCACACTTAGATATTCACGATGTTCATTTTAACAACTAGTTATTGTTAGGTAATAATGAGTCTTACATTACCAAACAACACATTAAGATCACTTATGATATGTTTTTAGGTATGTTATCCATACATGTGTGTCTTAAGGGGACATAGGAGTCGTAATAGGTCATACTATTTTTTATAGGTTCTAATAAGTCTTAATATGTATTATTAGGATATAATAGGTCTTATTAGATAATTATGATTCTTACATTACCAAATGACACATAATGACCTCTTATGATACATTTGTAGGTATTTTTATCCATATATATGTTAAGGGGACCTAGGGACTCCTACTAGGTCATTATGTCTATTATAGGTTCTAATAGGTATTCATATGTTTACTAGCACATAATAGGTATTGTTAGGTAATAATGATTCTTACATTACCAAACAACACATTAAGATCACTTATGATACGTTTTTAGGTACGTTATCCATACATGTGTGTCTTAAGGGGACATAGGAGTCACAATAGGTCATACTATTGTTTATAGGTTCTAATAAGTCTTAATATGTATTATTAGGATATAATAGGTCTTATTAGGTAATGATGATTCTTACATTACCAAATGACACATAACGACCTCTTATGATACATTTCTAGGTATTTTTATCCATATATATGTTAAGGGGACTTAGGGACTCCTACTAGGTCATCATGTCTATTATAGGTTCTAATAGGTATTCATATGTTTACTAGCACATAATAGGTATTTTTAGGTAATAATGAGTCTTAAATTACCAAAAAACACGTTAAGATCACTTCTGATACATTTTTCAATATGTTATCCATACATTTGTGTCTTAAGGGGACATAGGAGTCGTAATAGGTCATACTATTTTTTATAGGTTCTAATAAGTCTTAATATGTATTATTAGGATATAATAGGTCTTATTAGGTAATGATGATTCTTACATTACCAAATGACACATAACGACCTCTTATGATACATTTCTAAGTATTTGTATCCATATATATGTTAAGGGGACCTAGGGACTCCTCCTAGGTCATTATGTCTGTTATAGGTTCTAATAGGTATTCATATGTTTACTAGCACATAATTTATATTGTTAGGTAATAATGAGTTTTACATTACCAAACAACATATTAATATCACTTATGATATGTTCTTAGGTACATGTTATCCATACATGTGTGTCTTAAGGGGACATAGGAGTCGCAATAGATCATACTATTTTTTATACGTTCTAATAAGTCTTAATATGTATTATTAGGATATAATAGGTCTTATTAGCTAATGATGATTCTTATATTACCAAATGACACATAATGGCCTCTTGTGATACATTTCTAGGTATTTTTATCCATATATATGTTAAGGGGACTTAGGGACTCCTATTAGGTCATTATGTCTATTGTGGGTTCTAATAGGTATTCATATGTTTACTAGCACATAATAGGTATTTTTAGGTAATAATGAGTCTTACATTACCAAACAACACATTAAGATCACTTATGATACATTTTTCGGTACATTATCCATACATGTGTGTCTTAAGGGGACATAGGAGTTGTAATAGGCCATACTATTTTTTATAGGTTCTAATAAGTCTTAATATGTATTATTAGGATATAATAGGTCTTATTAGGTAATGATGATTCTTACATTACCAAATGACATATAATGACCTCTTATGATACATTTCTAGGTATTTGTATCCATATATATGTTAAGGGGACCTAGGGACTCCTACTAGGTCATTATGTCTGTTATAGGTTCTAATTGGTATTCATATGTTTATTAGCAAATAATAGGTATTGTTAGGTAATAATGAGTCTTACATTAACAAACAATAGATTAAGATCACTTATGATACTTTTTTAGGTACATGTTATCCAAACATTTGTGTCTTAAGGGGACATAGGAGTCGCAATAGGTCATACTATTTTTTATAGGTTCTAATAAGTCTTAATATGTATTATTAGGATATAATAGGTCTTATTAGGTAATGATGATTCTTATATTACCAAATGACACATAATGACCTCTTATGATACATTTATAGGTATTTTTATCCATATATATGTTAAGAGGACCTAGGGACTCCTACTAGGTCATTATGTATGTTGTAGGTTCTAATAGGTATTCATATGTTTACTAGCACAAAATAGACCTTACTTACTATCAACCTTAATAAAACTATATCCCATTTACTTTATTAACATTCTCAACTCTACTTCAAACTACTAAATCAAGTCATGAGTTCTAAATTGTAAACTAACATTTGCTAACTAAACTCACTTATCTAGTAACAAATTTTCTATCCCTATGTCCTAACTCTCATCTACACTCCCCATAATCATCAAACCATTTACATCAAAATCTAGAATTTAGTCAAGAATTATATTTTTTTATTGCATATACATGTGTACACTTAGTTATTATTTAATTAATAATTTTTATTTTTTATCGCATATACACATGTACATGTATGAATATTTATTTTTCACATTTGCATGAGCACGTTACAATGTACATTAGATATGGTCTCTAAGATAATTCGTTTAAAAATACATACATGTTACATGATTGAATAGCACCATACATTTAATGTTGTGTATTTATATGTATGTGTGTTTCAAATTAAATTAAATTTTTAATTATTTTAATTTAAATACACTTGTATGTTTATATTTGTATATATATGCACGTGCAGATCTCTAGATATTTATCACTCTTTTAGCTTCACATTCATATCCTCATATTTATATTCATATATACATTATGGCATCTAGTTCTAGGGATCGTGCTCCTACATCCTTAGGGGATGCCAGTGTTTGTGGTGGGGGTCAGAGTGCTGAGTCTGGTACAACACATAGATCGACCTCCTCCACTCAGGATAGACAATAGTTATTTAGAGATACAGTTGCAAGATTATCTCGTACTGTGCAAGTTTTGGATATCTCGCTTTCCTCTTCTGCCACCCTCCATAATAGGGAGAAGGTCACAACGATGCGAGAGGAGTTATTTTGTATGATTCAGACCATTGAATCATACAACCCTTTTGATGATATGAACATTGAGACATTTTATTCTTCTTTATCTCACAATGTCACTGGCACTGTGAAGTATAGATAGATTGACACTGAGGTTTCCATCAGAATGGTGAAATCCATATTTCCATCTTATACAAATCGTCATAGAGTCAGAGGCTACTTTATGACGAAGTGCACTGATCCACTCGTCACACCATTGATGTATCTTCATTGGTTGGCCACTCATCATAGATGGCCACAGAAGGATGAGTTCCCTCTATGTTTTTGCAAACAATTGTTTGCAGAGTTTCATTTACACTACGATGTTGACTATACAGATTATCCAGGGCATGTTGGGTAGGGTCAAGGGAAACTTTCTAATAGATTTAGACCCCCAAACACTCCTACACCCATTAACAAATGGGGCAATGGTGGGTCCAAACCTTTTGGTTATGCCAAGAGGTCCACAAATGGTTGCTGCAAGCGAGAGTGTTCCTGATGACACAATTAGGACATAGATTTTTTTGAGCATCACCATAGTTGCCACATAGTTACACGAGATTTCTTTTGATCGGTGTGGTAGATATATGCTATGTTCTTGAGGTGCTGCTCCCACAGCTGCATCATCTAGCACACATGTTGATGACAATTATGGAGTTGCAGACATACCTTCTCTAGTAGACCATTTTGCAGTCTTAGAGGTGGATGCATTGCATTTTTTGGGATCATATTTAGCATCTAATATTTTAGATGCATATCAAACATTATCTACACTCATAGGGATTCTACTTTGTGACATGAGCTCTCAGATTAGTCATATTTTGTCATGTACAGTAGTCCCAGAGGATTCATAGAGGTAGGAGGACATTCCTACACCTTCTACTGCTCCTGCTGCTACATAGGCCTAGGCTACAGCACCATCCTTAACTACTCAAGACCCTACAACACCCCCCCCAACTCAGGATGTCAGTGCTAGACAACCTGGTCTATTTACCTCCATGCTTTCATATTAGGGTCACACTATTGACTTGGAAGCTGATACTATTTTTTCATTGCATGATTCAAATATCAGTCAGATCGACAGAGCATTACATAATGCTATGGTAAATATCTCTATATGTTTAAATTTATTTTTATTATGGTAAATAATATGTCTATATGTTTAAATTTATATATATGCGTGTGTTTTTGTATGTGTTATAGGGTTGAGTGATAGTATGTTACATTTTGTTGATATGCAAACATCGACAAATCCTACACATCATGAGTCCCAAGTATGTTACAATTTAAATATATATATTTGATTTATATACATGTAGATATTGATATAATTTTTCTATACACATAATTAAATGGTCCAAGCTATCATTTGACATAGGGTTTAGATGCAGCTGATAGACCCTTTTGGGGATAGGGCCCAGGATCAGGACAGGGGATGTAGCTGATTATCATATGTGGCCTTTTATTTTATTACACACATGTTATGTCCAGATACATGTTTATATGGGAACTTTGATGTTTTATGTGTTATTTCTAGATACATACATTTTATATGGACACTTTATTGTTTTATATGTTATTTTCATATACATGTTTATATGGACACTTTGACGTTTTATATGTTATTTCCAAATACATGATTATATCATGGACACTAAATGATGTTTTATATGTTATTTCCATATACATGTTTATATGGAGATTTTGATGTTTTATATATGTTATTTCCAGACATTTGATACATGATCTATTTTTATACATTTGATATGGGTACATTATATTCTCCAGATATATGTACATGTATGTTATTGATCTTTTAATGTAAACATGTGTATCTTATTGATCTTTTAATGTCTTAATCTTTTATGTAACTTATGTATGTATTATGAACATGTTTCTGTATATGTTATTCATCTTAATGCCTTATATTCATGTTTTCAATATTCAAGTTTACATGTATATGTATAGTTATTCATCTTAATGCCTTAATCTAAGTGTAATTAACTATGTAATTTTAATGGTCCATGTACATAAGAGTATAACATATACATGTACATAAGAACATATAAAGACTATGATCACCTAGAAAGAATGCATGAACTACAACATTTAATTAATAAAATTTAATATACATATGTATATGTTTTCAATATTCATGTTTATGTACATGTTACTATTTTTAATGCCAAGTAATTTAAGTTTAATTAACTCCACTTAATGACATGTCTTAATATTAGTATAATTAAGTTATATATATTTAATCTAAGTATTATTAACTATATTTAATCTAACTATAATTAACTATATTTAATGACATGCCTTATTCTAAGTATGACTAGCTTATATATACCTCTATATATATTACGTCGAGAGTAATCGTTCTCAAGGCACCTATTTTCATTTAATCCCAAGGTTATTTTAATCACAGTTGGGATTTATGAAAATGAAAATAGGTGCCTCGAGAATGATTACTCTCGGCGTAATATATATAGAGGTATATATAAGCTAGTGGCAATCGCAGCGCAATAGGAAAAGTTTTTTTTTTTAAATTTCTATTTTTTTAAGGTTAGTGCTGAATTATGTATTTCCTTTTAAATACAATTGTATAACCTTACTATAAAAATGTAATAGTGTAAACTTACTATAAAATTATTCTTGAATATTTTATTTTTTAATTCTATATATGGTGTTTATTTGCATCACTTTAATTCAATTTTATTTTAAGTATATTGTTACGTAAAATGTTATATTGAAGAGTAGAGTTATAGTTAGGGTTATGGTTAGTGTTAGGGTTGGGGCTATTATTAGGGTTTGAGTTAGAGGTAGAGTTAGAATTGGAGCTCAAATAAGGGCTAGAGTTAGAGTTGAAATTAGGGTTATGATTAGGGTTAAAATTAGGGTTAGGGTTAGGGTTAAAATTAGATTTACGGTTAGAACTAGAGAAAGGGGTAGAGAAAGGGTTAGTTTTAGGGTGATGGTTAAGGTTAGGTTTATATTTAGAGTTAGGGTTGTATATAGAGTTACATCAGGGTTGAGGTTAGGGTAAGGGTTTGAGTCAGGGTTAAGGTTAGGGTTAGGGTTAGGGCTATGGTTTTCGTCTAGATTAAAGTAAGGGTCAAGGTTAGAGTTAGAGTTTTGAGTCATTGTTAAGGTTAGAGTTAGGGTTAGGTTATAGTTTTAGTGAAGGTTAAACTAAGGATTAGGGTTAGGATTAGAGTCTAATTATGGTAGAGTTAGATTTATAGTTAGGGTTATATTTAGGGTTAGAGTTAGGGGTAGGATTATGGTTTAAAAAAAGTAATTTTCTTTTCGGCATATTGTAATGTAAAATGTTATAGTCAAACATAGATATATGGTTAGGGACAAAGTTACCATTACAATTAATGTTAACCTTAGGGATAGAATAAGGGTTAGGGTTAGCATTAGGGTTAGGGCTGGAGTTAGGGTTAGGTTTGAGTTATGGTTAAGGTTAGGGTTAGAGTTATAGTTATGGTTATTGTTAGAGTTATGGTTAAGGTTTGGGTTAGAGTTATGTTTATGGTTAAGGTTAGGGTTAGAGTTATGGTTATGGTTAAGGATCAGATTAGAGTTATGTTTATGGTTAAGGTGAGGGTTAAAGTTATGGTCATAGTTAAGGTTAGGGTTAGAGTTATGGTTATGGTTAGGGTTAGTGTTATAGTAAGGCTAGGGTTAGGGTTTGAGCCAAGGTTAAGGTTAGAGTCAAGGTTAGGGTTTGAGTCAGGATTAAAGTAAGGGTTAGGGTTAGGGTTAGAGTCCAATTATGGTAGATTTAGATTTAGGGTTAGAGTTATGCTCATGGTTAAGATTAGGGTTAGAGTTATGGTTATGGTTATGGTTAGGGTTAGGATTAGGGTTAGGGTTATTATAGGGCTCGAGTTAGGGTTATTGTAGGGATAGGGTTAGGATTTGAGTCAGTGTTAAGGTTATATTTAAGATTAGGGTTAGGGTTTTAGTTAGGGTTAGGGTTAGGGTTAGAGTCTAGTTATGGTAGAGTTAGATTTAGGGTTAGAGTTAGGGATAGAGTTATGTTTGTGGTTAAGTTTGGGGTTAGAGTTATGCTCATGGTTAAGGTTAGGGTTAGACTTATGGTTATGGTTAGGGATAGGGTTATAGTAGGGCCAGGGTTAGGGTTAGGGTTAGGTTTAGGGCTTGAGTAAGGCTTAAGGTTCTAGAGTTATGGTTAGGGAAAAGTTTTGAGCCAAGATTAAAGTTAGGGTTAGGGTTATGGTTAGAGTCCAATTATGGTAGAGCTAGATTTAGGGTTTGAGTTAAGGACAAATTAATGTTTATGGTTAAGGTTAGTGTTAAGTTTAGGGTTAGGGTTAGAGTTAGAGTTAAGGTCAGGGTTAAGGTTAGAATTAAGGTTACGGTTAGTGTTAAGGTTAGGGTTAGGGTTAGAGTTAGAGTTAGGGTTAGCATTAGGATGAAAATTAGGGTAAGGGATAGGGTTTGAATTAGAGTTAGGGTTCTTGTTAGGGTTAGTTTTACAATTAGAGATAGAGTTAGGGTCAGGGTTAGAGTTAAAGTCAGGGTTAGAGTTAGAGTTAGGGTTAGGGTTAGGTTTAAAATTAGAGTTAGAGTTGTGATTAGGGTTAGGGTTAGAATTAGGGTTAGAAATATATTTAGGATTAGAGATAGAGTTGGGGTTAGGGTAAGGGTAAGAATTAGGGTGAGGGTTAGAATTAGGGTTACAAATATAGTTAGGGTTAGTGTTAGGGTTAGAATAGGTTAGAGATAGAGTTAGAATTAGAGTTAGAATAAGGGTTGGAGTTAGGGTTAGAGTTAGAGTTAGGGTTATATTTAGTGTTAGAATTAAGGTTAGGATTAGAATTAGTGTTAGAGTTAGGGTTATAGTTAGTGTTAGGGTTATGGTTAGGGTTGGTGTTAGGGTTATGGTTAGGATTAGCATTAGGGTTAGGGTTACAATTAGAGGTAGTGTTCGTGTTAGTGTTAGTGTTAGTATAAGAGTTAGAGTTAGAATTAGAGTTAGAGTCAGGGCTCAAGTTAGAGTTAGAGTTAAAGTTAGAGATAGAGTTGTGATTAGGGTTAGATTAGGGTAAGGGTTAAAGTTACCTGATTAGATTTAGGGATAGGGTAAGAGTTAAGGCTAGGATTAGGACTAGAATTAGGGTTAGTGTTAGAGTTAGAGTTATATATAGTGTTAGGGTTAGGATTAGGGGTAGGTTTATAGTCAAAGTTAGGGTTAGGGTTAATATTGGGGTTAGGGTTACAAAAAGAGTTAGAGTTAGAGTTAGGGTTAGAATTAGGGGTAGGGTTAGAATTAGGGATAAAGTTAGAGTTGGAGTTAGGGTTAGAGTTAGAGTTAGAGTTAGATTTAGGGTAAGAATCAGGGTTAGAATTAGGGTTAGGATTAGAATTAGCATTAGAGTTAGAGTTAGGGTTAGAATTAGGGTTAGGGTTAGGGTTAGAGTAAGAATTATAGTTAGCATTATAGTTAGGGTTAGAGTTAGGAATAGAGTTATAGTTAGGGTTAGAATTAGGTTAAGGTTAGAGCTAGAATTGGGGTTAGGGTTAGAATTAGGGTTACAGATTGAGTTAGAGCTAGAGTTAGGGTAAGGGTAACAATTAGGGTTAGGGCTAGAACTAGGGTTACAAATAAAGTTAGGGTTAGAATTAGGGTTAGGGTTAGGGTTAGATTTAGAGGTAGGATTTGAGCTAGAGTTAGAGTTAGAATTAGAATTAGAACAAAAGTTGGAGTTAGAGGTAGGGTTAGAATTAGGGCTAGGATTATGGTTAGCATAAGGGTTATGGTTAGAGTTAGGGTTAGCATTAGAGTTAGGGTTATAATTAGTGTTATTTTTAGTGTTAGTGTTAGTGTTAGTGTTAGGGTTAGAATTGGGGCTAGAATTGAGGGTAGGGTTAGGGTTAAGGTTAGCGTTAGAATTAGAGTTAGAGTTAGGGATCAAGTTAGAGTTAAAAAGTTGGAGATAGAGTTGGGTTTAGGGTCAGATTTAGGGTTAGGGCTAGATTTAAGGTTGGATTTAGGATTGAATTTAGGTTTAGAGTTAGAGTTAGGGTTAGAATTAGGATTGGGTTTATGATTAAAATTAGGGTTCGAATTAGAGTTAGAGTTACATATAATGTTAGGGTTAGGATTAGCATTATATATAGTGTTAGGATTAGGATTATGGGTAGGATTAGGGTTAGAGTTAGGGTTAGTGTTAGGGTTACAATTAGAGTTAGAGTTATAATTATAGTTAGGTTTAGAGTTAGAGTTAGAGTTAGGGTTAGAATTAGGGGTAGGGGTAGGGTTAGGGTTAGAGATAGAGTTGGAGTTAGAGTTAGGGTTAGAGTTAGAATATGGGTTAAAATTAGGGTTAGAATTAGCATTAGATTTAGGATTATAAAGGGTTAAGGTTAGGGTTAGGGGGAGCATCAAAGTTAGAGATAGAGTTAGAGTTAGAGTTAGGGTTAGGGTTAAAATTAGAATTATCTAGTTAGAGTTAGAGTTAGAGTTAGGGTTTGTGTTATTATTGCAGTTAAGATAATTTTTGGGTTACTAATCATATTATAGCTAATGTTAGTGCTATTATTACACTTTACCTTGGTGTTAGGATAACTGATAGGTTAAATTTTAATGTGGGTTAGTTCTATTATAGTGCCCATGATTAGTGCTATTGTGATACAAGTTATTAAATTTTTTAATAAAGTAATCCCTCCCCCCTCTCTCTCCCCCCTCTCTCTCCCTCTCTCTCTCTAACTACACCCATTAATATCTCCCCCCACTATCTAAATACACCCTCCCTCTCTGTAGTCTCTAGTAATGCCCCCCATAATTTATCTCTCTAATCTCTAGATACACCCACTTACCTCTCCCACCCTACTTTCTAGATACTCCTCCTAATCTCTCTCTCCCTTTATGCTCTCTAGATACACCCCTAATCTCTCTCTCTCTCTCTCTCTCTCTCTCTCTCTCTCTCTCTCTCTCTCTCTCTCTCTCTCTCTCTCTCTCTGTGGGTGTGTGTTACACTAAAATAAGGGACACAGTTAAGGGAAGTATGAGATTTAGGTGTAGTGTTCGAATATTTGGAGTACAACTATGGTCAAATTTGAGATATATGTTATACAAATGACTTGAATAGTGGAAAAATTAATTCATGAAAGGGAAGTTATAAGTCCCAACACAACAATTCAAATGATGTTAAAAGTGTGAAAGAATATATAAGAGTCAATTTTATGAAAATTATTTCTCCATGATGATGTGAGAACATTATATATTGTTGAATTTTTAATAATGCTAATGCAATTTTTATTGCAATGATTAAGAATTGTAATCAATAAATCTTCCTATCATTAAGGAATCTATTTAGACTTATGATTTTCTTTCTTAATTAATATATTTAGTAGCCACATCCATTGAAGAAATTTTTCGTACAACAATAAATTTATTTTGTCTTCTTCTCTTCTCCATGAAAGTTACATTGAACAATGGGGAAATAAAATTGCCAATGCAACTAATTAGAAGTAAAAATTTGAAACCGGAGACAAGAATGAACTATATACAAAAAATACATCTATGATGGTGTAAATACATGTCACATTCTTCAATGATTAGGATTCTTTTGTGACCTTTATTTGAACAATGATTGTGAAATACTTCTTTCATCATTGAGGGAAACCCATCCACTTTTGTAGATGTGTCACACAAAAAATTTTATGCATCTTCCATATGCATTTCTTCCATTTCCTCAACATAGTCAATTAGAAATATTGCTTTTCTACAACTTTAATTATAGTTGTGCGTGCCTCTTTAATTATTTGTAGGCATTTGTCAAACTCAATCTCGAAGAAATCATTTGAGATCATTGAAGTAGTTAGGCTCAAGTATCCAATAATGTTTGATTCTCTATTCGAGGTATCCATAACTCAAATAGTAACCTACAAATTTATAAACAAAAATAAACATATGGAAATAATCACAATGAAAAAGTATTAATAGTTAACATAAATTCATTCAAATGAATAATGTTCCAAATAACATAAATAAAAATCAAAACTATTTCAAATGAAATAGTTAGATTGTAATGTTTGAAATATGGTGGCATTGTCTTCCACTTTTCAAACATTACAAACATAAATATTAATAAAAATCTATATATAATATAATTAAATGATGACAAAATATAAACTAAATATATGATTCATTTATTTTAAATTAATTACTAACTTTAATAAAATACAAATTTTATTGACAAGGTGACCTTCTTGTCCACATAAATGATTAAATTTAATTATGAAACATTAAAAATATAAATATTTTGAAACATGCAAAAATAAAACTATTATGAAACATACAAATCTAAAACATGGAAGCCAAAAGTATTTTGAAATATGCAAATCTAAAAATAATGTAAAACATGGAAATGTAAAACTAAATTGAAACATGCACATTAAAAATCTGCAAAAGAAATGTATTATCAAATATCTAAATCAAATAGTTTTTGAATCCTAAATCTAAATCAAACATACAAGGCTAAACTATATGGAACTTTAATGTACTCCTGTTCAAAAACTCTAATTGCTCCAATAATCTCCATCTCTTCCTCCCTGCAAAAACACAAAATAAAAATGAAATGAGGAGCATTTGTTTTATAATTTATGAGAGAACCCTCATATCCCCCAATAGATGTCTTTTGACATTCCATGAATTTGTTTCAAATTCCCCCACTCCTCACCAAAAAAAAATTGAATGTGCATGCAAAAATATATTTAACAAAAAGAAAATGTTTTATATTTAAAATTTTAATTAAGTTATTTCAACCCTATTTTCTTGGGTTCTATTTTTTTGGCCTTATTTTTTTAGGTCGTATTATTTCGGCATCCATTTGGCTTAATATTATTTGGCTAGCTATTATTTCGAGAATTTTACTATATTTTATAATTCAATAATGATAAAATATATACTAAATATATGATTTATCTACTTTAAATAAATCATTAACTTTAATAAAATATAAATTGTATTGATATGGTGGCATTCTCATCCAGATTAATGATAAAATTATGCTTTGAAACATGAAAATATAAATACTTAGAAACATGCAAATGTAAAACTATTGTGAAACATTCAAATCTAAAACATGCAAACCAAAACTATTTTGAAATATGCAAATCTAAAACTAATATGAAACATGCACTTTTAAAATATGTAAATTAAAAGTAATATAAAGTATATAAATCAAATAGATTTTGAATACAAATCTAAATCTAAATCAAACATGCAAGAGACTAAACTATTAAATGCAAGCCTAAATAGTTATGAACGGAATTCTAAATCTAAATGAAATTAATTAAAATTGAAATCTAAATCAAAGTAGGATATTATAAGTAATTTTGAATTTCAATTTACATCTACATCTAAATCTAAATGAAAATATAAATAAAAAATAGAAATCTCACCTACAAAAATGTTACTCCAAAACTTCAATCTACTCCTATTCAAAAACTCCAATCTAATCCTCCAATAACCTCCACCTCTTCCTTCCTGCAAAAACATAAAATGAAAATGAAATGAGGAGCCTTGGTTTTATAACTTCTGAGAGGCTCCTCATATCCCCCAATAGACGTCTCTTCACATTCTATGAATTTGTTTCAAATTCCCCCACTCCCCACAAAAAAAAGCATGAATGTGCATGCAAAATTATATTTAACAAAAAAAAATCATATTGAAATTATTTCGCCCCTATTTTTTTGAGCCCTATTTTGTTGGGCCCTACTTTTTCGGGCCCTACTTTTTCGAGCCCTATTATTTCAGGCCTATTATTTCGGCCTCCATTTGGCTTCTTATTATTTCGGCCAACTATTATTTCAGGAATTCTTTTTTAATATTTATTTTGGAAGTTTGTAACTGCTCCCAATTCTTTTTTATTGACAGAGAATCTTTTTTGACATTTTCTTGTGCTGTGATTGTATAGAATGCCTCTTGGCGTAACTAGAGATAATAAAAAGTAGAGAGGATCGTAACAATACATTAGAACACCTATTGGCATAACCAGCTATTATTTCGGGAATTCTTTTTTAATATTTAATTTGGAAGTTTGTAACCGCTCCCAATTTTTTTTATTGATGGAGAATTTTTTTGGCATATTCTTGTGTTGTGATTGTATAGAATGCCTCTTACCGTATTTAACTATATTTAATGACATTCCTTAATTAACTATAATAAACTATATTTAATGTCTTAATTAACTATAATTAACACCATTTAATTAATAAAATATAATGTATGTAATATGTAACATAGTTCATATAACATATACATGTAAGAACATATAAAGAGTATGACCTAAAGAATGCATGTTACAATATTTAATTAATAAAAGTTAATACATGCAAGAACATAATGATTATATACAAACATAAAGAATGTATCATATAAGAACATATAAAGATTATATGTACATAAATACATAACAACATTAACAATCATATGTAAAAAAACATAAACAATGTACATATAAATACATACAAATACTAAAGGGGTTGCCTTAAGGAGAGGTCAGGTAAAAGGTGGTACTAGGGGGATGTTCTAATAGGTGGTCTTAAGGGGAGGTCCTAAGAGATTGTCTTAAGGGGAGGTCCTAAGAGGTGGTCTTAAATGAGATATCCATGTCGAATTTAAATAAAAATAACAAAACATGTCTAATTTTGCATATCCAAGATAAATGATCCAATGTTCAAAAAATTATAAAATAAATATCCTATCAATATTAAATATGAAAGTATAAGAGCTATACAGGCATAACTCAACCAGAGCTCCACAATAAGTACATAGGTAAAATAGAGCTCCACAAACAATGTATTGTTACGATCCTCTCTACTTTTTATTATCTCTAGTAGTTTTTCATGTTCTTCAATAGGCAATTTCCACTTTTGATTTCCACAACGTCCTCTTCTTTGTATAGCTTCACATTGTAATTTGGTTTCTATAACATGGTTAGTGTAATGAAAAACCTTTCCTCTAGGCTTGTATTCAATAAATTCAATACCACTATCAATTACCCTTGTTTGTTGATAATATATTCCTTCAATAACAACTGAACCAATTGGATATGACTATTGATCAGCATCTATAGTTCCTTCTAGCAACTTGTGTTTTGCTTTTGTGCATCTTAAAAGATAATAGTCCACATTTTTTGCATTATCTGGTAAGGCTTGAACTGCAAAAATATCTCCTGCATGTATATAAAAATATAGATAAATATAAATTAATTTTAAAATGAATATACATGTATATTAATTTATATATATGTATATATGCACACAAACATACCATAATTAAATCAGAAATGCACTCATACTTAGCTGAATATATAGGATCATGAATGTCAATGTTAATCTCAACATCTTCAAAAGGAGGCTTTCTAACTATCTCCTTCAAATTCCAATGTGAAACATATCCATTCACAATATTTTCACATGCACTCACTAGATTTTCCTTAATGCAGTCATCACGAAATCATGTTTTCTCTCTTACTTTAATTACTGGAGGTTTATGGTTTCTTGTAGTCATCACTTGATGTAAACTTCTAATACCACGAATCATTTGACAATTGTAAGGATTAGATCAATCTATATCTGTTACAAATACAAAAAATAATTGTCATATTTCAAAATAAATATTTAATTAAAAACTCAACTTGATTTGAAAAATACATTAAAAATAAATATAACTTAGTTCACCTTTCACCTCCCAAAGTAAGCTTATTGTATTCAATATCTCGAGTAACAAAATGGACTTTGCACCATTCAACAATTTGATTTGCGCTCTCTATCCTATTCCCTGTATGTACATACAATATGCATGTATATATAAAATTTAAAATATATGCTACTAGAGTATTAAACATGCACATAAAAAATGCATATATTTACCTACAAGTTCATGTTGTCAAAGCGCACATTTTATACATGCTCCTGATCCATCATGCTCTCTTTTTTTGTGTCCACTTTCAAAGAAATTTCATAAAATCATAACATTGGTTCTAGCATGTTGCATTGCTAACCAACTAAATGCTTTTGTAGATTTGAATTGTCCTGTGAACATGAAACATGATAAGTATCTAAAATTATCTGTGTACAGATATCAAATAGAAATAGACATGTCCAAATAAATATAAGTTAAAATAAAGTTAAATAAATGTGTTATGTCGTGTATACTAACCTACACATCCATCAGACCAAATCCAGTGCTCTGAAACATTTATTCCACGATTTTTGAGATCTTTAGAGAACATTGCAAAACAATGAGCCACATAACTCCTATCATTAACTCTATCATCACTAATATAGAAATGAACCTCTTTGATGATGATGCATTCATTTTCATCCAATCTTTCTATCTGATCCACCTCAAATTGTGCATGTCTATAGGTCACTTGCACAAATATTGCAACTTGTTTAGAATATATGAGGTACAAATGTATAATTCTCAGAAAAATCTACAACTGAAAGTATACAACCAAGTGAAAAATAATTTTTGGAATCACAAAATTGTTTAGCTTGCCATCGTGCACCATGACAATGTAGGATATGTGGATATATCAATGGATGGAACTTGGTCATGAACTCATCATAATGCAATTCACTCTCCTTCAATACAAATTTTTTGGATTCATCTCCTCTCTTATTTTGGTATGTCTCATATTCATATCTCATCTATGAAACTGGCGTGAATTCATTAATATTCTCAACTCCATAATTTCAAAAAATTTGCATAAATCTCCACAATCTTCACACTAATTTTTGATGCATTACACTTTGAATTCATATGAATCTTCTAATTTATGACGTAATATGGACCTCACAAATTGTGTTGTATTGCTAGGGATGACCAAATTAGGATCAAGTACTACCATAGCTTTTTTAAATGATTGCAAGTGTAGACCAAATTCAATATGATTTCTACAACAACAAGTTTCACGCATCTTATTTAAGCATTCAAAGGAAGGACGTAAAATCTCAAACATTCTCTGACATATTTTGACATTTGAAAATTCTTATTTGAATGTTTGACATAATTCACTTTGAATTATATCTATGAAATGTTTTGGATGTTCAATTTTGGCCCCTGTTTCTTGATCTTTAATTTGTATAGTATCACACCTATTGGAAGAAACACGAGAATGTGTGGTCCAAAATTCAATAACTTGTCTTTTTACATCTTCAAAAATCTTGTCTTTTCGAGGAGCTCTACAAATATTCACCTAGTTATTCTCAATGTTATCATCTAGCATATTTCTCGTCTTGATGTATCTTTGGACAGTTCTTCTAGCTATATGTAGTACATCAAAAATTGCACATACCTATTTTCTATGTGTCAATTTTCTACTAGATATAGTAGTCCTCAATGCTCTATGTGCATTACTCAAATCACCTCCTTGAGTTGTGTTGTCAATTTTATTATAAGCATTTTGCAAGTTTTCAACTATTATTTTATTAATATTATGCTCATGGCTTTTCCTATTATCAACACCCAACAACTCCAAAATAGGTCTCATATCTTTTCTCCTAAATAACTTGACAAATAATTGTGCCTATCCAAATATACTTTTATCCTTGAAATATTCATTCCACATGTTCTGACAATGCTTTCTGATAGTGTTATCATTTATCATATCTTTAGATGAAATTTGGTTTAAAATTAGTTCTTCATCCAAATCCATCAAATTTGTTATACCTTCTAATTTGTCTCTATTAGTAGAACTGCCAATTTCTTCCTCTTCATTACTTTCATTTTCTTCATGAATCTCATCCTGTTCAAGAATTTTAGTAGGTCAGTTTTGATTATGTTTTGTATGACCTTTCATTTTGTCATCTCTTATTCTATCATATTTCCTTGATCTTGTCCTTTTACTGCCCATTGAATACTTCAATCTATATAAACAAAAATAAATAAATTTAGGTTTCACTAAATATCAGCTAATGGTTCAATGTACAATACATAAAAATAAAAATAAGTAGATGAGAAAAAAAACACGTTCAAAATATTTGATCCTTTGCAATATTGATTAAATCCACAGAATAGTTGCTGAAAATTGCTTCAAAATTAATTCTCTTTCAAAAATCCTCTTCCAATTTTCATTGTTCTATATATTTATTTATTTTTAAAGAAAAAAAAATTATTTTATATCAAATAGTGACATTAACCACTGGTAGTTTAATCAGCCAATAGGGGTTTTGACTAGAATAGTTTTGGCCAAAAGCGTTACAGCTGAAATCATTTCGGCCGAAACAGTGTGTGAGGCATCCTATGTGGCAGCCAAACAAGAAAAAATTAGAACTTCTCTAAACATCTCACTTTGAAGGCCAATTTGACCTACTAAATTGAAGTTCTTTTAAAAAATAAAAATATACTTTTGTAGGTCTCAGAGTTACGATTATGATCATATAATTTTTATTTTTATTTTTATTATGCATAATATGTTATAATTTGAAAATATTACAAGTAGGTATCTTAAGATTTAGGAAGATATCTATTCAAAAATAAGAATAAAATAGTAAATCATGTTAAAAATTTATTATTTTTTAATGTTACATTAGAGGAGAGAGTCTTCTTCAAGAATATGTAATTTTTTATAAAAAATATGTAGATTTGATGGAAAAAGTTTGATGGGAGAAAAAAATTGTCAATTTCTAATATCTTTAACTTTGACCAGTTATAACTTCAAAAATATTAGCCAAATTTCAATTTTTCCTTTTCGGTGCACTAGGTATACATGTCAACTCTAACATATTCCAAAATCAAACCAAAATATGAACATTTTCATATATTTGTTTGATAGGAAAAAAACTCTATATTTTTAGTATTTTTAAAAAATTAAAAACTACACTTTTAAAATTCAAAAATAAATAAAATTTTCACTCAACTTTAAAAAAAAAAAATTATAGACATAAACTTCATCCAATTTTACACATTTTATTAGTTTACATCATCTTCAAATTCTAAACACAAATCTCACTTTTATGTCATTAAAGTTGAAGAGTTTAAATTTAGATATCACTTTTCCACATAAGTAATGACTATGCATTAAGTAATGAATATTCTTTCCACATATTCATTTTGTTTAGTAATTTATGCAATGAAACTATATAGGTATTGACATTGTTGGAAATGATTGAAGAGATCATGAATGAAGAATAATGGAACTGGTAAAGAATGTTTTCAATCATTGTTTTGTCATTGATGTCAAACTTGCTACTTGCAAGAATGACAATCACTTTAGTGATCCAAATACTATCAATTGGTTGATTGACAAGGAGGTGGAAATCAATAAGATGTAACTAGAACACCTAGAGAAAGGTTGAAGTTATGATGTTGTAATGAAGTACAAGGATCAACTAAGCCATTGATGAAATAGTGTATTGATGACATATTCTAAGACACTGAGAATGGACACACTGAAACACATCAAAGATGTAAGGTTTAGGGAAGTCATTTGTAAAGCCTAACTAAGTTCATAAGAGAGTGTTGAGCAAGTAGTTAGTGCCGAACTGATTCTTGTTGAAGCTGAGAAAGTTCACCTTTAAAGTGTGCCAAGGGATCTTCAAGTGCCGAGCAAGAAACAGGTGCTAAGCAAGAAACAAGTGCCGAGCAAGAAATAGGTGTCGAGTGAAGATACAAGTGCCAAGTAGGATACAAGTGTCGAGTAACATAGACAAAGCCGAGCATCAGTAAACCAATAATGTTGAGTTGCTCCATTATTTTAAAAATCAAAGATTTCCCAGATCTGAGTCAACAAGGTAGTTATCTAAAATTCTGTGAACCAAATAGAAGATAAGAGTGATGAACTAGTGGCACAAAACACCATGTAAAATGTTTTTGATGAATATAACTAGACTCTAGATGAAGTTTCTAGATAAGAGAAAGATATGGGGTAGATACATTGTATCCTACATAATCTATTTGAAACCCTAAAGTTGGAGAGGGAGAATCGAGCGGGAAAGGTATTCCAGATTTCTATTTAAGAAGTCATAAGGTTACGAAACAAAGAGTTGGTCAAGCATGGAAAGCATGAAGTGCTGAAGAAGGTGATAAGGAGAAAGAAAGCATAGAAACTCTATTTCGATAGATGACCACAAGGATGATTGCATTGATATGATGAGCAAGAAGATTCAAGGAGATGAAGCTTGAGATAACAAGCTGTCAGAGATGAAGTGATTAAAGCCAAGCAAAGGATTGAACTGAAGTGTGATCTGAAATCTACAAGATATGTTGTGAGTTCTATTAGATCAAAAGTCATTATTGTTACTCTCTAGTAATTGTAACAGTTAGTATAAATCCTATGGACTTAGGTTGGTTTAATAGCCATGTTATAAATCCTTTAACAAGGTGACATTCCAAGTGAATGTTCCAAAGTCCTTTGACCAGGCCCATTCCTAATAGTATGGTGAAATCCTCTAACAAGGTCACATCTAACAGTGTGTTGTAAGCCTTTAACAGGGCAGGCTTTTAACAGGGCATCACTTTAGAAGAGTGAGAATTAAGTAGCATGTTACCGGTGATTTTTCCTAAATTGGGTTTCCACATAAATCACTATGTCATGTGTTGATTTTGCATGTTTTATTTCTACATGTTGATTTGTTGTAACTTGCTAAGATGATTGATTTAAGCTTGGATGGATTAATAGTTTAATGGGCTCACTATAATTGGTGAAAAAGTATTATTAGGGCATTTAGACCTTGGATAACTAATTCACCCCCCCCCCCCCCCCCCCCTCTCAGTTATTCTAAAGAATTCTAACAAATATACAGTATAACTACTTATGCAATGACATGTGCAATTTAACTAGTTATGCAATGTCACTATGCACGTAATGACATATGCAATGCAACTTACTAACGCCAATTTTAAAATGACCAATAGAAAGTAGCACACAAGAAAATAATAAAAAACTTTGTCATTTAAAAAATTCAATTGGTTTCATGGCCTAAGTAAAGTCAAGAATACTTTACCTGTATATTGAGTGTATATCCCATTCGACATATTGCCCTATCATACAAAACTACCTTCCAATTAAGAAAATGTGGATACAACATTTATTGGTGAGTCACATGGAATCATATGTAAGAAAATAATTTCATATTAACAAGAAATATTATGATTTATCAAAATATATGGAGTGTTCATAAATACATTTTAGTAGTACATAAATGATAGTGTTGAAAAAGACACGTACATGGATCTTTAACAATCAACAAGCCACGATGAAGACTCAGCATTGCCTCACATATCTAAAAATTGGTGCACAATTAAGAGAAAGTAACAATTCTAAAATAAATTTATCTATCACTTACTGCATGCATGTTAATCTTACACTTCCATTAATGTCTACACATAAATCTAAACAAAAAGAAATGCATTTCTATGTATACATACATCAATATTGGATGAAAACACACACACACACACACACACACACACACACACACACACACATACATACATACATACATATATATATATATATATATATATATATATATATATATATATATATATATATATATATATATATATATATATATATATAGAGAGAGAGAGAGAGAGAGAGAGAGAGAGAGAGAGAGAGATGTCATGCCCTAAATTTAACAAGGTAAAATGCAACCAATTTTTTTTTGTTTTGTTTTGTTTTGTTTTAGGTGAACTGAAGATAATATGCATAGATCTACACTTGTTTGAAAGTTTTATCGAATGATGAAGTGGTCAGATATAAAAAAATCACAATTGCTCGGTAGGGCTAGAATTTACTAGTTCGATCATATTGATTGCTCACTAGTTCAGTTCTACTAACTAGACTACAAGGTTAACCATCAACTATATTTTATTATTCTTATTCTTTGTCGTTTAGTTATGCCAAATTTGGTGGAGTTTTGGGAGATTGTTATCACAATAAGTTCCTAATTGCTCCTGTACCATTGACTTGACTATTGACCACATAATTATATATGTACTATTTTATTATTATTTTCAATATTTTCTAAGATCCTATTATTGGTTATCATTGACCAGTTTCATTTGACACCCACATCAAACTTTACAAAGGTTGGTACGTACAACCTACATCCTAACTATAAATTAATGGGTCAAATAATTAAGGTAAATATAAGTGTTTCAGATAAAAGTTTAATTACAAGATTGCTCTTTAGCCCCTACATATGGCCTTACCACTTTCTTATTAATTAAGTGATGGTTAAATGAAGGTAAATAAAGAACTTACATAACAATTTGAATATTATATTTACTAAATATTTGCATACCACTCAATGTGTCCCTTTATTATATATTAATCTCATATACATATTGAGGACATTATACAGATTATTTATTTAAGTATTTGTTACCAAAATTTTCTATACATACTATATTTTTTATTATTCATTTATTTATTTCTATTACTTCTATTTTATTATTTTATTATGTTTCTTTTATTCTTATTTTATTTACTAACCTTTTTAAAATTGATTATCAATTTAAAACCTATCATTTTTTCATTAAGGTCTATCACCCAAATAACAATCCTAACACCCTACTTAATTTAACCATACCATTATATTTTATTTTTTAAACTATCATTTAATACTAAGACACCTAAATTACTTCTAATGTCCAACCCTTCAAACTTTTCCTAAATCTTATTCCTACTTTATCACTAGAACAAATATATTTTCCTACACAAGATTTCAATCATTATTTAACTACCTATCCTTTAATTACTAACTAACACTACCATAATTATTTAGCTCACTAAATGAGCTTACCCATTCCCCTTAAGTCTTTTCTTTCTCTAAAATTAATCCTAACTTCCTAACATGTCAACTCACCCTTTTTTCTTTTCCAAATCTAGCCCTAAATCTACATGCCACAACCTAGGTCTCTTTTCTAAGGTGCCTAGGAAGATGAGTTTTAAAAAAACAAATTAAGGCCAACTTTTTGCAAGTCGACTTCATTTACCCTTGGCGGTCCTTCAAGTTCGTGGCTTTCTCCATGCTTACTAAGGTGGAGGCATCCAAGAAATGAAAAAAAACATAACTATACGTGCTCTCATGTCCTCCATCATGTTTTTCAAGGGGCAAGAAAATTAGAGGGTGGTGGTGCTAACATATGTCAACAAGGTCTTTCACCAAGTATGACTTGGAGAGTAGGAACCACCTTTTTAATATTTGTGGGACTTCATTATCAATGCCATCATGTCTCCCTCACACTTGGCACATAGAATAAAGTATATGTCTTATGTCATGTCAAAGTCAACCTCCTAGGCACCAAGTTGGGTTATCAGAGTGTGATGTGGTTGGGAGGTGGGGACCACTATTCTCCTTCCCTCCATACTTTAAATTTTTCCTTTCTTAGGCTTAAGATAAATGCCTAGATTCACTCTCCTCCCCTTGAGTTATTAGTGTTTAATTTTTATTTTTCTTTATGTTTGAATTCATATTCTTATTTGGGGAAATCCATTTAGTACTTCCTAGTGTTAGGTGGTAGATTTCTAGACTTCAATATATTTTTATTGGACATAGCTTGATGTGTGTGTGTGTGTGTGTGTGTGTGTGTGTGCGTGCGCGCGCGCGTGCGCGAGCGTTGCTTTCTAAATTAATCACCTAAAGGTCACGTGATTTATGAAGGTCTTTTTCTATAAATCATTTAGGTACTAGGTCATTATTATTAGGGTCTTATTATTTTAGTATATGTATTACCTTATTACACTCTAAGTACAAGATGCCTAGAATTTTCCTTTAGCATTTTATTGGACTGTAATCTTGGGGAAGGGATTATTTTCCTCCCCCATACATTTTCTAGAGAACCAAATATACACCTATATGATTTTTCTTATGCATTGGCTATGTATCCTTTCAAACAAATTTTCTTTAATCCTACCATAGGGTTTAAGTGATTATAGTTGATGATGTGATGGTATGATTTAAACTAGGAACTATTAGGACTATGAATCTAAATGATCTAATGCTCATGCACATGTAATAATATATCAAATAGAATAACTCTCTTCCATTAAATTGAATGCAGAACATATGTAATTACAATTTCAACCATTCATGCATTAAATTAAATCAGCTATATCAAAAGAGTATGACCACTACGAAATGTTCACACTAATTGGATAGTAAGAAGAAGTTTTTCTTTACACGATTCTCTATTTTGCATCAAATTACATAATGTGAAAACTCACAATGAATGTTTCCTAACAAGAAACTATATGAATATTTTTCTTGATCTCTCTTTACACATTTGCAACCAGATACAGTGATGATGATATCCCTCTTTACATCACAATGAAATGAACATGGAGAGTTTGTATCTCCACACACACTTGGTTTCCAATGTTGCCAAGAATAAACCCTAGCATCTCCAAAGATACAATCTTCACGAAAACCTGCAACACAACACAAAAATTGGAACCATGGAGGCTCACCTCCCATACTAGGCTTTTACGAAGCCACCCACCAAGCAGGGAAAACAAGACCCAAATAGGATACACCCATACAACATACGATCATGCATGAGAAACTTACAAGATAACACATAATACTCCCTTCCAAGGTTTATGCTATGATTCACCATTGGAACCATTGAACATAGGGTGAAGGTGTACTTTCAAGAAGGAGACTTTCCATATCATCACATATCTACAATAAATAATTGTCATGCCCTTTCAGGTATTTTCACAAAAATCCTCCACATACCACCATAAAATCCTTGAATACCCATACTCCATAATCTTCCTTTCTACACCATCAATTCCCTTATCACCCCCAAATCAAGATATGAATTAATATGGCATACAATGGAGCACATACTCCAAGGTTCTCAACTATATTTCAAGCCCAACTAAGCCCTTTACCTTGGAATTCTCCTCCCTTACCAAAGGGTGAATGAAGCCCTCACACCCATATCAACACTTGACATTCAAATCAACACAACAAGATCAAGAAAGAAAATCAAGGAACTACATGGACACGATAATCATTCACAAATAGCACAACACAATGTCCAAATCCACAATACAAGATTCACAAACACCACTTCACAATGCCCAAATCCACAATACAAGATTCACAATACATTGCATGGACCCATAACAAATTTCTCCATACTTTCAGATTCATTATGTAATACAAAAGAAGGAAATGATCATGTTTTGAAAACACTAACCTTGGTCCAAACTAAGGCAGAGAAAGTTGTTGTAGAGCTCCCTTCCTCTCCCTCCAAAACCTAACTATCTCTAAACTTAATGTAACCAAGACTCTCTAATAAGGACTTCCCACTATCTATTTTTAGTAAGGACATCAAGCCACTTTCTTTTGCAAACTTGTCTCCCTCTAAGTTTTTTATATTTGGCATAGTGGGAACATGGAAGAAACACATGTGACAACTCAAATTTCGAGTTGGTGGAAGAATGCATGGGTAAAGGGCCCCCCTAGGCTGTCTAGGTACTCACATGGTCAAAATTAGGTCCCTAACATGATGTACTATCATATGGGTAACTTATTTTCATCTAAAAAGACACTTTGGGACCATCTAATGACCCCTCAAAACCCTAGCCAGGTCCAATTTCGAATTTCCTTTGATTGTGACTCATCCTACCCCTTGTCAAGTGGGTTTACTTACTCATTAACAAGGTAATTAGTTTTAGTGTAAAATGCCACCTTGACCAAAACCCTACATGACATTTCATTACACACAAAGTCAACAAGTGTCAAGTGACACATACAAGCACATGTCACATCATCATGACATGTTGTTAATGCATCCTTATGATTAAACATTTCCACATACAAGAAATCTTACATTTACAAAGAAAAATACTTTCACAATGAGGCTTTTGAATCGTCCAAAGATTTTCCTTTCTAAAATTGTATTCACATAGGTTTGGATCTTGTTGTATACAAGAAAACCTAACCTATCAGGAGCACATGTAAACAAGCAAGCATTAGTTGCATACGTGTATAAAATATTCAAAACCAAACAAAATACAACCAACACTATGCTTGAGTTTTGCAACTCAATGCAACTGAAAAAAAAGTCCTCAAGCAACCTCAAAGCAGCCCAACAAAGGCACCCATGAGAGGCCCTGTTGGTGTGCTCTCCCAAAACACAACTATTGAATCCCTTGATAAAATTGCAATATGAGATGAATGAATCTAAGACTAAATGAGTGGAGAATTCCTTCAAGAAATAGCTATGAGTGAGTCAATCCTCAAAGGATTCTAGGATATGAGATGGAAGTGCAATGCAAGAAAGAAACCTATAACATCATACTACCATGAAAGCTAAATGCAAGCTAGAAATCTAAGTAATGCAAACAACTACCAAAGCTTAGTTCTAAGCATAAAAATCTCTAAAATCATACTAACATGATAACAATGCAAATGAGGGAGATGAAAAATTCTTGAGACAAGGGCTCTATTTATAGGCTTTAGAGAAGCCTTGGTGAGGTGGCATCAATGTGGCATCCACAGAGGTGCCACAAGGGAGACATAGAGACAAGTCATGCAAGGGTCGACATTCAAAGTTTGCTCACACATGTGTGAGAAAACTTGAAGGAAGGAGTGAGGGACAAAGGTGTAAGAAGTGTGGAAGGTGTGAGAGGTGTGAGAATTGTGAGGGGCTCCTCACACATGTGTGAGCACACACTTAGGAATTAAAAGGGGTTTAGCAAAGTGTTTAGAAAAATAAGTGGGATTAACTGGTGGGTAGGCTTAGGAGGAAAAAGGTGATGGGTGCAGACTAGATTTTAGGATAGGTTTAAGACTAAATTAAATAAGATTTAATTTAATCATAGGTTTAGAGAATCTAATGGAGATGGAGGGGATTAAACAAATAAGATTTATTTAAAAGGGGATTTATGGAGGATCATGCATTAAATAAATTTAATACATTAGGGATGGAAGTATTTAAATTAAATTTAAATACTTTACGAAAGTGAACCTATTTAATTAAATAAAATTAATTAAATAAGTAGAAGAACATGAAAAATATAATTAATTAGTAACTAATTAACTATAATGTGAAAGGAAATATTAAATGAATTAATATAGTGTTTAGGAAAATTTTCAAGTGTCTACATTTTGCCCCTCTTTGATGTGATGTCAGTACGACATCATATCAATGAAAAGAAAATATAGGTTTCCCTAGAAAGGATAAGAGTCCTAGGAGTGGTGTTGAAGCAACGACAAAGGAGGAGGGTGCCCTCTCACAAAAATAGCGCAAAATAAAATTTTGGGCAATTTTCGTGAAAAGGTGTTTAGAAGAAAGGAAATGGGAAGAAAAGGGAATAAATGAACACTTTGCATGACTTGGGGGTAAACAAGGGATCAACATGGCTTGGAAAAGACACAGACCCAAAAGGTGGCTTGGAGGGCCTATATAATCCTCCAAGGGGCTCAAGGAAGTGTCATTTTTACACCTAGAGAGCAAAGAACCAGAGAGAAGGATGGACCTCATTGACAAATTACAACTTGGAGAGCATGTTTGGGAACACCAGAGATCGGTAGAGATGGTCCCACCAATGAGTCAACTAACCTACCTTGTTAAGTTTTTAATTTCATAGGTTAGAGTGCATTTATGGCACATTAATGGGCCTCAAAACCTAGTAGAGGCATAGATGACAGTCTCTGTCCTATCATCTATGCAGATGAAAAATTAGTGATCGAGAGGTCTACAGCAATGACAAGATACATCTTATCATCTGCACAGATGACAAAGGGGGGAAAACGGGGTCAGAGCTAGGGCAGAGACAACGATCTTTGTGTTGTTGTCTCTGCAGATGATAATCTAGTAGTTGCTAATGGTAAATCAGCATCTACATAGCTATCGAAGATGTCAAAATAGAATCTCCATAGACCAGAGGCCAATCAACATCTCCGTGGATCCACATCTACACTGATCTACATCTTCATCGATTGGAACAAATCAGGGGAGAATAAGGGAGGATGCCCCATACCAAGGATGACATAAGATAAAGGAAATTGACCATGTGCATGGCTATGCTACAGGAGGAGATAGTGATATTCTAGTCATGGGAGCATTATCTACTGACCATGGTTTTCAAGGAGAGACTTACAGAGGTTTAGTGGGGACAAGTGAGGTTGTGTGGGCTGGAGCATGTACAGGAGTGGCCAAATCTACAACCACATTTAGTACAACTACCAACACAAATCAAGTGGTTGCATACTCCTACATCAAGTTTTCATCTATCTACTAGAGCGATGACCATCACTCTACTCGACGTGTGGTAGATTCTATGAGTTCCCATCTATGAGATGTACTCATAGTATGTGTTAGAGGGTGTGGATCCCTTTTTGTAAGAGTGCTTTGAGTGGTGACGATAGAGGCTATCGATTTAGAGGTCATGGCTTACATGGAGAGAGGCACTAGAGCAGAGGTTTCCATGACTGGCCATGTACCTTGCTTCACTTATCTGGAGGATGGTACCAGACCATGTTGGGCATAGATTCCCTATTGGATGGACACAAGTGCTTAGCAGCTTACTACAAGATGATGGTGTAGTTTTTTGCTAGGGCCAGACCATCCTAGTAGAGTTATATCATGACCTCCATATGTGTGCTTACAGGGCACAACGGACCTTGGGTCCAGGGATGACACTGCTAATGGTGTGGTTGTGGGAGCACACAGGTGTTACATGACCCATTACTAGATGGGAGACTCGGTAGCTGGGTGAGCCATTTGCATGCCACTATAGGCCACCAATTTAGTATTGTAAGGAAACTCAGGTGCGGAAATAGCTTCCTACACTAATCTCATAAGGAAAGTATGATGCAAATCCTATTAAAATCTTCTACACTTACAGATTCAATATCATGTAAACAACAATATTGCAACCAACCATGCATACAGAAAATAGACAGAGAAAGGAACACATAACACAAGGATTTGCTGGTGGGGAAAAACCTTTCGGTAAAACAACCCCACCCCTTCAAAACCTACACAATGTATTATCTTCAACACGAGGTTACAATACACTTGCAATGCAAGTTCAACATCAACAACCGAAGACTCCAGTAGCTACTCGCAATACCAACAATACACCCTTTTTTGCATTGCATCCCTTCATAACCCTAAAAATGCTTATAACATGCGCTTCACTTTAGGGCTACTCCCAAAGGTAAACCGTATCAGGGTTTTACCATTCTTTGAGAAAATAGGAACCCCAAAAAAAATATTTGAGAACCCCACTATTGGGGTAGAGTGTATAGTACTCAAATATCTTAGTTGCCACATGTCTTCACCTGTCATTGAATCTTCCTAACATAGCTCTTACGTGTCATAGGAATCCATCATAACCATTTTAGTCATGATCTCCTTACACACAATTCAAGATGTCGACACATCAACATTATTTGCAAGAAATACATTTTACAAAACAAATAATAATGAATAGGAATTATACAAGGTTGAGACACCTTATTCCTAACATTCTCCCACTTGTCGAACACCTTGTAAGAGCAACAGGAACATAGCAGGAACTAACTGCTATAGGCCAAAAGGCCCATAGACTCTGGACACCATCTGAACTTCTCAGTGCCCACTAGTTTCGTTAATGCATTGCAGCATTCTTCATAGTATCTACCTTTTCCAAATTTACCTTTCCATCTTCCACCATATCTCTCACAAAGTGATACTGCACATCAATGTGCTTCGTACTAGCATGGAAAGTTGGATTCTTTGCAAGGAAAATAGCACTCTGACTATCACACCAAATAGTAATTTGTTCTGCATCAACACCAACATCAGAACACAATCTCTTAAGCCAAATGGCTTCCTTACAAGCATGAGTAGCAGCCATGTACTCAACTTCTGTAGTGGACAAAGCAACCACAGGTTGTCTCTTGCTCATCCAACTGATGGCACCACCAAACATAGTGAACACATAAGCACTCGTGGATCTCCTGCGGTCAATATCACCTGCCCAATCTGAATCCACAAACCCATGAATACAAATTGAATGCAGAGATCCAGAAGAGTTACCATGATAACATAAGGAGTAATCTAATGTACCCCTCAAATATCTGAATACTTGCTTAACTGCATCCCAATGTATCCGTCCAAGATTAGCCATAAATCGACTCAGGATTCCCACTGCTTGGGCAATGTCTGGTCTAGTACAGACCATAGCATACATAAGACTACCAACTGCACTAGCATAAGGTACTCTACTCATGTCCTCCACCTCACTAGGAGATTTTGGACAATCATCTACAGATAACTTTGTTCCCACAGGAATAGGAACACATAGTGGTCTATAGTCTGCCATGTTGAACCTGTCCAAAACAGACTTCACATACTTACTCTGACTCAACCAAAGTTTTCTATTAGACCTGTCTCTACTGATTTCCATACCCAAGATGTACCTAGCTGCCCCAAGATCTTTCATCTCAAACTGTGCTGACAACTGAGATTTAAAATTAGAAATCATACCCTTACCCTTCCCAAACAACAACATATCATCAACATATAATGCAACAATAAGAAGGCGATCATTTTCAATTCTGAAATAAACACAATGATTTGATTTCGATCATACAAATCCAATTAACAACACAAAGGCATCAAACTTAAGGTACCACATCCTAGGAGATTGCTTCAAACCATATAGAGATTTCTTTAATCTTAAAACTAAGGATTCTTTACCTTTAACAATGTAGTGCTCAGGCTGTGACATACAAATCTCTTCCTCCAAATCACCATGAAGGAAAGTTGTCTTCACATCCATCTGTTCTATCTCTAAATCATATGATGTAGCAAGAGATAATAGAAATCTAATGGATGTCAACTTTGCAACAGGAGAGAATATTTCACCATAATCTATTCCCTCTACCTGTGAATACCCCTTTGCAACCAATCTAGCTTTGTACCTTTCAACACTACCATCTGCACAGAATTTCTTCTTAAACACCCATTTATAGCCATCAGATTTTCTCCCTTTAGGAAAAGGTACAAGGTCCCATGTTTTTTTTTTCTCTAATGAAGCCATCTCATCATCCATAGCCTCAATCCAGGAACCTGCATCTTCCATGCCCAAAGCCTCTTTCACAGATCTAGGCTCATCAATGTTAGTAATCAAAGCAAAAGCACAACTGGAATCTAAAATAGAATAACCAAACCTTTCTAGTTGCTTTCTTTCTCTCGTGGATCTCCTCAAGGCTGAGGTTGAGGTTGTTCTTCCTCTTCTTCTGAACTATCAGAGCTGCAAGAGCTCTCCTCATCATTAGACCCAACATGGTCTCTCTGTTCAGTCTTCTCATGGGTAGGAGGCAACTGAACAACATCTTTTTCCTTTTCTTTTTCATCTGGTTGTAGCACAATAGGAGAAGATGTTAGCTCTCTAAAAATAACATTTCTACTATACAAAACCTTACTAGTCACAAGATCCGAAAGCTTGTATCCTTTCACACCAGCACTGTACCTGATGAGAATACATTTAACAACTTTGTTTTCCAACTTAGATCTTTTCTCCATTGGAACATGTGCATACACTTCACAACCAAAAACATGAAGATGTCTAATTGAAGGCTTCTTACCAAACCACACCTCCATGGGTGTCTTACCAACAAGGGCTAATGTAGGAGATCTGTTAACCAGATAGCAAGCAATGGCCACAGCTTTGGCCCAAAACCTTTGTTCTAAACCAGCTCCACTAAGCATAATCCTAGCCTTCTCCATCGGTGTCCTATTCATTCTCTCTGCAAATCCATTTTTATATGGGGTATACGGAGTTGTCTTATGCCTGTCAATACCTTGTTCTTTACAAAACTGTTCAAACTCTGCTGAGCAAAACTCACCACCATTGTCAGTTCTCACACACTTAATCTTCTTACTAGTCCGATTCTCTACAAGGGCTTTAAATTCCTTGAATCGACTAAAGACTTGTGTCTTACTTTTAAGGAAATAAATCCATGTCCTTCTACTGTAATCATCTATGAAAGATACAAAAAATAAAGATTTGGAGATTGAAGGAATTTTTACAGGACCAAATACATCAGAATGAATAAGATCCAAAACATCAAAAGATTTGTGAGAACTAGAGTAAAACTAAACATGATTTTGTTTACCATATACACAGTGTTCACAGAAGTCAAACTTGAGATTGCAATCATTTAACCCCTCAATGAGATTTTTATTTTTTCAGGGTTTTGAGACCCTTCTCACCAATGTGACCAAATCTCAAATGCCACAACATTGTCTTTTCTGCAGGAAGTTTTCCTTCCAAAGTGTTTGTACCCTTAGGTACACTTATTGCACTACCATCAAAACCACTAACCACGGTCTTCTTTACTGCTCATTCAGATGGTGAGGATGAAGTGATAGCTACTCTCTTCTTTGAAACAAAAGAACTATTACACTGAGAAATGTGTGCATCAAGCTGAAACAAAGTACCTCTCCTAGTACCCTTAGCAAGCACCATAGCTCCTCTCATCATCTTACATCCATCTTTAGAAAAAACAACTTGCACACCTACATCATTCAGCATACTTACAGATAATAGGTTTCGTGCCAAACCTGGAATGTGCATAACTCCATTGATTCCCTTTACTTTTCCATCAGGAAATTTGATAGTGACCCTTCCATGTCCAACTATCTTTAGGTGAGAATCATCACCCAAGTACACCTTTCCACCATCGAACTCTTCATGTCTTGAGAACCAATTTTGATGAGAGGTCATGTGAAAAGATGCACCCAAGTCAACCAACCACATATCATTAGATGCATGGGCTGCCAAAGCTACGATGAATGCATCGCCATCTTCTTGAGATTTTTCAAAACCAGAATCTGAGGCTTTCTTCTTCTTCTTAGGCTCTTTACAGTCTTTATGAAAATGCCCAGTCTTATTATAGTTCCAACATTTTTCCTTGGACTTATTGGAAGTCTTTGACTTCCCACGGGATTTGGATCTACCCTTATTGTTAGAGTTATTGTCATTTTTATTTCCTCTTCCGTGGATCTCCCACGAATAGCAAGGGCTTCTTTTTTTCAAAATGGAAGCCTTTCTCCACATCTCCTCTAATAGTAGTGAAGACACCACATCATCCATTTTGAAGGTGACTAATGTGCTTCTGAGAGCCATCACAAGATGATCCCATGAATCCGGTAAAGAACACAAAAGTGTGTAGCAACGATCCTCCTCCTCTAACTTGACACCAGCTGATGTCAACTATGCAGCCAACAAATTAAATGCATTTAAATGATCCATTAAGGATCCACCTTCCTCCATTCATAGAGAATACAACTTCTTCCTTAGGAACAAATTGTTCACCAAAGATTTGGCCTGATAAATGGCCCCAAGTCTCTCCCACAAACTATATGCAGTTTTCTCATCTAGAACATTCAGAAGGACTGCATCGGTTAAACAGAGTCTTATGAGACCCTTAGCTTTATGATCTTTGATATCCCAATTTTCTTGAGCTATAGTTACTAGTCTTGTAGCACTTGTAGTCACTTCCCATAGGTCACGATCTTCCAACATGTCTTCCATCTTGAGTTTCCACAATTCAAAATTAGTGCCATTAAATTTCTCCACCTCCATTCTTCCATATGATGAACTCACCATCTCAATTTGCAAATAAGATTCAGGATGCTCTACACAAGAATCCCACTCAACTTGAGATTAGCTCAAAAAACCCTACCCAACAACTAGGATCAAAAGTTGATCAAGCTCTGATACCACTTGTAAACAACAATATTGCAGCCAATCATGCATACAGAAAATAGACAAAGAAAGGAACACATAACACAAGGATTTTCTAGTGGGGAAAAACCTTTCGGTAAAACAACCCCACCCCTTAAGAACCTACACAATGTATTATCTTCAACACGAGGTTACAATACACTTGCAATGCAAGTTCAACATCAACAACCAAAGACTTCAGTAGCTACTCATAGTACCAACAATACACCCTTTTTCCCATCGCATCTCTTTGCAACCCTAAAAATGCTTATAACATGTGCTTCACTTTAGGGCTACTCCCAAAGGTAAACCATATTAGGGTTTTACCATTCTTCGAGAAAATAGGAACCCCAAAAAAAATTTTGCGAACCCCACTATTGGTGTAGAGTGTACAGTACTCAAATATCTTAGTTGCCACATGTCTTCACCTATCATTGAATCTTCCTAACATAGCTCTTACATGTCATAGGAATCTGTCACAACCATTTTAGTCATGATCTCCTTACACACAATTCAAGATGTCAACACATCAACATTATTTGCATGAAATACATTTTACAAAACAAATAATAATGAATAGGAATTATACAAGGTTGAGACACCTTATTCCTAACAAGTATACCTCCACGGAGTTTGTGGGTTTTTGGTGTAGGTGCATCAATGAGATTATCATGTTTGAGTGGACACCTTATGATGGTGTGAAGTGATGGAGTAGAGGTAGTTTTGGAAAAGGTAGAGGATGTAGTTCTAGATAGGTTTTTATACCCTATGGTATCTTAGCAGTATGGCAGGTTATGGGGTCATGGGACCAACTTGTGGTTGGCGAGGATCTCCTGGTGATTGATGCAAATAGTGTGTTGAGTACATGACCAAGATTAGGGGGATGCAGGGATGCCACCAACCTATGAATAGTGGTGGGTGGTGTATCAGCCAGTGTGATTGATAGTGCTTGGAGCACCACCTCTAGAAAAGTAGGCACAAGGAGAGGGGGATGGAGCACGGGATGGAGAACAAGCAGTGGCAATGTCACTGCTAGTATAGGGGGCACAATAAGGTCCACAAGGATGTAGTGCCTATTGGAGGAGAGCACCAATACTAGTCGAGCCACCACAGGGGCCACAAATACCAAATCCATAGGATGTAGACATGGTCAGGGTGGAGTGGGATATTCTTTGTATAGAGGTTGCTTATCTCCAGGGTGAGGTACAAGAGGAGTGCTCATGGGTAAAAAGTGCTCAATAGGCCTTGGCAGTCCTACAGGAAAATGTGCAGGTATAGAGAGCTAGAGCGGATAGTGCCTAGGAGGCCTTGACAACCCTATAGGAGAGGATAGATGCTAGCGAGTTTAGCAATTTTAGGATGCAGGAGGAGGTTGATGAGCTAGTAGAGATAGAGACCCTCTAGTGAGATGTGGCCACACTATGAGCAGAGTAGGAAACACATCAAGCATATATTGATGAGTATCACTGGCAATAGGATGTGGCCAAACAGGTAGTATAGCATGGGGTAGCCATGGTTGTGATGCAGGAGGCTATGGAATCTTACTGAGTAGAGACATGGACAGTGTGAGAGGCAACCTATTATAGGTCTTTATATAAGAATGGTGTGCTCGCCTATCAATGGCATCTAGATTTTTAGGAGGCCTCTAGCTCATGGACTACAGGAGGCCAAGATAGGTCAGAGTAGTCAGTCAGATAGCACCATGAGATGGGGATATAGGAGGGGTAGGGCCCTTGTAGCTAGTGGCTTGATTTTGTACAATGAGCAGTTTTGACAGAGAGGTGTAGATGCAGCGAGTTTTTTGATGATGCATTTGTATATGATGACACTACATGATTCTTTTGTATATAGACTGTACATAGACATTTATTCTATATATGTGTGTGTGTGTATGTATAGATATACATATGTATATATATATATATATATATGTATATATATGTATATGTATATGTATATATATATATGTGTGTGTGTATATATATATGTATATATGTATATATATATATGTATATATGTATATATATACATATATACATATATATACACTTATATATACATGTATATATATATATGACATGATTCGATGGGCCTATGTGTATATGGATAACTATTATTTATGCATGTGATATCTATGATGTGGATACTGACATTTGTGGTGTAGGATGTGTGTGATGTGATGTTGCCTATGATTTATATATGATACCTAATGTGTAAATGATGTAGGTTCGATGGCGAATATGAAATGTATGCATTGTGTTTTTTTACATGTATGGATATACTATATGCTTTGTGAGATGTTTTATGATGTATATGCTACTAGATATGATGATTATAATGGATGCATTTAATGAAGTAATGTAATGAACTAATGATGCAATCTAATAATGAATAAAATGCCTAAGTAATATGACAATGAATGGATCCTAACAATGTTAGTAATAGAAAAAGATACTAATGAATGCAAAGTGAAATGATCAAACCTAAAATGTAAATATGAATGGACATGTGTCAAAACTCCTCACTCGTAGGAACCAAGTAGCGTAGCATAGGAGGGGGGAAATAAATAGGACCCTTGTCTCAAGTACGACGCAATGAAATCGTATCCTACATGAATCCTAACTACATGATACCAAGGGATTCACTTGCTTTTATATGGTAGAGCACACGTTAGTTCGATTTTGCAAAATAGTTTATGCATTATATGCTATAGAAGCATAAATGTTGAGGCTCCTCTTCATGGACTAGATGCACAAGACCATAGAGAGTTTAGGACAATATGTGTAGTTTGCATAGTCATGATGGAACAAATGTCGTATATGCCTTGGAGAGGTCTAGGCACACACAAAGTCTTTTAGGGATATTTGGTGGAAAGTGTACTAACTCATTGTCCCCATTGCACAATGCATAAACATAACCTAAAATTGACACATACATACTAAAGCATCAAAAACAAATCATACCACAAACAACATGTGTAGTCAATGAAAGCAATTCAGGTGTCACAAAAATATGGAAGATCAAGGCACACCAGAAAAGGTTTCCACTAACACACAAAATGAAATCAACCAAAAAGAGACCACATGACCTAGTAGTCATTTAGTCTATAGTTCCTACCAAGAACCTTAAGGCCTAAAGGTGAATGTCATATTTCCACATATAGGAAGGATTCATCCTATGAAAGTTTGGTTTATTTGATGTTGGTTATAACAAATTGTTTGTTGGCAAGGGCTATGAAAAGAACAAGTTTCTTGAATTTTTAAGTCTCAAAGGTGATTTTTTGAAAGTCCTATTGTAGTCACTATTGTGAGAAAAGCTTAGTGTAATGGAATTGGGACAAGCACTCGACAGAAAAATGCTAAGAAGACTAGAGGTCTTTTGAAAATAGGGGTGTAGTGAAGCCTCGTAGACAAGAGGTCTTCTTATTGGATGCATGAAAAGTGTAAGTTAGATAGGACTTTTGCACAAACAAGGAGATGAAATGGTGGAATGTGGTGAAGTGAGACGAGCCTTATAGATAATGGACCAAAATACTTTTTTTAGGAACTTTTTCTTCTTTTTAGTCTTTTCTTCAAGAACATTTTATGAATTTTTTTGGAGTTTTCTGACTTTTTTTATTTTTTTAAAATTTTTGTGAGACTATAACAACACTATATAGGAACTGCAAGACTCAAGCATAAAATTGCTTGAGATGTTGGATATTTATAAGCGTAGGGAGAAAATCTCCCTCTAGAGTGGTAATCTAATATGCCCCAGAACCATATTTGGCTGTAATGATAAATGGACCAAGCCAATTAGCTTCAAATTTTCCTTTCCTTTCATGGTTCAAGAGATTCTTCATGTTATGCTACAAAACTAAGTCACCCACCTCGAATTCTCATGGCTTGACTTTTTTGTGAAACTGAAGCTGAAGGTGATTTTGATACATGCAGAGGTGGTTTAGGGCATTGAGGCATATTTCATCTAGGAGTTGTAGCTCTTGCAAGTGAGCAACTTAGTATTATTCTTCAGACATTAGATTCTTGAGAGAGATTTTGATGGAAGGGAGCTCAATTTCAATGGGTAAGATAGCTTTAGAACCATAAACAAGGGAAAATGGAGTGGCTCCTATGGGGGTATGGATGGAGGTGTGATAGGCCCAAAGGGAGGGAGCAAGTTGGAGATGAAAATCATGGCCACCTACATCACCTATTTTGTTTAGGATTTTCAAAATGGTTTTATTAGTAGCTTCAGCTTGGCCATTTCCTTGGGGGTACTATTTGGTGAAAAAATGTTGGGTGATTCTAAATTTCCTACATAATGCGAAAACTTCCTAATTTTTGAAAGGCATTCCATTATCAGTCATGATGTCTTGAAGTATACTGAAATGATAGATAATGTAGTTCAAGATGAACTTCAAAATCTATTTTTTGGTGGTGTAGGTTAATGGGATAGCCTCAACCCACTTTGTGAAGTTCTCAGTGGTGGTAATAATATAATTGTGTCCATTTGCAGAATTTGGATATACTTGAACAACAAGATTGAATCCCCAATAGGAAAAGGTCCATGGGGTGATGGTGGGTTGAAGGTCTTGGGTGGGGGCGTGTATCAAATCACCATGCTACTGACAAGGAACACATCTCTTCACAAAATGATAGGCATCTTCTTCCATAGTAGGCCAATAGTAACCCATTATGAAGAGTTTTTTTGCTAACATAAGACCACAATAATGGTCACCACAAATTCCTTGGTGGACCTCTTCTAACACCATTCTAGCTTTGTCTAAACTAAGACATAGGAGGAGGGTTCTATCAAAGTGTTTTTGGAAAAGTGTATCACCTAGGATAGTATATTGGACACTGTGACAGATGAAGGTCTTGCTTTGATTCAGGGTGAGCCCTATGGGAATGGTTTTGTGACATAGATAAGAAAACATTTTGGCATACCATGGAGATTGAAGACCTACAATCTCACACACCAACTCTGAATCAATTTTCTCATAAGCATGAATAAAAAGATTCTCCACAAGAAACTCACATTTAGGACTATATTCAAGAATTGCAATCATGGTGGCAATGGTAGCCATAGCATCTATTGCTTTGTTATTAGCCCTTGGTATCTACTAAAAGACTATCTCTATGAAGTGTTGTTTAAGATCCTCAACTATCTTGTGATATGGCAACAACTTTTCATCCTTTGTGTGGTATTCATCTATAACTTGTTTAATGACCAATTGTGTGTCTCCAAAGACAAGAAGGCTTTTGATATTCCATCTGATAGTTTAATGTAGCCCTATGACTAATCTTTCATAGTCAGCTATATTTTTCGTGCAAGGGAATGAAATTTTATAAGATCTCCTTGCAGCATAACAAACAAAATTCCTACCCCCGATCCCTTTGTGTGAAGGAACCATCAAAAAATAGCTTCCATTGTGTACTAGGGGTAATAGTCATAATTGTGTCATTTGGAAAGTTTGCTACTATGGGATGGTCTCCTTTAAAAGGAGCTTTAGCAAGCTGGTCTACAATTACATGTCCATTAATGGCCTTACAATCCTTATAGACAATGTCAAATTCACTTAAAATTGAGACCCATTTTGCAGCTCGACTAATGAGGGAGGATTTTGATAGAAAATATTTGAGTGGATCTATCTTGGCAATGAGATGTGTAGTGTGATTAAGCATATAATGGCCCTGTTTTTGCATGCAAAAGACTACTACCAAACTAGCTCACTCAATAGTAGTGTAATTGAAGTCATTGCCAACCAATGTTCAACTGAGATAGTATATAGCTTGCTCATTACCATTGTCATCTAGTTTTGTTAAAAGGGCACCCAAGGCAATTAAAGTGGCTGAAATTTATAGAATCAATGGTCATCATGCAATTGGAGGGACTAGAACTAGAGGAATAGCCAAGTATACCTTAATTTGTTCAAATGCTTTCTGACACAGGCAATCCCATTGAAACTTAGTGTTTTTGCGAAGAAAATATTGAAGTGGATGGACCTTATCCGCCAATTGGGACACAAATCATCTGATGGACTATAACTTTCCCTAAAAATTGCAGAGTTGTTTCAATGTGGTATGTGGAGCCATTTCCATGATGGCTTCTACTTTGGCAAGACCTACCTCAATACCTCTTCTTGACACAATGTAGCCTAACAACTTGCCTAATTTGACCCCAAAAACACATTTCTTTGGATTTAGGTGCACTTTATATTCCTCCAACCTTTCAAAAATGGTGGTGAGCACATCAATGTGGGAATCATGTGTCTTTTGTTTTCCTAGGATGTCATTGGTATAGTCCTCCACTATGACATGTAGAAGGTCATGGAATATTGTATTCATTGTGCATTGATAAATGGCGCCAACATTTTTCAAGCCAAAAGACATGACTTGGTAACAAAAGGTCCCCCATGGGGTGGTAAATGCCATTTTATGTTGATCTTCTTCTACAATTTTGATTTGGTTATAATCAGAGAAACCATCCATTAAAGACATCTGATGTTTGGCAGTTAAATCCACTATGATGCCTATGTTAGGAAGCGAAAAATCATCCTTAGAACATGTGAGATTTAAATCTTGAAAATTTGAACAGATGCAGATGCCCCCATATGCTTTTCTTATATGAACAATGTTGGAAACCCACTTAGGATAATCAATAGGGTGGATAAACTTTGCCTCTAACATTTTTTGCAATTCTGCCTTGACTAAAAGTGCTACCTTAGGATGCATTTTGCGCAACTTTTCCTTCACAGGTTTGATCTTGGGATCTACTATTAAGTGATGTACAACCAAATTTGTGTCTAAACTAGGCATGTCTTTGTATGTCCATGCAAAATTGATTTTACCCTATTTTATGAACTTAGTCATTGCCTTTTGTTCTTCAAAACTTAAGGTAGCTACAATGTAGGTGATTTGTGGGTTATCCTCTATACACAAATTGGCTGGAATTGTGTCCTCATTCAAGATAGATGACTTTTATAGTGGTAAAGATCTGAATGGCAAGTCAACCTCTCCCTCTTCTAGCACCTCTAGGAGGTTTTCACCAAAATATGTGTCCTTTATTTTATCTTTTTCTTCATCCAAAAGTGCTCTAAAAGAGTTTTCACTAGAGGATGTTTCTTCTATTTGTTTATTTTTATTTTCACTTTTGTGACTAAGAGAGTTGACTTGGCTACAAAAGTAGGCTTCCTCATTGTATTGGATCTCATGTTCATAATCTTGAAGATTCTTAAGGCCAAAGAGTACCATCACTGCTTTGTCATAGTTACAAATATCGAGAGCTAATGGTGTGTCTTGAAGGTCTCAGTCTATCATGATAGGGTTGGTGAGAGGTAGATCAATGGATGAAAGGTTGGCTATGATAATGGTATGGACATGGCTATCTAGGTCATCATCAATGTATTGGAAGGGTACTTTGAAGAATTCCTCCTCTTCAGTCTCAGAATCAGGGTCAACCATACAATAGTTGTCAGCAAAAGACACCTTGGTTTTAATGGAGCCCAAACCACATCCTTTAGGATAGCTATTAGCCTCAAGAGGTTGTCTGATTCCATCTTCTTTAGGTCCAAGGCCACTACCGTGATATCCCATGTTTTTGATGATGGGAGGGGCCTTAACATATTTATCTTTGAATATAACCAATCTAGGATATTAGATTCCATATGCTCATCACTAAGTGAAACCCAATGTTCAAATGTTGCTTTGTTAACATGCATAGTATCCTTATTGATAGGAGGTGGTAGTTGTGAAGTTTTTTCAAAGGAATGGGGGGAGAGTGGTAGTTTTCCAACACACAAGGCATTTTTGAACTATACTCTCCCATTCCTAGGTTAACAAAAGTAACCTTCTTCCTTGTAGTATTGACCTTAGTATCTTTGACCTTCTCTTTTCCTTTGTAGGAATTGGAATTAGTATTAGATAACTCTGGCACTATTGTAGAAGGTGATTCCATTATGGTGAGAGGTTTAGGTATAGCCCTAGCAAACTCACTGATTGGAAAAAAATTTGTTGGTGCACCTTCCAATCTCTTACAAAAGGAAAAAGGTGTAGGACCACCTAGAATCGTGATCTCTCTTCCTTGGTGAGGAAATTTCAAGCATTGATGATATGTAGATGGCACTACTTTGAGTGTGTGTATCCATGGTCGACCAAGAAAAATTTTATATGGAAAGTCCAAGTCTAAGACATGGCATTCAGTATTTATGATGGTTGGCCCAACCTTTAGTGGTAACATGATAACTCCTTTTGATTATATTTCTCTTTCATCATATGCTTTGATTGTTATCCTTTTATTGATATCTAGGAGGTCCTCTGGAAGCCCTAAGAAATGAATCATCTTTAATGTATAAAGGTTCAAACCATATCCATTATCCATAAGGACTCTTTTTATCTTATGTTGTTGTATAAGGACTTCAATGTGGGGCAACAAATTATGGTGTGGACTAGGACCTTGGAAATCTTTGTCTATGAAGACAAGGTGTTGTTGTGTGGCCAGGTTTCCAATCATGGCAATGAATTGGGAGGAATTAATGTTTTTAGGAACATGAGACTCTAAAAGAGCAGTCTCCAAAATCTCCTTGTGGATGGGTGATGTGGTGGCAAGCTTTATAATGTATATTTGTGCAAGAATCTGACCTAACTAGGACAATACGTCATAGTGAGAAGCAGTTCTTTGTGAGGTGGATGGCATAGTCGATGCATGTGGAACTGATGGATAAGTGGGGTTGGGAGTGGTGGCTTGCAAAGTGATTCTTCCTTGTCAAGTGGTTGCATTGCAATTTGTTGCTTGTAGGACAAGGGTATTCACATGAGTGTCTACTTCTTCAATGTACCACACATGGAGTCAAAACCACATATATCGTTGGTTTCAATTTTACCACACAAGGAGTCAAATCTTGACATGTGATTAGTAGAATACTCATAGTGGAGTGCATTTAATGTGGAGGCTCAATTTACATTGTTTGTATTATTGTTTCCATTGTTGTTATTTTCATCGTTGTGGTCAGGAAAGGGCTTTTGAAATATCTTCAGTTTAGCATTTTTAGAGGGTGGTCCTTCTTCTACCTCAATTTCTCCATCATCAACTAGATTTTGCATGAAGACTTTGAGCTTTATACACTTTTTTGTGTTATGTCCTTTGATGTGGTGATATTTGCAATATTCATTTTTCCTATACCATTTTGATTTGGGTTGATTCTAATCAAAGGGCCGTGTGTTGGGAAACACCATCAAATTGTGATCCACCAATTTTGGAATATGGCATCCAAGGGTTCACAAAAGTTAGTGAACTTTTTATTGTGATCATTGTCACAATTATAATTGTTGTTGGTATTGTTGTTGTTATGAGGAAAAATTTTTGTTTGATTATGAGATTACTTACTATTTTGATTCTAATTATCATGGATTGAATTGTTGTTGTTTCGGTTACGATAGTTGTTATTGTTCCCTCCTTGAAGATTTTGTACACTTTTAACATCAATGACACCATCATATGTGACACCTTTGTTTTTGGACCAGAATTTGGGTTTTCTATTTTTATTTGTGTCATTTTTTGAGGATGATGAGTTGTAATGTTTAATGACACCTTTTTCTAAAAGTCCATTTTCAATGTTTTTGCCTCTGTTGACTAATGTAGCAAAGTCTTCAGGACTAGCTATCTTCAAGTGGAAAGACATCTCTAGTATAGAGTTTTTGATAAATATATCCACAAGGTGGGAATCCTCGATTTTATATGGCATGTGATTAGAAAGATGCCTCCACCATTGTAGAAAGTTGGCAAATGTTTCACCATTTCATTTTTTTGTGCTACACAAATCACTTAATGAGGCATGATGTTAAATGTTGTAAGAGTATTGTGCTACAAACTTCCCCATTAAATCATTGAAAGAGGTAATGGAACCCTTGGGTAAGTTCATTAGCCACTCTAGTGCGGGGCCTCCAAGACTTTGTGTGAAGAGCCTCTTAAGATAACCCTCACTATAGGCTACTTCTTGACACAAAATAAACAATTCCTTGATATGTGTCACAAGACATGTTTCTCCTGTGTATTTCTCAAATTTAGAAATCTCAAAGTTCTGTGGAAACAGGATCATGTTAATAGATTTGTCGAATGGAAAGGGGAAAATTTCCTCGAAAGAGAAATCCTTCACCCCTTTGTTGCTCATGGTATGGACCAAGTTTCGAAGTTCATGCAACTATTGGGCTAGGTCTTGGTTTGGTTGCATTTGTGACTATTGGGAATTTATAAACCCACCTCCCAAGTTGTAAGGAGTCCTAAACATATTGTGAGGTGGTGGAAGTACTCCACTTTGGCCAATGTATTGATATGTAGTCATTGGAATTGGCACAAATGTTTTCACAAAGCTTGTTGATATTTGCAAATAAGAGGAATATATTGGTTGTGTTGGAATTTCCATTTGTTGAGTAGACACTTGCCCAATGTTTAAGCATCCTATGGTTGGACCTATCACGGTTGACTATGGAAGACTAGCATTAGTAGTGTTGGGCATAATACTAATGATTGTTGGATATGTTCCGCACTTAATTGGAATGTCAATTTTGTGGAGACACTTGATGTAGGTATAGCACTAGTTGTCACTATTGGTTCTTTTCCTTTGCTAGATGTGTGGTTTGTGTTTGAGGTGGGTAATATAGGAGCACCACCCTAGATGTGTGGTTTGTGTTTGAGGTGGGCAATACAGGAGCACCACCCTTCATAATCTATCTAAACAAGGTGCTCTCATAAAAACTTATAGGGACATTAAAACCATCTTTAACCAAGTTTCAAAAGATCTCAGTGTTGTTTGCCCTAATAGATTTTTCCATCATTTCCAAATTGTATGGATCTGCAAGGAATGTTTGAACATCACTAGGGATATTGTTGTTAATAATAGGGTCTTCCTCTTGGTATACTTCTTCTTCATTACTTCCAAAAGTTGTGTTGTAGAAAGGGTCTTCTGGTTCTTGTGTGGATGTTAAGCTAGGCATGCCAAAGTATGAACTAGAGGGTAATGTACCTCCCAATGACATTCCTTGTGGAGGAAAAGGATTCTCCATCCCTTTTTTCCTTAATGATTCTAACAAATGAGACATGGGATTAAATGTGAATTTGTCAAATTGTGTATGTACCATACAATAGTGACTAAACCAATGGGTGGAAGATTATGGAAGTGGAAGAGCCGTTGAACCTTATGTGATAAAAGGGGCCAACAACCTAAAAATAAAAGACCTTGATTTAGAAAATGAAGTGTGATTATAGGATAAAAGTATCTTTCTCCTACCAAAGATGGTCAAGTGATCTTTAGGCAAGATAGGATACCAAATTGATTACCCACTATTTGGAGATGGATTTGTGATCCCAAATGAGTGAGTCTAATTACGATAGTTGTTTGCTTATGGATAAAGGTCTAGTGTTGTGATCTTGGAAGGTGTTTTTAGGTTCAAATGATCAAGCTCTCTAGAGGAAATTTTGTAAATGGAAGACTAGAGATTTGGGGAAATGGGATTGGTGTGGAAAATGAAGGTGTAATGGTCACTTATGCAGTTAACTCAGTCCTCACTTACTGGGAAAAAAAATCTTGGGTTCACTCTAGGGAAGACAAACCAATTTTGAAGTTTAGCATTGTATTCAATTCTATCATAACGGTCTTATTTAGCTTCTTCTTTTTGGATGCCTTTGATAGCATATTAGAATTGTTTATCATTGTGCTAGGTTTTTCCTTTCCTTGTAGGAAAATGGTTTAGATAATGTCACCTTCTTAGGTTTGACTTTGTCGGTCATGGAAGGAACAAAACAAATCCAATTTCAAGCACAAAAAATTAGCAACAAACTATAACTAGACTCACCCAATTTCAAATGCTAGACCAAATATAGAAATCCTTGAAAATAATCGTGAGTCAAGAGGACCCACTTGCCACTATTTCACTCACTAAAAGTTTAGCTCACCATTTCACTCATTTTTGCATTTTTTTGACGTTTGATGTTGGTTTTGGATGTTTAAACAATCAGCCATGCAGAACACATCAACAATCCTAATAAGGTTGCCACTAGGATGTACAACGATTATCTAGAGGGCATCCTCAATATACTCAAGGTACGTGAGGCCCAAATCTGTAGATGAAAGAAAATAATGCCACATGGTCGGGGGGATACGATAACCCAAATCTCTACCTTCGCTTCCCAAAGGTATAAAGTTCTTTGGGATTTAGCCAATAGTGACAAGATTTTACTTCAAAGAGAGGTGTATTTTGATTCACCTCCTGATTCTTATACTCTACCAAAACATTGTAGTTGAGGTCATCACAAGGGGTGATGAAATCCCCAAGTAGGCCTCCTAAAAAAAAAATAAGACTACTTATTTTTTGTGCACTCAAGATCACCTGAAGGCATGAGAGGAGAGAATACATAAGTGGCCTTGGGGTTAAAAGACACTTTTTATTTCCTAATGAAGCTTTAAGTTTTGTAATCTACTCTTGAAGACACTCATGTTTAAGCATGCATTGTTCTTTCCAACTTGACAATGTTGTCAACGTAATAAAAAGTGAGGATTCATCAACAAAAGTAAATTGATCATGAATATAAGCAAATTGTTAAAAATGAAACCAATTCCCTTAAGTTATTCAAGATTGGGTGAGTTCATTATAAGCACCAAATCCAAATATTTTATAGCAAGCTTCATTGACCTTAGGCATACAAGAGTGTGTTTGATAATCTAAACATTCATTCCAATGAAAGCATGTCAATTTCCTTAAGGCATTCAAGATTGTGTTTGACTATCCTAAACATGCATTCCAATAAAACACTTGTTCATTCCTTATGGCATTCAAGAGTGTGTTTAAGCATCATTCATTCTAATGAAATGTGTGTAAATTCCCCTTAAAGCATTCAAGATTGGAAGTAATATTTCACCTTTAAGCATTCAAGAGTCTGTTTGGATTTTAGATATTAATTTTCAACATACATTCCAAAGACAAATGGTTATTTCATACAAGTTCTTTAATCATCGAGTCTTTATTCCCCTATCAAGCAACCAATCGGCAAATAATGTGTTTCAAATTTAATTAATCTACCAAAAATTAGAGATGACAGATGACAGGCGTAGACGATAGAACCTAACAGATGCTAAAACTCATAGATGACAGAAAATGTAGACTCTAAAACTCATAGACAATAGAAATCACATCCGCTACATATCACAAACAACAAAAGACAAGGGTGTACGATTTGCAGTCCAATGGCAACTTGTCAGACACAGATGAAAAATTAAATTTGTAGATGCTAAAACTCATAGATGGCAAAAGTATGCAACACGCAACGTAGATGATAGATTATGTATTGCAGATGACAATTCTCAGTTAAAAATTGCAGATGACAATCTGGGTTTTATAGTAAGTTTTAATATATGCCCACCACACAGACAATAAAATAAATTTCACAGATGATAAAACTCAAGTTTAATGCCAGACTAGGTGGGCTCAAAATAGTAAGGGTGGGGATGCCAATCTACATAGATGCTAGTTTGTGCAAATGCTAATCTACAGAAATGATGGTTCAAAAATAATACTGCATTTGGCACAGACAACAATGTGTGGGTTTTGGAAACGTGTTACAGTTTTTTGACAATTTTTTTGAAGGGAAAATAGGGACGTGGGTCCTAGCGAGTGTGCCAAAATGTATACACAAAAATCTAACCTATCAGGAGGATGCATAAATAAGCAAATGTTAGTTGCATATGTGTATCAAATATTCAAAATGAAACAAAATACAACCAACACTATGCTTGAGTTTTGTAACTTAATGCAACCGAAAAGAAAAGTCCTCATGCAACCTCAAAGTAGCTCAGCAAAGGCACCCATGAGAGGCCTTGTTGGTGTGTTTTAGATTGAAGGGATGTGGGTGTGCTCTCCCAAAACATAAATATTGAATCCGTTGATAAAAATGCAATATGAGATGAATGAATCTAAGATTAAATGGGTGGAGAATTCCTTTAAGAAATGGCTATGAGTGAGCCAATCCTCAAAAGATTCAAGGATATGAGATGGAAGTGCAATGCAAGAAAGAAACCAATAACATCATAGTACCAGGAAAGCTAAATGCAAGCTAGAAATCTAAGTAATGCAAATAACTACCAAAGGTTAGTTCTAAACATAAAAAGCTCTAAAAATCTCTAGAATCATACTAACATGATAATAATGCAAATGAGGGAGATGGAAAATGCTCGAGAAAAGGGCTCTATTTATAGGCTTGAGAGAGGCCTTGGTGAGGTGGCATCTATATGGCATCCATATAGGTGCCACAAGGGAGACATGGAGACAAGTCATGCAAGGGTCAACATTCAAAGTTTGCTCACACTTGTGAGCAAACTTGAAGGAGGGAGTGGAGGAAAAAGGTCTCAAAAGTGTGAAGGGTTCCTCACACATGTGTGAACACACACTTAGGAACTAAAAGGGGTTTAGCAGGGTGTTTAGAAAAATAAGTGGGATTAAGTCGTGGGTAGGCTTGGGAGGATGAAAGTGATGGGTGTAGACTAGATTTTAGGATAGGTTTAAGACTAAATTAAATAGGATTTAATTTAATCATAGGTTTAGAGAATCTAATGGAGATGGAGGGGATTAAATAAATAAGATTTACTTAAAAGGGAATTTATTGAGGATCGTGAATTAAATAAATTTAATTAAATAAGTAGAAGAACATGAAAAATATAATTAATTAGTAACTAATTAACTATAATGTCAAAGGAAATATTAAATGAATTAATATAGTGTTTAGAACAATTTTAAGTGTCTACACTTGTTTCCCCCCCAAAATTTTGATGGTTCTACTCCCTACACATTAAAGTCAAGCATAAGTAGTCCAAGAAGGTCATATAAAACATGTATCATTAATGCATATAATTCCAAATGTTATGTAACCCGTATTAACATAATTCAATTAAATTTCCTTTCCCAATCATTCAAAATGTTAGAAGGTCAAAATTTGCATATCATAAATCATCATAATCAAATTAACATTTTGCATCACATTATTAGTTAATTCTATCATGTCATAAAACTACATCCATATGTGTTTGATCATTTCATACACCATATCAAGTTCTTAGTGCATAATATAGATGCAAAACACTATTGAAATGTCAAAATCAATAGATAAAATAAGCCATTGTCTTTTTAGGTCTTGTCAAAATATCTAAATCTTGAATTTCAAAATGCAAGTAAATAACCCCATTTCATAAATCATTATAATCAAACTAACATTTTGCATCACATTATTATCTAATTCTATCATGTCATAAAATTGCATCCATATGTGCTTGATCATTTCATACACCATATCAAGTTCTTAGTGCATAATATAGATGCAAAACACTACAGAAATGTCAAAATCAATAGATAAAATAAGCCATTGTCTTTTTAGGTCTTTTCAAAATATCTAAATCTTGAATATCAAAATGTAAGTATATATCCCCATTTAATCATTACAAGCATTTTTGCAAATTCAATTTCTATCAAAGCAATTGAAAATATTAGTACATGAACAAAATCATTAATTATATCATTTAGGTCTTAATGTGCAGACATCGATGCAGATCATCAAAATGCAAATATTAAAATAACATAACCCTATAGTCTTGAAGGTATATCAAAACATCAAATTAGAAGTATCATAATGCAAATATGCTATCTATAATATAACAGATCTAGGTGAGGCCTTACAAGAACATTATGCATCAATTTGACGGCATACATATATACATGCATAGGGACACACACATACATAATTGGATATTATTTTGTGTGCATGTATACATACATGCATAAATATGCAAAAAAATAAACTAAACTAAATGCATTTTCAAAGACAAATATGAGCATAAAAAAGGTAATGTTGTAAGGCTCACCAATAAAATTACTACTGGCATACAACAATATTACAAGACATAACTTCAAATTGATATTCAATATTATGATACACATTCAATCTGACTACAATGTTACATAGTTTACAAATTTACTTAGGAGTAATACATTTTGGTTTATGGATGCATATCCTTGCACAAATGCATATATATGAATTCAAACATACACATGTGTATAACCATGTGTATACATACAATAGTATTCATTCATGTGAACCCATACATGTATATGCCTATATACATGCACATGTAGAACAAAAAAGTCCAATAACATGCATATATACATACATATGCATCCATATGAACACACACACACACACACACACACACACACACACACACACACACACACACACACACACACACACACACACAAACACACACACACACACACACACACACACACACACACACACACACACACACACACACACAAACACACACACACACACACACACATGCACACATATTTATGCACATATATATATATATACATACAAATATATATCTATCTATATCACTTCAGTCAGAATCACCATCGCATGAAATGACATACCCTAAATACTGAATCTCCGATTTGAAAAATTCACACTTAGTTGCATTGGCATAAAGTTGATTGTCTCTTAAACACTGCAAGACCAATTGCAGGTGTTCCTCATGCTCCTTCTAAGTCTTAGAATATATCAATATATCATCAAGAAACACAAGTACAAACCTATCTAGATAAGATCAGAACACACCATTCATCAAACTCATGAAAAAAGATGGAGTATTAGTCAACCCAAAAGGTACCACTGTAAACTCATAATGCCCATAGCGAGTTCAAAATGCGGTCTTGTGAATATCGGCTTCCTTAATGCAAAGTTGGTGGTATCCTGACTTAAGGTCAATCTTCGAGAATACTGTAGCTCCCTTGATTTGATCAAATAAGTCATCAATCCTTGGTAGAGGATAACTGTTCTTAATAGTCACCTTATTCAACTGTCTATAGTCAATACAAATTCACAAAGAACCATCTTTCTTCTTCACAAAGAGCACTAGAGCTCCCCATGGTGATACACTAGGTTGAATGCTCCCTTTGGCCAGAAGTTCCTCTAGCTAAAGACGTAACTCTCCCAATTCCTATGTAGTCATATGATAAGGAGCTTTAGAGATAGGCTCTGCTCCAGGAATTAGATCAATACTAAAATCAATGTCCCTCTTCGGAGGCATGCCTAGAATCTAACTTGGAAAGACATCTATGTACTCCTGTAAAATTGGGTGATCTAAAGTCTTCCTCACGAGATCTTCCTCATCAAGATCATTTACCATAATAGCAAATATCTGACATCCCTTATGGAAACTTCGTTTCATTTTCATACCAGAAATCAGCCGCAAAGATATAGGCCTTGGTATCCCAACTATCTTCACATCATTCCCTTGGTCATCTTGGCACATAATAATCTTCTTCTTACAATCTATACTAGCTCTATGAGATCCAAGCCAGTCCATGCCTAAAACCACATCCTAGGAACCAAGGGGTATGACTCAAAGATCCACTGCAGTATCAAAGCTTCCTAAGCTAAGCCCACACTTATGAACTATAGAATCTGTGGAGACCTTAATGCCTGAGGCTAGTTCCACTTTCCAACCATGATCTTGCTTCACTGCATCCAGCTTACACTTAGAAACTATAGATGAAAAAATAAATGAATTTGTAGCTCTTGAATCAAACAATACTGAAAGAGATATACCTCAAATAGCACCTATGGTCTCAACCACTATTCCCTGATGATTTGCTTGATGGTGATCTACTACTGTAAACACTCTATGAGCTCTACCTGCATCACCAACTATAGGCTCTGAAGCTATAGGCCTAGGTCCTGAAAACTGAGGTGCTTGTTGTGGACATTGAGCTAAATAATGTCCAATATCTCCACATGAAAAACATTCTATATTTCTACCAGATCCTTTACCTATAGGTGGTGCATTTGATTATTGACGGCTATTCCTGCTAACAAAAGACTGACTACTCTGAGCTGGCTGATTGGGCTGATTTTGTTTATTGCATTGATTATTGCGGTTGTTCTTGGAGTTAGAACCTCTTCCACCACCTTGATCTTGAGAATTTGATCCCTTCTATTGCTGTGTTTGTTGAGACTACTACTAATATTGGCTCCCTTTAGAAAAGGAAGGCTTCCTATTACCACCTGAATTGTAGTTGCCTTTAGATCCTGATGCTCTTGGTGCTCCTACAAAACCTACTTGACCAAGGTTGACACTTTGTTCAACAAGGATAGCTCGACATATCACATCCTTGAGGGTTTTGGCTCAAATACCTTGACACCCCCAATTATACAATTGTTCAAACCCCTAATAAAATGATGTGTCAACTGAGCTGAATTTTCACTGAATCCTAAAAAAGACATGAGCTCGTAAAACTTATGCTCATACTTGGTCACTGACATAGTGTACTACCTGAGATTATGAAATTCATCTGCCCTTTGCTATTTCCATTCCTCTGGTAGGAATCGTTCATGAAAACTCTCTAAGAATAGTTCCCACGTGACACTGCTCATATCGATTCCCAACTTCTTCTCCTCAATAGTCCATCAAGTGGCCTGAAAATTCTCCAAATTGGTGATCGCAAATCTTGCCTTAACATTGCTGTCGAAATCTTGCATGGAAAAAATCCTGTCGAGGGAAATAAGCCACTATTCGGCCACATAACCAGAACCTTTCCCATTGAAAGGCTTGACCTTGGATCTTGAAACATCCTTCATCTGAGTGGACACAATGAACCTCTAACGATCCTTCTGAGGCTCCTAGACCTGGTTCTATGCTCTTGTTCTGTTTGATGTGCTTTGGGCTGATCTTGAACAAGAGGTAGATGGTAAGGAATAGTCTGCATCATCTATCTCAAATCAACCTCTTCAGACTCAGCTTGGTGCTCTCTACAGCTCTCTTCCTGTTGCTTACTAGCGTGCTCTCCTTTTCTCTCTTCATGAGCAGATCCCCCATGGGAAAACTCATGGACACTGATAACTCTACCACAACCACAACCTCTACCACGGCCTCTACCACAACCTCTAACAGAAGACCTAGTCCTAGATACCATCCTACAACAATACAAAGTACTATTACAATCAAAAGACACATGTTGCAATAGTCTAAGTTCAATTTCAATTTTTTCTATGTTTAGGTTTAAGTAAAATCTTCAATTTTGAAAACTAAGTATTGAAGTCTGAAAAATATACAAGTAGCAGTTCAAGTTCTGTTCAGTTCACCTAGTTTCCAAATTTGAAAAGATACACTTAATAGTTCAAAGTTCTAGTTGTTCGAAATACCTAGAGCTCCCAATGTAGAAACTCAGGCTTTGATACCAAATGTAATGCCTCACCAAGGGATCCAAAGAATTAACCTAGAATTTCACTAAGTTTGGTGGCATTTTTTATTTTTTAAAACTTGAAAGTTAATTCCACATATAACTTATACACAATAACGGAAGCAATAGCAATGTCCATCTAAAAGTAAACATAACATACACAATAGATTACATTCTTTAAGGATCTCTTAACGTTGAATTACATCTAAATCAACTAAAATTATTGAATCCATCTAATAATAATGATAATTTCAATGTTTATACATTACATTTCTAAATGCTCAATCATCCACTGTACATGTCACAGGATATGAAAAGCTTAAAAGAATATACATATGTGAAATAATGTACATCATCTTATTCTAATCCATGATACATCAAAGTAAAGATAATCTCATGTCATACATGATACATCATCATAGAAGATATATACATCCATCAAGAAGATCAAACATAATAAACTAAGTGCACAGTTCCTCCCAACCATAAATAGCATCATTGGACCATCATGGATCCTGGCCATCCCTCCATGCATAACATTCCAAATCATCGAAGAGATCATTGGTATTAGCATAGTAGGAATGTCACACCTATACATACTACATCATATGCGGAGAGTAATCTAACATGCAAATGTAAGCATAAGATAACATCATCTAACATATGCTAAACACTAATGAAAGGATACATATCCACCATCACGAAGGATGCATCAGCCACAATGTCTCAAATGGATCTCAAATGATAAGAGTGGAAAAACACTACCACCCAACCGTGTGGTACCTAAGTGGTCCACTCCCACCGTGTTGAGGAGATAATCTCAAGTCCCAAATAGGCTATCAAAATCACATAGCATAAGAATACTCTCTAAGTCTACAAGTATACTAACTGAAAGGTTCCATCACACAAAATTGACATCTAATTCCCAGAGGCACACAAAGACATGTAGGAAACCTACTATGCAAGTGGGAAAGTGTAATCGCATATATCATGTAGAAGTTACCCTGGTAGTTAGCTAAACTCCACAGGTCCCTACTGATCCCCATGCGGCCACTAGTATCCTCTCATACTGACAAGGCATACTATGGAATGCAACGTCGCAACCATGCATTCTCTCTACTCTCATCCTAGTCTGTACAAGCACTCGAGGCATGGACGAGAACAAAACAATTATCTTTTTAGGTTCATTTAGTTAGTATTAGGTGTAAATGTTTTCACTTATTAACCAACTTACAATGAGTTACCCTAGCAGCCTCTTAGGGCCCTGGCCCCCATATCAAGCCACTTCTTGACAATACAAGCAAATAACCTACCCTAAGCTCATGGAATCATAAATCTCAAAATCATAAAAGATAATTCATAATAAGAACATCAAATATGCACAATAAAAGCATCAAATCTCCATGAGCAAGCATCCATAGAAAATCATGACCGCAATAGCTCCCTATTGATAACTGAAGTATCACTGATAACCAAAAGTATCCATTGGTTCTAAATAACCAAAATATATCCCAAATCATACTGATCGAAGACTCCAAAATGGTTGAGTCAAAACATGTCACAACATGACATCATAAAATAAAATTTCAGTCCCGTCATGGTGACTAGAAAATATCCCAAGGATAACTGATCGAGGACTCAAAAATGATTAGGTCAAGTGTCTCATACATAAGAATCTCAACTATAGAATCAGTAATTATAAACATTACATAGAGCATTCCATCACATAACCATGGTTGGGTTTATAAAGATCAGGAATAAGACATCATCGCGACATCACAATCATAACCCCCAAGCCTCTGGTAGACGTCCTATAACTGGTCAACACGAGTCAACCCAAAACCCAAAACAAATAGCATATAGAAAACACAATGCAAGCACATGTTTTGGTTTTGCTAAAATTACATCTTAAATTAAATGTAGAGGTCTCAGTTTATGTTTTCAAGTTTGGATAATGAATGGAGGATCATTTTGTACATTTTTCCTAGCCCATGCATTGTTTTGATGGATAAAGGTTTTTCCTTCTAACTCTTAGAATTCAATTTTCTAAATGTTCTAAATGTCTATTATATATACACATTTTGTTGATAATGACCCCCATCATTTTTAAATATAACAATTGCCAACAAATATACAACTCCATTGGCTAATTGACCATGATTTAAATTGTATTTAAATTAAACTAATTATCTTTTATATGACTAATTATTAAATCTCCAAACTCAAATTCCTCATTAATTCAAGCAACTAATGTTTCTATTTAATTTAATAATAATTAACGATCTATTATTAAATTAATGTTCCACATTCACCATTTTAAAACAAGAATAATAACCATTATTAACTTACATATATATAAAATAACAAATAATAATATCATATTTATATATTTTAATAAATAATATTTAACAACTTAATATATAAAAATTTTAACAACTTTATAACAAGGTGATTTATAAAAATCGCGCGGGCCAATAAAGCAATCGCACTGCAGGTACTCTGCGATCTCGTAGGCCTGCGGTGGGTGGGGTATGGGATTTCTACCCCCCTGTCCCAGCATCATATATATATATATATATATATATATATTTTAAAAATAAATTATATAACAATTTTGCAAATGTTTTCACGCAGCACGATAAATCCGCTTTGCCACTGCATTTTTTTTAAACTGCGATTTCACAATCGATTTTTCCCAATTAAATATATTTATCTATATACGTATGTATATATATATAAATGTATATAAATATATGTGTGTGTGTGTGTGTGTGTGTGTGTGTGTGTATCTATTGAGATTTATTAAGCATAACATATATATATATATATATATATATATATATATATATGCAAATCTGAATAAACGTGTTTATATCTACACAATTTAAAGGCTTTCAATTTTAAGAAAAAACTATAAAATATTTGTTCTCCAAATTTACTCAATTAATTTTCTAATGGATTTGGCTATAAATTTAATCCTTAGCCCCGTGTTCTCTTCAAATCTATGCATATAAAGTTTTCTCAAATAAATCTTAACTACCCATATTGAGAAAGCACACAACCAAAATATCGAATTCCTCAGAAAACATATGGAAGACATGAAGAAGACAAGAAGTGCAAGATGCGGAAATAACATAAGCAAAATCACAAGAGTCTACCCGAATTCTGATGCTAATTCGTTTTTCCTTAGAAAACCCGCAGAGCAAGCTCCTCCCTTCTCCAAAGTTCCTGAGTCCTCCAATGCTCCAAAATGCTCTCCAAATGTTGTGTCTAAGCTTCTAGGAATGCCTGAATACAAAGAGTTCTCAGGAAGCACCTAGAATGTCTCTAGAAACAACTAGAAGGTGTCACCAACTAAGGATGAACTTTTTCCAACCTTCTAGATGAGTTATAAGGTTGTAGACACCATGTGCTTAATTGGTGCACTAACCCCCATGTTGTTGACATATGAGAAATAAAAATGTGTATTTAATCTTAGGCAAGCTTATAACTCTTATTTGATTTTTTATAACTTTCATTTTAATTTTTTTATAACTTTTATTATTATTATTTATTTATTAATTTATTATTATTTTATAATTATTATTAATTTTAATTTCTAATTTTCTTTTATTTAATTCTTTTTCTCAATTAATTCTCATTTAATTAATTATAATCAAAATATCAAAGATCATGATATTATATTAATTTCCTCCAAATAATTAATTTATTAATTAAATCTTATTTATTAAGACTTAATTAACAAAAAATCCACCACAGACCTCCAAGATAAAATATGAAAACCCATCATAGAACAATTCACACAAAATCAGTCTAAAGGGTTAAAAATCACGAATAATGTCATTCAACACATTTGGAAGGTAAAATATCCAAATACTTGTCCTACCTCACTAGGACAAATGTTTTAAGGGTTTGGGATTTGGATTTGAGAATTTATCTCCCTTCTCTTATCATTGAGATAATGTAATAGGGTACGCTTATCCTGGCAATTCAGGAAAGTCGATACCCGGTACCTGGAACCTGCATAAAAACCATGCATGTACATATTTTATATATATATATAATACTAAGCTAAACAGTCAATGGCAGGAAGTGGTGCATCATGTAGATCCTGACTAGCAGGTGACTACGACTCCCTTCCTTAACCACATCAGAAATGACATACAATAAGAACAAACACGCACACCATACACATGCAAGTATCGGGTAAGTATCCATAATAAAACACATGAGATAATAAATCATCTAACTAATCATCATCAATAACTGGAAGCAATATAATGATCATCATGCATACATGAAATGTAAAGTCTTAAACGTGTTTATATCTACACAATTTAAAGGCTTTCAATTTTAAGAAAAAACTATAAAATATTTGTTCTCCAAATTTACTCAATTAATTTTCTAATGGATTTGGCTATAAATTTAATCCTTAGCCCCATGTTCTCTTCAAATCTATGCATATAAAGTTTTCTCAAATAAATATTAACTACCCATATTGAGAAAGCACACAACCAAAATATGGAATTCCTTAGAAAACATATGGAAGACACGAAGAAGACAAGAAGTGCAAGATGTGGAAATAACATAAGAAAAATCACAAGAGTCTACCCGAATTTTGATGCTAATTTGTTTTTCCTTAGAAAACCCGCAGAGAAAGCTCCTCCCTTCTCCAAAGTTCCTGAGTCCTCCAATGCTCCAAAACGCTCTCCAAATGTTGTGTCTAAGATTCTAGCAATGCCTGAATAGAAAGAGTTCTCAGGAAGCACCTAGAATGTCTCTAGAAACAACTAGAAGGTGTCACCAACTAAGCATGAACTTTTTTCAACCTTCTAGATGAGTCATAAGGTTGTAGACACCATGTGCTTAATTGGTGCACTAACCCCCATGTTGTTGACATATGAGAAATAAAAATGTGTGTTTAATCCTAGGCAAGCTTATAACTCTTATTTAATTTTTTATAACTTTCATTTTAATTTTTTTATACCTTTTATTATTATTATTTATTTATTACTTTATTATTATTTTATAATTATTATTAATTTTAATTTCTAATTTTCTTTTATTTAATTCTTTTTCTCAATTAATTCTCATTTAATTAATTATAATCAAAATATCAAAGATCATGATATTATATTAATTTCCTCCAAATAATTAATTTATTAATTAAATCTTATTTATTAAGACTTAATTAATAGAAAATTCACCACAGACCTCCAAGATAAAATATGAAAACCCATCATAGAACAATTCACACAAAATCAGTCTAAAGGGTTAAAAATCACGAATAATGTCATCCGACACATTCGGAAGGTAAAATATCCAGATACTTGTCCTACCTCACTAGGACAAATGGTTTAAAGTTTTGGGATTTGGATTTGAGAATTTATCTCCCTTCTCTTATCATTGAGATAGTGTAATAGGGTACGCTCATCCTAGCAATTCAGGGAAGTCGATACCCGATACCTAGAACCTGCATAAAAACCATGCATGTAAATACAATATATATATATATAATACTAAGCTAAACAGGCAATGGAAGGAAGTGGTGCATCATGTAGATCCTGACTAGCAGGTGACTACGACTTCCTTAACCACATCAAAAATGACATACAATAAGAACAAACACGCACACCATACACATGCAAGTATCGAGTAAGTATCCATAATAAAACACATGAGATAATAAATTATCTAACTAATCATCATCAATAACTGGAAGCAATATAATGATCATCATGCATACATGAAATGTAAAGTCTAAATGATCTCATCATATATCAACTGAATCCATAACATAATGTCTAATAGTCTCAAAACAATACCACTAATCCATCAACATAAAACTAGTCTATCATGGTCTTATATTAATAACAACAATGTGTCCAGAAAGATGTGAACGAGGGTAGGCACTACATCCACCCCCCCTTGGATTAGGCTTACTCCTAGAAGCCTACAAACAAGTAGGGATATAACTCCCATAATCTAGCTGCATCCTCCCATGTAGCTGAAGAATCATCAGTAGGGTCCCATTGGACCCTTACCTGCTCGATGGTTTGACCCCTGAGGATCAACTCCCATTGCTCCAGAATACGAACTAGCTCCAAAGCCAGCTGCTTGTCCTCTACCTGCAACGCATTCCAATCAAGAACATGTACAACATCAGGGATATACAGCCTAAGTACTGAAACATGGAAAACATCGTGAATGCAAGCTAGGTTGGGCGATAGAGCAAGGCAGCAAGCAACTGGGCCAATCCTCTCTAGAATCTTGAATGGTCCCACAAAGCGAGGTGCTAGCTTAGAACCCTTTCTATATCGGATCGAACTCTTTTGCAGAAGCACTCTCAAGAAAACCTTATCTCCTACAGCAAACTACTTATCTGTCCTATGAGCATCAGCATACTTTTTTTTCCTATCCTGTGCCATAGTCAAGTGCTCACAGATACGCACTACCTATTGCTCCATATCACGAAGCATCTTAGGACCCAATAGGATGCGATCCTCAAGACTGTCCCAACTCAAGGGTGTATGACAAGGATGTCCATATAATGCCTGAAATGGTGCCATGCCAATAGAACTATGATATCTGTTGTTGTAAGAAAACTCCACCAGGTAGAGGTAGTCCTCCCAATGTGTTTGCCTATCCAACACATACATCCATAACATATCCTCCAAAACTTGATTCACCCTCTTTGTCTGACCATCTGTCTCTAGATGATATGTCAAACTGAAATTTAATTGTGCTCCAAGCTAATGCTGCAACAATGTCTAGAATGTGGATGTAAATACATGATCCCTGTCAAAAATGATCTTTCTAGGATTTCATGTAATCTCACAATGTCATGCATGAAGACATTAGCTATAGAAGCTATTGTGTAGGAAGACCTGATTGGTGAAAAATGTGCCACCTTAGTCAACCGATCAATGGTGACCATGATAGGATCATTGATGATGAATAGTCATAGGTAATCCTACTATGAAATCCATGGAGATGATATCCCACTTCCATGAAGGAATGAGATTTGGCTGCAAAAGTCTTGCCGGGTGCTGGTGTTTTGCCTTAACTCTCTAACACTCAAGACACCTAGCCACATAATCAGCAATGTCTCGCTTCATCCTAGACCAAAAGAATAAATGTCTCAAATCAGCATGCATTTTCTTGACACCTGGATGTACCGAGTAAGGTGTACGATGGGCCTCTACTAGGATCAAGGTGTGAAGCTCATCCAGTAATGGCACATAAATCCTCCCCAAATGTCTCAAAAGACCATCTAACTCTTGAATGTAGCCTAAAAACTTACCCTCCAAAGGTCTTCCTGAATCTATCTCACTGCACACTTTCTGATACCAAAAGTCTATAGGAAGTGCCTAAAGAATCTGACTCCTTAAATCCACACTAAGACTAATAGATGATATAACATGTCTCCTGTGACTCAAAGCATCTACCACCACATTCTCCTTTCCCTAAATGTACTTAACCTCAAAATCATACTCGCATAGAAATTCCATCCATCGTCTCTGACAAGCATTCAAATTAGGCTGAGTGAAAATGTACTAAAGACTATGATGATCACTATGTAGCTCGAATCTGTGCCCCAACAAGAAATGTCTCCACCTTGTCAAAGCATGAACTACTACTGCTAATTCAAGATCATGTGTAGGATAATTTAGTTCATGATCCTTGAGCTTGCGTGATTCATACGCAATCACCCATCCATTCTACATCAAAACTGCCCCAATCCCTTCTAGAGAAGCATCTGTACACACCATGAAATCACCTTTTGGATCTGGTACTACTAAGATCAGTGCACTGGTCAAAAGCTACTTGAGCTTTTGAAAAGCTTCCTCACATTTCTTCATCCACACGATCTTTTTTCCTTTCCTCTAAAGAGAAGTGATAGGATGTGCTATCCTAGAGAAGTTTTGGACAAATCTACGATAATAACTAGCTAGGCCCATGAAACTACAAATCTCTAACACATTAGTTAGTGTAGGCCATTCTACTATTGCTTGAATCTTTGCAAGATCTACTGAAATACCATCACCTAAAATGACATGACCTAAATACTGAATCTTTGATTTGAAGAATTCACACTTAGCTGCATTGGCATAAAGTTGATTGTCTCTTAAACACTGCAAGACCAATCGCAAGTGTTCCTCATGCTCCTTCTGAGTCTTAGAATACATCAATATATCATCAAGAAAAACAAGTATAAACCTATCCAGATAAGATCAGAACACACCATTCATCAAACTCATGAAAATTGATGGAGCATTAGTCAACCCAAAAGGTACCACTGTAAACTCATAATGCCCATAGCGAGTTCAAAATGTGGTCTTGTGAATATCGACTTAATGCAAAGTTGGTGGTATCCTAACTTAAGGTCAATCTTGGAGAATACTGTAGCTCCCTTGATTTGATCAAATAAGTCATCAATCCTTGGTAGAGGATATGTGTTCTTAATAGTCACCTTATTCAACTGTCTGTAGTCAATACAAAGGTGCAAAGAACCATCTTTCTTCTTCACAAAGAGCACTGGAGCTCCCCATGGTGATACACTACGTCGAATGCTCCCTTTGGCCAGAAGTTCCTCTAGCTGAAGATGTAACTCTCCCAATTCCTATGTAGTCATACAATAAGGAGGTTTAGAGATAGGCTCCGCTCAAGGAATTAGATCAATACTAAAATCAATGTCCCTATTCAGAGGCATGCCTGGAATCTCACTTTGAAAGACATCTACATACTCCTGTAAAATTGGGTGATCTAAAGTCTTCCTCACAAGATCTTCCTCATCAAGATCATTTACCATAACAGCAAATATCTGACATCTGTTATGAAAAATTTGTTTCATTTTCATAGCAGAAATCATCCGCAGAGATATAGGCCTTGGTATCCCAACTATCTTCACATCATTCCCTTGGTCATCTTGGCACATAATAATCTTCTTCTTGCAATCTATACTAGCTCTATGAGATCCAAGCTAGTCCATGCCTAAAACCACATCGTAGGAACCAAGGGGTATGACTCAAAGATCCACTATAGTATCAAAGCTTCCTAAGCTAATCCCACACTTATGAACTATAGAATATGTGGAGACCTTAATGCCTGAGGCTAGTTCCACTTGCTAACCATGATCTTGCTTCACTGCATCCAGCTTACACTTAGAAACTATAGATGGAAAAATAAATAAATTTGTAGCTCCTGAATCAAACAATACTGAAAGAGATATACTTTGAATAGCACCTGTAGTCTCAACCACTATTCCTTGATGATCTGCCTGACGGTGATCTACTACTACAAACACTCTATGAGCTCTACCTGCATCACCAATTGTAGGCTCTGAAGCTATATGCCTAGGTCCTAAAAATTGAGTTACTCTTTGTGTACATTGAGCTGCATAATGTCCAATCTGTCCACATGAAAAAAATTCTATATTTCTGCTAGATCCTTTACCCATAGGTGGTGCATTTGATTGTTGATGGTTGTTCTTGCTAACAAAATATTGACTGCTCCAAGCTAGCTGATTGGGCTAATTTTGATTCTTGCATTGAGTATTGCGGTTGTTCTTGGAGTTAGAACCTCTTCCACCACCTTGAGCCTAAGAATTTGATCCCTTCTTCTATAGTGTCTACTAAGACTTCTACTGATACTGTTTCCCTTTAGAAAAGGAAGGCTTCCTGTTACCACTTGAATTGTAGTTGTCTTTAGATCTTGATGCTGTTGGTGCTCCTACAAAACCTCCTTGACCAAGGTTGACACTTTGTTCAACAAGGATAGCTTGACATACCGCATCCTTGAGGGTTTTGGCTCAAATACCTTGACACCCCCAATTATACGGTTGTTCAAACCCCTAATAAAATGTTGTGTCAACTGAGCTGAATTTTCACTGAATCCTGAAAAAGACATGAGCTCGTAAAACTTACACTCATACTAGGTCACTGACATAGTGTACTACCTAAGATTATGAAATTCATCTGCCCTTTATTGTTTCCATTCCTCTGGTAGGAATTGTTAATGAAAACTCTCTAAGAATAGTTCTCACGTGACACTGTTCATATTGATTCCCAACTTCTTCTCCTCAATAGTCCACCAAGTGGCCCAAAAATTCTCCAAATTGGTGATCGCAAATCTTGCCTGAACATTGCTGTCGGAATCCTACATGGAAAAAATCCTATTGAGGGAAATAATCCACTGTTCAGCCACATAACCAGAACCTTGCCCATTGAAAGGCTTGACCTTAGATCTTGAAAGATCCTTCATTTGAGTGGACACAATGGACCTTTGACGATCCTTCTAAGGGCTCCTAGACCTGGGTCTATGCTCTTGTTCTATTTGATGTGCTTTGGGATGATCTTGAACAGGAGGTAGACAGTCAAGAATAGTCTGCATCATCTATCTCAAATCAACCTCTTCAAACTCAGCTTGGTCCTCTCTATGGCTCTCTTCCTGCTACTTACTAGCGTGCTCTCCTCTGCTCCGTTCATGAGCAGATCCCCCATGGGCAGACTCATGGACACTGATAGCTCTACCACAACCATGACCTCTACCACGGCCTCTACCACAACCTCTAACAGAAGACCTAGTCCCAGATACCATCCTACAATAGTACAAAGTACTATTACAATCAAAAGACACATGTTTCAATAGTCTAAGTTCAATTTCAATTTTTTCTATGTTTAGGTTTAAGTAAAATCTTCAGTTTTGAAAACTAAGTGTTGAAGTATGAAAAATATACAAGTAGCAGTTCAAGTTCTGTTCAGTTCACCTAGTTTCCAAATTTGAAAAGATACACTTAATAGTTCAAAGTTCTAGTTGTTCCAAATACCTAGAGCTCCCAATGTAGAAACTCAGGCTTTGATACCAAAGGTAATGCCTCACCAAGGGATCCAAAGAATTAACCTAGAATTTCACTAAGTTTGGTGGCATTTTTTTTTTTTTAAACATGAAAGTAAATATCACATATAACTTATACACAATAACGGAAGCAATAGCAATGTCCATCTAAAAGTAAACATAACATACACAATAGATTACATTCTTTAAGGAACCCTTAATGTTGAATTACATCTAAATCAATTAAAATTATTGAATCCATCTAATAATAATGATAAGTCCAATGTTTATACATTACATTTCTAAATGCTCAATCATCCACTGTACATGTCACAAGGTATGAAAAGCTTAAAAGAATATACATATGTGAAATGATGTACATCATCTTATTCTAATCCATGATACATCAAAGTAAAGATAATCTCATGTCATACATGATACATCATCATAGAAGATATATACATCCATCATCAAGATCAAACATAATAAACTAAGTGCATGGTTCCTCCCAACCGTAAATAGCATCATTAGACCATCGTGGATCCTAGCTATCCCTCCATGCATAACATTCCAAATCACCAAAGAGATCATCAGTATTAGCATAGTAGGAATGTCACACCTATACATACTACATCATATGTAGAAAGTAATATAACATGCAAATGTAAGCATAAGATAACATCATCTAACATATGCTAAACACCAATGAAAGGATACATATCCACCATCACAAAGGATGCATCAGCCACGATGTCTCAAATAGATCTCAAATGATAAGAGTGAAAAAACACTACCACCCAACCATGTGGTACCTAAGTGGTCCACTCCCACCGTGCTGAGGAGATAATCTCAAGTCCCAAATAGGCTATCAAAATCACATAGCATAAGAATACTCTCTAAGTCTCAGAATCCTACAAGTATACTAACTCAAAGGTTTCATCACACAAAATCGACATCTAATTTCTAGAGGCACACAAAGACATGTAGGAAACCTACTATGAGGGCGGGAAAGTTTCATCGCATATACCATGTAGAAGTTGCCCTGGCAGTTAGCTAAACTCCACAGGTCCCTACTGATCCTCATGCGGCCACTAGTATCCTCTCATACTGACAAGGCATACTATGGAATGCAACATCACAACCATGCGTTCTCTCTACTCCCATCCTAGTCTGTACAAGCACTCGAGGCATGGGTGAGAAGAAAATAATTATCTTTTTAGGTTCATTTAGTTAGTATTAGGTGTGAATGTTTTCACTTAATAACCAACTTACAATGAGTTACCCTGGCAGCCTCTTACGGCCCCGGCCCCCATTGCAAGCCACTTCCTGACACTACAAGCATATAACCTACCCTAAGCTCATGGAATCATAAATCTCAAAATCATAAAAGATAATCCATAATAAGAACATCAAATATGCACAATAAAAGCATCAAATCTCCATGAGCAAGCATCCATAGAAAATCATGACCACAACAGCTCTCTATTGGCAACTGAAGCATCACTGATAATCAAAAGTATCCATTGGTTTTGAATAACCAAAATATATCTCAAATCATACTAATCGAAGACTCCAAAATGGTTGTGTCAAAACATGTCACAAAATGACATCATAAAATAACATTTCAGTCCCATCATGGCGACTAGAAAATATCCCAAGGATAACTGATCGAGGACTCAAAAATGATTAGGTCAAGTGTCTCATACATAAGAATCTCAACTATAGAATCAATAATTATAAACATTACATGGAGAATTCCATCAAATAACCATGGTTGGGTTTATAAAGATCAGAAATAAGACATCATCACGACATCACAATCATAACCCCCAAGCCTCTAGTAGACGTCCTATAACTGGTCAACACTAGTCAACCCAAAACCCAAAACAAATAGCATATAGAAAACACAATGCAAGCACATGTTTTGGTTTTGCTAAAATTACACCTTGAATTAAATGTAGAGGTCTCAATTTACGTTTTCAAGTTTGGATAATGAATGGAGGATCATTCTGTACGTTTTTCCTAGCCCATGCATTGTTTTGCTAGATAAAGGTTTTTCCTTCTAACTCTTAGAATTCAATTTTCTAAATGTTCTAAATGTCTATTATATATACACATTTTGTTGATAATGACCCCCATCATTTTTAAATATAATAATTGCCAACAAATATACAACTCCATTGGCTAATTGACCATGATTTAAATTGTATTTAAATTAAACTAATTATCTTTTATATGACTAATTATTAAATCTCCAAACTCAAATTCCTCATTAATTCAAGCAACTAATATTTCTATTTAATTTAATAATAATTAGCGATCTATTATTAAATTAATGTTCCACATTCACCATTTTAAAACAAGAATAATAACCATTATTAACTTATATATATATATATATATATATATATATATATATAATAACAAATAATAATATCATATTTATATATTTTAATAAATAATATTTAACAACTTAATATATAAAAATTTTAACAACTTTATAACAAGGCGATTTATAAAAATCACGCGGGCCAATAAAGCAACCGCACCGCAGGTACACTGCGGTAGCAGGTACTCTGCGATCTCACAAGCTTTCGGTGGGTGGGGTATGGGATTTCCACCCCCCAGCCTAGCATTATATATATATATATATATATATATATATATATATATATATATATATATATATATATATATATATATATATATTTAAAAAAAATTATATAACATTTTTGCAAACGTTTTCACGTGGCATAATAAATTCTCTTTGCCACTACGTTTTTTTTAAACTGCGATTTCACAATCGATTTTTCCCAATTAAATATATTTATATGTATACGTATGTATATATATATATATATATCTTATATATATATATGTATGTATATATATATATATGTATGTATATATATATATGTATGTATATATATATATATATGTATGTATATATATATATATACATATATATATATATATACATATATATATATACATATATATATATATATATATACATATATATATATATATACATATATATATATATATATACATATATATATATATATATGTAAATATATATGTGTGTGTTTATATGTGTATGTGTGTGTGTGTGTGTGTGTGTGTGTGTGTGTGTGTGTGTGTGTGTTTTTATATGTATATATATATATATATATGTATATATATATATATATGTATATATATATATATATATGTATGTATGCAGATCTGAATAAACGTGTTTATATCTATACAATTTAAAGGCTTTCAATTTTAAGAAAAAATCATAAAATATTTTTTCTCCAAATTTACTCAATTAATTTTCTAATGGATTTGGCTATAAATTTAATCCTTAGCCCCGTGTTCTCTTCAGATCTATGCATATAAAGTTTTTTCAAATAAATCTTAACTACCCATATTGAGAAAGCATACAACCAAAATATCGAATTCCTTAGAAAACATATGGAAGACATGAAGAAGACAGGAAGTGCAAGATGCAAAAATAGCATAAGCAAAATCACAAGAGTCTACCCGAATTTTGATGCTAATTCGCTCTTCCTTAGGAAATCCGCAAATCAAGCTCCTCCCTTCTCATAAGTTCTCAAGTCCTTCAATGCTCCAAAACACTCTCCAAACGGTGTGTCTAAGCTTCTAGGAATGCCTGAATACAAAGAGTTCTCAGGAAGCACCTAGAATGTCTCTAGAAACAACTAGAACGTGTCACCAACTAAGCATGAGCTTTTTCCAACCTTCTAGATGAGTCATAAGGTTGTAGATACCATGTGCTTATTTGGTGCACTAACCCCCGTGTTGTTAACATATGAGAAATAAAAAGGTGCATTTACTCCTAGGCAAGCTTATAACTCTTATTTAATTTTTTATAACTTTCATTTTAATTTTTTTATAACTTTTATTATTATTATTTATTTATTAATTTATTATTATTTTATAATTATTATTAATTTTAATTTCTAATTTTCTTTTATTTAATTCTTTTTCTCAATTAATTCTCATTTAATTAATTATAATCAAAATATCAAAGATCATGATATTTATTAATTTTCTCCAAATAATTAATTTATTAATTAAATCTTATTTATTAAGACTTAATTAATAGAAAATTCACCACAGACCTCCAAGATAAAATATGAAAACCCATCATAGAACAATTCACACAAAATCAGTCTAAAGGGTTAAAAATCACGAATTATGTCATTCGACACATTCAGAAGGTAAAATATCCAGATACTTGTCCTACCTCACTAGGAAAAATGGTTTAAGGGTTTGGGATTTGGACTTGAGAATTTATCTCCCTTCTCTTATCATTGAGATAGTGTAATAGGGTACGCTCATCCTAGCAATTTAGGGAAGTCGATACTTGGTACCTACAACCTGCATAAAAACCATGCATCTACATACAATATATATATAATACTAAGCTAAACAGGAAATGGCAAGAAGTGGTGCATCGTGTAGATCCTGACTAGCAGGTGACTACGACTCTCTTCCTTAACCACATCAGAAATGCCATACAATAAGAAAAAACATGCATACCATACACATGCAAGTATGGGGTAAGTATCCATATTAAAACACATGAGATAATAAACCATCTAACTAATCATCATCAATAACTAGAAGCAATATAATGATCATCATGCATACATGAAATGTAAAGTCTAAATGATCTCATCATATATCAACTGAATCGATAACATAATGTCTAATAGTCTCAAAACAATACCACTAATCCATCAACATAAAACTAGTCTATCATGGTCTGATAATAATAACAACAATGTGTCCAGAAAGATGTGAACGAGGGTAGGCATTACACAATGGCTTGGTAATGGTTGCAAGTAATTATATTTTTGGATCTAATACCCTCAAATTTGATGATGTGAGTGGTATTATTCTGAGTGAGGAAACTCATAGGAAAACCTTAGGTGGAGGAAATAATTCTAGAAATCATGGGAAATCAAGAGGAAAGTCAAAGGGAAAGAGGTCTCAATCCAGAGGACCAAGAGATTATTGGTATTGTGGTGCATAAGAAGAAAGATTATTGGACTTGAAATAATAATGAAGGAGATAAGCTAGAAGGGAACAAAGAGGTAAATTTAGTAAGTAACAAATCCAAATATGATGCTTTGCTTCTTTCTTTAGAAACTGTTGATGATTCATGGGTTTTAGATTCTAGTGCTTCATTTCATGCTACACCTCATAGAGGGTATTTTATTGACTATGTCCAAGGGGATTTTGGGCTTGATTATTTAGGGGATAGTGAACCTTGTCAGATTGTTAGAAAGAGAAAAGTTAAGATTAAGTTGTAGAATGAGAATCGTTGGCTACTACATGAGGTAAGAGATGTTCCAAGGCTAAGTAGGAATTTAATTTTAGTAGGGCAACTCAGTGATGAGGGTTGTGTAGTTACTTTTAATGATAAATATTGGAACGTTTCAAAAGTTTCCCTTGTAGTAGCAAAAGGTGTGAAAGTAGGTACCTTATCCTTGTATGGGTCATACTATTCCTTCTACTTTGATTGTTTCAGAAAAAAATGAATGTTCAAGAATAGTTGTTGCTATTGAGAAGGAAGAACAAATAGTTGATGTAGATTCTGATACAGTGCTATGGCACAACAGACCCTGGGCACATGAGTGAGAAAGGTATGAAACTACTTCATTCAAAATAATTTTTACCAAGTCTAAAATGTGTTAATATAGATTTATGTGAAGTTGTGTGTATTGGAAACAAAAGAGAGTGAGTTTTGTGAAGACTGGGAAGGAAAAGAAAAGTGAGCTTGATTAGAGCTTTTGCATATAGATGTATGGGGAAGAGCTCAGGTATCTTCCCTTGGTGGTTCTCATTACTATGTTATATTTATTGATGATGTAACTCGAAAAGTATGGGTTTATTTCCTTAGATAGAAAGCTGATGTATTTCAAATTTTTAAGAAATGGAAATGCTTGGTTGAAAATGAGACTAGTAAGAAATTAAAATTTCTTAGAACTAATAATGGTGGTGATTATTGTAGTCATGAATTTGAAGATAATTTCTCTACTAATGGTATTCATAGATAGAAAACTGTTCTAAGGACTCCATCAGAAAATGGAGTGGCTAAATGCATGAACAGGACAATAATGGAGTGTGCAAGGAGCATGATGTTACATGTTGGGCTGCCCTTAAACATGTGTGTAGAGGTTGTCAATATTGTTGTATATTTGATTAATAGATGTCTCTCTACTCCTTTGGGTTGTAGTATTCCAAAGGAAGAATGGACTGGTAAGAAGGTGAGTTATTCTTTTCTCAAAACCTTTGGTTGTGAAGCATTTTCTCATATAGATTCTAAAAATAGAATCAAGTTGGAAGAAAAGTCAAAGAAATGTGTATTTGTTGGATATGGCATTGATGAATTTGGTTATAGGCTTTGGGATTTTAAGAATTGTAAAATTGTAAGAAGCAAAGATGTCATATTCAATGAGAAAGTGTTATACAAAGATCTATTGTAGCAACATGAGAAGAAAGAAGATGATTATGTAGCTTTGGATGATACTTTAAAAGATGATGTTCCAACAATTCCTCATGATCTACAACAATCGCAAACACAAATACCATACACCCAATGAATGTTAGACAGCCAGCAAGGCTAAGTAGACCTCCAAAAAGATTGTATCCTTCTTTGTACTCTATTTTACTAATAGATACTTGTGAATCTAAATGTTATGATAAAGTTGTGCAGGTGGATACTAAGGTTCATTGGGAATCTACAATTGTAGATGAAATGGACTCCTTGCTGAAAAATAAAACTTGAGATTTATGCAAGTTGCCTGAAAGTAAATGTGCTTTACAAAAAAATGGATTTATAGGTTGAAAGAAGAGGATGGAGGTAAGAAAATATTTAAATCCATGCTAGTTGTTAAACAATTTTCATAGAAAAATGGCATTGATTTTGATGAGATATTCTTTCATGTTGTAAAAATGACTTCTATTCGCATTGTTTTCAGTATTGTGGCTATTGAAGATTTGCATTTGGATCAGTTTGATGTTAAAATAAAAAAATTCTTCATAGTGATTTGGATGAAGAGATATATATGACACAACCGCAAGGATTTGAGGTCAAAGGTAAGGAGCACTTAGTGTGCAAATTGAAGAAAAGTTTATATGGCTTGAAGCAAGCACCTTGGCAATGGTATCTAAAATTTGATGATTTTATACATAAGCATGGATACAGTAGGTGTCATTCAGATCATTGTGTTTATTTTAAAAGGTTGGATAATGATAGCTACATTATTATATGTTTATATGTTGATGATATGCGTGTAGTTGGGTTTAACATGGATCACATTAAGGGGTTGAAATGCCAATTAGCGCATTCATTTGCTATAAAGGATTTGGGGGCAACAAAACAAATCCTTGGTATGAAGATTTGTAGAGATAGGAAGAACATGAAATTGACATTATCTCAGGTTGATTATATTGCAAAGGTGTTGCAACATTTCTCTATGGGGAATGCTAAAGTTGTCAGTACACCTTTACCTGGTCCCCTAAATTTAACTAATGAGATGTTTCCAAAGATGCAAGAAGAGTAGGATAAGATGTCGAAGGTATATGCTTTAGTTGTAGGAAGCTTGATGTACACTATGGTATGTACAATGACAAATATTGCACATGTAGTAGGATTCGTTAGCAGGTATATGACTCATCAAGGAATTGAGCATTGGAATGCAGTTAAATGGATTCTCAGATATTTGAGAGGAACATCCAGTCAGTCTCTACATTTGGGGGGGCTCTACTACTAATTTACAGGGATATGTTGACTCAGATTTGCTAGGAGATATTGATACCAAGGGGAGTACTATAAGTTATGTATTTACTATTGGTGGAGCAAAAATGAGTTGGGTTTCTAGGTTGTAAAAGGTTAATGCTTTATCCACTATAGAGGTAGAGTATGTTGCTGCTACAAAGGTAGCTAAGGAGATGATATGGCTTCTATTCTTCTTGGAATAATTGGGACACCCTCAAAGGGATAATTATTTGTTTACAAATAGTCAGAGTGTCATTCATCTTATGAAGAATTATGCTCTACATTCAAAGACAAAACACATATTGTTACGGTACCATTTCATTCGGTTAGTTTTGGATGATGAACATTTAAAGATTAATATATTAGAGAGGGGGGGTAGAGTTAGAGAGAGAGAGAGAGAGAGAGAGAGAGAGAGAGAGAGGGTTAGGGGTTAGAGAGATGAGGTTGGGGATTAGAGAGATGAGGGTGCAGTTAGAGAGGGAGGAACTATAGGATTAGATAGAGGGAGATAGGATTAGGAGTTAGAGAGAGGAACTAGGGGTTAGAGAGAGAGAATTTTAGGGATTATGGGGTTAGAGAGAGGGAAAGATAATGTTATCAGAGAAAGAGGGGGATTGGGGTTTAAAGGGATGGGGTTAAGACTTACAAAGAGAGAAGGGGTTAAGAGTTACAGAAAGGAACTAGGGGTTAGAGAGAGATGGGGTTAGGAGTTATAGAGAGGAAATAGGGGTTAGAGAGAGGGAGTTGGGATTAAGAGTTAGAGAGAGGAACTAGGGGTTGAAGAGAGGGAGATGGGGTTAGGAATTAGAGAGAGAGGGGGGGTTAAGGCTTAGAGAGATGGGATTAAGATTTAGTGAGAGGGGTTAGTGGTTAGGGATTAGAAAGATATGGGTAGAGATAGAGAGAGAGAGGAACTAGGGCTTAGAGAGAGGGAGACGGGGTTAGGAGTTAGAGAGAGGAACTAGGGGAGAGAGAGAGAGAGAGAGAGAGAGGGAGAGAGAGAGAGAGAGAGAGAGAGAGAGAGAGAGAGAGAGAGAGAGAGAGAGAGAGAGAGGTTATGAGAGAAAGAGGGGGGTTAAGGTTTAGAGAGATGGGCTTAAGAGTTAGAGAGAGGGGGCTTAAGAGTTAGATAGAGGAATTAGGGAATGGAGAGAGATGGGGTTAGGAGTTAGAGAGAGGAAGTAGGGTTTAGAGAAAGGGAGATGGGGTTAGGATTTAGAGAGAGGAACTAGGGGTTAGAGAGAGGGAGATAGGGTTAGGAGTTAGAGAGAGGGGTTTAGAGTTTAGAGAGATGGGGTTATGAGTTAGAGGGGGGGTTAGGGTTTACAGAGATGGGGTTAAGAGTTAGAGAGGGGATTAGAGGTTAGAGAGATGATTTTATGGATTAGAGAGACATGGGTAGAGTTAGAGAGACATGAACTAGGGGTTAAAGAGAGGGAGACAAGGTTAGGAGTTAGAGAGAGGAATTAGGGGTTAGAGAGATGGGGTTGTGTGTGTGTGTGTGTGTGTGTGTGTGTGTGTGTGTGTGTGTGTGTGAGAGAGAGAGAGAGAGAGAGATGGTTAAGGTTTAGAGAGATAGGGGTGAGAGCGAGAGAGATGGGGTTCGGGATTAGAGAGACTATGTTAGAGTTAGAGAGAGGTTAGGGATTAGATAGAGAGTGGGGATTAGGGATTAGAGATAAGACATTAGGAGTTAGAGAGAGATAGAGATATAAGGTTAGGAATTAGAGAAAGGTTAAGTGTTTGAGGGTTTCAGTTAGAGTTTCATTAGGTGAATAATGTTAGGTTTTAAGGTTCAATGTAGGAGTTAAGGTCTAATTTGATTCATTGTGAGAGTTAGAGTTTGATTAGGTTAAAATTTATGGTTATAGTTCTAGTTACCTATAATATATTAGGCTCAACGTTACAGTTTCAATTATAATTTAATTAGGTCCTATGTAAGAGGTAGATTCTGATTTGGTTAATTGTGAGGGCTTTAGTTATCAGCTGCATTTGGTTCAATGTTAGAGTTTTACTTATGTTATATAACTTTTTCTACTATTTTCTATATTTCTTAGTTTTTATAATATTTCAAGTAGTATTTCTAAACTTTTTTCTAACATTTTCTAATATTTTCTAACAAAAACAAAGTAAAAATTTCAGAATTTTATTATATTTCTTCTACATAATTAAAAAATAATTTACAAATTTTCTAATTTTCCTAATATTCTGTAATTTTTACTAAAATTAAGTATTTTTTCTAACTCATCTACTATTACACAAATTTCAAATAAAATATTACATGTACTAATTTAAAATAGTAAAAAAATTAATAAAAAATCATTCTAAAACTAAATTGTAACTAATAAAACATAAAACACACTAAAAAATTGGGAAAATATGCTGACATACCTTATCCAACCAAAATGCTCATGTAGCCCCTACTCGCTCCATAATCTTTGGAACTAGTTTGGTGCAAATGAGAGGTGGATTGCCCATTTTGCTATTTTATAATTTTTTAAGGTTATGGTCGGACTTGACTCGATTGGAAGGGTTTTGATTGGAAGCCCCATGCACACATAGGTGTCGTGTGATGCCTAATCAGTGCTATGTTGATCTGGCCAAATAACTTTTGGTCGAAATAGATCTCGCCAAATTGGTTATGATCGGATTAGTTAAGTTAGTTGAAAGGGTGACACAAATGTTTCCTTTCACTCATATTCATTGATCAATTGGCATTCAAAAAATAGAATTATAGAATTAGACATCAAAAAAATTACATAATTTTAAAATTTAGATCATTAAATAACAATGAATGGAAATTAGTTGTTGTACATACAAGTGTGATTGCAAAGACTCAGTAGTACAATGGCAAAGTGTAATCATTAAATTTGCAAAACTAGAAGAACTAAAAATGACATATACATAATGTTAGTTAACACTATTACAACCATCTTTGTTAACATTATCCCATCACTCTTTCCTAACACCTTGATTAATATTGCATACTGAGCATTTGCATGTCATACATGCAAGATTGCGAAATTGAGGATCAAAAAGGACGTATTTTAATCAAATATGAAATGTTCATTAATATTTTCCCAAAGTGTTGTTTCATTATAGATGCATGGTTCTCAAATAGAGTACTAACATCATCTTCATGAGCATCCACTATATATAGTCCATTATTGTTATCAATATTAATCTCACCTCATTGTCATCCTTTAGCACTGATTGTGGTACAATACTAGCCACATAGGCCTCAGCACTATAAAGGTCGTATAACCTCATGGCATCCTACAAAGTATTCCCTTCAAGGAAGGACTTGTCAATGTAAGTATCTATAATGATTTGTAGTTTAGAATTGGATTGTAGCAAGTCCATGCACTATGATAGAAAGATTGAAACTAGTTGTGATGAATAAATGATTCTTTGCTGATTGTAAATGAGTTCTACCCAATTATTTCATCAATATCATTTTTAACACATAAATATGAGTTATACTCAAAGAATTACATTACATAATCTTTAGACCTAATGCAATCCAAAGGTGTATCCCCTTCTTGAATCAAGATCCAAACATGATAGTTTCTCAATATTAATTTCATCGATGAATAGTATCCCCTAACACATTTGCATACATTTTAAGTCAACATAAGTTACACAAATTAACAACGCTAAATATGGTGGCACGATAAGTTAGATAATTACATACAATAAATGTCATGTGCATGTTGTCAATGTCAACTGAATAATGGATATAATAAATGCAAGCTTCACAAAGGTGTACATTGATATTGAAAAGACCATTTTACATCCATGGAAATAATAAGTGAATGATAAATAAAAGTGAGATATTACGACTTCATGATTTCTCACCTCAAATGCAAAAGAAGAACAAGATTGAGTGAAATGATACAAATGGAAGTGGGGGGAAACATTGGTGTAAGCTCCACGAGTGACTTCTACATGAAGAAAATAGATTGTCTTATGGTAAATTTTCCTTAGTAAATGGGCTAATTTATGGTAGTACCACGACATTTGGTGAACATCAATACATGCCACATGCATTCTCTATAGGGTTGGCCTTGGTTAAGTTAGGGTCATAGTTGGGTGTACTAACATAGAGTTTTGATTTTTCACTAGGGACAATGTGTTTTAATTGAAATGACCCCATCGTCAACTTTTCTACCAAGTGGGTAGGTTCACATTATATATAAAGAGAACATTCATTGATAGAGAAGCAATTACCAATTGGATATATTCTGTTATTCTATACAACATTTTGTTCCAATGAATACATTGGATACCAAAGACACAAGTAGGCCTATTTTCTTTTGTAATGTACATGTCTACACTATTACAATTTCATTTGAGTAAAATGGTATGCCAAATGTCTAATGTATTCTTTTAAAACAATGTATAAATGAAGAGGGATTTGTTGGGTATTTATTGATAACATGACACAAGCAAGTGATCAATCTAAAACCACAAACTACAATGATCACAACTTAGGTAGATTGAAAAGTTCATGATTAAATTTATGAAAAAAAATTATTTATTCTAACTATATAGAAAAGAAAATACTAATTGGACATATTCAATTTGTTATCGAACATTCTATTGCAATGAATAGATTGGATACATATTATAGTAGTTGTCTTAATTAGTTTTGTAATGTATTTGTGTAGAGAAAAACAAATTAATTTAACTAACATTTTATTTGATTACATTACAAAAAAAACACAAAGTATATAAATCTAGTTTTGTAGGGTATTCGTAGACTACAATACAAATATTAGGTCGTACAAGAATATCTTAGTTGTATAATGTATTTAGTGAATACATTGCAAAATTAACTTAGCAATGTGAATCTTTAGCAACATGTAAATCATGTTATACATTAGGAAACTAAAACAATAGTACAATGTGTGTTTTCCAAAGTATTGAATGAATACATGAACCTTAAGAAGAATATAAATTGATTATCCATAAAAAATATCATACAAATATCCAATGTTATGAAATATTTGTTAAGTATGATTTGCTACACACAATGATGTCTACACATCTGCATAATGTTTCACAAAAAGGCTACTCTGTTGAAGTAGTCTAGAATCACTACTTTCTCACAGTGTGTGAAAAATTACTCACTTTTTGCAATGAAGATTGAAAAGTAACTATAGTTATCCCTACAACATGACATTCTAAACATCTCCCATGCTTCGATCATAAGATCTTGATGATGCTCTCTTTGTAAATTAAATATATGTGCAAGTTTTCCAACTACATCATCAAGATTAATATATTTAATCCCCACAAAAACTTTTTCCCAATTTGATGGAGACATAGCTTGGGTGAAGAAGTACAACACCCAGTCATTTTGACCTATACATTCAAGAAGGGAAGTAAAGACAAGATCATAGATGAACCCATCTTGTAGGTTGGGGTCACCCAAATTATGTCACACAAGATATACAATAGCATTATCTATATCATCAAGTGGCATGACAAATAATTGAGATCATTGGTCTTCCAATGACTTACCACAAGAGATGTGACACAAAATATTGAAAGTTTTGTCCATAAAGGACACCTAAAATAAAGTAACAGGCATAAACCATTTGTATTATCTAATTGAATTAGAGAACATGGACATCGAGATCAAATAACATAGTAAAATGATGACAACATAATCGATTGATAAGTACATGAGATCGTTGATTAGGATAAAATACAGCTATCAATTTTGGAAAAAAAAAGTGAGCATAATAAGCACAAAAATCTTATAAAGAACATGCATTCAAACCACTAAAGTAGGAAATAAACATGAATTGAATAGTATGTTACCAGCCTAAACAAACACAAAGAGTGGACTATAGAAAATAAACTAGGAGCATTTAGACAAGGAATTTTCAAAGATATTAACGTGACATTGTATCATTCTTATAAGAATTTTTTTATAGAAGGAATAGTTTATCGATTTGAATTTTGAATTTTTGTGGGAAGTGATCAATCATTCAATACAATGAATTACATTTAATGTTTTCTTCATGCAATGGATTCCTAGATACAACTTAATATTATTTGTGTACTCTTTTGTTTGTATCCATCTATTTAATTTAATTTATTTGTTGTGCTTCCATTTGTTCAATTTAATTCAATTGATGAGCCTTACAACATTAGCCTTCACCTCTAAAAGAAGTTGGGTATAGTGTAACAATGCTTGACAACGTAGATAGATTGAGGGGTACATTAACATAGTGAGATTTTTTATGGAAAGAATGTATGTGATTAATGGAAAGTAGCATATTGAAAACTAGAGTAATGCATAGAGTGCTTGTGAGATGAAGAATGGATACAGTCTTCTACATATGTAGTTGAGTAGAAGAATGGATACATCCTTATGCATGTACAACTAGTTTCAATTGAAAAATGCATATGAGTAATGGTACCTCAACGGATGCACACAATCAATGTCAACTTTCCACATCATACAAGTCATGTCAACTTTACAAGGCATACAGTTAGAATAAACTGAACAATCCAAACAATAAATGTTAACTTAACAATGCACAGAGTCGATCCCAACTTAACAATGCATACAATGACAACCTAACAACGCATGTAGTTACTTGAAAGAGAAAATGCACTCAAATAGATGTATGCAAATGAGTATATTCGGGTGGCCAACAAATGAATGAAAAATTAAGATAGGTGATAGGAAATCTAAGTATTCCACATGAGGGTGGCAGGAAGCATGATGGGTACTGAATTATTTAGAATAATAGTATGAGGAAGAAAATGATGAATACAAAAAAAATCTCATATTTTAAATGAAGAGTGTGAGAAATTGTGGAGATACAAAAATAGTATATAACAAAAAGTAATGATTAAATTGACAATGTACATTGCTTCTTTGTCATTCCTTCTAAGTATTTCTTTATGCAACATGTCATGCAATGATTACATTGCATAAATAGTTACATTTTATATATCAATGCATAAATAGTTATGTTGTACTATTTTTTTGAGATTTTCATGCAATGTGAGACATGACGATATGCATTTGTTTACTTAGTATTGGACTATATTTCCTACATGCATTGTTACATTGTCATTGAATCACAATAATCTATTAGATTCTTAAGTGTACTCTTGGATGTATTCATTGATTCAAAATAGGCGTTGACTATATTCTAATTATAGTACACCATGACCACCAATCAAACCATTACCACAATGAAACTAAATTTAAATAGTAATGTCAAAATGGTTTAGTTAACACTAAAAATAAGTTTGTCTTTCAAATTATGAATACAACACAACACTTTATCAATTTGAAAATATTGGCATCACAAAAGAAGAACACATACTTGGTCACAAAATTCCAACAAGATGTGGTGGTTAAATTGACAATGCACACTGCTCCTTTTCCATTCATTTTTTCCTTTCTGCCACATTAAATGCAATGTTTTAAAGGTGAAAAGATAGAAACTCAATATGAGTATGCATTGGAATAGATTTATGCAAATGATTATATTCATGGTGGTCTACAAATGTTTGATAGATTAAGAAAGGTCATAGGAAAGATAACTAGTCCAAATGAGGATGATGAGAAGCATGAGTGGGTGTTGAAATATTCAAAATAATAGTATGAGGAAGAAAATGATGAACATAGAGAAATTCATAGTCTTTAAAAAAAGAGTGGGAGAAATTAATGAGATACACAGAAGTAGTACAATAGGAAGTAATGATTAAATCAATATTGTGCACTATTTATTTAGCATTTCTTCTAACTATTTCCTTCTATAACATTTCATGCAATTAATAGAAGGTAAACATGAAACATAAAAGAATGGAAATATTGAATCTCAAAATGTTATAAATAATACCATGTGAAAAACAATTTTGACATTGGTCTCCAAATTTCTTCAAAGTTATAGACACTATGATTATCACAATGTTTCTATAACATCTTGAAACTTTCCTCAATGATTGCAAACCATTCAATCAATATAAACCCTTAACCTCAATAATTAGACACCCTTGAAGCATGAGTAGGCACTAACGTATTCATAATAACAATCTGAAGAAGACAGTTATAGTTTTTATAACTTAGAATAAACTTGGAGAATTACATCCCAAAACTTGTAATCACAAATCAATTATTATTTCAAAGATTCAAAGAAAAAAATTATTTAAACTACATATACACTAGTCCTATACCATTCCTTCTAATTATTTCTTTCTGTCACATATTATTCAGTGATCTGACGGTGAAAAGATTGAAACATAAAACTATGGACAAATTGAAGCACAAAAGTAGAACATAAAACCCTTGTCTAGTTTGGACATTGTAGAGAATTACTTGACCATATCAACTGTGTTTCTGATTCTATGCATTTACGCTCAATGATTAGAAACCCTTGAATAATCTAGAAACACTTAACCACAACTATAATATCCATTAAAATAATCCCTTTTACATATCATCTAATATTTCCAAAACCAATTAATTACCCTTTTCCTATAATGATTTCCTTTACTGACATTATTAGCACTAATTATACATACATTCGAGACCCTTCAAAAAAAAATTTATTATAAACCCTTAATTCATTAGAAACCCTTAAATAAAAATGAAATCACAAATCAAAGAATCCCTTCTATATTTCATCTATATATTTATATATCATTTGAAACCCATATTTATCATTTCCCTTATCCCCAATAAATGTCCTGCATTATCATTATTAGCTATAAGTGAACCCTAAAAAATTGACATTTTAACATCAACAAGCAATGATTTTGGTATACCCTTTGAAAAAAATTATAAGCACACTAAAAACCTACCAACATTAAAAAAACACAATAGGAATCAATTATTAAAAACCATTCAAACATGCAATAATTAACAACCCTGAAATTAGTACAAACCCTTCAACCCATTTTCTCATTTCTTTTAACCTGTAATGATTACAATAAATATGTTGAAGAAAATTATAAACACAAACAAAACTCCATATTTTTGCCCAATCTTGCAATAGTCTTCAAACAATCTCAATAGACACAACAAAATGCAATGATTTTATTGCATTCTACACTAAATCTTTACCATTTTGTCAAATTATTACAAACTTTCACATTACATGTAATCATTTCATAGTTAAACCCCTAAGACATACAACAAAAATGGTAGGATAATTGTGAAAATACTAGGTGAATGATAAATGACAATGAGACGTAAAAAACAAGCCCCATATTGCTCTCAAAACTTGCAAGATACTACAAACATTCACAACAAACAGAACAGAAAGAGGTGATTATATCAATATTGAACATTATATCTCTACCATTCTCTCATGTTATTAATTTCTTTTATATTGCATGTAATCATTACATGATGAAACCCCAAAGACATACAACAAAGACTATAGGATAATCATGGAAACAATAAGTGAATGATACATAACAACAATATATTGTTATTTTGAGATTCCTCACCTCAAATGTAGAAAAGCATGAAATGACAGATATCGAGGCAGTAGGAAGCCTTGGTTGAAGTTTTGCAAGTGACCTCTACATGATGAAAATGAACCAGTTTAGGGTAAATTTACCTTAGTAAATGGGTTAACCAAAGGTGTTAACGTGGCCTTTTGTGAACGACAATATGCATCACCCTTATTCGATAATAGGGCTGGCCATGGTTAAGTAAGGGTAACAGTGGGGTATAATAACGTGTGATTTTGGTTTCTGCTAGGGACAATGTGTTTTACTAGAATGACCCCGTTGGCACCCTTACCATCTAGTGGGTGGATTCAAAATATAAAGTGAACATTAATTGGCACAGAAGTGATTATTAATTGGATAAATAGGTGGTTTTTTTAGCCTAAAGGTAAAGGTAATTAGGGGGTTTCGATGGCGGGTTCCAAGCAAACACTTTTTTTAGGCCACTTTTAGACCACCTCACACTCTATGGATTCTACAAAGAGTTCCATAGATGTGGGATAGATGAAAGGTTAGCTTTAAGCTATTCACTCACCTATGAAGCTTGATCAAAACATTGGCAAATTTTGACATACAAATTAGGAATTCTAAGTGCACGAAGTTAGCCTAGATAGCTGCCGAATATTGTTTCCCCTAACACCAAAAGAACATTCTTAGCTCTTGCTGCACAAACTATAGAATGAAAAATATTCCTACACATTTTGAAAATTCAACCCAAGGGGATTTCAGTCTCTAGATTTATTTGCTGTTGTTGTAACTTCCAAGTTGCTCCTAATAGGTAGGTGGACTCCAGGCTCCACGTACCACAAATCAAGTATAAAGTTCCAACACATGCGCTACCTCATGAACTCTTATTACGTCTATAGTGCAACTTATATGCACCTTTTTTGAGTGTATTTCATTTGTACATTAAAAACTTCAGACTATTCAACACTAGTCTAGATGCATATAAGTTGCACTGTAGCCATTACCCTCTCATTACATTTCTCCAAAATTGGGCTCAACGCCCCGCTATGTTGTTTCAAATATTGTGTTATGTCCATCATGAAGAAAAATGTTGAGTATGCGACTTCCATTTTCCACTTGAGCTCCATCCATTATTGGAGAGCCTCGACTGGATTTTCCACTTACCGTCGCCATAAGCGTTGTCAGGCACAAACTTAAAAATCTTGCCCCCTGAAATTCTATTAAATACATCACGTTCTTTTCTTTGTAAGAAATGAAAGCTCTCTTTTAGTATCATTTGAAAATAACTCGTGTGCTAAGGAGGGTTAGAAATTGGGATCACTCTGCTACTTTATTGGAGATGGAGTGAACAATTTTATTGGCTTTCGCCCAACTTTAACGACATGCCTAGCCATCATCTGTTAAGCAGGTAAGATCCTTTAAACTACATTAAATAATGAAATTTTTTTTTGTTGAGCATATTTTAGTTGGGTTAGTGAAATGAAATCTCCTTTCACGACAAGACACTGCAAGGGAGTTGTGGCATCTGCATGACGATTGGATGACGTTGTTGTGCACTATGCGATCTATAATTAGGACTAACAAATTTGACAATTTATAACACTTCTATGGTCGTCCAGACCCCAGTAAGTTTTCTAACATTGATTCACGCAGTTAGGTTCGCTTCTTTCAAATAGGAAATGCCTTCCTCATAAATATTTGTGGGCTAAATCGGTTGTGACAAAATATTGAGTGGTGTATTATTGGTGGCACTTGCACCAATTAGTGCAAGATTTTAGTCTATTTGGATTATGAGTTGTTTTCTTTTGATTAGGAAGTTATTTTAGATATGGTCATTAACACCATGTAGACTTATTGGTGTTAAGTAGAACAAATTTCAATTTTTCATATATCCATAATTTTAAAATTTTCTTGATCTCATGACAACAACATGGTTCTACATCATCCTCGTACATTTCCTAGAAACATGTTTTCTAATCTTGTTTCTTCATTTTTATATAAGATTATGAAAGGGTGGCTTTGCATTTTTGTGAATCTTTCAAAGGGGAATATTGGTTGGAGACGTAATCCGTCTAAGGTCTTCACTCTAGACAAAGTTGCGAATGTTAATCCCCACCTTTCATTGTTTCCAATGTCAATCATTGCTTGTATTCTTTTCATTTACATCCTTTTATTCTCCCTCTCTTTGTACTTCTTCCTCTTCTCCCTCTTCTTCCTCCTCCTTTCCTTTCCACTTAAACTTCCACTTCTTCTGATGCCTCATCTTCTTCCTCCTCTTCTTCATCTTTGTCCTCTTCACCTTCTTGCTCTTCTTCTTATTCATTTTTTTCTTCCTTCCCTTCTTCTTCATCTATTGCTTCCCTTCTTCTTCATCTACTCCTTCCTTATATTCTTCGTCTTCCTCCTCTTCCTCTTCCTTCTCCTCTTCTTTGTCCTCCTATTCCTCCTTTTTCTTCTTCTCCTTTTTCTTTCTCCTCATCCACCTCTTCTTTCCTTCTCCTCCTCCGTTTTTTTTTTCTCTTCCTCTAAAAACATGATGATGTAGCATTGTATTTGATGATTTGACTCTTAAACTTTGGTTATAAACAAATGACTTGTCACTTAAGATTCTATATAAAACATTTTTAGACATTAGGTTTTGATAAATGAATAATTTGAGTGTCTAACTACTAAATCCTTACTCATAAATAGTACAAATATGACATTGTTAATGTTGTGACAATAACTTTTCTTTTTATGGACATTATAATTCTATGATTTTCAAAATAAAGAGTGTGAGAGGAAAATACTTTTGCAAATATATTATCCTTAATGTAATGACAAAAAACTTATAGAAAAAAGGTGTAACTCTCAGGAGGGATCTTTGATGGATCAATGAACAATTTCATTGAATCAAGTTATATAATTAAATACGCATATACAACAAGAGAATGTGCCACATCATTTCCTCCCAAGTTAACAAGCAATCCATCTTCACCAGACATTGAAATAACAATTGAAGTATCTCCAACATCCATGAGATTTTGTATCTAAGAAGATACTTTTGATGGTATATCTTAGCTAACATATAAATTAAAATTATAAAACAAAACTTAGGCTATGAAACATAATCTCAAATAATCAGCAAAAGTAAAAAAGCTACTTGTATTGTGCATAAATTTATGAACATCGTGTGATTATTTTCTCATTTAATAAATCCTTCTTCCCGGATAGAAATTTTCACATTTTAAACTTACTATGCTAGAACTAAAGGAACTTATATATCTATAATTGCTTCTAGATTTTAAAAAACAATTATTTTCTTGTACATCAAATACATTTAAGTAATGAGAGCCCACTTATGTAAGTATCCCACTAATTATTTCTCATTTTCTTTTGGACGTTAGTCTATGAGGGAAATTAATTTTTATTACATTTGATTTTGGTTTTCCATCCCTTTTCATCTGGTCAACACATGGTATGCACACTTTGAATGCCACATGACACCTCATGATTGGCTCACTGGAACGCCTAAGGACCTAATCAATAGGCAATTTTCTTTAGCTTATTTAGGATGAGATGTCTAACTTTAAATTTTCTAATAATATGCTTCATCTTTGTGAACAACATCAACAATATGTGCTCTCTCTCTCAATATTGACTTCACCTTTTTCTCTTACATTCTTCAATTATATTGACTTCACATTTTTCTATTTCTTTTTCTTTCTCTTTCTGATCTTACTTATTCTTTGTCTTTCCTCCATCTTCTCCTTCTTGTTTTCTTCTTATTCAAGTCTCCTTCTATATCACCTCCTCCTCTTGTCCTACTCTTCCTCCCCCTCCTTCTTTACCTTTTTTGTGTTCTCTTACTTCACCTTCTCCCACATCTTCTAAGTTGGTCACCCAACCCAATAATGGGTCCTTGAAGCCACCCCACCTCCTTTTCCTTCCCCTTCATGTCATCCTTCTCCTTCCTATTTATTTTATGACCCACACATTTTATAATCTTTAATTTATAAATCTCATCCCACTGCTACCTAGTTTTGATATATATAATAACTTACTCAAATATAATTTCCAATCTTAAAAAAGTATAATTAGAACTTATCTTTATATTTCTTAATAAAACATGAAAAAAACTAAACCTTGAAAAATGTAAAATAGTTTTGATAATTAATAAGCTTATTGTTTGGAGTCATGATTGATTAATTATAATTTTCCTAGAAAGTTTATTAAGTTTTTAAATATTTTATTTGAAATTTTCCTGATGTTATCAATTATCTAAAACACACATAACATGAAGATAAGATTTTCATCCTATTTGAATGGAACACATTATTCCATTTAAATGAACTTGTATTTTTATTTGCAAACTTGAATTATTTGCATTTAATCTAGAGTGTAGGAGACATAAATAATTAATTGTGTACTATACAATATTTGTAATATATTAAAAGGAAAAAGGCTAGAGGCTTATGATATAATATATAATATACATTCATTCCTATTAAAAATCCTATCCAAATGTATTGCACTAAATGATTTTCTTCGGTTATATATATTTTTATGACTTGGCCATTTTGCATGAGTGTAAACAAATAACATACAAGGGAGGAGAATGACCAAATGTTACAAATTTTGCTTGACACTTTTCATACCATAGTTTTAGCTTCTTTGTTTTACTGGTAGAAAATAAGTATGTTTCTTCCCATTAGCCTAAAATAAGCCAATGATCTTGTGCTTTGAATTTTAAGAAATTTCTTGACAGATGTCCTAAGAGGGCTAAAAGTTTTGGAACCCAAATTGAAGAAGTGGAAAATGATTGCTTCGTTTTAGAGGGTGATCCAAAGAAATTGGTTTTTGATCCTAGGGCTAAGGTTGATTCCACTAATGAAATATGTGGCTTTCACATGTGTAGAGCAATAAAGAAACTAAATGATAGATCATTGTTGCATGACAGTTTTCACAAACCTGAAAGGTAGAAATCAAAGAAGATTAAGATGTGAGAATGAAAAATCTATATGTTTTCAAGTCACTAGACTAACCTTCATGGATGTGATGAATTGGTGGTAGAGGAACCCCATGAGGAATATCCTATGTTTTACATCTGTCCAATCACCTTCACGGACTTAACTTTTCTAGTATCAAACTATTTTGAGAATGATAATGATGTGACCAAGATCCACATAGGTAATAGCCTGTCGACTAAATAAACAAATAAAATATCACTTGCATCTTTGAAGGGTGCAAGGGTTAAGCTGATAATCTTGTAAACTTGTGATGATGCTATTGAATAGTTATCCATAAACTCTCTCGATCTCCTTCCCTACCCCATCTATGTTATATCTCTCTAAACATAGACACTCCTTTCTACCTCACTATCTCTATTTATCATTCTATCTTATGTATCTATATCATATTGCGAATTCTCTTTGATTTATTATATGTGTGTTTCATATCTATCTACCTATCTATCAAGTATCTATTAATAACCTCATATATCTTTATCATTTTATCTAGTTATCTCCCTCCTTTTCTTTTCATATATCTCTCCCTACCACTACCCTCTTGTTTTTCTTTCCCTTCATAAACTAACCTCCACTTTGGTACTTTGGTATTAAATTATGAGTCATCTATCTATACACTATCTCTCCCTATGTTTCCCTATCTATTTTTATTTCTACCAGCATTTTCACCTCTCTACCCCTTTTTTATTTATATTATTCATCTTATTCACATTCCCCCTGGCCCCCTCACCCTCTCCTTATCTATCATTACATTTATCTATTCTTCTATCTATATATCTCTCTATTTTTATAGATCTATAGGTCTGTCTCTAATTAGCACATTCTCTCTATCTACCTCTCTATCAATTCCTTTATATATTTCTTATACACACATATACTACTTTCTATATCCCTATCTTTGTCTTATATTACCCCTTGCTTTACCATTCACCTCTCACTATCTATATTCTATTTGCACTTTTCCTCATTTATCTTAGTTATGTATCTATCCATATACTATAACATTTGGGGTCAAATTGCAACCACAATTTGCAACAGTGGTGTAATTTGTGTTCATTTTCATTTTTATTTTTTTAATTCCCCAAAATCATCGCAATACTAACATTGGCATCATAATTGCGATGCCCTCTCAAGCATAAAATAAAAAAGAAGAAGAAAAACAACAATTATTTTCCATTTATTTTGATTTTGGAGAGAGTTGTGTGTGAAAGAGTTGGAAAGCTATGAACATTGTCATGGCCCTTGTGATCAGTGTGTTTGGTTGTTGTGTCATCATGATCTCTGCATTTCATTATCGTGCCCTTGCTCTACAATTTCATTATCATGTCATACCCTTTCTTTTCAATTTCATTGTCATGTCATGCCCTTTCTCTATGATTTCATTGCCATGTCATGCCCTTGCTCTATGATATCATTTTCATGATGTGCCCTTGTGATCTATGTGCCCTAACTCTGTGATTTTCTTCAAGGGTGAGAAGGGGTACGTATGTAAATGTTTTATTATTTTCCTTTTAAACATGTATGCCTTTATATTTCCTTCTAAACATGTATCTCTTTATTTATTCAATGAGATCATCTTCAAGGTGCTTATTACATATATGATCTAGTTGCATACATATTCCAGAATCCAAATAATAATAAAATGTTTTATTCTTTTCCTTTTAAACATGTATGCCTTTAGATTTCCTTCTAAACATGTATCTCTTTATATATTCAATGAGATCATCTTCAAGGTGCTTATTACATATATGATCTAGTTGCATACATATTCCAGAATCCAAATAATAAAACAATAAAACTCACTCGACCCATGCTAAGTGACTTACCTCAAGATCCTACACAAAAATAATGCAAACCATGAAAAATGGGCCAAGTTCGCAAGAAATTTTATAAAAACATATCATACCAAATAATTGTAGAAAGAAACCAGCCATAACTAGTTAAATGGGTCTAGTTGTTGATTAGTTGGGTTGATATATACATATATTTATTTGGTTTATGGCATCTGCAAGGGAATGAACCTCATGATTATGCATATATGTTTGGTGTATTTCATTCCTATGATATATCTCTGCATTTCATTGTCGTTCCCTTGCTCTACAATTTGGTTGTCATGCCCTTGCTCTATGATTTTGGTGTCATGCCATTGCTCTATGATTTTGTTGCCATGTTGTGTCCTTGCTCTATGATTTCATTTTTGTGTTGTGCCCTTGCTTTACAATTTTTATTGCCATGCCCTAGCTCTGCAATTTTCTTCAAGGGTATGTAAATGTTGGTTTCTTTTCCTTCTAAACAAGCATCTCTTTATATCTCCTTTTGAACATGTATATTTAGAGATATTTTTTAAGGTGCTTATTACATATTAGCTACACAATAGAAAAATTGATTCAGTTGCATACATATTCAAGAATCCAAATAATAAATAAATAAAAATCGCTCAACCCATGCTAAGTGAGTTACCTCAAGATCCTCCACAAAAATGATGCTAACCAGGAAAAATGGGTAGAGTTCGTAAGGAATTTTACAAAAACATATCATAGTAGATATTTTTAGAAAGAAACTAGTCATAACCAATTAAATGGATCTAGTTGTTGATTAGTTGGGTTGATTACAAATTCCTTTAGAACTATCATCAGATTAGGTACAATAAAATGAACAATCAGTTGTTCCTTGCTGGTAGGATCAAATCTAGTTTTCCAAGGTAATAAAATTGCATATGAAAGGAATTGAAGAATAACTTTAGTGAAGAGTTGAGTGTAAGGAGTTGAAGAAGAAAGTTCTACTTCTATGTAAATGCCATAATCACAAGGCGCATTCCCTTGTAGAAGCCTCTACCATAATGACATTACCTCTAAACCTTGCGAAGGATGTTGATGTGGTTGCCAACCTTGAAACACTCTTATAAGCATTTGATATTTAGGCTCATCAGAGGGAGACTGTGCCAATACTTGAAACACTTTTATAAGCATTTGATATTTGGACTACAAATTCTCAAAGACACTTGCAAGTTATTCCAATGTCATATTACCTACCGCAACACTTTCCTAGATTCTATCCAGTGGCTCCCATAAAATCCCTTATGTTGTCTAGTTGTCATTTCTATTGTGTAGTCTCTTTCTAAAGTCACTCCTTCTCTTTCTCTTTCTAAAGTCACTTCTTCTCCCTTTCTCTCATGCCTTAAATTTTGATTATCAAACTTCTAAATATCTGCCTCTACCTTATCTAAAATTAACTTCACAGCGTGTTGTAACTTTGGCATAGGTGTTTGATCATCAATATCTTTCATTTTAGCATTCAAGTTTTCAAGATTGGTCAACACCCTCACTTGCAGACCTCTCATGTCAAGCACTTTTTGTACTATTTCAATACCATGTTCTTTCTTCTAAGCTAACAATTCTTCAGATGTATTTTCTTGTAAAACATTAATTTTGTTGAACAATTGTAAACTCTGAGAAAGTGCATTGTTGTTTTCATATATGTATGTATGCATATGTATGTATGTATGTATGTATGTATGTATGTATGTATGTACATACATATGTATGTATATATGTATGTATGTATGTATGTATGTATACAAAGAGATCTTGTGGATTGTGGAATATGGATTATAAAGTAAAAAAGAAAAGAAAATATGACATTAGTCATTACCCATTTGTTTTGATTGATTGTGAAGAGTTGCATGTGAAAGAGGGTGGAAAGCTCCAAATGGGGGTGGAGAGCTCTGAATGTTGGTGGAGATCAATGGAGATATAGGATTTTGTTATCATTCCCTTGTGATCTCTGTGCCCTTTTCTATGATTTTCTTCAAGGGGAGAAGAGGCACTTGTGTAAGTGTTCTTTTCTTTTCTTACTTTTCTTTTCTTTCTAAACATGTATCTCTTGTTCATATATAATAGTTTTGGTCAAATTCAAGGATAACTAATTATGATGATTGCATGCATATGTGCATGTATGTATGTAAATTAGTTCACTATGTGAACTACTTTACATGCATACATACACACTTGCATAGTACTTGTGCTAAATTAAATTAATCTTTCATGTCTTGGATTTACACAAGCAACTATCCTTGTATTCAATTGAATTTATTCATACCAAAATAAGTATGCAAAAATTTGTATTTACAGATTATATTATCTCTTGGTGATTGAGTAAAGATCTCATGCATAATATCATCCAGGTAATGATCGGATGTATTTGCATTAATTCATAATAGGATCGAGCAGATGATCCATTTATGTTACTTCATACTTGTTTTATTGAACATTTTGTTTAACATAATCAATAATACTAGAATTATACAGCTACAACTAGTACTCATGTTTATTTTATTTAATCATATACATTTAAGACTATTGTTTTTCTTAAGATTAGACTATATATTTGTTATCACTAAAATATAAATATAGATCTCTAATAGTTATCTTTTTTAATTTCAAGATCTTCATATTTAGTGTGAAGAGTTTCCACTACTGGATAGTGGAATAGCCATAATGTGGAGCTACATAGCTCATGGCCTTTTCCAAAAAATTATTATTTTATTATATTTTTTCCTTCAAAAATATTATAAGTGAATGTTCTTCTGATTTTCCATATATTTAATAATTTTTCATTTGTTCGTTTTAGGTAATTTTCTATTATGAGATAGAGACATCTATCATAAGGATGGGCATGCAAATTTTGATCATCCTGCTTTCACAGTTGATTCCCTTATCTAATTAATGAAACTACTTGCAACTAACACACTGATTTTCTACAACTTGCCTGATCAACCATTCACACAAACGAATCATCCCATATCCATAAACAACATCTAATATTTTGTAAGTCTCTCTCATCTAAAGACCCAATACATGGATCCATTATCATCATGAGTAGATTCACTCTCCTCAGACAAATTCAATTGAAATTATTCATACCGAACTAAGTATGTAGAAATCTATACTTAAAAATTATATTAACTCTTGGTGGTTGAGTAAAGATCAAATACAATTTTCCAAGGTGATAAAATTGCATATGAAGATGTATGTATGAATGTATGTATGTATGTGTATGTGTATGTATGTATGTATATATGTATCTTTGCATCTCATTGACATGCCTTTGTGATCTCTACATATGTATGTATATACATATGTATATGTAATGTGTATATACACATACATACACACACACATGTGTGTGTGTGTATATATACATACATATACATAAAGAGAAGCTTCTGTAATTACCTATTGGGGGAAATATAAAGAGATAAATATTTAGAAGGAAAAGAAAAGAACATTTACATAGGTAGCTCTTCTTCTCTTGAAGAAAATCGCAGAGCAAGCACTACTACATCAAGGCCCGAACACCACAAATTACACTATTGTCACAATTTGAATCCAAATGTTGTAGTGTTGCAAAGAGCACATACATCATAAGGGCATGACATGACAATTAAATTGCAAATAAAGGGCATGAAGATCACAAGGGAATGACAACAAAATGCAAAGATCACAAGGGCACAACAAAAAAATCCTAGATCTCTATTGTTCTCCTAAAATGAAGAGATCATAAGGGCATAGAAATGAAATTCAATGATCACAAGGCCACATCAATGAAATCTCCACCAACATTCGAAGCTCTCCACCTTTAGCAATACTTCATTTCCATTATCTATGCTCTTTGAATCAAAGGTATATAAATTTATCACTTGTAACTATAATTTTCAAATAGTACAAACCACAATAGTTTCTTATAATTCTATGGTTGTCTTTGTAAGTTTACAAAATTGTAGTTTAAAAATTAATTGCATTTATGTACATCTTTTTCAATTTTGATATTTCTCTTTTTCCTAAATCATAGTCCAAGAATAAGTTTTCAAAACACATACTGGCCAATTGAAGATTGAGCCAAACAATTGTAAGAATGATTGTGCCAAAAGAGCTAAAAAAAAATGATTGTGCACAATAATCATCTTTTTACGTTCTTTTTGGCACAGTTGTTCTTACATTTATGATTTTTGGTGAGAAAAAAATCCAAACTAATCAGGTAGGTGTTAAGACATGTGTCTTGTGATAAGACCTATTTCTTTATTTAATAGAGATCCTAGAATATATCTAATTGAGTTTATTTTTATTTGGTTTTAGCTAATACAATCTTTTATTTCAAATCTATGTTTTGTTTCCAAATGCCATGATTTCTAATGAGAAAATCAAGCTGAAATATCGTATAGAAATCCTAGAATATATATAATTGTGTTAAGGGAAAATTTGTTCATATTTGTAAAGAGTATTTGCATTTAATAATTGCTTTCTTGTGCAATGGGGTTTGAAATATGTTTACTTGTTTGTGCCTCTTAATTATAACTATGTTTTCTATGTGCTCAAGAAATAAAAGTTTTTGAAATTCCGATTTGACTTCAATTAGATTCAGGAAGATTAGCTAAGACAGGGTATTAACAATGTAGGAACATTTTGGGAAACTTAGTGGACTATGTTATTATTTGTTCTATGTTTTCTAGTAAATTTAACGAGAATGTCTAGATCTAGCAAACTTGGCATTTTATGCCTATCTTATTAAAGGTTTAAAATAATTGTAGATAAATAACTTGATTTAAATACTATGAGTTTTGAATTATATTGGCACACTCTCCCTGTGAGGATCCCAAGTATCTATTGTTGCTGTTAATTTGTTCTAGTTGTTGATTAGTTGGGTTGATTCCTATAGAACTGTCATCAGATTAGGTACAATAGAATGAATAGTCAATTGTTCCTAGCTAGCAGGCTCAAACACAATTTTCCAAGGTGATAAAATTGCATATGAGGATGCATCACTTGAATGCAAGGCATGAAACACATTCCCCAATTTATAATGAATGGTTGGATATAAAGGCTCCATACATTGGCCCAACACTGGAAGCCAAGGATGTAACCACACATGTATTGCCATACTCTCCCTGCGAGGATCTCAAGTGTCTAATGCCATTGTTAATTTGGGCATCACTATATGATCCAAAATGTAATCAAGTACTGAAGCTATAGTAACTTCTCCCATGTCTCCAAAAACCATAGCATAGGTTCAGGGTCCCTTGGCTCCTAAGAATTTGTAGTAGCTATTCTCATTGCTAGAAGAATAACTTTAGTTAAGTGTTGAGTGTAAGGAGTTGAAGAAGCAAGTTCTCCTTCTGTGTAAATGCCATAATTAGGAGGTGCATTCCCTTGCAAAAGCCATAATCTAGTTAAATATATGTATATATACAAGCCATAACCCCTTTAAATGGGTCTGGTTGCTGATTTGATTACAAATTCCTATAGAATTTTCATCATATTAGGTACAATAAAAGGAACAATCAGCATTATTTTTGTGTAGGATCTCGAGCTAAGTCACTTAGCATGGGTTGAGTGAATTTTATTGTTTAGTTATTTGGATTCTAGAATATATATGTAGGTGGATCTATTTTCTTCTTGTGCTAAGATGTAATAAGTACCCTAAAAATGATCTCTCTATATATATGTATGTATGTATATGGATGTATGTATATATATGTATATATATGTATAGATATGTATATATGTATATGTATATATGCACACATGTATGTATGTGTCATGTGGAGATCTAGGATTTGGTTGACATGTCCTTTTGATCATTGTATTTTGTTGTCATTCCCTTGTGATCTCTACATCTCATTGTCATGCCCTTGTGAGCTTTGAATCTCATTCATTTTATTGTACCTAATATGATGATAGTTCTATAGTAAGTTTTTGTTGTGCCCTTGTGATCTTTGCATCCCAACTATCTACTGTTGTTGTTAATTTGGGTATCACTATATGATCCAGAATGTTATGAAGTACTGAAGCTAGTAGTAACTTCTCACATGTCTCTAGAAAATTTAGCATAGGTTCAGGGTCCCTTGGCTCCCACAAATTTGTAGCAGCTATCCTCACTGTTGAAAGGATAACTTCAATGAAGAGTTTAGTGTAAGGAGTTGAAGAAGCAAGTTTTGCTTCTATGTAAATGCCATAATCACGAGGCTCATTCCCTTGCAAAGTCATAACCCAATTAAATATATGTATATATTAACCTAGCTAATTAGAAACTAGACCCATTTAACTAGATTATGGCTTGTTTCTTTCTAAAAATATCTGCTATGATATGTTTTTGTAAAATATCTTGCAAACTCTATCAATTTTTCTTAGTCTGCATTATTTTTGTGAAGGATCTTGAGGTAAGTCACTTAGCACCTTAAAAAGGATCTCTCTCTATAGATATATACATATATACATGTATGTATGTATGTAGGTATGTATGTTTGTATGTATGTATATATGTATTTATAGATATGTATGTATGTATGCTTGTGACCGTTGCATTTTGTTGTTGTGCCCTCATGATCTATGCATCTCATTATCATGCCCTTGTGATTTTTGTATATGTATGTATGTATGTATATGTATATATATACATATGTATATGTATATATATACATATTTATATGTATATATATGTGTGTATATGTATGTATGTATGTATATAAACAGAGAGATCTTGGCATAATAGAAAAACAATAAAACTCACTCAACAAGTATCATGGCCACAGATGTAATGGCAACGCCTATTGGTAAGTAGAATCCTCTTTTTCTCTCTCATTTTTCATTTGTTTATTTCACTTGAACTATTATTTATTAGGAGGCATTTTCTAATATTGGATTCATTTTATGCATGAGGCAATGAGGACATTCCTGGATGTACCCATGTGATGAATTTCTCATGAGCATTGAAGATGGACTTTCCCTAAGAGTAGTAGGAGGTGATGAGGACATTCCAGGTAATTTAAAGACTGATCATTTCTTAAATATTTTTGATGTTAATGGGGAATTTAGACGTTGGGGGGGGCGTGCACAAATGAGCTTTCTTCTTCACGTGGTTGACCCTGATTAGTAGAGAATCTTAAACTATTCTCGAAACTAAGTGTAGCTCAACAATAACCTATGATTTTATGACAACTAATTGTATGAATCTCTTGGTTTTAGGCAATGTAGAAGGACACCATAGTTTAATATGCAATGTTAATTCATATGCATATGGCATCAGGTGGAGCTGAAAAATGCAACAGGTTTGCATTTTCATTAGAGGTATTTAATTAGGTAGTTTAAGTTATAGACCATCATGAACATTGTTCATGATGATGGTCTATAATTTTAAAAACTTAATAAACCTATTAAATAAATGTAATCGTGCTGAATTTTTTGAGCTGTGCCTATTGTTGATGCATAAAGAACACATTTGCACGTGCATTCTCAATTCAAAGTGGTAGAATCTTATTTTACATGTGACAAAAAAATGACATGCACTAGAAGATGGGAAAATGATGTCACTTTTGTAGATCTAGAACCTTTTTTTGTACTTTAACCATTGATCATTTCTTAAAGATTTTAGATGTTAATGGGGAATTTAGATGTTAGGGGGGTGGGGCCAAATGAGCTTCCACCTTTACGTGGTTGGCCCTGATTAGTAGAGAATATTAAACTATTCTCGAAACCAAGTGAAGCACAATATTAACCAATGATTGCATCATAGCTATTCAATATTTGCCACAAATTTTTTTTATTAATACAACACAATATCATAATTGCAATGGTTGGCTATCGATCCCACAAAATTTTTGCCACATGCCTATCTCAATTGGGATGAAGGGTTTCGATGGCTTGTCGTGGGACCCATAGCATTTCTATCACATAAATGTCACAATTGCGATGGTGTCTTCGACAAATTTTTGTTGCAATTCTTATGGTGAAAATGAATGGTTTGTTAGAAAAGTAGCCCAATTTATGACACTATAGTCATCACTATTGCAAGGGTAACCCTTATCATCACAACTTGTGACAGAAAAATTCCAATGCCCATCCGACAAGAACCAATTATGACTGATGTCGGTTGGGCAATGGGTTACTGTCGTAATTGTGACAGCCTATCATTGCAATTCTTATTCACACATATACTACTTTCGCTATCCCTATCTCTATCGTATCTTACCCCCTGCTTTACCATTCACCTCTCACTATCTATATTCTATTTGCACTTTTTCTCTTTAATCATAAATATGTATATATCCATATACTATATATCACCTCAATTATATTTATTTGATCTCTTCATCTCCCTACTCTTCTCTATCTTCTTCATATTCCTCTCCCTCCTACTTATACTTCCTTTGAGTTTCCCTTTATATTTATATCCCTCACACACACACACACACACACTCACTATTTTTCCCTCCCTATTTTTTATTAGAACCAAAATTTTCATCTCTATATCTCTCTTCTTTTTTCATATCATTCATCTTATTCACTATCTCTCTACCCCTCCAATTATCAATTTGTGTATGAAATCGAAAATCTAGCCATTTGAAATGCACACAATATACCATATTTTCATAAAATTAAATTTTTAAAAAAAAATACGTATCTATTGATTGATATAAGCTAGACTAGTTGACAAATGCATTGAATATTTACTTTATAAATCTTATTCTCTAACCATAAGTGTTGGTTAGTTTTAATTCCAAATTTGTCAAGTTTACAATATGTTTAACTACGATTCCTACATATATAATTCTAATATTGATAATCTAACTTTAAAGCTTACTTCATCTTATTCACAAATGTTAAAATATAATACAATCTTTAGTTAGAATAATTCTACAAAAATTAATATCAAAGTTATATCCAACATTTTTGGTAATAGGCACTTCTAAATTTGAATACTCTCAATGTAGTTCTATATAAGATAAGAAAAAAATAAAAATAAACTCCTCCATTTGATAAAATAAATATTTCTTGAAATTAGGTCCTTCCAAACTGCTATATTAATGAGGCTTTGCATTAAATGCATAAGCACAATAGAATTAATTATGAATATATTATTTATAGATAACATATAATATTTTAAGCTTTCTTTATTGAAATTATAATATTATTATATTTTAAATAATATTCTATTATTAATATATTACTTTATATTATAGACATCTTATTTATATTTGCATTGTTTTTATGATGTTCCATATAATATTTTCAAACTAGAGAACAAAACCCTAAACCCTAATTTGACAACAATAGATAATCTCACATTAAACTTAAAATCAAACAACATTAAATTTTATATTATTGTGTTTTCATATTTAATTTTAATTTTTTCATTGACATTTTAATTTAAACTCTCTTTTTTAAATAATATTTAATTTTGGTTTTATTTATTTGCATTTTTTTGTATTTCAATTTTTTAGATTTTTATTTCATTAATAAGAATCAGTTATAATATTTTATTTTATTATATGAATGAGAAGACAAACCTCAATTTGAATTTCAAAATATTAAAAATTAGGGAAAGTGACATAAAAAATAATAAATTATTGTTATAAAGGAGCTTGCATCATTAATTTAATACTCATTATTATGTGTCCTCTACAGAGCCTTCTTTCAAAGTCATTCATAAAGATCATGCTACATAAAATTAACTATAAGTATTCAATTATTTTTCATGCCACAATACAAAATGTTGAAAGTAAGAAAGTGTGATTCATGAGATACATTTGAATTACAAAGTTCTTAAAAAAATTGTTTTCCAATCAAATTTCAAAGAGGTCAAGCTTTTCTTGTTACCTTGAATGACACATCAATCCATACAATCCTCTCCTTCAAAAAAATGTAAAGATGTCCCTTGAGAACTTAAATATAAAATTATTAAATAGATAAATTTTTATTTAATCACACTTCAAAACATCCGTCATCAAGAGTCATGTTTCATCTCTATAATCTTTGGATATATAATTTTTTCAATAAATTAGTCTATTTAAGCTCCTCCAATTTTTTTTCAAAAAACATTATACACTTTTAAAAAATTATTGTAATGAAAGCATGCTTGTCACTTGACCAGAAAAAAATACACGGGTGTAAGACTCAAGCAACTCTATGAGCAGTTTGAAAATAAAGGTAACATTGCTCCTATGGATTGTCCATCATATACTCTCAAATCATCCAAAAACAACAGTTATATTCCTTATTGGTTTGATATTTGTGCATTAATTAGGAGAATATGAAAGGCACCTTGGATTATTGTTGTCAACAAGTTTCATAGGCACCTAAATTTCAATCCTCGTATGAAATGAAGTAAAAAATGTAATAGGCATAGGATCTATCCACCTTTTACAAATGATAGGCTTTGGTATAACCAAAAGGAAAATGCCAATATAAAGGACACTTAGGGCCCATTTGGCTACTGGAATAGGAATTCAAGAATAGGAGTACTTATTCTGGGCTTGTTATTCCAGGAATACAAAATTGGAATACGTATTCCTCTTCTTTGTTTGGTTCACCCAGAATTTGATAGGGAATATGTATAATCTTTGTTTGGTTGTGCAAAAGTAGAACTGGAATAAGATTTTTTTTATTGTTATTTAGTATTTTTTTCATTATACATTTGAATGGGATTACTTTTATTTTTTAAGATTATTTTTTTATTTTTTTCAATTTTTAAATTATGGATTTTTTTAAAAATTAGATACAATCAATTGAAATAGTAATGAAACTAATAGAATTTATTCATCATTTTAATAGAATTAGTCACCACAATATGACCAAAGACAAGTTCCAAACAACAAAATAGTCAAATTGTAATTAAATATGTCCACCATTTCTATTCAAAATCATAAAATAAATCACAATGTTCAATAGTTGATTTGACTTTTAACTTCATTTATGCATATGATCCCAAAAGACTAGTAAGATTGAAACAATTATAATTCTCAACATGCCTCAAAGAAACAAGTTTTCACTCTCTCGGATCCTACACAACTTGTAATCAGTACTTTCATGTGCTACAAATTTAGCTACGGTAGATGTGGGTGGGTGGGACATCATCGACCCACTAAAAGAAATTGTAACCACTATCCCCCTACAATACGAAATCTAAATTAGTAGTGTCCACAACAATTAGTTGATATAGAAAATGTAAATATACAACAAAAATTAGTAATAACCTTTCTTCCATTTGGACAACAAAAGAATTTATGTTCTAGATTATTTTTTGTGTGAGAGGTCTTCAGTACTACATGGCTAGCACCACACTCACACATTGGCAAATTTAAATCCATCAACCCTATATAAAATACAAAAAAATACAAATAAAATGAAACATTAAATTAGCAAGATATATTATTTTACATACATTCATTATAGAAGAATCCATTTATCTTATGTCCACTGAAATGGCAAATTCACTAGAATTCTGAAGGAGATCTAGTAAGAAAATAATCTCTCTAGTTAAAATTTAAAATGAAAATACATACAAGATTTGGTCAACTACTTGCTTAGTGAAAGTGAGAGTACAAATAGAAAAGCTCTATGATGACACTGAAAGCAGTAGCTAAATTAAAAAACACCACAACCTTGCAAAATAGATAAATAAATATTTGAGAGTTTCTTAGGTGGGTACAAACTATTCTAGCATTGTTTATGGATATCATTAAAATAATTAAAATATCTATTATTCTGTAGTAGAAACATAAATGTGCAATTTACAAACCACTCTTGCACCATTTATGGATATCATTAGTTAACATTCTTTTCTTTGGTGTCTACAACATGACTTGATTTCTTTTTTAAAGAAATTGATATGCTGCAAACTAATAAGGAGTCTAATAACAACTAGTTACAGAGGAACCAAATAGTAACAAGAGGCATAGAGATAAATCTAATTTTGCAAGAATAACCCATTTATGGCACTAATCAGAACCAAAACTTTACTTTCTAAGTGAGAAAACAAAAATGAAATGCATTTTTACACTTCAAAAACAATACTCTTAGAAAACAAAAATGAAATGCATATTTACATTTCAAAAACAACTCTAGTTGTAATATACCTAAACAAAGTTAGGATGACAACCTTCACAAATCATCTCTTTCACAAGAAAATTGTTGCAATACAACATATATTACAACAAAAACCTCCCTAAAACTAAGCCTAAATGTTGTATATAACATATATTACACAAACAACACACCCTTGAATTAAGGATATGGATCAGCATTAAATCCAGCCATATAAATCTTAATTATAGAACATAAGGCTTCCTATTGATGTACTTTTGTTGTCTATGACTTACAAAAAGAACTATTTCTATTCTTCGCATATGCTTTTTGACTATCATAATATCTACAAAATGGGTTTTCTAAAAAAGCCTTACACACTTTTAAGCAAATGTTGCTGGTAGGTGTAAAGCCAAACTCCACAACCTTTTCTAGTATACTCCTAGCCTATTCTAAATTGGGAGCATTTGAAATGGTTATGAACCTCCATCAAGACATAATTGAAAGAAGATTTTTGTCCGATGTCATTGCCAATGCCCTGATATACATGTATGAAAAGTGTGGAAGAATTGAGAAGTTAGTAGACATATTTGACGAAATGCCTCAAGGGATGTTTTCTCATGGAATACAATGATAGCAAGATATTTACAAAATGGGTTCATTAAAAAGGCTATGGAAACCATTGGTCAAATGCTTTTGAGAGACATAATACCAAACTTCACTAGTTTTCCTAACATCCTAACAATCTATGCCAAAATTGAAGCATTAGATTTGGGTATGAACCTCCATCAAAGCATAATCAAAAGTGGATTTATATCATAAATCATAATTGCAAATGCCCTGTTAAACATGTATGCAAAATGTGGAAGCATACTTAAAGCACGTGAAGTGTTTAACGAAATGCACCAAAGAGATACCATCTCTTGGCACACAATGGTGGCAGGATATGCACAAAATGGGTTTTTTGAAAAGGCCTAGGAAACATTCAAGAAAATTTTGTTGGTAGATGTAAAGTGAAATTGCAAAGTATGAATATACATCAACATCTTACCTTTGTCGGCATCTTACCTACTTGCTCAAAAATAGGAGGTTTAAAGAAAAGTATGAATGTACATCAATTCATAATCAAAAGCAGATTTTCTTCAAATGCTACTATTACCAATGCCTTGATAGATGTGTATGCAAAATGTGGAAACATTAACATGGCACATGAACTGTTTAACAGAATGCCTCAAAAAGATGTCATCTAATGGAATGCCATAGTTACAGGATATACACAAAATGAATTTTGTAGTGAGTATATGCCACCTATATTCTCCTTGACTATTACAAAAGTTAATGCATATTGCTTTGGATATAGAATGATGCTAAGTTATAATCTTGTGTGTTTAAATCAAATAGTGTATCCATGTGCCCATACTCTATAGCCCTTCTTACTCAATGTAAACTATTGTACTAAAAACTCTTTTAATTTAAACTAATGTGAATTATAATTAAGAAATGTAGTAGGTAATAAACTGGTAATGGTTATACTTGAGTCCTATTACTCCCATCTTGAAATGCAAAAGACAAATGCCATTTTCAGTCTCTTGAGCTACAAAGTATAGAATACATGAACGACTTCATTACAAGACAATTAACATAGAAACACCTAAAAACTAGAGGAATCCATCTATAAAGGATGAATCACACCCCTATATAAACATATTTTATTTCAATAACAAGCTAAAATTAATACTTTATCAATGCACATTGTCCAATACCTGTGAAACAGTAGCAAAGTTTCTAGTTGCTTCCTTCGCTTTTTAGGTATTCAACACAGAACATAATGCTACAAACTCTACTCAATAGCTATTATCTTCACAAATTGTTTGGAGAAACTAGTAGACCCAAAAAGGCATTTGAGGATTAATAGAAAATTAAAGAATACATTGAAAATAATCAAAACACTCTAGCAAAAGGTTTACTGTTACAACACAACTGTTCTAATAGTGAAACAATAGCAATGAAGATTAACTATGATAGAAGGTAGATGAAGAGAAAATAACACTTGTCAGCTAATGTATGGCATGTTTTCATATGAGGATGTTACATGCTCCTAAAATTATATTGTTTATTAATTCTATACTTTTTCGAACAATGAAACTCACCAATCCAACTAAATTTTCCTATATTTTGGTTTTACATGTACTGGAGTATTAAGAGCAGTTTTCTTTTTCTATCTGTGAACATTGAAGTTTCCACAAATAAAATACCTTTCATAAGGACCAAAATTATCTTTATGGAAATTCTAAATTGTTGATAGTGCAATTATAGTATAGCCATCAAGCAAAGCTTTAAAAATTGAAATCAATGGACAAAAATTATGTAGCAATTATCGCATCTTTCTATATTTTAGTAGACATCATAAGAAAGGCATGTTGGACTAACCACCAGCCTTCCCCTTCTAGATTTGTGATATGCCTTAACTGCCTCCTATGTTCTATAAGTTTAGTGGTTGTATTGGGCATTAACAGGTTGCTCTTTTGGTGCAATGACAACTCTAGTTTGTAACAAGTGGTATCAGAGCTTGGTCATAGATTTGAATCTCCTCAGGTAACATTGAGGGGGGAATTGTTGGACTAACTACCAACCTTCCCCTTCAGGATTCTTGACATGACTTAACTGCCTCCTATGTTCTATAAGTCTAGTTGTTGTATGAGGCATTAACAGGTCAATTTTTTGGTGCAATGGCAACTCTAGCTTGTAACAAGGTGCCCATCTTAAAGGAATCCAATTAAGAAAGAAAAGGCACAATTCAATACAAAAGTATGACAACATCTTTCATCTTGAAAGAAAAAAATTGACATTTAAATGTTTGTTTCAAATAAAACCATTACAATCCTCCAAACTTATATCTAATATAATCTTCCCTCTCTAAGTCATCCATCTCTAAGAACCAAATAGCTCTTGTTGGTTCTTGCATAAAATTATCAGATGCGATAGTCATAGTTTGTCAACTGATTCTGGAGATGGCTTTCAAGGCAGCAAACAAATTTATAGCATCCATTTTATTAAATTTGATGGTGTGTGACTTATTGATTCCATCCCATATCTCATGGATACTTTCAGTTATTACATTCAAAGAAGTAGCCATGCTAGCCTTCTGCTCTTTGGCCTCCTTGACATTGGTGTGGAAGGATTGTTTCTAGTGGATGTAGTAGACTGATTTGACTGAAAGTAATCTTCATCTAAATCATCAAAAACATTCAAAGGATTATTAATCTCCTCATCATCACCCAAATCAATAGCCTTGTCAAAGAGGTTACCATCTTTAGCATCTTGAGTCATTGTAGCTACATTTCCTTCTGCCATGTCATTTCCCACAATGAGTGCTAGAGCATTAAAATAGGTGAATGGTTGCCTCCTATACACTTTTGTAGTCTTGAATTTGTTCCTCTACACATTGGAAAAATTAAATAATTAGATATTTGTTTGAAATTAGAATGGGAGATGACTTTGAAGAGGATGTTACCTTCAGAAGTTCATCCCATATGCTATCCTTAGCATCCATGCACTGCATTGTCTCATTCCAAGAAAACCCACTTGTATTTTGTAACTCTTTCATTAATCTTTACATTGACTTCCATGTTTTCAACTTATTTTTAAAGTTATCTCTTCCAAGATTCAACTTTGACTCTTCATTGAATCTCCTCTCTATCACTATCCATGATTCTTTCTTAAAACCTCCTTCACCTTTCCTTCCTAGAGTAACTTGCTCAAGGAGCAAGTCTAGAAGTTTTTGTTCCATATCTCTAGTCCACACCAATTTTGGACTTTGAGAAGAACTAGCAATGGGGGTAGCAATAGGGGTAGAAATGGGGGGCATATGAACATCCTCGTGTATGCTCATCAATAGATTTGTGAAAGACATTTTCACCTTTGAAATAAGAAACTATTATATTTCTGCAAAACTTGCAATAAGTAATGAGTTTTAGTAATAAAATTGAAAAATAGTTTTAAATCACTTAATCAATAGTTTAAAGCATAAGAAATAGTTTTAAATCACTTATTCAATGGTTTAAAGCATAACAATAATTATGATTTGCAATTCCTAAATCACATTTTAAAATCACTTAATCAAAAATTTAAATAATAACAATAATTATGATTCACAATTCCTAAATCACATTTTTAAATCACTTAATCAGCAATTTAAAGCATAACAATAATTCTAGTTCACAAATCCTAAATCACAATTTTAAATCACTTAATTAGCAGTTTAAAGCATAACAATATTTCTCATTTACAATTCCTAAATCACAGTTTTAAATCACTTAATTAGTAGTTTAAAGCATAACAATAATTCTAATTTGCAATTCATGAATCAATAGTCTATATGAAGTGTCAATTTGAGTATTGTAGCTATTCAGAAGTGAGGAAAAAAGTGTAAATGTGAGTAAAAAGTATAACTAATGTTGATACAAAACAACCAATGTTGAGATCTATAGTCCTCCCACATCCTTTCTACTATTTCATCTTGAAAATTTCCCCAATCATCTCTATCTCATTGAGTCATCCCATAAGTTTCAAGAACTGGCACATTTATCCCATCACAATCATCATCCTCTTCAATTTCCATATTGGGTGGAACACCATCCTCTATCGTAATGAAATTGTGTAGTATGCAACAGGCTAACACAATCTTTGTTTGACTTGTGATATTGTAGGATATTGCATGCCTCAAGATAGGAAAATGTTGCTCCAAAATACCAAATATGCACTTAATCACATTCTTAAGAGAGGAATGTCGATGGTTAAATAGCTCATGCGCACTATTGATTGGGTTTTCTCTGGAAAACTCTTTTAGGTTGTAGTGCGTACATCGATATGGGGCAAGAAATCTAGGGAACATTTGGATAGTTGGCATCAACTAAATAGAACTTTCCTATACAAAGGAAAAAGAATATTATACATTAAAAATTTCATAAAAATTATGGTTGGCAATAATGATGATATAATCATTAAAATTATGATTTAATATACCTGGGGCAACTAATAGTGGATCTATTCTTGAAAGAGCCAAAGGAAGAACATGACTATCTGCAAAAGACCCTTCCCAACCAGTAAGAACATATTGAAACTTGTAGTCAAATGAAAAAACACCCATTACATTTTGTGAGAAGTTTCCTTTTCTATCATTATATTTTTCTTGGCTTTCCACCTCAATGGTAACTAGTATATGGGTTCCATCAATTGCTCCAATGCAGTCCTAGTGTAAGAAATATTATTGTTATATATGTAGCAATAGAGTCAAGCAACAAAATACATGAAAATATGAGATTTACCTTGAAGTATGGATCAAAATGGTCCTTCCCTATAATTTCTAGAGGAGTATTTGGAAAAGAGGGAAAAAAGTGACAGGTATGGAGCGATATGATAGCCTTCAAGACCTTGTGGAAGTAGTGACTCACTATCTCTCCTTAAGTGACCAAAGTTATCACCAATCTTATGATTTCTTAGATTGTGGCCAAGAGTATGTAGGAAAATAACTATTTATTCTTCCAATTTCATGTTTATTGTATCTTTAAAGCTCCCTTTCTCCCTTAGAATATTGGCAAATTTGAAGAATTCTCCCCTACTCATGTGTATTTGGTTGTGGCAATCCATCTCATTGAAATATATAATATGTTTATAAAAAGGATAGGCAAACCTTCTTTGCTTGCCCTAATGTCTTCTAGCATCTTCTAATGTTGCTACTATGAATGTTGCTTGGGCTGCAAGCAAAATGGAAAGTACACACAAGAGCATGATCTTCCTAACAATGCTTCTATAAACTTGTATATCATAAGTAGGATCCATTGAACACCCTATAACATTTTAATGGAGTTATTAGTTGATATTCTAACATAATTTGCATGTGCTATTAAAAAAATTACTGCAAAGTTATTACAAGGAAAAGAACAAATTAACTATCAATAATGTCAATTAGTTTCAAAATCAATTATGTCAACCAGCAAGTGTGAATCTAACATTACAAATACCAGTCAACCATAACTTCTCTAATCCATAAAGTGTTGAAGACATGTTGGACATAGTGTAGTGCTATGGAATGTAACAACATATTCAACTTGTTTATAGCAATAATAACTCACAAGGAATAGAGAGTTGTGTTTATATTCTTTAGTGATAAAATATATTTTTTTGAATTAAAATTTTGTGAATGTTTCTTTAGTGGGACACTATGATGTGTTATAAGCTTACGTAGTAAGCAACATGATTATGAACATAGAATTTAAGTTTAAACTAATGACAATAAATTGAACATATGAGACATGTTTGACTATGAAGAGTGGTCTTTGATATGTAGCACCCATGCCTTGTCAATGGCATGATGCCATGAATACTTCTAATCCATTATATTCCTATTATTTGTGTCATGCTCATGTTCCACAACAATGAGAGAAGGAAAAATAAGATGAATATTTTACATTAAAGTTCACTAAAACACCAAACATTGTAAAGCCCAATAAATATGTCAAGTTGAGAATATGAAGCCAACATTTCTCTACCATTAATCTACAAAAAAAACATGTGGATCTGAGCAAGTAGTTTTTTAAATATAGGAATGGGTGAGGAGTTCTAAAGGCTAAAGTGGGTAGTTAGGTGATGAGGAAGTAGAGGGGAAGGGTTGTGGAGTTCCAAAAATTTATAGCTATACTTGCTATAGGAAGAAGTAGAGGGTAAGGGTTGTAAAGTTCTATTATATGTCAATTATTAAATCTATTTTTGTGTTTAGCTGGTTGAATTTGATAGGTGATGTCAAGAAAGGACCAAGAGAAATATTAGATGGATAGAAGTCAACCATATCAATACATACATGCCAAGAAATTTGTAGAGGCTTTTCACTCATTTCAAGTAGGCAAGTGTCTTGCAAAAGAGTTATCACATTCATATGACAAAACAATGAACCATCCTACAGCTCTTACAACTACCAGATATGGTGTTAGCAGAATGAACATGATCAAATCTTTCTTCTCTTGAGAAGTACTGCTTATAAAGAGAAATTCTTTTGTCCACATATTTAAAATAGGATAGGTGAGTCACTTGGATCCAAAATTTGGAGAACTCAAGCACTCCTTTTATTTATCTTATCAGAGAAAGAAGAATGAATCCTAACAAATAGATAATACAAATCATAGTTATTTGGGATCCAAGTGACTCACCTATCTTGTTTTCAAAGAATAACACACCATTTTTTCAACTTCCAAATGTCATATTCAATCATGTACAGGAAGCAAGTCATCAAATTTGAGTTTTTGAAGGATAGAATTAAAAAATTCAAGTAAAATGCTTGAGAGGAATAGTGGGTTAATATATATGGTGATGACCTTTGATATTTTTTAACCTTTTACAATTTTCAAATTTGAAATATTTCCCAAATATTATTTGAGTTTTTAGAAAAATTGGTTTGAGAGAAAAATAAAGGTTAATGTACAGAACTTTGTCCAAAAGCAATACTACTTAAGGTCTGACAAGATCTCTGCAGCATACCAACCTTGAGTGTTATTTTTTGCTCATAGTTATTATAATATTCATCTTTGCATGCCTAGGATGTACAAGATTTCAAGGTAGATGCACTTTCCATGACCAAAGTGTGTGCATATTAACTATTCAAATGATTCAAGTCTAATTGATTTTGATTTGCTTCACAAAGAATTTAGTTTTTAGTTTAGTAAAAAATTCATAGGTGATAACTAGAATCTTCTGATACTTTTACATGATCAATTGCTGCAATGGCAATTTAGCTCATGATACCAACAGGACAGCTAGTAATAGATCCTATTTAGACTTAACTTTAAATGTATGATGAGGAACTGAGCATGTGATACAAATCACACATACAGAAGAAGAAATCTAGGTCAATTTTATTTCCAAGTGGAACACCACTTCATTCTTATAGAAGGTTGAAAATGAAATGACTATCTTCATTTCATTAAAAATCCCAAGGCTATTAAAAGTAATAAAATAGTAATGATCCCAAGCTTGATGTCCTAACATATTTTTAAAAGCTATCCCACGACTTCAAGGTACAGATTCTTTTAGTACACATGATTCCCCATCCTCACTACCCTCAAACTTCCCAAGTAAGATAGGTGGATATACCATAGGCATCATTTGGAATACCATAATACACCAAACACAACTCCTTCCTAGTTTGAAATCATTTTGAAGTAGAAAATTAGGGCATTTAGCAGATTTGCAATTACATCAAAATAATATTGTTGAATAGTAGTAGATGCAATTTAATATCACTACTAAACTTTGACATGTTGTCCGACATTGGTTCCTAAAAGACCTTTTTAACTTGTTTTCCAAGCTTGTTTACTGGTTACTAAAATAAATGGTCCATAAAAAAGGAGATTCATAGAACAATACAACGTACTCAAGAACAACTTGGTAATAAGATGTGTAAAGACAAAATAGAGAATATAGTTGTTCCAAGACCATTGTTCAAAGTGATAGAGTAGCCAAAATTCCATCAACTCGGCATCTATGCAAAACCCAAACACTTTTTATGGCTTCATTTTACATGCTATGTCAGAGAAGTAAGAAGTCAATGAACCATTCATCTAACCTTTGAAATGTATCTCACCAACTGTAGTTTAATTTAGATCCAAGCACAAAAATTTATAAAGAAAATTCATCAATTATTTAAAAACACTTCCATTCAAGACATATGTAATAAACAAATTGTCCCCATTTAATTTCAAAAAAATTAAATGACCCAATAGAACATCACATCACTGTTCATTTTCTTGCAGGTGTAAGAGGCACCAAGGGAAATATTCAATTCGGTAGGATTGCATAGAAATGAATGGAAAGGTAAAAACACAGTCTCTTACTTGGTGCCATCATAGCTATGAATTTTCTTTTGTACTACCCATAGAAATCTAATGAAAGCATTGGGCCCATAACAACTTGTAATGTGCACGTAAATAATACACAACACACAACAACTCTAAAATAATACAACCCACTACTGACCCTATAAGTTTTCAAACCATCTCATCATTCAACACAAATAAAAAACAGAACACCAAACATCTGCATCAACCCAAAAAAGACTGTGTAAACCCACAAAAGACTAGCTTGCAAATTTTATGGGCAAAAATGAACAATGCATCTAAATTTATTGCATGAGAATTTACCTTCGAATCACTTACACCCTACACCATGTATATGTCTATGCCCTACCTCTAAATCTCTACCTTTGCAATCATTTTGGAACCCTAAAATATATATAATGAAAGATGCAAATATGAGAACCCTGCAATCATAAAAAACACAAATGCTACAAATGGAAGCACACAACCATACCTACAAAAAATGGAGGATACAAAAGACCACAAATTTAGTCACCTAATACAAAAGACCACAAAATGGAAATATGAGAACCCTGATGCAAATATGAGAACCGTTGCCTAATCAAAAGACCACAAAATAGAAATATGAGAACCATTACCTGATGCAAATATGAGAACCTTGCAATCATACAAAACATGAATGCTACAAATGGAAGCACACAACCATACTTGCAAAAAATGGAGGATACAAAAGAACACAATTTTTTTCGGTTGATACAAAAGAGCTCAAATTCACAGATGTGAGTGGCAATGAAAGACCACAAAATATTCACGGGTGTGAGTGGCAAAGGTAAATTTAAGAACCAAGGACCCAAAATTTTATATTTTTTAACAAAGAAAATATGGAATAGGAATAAGTATTCCTATTCCACCTATCTAGTTGGAATTGCATATGCCAAGTTTTGAGAAAAATTCCAAGTTTTGGGCAAAATTGGATCACTTATTCTAATTTTATTCCTATTCACATTTGAAATTTGTTGCACCCAAATGGGGAATACAAGTACATAAATTTCTATTCAATGAGTATTCTCATTTCCAAATGGGTCCTTATGGTTGCATGTCAAAGATCAAAGTGAAAACCCTACCATTTACCATTTATTCATTACCTACTAGTGATAACAGGTTATAGTATGGACAACTGGAAAGTCTAATTTTGATGGCATAAATGATGGCATCCAACAATACTGAATGTCACAACATTCTAATGGGAAGCCCAATAGAAATAAGCCTATTTAATTAATTACTATATTTATATGGTGTTGAATCAAATGGAATTTGGTATTTTGGGCCATTTGTTTATAAATTTTTTGTTTAAAAATTTGGTGCCAATTGTTAGAAATTCTTTAGAATAATTGGGGGGGGGAGTGTGAATCAGTTATTCAAGGTCCAAATGTCCTATTCAAACTTTTCACTAAGTATAGTGAGCCCATTCAACCATTCATTCATCCAAGCTTTAACTTATCTAACCAATAAGTTACTATAAATCAACATGCAAGCACAACACATAAGAGATCAACACATAACACAATGATTTATGTGGAAACCTAGTTTGGAAAAAACCACCACTAACATGCTACTCAATTCTCACTCTTCTGAAGTGATGCCCTATGAAAGGCCTGCCCTGTTAAAGGCTTACAACACACTATCAAATGTGACCTTGTTAGAGGAGTTAACCACCCTTTTAGAAGTGTGCCTAGTTAAAGGACTTTAGAACATTCACTTGGAATGCCACCCTATTAAAGGATTTACAAATGGCTGTTAGGCCAACCTAAATCCATAGGATTTCCAGATCTAATACAATTTCTAGAGAGTATTAGAAAAATCTTGACCTAACTACAACATACAACTTATCTTGCAGATCTCAAATCACTTCTCAACTCATACCCTTGGCTGGTCTTCAATCTCTACAACTCTGACAGCTTGCCCTCCTTTCAATCTTAGTCTCCTTGAGTCTCCATGCTCAATGTACCAGTGCAATCATCTCTTCATGACCACTCATAGAAGCAGCGCTTTTGTACTCTTCCTTCTCCTAGATCTCTTCTCCTTGACACCCTTCTAACCACTTCATAGATTTGGCTCTTCAACAGTAATAATATCAACAACTCTTTGCTTCTTGGTCTATGACTCCTTAAATAGAAGTCTTGGAGTTTCTTTTCCTACTCGATTCTTCCATTCTTTATTTTTAATTCACATGGATTAGGTAGGATTCATTGCATCTAACCCATAATCAGTTTCCTCTAGAAACTTCTTGAATAATCCTTTAGAATTTTCCTAAAAATAGTTTACATAGGATTTTATACCACCAGCTCATCATCCTTATCCTCCAACTTATTCACAAAATTCAATGTAAACACTATGTCAACTCAGATTTGGTGAATCTTCATCATTTGAAATAATGCAGCAGCTCAACACTATTGAAATACTAGTGCTCGGCACATACTGTGTTGCTCAGTATGAACTATGTTTTTCTTGATGCTCGACACCTAAAGATCACTCGGTGCCAACAGAAAAAATTTTGATGCTTGGCACATGATCTTCACTTGGCACTTGAAGATCACTTGGCACACACCAGAGTTTTTTGTTACTCAATTCCTACTAAGAATTCATGCTTAGCTTCAACTAACTTGCTTGGCATCCACTATTGATCTTAGTTTAAACTTTTCATACCACCTTGTTACAACTTCTTCTTCTAATGTTTCCAAGTGTGACCACCCTTTGTATCATTGAGTATGTTATCAATACATCATTTAACCATTGTCTTAACTGATCCTTGCACTTCATTACAACATCATAACTCAACCTTTCCCTTAGGTTCTCTTGTTACATATTGTTGATCAAATCCTCTTCATCAATCAACTAAGTGATAGTACTTGTATCTTATAAGAAAATATCATCCCTACAAATAGCAAGTTTGACATTAATGACAAAACAATTATTAAAAACAACAATCTTCTTTCTTTGTAACAATCTCCCTCTTTGATCTTCAATAATGAGCTTTTCAATTAGATTTCCAAAAATCTCCCTCTTTGGCATTGATGGAAAACCAAATTGATCAACCATCAGACTAAACTATTCAACCACGAGCTTACTAGGTTAAAATAGTAAGTCAAATGCCAAAAAGTAATTGTAGCTTCACATCTCCTTCTACTATTCTGATTGCTTCATTTCTTTTTCTCCCTCTTAGCTGATGTATCCTTGTCTTTTGTCTTTCTCCCTCTGTATTGCTCATCTTTTGTTGTTCTGATCAACTTCTCCTTCTTTTCTAATTCTTTATTTTCAATAGTTGTTGATCAATTTTCTGCTATTTCTCTTTCTTTGACAACAATGCCAAAGACATACTAGCATCTTAATATGCACATGTAGATTTTGCAGTTTCATTCAATGTCTCCCTCTCTCACCTTGCTTGGGACTGGTTTGGAATTTTCAGCACATCTACTACTTTAGGCACAAATCCCAAAGTAGACATCCTCTACATCAATGTGTGAAATCTTCATTAATCAACTTATTTGATGTAGGGCATATATGTTTTTGCTTCAAGTAACCTTGGCTAGGGGTATCACCCCTAACTTACCTCTAAGATACTCAAAAGCATCTTTAGGTAGTGCTTTTGTGAAGATGTCAGCAATTTGTTCCTTTGAACTAACATATTCCATCTTCACTTGCTTGTCTTCCACCAATTCTCTTACATAGTGATACTTGATTGCAATATGCTTAGTTTTAGCATGCATTACTAGATTTTTTGATATATTAATAACACTTGTATTATCACAATAAAGTATCACAAGCTCAGTCACTTCTTCCTTCATACCTTGCAGCAAGTGTTTGATCCATACAATATTGGTGCAGTTTATAGAAACTGCCACATATTTAGCTTCAGCAGTGGACTGTGAGGTGCAACTTTACTTTTTGCTAGTCCATGTAATCAACTTTTTTCCTAAGAAAATTGCTCCTCCACTGGTGCTTTTTCTATCATCAATGTTACCTCCCCAATCTGCATCAGTGTAGGCTCTTAATTCAAATTTCTCACTCCTCTTGTAGTACAAACCAAAGTCATCAATTCCTTTCAGGTATCTTAGTATTCTTTTTACTATCATTAAGTGATTTTCTCTTAAATGTGCAAAAAATCTTGCTACTATTCCAATAGCTAATGCAATGTCTAGTCTACTATGTACAACATATTGCAACTTTCTAATCACTGACCTATACAATGTCTAATTTACTTCAATAGATTCATCATTCTTGGATAGCTTGTGTCCAGTTGTCATTGGTGTGCTAACTGGTTTTGAGTCTTCTAACCCAAATGTTTTGAGTACCTCCTTGATGTATTTGGATTGGGTCATAGATATTCCATACTTCAACTGATGTACTTATAATCCAACAAAGAATTTGATTTCTCCAAACATTGACATCTCAAAGTCATGCTTCATTTGATCAGCAAAATCTTTGCAAAGAATATCTTTTCCTCCAAATATCACATCATCAAAAAAGATTTATGATATCAAAATGTCTACACCTTCTTCAGCTTTAATATAAAAGTTGTTGTCATCTGCTCTCTCAAATCCTATCTTCACAAGATATTTATGTAGTCTCTCATGCCATGCTCTAGGTGCTTGCTTCAATCCATAAAGTTCTTTGTGTAGTTTGTAGACCATGTCCTTGTTCTTCTTATCTACAAATCCCTCTGGTTGTTCTCTATAGACTTCCTCTTCCAGTATGTCATTTAGAAAAGTAGACTTTACATCCATTTGGTACACTTTGAAACTTTTGTATGCAACATATGCAAGTAATGTTCTTACTCCTTCCATTCTTTCAATAGGGGCAAATGTTTCCCCATGATCCAATCCTTCTTCTTGTTCATAGCCTTTACAAACTAGTCTAGCTTTGTTACTTATTATTTGACCATTCTCATCAAGTTTGTTGTTGAACACCCATTTAGTACCAATCACATTCTTATCAACTGGTCTAGGAACTAGAGACCATGTTTTATTCTTCTCAATTTGATCTATCTCTTCTTCCATGGCTTTATACCAATCATCATCTTGTAGTGCATCTTTCACTATTTTAGGTTAAACCTTGCTAGGTAGACATGATTCATTCCTCAGTCTATTCTGTGTCATTGGTCTAGCATCCTTGTCACCAATGATTTGATCTGCAACATGATGTCTTCGCACATACGTGGCTAATCTTGGTTTAGTTCTTCTTTCCATGTTTGATCTTTTAGCTTTAGGGTCATTTTGTTCTTCTTCATCAAGCATTTCATCATTCCTTTCATGTGTACTATTTTTAGAATTAGAATGTGCATTTTCTACATTCTGCAACTTAGCTTCTAAATGTAGCTCAGTATTCACAAGCTGATACTTAGTAGATACTGAAGTTTATTGCTGATTCTGAACATGATTTACAGCATTGTCTTCACCAGTCATTCCTTCATTAAAGTATACAAAGGATCTATAATCCTCCGATTGCTTGGACTCATCAACCTGAATTTTTGCATGCTCATCAAAGTTTACATTTGCACTCTCAACAATCTTGTTAGTGATAGTATTCAAACACTTATATGCTTTACTTCTAGTGGAGTATCCAAGGAATATGCCTTCATCACTTTTTGCATCAAACTTGCCATTTCTAGTATCTTTAAGAATATAGCATTTGCAACCAAATACTTTGAAATGTCTTACATTAGGTGAGTGACCATACCATAATTCTAAAGGTGTTGCATTTGTACGTTTCTTGACTTGAACTCTATTCAGTGTGTAAACTACAGTGCTTACAGCTTCTCTCTAGTATGTTAGTGCAACATTTTTCTCTATCATTAGGGTTCTAGCACACTCAATCATTGATCTATTCCTCCTTTCAGAAATACCATTCTATGGTGGAGTTCTTTGTGTTGATGTTTTCCTTTTGATACCTTTGTCATTACAAAATATTTCAAATTCTTGATGTGAACTCACCTCCTCTGTCTAACCTTAGGCATTTCAGGTTCTTTCATATTTCCTTCTCAACTCTGGCCAAATAACACTTAAACATTTGAAATGCATCATATTTTTTCTTTAAGAACATAGCAATCATCATCTTGGAATAATCATCTACAAATAGCATTATGTATCTCTCTCCTAGGTAGCTTTGCATTTCTATTGAACCACATAAGTCTGTATGGACTAAATCTAGTACTTCATTAGAAGTGTATGTTTTTCTTTTGAAACTAGACTTAGTCATATTCCCTAGTTGACATTGTTTGCACATTATATTTTTAGTTACTTCAACTTGGGCAACCCTCTGACCTTCTTCTTCTTGCTAGTGCTAATCATATTATCAAAGTTAACATGGCACAACCTTTTATGCCACAACCACACATCATCAAGTCTAACAACAAGACATGTTTCATCTTCCACATCTAGGTAAAATAGATTATTCACCCTTTCCTATTAGATTTCTATCAGTGTCATAGATCTTAGTAGTTTTATTTCCAAATTCAACTTTGCAACTTACATTACCTAACTATGATACACTCAACAAGTTGTAGTTTAATCTTTCAACATAGCATGCATTATCACATGAAATTTTCTCTGTGAGTTTAATAGAGCCTTTTCCTTTGATTTGACATGGTGCATCATTACCGAATCTACACTATTTCCATCATATTGAGTAAAGGTAATGAACTTACTTTTATCTCCTATCATGTGATGTGAGCATCGACTATCTATGATCCACTTGTCATTCTTGTTCACATGGGTAATCAATGTTGTTGCTTCATCTTCTTCTTTGTCTAATTCATCCTTCATGGCTACATAAACTACTTCATCATCATTCTCATCATAATCTTCTTCAACAATGTAACATCTCTTTCCTTTGTCCTTGTAGTCTTTGCTATCATCTTCTCTCTTGTTCATGTACTTTTTTCCTTCTTTGTAGTTCTTCTTGTGTGTACACATTGCAATTGAAACATATGATAGGGAGCTTACCTTTGAATTTTTCTTTGTCTCTATGGAATCTCTTAGCCAGAAGTGCTTCCAACTATTCCACATCTTCCTCATCTGTGTTGCTATCACTAGATGCATGTTTTCCTTTTCTTCTCTTCTTTCTTGATGTCTCCTCCTTAGTGTCTTTTATTGTCATCTTGGCCTTGAAAGTAGATTCAAGGTTCTTAGGTCTGTAGTTATCAAAATTGGATAGCTCAAATGTAGTAAGTTTTCCCACTATTCCTTTAAAGGTTAGTGTATTCCCTTATACACACCTTAGCTCTTAGATGGATGAAACTCTAATGGCATAGATAGGGAGTAGAGTTCTTAAGTATTTGTTGATGGTTGCTTCTTCTTCTGATTGACCACCTAGACTCCTTATTGCACTTACCACTTCTTTCATTCTTGCAGCATATTGAGCAGAATTTCACCTTGCTCCATTTTCATGTCATCAAAATTTCCTCTTTGGCTTTCTCTTTTTGTTCTCTGGACATTCTGATCTCCTCCATAGATTTCTGATAAGGTTTTCCACATCTTGAATGCAGTGTCATAGTCTTTGATATCATCATATTCTGCATAGTTAAGGGCAGATACAATTTCCAGCATTGCTTGATTGTGCTCCTTCTTTTTATTCAAATCATCTATAGTAAGAGGTCCTGTTAGATTTACATGTTCTATTCTAACTGAGGTTTGTGCATAGTCACCTATTGCTCCAAGGTGAAATTTTATTAGACTCTTCCATGTAGTAGAGTTGTCTTTGTTGAGCTTGGGAACTTCTCTCTTGGACATCTTGATCTTCCTGCTTCTAGTACCTTGAAACTAAATCATTAGATGGCTCTGATAAAAATTGTTAGAAATGTTTCAGAATAACTAAGAGGGGGGAGGAGTGGGGATGAATTAGTTATTTAAGGTCCAAATTTCATATTCAAACTTTTAACTAACTATAGTGAGCCCATTCAACCTTTCATTCATCCAAGCTTTAACTTATCTAACTAGCAAGTTACTATAAATCAACATGCAAGCACAACACATAAGAGATCAACACATAACACAATGATTTACGTGGAAACTCAATTTCGAAAAAACCACCAGTAATATGCTACTCAATTCTCATTCTTCTAAAGTGGTGTCCTTTGAAAGGCTTTCCCTGTTAAAGGCTTAGAACACACTGTCAAATGTGACCTTGTTAGAGGATTTAACCACCTTGTTAGAAGTGGGCCTAGTTAAAGGACTTTAGAACATTCACCAGGAATGTCACCCCATTAAAGGATTTACAAATGGCTATTAGGCCAACCCAAGTCCATAGGATTTCCAGATCTAATACAATTGCTAGAGAGTATTAGAAAAATCTTGACCTGACTACAACATACAACTTATCTTGTAGAGCTCAGATCACTTCTCAACTCATACCCTTGCCTGGCCTTCAATCTCTGCAACTCTGATAGCTTGCCCTCCTTTCAAGCTTAATCTCCTTGACTCTCCATGCTCAATGTACCACTGCAACCATCTCTTCATGACCACTCATAAAAGCAGTGCCTTTGTGCTCTTCCTTCTCCTAGATATCTTCTCCTTGACACCCTTCTAACCACTTCATAGATTTGGCTCTTCAGCAGCAATAGTATCAGCAACTCTTTGTTTCTTGGTCAATGACTCCTTAAATAGAAGTCTTGGAGTTCCTTTTCTTGCTCGATTCTTCCATTCTTTATTTTTAATTTGCATGGATTAAGTAGGATTCATTGCATCTAACCCATATTATGTTTCCTCTAAAAAAATTTTGAATAATCCTTTAGAATTTTCCTAAAAATGGTTTACATAGGATTTTGTGCTACCAGCTCAACATCCTTATCCTCCAACTTATTCACAAAATTCAATGTAACCACTATGTCAGCTCAAATTTGGCAAATCTTCATCATTTGAAATAATGCAGTAGCTTGGCACTATTGAAATACTAGTGCTTGGCACATACTGTGTTACTTAGCATCAACTATGTTTTTCTTGATGCTCGACACCTGAAGATCACTCAGCACCAACTGAATTTTTTTTTATGTTTGGCACCTAATCTTCACTCGACACTTGAAGATCAGTCGGTACAAACTAGAATTTTTTGTTACTCAGCTCCTACTAAGAATTTGTGCTTGGCTTCAACTAACTTGCTCAGCATCCACTAATGATCTTAGTTTAAGCTTTGTATACCACTTTGTCTCAACTTCTTCCTCTAATGTTTCTAAGTGTGACCACCCTCTGTATTCTTGAGTATGTTTTCAATACATCATTTAAACATTGTCTTAATTGATCCTTGCACTTCATTACAACATCATAACTCAACCTTTTCCTTAGGTTCTCTTGTTACATCTTGTTGATCAAATCCTCTTCATCAATCAACTAAGTGATAGTACTTGGATCTTATAAGAAAATATCATCCCTACAACTAGTAGGTTTGACATCAATGACAAAATAATGATTGAAAACAACAATCTTCTTTCTTTGGAATAATCTCCCTCTTTGATCTTTAATAATGAGATTTTCAATTAGATTTCCAATAAAAATTATCTAGACTGGAGACACATGAAAAGTTTTGCACAGAAACCATTAATTGGGGATGCAATGAACATCATATCAAGATTAAAATAATAAATGTGTTACTAATAGTTACAATTATTACATTCCAATATAGCCAGCTTGGTAGACACTCTGACTATCTAAGATTAATGTGAGTACATTTCCCACACTTGCAAATTAATAGGAATACAAAGAAAAAAAGATATGAAAGATCGTGAATGTCAAACAATTTATTGCAACTATTGTTAAAGTGTTTCTTCAATTCCTTTTTCACTATCATTTCTCAAATTCTCAATTTGATTTGCAGAATACACTAATTTGGTTGAAATGCACCACAATGGGTCTACATAAGCCCATTTTGGGCATGATACCTGAGAATGCACTAGTACATTTGGAGGTAATTTTTAATGGCAAACCAATTTGGCTTGTCAAATTCATATTTTTTTAAATGATCCTGATAACATCAAAATTTTGACATAAGTTAAGTTGGGAATTAAAATTTTGACGTCATCAAGGATTTAAACAAAAAAAGATAGAAAATGAAACTTCATTTGTTTACACGAAAAAGTGCAGGTGTGTGGGAGGGAAGCTTGAGGAAGATTTTTATAATGGTGTATAAAGGTAAGGATTTTCTGAACAAACCTATAGTTTTCTAGCCAAGACAAGTAGTTGCATTTGTTTTAAAAAAACCCTTCTTTTTGCCACTATTGGACTTTATATACTATCGAATTAGGAAGATATTACATTTATTTAGTTTCCTATTCCACCGTGGTGGCCATATTTGAGTTTTGGTCATGCATTTATTGTATGGTGGTGAGTTTTGTGCTATGAGCATTTTATCCGTGTCATTTTGTCAAAATGTTGGAAGGATGAGATTCTCAACCAAAAATTGTCGCGTCCAAGCCACAAAAAATGTCTGGTGCTAGGAAATGATCTGGAAGTTTTGTGGACAATTTCCTAAGCTCCTATAGTGTCCTCATCCTCACCTTCCTACTCGTTTGACATCAATTCTCTGTGGCATCCAATCACTACTCCCATGTTTCAGTTGATCACCCTAGGTGTTTGTGATTTCCTTTGGGCTTGTGTGACTGAAGCATGAAGGATTTTCATGCCACTAAGAAACTTTCCTAGGGTTATTGAGGACCTTCTTCACAAGAACCCCTGCACTTTCTCTTCAATGCCAACCCCCTATGCATGGTAGAAATTGATTATGAATAGTTCCTCTTTGTGTTTGACATTATGAATTTTCTTTTCCTCTTTTTTAGAACTTTCATCAATTTTAGCGAGTTAATTCAATTTTTTCCTGATAGGTATGGGATGCTTCACCCCCTATCATTTGTAGGGAATGATGCCTCACCTTTTAGGGTTTCATTATGTTTATTTTTGGGGAAAATTAAGCATTTCCAAGATTTCAAGATGAAGGTGAAAGAATTTATAGCTTTTTATTTCTTAGATTAATGTGATAATTAAACTAAAACATAGTTCTTACACATAAAAAAAAATTTAAAGTGATGATTAACGATGGGAAGAGAAAGACAAAGGTCTTCAATATGATTATAGCACTAGAAGCTATGTCATCTGGTTCCACTTTTTGGGTTGTAGATTTTGGTTTTAAACTTTTGTTTGTGTAGAATTAAAAAATACCCTGATGCACAAAGGCCTACAAATCTTCACAAACATATTTGATAAGAAGCTACATTAGGTTCTATTAATTCATTTTCAAGAGAAAAATGAACCAAAACTTCAAAAAATTGACAGATTCATCATCCAAAAGTATATGGATATCGGGCAGCCAACAAATATTGACCAACCATTGTCTCTTATTTATAGTTTTAATTTACCCTTAAGAGATTGAAAATAGTTTTAAGATACAATTATCTATTATCTTTGGAAAAAAACATTTGAATTACAATAGATTTAGAAATGCAAGTGATATACCTCTCATAGAGACCCCAATGATAATGTGGTTGAGTTGTATTGGCATGAAATACTTTCTGCACCTCCTCTCCATTTAGATAAGTCACTATCTTATCTCTAATTTAGAGATCAATTTCATTTATTTTTTGCAAAGTCTAATGAGAAATAGTAGCCAACCAAATTGAAGTGAAAATAATAGTGTCAAGCAAGATATATGTTAAAATGCCTAATTAGGTTAGGTGCAGTTAGATTATTTATGTCATCATATGTATCTCTTTTTAGCTACTCTAAAAAAAAATGTATTTGGGCTTTGATAGATTTTTATTCCTATTGATTAAATCAAATGGAGTGCAAGGTTCCTTTTGAGTTTAAATGATGAAAAACAAGGTGGTGCTAAGATTTTACTATGAATCTTCCCCTTATCTCTTGATGGCATTGCCTGAGTTGAAATGTTAGCTAAGCATTCACCTAATGTGACATCATGTTTATCTACTACATCTCCTATATCAGTTGTTATATTGTTATTCATGTCATTACAAGCTTGTGACCATTTATCTTGGTAGCATTCACTCAAATATCTCAAGTTGTTACATACAGTTTGATCCATTAAGTATGAGCTATCTTTTATTAAACCATGTGACCACAAGTATTCTCCATTCTTTACACTTATCTCCAAATCTAGAAGGGGATTTCCTATCTACAAACATCAATTTTAGAGTCCACCGTATCAATTTTATATAAATTTGCATGCATATAGGTATCATTGAAACAAACTAGATAAATGATTATATAGCTTCATAGATTCTCAAGAACACTACAAGTGTAACCTTCCTTTTTAGTGCCAAATGGATTATCTAAGCTCATGACTAATGGGTTCTTACAATGCACCACTCATGATAGATGGTTCATTTATTCAATTCAAGTTCATAGGTGATGTATTCTTCTGAATGACTAGTTATATGAATCATCTAATCTCAAAGAAATATACCTATTATAATGTATTACAAAAATTAGACTTGACTAGTAAGGCCATGCAGTTCAGAATGCTTGGATATATACAATGAAAGAAGATAGGTGCATACCTACAAACCTCTCTCCCACTAAGTAAATGTCTACATCTTTTACCTCAAGAAATTTCTCTAACCAACCAACAAGGAAATTAAAATTGTCTTGAGTTGTAACATGATACATGTCATTGATTTGTTTTAAGTGTATTATTACAATCAGTACTATCATATTGCTACTAGGTATGTACTCAAAACATGTAGTATAATAGCAAGGGGCACATCACCCATACCAAATTGTGTATCATTGGAATTATTACCTGCAGTAGTATTGGAATATGAGAATCCCAATCCAGCAAGACTCTCTATATACCACATGTTTCATTCTTCCCACAAGACAAATTATATATCAGCTACAAGATTCTTACAAGAAGAATAGAAGGTAAAGGCAAAGCATTTTCAATGTCACTTCCAAAAGGCCAGACATAAATTTAGCTCTGCATTGAACCACAAGACTTTCTTTGGCATCTTTATTATATCAAAAAAAATTAATTGACCCAACCTATTAGACTACAAAGATTGGTTCTAATTTGGATGCTTCCTCAATTGTATTTCTAACATCAAGCATAAATCCCTGCAACCAACCATTTTTTTGAAGAAAAACCTTACAATATACTATACATAACCTTACTCATTATAGGCTATGGAACCTATCCGCACATTGGAACCATGAACTTTCAATTTACAATTCAAGCATAAACATCAAAATCATGATTTCCAAAGTGAAAATTCTATAGAAATGCTTGAAAGACAACTTTGAAAAACAAAAATTCAATAGAAAAAGTTAATAAAAATTCTTCAAAATCCTATTAAGGAGAAAGTAACTTGCAGATACTATTGTTTTACTTCTTTGATACTGATGATAGTTTTACTCTTACACATATGATAAGTTGTGGACAAGATTTTGAATAATATCTACACCAAACTTGTTTTCATCAAGTAGTACATGGTAATGTGTATGTCTACATGTCCCCTACAATCAAATCATCGAATGAGAGATTCTTCCATCTTAAGAAACAAAACAAAACTTTTTTTATATAGGCATCAGCAAGAGTAAGGATTTTATATGTGTATGTATGTATATGTTATGGTGGGATGAAGACCGAATCAGCAAGAGTAAGGATTTTTCCACCAAAAGGATTGTTATTTCATTCCAAATCCATACAATACTATTCCAACCCTAGACTAGGTTGAAGATAATAAATTTATAGGTTACAAATCTTGACCATATGACTTCATCCTTCCATGCTTGATCAAAATAATGATCTAACTGTTACACTTCCAGATTGCAAGAAAAATTGCAAAAAGTTGCATGACAACTTTTATTGCATTTTTTGCAACTTTTACACAAACTTCAAATAAAAGACTCCACATACCTTCAAAACTATACCACAATATGCAAAAATATTATAAAACATAAAAAATGGAGATTTTTGGTCAACTCACAATGTTGACCAATCGTTGACCAACCTTTGACTTGCCTATAACCTTATTATAACATGTAAACAACTTGCCTAAATACATGTTTGAGATTTTCTAAACTATCTTGTGTCAACTTTGACACTTATTTATCACCTTCTATATTATCCTATGTGGTGTTTGACCACCTTATTTAGGACCTAGGGCCCCTACACTAAGATCTAGGATTTTGTTGTCATGCCCTTTTGATCAATGTATATGTATGTATGTATGTATGTATTTATGTATGTATGTAGATACATATATATACATATGTATATGTATATATGTGTATATGTATGTATGTATATATAAAAACAATAAAAGTCACTCAACAGGTAGCATGCCCACAAGATTTTAAACATAACTATATAAGGAATTGTTTAGGATGTATACAAGTCAATTGGTCTAGTTGTTGATTAGCTAGGTTGATTACAAATTCCTATAGATTTTTCATCAGATTAGGTATAATAAAATGAAAAATTGATTGTTCCTAGCTAGCATTAACTTGACTGGTCTATTTAGACCCATTGACTATTGTCACAAGCTTTAAAACATAACTATATAAGGAGTGAGTTAGGAGGTATATAGATTAACCTTACATTAATGGTAAACTACAACACAAAGGTTGCACTAGGGTATTACAGGATTATAATTATAGAAAACTGCCTGATTTTCCCTAGTGGGTGTATGATGGCGAAGAGTTGTATTAGGTGAGTAAAGCTCACTAGTTATTATAGGAATATAGCTTCATCAAACCAATTAGAAACAAGAACTACATATTTGTTAGGGTGAGGAGTTCAAGGGTGTTGGTCCCATGTATATGAGTATGTACGCAGCCTGGTAGGTAGAGTATGCCTCCAGTGTGTAGACATCTTGGACATAGTTAGGTAGCCTTGGACATAATTAGGTAGCATGGATCATCACAATGTGGTATGCACTTTCTCCAGCCTAACCTCATGGATGTAATAGTTCAAAAGATTTCTACCAAGTTGAATGAAGTCTAAAATCAATGCTAATACTATATTGTTCAAAATCAATGCCAATATTTATATTATATAATTCATTTGATTTGTTTAGATGCCATATGTAATGAAGAGATAATAATATTTAATTATTAATTTATTATCAACTATATACAACATATTACTAATGCTTGTATGTTTATATTTGTTATAATTTTATAGCCTGAATATTTTCCTCTAAAGAAAGTCCACGCCTAACAATATGGACCCAAAACAAAATAAGACGACAATTGCTAGATTGTGGTCTTAGTTCATAAGAAATGGTGATGGAAAATGTTATTTTTCTTGCAAATAATGCAAGGGCTTAAAGAATCAAAAAATTTGAATCACAACAGTTGAGAGACATTGTAGGCAACACGATCACATTGAAGAGGGAAAGGATTATCTTCTTTTCGTGAATGTAAATTTTGAACTAGTGGAACATGGAGGTCTAAATATTGAAGTAGAAGGTAATGCTCCCATGGAAGAAGATGGTCATGAGGCAGAGAACACAATTGAAGATTTTGGTATTAGTGGAGCTGATAATGTGCCAGAGAACAGGATTAAAGATGTTACTAGCACAACTGATGAAGATGATGATGATGAAGAGAACCTTGATATACCTGTAATTGATAAGGCATATTATCCCTTGTACCAAGGCTCCCAAAAAACACTTCTCTCCATTGTATTATTGTTGGTAAACTTCAAGGTTATGAATGGTATATCCAATGTAGCAATCTCACGTATGCTAAGGTATAGTGTTATTTTTGTCATCTTTTATGTTAGCGTACCATTAGTGTTCTTTATATTAATATCAAAGTTTTTCCATAGGTTGATAGGTGAGTGTTTGTTACCACCATCAAAAATTCTATCTCGCTCTTACCAAGAATTATTAACCATTATGAAAGATATTGGAATGGAGTATCAAATAATACATGCATATCCCATTTATCATATTATATATCATAAACAACATGAATTTGCAACAGAATGACCTGATTGTCACATTAGTAGATATTGATCAGATCAAATGATGAAAAAGGTGCCTGATAAGGTTCTTCTATACATTCCCATTATTCCATGTCTGTAATGATTATTTAGGTATACTAGCTTGGCACAATATATGGATTACCATGCATGCAATAGAAGTCAAGATGAAATTATGTGAATGCCTACAGATAGTTTTTCTTTTAAGAACATAGAAGATAGGTGACCAGTATTTAAACAAGAACCTTGTAATCTGAAGTTTTCATTGGCAGCAAACGGTGTCAATCTATTTGGAGAGATGAGATCTGTTTACTCAGTCTGGCCTATTTTTGTTACTAACAATAATACTCCTCCTTGGATGTTCATAAAGGGGGAGCACATAATGTTGGCAATGATTGTACCAAGTATTTTTCCATTTAATAGTCATATAAATTAATTTATAAACATAGTATCAAAATGGTAATAATAATTATGTTTTGTTTATGTTCATTCAACTAGGTAAGTACCAAGTGAAAGATATGAATGTATATATTGATCCCTTGATTGATGAGTTGTTGGAGTTATGGAATGGGGTCACTATGTATGAAATCTCTAGACCAATTGGTGAAAGGAAATTGCAATTATGTGCAATTCTTGTATGGACTATACATGATGCCCCTGAACTAACACACTTTTGTGGTATCTAAAATTGTTAACACATATTTTTTGTTGTATGTTTTAGTTGTGTGTGATAATTTTAAATAAAAATATTATAGTACACATGTCATCCAATTATACACAATCTTGTAGGTCTTCAAACAAAAGGAAAATTGGCATGTCCAATTTGTGGTCTATAGATGAAATCTTGCCATTCAAAAAGTTTAGGAAAGCATGTGTTCAATGAGAATAGATACTTTCTCCACAAGATTCATTTGTATCGAATTGCCAAAAAACATATTTTCAGTGGGAAAGAAGAGACAACATCAAAGCCATGAAGAATGACACCTCACATGTGGAAGTTGGAATACAATAAAATGAATTGTTGAGGTAATGTCATTCCATTTGATGTAGGTTTTCATATGAAATTTAAATTTGGATTTTTTCTTTTTTTTTTACTAATGATATAATTGTTGGTTGTGAAGATCATAAAGGCATCGATGAGAAACTTCTAAGAGGACTTAAAAGTTATCCTAGATAATTTAGTAGGTTGTCGTACTACGAGCACCTCCCAATCATGCATTTGTTTGATGTGATGCATATTGGAAAGAATGTGATAGAGACACTATGGAAAATATTGGATGGAAGGTGTGACAAAGAAAAATTGGTCAAAATTTGCAATGCCATTGATGAATCCAATCATGCATTGAAGTTTTTCGTTGAACCAAATAGAGATGGAAATTGGATTAATATGAGCATCATTCCTTTGTTATTAACGCAACAACAAACTGATGCCATATAGGAAGCCATTAAAAAAACTAAAATTCTTACAAGATTTGCTGCAAATATAAGCAATCTCATATCATAGAAAGGTGATTTTGGGTCAGCATTGACAATGTATGATTGGCATACCTCCATCAAGGTAAGTCATGTTGTTCTCTATTTACAATAAATTTGTAAAACATCATGTACTTTTGATTTTTTTATTTTATAATATATTGAAAAGATCATTTTATTATTACTCTAGTATGTTCTACCTCTATCTCTCTCACACAACTTTGACAACATGAGTGTCAAACACATTATATATGATCTTGGGAAATACATGAGGTTAGAAGTGTTATTTGTTAGATTTGTTGCATATAAGTGTTATTGGTCTTATTAATATATTTTTGCATGATGAATATCTTCTAGGTGGTTGTCATCTAAAGAAATTGATATAAAAGACATTAAGCAATGGAAGAGAAAAATTCCTCAACTTTTGTGCGAGATGCAAAAGAGTCTACCTTCAACTTTTTTAAATGCACAAGAACATTATCTCATACATCTAATTGAGGAGATCCAATTGTGCAGACTTGTACCAACTAGGTCAATGTGGATGGTTGAGAGGCACTTAAAATTTTTGAAGGGCTTGGTTTGATAGAGATCACATCCTCAAGGTTCCATGGTCAAGGGATATATGGTCTACCAAACCATGGTTTACATTAGTGAATATCTTCCCAAGTTTGCATCAAAGATCCGTGTAGATCACATTTGGGATCTCAACTCCATTAACAGATTCTAAGGGATTTACTTGATGGGGAAAGGTAGATTGAGGAAAGTAAGATCTAATTATAAGATGTTATTGTAGTTAATTAATTATTATCCATCATCAATATAAGTTGTTTCTAACTAGTCTATTTATTTTATATAGCTGCTTGTGAGTGGGATGCACTTCATTTATATATTGCAAATAATTTTGATTGGATGATGCTATGGATTGAACGATCTCAACAGAATGGTCACTCATTAACATGGGAAGGTGTTTCTTCATTGGTTAAAGAAGCTCATTGTAATTGAGATCCCAATGTTACACCAATGGTAATTGATCTAGCAAATGGTTTAAGAGGTGGAAAGGTACATATAAGTTAATCTATCATGACCCATTTGATTAATATCAACTCAAGGATGGATGCATAATTTTGACATGTTTTAAAAATAAAAGGTCAAGCACCATAGAGCAATGTACTATAATGGTTGTAAATTTTGCATAAAAAAAGGTGGACGAGACTAAGAGAAAGTGTGATTCTAGGATAACTACAATGTTCAAGATCATCAATATTTCATCTAGAAATGGCATACATCCTCAACAATATAAAAATAGATACTATGATGTTTTAGATGATATAATTGAGTGTGACTTTAATTCCTTCAAACAAGTTCTATTCAGTGTCAAATGGTACAGGCTATGACTAAATCAAAATGATCTTAATAGATTTATATTGAACATGATAATGGATTTACAATGATTAATATAAGGTCATTTGAGCTAGTTGGAAATGAGCCCTATGTTCTTCCAAGCCAATGTGAGCAAGTTCTTTACTTTGGCATTCTACATAAATCGGGTTGGTCATTTTCCATTAGACATGATCCAAGAGGAAGAGCAATAAAGTATAATGTGATTGAAGAAGAAGATGAAGAAGGAAATGATGATGTTGATGATGGAGAAGATGCTCATGATAGTGGTGATGGAACTAATGATGATGATGATGATGATGATGGTGGTGGTGGTGGTGGTGGTGGTGGTGGTGGCAGCAAAGATGATGGTGATGGTGATGGTGATGGTGATGACAATGATGATTGTGATACTAACAATCATGATGTTGACAATGGTCATTCTAATGATTTGGATGATGATGCAGATAATGATGGTGCTCATGATGATGTTCATGATGATGAGATGGACAAAGAAGATGATCAATGACATGATCAATGGAAATGTATTAGGTGTTGATTACTTATAATATGTTTTTTGTAGAGGTAAAAAATTAAAAAATATACAATGTTATTTTTTTGCGATGTATGCATATTGTTCATTTTATTTTCTATGCGTAATTTGTAGCATAAGTATCATTTAATTTGTAACTATCTTAAGATAAATGATTACATATGCAGGAAACTATACCCCCTTAACGAGGATCATACAAAGTGACATGGATTGGGAGGTATAATTTTATTACATGCTTGCTTTATCTTTACTTTCGACATTAACTTTAGGAAAAAAAATTCAATATTAGCCTCATTTTATATTGTAATATTTCATTCCTTCAACTATATCTCTCATTTGATGGGCTCTAGGTACCATCAAATAGGTATATATTAGATTTGTCTTCCTCAAGTGAGGAAAATGTGAGAATACAAGAGGACAGTGAGACATGTAGTAGGTCTATGAAAGAGAGACAAACTAGAGGCCAAAATATTAGAAGAAATTTAAATAAATGCATACAATTTTTCCTTTCTTAAGGGGGTCATGTTCTTGTGGTGATGAGACAAAAACATCAACATTCCCTTGAGGTACACACATCTTGAGAAAGAATGGGTACCCAAGGAATTACCTCCAATTAACACCAACTTTTGTGTTAACGAGAGGATATATCACATAGCTCCATCACCATTACATAGTTTGGTCATATTTTCCATGGATGGCATAAAGGTTAGTTATAACAAGGCTGTTGAATTAATGGAGTATGTAGGACCTTGATACAATTACAAAAACTAGATGCGGATAGTTCAATATAAAAAAAGTATGTGTAGGTATGCACTATTAGAAATTCATCTACAATGGAAAGAAAATGATCAAAGTAAAAGACTTGTTGTGTACATTGATGGAAGACCAAAAGAAATAGGGAACGTTCTAGGTTTATAAATAGTATGCATCCTAGATTAACTAATAAGTGACCCAATTATATTTTTGAGGTGTGTGAGGGAAATCATGTTTTTTATGTGCAATAATATCAATAAGTTTAGGGGAAGACTTGCTAATCGATTACAATTTGAATCACATAGATACAAAGAAAGTTACTATCATGGGACTTGTAAGTATTATATATGTAAAATTTAAACTAATTACTACCAATTAGAACTCTAATATACAAATTTTAATAATAAATTTTTTTCCTAAGTGGACTACTCCTTTGATTATGGTGATGTTTTTATATATATTCTTTGTCACGAGGCAAAATGGCCAAGTCATCAAATGACAGAGGAAGGGATGTTGCTCCCACCCCTTCTCTAGTGCAGGTAAACCTTCTATATAAAAATTAATGCAATTTTAGTTTTACAAAATGTTAGATTATAATGTTACTTTCGTGAAGGTTTTGGACTTTCTTTGATTGTTTTACTAATATATTTTTTCACATTTCAATTCATAGGGAAAGGAACAAATTGGAAAACAACAATTACTTGCTAATATGGTAGCCATTGTATTATGCAATGATGACATCACATTTAGCAATGACCCTATTAGCCTGTGTAAAAAGACCCTGAAGAATGTCAATCCACAAATTATTGGGCTTGTGTTGGATCCAAATCCAACAGAATAAAAAGAGGCCACAAGAAATGAATTTTTTCGTAGAGCATGTTGTCTGGAAGTAAGCAACAATGATTCTTTTGCTAGGACAATAGTTCAATAAAGATTTATGTTTTATACTAATTTACGGATCATGAACCACAATATTTATGTTTTGTTATAGGATTTTTTGAGACCACACTGAGTTCTTCCACCTGACAAGGGTACCAGTGTATGTCCTATAGGTATGTGATTCAATTCTCAATCATCAGAAGGGACATTATTTTCTTCATGATTATTATTGACAATTTTATATTATTGTTGTCATGTTCACTCTTCTCCTTTACTTAACCACTTGTATTCATTCTTCGATACTTAAGATAATTGTTGTATGTGGAAAACTGATATATCTTTTCTAATTATAATTGTTGAACGTTTATGATGATATAGTCTTAAATGTATATCCTCTTGACCAATTCCATGTCCATGAGCTTGTGATGATATGATTCTAATATCTATGTTGTACATAACAATTGGTCATTGATCATATGGTTTCTTTTATACTATCTATTGGCTTTGAAGTGACCCAACATATGATTTATAAAGTTTCTCTTTCTCTCATTTAATGCATAGTACCCAATGTTGTCTTCTCTTCATTTCTTCTACTCTACATTTCTTGGTTAATGGACAATGAGACTCTTTAAATATAATCCCATTATATATATACATATCACTCCTAATTTATGTGCTCTTTAATGTTGACTGTTCAATCTACCAAATTGTTATTAATGTCAGTTGTTTCCATCTTGGCTTGCCCTATCTTATGTGTCTCTCCTTCATTTTCTATCTCCAAGAGTAGTGCATTGTATTTTTTGACAAATGGATCTTATTTTTATATCTACAACTGTAGATGATCTTTCTTCTTGGTTACTATGAGGAACATATCACTCCATATCACAATTTTCAATGCACTCTTTAGTGAATCAGTTTGTCCTTCAAGTTCAATTATGATTTGTGTATTCATACTTATTTGCAATGCTCAAATGCTAAGTAATGTATATGTTGGTCCTAATATAAAATTTCCTAATAAGCATACTTTTGATATCAATGACAACTTCTAACAATCACCCAAATTCTTTTGACATCAATGACAATATTTCCATCAGCTTCCTTATTAGATTGTGATTATTTCCATTTGCATATATTATTTTTCATATCAGAAATAGGATTTTTTGGTTCAAGTTTCATTAATTTCTTTATTTTCATCCAATTAGCATAGTAGAAAGGGAAGTTGAAGTAATTGTCCCTATTTCCTAACATAGCTAAATAGAGGATGTTACAAAAAGTGATTTCAGTCATCCTTCATCTCTTATTATTTATTAATTCTATTAAAAAAGGGTACAACTACTTTAAAAGAAAAAAGAATGTATTTCGTCATGGTGAATATTGTAGTAAATATAATTAATAAATATTTTAGTAGCAAACTTGGTTATGTTTTTAGTTCCTATTTTACCAAGTTTGGTTGTGTACTAGTCATTTTCTAATGATGGGTAATTTGGTTGATTGTTTGGTCTTCATTTAGAAATGTCAGTCTTATAAATAGCAATTTGAAAACAAGGTTAGGAGTATATTTAATACTATTTATATAGTTAAATCATTGTTCTCTTTATTTTATGTATGATGTTCATTGGTCATATGGTTTAATTGAAATATGAGCTTGTCATATGGTGTTGTACATATGAAATTATCTTTCAAATATTGCTTACTATGATATGATGATTTTTTGCTCTTGGTATATTGCTATAGGACTGGTTCCACTTATAATGGTATAATGCTTACCCTTGACTCATGGGTGGTGAGTTTCTCCCGATAGCAATGCCATTGTTATTTTTTAGGCGCTAATGATTTCCATATGCCTACTTCCATGAGGCTGGCCAGCACTCCAAGATTGTCAACTATAGGATCGGCAACAAGGAGCATGCAAACATCCACACCTGCTACAACTAGAGATGGTAAATCTTTGTTTTACTACTTTTTTAATGTGTTAAATATGATAATATTTGTACTTTTTTGTTCATTTGAGTATATTATGACATTGATTAACTTTTTTATGTGATAGCTAGACCTTTAAATTTGTAATTATTTAGAGTGTAATTGTAGTTTACTTATTCATAACTCATTTTTGACTAATGACGTGGTGATGATTTTGTACGAAACGATTATTTTATGAAACTTTTTATGATTTAGCATTGAAGATATTTGGGCCCACATTAAGTAAAAGGTATGTAGCTTGATATAATTGGTTGCTACATTTTTCCATTCATCCTTGAACTAATTTTTTTATCTAATAATTTTTTTTTTTGTTAAAATCTAGACTGATCAAGCCCCTAAATTAAAAGGTCATCTCATAAAAACTATGGAGGATTTCTTTGATCAAAATATTTTGAACAAAGCCCAACTTCTTAAAAAATCTTGCAAACATCTAAAGACTATGAGAGACCAATACAAAAGGGCTCTAAAGCTCAACCCAAAATATGAGCATCTTCCTATGGTGCCACAGCTAGAGTGGAATGAAATCATTGAAGACACAAAAGAGAAGAGACTAAGGGATAAAGGAATTGACTCACCACCCAGAAAAAATAGATCTTTGTCTCATAAACTTCAGTCACATTTTTTTTTCAAGAATGTTGATTTATTGTATTCTACATATAGTGAGAATCATACAATCAATGTATTCTTCATTCAAAATCATACAAGAAAACTAATGTAGTTCTACATTGTAAAATAGTTTCAAGTGCCATTAATCTTAGGTAGAAAATAAATATCATGCTTTAAGCAACTTGAAAGTTGCAAGGAAGCAAGCTTGTACTCCACTAACATAGATTTTCATTAAGGCCTGAAAATAGAAACCAATATATTATAATATCGGCTCTTGAGATATAATGTCTATTAAGAGAGTTGATATATTGTCATATTTGTAACTCTTTTCTTTAGTATATAGAAGTTGATTCACTAAATAAAAACAAGACACCACTTAATGAGTTAATCCTTATTATATCTTACATATAAAATAAAATCTATATTGTGTTGTTAGCAATGTCTAAGTTATAATCTAGATATAGAATGCATCTCATTCAAGAGTTTGTGCTTTTATTTCAAATGTTATCATGTTAAAGAGTTTAATAGAGAAGATCAATCGTGTTGATTGTGGATTTATATAATCTAACATTTTTCAAAGTTTACATAAATAGGATGTAGGACACATCGAAGGCGACACAAGCTAGAAAAGAGAACTTTGGTCAACACCATCTTGGCTTTTATGGATATATGAAAATTTAGTCATGCCTTCTAAGTAGTAGTAAATGAAATTTCATATCAATTTTTTAATATAAAATTACAAATAAGCAATACATTCAATATTGACGATATTATGCAAAAAATGAAAGGCATTGAACTTAATCTAGTGGCCACAAGAGAGGAAAAACAAATAGCCTTCAAGCAAGGCTATAAAGCAGTAGTTTCCCCCCACCACACAGATTCCAGTGTCTAAATAGGTGTAGAAGATCCTGGTGCAACAGTTGACACATAGGTAAATAGGCCAAATGAATAATAACAATAATTGATAACTTCATGACAAATAATCTATTTGATGTTAATTTCAATTAATGATAACAATGCACACATCACATTTCACTGCAACCTACTACTCCCAACATAGATCTTACTCATGATGATGAATGCACAGATCCTACACATGAAAAATACCTCAATGTGCATCACAATGATACAGGTACATATTCAATTTCTATTTCAAATTAATCATTTAACTATTAATAAAATTTAACCTTTATGTGATATTTTTGAGTATGTAGAGTGTGATGTTAGTGTCGAACATGTTGAGGTTGGGGTTGAACAGAATGTGATAGTAGATGATGTGGCACTATCAGGTAAAGAAAAATCCCTATTACATTCTTAAGAGTAATGAAATACTTATTAACATTAAAAAATTAGTTTAGTATTAAACCCATTTATTTCTTAGTGTAGGGGCACATCAGCCTTGTCCTCGACGAAAGAAGAGGAAGCCTCATCTCATAAGATCGAAAAAACAAGAGCCATAGGATGCTGAAGATAGTAAGGATGTGTCTATTAGCCTTTATCTCCAAAAAAAAAAAAAATGAATGTTGCAAACATTTTTTGATGATGAATGTGGTGATGGATATTTATAAATGTTTCTTATTAATAGATTTTTATGATGATGAATGTTGCTTATTAATGGTTTTTTATGAATGTTGATGAATTTTATGTCATGTTATTGAATATTGTTATGTGATTATAATGATTGGCATGTTCACGAATTATTGATGAATGTTTATAGGTATTAATGAATTATATGTCATGTTAATGAATGTTATGTGAATATAATGATTGATGTGTTTACAAATTATTGATGAATGTTAATATGTATTAATTAATTGTATGTTTTGTTAATGTATGTTATGTGATTATAATGATTCAATAGATATAATTCTAAAATAAATGAATGAAATATATATTTACTTAGTTGTTAATGGGGAATTTACAGTGATAATGGGGGGAAGACCAAATGAGCTTTCACCTTCACATGGTTGGCCTTGTTAAGTAGAGAATATGAAAGGATTCTCAAAACCAAGTGAAGCTCAAACTAAACCAAGTGAAGCTAAAACTAAACTCATTAAAAGAATTTTAGTTACAACTTATTTTTGTATCATGTCATTATTGACTCTCACATGCATTATTGTCATTATTGTAGATCATGGGGATGCTCAAACTTTGAAGTCTCCAACATGGTATTTACTTTTAGTGGGTGAACATAATAGGTTCTAGGTGAATGCCTTAAAATGGCCTTAATATAGGTACTATGAAATACAACATGATTATTTCTCTATAATTTGTAAGTAGATTATGATTTACTATTGATTACCAATTGCTTCTCTAGTATAAATGGACAACAGGTTGCTTTCTCTATAAGTTGTATGCAAACATGGAGCTACTCTCACAAGAGATTGTGTATCACACTCGTCCACCAAGGAGGAGAAAGTATTTGATTGTCAATATTAAGGTATATTAATCTTCTAAGATTACTAAAAATTCAGTCACACCTTGTAAGTATAATGTTTACTTCATAGATATCAAGTGGTGAGTTCATAATAATACTTGAATCTATTTATATGTTTTGTGTGCTAGACTTAAAGTTATCAACATCAATATGGTCTTGGGTGATTAGTAGCTTAATTTGTAGTAAATGTTTATGAAGTCTTGATGCTCATTTTGTCTAATGTATGACATTTAAGAAATATGCTACAATTTTAATGCTTCATAGTATTATGTCGTAGGAAGATCTTATTAATATTATCCAAGATTGAGGTTGTGGGATCTTTCTAGCTAGATTGACCCATTATGAATGCATCATATTAGATTTTTTAGCATTTCCAACATGGAAGTTTCTATTGGTTGTTTGTTCCATATCTCAATGCACATGATCTATTAAGAGCAATAAGAGATTTTCCAACATTTCTGGTTGGTGCAACAACTAGTTCATTTTGATATTGTTGTGATTAGTAATCATACTGTAGGAAAGTAATCTGTACCAATGCTTCCTCTATGGCTTGTAAGTATTGACATTTTCTAGAAACTTATCTGTACCATATATCCATATTATGTCTAAAATATTTTAAGATCAAATTAATCTATATATTCATATCACAAATATATTATTTCTTTTCTTTAGTCTAATATTTATCAAAGGACTTAGTGTTATGTGGAGGGATGCTATCTTTGATGAATTTACAATTTATGCCGATTTGGTTCTCATTGTCTTAAGATATATTTAGTTTAGTGCATAATATTTGTGACATAATCTTACTAAGAAAAAGATTACATCAAAAGAAGGAGCATACTCTCCAATATAGAACCACTTCAACAAAAAAACCCATCCTACTACCTTAATGAAATAGATAACCTATCTCATTGCCAATAGAGATAATCCTTTCTAACCCTTCTAATGGGAACAAGTTCACATTCAAAGAAAAAAAAGCCTCAAACTTGCTCATGTCAAACTCCTCCACCACACATTTCAGAAACACCTTCCAAGCTTCTTTCATCAACTTTTCTTACCGACCTCTTCCATACAAAATAGACTTAGAATCCCTCCACCCGATAATCTTGTATTAATCAGATCCATTGCAATAGATACCTCTATATAAATATCTTCTACCAACACTCAACGAATCATACCATTAACAAGTAGTTGACCAAACACTTGGACAATAGGACAAAAAATCTCAAAAATAAGTTTCCCATCATGCACATGCCCAACCGACCAATAATCCACTCCTAGAAAATTAATAATGGCAACTTTCTCTTGATCATTAGCCTGCTTAAAAAGTCTCAAAATTTGCTCCTCTGGAGCACCGACCAAGTCTACAACCTACATACATTTTCACCTTATCCCTAAAAATGCCATTAGATCAGTGTAAAAGAAAGAGTGCAATTCCTTTAAAAAGGAAACAAACTAACTGCCATTGGCTCTTAAGCTAAGATTCAACAAGATATTCAATCAAACTTGCTATCGGGATACTAAAAACTTCTAGAAAAATAGTGGACCAAAACTACAAAAGGACTAAGTTTAGAGAAACGCTGCTCTCGGCATATGATGTGACTTCTTTTGCATTAACCTATACCCTCTCTCGTGAAGGCCTACATATCCTCTTCAATAATCTCTTGCAAGGATGTTGACAACAGATCTACATACTAAAATGTTTTCAACTCTTTGATTTCAATCCCCAAATTTTCTAGTATGTTAGTCACTTTATCCCCTTCTCGATATACATGCTGGATTTGGACCTGTCCAATAGATCTTAGATGCTCCTTAATTTTTAGAATCCACTCAGTCAATCACCATGTTGGAATCAGAGAATCATGTCATGTCTACAACCACATGGGATAGGGAAAGTAGAATGTATAAAAAATTATAACCTCAGTCTCAAACCTTCCATTGATCAACTGAATAGCGTGGTGTGAAGAACAATCAATCAACAAATGATTTCAATATCAATTATTTTATAGAATTATTCTTATTGCTGCATTATTTTATTTTTTAAAACTCTAACTACCATCACTATTTTGATGTTTACTCTCATTGATGATATAAGCAACCCATCAAAACAAATCTATAGGTTGTCAATAGTTCAACAGATACTGTCATCAAGAGTATGATAAATCTATCACAACATATCTCTAGGTCATCGATAGTTTGATGCCTCTTTTTGTCGATGATGTGGACTACCCATCAAACTATCTCTCATAGGTGTCGATAGTTCAATGTTCAGAACTAGTTGTCTAGCACTGCCAAGGGATAATGATGGCAATAATTTATGAATATTTTTTTCATTGATATATCGGCACTTATCTTGGCCATTGAAATTTCAACTACAGTTTAGCGATGATATTTTTTGACATTTTTATGTGTAATTTCAATGGAAAAGTGTCAAAAATTAGGTGCAAATTTACTAGTGATGTTCTAGCCATGGTTTGCAAGGAAGATGTCATAGGTCCTTTTATCCATTATGATTTAGTCATGGTCCTCAACCATGAGTTCTTAAGAAATGAGAGGAGGTACCATGTGTCCACAAATATTACCTCTCACTTCTCACATCTCTTCTCAACCTTGGAGGCAATCAAGTAGACATTTTGATGCTTCTGTGTAACATTTTTAAGAAAACATTTTTAGAAGATGATGTCAAAATTCTTGTATTGGTTGAGCAGGTACCGAGGTCGAGCATTGGCATCCCTTTTTCAGATGTATCAAACAAGTGGTGGGAGCAAGGCATAGGGAGCATTCTACAGAAGTATCCCATCCTACTCGAAATGAATGAATGTCAACTAACTCACCATTGAAAGTGGGCACAGCTCAAGAGGGATTTTCTATGGAAGTGGTTATTGTTGGACGACATCAATGACACCAACTTCACATGGCTACAAGAGTTCAACAACATTATCATCTCTAAGAGATTCCTCATGGAGGGGCTTGAAGACCTTTCTGATTGAAGGCTTAAAGCCCTCAGCTTGATGATGCTCCTTGTTCCCTTTTCCATGTTTCCTATTCCTTGTTCCACGTTCCATGTTTCTTGTTTCCTTGACCCTTGTCCTTTGGGTGAACAAATGTTTTTAAGATATTTATTTTTGATAAAAGTGATAAGTAGTTCCTTTGGATTGGGCCTTGCCCTTGAATGTAAATTATGAAATAGTAAAATTAGGTTGATTCAATTAGCTATTTTGAATATCTATGCAATGAATTCATACATTACACAATCTCAAATATAATCAATGAAAACAATAGTTATTGGCTTCTCAAATCGTTGTTCCTATTATTCTATGACTTTTTTTTGGGCTTCTTAATGCACTATTTAAATGTTAGTCTATGACTCTGTTATAAAAAATTAACTATTACAAAGTTAGAAACAAAAAAAGGGTTTCAACGATCCCTTTATGGTTTCATATTTGATTAATGATTTATAGTATAAAATTATTCAATTGAAAATTATCCAATGATAAGCTGTAATATGTATATGTATGTCCTTTAAAGTTCAAAACCTATCAATTTTGATAATATATGAATGTAGCAGCCAAGGCCATGCAAGTTAATAGTTTTAATTGTTTTAACTATTATTAATTTATTTAAAAATATTAAATAAAAGAAAATAGTTTATCAAAGTTAAATTTATGATACATGTAACTGTTGGATAATGTTGTCCTTAATGTCACACAAATGTCATATCAGTTATTAGTCTCAGTTAACCGAGCTCAGCTACAGTGTCAACCGAGCTCACTCGGTCATCAAAGAAAATGAAGCAGTCAGTATCAACCGAGCTCACTCAGTCATCGAAGAAAATAAGGCAGATAGTGTCAACCGAGCTCACTCAGTCATCGAAGAAAATGAAGCAGTCAGTATTAACCGAGCTTACTCGGTCATCAAAGAAAATAAGGCAGATAAGTATTAACCGAGCTTACTCGGTCATCAAAGAAAATAAAGCAGACAAGTGTTAACCGAGCTCACTCGGTTATCGAATAAAATGAGGCAGACAGTGTTAACCAAGATCACTCGGTCAACAAAGGAATTTGGCAAAGACAGTTTCCACCGAGCTCACTCGGTCATCTATGAAAACTCAGTACTTACCGAGTTCTCCCGGCGATTAAAGGGTTGTCACGAAGTTCGTTGTATTAACCGAGCTTAGTCAGTTAACACAGGAATTATTTTCTGAACAGTATTAACCGAGCAGGGTCGGCCAGTAAAAGGATTTGTTAGTTTGTAATTTTAATTATTTCTAGCCAACTATTGTATTTGTTTGATTTGAGCCGACTAAGATAATCTGAAAGGTATATAAGGTCACTCAAGTCGTAAATCAAAATGAAGAAGTGTGATGAAGTTATGAAGGTACATTATAGTGTAAAATAAAAGGCGAATGTTGAAGAAATTCTGACGAAGGATCAGATGTGTTGAAGGAGCTAAAAAGTTGTATTTGATCAGTAAGGATTCGATCAAGAATAACAGAGATTTGTAATCAGCAAAGATAAGTTGCATATTATATTAGATCACTTCATTGTTGCTTTCTAACCATTGTAACAGTGAACTCAAAATCTCTTAATAGAGTTGGTTTAACAGCCATTCTATAAATCCTCTAACAAGGTGATAGTTTAGTTGAATTGTTCTAAAGACCTCTAGCAAGGCCACTCCTAACAGGGTGATTAAATCCTCTAACAGGGTCACACCTAATAGTGTGTTTTGTAACCTTTAACAGGGTTGGCTCCTAATAGGGCTCACTTCAGAAGAGTGAAAAATAGTAACTAGTTACATTGGTGGTTTTTCCCATATTGGGTTTCCACGTTAAATCTGGTGTCTCTAGTGTTCATGATTGCTGAATTGTTTTTGGTTATCAGTTCTTGATCATTATTATTATTTGCTGCATTATCAAGTTTTAGTAATTTGTAACTAAGATCAAGTTTTTAGACATCTAAGGGACTGTGAAATGTTTTTGTGGTAACAGATTCACCCCCTCCTCCTCTCAATTACTCCATTCTCATTTCCAACAATTGGTATCAGAGCTTTTGGTGCTTGCAGGAAAAGATTTCAAGGTTCTAAGCCAAAGATCAAGGTGTCTTACAAAAGAGAAATGCCAAAACTTAATAGAGATAACTTCTCAGCATGGCAAGGATTGATGAAACTTCATCTGGCTACTGTTGGTGATACTAGACTGAAATACGTTGAAGAAGAATATGAAGAACCTTCTGGCACATTGTCAGTTAATGATATTGCTGAAAAGAAGACTCACAACAATATGATGATAGACATAGCATCTGCTCTCAGCTATGAAGAATTTGATGACATTAAGGACTACAAAACTGCCTTTGACATGTGGAACAAGCTAAAAGAGATCTATGGAGGGGATGATAATGTGAGAAGAGCAAAAGCAGAAAGTCTAAGAGGACAATTTGATCAAATGAGAATGAGAGAAGATGAAAACATTGCAAAGTATGTTGAAAGAGTTAAAGCATGTGTAAGTGCAATCAGGGCAGCTGGAGGTGACATCAAAGGAGAAATAGTTGTAAGCAAAGTTCTCAGAACCTTGCTTCCCGTTTATCCAATCAGAGTCTCTGCAATTCAGGAAAGAAGGTGTGAAGCAAATCATAAGATAAATCTTGAGGCCATAGTCAGAAGACTAACTGCATTTGAACTAGATAACTTTGACAACTATGTTCCAGCCTCCAAAAACATTGAATCGGCATTTCAAGCCAAGCTCTCACTCAAAGAGAAAAGAAAAAAGAAGATAGAATCAAAATCAGAAAGTGAAAATGAATCAAGCCAAAGTTTAGACAGTGATCTCGAAGTGATTGAAGCTCTACTAGCCAGGAAATATTCTAGAGGCAGAGGAAAATACAAAGGTAAAGTTCCTCTAATCTATTTTTCTTGTGATGAAATTGGTCATATTGCAGCAAGGTGCCCAAACAAGAAAAACAATGATAAAAAGAAAGATCACAAATGGAATGGCAAGAAAGACTTTAAATCATCTAAGAACAAAGGTAAGAAATCATGTTTCATGGCTGAAAATTCTAAGGATTCTGATAATAGTGAGGATGAAATTGTTTATATTGTTGTTAAAGATGACTCCGACAGTGATGACGAAGATAAAATGGCTCTTATCTCTCATGTAAGTATGAATGATACATGGATTATAGACAGCGGTTACTCACATCATATGACTGGTGACAAAACTAAGTTTGATCAATTTGAAGACTATGATGGTGGCAGTGTAAGGTTTGGTAATAATGAACCTCATTTCATAAAAGGAAGAGGAAGAATTTGTCTATCCAAAGAACTTATATGTAATAATGCCTACTAGATTGAAGGTCTCAAACATAATTTGCTAAGTGTTGCACAGTTACTAAATACTGGATTCAAGGTGGAATTCATGCATGGAAAGGCAAGACTATTGAATGAGCAAGGAAAACTGATAGGATCTGGCACCCAAACTAAAGAAAGCTATACTGGAGAAAATTTTTTCATTTTTTTTGTTGATGACTATTCAAGAATGATGACTTTTATGTATCTAAGGAATAAATCAGAAGCATTCGAGAAATTCAAATGGTATTTGGCAAGAGTGGAAAAAGAAACAGGGAAAAGGCTGAAATGTTTAAGGTCGGACAGAGGTGGTGAATTCATTTCACATGAATTCAATAACTTCTGCATTGAAAGAGGTATTAGAAGACAGGTTTCAGCACCAGGAACTCCAGAACAAAATGGAATAGCTGAAAGAAGAAACAGATCCATTATGGATTGTACAAGAACCCTGATGATAGAAAAAAACATTGCTATCAAATACTGGAAGGAAGCCATCAGCACTATAGTTCATACCTTAAATCGAGTACAGTTGAAGAAGGACTCATTCAAGACTCCCTATGAATTATGGTATGGCTACAAACCCAATATAAGTTATCTGAAAGTATTTGGAAGTAAATGTTATATTTTGAAAGAATCTAGAAAAGGAAGATTTGATGTAAAAGGTGATGAAGGAATATTTTTGGGATATTCTTGCAAAAGCAAAGCATATAGATGTTTAAATCTATCCACTCACAAAGTCATAGAAAGTGCACATGTGAAAGTTGATGAGTTTGCAGACAAATCAGAAGAAGAAAGCAAAAAGATACCTGAAGACTATAAGAGATTTGTTTACATTGAGCCTGGTACTATACCAAGTATACCATTCTCAGCTCCTGAGTCTTCAGTAACCGAGTTGCAAATAGCTCAAACTGAGCCATAGCAACATTTAGACACTACCGAGCAAGTGTCTACCAAGTCTGAAGCAACCAAGCCAGAACAGCCTGAATATGAAATTGAAGCACAAACAGATATCAATGAAACTCATTCAAGAGGTAAAGAACCTTTATTAGCTAAATATGTCAAAAGACATCATACACCAGATCAGATCATTGGAGACAAATATGAAGGAACCCTGACAAGAAGTAAGTTGAAAAATACTTGTTTACTTGCTAATTTTGAACCTAGAAGTATTAAAGACGCATTGGCAAATGATAGTTGGATTGAGGTAATGAATGAGGAAATAGAATAGATAGAGAAGAACAAGACATGGACTCTTGTACCTAGGCCTAAAGATAAGAATATAATTGGAACCAAGTGGGTATTCAGAAACAAGTTGACTGAAGATAGTAAGGTATCTAGAAACAAAGCTAGATTGGTATGCAAAGGATACTCTCAAGAAGAAGCCATAGATTATGGCAAAACTTTTGCTCCTGTTGCAAGATTGGAAGGAGTCAGAACCTTACTTGCATATGCTTCTCACAAAGGATTTAAAGTTTATCAGATGGATGTCAAGTCAGCATTCCTCAATGGAATACTGGATGAAGAGGTTTACATTGAACAACCTGAAGGTTTTGTTGATCTAGATAAAAGGAACATGGTCTGCAAATTACACAAGGCACTGTATGGTCTAAAACAAGCCCCTAGAGCATGGTACGAAAGATTGCATAACTATCTTATTCAGATTGATTTTCAAAGAACTAATGATAATAGTAGCTTGTATATAAAGGAAGGACCAGATAATAAAATTGTCTTGGCAGAAATATTTGTAGATGGTACTGTTTTCACAGGGAATGATGATCTTTACAAAGAATTTTCAAAACAAATGAACAAGGAATTTGAAATGTCTATGTTTGGTGAAATAAAATTCTTTGTTGGTCTTCAAATTCAACAAAATAAGAATGGCATCTTCATTACTCAATCAAAATACATCAAGGAGATATTGAAAAAGTTTGGTATGGAGGACTGCAAACCGGTTGGAACTCCTATGTGTACTGGATTAAACTTACCAAAGATGATGAATCCAAAGAAGTAGATCAAACATTGTATAGATCTATGATTGGAAAGCTGCAGTATGTATCTCATACCAGGCTAGATATTTCTCTTGCAATTGGTATTGTTGCAAGATTTTCAGCAAAATCAAGAGAAACTCACCTAATGGATATCAAAAGAATAATGAGATATTTAAAAGGAACTGAAGATTATGGACTATGGTACAAATTTGGAGGTAATTTGGATTTGAAAGTTTTTACTAATGCTGATTGGGCAGAGAATCTTCATGACAGAAAAAGCACAAGTGGAGGAGCATTCTTTCTTGGAAAGGGATTGGTTTCTTGGACAAGCAAAAAGCAAAATTGTGCATCCCAATCTACAGCAGAGGCAGAGTATGTTGCTACAGCAGTAAACTATTCCAATATTATTTGGTTTAAGCAGTTATTACAAGGAATGAAGATGGAAATCAAAGAACCAATTGTTATGTTCTGTGACAATACTAGTGCAATCAACATATCCAAGAATTCAGTGATGCATTCCAAGACCAAGCATATTGCAATCAAATATCATTTTGTCAGAGAATTGGTGCAAGACAAGGAGATCAGATTGGAATATGTTCACACAAAAGAACAAATTGTTGATATATTCACAAAGCCCTTATCTAAGGATGCATTTTTGAATCTTAGAAGCAAGTTAGGGGTCATTCCCCTATCTGAAGTTCACTAAAATAAGTTTTAGTGATGCATCAACGCATATAGGATTGAAGATCTATCTGTTGATGCAGTTTAATCATAAATCATTGCATATGAATTAGTACTAAAGGTACATTGCAATTCACTTTACTTCTGTTATCTTTGGCATGTGTTGTCAAAGAGGGAGAGATCTACTATCATATATTTCTAAACTTTGTGAAATTTGAAAAATCTGCTATGAAGTTCCTTAAAAGAGGGAGTCTATTAAAAGAGGGAGAAGTCTGTTATCTTGTTGGACTTATTTCAAAATTTCATTCTGTTATAACATGTTGTGTTTCCATCAATGCCAAAGAGGGAGATTGTTGGATAATGTTGTCCTTAATGTCACACAAATGTCATATCAGTTATTAGTCTCAGTTAACCGAGCTGAGCTATAGTGTCAACCGAGCTCACTCAGTCATCAAAGAAAATGAAGCAGTCAGTATCAACCGAGCTCACTCGGTCATCAAAGAAAATAAGGCAGATAGTGTCAACCGAGCTCACTCGGTCATCGAAGAAAATGAAGCAGTCAGTATTAACCGAGCTTACTCGGTCATCAAAGAAAATAAGGCAGATAAGTATTAATTGAGCTTACTCGGTCATCAAAGAAAATAAGGCAGACAAGTGTTAACCAAGCTCACTCGGTTATCGAAGAAAATGAGGCAGACAGTGTTAACCGAGATCACTCGGTCAACAAAGGAATTTGGTAAAGACAGTTTCCACCGAGCTCACTCGGTCATCTATGAAAACTTAGTACTTACTGAGTTCTCTCGACGATTGAAGGGTTGTCACAGAGTTTGTTGTATTAATCGAGCTTAGTCGGTTAACACGGGAATTATTTTCTGAACAGTATTAACCGAGCAGGGTTGGCTAGTAAAGGGATTTGTTAGTTTGTAATTTTAATTATTTCTAGCCGACTATTGTATTTGTTTGATTTGAGCCGACTAAGATAATCTGAAAGGTATATAAGGTCACTCAAGTTGTAAATCAAAACGGAGAAGTGTGATGAAGTTATGAAGGTACATTATAGTATAAAATAAAATGCAAATGTTGAAGAAAGTCTGACAAAGGATCAGATGCGTTGAAGGAGTTGAAAAGTTGTATTTGATCAGTAAGGATTCGATCAAGAATAACAAAGATCTGTAATCAGCAAAGATAAGTTGCATATTGTATTAGATCACTTCATTTTTGCTTTCTAACCATTGTAACAGTGAACTCAAAATCTCTTAACAGAGTTGGTTTAACAGCCATTCTATAAATCCTCTAACAAGGTGACAGTTTAGTTGAATTGTTCTAAAGACCTCTAGCAAGGCCACTCCTAACAGGGTCACACCTAACAGTGTGTTTTGTAACCTTTAACAGGGTTGGCTCCTAACAGGGCTCACTTCAGAAGAGTGAAAAACAATAACTAGTTACATTGGTGGTTTTTCCCATATTGGGTTTCCACGTTAAATCTAGTGTCTCTAGTGTTCATGATTGCTGTTGTTTTGGTTATCAGTTCTTAATAATTATTATTATTTGTTGCATTATCAAGTTTCAGTAATTTGTAACTAAGATCAAGTTTTTAGACATCTAAGGGACTGTGAAATGTTTTTGTGGTAACTGATTCACCCCCTCCCCCTCTTAGTTACTCCATTCTCATTTCCAATAGTAACATCATGATTCCTGATCATGCAATTTAAATTGTATAAATAATATTGAAATTTGATTTGAAAATAAAAAGTTCAAATTATAACTTATATATAAATGTTCATATAAAATATTGAATATTAATGTATTAATTCATTACTTCCTATTTTCACATCTAAATTTATTTAAATATCTTGTTCATCATAATTTTTAAAAAAATTTACCATATTTTGAATTAAATGAAAAATATCATGGTTAAATTTAAATTAAGTTATTATTATCAAGTTGAAGCAATTTAACAAATATCGATTATAATCTTAATTAATTAAGTAAAAATTCTACAATTGTTAAATTAAGTAATCATTATCAAGCAATTATTGATCGATGAATGATTACAATTTACAAATTATAATTTTATATTTTCAAAAATTCAATGTTTCAATAATTTTACATGTTTAATTTTATTCTAATCCAAATCAGGGATTTTCGAAATTGTTAAGAAACTCAAATAATTTGTATGTTTTAACTAAATCATTTAGCTAAAATGAGTGCAATTGGTTACTGCACTTTGTTATTTAATTTTAATTTGCATTGTGCAACAATAAGATAAACTATAATTTAAAGATTTAATATTTTTTATGCGAAATGTTTAATGATTCATGAATTGATTTGGACCTTCAATGAATGATAGATCAACGTCCGCAACTCTATTCCAGGCCAAATTTTAAAAGATCTAAGTTAAATTCTATTTCTACCCAAAATCGAGACACATTTAGTCCAAGATTCTTTCTTATAGTTATGTATGATCATTTATTCTCGGTGACTCTTGACAATTCTAGATGACTCTTGATAACAATGATAACAATCCACAAATCAACCCAAAAATCATATCAGGCTGGGCTGCAGGGGCCGTCGATTATTAAGTCCAATTTTTACTATTTAATTTATTTAAAATGTACAAATTTCAAAATTCAAATGTATAATGTAATTAATTATTACTTTTTATTATTATAATTATGTACATTATTGATGGAAGGTACATGTACATTATACAGAGTATAGTACTTTAAACCATTAATTACTTACATTTTAACTTTTAACTATTAACCTTTTACTTTTATGTTTTTAGACTATGAAGTTCAAAGTTCTCGAGACTCAGAGTTTGATACTGTAGAGTTTTCAAATTTCAACTTTTCAAAGATTGTGACAGAATTTCATTTTATGTTTTGAAGATTGAAAGTTTGAAACTTGAGTATCATAGGACAACACCAATTATATGAGTATATGCATGCACCTATATTATTGAATCTCGAATCTTGATTCCTAGTATTTTTTTAATTTTTTTTTAAATTGCAATGCAATTGTAGCAATAGAAATCTTATTATCTTAGGTTTACACTTTATAATTTTTTAACTTAGGGCTTGAGGAATACTTTTGTATAACCAGTAGCAAGCATGGGTAAAATAAAGTCAAAAACCTCTAGTAGAATTGCAAGCAAAAAGGAAAAGAAAGAAATTATAGACTCAAGAAAGTGCGACAAAGCCAAGTTTCACCGATGAATGTCATGATAATTTTTATACTATTATCCATAGAGACTTGGGAATCATGGGAATTAGATATTCATTGTTTAATAAGTCAAAAGATCCACAAAAGGGGAGAAATTATTTCAAATATAACAAAAGTATTGGCACAGATACAAATAAACTAGCTAGTTTGGTTAGTGGATTAGCAAACCTTGTTATACCTGAAGTATTCCCTTGCCTTGAAATTATAATGCTATGTGCCCAAAATTATGATGAAAATAGAAAGGAAATTGTAAACCAAAACACTTAGAAGGAAATTGTATCCATAACTGAGAGTGAATTTTTTACTCTGATAGACCTAGGGCTAAGGTGTAAAATAGAAAGCTTTAATGAGTGCATTGAGTTGGAAAAACTAGCATAGGCTTATGGAAAATTGGATAGAGTTTTTCAAAATTCATATATTAATGGTTTAATAAAATCAGTCATTTGCTAATCATACTAGTGTTACTGTTACACTAGAAATAGACCATAAGCCTCCTTATAAATATGATATTTTTGTGCCATGGGTTCAAAATACTATTTCTTTGTTATCATTTTGTTTGGGATTGGACAGTAACAAGGAAGTGGGGGCCAGTGTTCTTGAAATGATTTATAATATCCATTGTTGAGGTTATTCAGTTGAGAAGGTAGAAGTAAGATATAATTATATTCAACATATCGTTGAATCTATGCAAGAACAATTAGTAATGATTAAATAAAGTGCAACTATAGGCAAGATGAAGAGAATTAGGTTCACAAGTTACTTATGCTATCTTCTTAAAAGCATCACCCAATATTTTAGACTGAACAATAAGCTTGATATTGAGGTTTATAACTTTGATGAGAAAACCTTAAAGAAATTAGAGACTCCAAGTCTAGTATATGAGTGGACACATAAGATGAAGATGACTACTAACAACAATAACTATAAAAAATTTGTAGACTTATTTTAGGCACCTATTTAACAAAAAATTATAGGCACTTTGATGCCTAGATTACATGAGTCTTGTAAAGATTACATTCAACTGGGAAGTCAAATTCAATTGGCTGACTGGTTCTTCATGAAAGACTACACTATGTTAAGGTTTTACAGTAAAGTGATTGAACCATGCAAACTTCCAATGCATGTTATAGAAAGGGTTTTTTCGCTGGAATATGTATGGAAAATGAAGAGCACAGATGAACTTTTTAGTGGACAGCAAAAGAAAATTATATTTCCTTCCTTTCCTTTCACAATTGGAGGCCTCGCATTTGAGAGAAAGGCTTTCAAAGTGGTAAATCAATTTGTAAATTTTTTTAGCTTTGATTTATTCATTCATTGGAACTATGATCCATTGAACATAATAAAGAGAAGACTTATTGCCAATGGGAACTCTGTAAGAAAATATAAACATCAGGAAATTTCATTGATAGAAAATTTCAAAAACATGGATTCGTGGGATGAGGTTGAGAAAGAGATGGAGAAACATGCAATAGAGAATAATGTTTTAAATCAATAATTGTCATCCCAAATTACAACATTGCACATATCAAAGTCACATAAATCAAATCCTTTGGCATACTTAAATTTCTACAAGAAAGCATCTCAACCTTCTAAGAGTTCTATGTTGAAAGCAATTAAAGAGGTATGCAAATCTGAATTATGGTGTCAAACTAAGATGACTAATTTTTTTTAAAAGAGGCAAAATTTGGGTGAACCAAAGACCTCAAAAAATTTTGAGGAAATTGAGGAGGATGAACATTTTAGCAATTATTGGAATAAAGAGCATCCATCTGTAGTATATCAATTTGGCACTTGTAGTGATAGTGATAGTCAAAGTCAAAGACAAAAGGTCAAGGACCCCAACTCTGATGAAGACATTCAAGGTACTCATGATCCCAGGTCAACCAAGAAAAGTGTTAATATTCAAATGAGTGATTCTATTAAACAAAAATAAAGGGGAAAGTATCATACAAAACATGGGTTATGCAGGTATAAGGCCCACTAGTGCAAGTGGTGAAGAGATTTGAAATCTAATTGCAGTACCAAACCAACCCAAAAGTGGAAGTAAACCAATCATTGGACTCTCTAATGAGATTGAAGATGATTCATCTAGAAAGGGAAAAAAAAAATTATACTTCTAGTTTTGAAGGTCATCCCAAGACAAAATTTGTTAAATCTTCAAATCCAAATGAAGTTGATGCCACAAGCACTAGCACTGGCACTAGCACAGGTAAAACTTGTGCAAAAAGAAAAAAATTATGATAATTGCAATGCAAGAAAAGTTAGCAGCTACTTAATTAGTGTATGCACTAGTAGCTTCTAGACAAAAACCTAAAAATAGCCCTAAAATACTAGGATTTGAAACGGGTCATCTTCAGGCTGTTGGCAATCCTCAAAATACAATTATAGGTGGAGTAAGTGTAACTGGATTTGGAGGATCATATAATTGATAGTTCACCTTTCAAACACTCAATTGTGTCAACAAACCTAGATTTTAGTTTAATTGACTTTGCAACAAAATTTGATCAGACAAGCAAAAAAAAATAGGCAAATTATGAAGACTTCGGAAAGTGATGTAGTTGTTGAACATCAAGGATATAGTAGCAATATATTTCCAACATATGATCCAAACACTGAAATGATCAACTTCATGGTTGCTATGCTCCTATCTAGAGATAATAATCGACTAGAAAATCTAATAAATCATAATGATGTACAAGTTACTAGCTTTCAAATGGATTTGTTAAAAGTGAAAAATATAGACAAAATTAATATATCAAAAGAGAGAAACAAAATGGTCTACTCTACACTTCTGAAAGTAGAGAGGGAAAACAAAAGGCTTGAAAAGAAAATAGAAAAGTTATAGGAAAACCTTGATAATGTGAAGATCAAGGAGAAAGAAACAGAGTATAGGACCAAAGAATTGCAAAATAGGATAAAGAATTCTTCTTCTACAAAGGCAATTGTCTAGCAAAAAAAGATGAATGAACAATTGAAAAATCTAACTAAAGAATTGGATGAGTGCAAAAAGAGATTTGAGAATGAAAAATCCTCTACTACATAGATGTTTAAGTCTTTAGAGAATATTACACAAGTAAATAATAAATTGAAAAATGATATGGATTCTGTTGTTAAGGAAAATAATAAGGTGAAGATTGAATTGGAGAATAAAAGGAAAAAGTACTCCTCTAGTGAAAATACAATCTATAATTTAGAGATGGCATTGGAGAATGAAAAGAAAAATAAGGACTCTAATGTAAGGATGATTCATAATTTGTAGAAGGAATTGGGGATTGAGAAGAACAAAGAGGAGTCTAGTGCAAATACAATCCACAATTTGAAGAAGCAATTGGAGAATATGAAGAAAAAGAGGAGTCAACTACAAAGACAATCCTTGATTTGAAGAATGAATTGGAGAATACAAAGAAAAATGAGGAGTCAACTACAAAGAAAACCCTTGATTTGAAGAAGGAATTGGAGAATGAGAAGAAAGAGCAATCTACTCATACTATAAACACACTCCATGATTTGAAGAAGGAATTGGACAATGCAAAGAAAAAGGAGGAGTCTACTGTGAAGAAAATCCATAATTTGAAAAAGGAACTTAGGGATGAGAAGAAAAGGGAGGAGTCTACTGCAAAGATAATACAATATTTCAAGAAGGAATTGGAGGATGAGAGGAAAAGAGCAACTAATTGGCAAGGGAAAGTAGAGGAAATGCAAAAAAAAGATGAAATGGAGATGTATGAAATGAAGAAAAAAATGGAGAAAGCAATTGCACAAAATATAACTATGTCTTCTTAAGAACATCATGTTAAGGATAGTATAATAAACATGGTTAAGCTTATCAAACAAGAAATTTTGGATAAACTAATGCTGAAAAGTGATAGCTTGCTTGAATGGTTTTATTTAAATAGCAATATTAGAGATGTCTTTGAAAATGTAAAAGATATGTTGAGGATAAAAAAGTATCTTCAACACTTCCTTAGAAAATATTGCAAGATTTTTTTGAATAAAGTACAGAGATCCATTGATAGGGATTTGGAAAACCAAAGAATAAACAACCACTATGATGCCTTTGTAATGGCCTTAGCTGTCTATCAAAATTGTGGAAAAAATAATGGAAATAGATGAAGCTATGAAATCTACTTCCAAAGACTTGATGAAGATGAATCACAACATACTTCACTTGCTAAATGTTGGATTACCAAATTAAGCTAACTCAAATAGAAAATTCATTGGAAAACAAGATTACATGAAATAGTTGCACAGCATCATGAATTTTGATTTAGGCAACTTACCTGAGGAAACCACTCCAAAAATAATTGCAAATTTCATCAAACCATTGTCAAAAATGAATGCAATTATAGATAAATTCCTCTATTCATATAAAAATATCTCTTCGAAGTATTCATTGTTATGAGGTTACAACTATTTTTGCATAACCTTAAAAAAATGGAGCTTCTAAATGATGCAAAATGGAGTTTCCTAAAGAACATCAATGGAGCTGGGTCATCTACTCAATCTGTCAGTGTCATTCATAGCACTAACAAGTAACAACTTAGTAAGTGATAGTAGTATAATAATTTGTTACTTGTTGATCTTTAATTTTAAATTTTGGATTTAATTTCAACTTTGTTTAATGTTTTTTGTTACATGAATCAAGAATTGGCCTATTAGGATAGCTAAATAGCCAGACCTACTAGTACTACCTAGAGAAGATGGAAAAAATTTCCCTACTCCTACTTCAAAAAATTGTACAATTGATAATGTGGCAATGTGATTGTACACACATAATATAGTACTAATCTGATTATATATATAATTACAAACAAACCTGCAACTATTTTTTCTCCCTTGTTTCTATAAAAGGGAGTTTAGGATCACTAACTCATTTGCAAAGGGTTTTAATATTCTACTTATCTAGGCTCTATATTTGTATAACTATTTATAATTGTTAAATTTATTATGTTACATGCTGATATATAAATTATAATGGAATTTTTTAAAATGAAATTTTATTCTGTAAAATGCATTATGTTACAATTTCTTAAAGAAACTAGAATCAATGAAAATCTAAAAATATCTAAAACCTAGAATGAATGAAAATCTCAAATTCAATATGTATAAAAACTAAAATCAATGAAAATATCAACATGTGTAGACTCTAAAAACTAGTTTGAATGAAAATCTTAACATGTAACATCAACATGTTTTAAAAAATTGAAGCATCTATAATAAGACAATAAATGAAGGGTATAAATTAACTTCTACAAACATAATTAATCTATACATAGAGTCTTAGACATTGGTAAGACCAGAGCACATAAATTAATTTGAATTGAAATTGGTAAGAACATAGCTACTGGCCTACTAATTGGCTCACAGAGAACTTTCAAGAAGATGCTATAGTTGCCACTCCGACTGGACCATCTTAGCATCACTATTATCAAAATCCTCCTCATTTGTTTCATAGAACATTTGATGTTCATTGTATTTTCTTCTAATTCACTGTCAGTATGCATCCCTAAGTCAACTTCATCATCATTGCTTCCAATATTAGGACATGAACCACTGCCACCGACACTACCATTGCCACTTAGGTTTGAAATGTTGGTCATCCCTCTTCTTTGACATTTGTTTCTCCAAATTTTGAGAGACCTATCATAAGGGAAACTATCTACCTCATACCTCAAACAATAGAGCCTCAAAAAATTATCCAATTATATGCAAGAAAATTAGACCTGTTGGGAACAAGAGTAAACAAGAAAACATTAGCCAATATGCATATATCAAATGTTTAACAATAAAAGAAAACTAATTAACACTTGCTTGAGTTTTACAACTCAAAGAAGCCAAAAGATCAAGTCCTCAAGCAACCTTGAATAGCTCAAAAAAGGCACCCATGAGAGGCCTTGTTGGTGTGTTTAGATTGGAGGGATGTTGATGTGCTCTCCCAAAACACAACTATGGTGAATCTCTTGATATTTTAAATGCAAGTGTGATAATGATCCTATGCTAAATGAGTGAATGAACACCTCAAACAATGGCTATGGAAGCAGCCATGCTTGAGAACATTCAAGGATATGGTGGTGGAATGTAATAAACAAACTAAGCTAATATGCAAAGATTAAATGAGAATGGAAATACAAGAACAAACAAATCTAACAATGCAAATTTAATGAAAACTAACAACTACCAAAGGTTAGTATGCAAGCATGAGAAATCACTACCAACCTAAAAACTCAAACTAACATGATAATAATGCATATGAGGGAGGTAAAAATGCTTGAGACAAGGGCTCTATTTATAGGCTTGAGAGAGGCCCTAGTGAGGTGGCATCTATGTGGCATCCACATACGTGCCACAAGGAGACATGTAGGCAATTCATGCAAGTGGTCAACATTCAAAGTTTGCACAACATGTTTGAGCAAACTTGAAGAGAGGAGTGGGGGACAAAGTTTTAAGAGGTGTGAGAAGTGTGAGGGGTGTGGGAAGTGTGAGTGATCCTCACACATGTGAGCACACACTTAGGCTTAAGAAGGGGTTTAGCAAAATGATTAATGTAAACTAAGTGGGATTAAGTAGTGGGTAGGCTTAGAAGGATGAAAATGATGGGTGTAGACTAGTTTTAAGGCTAGGTTTAAGACTAAATTAAATAAAATTTAATTCGATTATAGGTTTAGAGAAATTAATGAGATAGAGGGGATTAAATAAATAAGATTTATTTAAAAGGGGAATTTATGGAGGGTCATGCATTAAATAAATTTAACACAATAGGGATGGAAGTATTTGAATTAAATTAAAATACCTTAGAAAAATGAACCTACTTGATTAAATAAACTTAATTAAATAGGTAGAAGAATATGAAAAATATAATTAATTATAATGTCAAGGGTAATATTAAATAAATTAATATAGTCTTTTGTGATGATTTTAAGCATTTACACCAATTTTTGGTCTAATTTGTTTCTAACCTTTGACTTCAGAAAGTCCAAAGTACTGAAAACTCTCTCATCCTCCGATGAACCCAATCTCATTGTCAAATATAAATTGGTAAGCTTGAAATATTTTCGTATTGACTCCCTCAACTGATTTCTCTGACCAAGGTTTTTCTAAAGTTTTTTTACCGCTCCCTCTTCATTTGGATTCTCCGTAAGATCATATTATTCCCTCATTATGTTTGTAAAAGAATATAATTGATCTCTTAGTCGAGATTCATCTAAAATTTCATTTATAGTTACTCCATTGATTACTTTAGTTTTTCCAAAATGCTTAATCAAAGTCGCCATCCTTCTTTGAAAATTGCTTGGATAGTTTAGAGATCAATATTTTGGAAAAACAATAGAAATTTCTTCAAGAAGTTGCTCTAGAGGAAATCTGTATTTAATTTGTGATGAAATATTGAAGCAAACTCGCTTGACAGAGTCAAGCATAGATTCAATGTTCTTCTTGATTTCTTCACTTCTAACACATGTAAGTACCTTCTCTAGTTCTAATTCTACTTCACTTCCTAATTCATTAGGGTTGGACTTTGGGTTGATGCAAGCATAGTACTACATTGTTATGTCAACTCCACATACCCTAGCACATACCTCATCATCTATACCAATATGTAAAAAATTCCTAGGATTATTCAAATCTTTGATTTTAATCCACTTTGAAAACTTTGATTCATCTAATGATTTTAATTGATACAGAATATTGAGGCTACTACTGTTAGAAATGCTTTAGAGTAACTAAGAAGGGGGGTGAATCAGTTATTCAAGGTCCAAATGTCCTAATAAAACTATTTCATCAAGTGAAGTGAGCCCATTAGACTGTTTATGCATCCAAGCTTAAACTTTGCTACTTAACAAGTTATTGTAAATCAACATGCAAGCATAACACATGAAAGATCAACACATAATATAGTGATTATGTGGAAACCCAATTTGGGAAAAACCACCAATAACATGCTACTCAATTCTCACTCGTCTAAAGTGATGCCCTATGAAAGGCCTGCCCTATCAAAGGCTACAATAGACTGTTAAATATGAATAGGTTAAAGCATTTAACCACCCTGTTAGAAGTGGGCCTGGTTAGAAGACTTAAGAAAATTCATGTGGAATGCCACCATGTTAAAGGATTTACAAATAGTTGTTAAACTAGCTTAAATCCATAGGATTTTACCCTGACTGGTACAATTGTTAGAGAGTAACAACAAGGAATTTTGACCTAATACAACTCACAACTTAACTTGCATATTTCAGATCTATGTTCAACTCACAACATTTCTTGGCTTTAAGTCTCTATAGCTCTGACAACTTGTCCTCCTTTCAAGCTTTGCCTCCTTGAGTCTCCATGCTTGATGTACTAGTGCAATCTCCTATATGGCCACTTATCGAAGTAGAGTCTCTATGCTCTATTCTTCCTTCTAAATGCCTTCTTCTTAACATCCTTCAACAACTTTGCAATTTGGCACCCCAACTACTCTTGCTTCTTGGCCTGTGACTCCTTAAATAGAACTCTAGAAAATGTTTTTCCTACTCAATTCTTCCCTCCTTTAATTTTTAGTTCGAAAAGATTAGGTAGGATTCATTGAATCTAACCCATATCTTGTTCCTTCTAGAAATATCATGAAGAATCCTCTTGAATTTTTCTAAAAATGGTTTATCTAACACTCTATGCCTCTAACTCATCATCCTTATCCTCCATCTGGTTCAAAAAATTTGAAGTAACAAACTGATCAGCTTAGATCTAGCAAATCTTTGACTTTTCAAATAATGTAGTAGCTCAACATCATTGAAATTCTGGTGCTTGATACATACTGTGTTACTCAGCACCAACTACATTTTACTGATGCTTGGCTCCTAAACTTTCTCGGCTCCTTCTTTATTATGCGGTACACACTAGATTTTGTATTTTCTCGGCACTAACTGGAAATCTATTCGGCATGAACTAGCTTTCTCGACACTCGCTAATGAACTTAGTTAACCTTTGTAGATAACCTTGTTACAACTTATTCCGCTAGTGTTTCTTAGTGTGGCCAACCAAAGATTAGTAAACATGGGCCCACCGGTGAGTCATCTGATCCTCTTTGTGAATTTGTGATTGCGGTAGGTTAGATGCATTTAGGGCTAAGATGACAGTCTCCACCTTATCATCTGAATAGACAATAAAACAAAGACCACATCATCTACAAAGACAATAGGAACTATCCTGTCATCTATGCAAACGATAGACTAGGGAGAGGGGGTTCCCCAAAGATGACAAGGTTCAACCTATCATTTGTGCAGATGAAAAAAGGGGGTAAAATGGAAGCAAACACAATTATCTACTATTCATCATCTCCACAACTAACAAAATGCAGCCACTGGCAAAAAATTGGCATCTATGTAGCTATCGGAGATGCCAAAATGACGTCTCCATAGACTATCATTTGCGTTGATCGGTGTCTGTGCCAATCAATGTTTGCACTGATTGAGACAAATCAGTGGAGGACAAGGTAGGATGCCCCATTCTAGGGACAACATAGGCTAAAGAGACTGACCCTTTGCATGTTTATGCTATAGGAGGAGATGGTGGTTTTTGTAGATCGAGGGAGCACTATCCTCTGACGATAATGCTAGAGGACAGAATGATAGAGGTTGACTAGGGGCACATCCGACTCTGAAGACTAGAGCACATGCACAAGTGGTCAGACCTAAGGGTGCACTCAGCACAGCTATCATCACTTATCAAGTGATAGCATACACCCACTATGAGTTTCCACCTACTAGATGTGTGGCAGATTCTATGAGTGCCCATCTGGGGGGCATATCTAGAGTATGTGTTGGAGGGTTTAGATCCATTCTTATGGGAGTGCTTTGGTAGGCAACAAAAGAGACTATCAATATAGAGATCGTGGCTAAAGAGGCACTGGAGTAGAGATTGCCTAGATTGGCGGTGTATCTTGTGTCTCTCGTCTAGAGGATGGTACTAGACCATGTGAGGCATGGCTTTCTTATTAGATGGGAAAGGGTGCTTAGCACCTTGCTATAGGAGGACAAAGTGGTTAATTACTGGTGCCAAACCATTTTGGCGGAGCTCTACCATGATCCACACATATGTGCATACAAGACGCAGAGGACTATGGGGCTAGGGTTGATACTATTGATGGTATGGTCCTAGGAGCATATTGAGGTCACACAGCCTATTACTAGATAGGAGACTAGACGTATTAGTGAGCCATTCACTTGCGGATACCAACCACCTATCCAGTATACCTCAACAGACTTAGTGGGATTTTGGCAGCACTGCCTGGATGAGATCATCATGTTTGACTGGATGTCATATGATGGTGTGGACCAATAGGGTACAGTTTTGGCAGTTGGAAGAGAGGATGACTTTGAGGATCATATGTATCTTACTTACATGTAGACAAATTGCTAGATCATTGGATGCTCTATGGATGTGATCATGTGATATATGCCCTCTAGGGTGTGGTGACAGTTTGGTAGAGTGTAGGATGCGATTCCTCATAGGTTTTTGTACCCTATCATATCATAGGGGTATGGTAGGATGTGGGGTAATGGGACCACCCTATGGCTAGCATGAAGTTCATGGTTGGCTATGCAGCTAGTGCCTTGGGTACATGGGTTGGATTGCAGAGATGTAGTGACACTAGCTTATGGGCAATGGTGGATAGTGCACCAACTGATCAAACTGATAGTGCCTTGGGCACCACCACCGGTAGAGTAGACACATAAAGATGGGGATAGAGCATGGGATGGTGGGTAGGTAGCTATGATGCTATCACTAGGATAGGGTACAAAACAAGGACCATAGGGGCGCAAAGCCCATGTGAAGAGAGCTACAAGGCCACTACCAGCATAGGTACTAGCACTAGTACAGGGGCCATAGGTACAGTTTCCACTAGGTGGATAGGCACAAGGTCTAGCAGAGGACCCAAACATGATCAGGGTAGAGTGGGATAATCTTTGTGTGGAGGTTTCCTAACTCCAAGGTGTGGCACAGACAGAGCAAGCTCGAGCAGATAGCGCGTAGTAGGCCATGGTGTGTTAGCCTAAAGAATAAATTTGACAACTGAATGTCAATACACTTAACCAAGATCAAGATTAAGTGCTGAGTAATAACAAGTGCCAAGTAATAACATGTGCTGAGTGCAACAAGTGCCGAGTGACAACAAGTGCCGAGTGCAACAAGTGTCGAGTGACAACAGGTGCCGAGTGATAACAAGTGCTGAGTGCAACAGGTGCCGAGTGATAACAAGTGTCGAGTGCAACAGGTGCCCAGTGATAACAAGTGCCGAGTGCAACAGGTGCCGAGTGTTAACAAGTGTCGAGTACAACATGTACTGAGTAATATAATTTTGTTCATGTGCCAAGCTATCCAAGAAACAGCATGTGTCGAGTATCATAAATACTTCAGGAGCCGAGTAACTCAGTAAATTAGCATAAAAGTTTGAAATTGCACAAACTATAATGCAAACAGTCTTTTGCAGCCAACAGAAGGTAAACTTCGAAGGACTTAAAGATAAAATCAAATCTTTTATTTTTCTTATGCAATTCGCATGCAGCCAATAAGAAAAATGATAAAGGCATGCAACCAATCAGTAAAAGATAAGTATTGAGCGAGAAATTGAGAATCAACATGGATCATAGATCCAAATCAAACCCTAAGTCTTTGAAGTCTTTATAAGGAAGATGAAATTTCTTTGTAAATATACAAATGGAAGGACATACAAGGGTGCATAAGCAAATCTATTTTCAGAAGCAAGAGTTATCAGATTGCAAAGGATCAAGATCAGGAGAAGGCAAAAAAGGAGCCTGTATTCAGCAATCAAGGATTGTAATCTATCAGGTTTATTGTATCTAATACTCTCTAGCAATTGTATTAGAATGAAAATCCTATGGTGATAGGTTAGCTTTACAGCTATTTTGTAAGAACCTTTTGATTAGGTGATTAAAATCCTTTAATCGGGTGACACTTCATGTTAAGTGTTTGAAAATCCTCTAACCAAGTCACTATTGACACAATGTAAAGCCTTTAATAGGGCAAACCATCAGAAGTGGTTGAACAATATTGTTGTAGTAATTTTTGTGGGTATCATCCCCACCCCAGTTTTACCTTCTTATTCCTGGAGGGTTTTTGGGTTACCAAATTCCAGTGTTATGAGTTATTGATGCATGAGTTTTGTTACATGTTTATTTGATGTATTTACATGCATGCAAGTTAGAAGTTTTATTGACTAAGTGTGATACTTATGATTCACACACCCCCCCCTCATAAGTACTCTTTCCATATTTGAATATTCCAACAATCGGTATCAGAGCAAGCCAGGTTCTCACAAGGAAAAGCCTAACAGCTTGGAGGAAAAGATCTAAAGATGGAAGCTATCAAACTTGGAAAGATCATTGAAAATCAGGTGATAGATGTGCAACTTGCTTTGCATAGCTTGGAGGAATTCAGAAATAAATTGAGAAACTCATTAAAAAAGAGGAAGGATCTAGCCATAGCTGAAAATGATATACACTACAAGGACATTGATACCACCAACATATTTTCCAGTGGAGACACTAAAGAGTTTGATGCAGCAATAGCAGAACTGATGGAGAAAAATAAAATTCAAGCAGATGAGATAAGAACTCTCAAGATGGAACATGAATCACATGCTATAATGATATGTGAAATTACTGAACAAAAGAAAAGATCAGTTGATGATAAGGTCATGATGGAAAATGACAAGAGGAATCTTGCAAACAGACTTGAACAAAAATGTACTGAACTAACAAGGATCTCAAATATGCAGATGGATACACTTGCCCAAATGATGAACCTTCATCATGAACTCAATGTAAAGGATATTGAGATCTCTACCTTGAAGATGCAAAATGAACAAATGCAGAATGAATTGAATAGAGAAAAAGAGGTAGCAGAGAATCTCAACAAATCAAGTGAAGCAATCAAGTATTTTGAACAGTTGATGAAATCACCAAAATCTGCTCATGATACATCAGGACTAGGATACAATAGCACTGAAGTTGGAGAATCATCAAAGAGTGCTGAACAAAGAAGTGATAAAGGTAAGAATTCAAAACCCACTTGTCATTTCTGTAATAAGAAGGGACATATAGCTAATGTGTGTAGGAGTAGAAGATTCAATCAATCAAACATACCCAAAAGTTTCTGTCACAAGTGCAACATGCAAGGACATATGACACAAAATTGCAGATCCAATGTCACAAGGACTCAAAGATTTGATGGACATTGTTATAATTGCAAAAAGTATGGACATAGAGCTTTTGAATGTAGATCAAATCTATGTGGATAATAAATCAACCAGCAAAGACATCAAACCATGAATTTTGGGATTACAACACCAGGTACAGCTGTCACTATTGTCAAGAATATGGACATATCCAATAGAATTGCATAAGAACACATTTTAGAGGGAACTACAAAAGATGGTTGAGTCAAACCACATGTTTTAGTTGCTTAAAAACTGGTCCTGTCAGCAAGAATTGCCCAACAAGGTCAAAGGCATCAAGTTCTGAGTTCAGCAATGGAAAGGTAAAGATAGATGTTGGACATATTAGGAGTGAAATGAATAAGACATGGAGGAAGAAAAATGAGTCTAGCACATCAAGTACAGAGATCACTTCACCTAATAGGTCAAGTGATCACACTTCATCAATTAAGCAAAGAATGAGTGTGTGGGATTGATAAACCTAGTTACATCATAAATCAGTCCCAAGACATATAAGAACTACAAAAATGAAATCAGCATAAATAGAGATGCTAAGTCAAAATTGAGAATTTTTGTGAAAATTTGACAAAGTTACCTTTAGGAGCCGAGTTGCTAACAATGACCAAGTTAATAGTTGATGTCGAGCTATGAAATATTAATAGGAGCCGAGTAAAGTAAAACATAATGGAAGCCGAGTTAGGTCAAAATTTCTTTAGAAGCCGAGTACACAGTTGGCAGCGTACTAAGCATTTATTACTCTATTTTGAGGGGTACATAAATTTGATTTTTGATGATTTTCCCACCATTCAAAGAGAAGCAAAGCCGGCAAAAAAAAAGGGAGAAGATCAAGATTAGCTCAGAAGCCATTCGTGAAGATTTCAACAGCGATTCAAGACAAGTTTCATCAATTTAAGGTATTTTACTCAAGTGCCGAGCTATGTAGGATTTATAAACTTGTTTAAATTATAAACCCTAGTTTGGCAAACAATGGCATCTGGGTTAGGAATCACTAAGGGTATAGAGAGTCATAAAGTTCAGTTGGTCAGCAACGAAGTTAAACAACCTGAATTTAAGCCCATTCCAGAAGTAGTGTACAAGAATGATCCTGCAGGTGCATTATTAGTTATTCCGAATAAATTTGTTATGGTCCAAGATGTTCGTAGATGTTATAATTGCAAAATTGGTGCCATAGGAGACTTAGAAATTCATAATGCATATGATAAACTATGTGAAAACAAAGTACTGAAAAATGAGTTTTCAATAATTGAAAGAAAAGGATTGACCAAAACCCTAGCATTTTCGATTGTTTTCAAAACTGAATGGGCACCAATAGTTTTGAGCCGAATACATGATGGAGCTTTTTGGTTAGAGTCAGGACCAGTAAAATTCACCAAGAAAACTGTTCATAGGGTTACTGGTATTCCAACCCTAGATCGGCCAAAGACCCTGCGAAGTGACAAAAGGGAAGTTATAGAGAAAAATACAGGTGCCAAATGGAACAATAGAGGAATGACTATCGACATGGTCATAGATCCCCTACTAGATTTTTTTGTGAGAATCATTTCACACAAATTCTATCAATCAAGCAGGTTGAACAGTGTACCTTGTATAGCAATTGATGTTGAATACAAGATAATCAAAAGGGATCACACTTATGATTTGGTAGAGCTCATGTTTCAATAGATTAATGAAAATCTGGGAGCCATAAGGAAGAGAAAAGGAGCTCAATGCAAATTTGAATCAGTTTTGATGTGCATGTTTTTCTATTTGATGAAAGAATTTCCTTCTAAGGGTAAAGTAAAGTGGAATCCAGATAAAACAATTGTTGAACAAATTAATGGATACATTGAACAGATGGGTGAAATTTTTGATGCCCGAATGACTGGTTATTTTGAGGACTTCAAAAAGTCCATGAGACAAAGAATGAGAATTCTAGTCTCATTGACTAAGAAATATGAAAAAAATATTTGTTTTCTTGTAGATATAGATTATACCTACATATAAGCAGTTATGCCTAGAGTAAGATGGCTTAGGCCACTAGGTTATGAACTTGATGTTGATCAAGCCTCTGCAGCAATAACAGCTCTACTTGCAGAAGAAGCTGATAAAAATGCAAAAAAATTTGGAACTTATGATGTTGTCAAATCAAAGGTAATAACAGATTTGAAGACTCCTTCAGCAGTAAAGAAGAAAGAAAAAATGGTGAGACAAATCAAAAGGAAATTTGGTGTGGAAGAAGAAGAAGGAACAACAGAAGAAGGGGGAGAAGACATTGAAGAAGAAGAAGATAAACTTCAAGGTCAGACTCAAGAGTCAGGAGAAGACAAAGAGGAAAGTGCTGAGGTAGAAGAAGCCAAGGAAGCACCAGTTAAGAGAAAGACCACAACTCCTTCTGCTCTTAAATCCAAGGGGAGGAAAGTAGCTACCCCTGCATCAAAGAGACCTACCACAAGGGCTGCAGCACAAAAAGCCCAAGAGGAGGCAAAAGGAAAGAAGAAAGACTCAAAGAAGACTACTGCTGAGTCAAAGAAAAGGAAATTTTTTCCCTAGCCTGAAATAGATGAGGAGAAAATAGATTCAAAAGACATTAGTCAATTTCAAGTGGTAAGACACAAACCCCAGACTGTTGTTGATAAATTATGTTCAAAAATTAAGAATAATGATTCAAAAGGTTTAAAGAACCTGAATTTTTCTAAGCTCACCAAAGAAGAGAAAAATAAATTAGAGGAATCTGTGTATGCTATGATGGCTAAGTATAAGCACACACCTCTAGAATTAGATGAATCTATGCCAAGAGAATTGTATAAAATTGTAGAGGATAAATGGCATTTTTGTTTACAAATGGAAAAGAAATAAGGGAGTCAACATTAGCGAGATTGTTGCCTAATTTGACAAAAGATCAAATAATAAATGCAGTAAAAAGGCATAATAACAGATTCACTCCCAAGTATAGAGCATTCAGCATATTGCAGAATAAAATTGAAGAAGTAGTAACTAAATCCACAAGATTGTGGAAAATAGTTTACAAGAAAATAGAAGATGTATTTAATGAAGAATATAAGGCAGAGGCAAGTGCCAAGACAAAGGAAAAGAAGGTGTCAGAAACCAAAGAAAAAGAGAAGAAACTAGTGGAGGATAGTAAAGAAGAAAAGGAAGAAGAGGCACATAATGAGGAGAAAGAGGAAGAGAAAGATACAGCTGAGCCACAAGATCAAAGTATGCAAGACATACAGGTATCCCCTCCTAGTCCTCCTCATGCCACCATCACACCTGCAGATTTCATAAAAATAAAGGATGTTATAGACACTTCAAATCTAAACATCAATCCTTTAACTGCAGAGGATTTGGAAATCCTTGACCAATCGTCACTAGTAGCAAAATTAAGTTCAGATCCTGTATTGGTCAGTGTTGATGAATTACAGAATCCAGAAGCTAAAACAGAGATAGTCAAGGTAAAAGAAAAAGTGCCACCTTTGACCATACAAACTACTGGTATTCTATTTCTTCCACCACCACCTCCACCAAGCATAGTCACTTATACACTCCAAATGCCGAGTACAGCAGTAGGAGAAATAAAAGAAACATCTGAACAACCAACAAGTTCAACCCCACCTAGCATTCATAAAAGAGATATTCAAGCTGAAGAAAAAGATGAGATAAAGAAGAAGGAGGAGATTGCAATACAAACATTGGTTGCTTTACCAAAATCTGGTACTCCAACACAAACTCTTTAGCAGCCAAGCACAGATGGATTATAGCTGAAAATCAGAACACCAGGCTTGAGCTCATCAAAGGCAGTCAGGAGACTTCACTATGGAGTTCTTGAGCTTGATGAAGAAATAAAGATCTCATATTATGAATCTAGCACTCTTACTGAAGAAAAGATTAATGAAATTCAGAATGCATTGGACAAAAGAAGGAGACAAGAAGCACTAAGAAAGGAATACAAGCATAAGCTTACATTGAATGAAATTAAAGATATATTCACAGAAGCTTTTTGCTTACAATCTCCAGATGAGTCAAGACCAATTATGGAACAACTATCTGATATAGTTGACCAGGTGACTAATGAAGACCAGGAAACAAATGCCAGCTTGCTTGAATGGTCAGAAAAGAACTTCTAAGGTAAGGTAAATAGTAAAATATCTAGTGATATAGCACTGTCACAAGAAGAATTAGCAAAGAAAATTAAAACAGTTAAAATTGTACTAGGAAACATATTTTCCCTATACAACAAGTTGTGTGATTTTTCCACATTCACATAGGACACTAGCCAGAAAATACTGAGCTTGGAAAACAATCTGAAAATTTCTAGCATGCAACTCCCCACAGATCCAGCTCAGAGTGAGAAGCATTTTGTCCAATCGCTTCACACACAAAGAGAGTTAGATGTCTTAGTAGCAGAGGAGGCAACCACAAAAGCCATTATGATACAAATTCAATCGTCAATAACTCCTCATTTGAAATTACTTCACAAGGAGTAGATAAATGTAGAGACAGTCCTCAGGAAAGACCCCAATCTTTCTTCATCTGATGGACTTGTACACCTAGTAGTAGAGATTGCCATCTAGCATAAGACATTGGATGTCGCCTTAACAAATTGGGATGCAGCTCTAAAGGTACTCCTTGAAGTAAATAGCACATTTTTGGCTAAGTATGGCATTTCATTGTAAAGACCCTTGACATAAGTGTCAAAAAGGGGGAGATTTATGATAAAAGGAGATAAGATAGAAAATTTTGAGGGGGAGATAGCAAAATTTTGGGAGCAAATTTTGAATGTATGATAAATTACTGAGTCACATGGATCTTAATTAAGTGTTTTTGCCACTCATGTCAAAGGGGGAGATTGTTAGCCTAAAGAATAAATTTGACAACTGAGTGTCAATACACTTAACCAAGATCAAGAGTAAGTGTCGAGTAATAACAAGTGCCGAGTAATAACAAGTGTTGAGTGCAACAAGTGCCGAGTGAAAACAAGTGCTGAGTAATAACAAGTGCCGAGTGCAACAAGTGCTGAGTGACAATAGGTGTCGAGTGATAACAAGTGCCAAGTGCAACAGGTGCCGAGTGATAACAAGTTTCGAGTGCAACAGATGTCGAGTGATAACAAGTGCCGAGTGCAACAGGTGCCAAGTGTTAACAAGTGTCGAGTACAACATGTACCAAGTAATACAATTTTGTTCATGTGCCGAGCTATCTAGGAAATAGAATGTGTCGAGTATTAGAAATACTTCAGGAGCCGAGTAACTCAGTAAATCAGCATAAAAGTTTGAAATTGCACAAACTATGATGCAAACAGTCTTTTGTAGCCGACAGAAGGTAAACTTCAAAGGACTTAAAGATAAAATCGAATCTTTTATTTTTCTCATGCAATTCGCATGCATCCAATAAGAAAAATGATAAAGGCATGCAACCAATCAGTAAAAGATAAGTATTGAGCGGGAAATTGAGAATCAATATGGATATTAGATCCAAATCAAACCCTAAGTCTTTGAAGTCTTTATAAGGAAGATGAAATTTCATTGTAAATATACATATGGAAGGACATACAAGGGTGCATAAGCAAATCTATTTTCAAAAGCAAGAGTTATCAGATCACAAAGGATCAAGATCGGGAGAAGGAAAAAAAGGAGCCTGTATTCAGCAATCAAGAATTGTAATCTATCAGGTTTATTGTATCTAATACTCTCTAGCAATTGTATTAGAATGAAAATCCTATGGTGATAGGTTAGCTTTATAGCTATTTTGTAAGAATCTTTTGATTAGGTGATTAAAATCCTTTAACCGAGTGACACTTCATGTTAAGTGTTTGAAAATCTTCTAACCAGGTCACTATTGACACAGTGTAAAGCCTTTAATAGGGAATGCCTTTAACAGGGCAAACCATCAGAAGTGGTTGAACAATATTGTTGCAGTAATTTTTCTGGGTATCATCCCCACCCCAGTTTTACCTTCTTATTCCTGGAGGGTTTCTGTGTTACCAAATTCTAGTGTTATGAGTTATTGATGCATGAGTTTTGTTACATGTTTATTTGATGTTTTTACATGCATGCAAGTTAGAAGTTTTATTGACTAAAGTGTGATACTTATGATTCACCCGCCCCCCCCCCCCTCTCATAAGTACTCTTTCCATATTTGAATATTCCAACATGGTGGCCTTACAAGCAGAGGTCTACGCTCAGAGGATGAGGGAAGATAGTGCACAAGAGGCCCTAGCAACCCTACAAGCATGGGTGGATGCTGAAGAATTTGTCAACTTCTAGATGCAGGAGGAGGTCGATGAGCTCACCAAGATAGAGACCCTCCAGTGAGAGGTGGCCACTCTATGAGCTGAGCGAGACACTCATCAGGTGCAGTTGGATGAGTACCATAGGTAGCAAGATATAGCTAGATAGATGCTACAACCTAGGTCAGCCATCACAGTGATGCAGGAGGCCATGGCAGCTAGGGAGGCAGCATATCATAGATCACTATATCGCGATGTTGTTCCTACTGATCAACGACAACCAGACTTTCAAAGAGGCTCGAGCTCATGGACCACCAAAGGTAGGGCCAAGTCAAAGTAGTCTATGGGATAGCACCGACCTCCATGAGGGGTTGACACAGGGGGGCAAGGCCCTCATAGCCAGTAGCTTGATTTTGCATAGCGAGCAGTTTTGATAGATTTGTGCAGATGCAGTGAGTTTTTGATGATGCATTTGTACTACAAGATTTTATGTATATGGACTGTACAAACATTTTTTTTTGATGATATATATAACATGATTTGATGGCCCTATGTGTATGGATTATTTGATGCATATGATATCTATGATGTCGATACTAATGCTTGTGATATAGGATGTGTGTGATGTGATGTTTCTTATGGTGTATATGTATATGTAATGCCTAACATGTGGATGATGCAGATGTATTGGCGACTATGAGATGTGCGCATTATTTTATTTTACATGTATGGATGCATTATATGTATTATAAGATATGTTTATGATGTATATGCCACTAGATGTGATGTTTAGAATGGATGCATGTAATGAATCAATGCAATGAACTAATGATGCAATCTAATGCCTAATGAACATAAAAATGAATGTATCCTAATAATACACTAAGGAATGCAACCTAAAATGAAAATATAATATGAATGAACCTAAGGAATGATCATCTATCAAAGCTCCTTACTTGTAGAAACCAATTAGCATAGCATAGGAATAAATAGGACCCTTGTCTCAAGCATGGCTCAATGAAACTCTATACTACATGAACCCTAACTACATGATACTAAGAGATTCAGTTGTGTTTATATGAAAGAGCACACCTTAGTTTGATTTTGCAAAGGGGTCTATGCATTATATGCCATAGAAGCATAAATGACATGACTCTTTTGCATGGACAAGAAACCTTAGAATAATAGGTGTAGTTTGCATAGTCATGATGGAGCAAATGTCATATATGCCCTAGAGAGGTCTAGGTACACCCAAAGTCTTTTTAGGGATCTTTGGCAGAAAGTGTACTAACTTGTTACCCCCATTGTGCAATGCATAAACATAACCTAAAATTGACACATATATAGTAAAGCCTCAAAAACATATCATACCACAAATAACACATGTAGTCAATGACAACTATTTAGGTATGACCAAAATATGGAAGATCAAGGCACACCATAAAAGGCTTCCACTAACACACAAAATGAAATCAACCAAAAAGAGACCTCATGACCAATTAGTCATTCAGTCCATAGTTCCTGCCAAGAACCTTAGGTCTAGAAGTGAATGTCATAATGCCACATATAGGAAGGATTCATCCTATGAAATTTTATTGTGTTTGACATTAGTTATTGCAAATCATTTGTTTTTTGGCAAGGGCTGTGAAAATGAACAAGTTTCTCGAATCATTAAGTCTGAAAGGTGATTTTGTTCAAGTCCTATTGTGGTCACTATTGTAGGAAAAGCTTAGTGTAATGGGATTCGAACAAGAACTCAATGGGAAAATGCCTCACAGACTAGAGGTCTTTGGAAAAATGGGAGTGAAATGAAGCCTCGCAGACAAGAGGTCTTTTTTATTGGATGCTTTAAAAGAATAAGCTAGATAAGACTTTGCACAAACATGAAGATGAAATGATGGAATGAGGTGAAGTGGAGTGAGCCTTATAGATAATGGATCAAAATGTTTTTTTTAGGAACTTTTTCTTCTTTTTAGTCTTTTTTCAAGAACATTTTATAAAAAAAAAATGATTTTTCTATTTTATTTTTATTTTTTTAAGATTTTTGTGGGACTATAAGAACACTGTATAGGAACTGTAACGCTCAAGCGTAGAACCACTTAAGATGTTGGATATTTACAAGCTCAGGGAGTAGATCTCCCTCTGGAGTGGCAATTTGATATGCCCCAGAACCATATTTGGCTATAATGATAAATAGACCAAGCCAATTAGCTTCAAATTTTCTTTTCTTCTCACAGTTCTGGAGATTCTTCATGTTATGCTGCAAAACTAAGTCACCCACCTCAAATTCTTGTGGCTTGACTTTTTTGTGATACTAAAGCTGAAGGGGATTTTGATACATGCAGAGACAGTTTAGGGCATTAAGGTGTCTCTCATCAAGGAGTTGTAGCTATTTCAAGCAAGAAACTCTATATTCTTCTTCAAATAGTAGATTCTTGAGAGAGATTTTGAGGGAAGGGAGCTCAATTTCGATGGATAAGATAGCCTCAAAACTATAAACAAGGGAAAATGGAGTGGCTCCTGTGGGAGTACAAATGGAGGTATGTTAGGCCCAAAGGGTGGGGGCAAGATGGAGGTGCCACTCATGACCAGCTACATCAATGGTTTTCTTTAAGATTTTCAAAATGGTTTTATTAGTGGCTTTAGCTTGGCCATTGCCTTGGGGTAGTATTTGGTGAAAAAATGTTGGGTGATTCTGAATTTCCTACACAATGTGGCAACTTCTTGATTTTTGAAAGGCATTCCATTATTAGTTATGATGTCTTGAGGTATACTAAAATGGAAAATAATGTAGTTCAAGATGAACTTTGAAATTTGTTTTCTGGTGATGTAGGTTAATGGAATAGCCTCAACCCACTTTGTGAAGTATTCAGTGGTGGCAATAATGTACTTGTGCCCATTTGCAGAATTTGGGTATACTTGACCAACAAGATTGAATCCCTAGTGGGAAAAGGTCCATGGGGTAATGGTGGGTTGGAGGTCTTGGGTGAGAGCATGTATCAAATCGCCATGATGCTGATAAGGAACACATCTCTTCACAAAATGATAGGCATCTACTTCCATAGTAGACCAATAGTAACCCATTCTAAGAAGCTTTTTTTCTAACATAAGGCCACTGGAATGGGCACCACAAACCCCTTGGTGGACCTCTTCTAACACCATTCTAGCTTCGTCTGAATTGAGACATCAGAGGAGGGCTCCATCAAAGTGTTTTTAGAAAAGTTTGTCACCTAGGATGGTATATCAGGCTATGTGATGGATGAAGGTTTTGCTTTGATTTGGGGTGAGGGCTATGGGAATGATTTTGTGACATAAATAGGAAAAAATTTTGGTGTACTAGGGAGACTCGGACAAACAATCTCACACACCAACTCTGAATCAGTTTGCTCATAAGCAGGATTAAAAAGATTCTCAACAAGAAACTCACATTTAGGACTATATTCTAGCATGGTAATCATGGAGGAAATGGTAGCCATAGCATCTGTTGCTTTGTTATTAGCCCTTGGCATCTATTGAAAGATTATCTCTATGAAGTGTTGTATAAGATCCTCAATTATTCGACAATATGGAAATAGCTTTTCATCTTTTGTGTGGTATTCATTTGTAACTTGTTTAATGACCAATTGCAAGTCTGCAAAGACAAGAAGGTTTTTGATATTCCATTTGATAGCCTGACACAACCCTGTAACTAATTCTTAATATTTAGATATATTGTTTGTGCAAGGAAATGATATCTTATAAGACTTAGGAATGAGATCTCCTTGAGGTGTAACAAACAAAATTCCTGCCCCTAATCCTTTTTGTGTGAAGGAACCATCAAAAAATAACTTCCAAGGTGTAGCAGGGGTAATAGTCATAATGGTGTCATCTGGAAAGTCTACTACTATGGGATGGTCTCTTGGAAGAGGAGGTTTATCAATCTAATCTACAATTACTTGTCCCTTAATGGCCTTTCGTTCCTTATAAACAATGTCGAACTCACTCAAAATCAAGACCCATTTTGCAGCTCAACCAGTGAGGGAGGCTTTTGATAGCAAATATTTAAGTGGAGCTATCTTGGCAATGAGATGTGTAGTATGATTAAGCATGTAATGGTGTAGTTTTTGTGTACAAAAGACTACTACCAAATAGGCTCGCTCAATAGTAGTGTACTTCAACTCATAACCAACTAGTGTTTGACTGAGATAGTATATAGCTTGCTCATTACCATTGTCATCTAGTTGTGCCAAAAGGGCACCTAAGGCAATTGAAGTGGCTGAAATGTATAGGATCAATGGTCATCCTATAATTGGAGGGACTAGAACTAGAGGATTAGCCAAGTATGCCTTAATTTGTTCAAATGCTTTCTGACATAGACAATCCCATTGAAACTTAGTGTCTTTACAAAGAAAATTTTGAAGTGGATGGACTTTATCTGCTAACTGGGCCACAATTTATCTGATGGACTGTAACTTCCCTTGAAAACTATAGAGTTGTTTCAATGTGGTAGGTGGAGGCATTTCCATGATGGCTTTAACTTTGGTGGGATCTACCTCAATACCTCTTCTTGACATAATTTAACCTAACAACTTGCCTAATTTGATCCCAAAAACACATTTCTTAGGATCTAGACAAACTTTATATTTCTCCAACCTTTCAAAAATGGTGGTGAGGACATCAATGTGGGACTCACATGTCTTTGATTTTCCTAGAATATCATCAACATAGACCTCCATTATGACATGTAGAAGATCATAGAATATTGTAGTCATTGCATGTTGATAAGTGGCACCAACATTTTTCAAGCCAAAAAGCATGACTTGATAACAAAAGGTTCCCCATGGGGTGGTAAATGCCATTTTATGTTGATGTTCTTCTACAATTTTGATTTGGTTATAACTAGAGAAACCATCCATTAAAGACAACATCTCGTGTCCAGCTGTCAAATCCACTATGACATCTATGTTAGGAAGTGGAAAATCATCCTTAGGACATGCGAGATTTAAATCTCCAAAATCTGAAAAAACATGGATGCCCCCAGATGTTTTTCCTACAAGAACAATGTTGGAGACCCACTCAGGATAATTAATAGGGTATATAAACTTTTCTTCTAACATTTTCTATGATTTTGCTTTGACTAAAAGTGCTACCTTAGGATGTATTTTGCGCAACTTTTGCTACACTAGTTTAATCTTGGGATCTACTGTAAAGTGATGCACAATCAAATCTGTGTCTAAACCAAGCATATCTCTATATGTCCATGTAAAATTGATTTTACCCCTTTTCAAGAATTTAGTCATTCTCTTTTGTTCTTCAGGACTTAGGGTAGCTGCAATGTAGGTCATTTGTGGATTATCCTCTATACCCAAGTTGACTGGAATTGTGTCCTCATTCAAAATAGATGACTTTTTTGGTGTTAAAGATCTAAATGGCAAGTCAATCTCTCCCTCTTTTGGCACCTCTGGGAGGTTTTCAACAGAAGATGCATCCTTTATTTTATCTTTTCTTTCATCCAAAAGTGACCTAAAAGAGTTTTCACTAGAGGATGTTTCTTTTATTTTTCCATTTTTATTTTCTTTTTCACTTTTGCGACTAAGAGAGTTGACTTGGCTACCAAAGTAGGTTTCCTTATTGTATTGGATCTCATGTTCATAATCTTGGAGATTCTTAAGGCCAAAAAGTGGCATCACTACTTCATCAGACTTACAGATATCGAGAGTTGGTGGTGTGTCCTGAAGGTCCAAGTCTATCATGTCAGGATTGATGAGAGGTAGGTTGGTGGATGAAAGGACAGCTATGGTAATGGCATGGATATGGTTATCTAGGTCATCCTCAATGTATTGGAAGGGTATTTCAAAGAATTCCTCCTCTTCAGTCTCATTATCAGATTCAACCGTACAATAGTTGTCAGCAAAGGATACCTTGGGTTTAATGGAGCTCAAACCACATCCTTTATGTTGGCTTCAAGGGGATGCCTAATTCCATCTTCTTTAGGTCCAAGGTCGGTACCATGATATCCCATGCTTTTGATAATGGAAGGGGCCTTAATATACTTATCCTTGGGGAACTCCATAGGTTCATCTTTTCCATCAAATATAGCCAATCTAGGATATTAGATTCCATATGTTCATCACTAAGTGAACCCCAGTGTTCAAATGTTGTCTTGTTAACATGCATAGTATCCTTGTTAGTAGGAGGTGGTAATTGTGAAGGTTTTCCAAAGGAATAGGGGGTGAGTGGTAGTTGTCCAACACATAAGGTATTTTCAAACTTATACTCTCCCATTCCTAAATCAATAAAAGTAACCTTCTTCCCTGTAGTATTGACTTTAGTATCTTCCACCTTTTCTTTTCCTTTGCGAGAATTTGAATCATTATTGGATAACTCTAGAATTTTTGGGGAAGGTGATTCTATTATTTTGAGGGGCTTAGGTATAACCTTAGCAAACTAACTAATTGGACAAAAAAATTATGGTGCACCTTCCAATCTTTTACAAAAGGCAAAAGGTGTGGGATCACTTGGAATGGTGACCTCTCTTCCTTGGTGAGGAAATTTCAAGCATTGATGATAGGTAGATGGTATAGCCTTTAGTGTATGTATCCAAGTTTGGCCAAGAAAAATGTTATATGAAAAATCCAAGTATAGGACATGGCATTTAGTATTTATGACAGCTAGTCCAACCTTTAGTGGTAACATGATAACTCCTTTTGATTCTCTTTCCCTTTCATCATATGCTTTGATTGTTATCCTCTTATTGATATCTATGAGGTCCTCTAGCAGTCCCAAGAAACAAATCATCTTTAATTTACATAGGTTCAAATCGGATCCATTATCTATAAGGACTCTTTTAATCTTATGTCACTGTATAAGGACTTCAATGTGGAGTGACAAATTATGGTGGGGATTAGGACCTTGGAAATCTTTGTCTATGAAGACAAGGTGTTGTTGTGTGGAAAGGTTTCTAATCATGGTGGTGAACTAGGAGGCATTGATTTTTTCAGGAACATAAGACTCTAAAAGAGCCTTCTCCAAAATTTCTTTGTGAATGGGTGATGTGGTGAGGAGCTCACGAATGGATATTTGCGTAGGAGTCTTACCTAACTAGGACAATACATCATAGCAAGAAGGGGGCCTTTGTGAGGTGGATGGCACAATAGGTGCATGTGGAATTGATGGATTAGTGGGGTTGGGAGTGGCATCTTGCAAAGTAAGTCTTCCCCATCAAGTGGTTGCATCGCAATTAGCTGCTTGTAGGACAAGGGTATTCACATGAGTGTCTACCTCTTCAATGTGGCCACACATGGATTCAAAGTCACATATATCATTGATTTCTATTTTACCACACAAGGAGTCAAACCCTGATATGTGATTAGTAGAATAGTCATAGGGTAATGCATTTGATGTGGAAGCTTGATTTGCATTGTTTGTATTATTATTTCCATTGTTGTTATTATCATTGTTGTGATCAAGAAATGGCTTTTGAAATTTCTTTAGCTTGGCATTTTTAGAGGATGGTCCTCCTTCTACCTCAATTTCTCCATCATCGACAAGATTTTGAATGAGGACTTTGAGCTTTATAGACTTGTTTGTGTCATGGCCTTTGATGCGATGGTATTTCCAATATTCATTTTCTCTATACCATTTTGATTTGGGTTGATTTTCACCAAAGGGTCGTGTGTTGGGAAATACCATCAAATTGTGATCCACCAGTTTTTGGAATATGGCTTCTAGGTGTTCATGAAATTTAGTGAACTTTCTACTGGGATCATAGTCACAATTGTAATTGTTGTTGTTGCGAGGGAAAAACTGTGTTTGATTGCGAGATTGCTGATTGTTTTGATCTTGATTGTCATGGTTTGAATTGTTGTTGTTTCGGTTATGATAGTTGTTTTTGTTTCATCCTTGAAAGTTTTTTACATTGTTAACATCAATGACACCATCATGTGTGACACCTTTGTTCTTAGACCAGAATTTGGGTTTGCTACTATTGTTTGTGTCATTATTTGAGGATGATGAGTTATAATGTTTAATGAAACCTTTGTCTAAAAGCCCATTTTCAATGCTCCACTTTGGCCAATGTATTGATATGCAATTGTTGGAATTGGCACAAATGTTTTTATTTTGGAATTTGTGAATAAGTGGAATACATTGGTTGTGTTGGAATTGCCATCTAATGAGTAGACATTTTCCCAATGTTTAAGCATCCTATGGTTGGACCTATTAAGGTGGACTGTAAAATACTAGCATGCGTAGTAGTGTTGGGTATGGCACTGATGATTTGTTGGATATGTTTTACACTTAATTGGAATGTCGGTTCTATGGTGCCACTTGATGTGGATGTAGCACTAGTTGTCATTATTGGTCCTTGGCTAGATGCTTGAGTTGTGTTTGGCAATACGGGAGCACCACCTTTCGTAATCTATCTAAACAAGGTGGTCTCACCAAAGCTTGTAGGGACATTAATACCATCTTTAACCAATTTTAGGAAGATCTCAATTTTGTTTGCCCTAATAGATTTTTCCATTATTTTGACATTGTATGGATCTACAAGGAATGTTCAGACATCATTAGGGATGTTGTTGTTATCAATAGGGTTTTCCTCTTGGTATACTTCTTCATCATCATTTCCCAAATTTGTGTTGTGAAATGGATCTTTTGGTTCTTGTGTGGATGTTAAGCTAGGCATGCCAAAGTTTCAAGTAGAGGGAAATCCTCCCCCCGATGATGTTGCACGTGGAGGAAAAGGATTCTCCATCTCTTTTTTCCTTAATGACTCCAATAAGCGTGACATTGGATTAAATGTGAATCTGTCAGATTGTGTATGTACCATACAATAGTGACCAAACCAATGGGTGGAAGACATGGAAGAAAGAGAAGAACGTGAAAGAGAACTACTGAACCTTATGCAATGAAAGGGGCCAACAACATAAATGTAAACAAAAGACCTTGATTTAGCAAACTAAGTGTGATTATAGGCTAAAAGTATCTTTCTCCTACCAAAGATGGTCAAGTGATCTTTAGGCAAGATAGGATACCCAATTGATTACTCACTATTTGGAGATAGACTTGTGATCCAAAATGAGTGATAGATGTTTGCTTGTGGATAAAAGGTCTAGTGTTATGATCTTGGAAGGTGTTCTTATGCCAAAGTTTTTTAGGTTCAAATCATCAAGTTCTCTAGAGGAGATTTACAAATGGAAGACTAGAAATTTGGGGGAAAAAAATGGTATGTGAAAAATGCAGGTGTGGTGGTCACTTATATGGTTAACTCAATCCTCACTTACTGGGAACAAAATCCTTGGGTTTATTCCAAGGAAGGTAGACTAATTTTGAAGTTTAACATTGTACTCAATTCTATCATAATGGTCTTCTTTACCTTCTTCTTTTTGGATGTCTTTGATAGTGTATCAGAATTGTTTATCACAGTGTGCTAGGTTTTTCCTTTCCTTGTAAACAAATGGTTTGGAAAATTTCACTTTCTTATGTTTGACTTTGTTGGTCATGGCAGGAATAAAACAAAAACCAATTTCAAGCACAAACTATAACTAGAATCAACCAATTTCAAATGCTAGACCAATATAGAACTCTTGAAAATGATCGTGAGTCAAGAGGACCCACTTACCACTGTTTCAATCATTGAAGTTTAGCTCACAATTTTTATTTTTATTTTTTTTGAACTTGTTTGAATTTTGGTGTTGGTTTTGAATGTTTAAACAAACAAGCAGTCAAAACATGCCAACAATCCAAATAAGGTTGCAACTAGGATGTACAAGGATTATCTAAAGGGTTTCCTCAATATACACAAGGTACATGAGGCCCAAATTTGTAAATGAAAGAAAATAATGCCACATAGCCAAGAGGAGACAGTAACCCAAATCTCCACCTTCACTCTCTAAAGGTATAAATTTCTTTGGGGCTTAGCCAAGAGTGGCAAGATTTTACTTCCAAGAGAGGTGTCTTTCGATTCACTTCTCGATTCTTATACTCCACCAGAACACTAGAGTTGAGGTCATCCCAAGGGGTGATAAAATCCCCAAGCAGGCCTCCTAAAAAGAAAAATAGGACCACTTATTTCTTGTGCATCCAAGAATACCCAAAGGCGTGAGCGGAGGTAATATGTAAGTGGCCTCGAGGTTTAAATGACACTTGTTCTTTCCCAATGAAGCTTTAGGTTTTGTAATCTACTTTGAAGACACATGTGTTTATAGTATACAATGTTCTTTCTAACTTCAAATCATTGTCAACATAAATAAAAGCGTATATTCGTCAATAAGAAGTAAATCAAGCATGTGCATAAGCAAATTGCTGAAAATGAAATCAATTTCCTTTAAGGCATTCAAGAGTATGTGAATTCATTTTAAGCACCAAATCCAAATGTTTACTATCCTAAACATGCATGTCAATTTCCTTAAGGAATTCAAGAGTGTATGAGTTCATTTTAAGCACCAAGCCAAAATGTTTGTTATCTTAAACATGCATGTCAATTTCTTTAAGGCATTCAAGAGTGTATGAGTTCATTTTAAGCACCAAGTCCAAATGTTTGTTATCTTAAACATGCATTCCAATGAAAAGATTGTTCATTCTTTTAATGGCATTCAAGAGTGTGTTTGCTACCTAAGCATCCATTCCAATGAAATGTGAGTAAATTCCTTTAAGGCATTCAAGATTGAAAGTTATTTTTTTCTTTAAAACATTCAAGAGTGTGTTTGGGTTTTACTTGTTAATTTGCAACATGCATTCAAGTACAAATGGTTATTCATACAAGTTCATTAACCCTTTGATCCTAAAGTGATAAAAATCACTATAAATTTCCTTAATGATGAAAATTACTATGAGGTTATTTTTAAGCCTTCTAAGGTTTTTTTCCTGCAATGTGAATTTATTAGAAATCCCTACAAACAACTAGTTAGTGATTAAATGTGTTTAAAATTCAAAAAATCTACCAAGAATTGGAGACAACGAACTATAGGCACAGATGATAGAGTGTGCAAATGCAAGAACTCATAGACACTGAACTGTAAAGATGACAGGAGGAAAAAAGGTACAACTTGCAATCTAGTGGTACTTTTGTCAGGAACAGATGACAGAATAGGTTTGTAGACAATAGAACATGCAAATGACAAAACTCTTTAGTAGATAACATAGACGATGAAGTACGTATCATATACGATAGTTCTAGTATGCAGCACACAATGTAGATGACAGAAGTAGAAATCACAGATGATAGGTTGAAAAATTTAGATGACAAACTGTTAAGCATAGATGACAGATTGATTTTTCAAATTTAAAACCAACCCACAACACAAACAATAGAATAACCTATGCAGATGCTAAAACTAGTTTCTCAAATGTAATGTGGGTGAATTAAAGTAGAAATGTGTGGAGATGCTGATACACATAGATGCTAATTTGCACAGATGATGGAATGCAGATGATAATGTGTTTGGTGCAAACGATAATGCGAGGTTTTAGTGACCAGTTATGATTTTCTTGATGGATTTTTCAATAGAAAACAAGGACATGGGTCCCACTAGGCATGCCAAAATGTATGCAAGAAAACTAGACCTATTGAGAACAAGAGTAAATAAGAAAATGTTAGCTAATATGCACATATGAAATGTTGAACAATAAAAGAAAACTAACTAAAACTTGCTTGAGTTTTGCAACTCAAATCAACCAAAAGCTCAAGTCCTCAAGAAACCTCAAATAGCTCAACAAAGGCACCCATGAGAGGCCTTGTTGGTGTGTTTAGATTGGAGGGATGTTGATGTGCTCTCCCAAAACACAACTATGGTGAATCTCTTGATATTTGAAATGCAAGTGTGATAATGATCATATGCTAAATGAGTGAATGAACACCTCAAACAATGGCTATGGAAGCAGCCATGCTTGAGAGCATTCAAGGATATGGTGGTGGAATGCAATAAAAAAACTAAGCTAACATAAAAAGATGAAATGAGAATGGAAATGCAAGAAAAAACTAATCTAACTATGCAAATGCAATGAAAACTAACTACCAAAGGTTAGTATGCAAGCATGAGAAATCACTACCAAGCTCAAAACTCAAACTAACATGAGAACAATGCATATGAGGGAGATGAAAATGCTTGAGAGCAGGGCTCTATTTATAGGCTTGAGAGAGGCCTTGGTGAGGTGGCATCTATGTGGCATTCACATAGGTGCCACAAGGAGACATGTAGTCAAGTCATGCAAGTGGTTAACATTCAAATTTTGCTCACACATGTGTAAGAATACTTGAAGAGAGGAGTGGAGGACAAAGTTGTAAGAGGTATGAGAAGTGTGAGGGGTGTGGGAAGTGTGAGTGGTCCTAACACATGTGTGAGCACACACTTAGGCTTAAGAAGGGGTTTAGCAAGATAATTAAGGTAAACTAAGTGGGATTAAGTAGTGCGTAGGCTTAGAAGGATAAAAATGATGGATGTAGACTAGTTTTTAGGCTAGGTTTAAGACTAAATTAAATAAGATTTAATTTAATCATAGGTTTAGATAAATTAATTACATGGAGGGGATTAAATAAATAAGATTTATTTAAAAGGGGAATTTATGGAGGGTCATGCATTAAATAAATTTAACACATTAGGGATGGAAGTATTTAAATTAAATTTAAATACCTTAGAAAAATGAACCTACTTAATTAAATAAACTTAATTAAATAGGTAGAAGAATATGAAAAACATAATTAATTAATAAATAAATAATTATAATGTCAAGGGCAATATTAAATAAATTAATATAGTCTTTTGGGATGATTTTAAGCGTCTACACTAATTTTTTGTCTAATTTGTTTCCAACCTTTGACTTTAGGAAGCCCAAACTACTGAAAACTGTCTGATCCTATAATGAACCCAATCTCATTGTCAAACATAAATTGGTAAGCTTAAAATATTTTGGTATTGACTTTCTTAACTGATTTCTCTGACCAAGGTTTTTCCAAAGCTTTGTTACTGCTCCCTCTTCATTTGGATTCTCCATAATATCATATTATTCCCTCATTATGTTTGCAAAAGAATATGATTGATCTCTTAGTAGAGATTCATCTAAAATTTCATTTATAGTTACTCCATTAATTACATTAGTTTTGCAAAAATTCTTAACCAAAGTCGTCATCCTTCTTTCAAAATCACTTAGACAGTTTAGAGACCAATATTTTGGAAAAACAATAGAAATTTCTTTGGAGGAAATCTGTATCTAATTTGTGATGAAATATTTTAGCAAACTTGCTTGACAAAGTCAAGCACAGATTCAACATTCTTCTTGAATTCTTCACTTTTAACACGTGTAAGTACCTTCTCCGATTCTGATTCTACTTCACTTATTGATTCATTAGGGTTGGACTCGGGGTCAATGTGGGCATAGTACTACATTGGTATGTCAACTCCACATACCTTGGCACATACCTCATCATCTATACCAATATAAAAAAAAATTCCCAAGATTGTTCAAATCTTTGATTTTAATCCACTTTGAAAACTTTGATTCATCTAATGGTTGTAATTGATATAGAATATCGAGCCTATTACTATTAGAAATGCTTTAGAATAACTGAGAATGGGGGTGAATTAGTTATTCAAGGTCCAAATGTCCTAATAAAACTTGATCATCAAGTGAAGTGAGCCCATTAGACTATTTATGCATCCAATCTTAAACTTTCCTACTTAGCAAGTTACTATAAATCAACATGCAAGCATAACACATGAAAGATCAACACATAACACAATGATTTACCTGGATACCCAATTTGGGAAAAACCACCAGTAACATCCTACTCAATTCTCACTCTTCTGAAGTGATGCCCTGTGAAAGGCATGTCCTATTAAAGGTTACAACACACTATTAAATGTGACCTAGTTAAAGAATTTAACCACTCTGTTAGAAGTAGGCCTAGTTAGAGGACTTAAGAACATTCACTTGGAATGCCACCCTATTAAAATATTTACAAATGGTTGTTAAACCAACCTAAATCCATAGGATTTTACCCTGACTGGTACAATTGTTAGAGAGTAACAACAAGGGCTTTTGACCTAATACAACTCACAACTTAACTTGAAAATTTTATATCTCTATTCAACTCACAACATTGCCTGGCTTTCAGTCTCTGCAGCTCTGAAAACTTTTCCTCCTTTCAAGCTTTGTCTCCTTGAGTCTCCATGCTCGATGTACTATTGCAATCTCCTATATGGCCACTTATCGAAGCAGAGTCTCTGTGCTCTGTTCTTCCTTCTCAATGCCTTCTCCTTGACATCCTTCAACAACTTCACAATTTGGCACTCTAGCTACTCTTTTTTCTTGGCCTGGGACTCCTTAAATAGAAATCTGGAAAATGCTTTTCCTATTTGATTCTTCCCTCCTTTAATTTCAGTTTGAAAAGATTAGGTAGGATTCATTGAATCTAAGCCATATCTTGTTCCTTCTAGAAACATCATGAAGAATCCTCCTGAATTTTCCTAAAAATGGTTTATCTAAAATTCTATGCCTGCATCTCATCATCTTTATCCTCCATCTACTTCACAAAATTTGAAGTAACAAACTTGTCGGCTTAGATCTGGCAAATCTTTGACTTTTCAAATAATGCAGCAACTCAGCATCATTGAAATTCTAGTGCTTAGCACATGCTGTGTTACTCAGCACCAACTACATTTTACTAATGCTCAACACCTAAACTTGCTCGGCTCCTTCTATATCACTCAGCACACACTAGATTTTGCATTTTCTCAACACTAACTAGAAATCCATTTAGCATGAACTAGCTTGCTCGACACTCACTAATGAACTTAGTTAAGCTTTGCAGATAACCTCATTACAACTTATTCCACTTGTGTTTCTTAGTGTTGCCAACCTCTATATCTTCAAGTATATTTTCAATACATCATTTTACCATTGTCTTAACTGATCCTTGTACTTTATTACAAAACCATAACTCAACCTTTCCCTTAGGTACTTTTGTTACATCTTGTTGATTAAATCCTATTCATCAATCAAATAAGTGATAGTACTTGGATCTTATAAGCAATTATGATTCTAGCAAATAGCAAGTTTGACATTAGTGACAAAATAATGATTGAAAACATTCTTCATCAACAATCTCCCTCTTTGCAATCAATCTTCTTCGTTTTTCAACAATGATATTTTCAATCATATTTTCAACAATCTCCCTCTTTGGCATTGATGACAAACCAAACTAATCAACCAAGTTATCAAAATACTGACTAGGTTAAAATAGTAAATCAAATATCAAAAAGAAAACTTTATTCAAAACTATTTAGTCTATCAATGACATAAACTAGCTTATAACTCCCTTTGCTGATAAACTATCATCTCCTTTTCCTTTTTTGGTTATGTTATTTATCTGATTGATTCTTGTCTACACTATTTTCTCCCTCTGAGTTGTTATTTCCTTTTTGCTTATTTTTTGCTATTCTCCCTAAACACTATTTTTCTCCCTCTATTTACTTTGATCAGTTTCTGCTATTTCTCCCTCTTTGACAACAATGCCAAAGACATACTATTTCAACATCTTAACATGCGAGTGTAGCATTTTCAAGTAATCAAATTTCTCCCTCTATCACCTTGCATGTGACTAATTTGGAATGTTAACACTTTGATTACTTCAGGTAAAATCCTAAACTAAGTATCCTCTGCATCAATTTGTATCATTTTAACAGTCAACTCATTTGATGCAGGGCAGTTTTGTTGTTACTTAAGTAGCCTTAGCTAGGGGTATCACCCCTAACTTACCTCTAAGATACTCAAATGCATCTTTAGGTAGTGCTTTTGTGAAGATGTCAACAATCTATTCCTTTGAGCTTACATATTCTGTAGTGCCTCTCCCATTTTACTTTTGTAAGTCATCCTGATGGATGCAACCTTGATGATCTTTTGTTGTGATGGATCATGATTGTGACCCTGAGTGGTCTACACCGTTGAGGTGTTTGGATTTATGTTTCTTTATCAGTTGTGTTGATTATGCTTTTGACTGATCTTAGAGATTATGATGTGATTTTTGGTTCACTGAGGTTTGTGCCAGTGGTTACTAGGATCGATGTGGTATCATGAGGTTGTTCTATGATTACCCTGAGATGTGTGCAGAGATTGCACTGTGTACTATTACCATGCTACATGGGACTAGGTTCCTATAGCGGTGGTTAGTCATGTTTATGACTATGGTTGTTTATATGTTTTTAAATGCCTTTTTAATGCAGAGTAATCAATCATTATTAATGCGTAAGTAATTAAATGGATTGTTCTTGTGGGATTATTTGGTTATGTGTTGCAGGCATTTACCTTGTTATATTTCTGATTAGAGAGATATTTTTTACTCATGTTATGTTTACATTTGAGAGGACCCGAGGGTCAGATGTTACTCTTTGATTCTAGTATCATAGATATTAGACTACTATGTTGTTCAGTTAATCATATTGCATGATGATGCCATTTTGAGATGACAGTGTGTTTTATGATGTTATCTGGTTATCTGGTATTTGGACATACCTCTAATTTTGCTATATGATGGATTTAATGCTATGAATATTTACTTCATTCCTGCATTGCTATGCCTTTTGCAAACATGAGTGATGTAAATAGATTATTTTAATATAATTAATTAAATGGTTAAATTAGGTGATTTAATGCATTTATTGCTTCGGCTATGTTATTATATGCAATTGCACTTGATCGTGTTGTTTAGTGTGCAGGATTTATATCCCTGGCAGTGGCACATGGAGTTAGTGATTCAGCCGTTCATACTTTACCAATGTCGTCCTTGTATGGTCGACGTATCCTTAATTAAATGTTTAATTTAAACCTTTCGGTGATTATTAAATCTGAACTCATTTGCATTATGTGATTAGACCAATAAGCATGTCTGTGCATTTAGAGGTTCGCATTGTCGCGAAAGTTGTTAAGGTGATTTTTCTATTTTTGGGTTTTCAGGCTTTTTAATTGATTTATTTTAATTTTTGGCAGCTTTGCCATAGATGAATTCCTATTTATAGGAATAGCCTATTTTCATTTGGGTCAATTCGAGGTTTAACTAGATTGATTGGTTAAATGCCCTAATCGATTATTCACCCGAAAAGTGAATAAGTACCCAAAGAGGAATTTAATTCCTCACTTATCACTTTCAAATTGGAAAGTTGGAGAGTAAAACCCAAAAATCCTCTTCATGAGGATTTACTGTTTTGTTCGTTGTGGGAGCTACCGACGTAGGATCGTTGCGAGGTCAAGCTCATTGGATCCAGCTTGGGGAAACCTTGGATTGCCGCAATTTTCAACTACTTCTGTGGGATATTTATTTTATGGTTCAGATTCCCGTTTTGCCCTTTTCGCTGTGAGGTAGGGCTTTCTCGTTTTATTGTTTTTGCTCCGTTTCAGCTTCTTTTTTTGGTAGCCATTTGTTTGGAGGCTGAGAACTAGTGTTCCCCTTTGTTTTTGTATGTTAGTTCTACCCGGTTGGGCGGGTATGAACATTTTCCTAGTTTTTGGGATGAGGGTTTGGAATTTTACGCCGTTATGCTAGCCGTTTTTGCATACGGTGTCCGATTCCATTTATTTTTGGATTTTTTGGGTTTTTGAACCCAAAGGCCAAATGGGTTTTAATTTTGAAGTTTTCCAAATTTTTGGGGTTTTTACCTCATTTTGTGTGCCGCCTTGTTTTCTCAGATTTTCTTGGCACAATGTGGGTCGTGGAACTAGATGATTCGTTTGGATATCAATCAGACCACTATTGCACCTTTTTTTGCATTGGGATGCATGTTGCATTCGTACTCCCGACGTTGTGTTCGGTTGAGTGATTTTATACTTGTTATGATTTGTTTTGGACCTTTGCTTTTGTTCGTGAATGTTAGGATTCGTGTAGAATCCATACTCTCGGATTGAGGCCGGTTGAGTGAGTTCATGATGTTTGGTCTTGTTGCATCATTGGGATTCATGTAGAATCCATACTCTCGAATTGAGGTCGATTGAGTGATTTAATGATGTATGGTTTTATTGGCTTTGGGATTCATGTAGAATCCGTCCTTCCTGTGTTGCTTTCAGTTGGGTGTTTTTCTTGCATTGTGTTCTCATTCCTGTCCTTGTGTTATGATCTTCGTGATGGTGGTGCACCACACACGAGTACGTGCGTGTACATTTGTTGGGTGACTTGCGAGGCCCGATCTTTCGTGGATTTGCCAGAAGTTATGATCATTGGGGTTGAGATGGGAGTATGCATGCCCATGGGCACTTGTCGTAGGATGAGCATGGGTAGGGTAGGGTAGCATATGGAGGGGGCTTCTATCTCGCAGCCCGGTGATCATGACGCCACGGGTATGGCTGAGAGGAGCTTGAATAAGTGATAATTAAAGAAAATGTGTGACTGGTAATAAAACTTAAGATAATAAAATGGTACTTTTGTGTATTGGCCTTCCGTTGAGGGAGTTGAGCTACACAGATCCGAGCTTGGGCTTTTCGATGCCAAGCGACTCTCCATGATGTCAGCCCCTACTTAGTAGCCTTTTGAGTGTCTGACCAGGACCTGTACTCCTTGCATTGTCTTAGGTGCTTGGTTGCAGCCATCATACTGTCTGGCGTGAGTGTTAGCCATGGATGTTGTGCTTTTTGTGTGTTTGTGGTTGGATCATTATCTCCATCAGCATGGCGGGTGTGGACCTACGGGTGCCACATGGTTGGGAGGCGTAGCTACCTTCACCACTACTAGGGATCGGTGTATAGAGATGATCTTTTGTCCTAGTGCGACCATTGTTCGATGTCTTCACTTGGTACTTCGGGTTTCAGAGTATGCTTTCTTGTGATTTATGCTTTCATTGGGATGCTTGTATATCATCTTTAGATGATGTTATTTTATTTGGCGCATTCCCTTATTATGATGTTTAGCATATGATTAGATGCTGTGAATTATTGTATTAGCATATCGGTTGCTTATTGTTGTTTAGCATCTGATAGGTGCTGTTATCTACTGTAGGATTATCTTATGCTTTACTACTAGCATGTTAGATTTCCTTATGCTTATATTTTTGCATGTTTTAGTAGTGATATACCTATTACGACAGTACCAACGATTTGGTCGGTGGCTTGGGATGTTACGCGCAGGGGATGGCTAGGATCCACGATGGTCTTATGATGCTATTGACGGTTGGGAGGAACCACGCACTTATTTGGTTGTTTAGTTCTGAAATGTTTCTTTTGATCTCTGCGATGTTTCTATTCAGCATGTTCTTTGCTACTATAGTTTAGATGGTTTGATGTTCTTCATTCTGTGTTGTTCTTGCACTCGAGTGTTCATTCTTCGAGCCTTTCTGGATTTGGTACTCCCTAGTGTGGAGGTTCTTTGCTCTATTTTGGTCCTTTTTGCTTCTGAGAGTGTTTTCATGTTTCTATGGGCGACATTTTTTCAGCATGGTGCGACACTTTAAAAAGTATCGCACACCCATGCAAACTATGTCATACAACACTGTAAAGTATCACACGGCTTCTTGAGAAATGTCGTACAACACTGGAAGAGTGTCGCACGCCTTCTTGAGAAATGTCGTACGATGCTGAAAAGTGTCGCATGCCTTCTTGAGAAATGTTGTACGACATTGGAAGAGTGTCGCACGCCTTAAGGAGAAGTATCACCCTCCCTTAGTAAAAAGTGTCACACGGTTTTTGTGAAAAACCTGCGCGTGCCATCAGCGAGCACTTTTCTTCATGATCCAATCCTTTTGAGAGTAGTTTTGGATACCCTTTTGGGCATTCTTCGACCCTATGCTGTTGCATTTTGAATTCTGTCAGTTTCTCTTGAAATCGAGTTTTCGTGTTTCCGTTTTAGTCTCTTGGGGTTTAAAATATATCACTTATACTTAAGATATATTTTAATATATGCGACAAATCGTTTGAGATAGGTTTCAGACCTCTCGAAGATAAGTTATGGATTCTAGGAAATTTCAAGGCTTCACAAATCCAGACTTAGCCAATTTTCAAGGCTTCAGGATTTTAGGCTTAGCCAATTTTGGGATTCTGCATTTTACCCCAGCTTGGTGTTTCATTGATGAGTGGTCTTTTCTTGTGCCCTCATCTTGTTGTGGTGGTTGTTGGCTTTTGTTTGGGTGTGTCAGTTTGGTAGTGGCATTCAGAGATTCGTTGGTTGCCAAGATTGTGTTGAAGTCTTCCGTTGTGATCTTTGTGATCCTTGTATGATGTTGTCTTGTGCATTCATACTTGTAAAAAAAAAAATCTTGGCTTGATTTGAATCCTTGTTTCCAAGGATCTTCGGGTGGGGCATTACATATTCCATCCTTACTTGCTTATTTTCCACCAATTCTCTTACATAGTGATACTTAATTACAATATGCTTTGTTTTGTCATGCATCATAGGATTCTTTGATATGTTGATGGCACTTGTGTTATCACAATAGAGTAGCATAGGTTCAATTACCTCTTCCTTCATACCTTGCAGTAGATGTTTGATCCATACAATATTGGTTCAGTTGATAGTAGTAGCAACATACTCAACTTCTACTATGGACTGTGAGGTACAACTTAGTTTTTTTGTTGGTCCAAGTGACCAATCTTTTACCTTAGAAAAGTGCTCCTCCACTAGTTTTTTTTTTGTCATCAATGTTACCTCCCTAGTCTAGATCAGTGTAGGCTTTCAACTCAAATTTTTTACTCCTCTTGTAATACAAGCCAAAGTCATCAGTTCCTTTAAAGTACCTCAATATTCTTTTTACTACCATCAGATGATTTTCTCTTGGGTTAGCAAAAAATCTTGCCACTATTCCAACAGCTAATGCAATGTCTGGTCTATTATGCACAACATACTATAATTTTCTAATCATTGATCTATTTATTATCTGATTTACTTCAGCTGACTCACCATTCTTGAATAACTTATGTCTTGTTACCATTGGTGTACTGATTGGTTTTGAGTCTTCTAAACCAAATGTCTTGAGTATCTCCTTGATATATTTTGATTGAATCACAAATATGCCATGCTTTAGTTGATGTATTTGCCATCCAACAAAGAATTTGATTTCTCAAAACATTAACATCTCAAACTCACGTTTTATTTAGTCAGCAAAGTCTTTGCAAAGAACATGTTTTCCTCCAAATATTATGTCATCAAAAAAGATTTCAGATATCAAAATGTCTTTGCCTTTTTCTGCCTTGATATACAGGTTGTTGTTGTCATTTGTTCTCTCAAATCCTATCTTGACAAGATATTTGTGCAGTCTCTTATACCATGTTCTAGGTGTTTTCTTCAAACCATAGAGTGATTTATGTAGTTTGTAGACCATATCCTTGTTGTTGTCATCAACAAATCCCTCTAGTTGTTCTATATAGACTTCATCTTCCAATATACCATTCAGAAAGGCAAATTTTACATCCATTTGGTAGACTTTGAAACATTTGTAAACAGCATATGCAAGTAGTGTTCTCACTCATTCCATCCTTGCAATAGGGGCAAATGTTTCCCCATAATCTAGTCCTTCTTCTTGTGCATATCCTTTGTAGACTAGTCTGGCCTTATTTCTTGTAATCTCACCATTCTCATCTAGCTTATTTCTAAACACCCATTTGGTATGAATCACATTCTTATCAGCTAGTCTAGAAACTAAGGTCTAGGTTTTGTTCTTCTCAATCTGATCTATCTCTTCTTCCATTAATTTATGTCAATTATCATCTTGTAGTGCATCTTTCACAATTTTAGGCTTAATCTTGCTCAATAGACATGATTCATTCCTTAGTCTATTCCTTGTCATTGGTCTAGGTTAGTCTATTCCTTGTCACCAATGATTTATTCAGTAGGGTGATATCTTCTCACGTACTTGGATAGTCTTGGTTCTTTTCTTTTTTCCATGTTTGATCCTTTAGCTTCAAAGTCACTGTGCAAATCTCTTTCTGGTATTTCATCATCTCTTTCATGTATATTGATTTCAAAATTAGAATGTGCATTTTCTTCATTCTACAACTCGACTTTTGAATGCAACTCGACATTCACTAGTTGTGACTCAGCTGATACTGAAACTTTTTGCTGATTCCCAACTTGATTGATAGCTTCTTCTTCAGTAAACAATCCTTCATAGAAATATACAAAGGATCTATACTCTTCTAGTTTCTTGATTTAATCAATCTGAGCTTCTACATGCTCATCAAAATTTACTTATGCACTCTCCACAACCTTGTTAGTGTTAGTGTTCAAACACTTATATGCTTTTCTTCTAGTGGAGTATCCAAGAAATATGCCTTCATCACTCTTTGAATCAAACTTGTCATTTCTAGTATCTTTAAGAATATAGCATTTACAACCAAATACTTTGAAATGTTTTACATTGGGTGAGTGGCCATACCATAACTCAAAAAGTGTTTCATTTGTACCTTTCTTGACTTGAACTTGATTCAGAGTGTAGATAGTTGTACTTATAGCTTCTCTCCAGTACTTCAAAGCAACATTTTTCTCCATCATTAGTGTTCTGGCATAGTCTATCACTGATCTATTCCTTCTCTTTGCAATGCCATTCTGTGGGGGAGTTCTTGGTGATGATGTTTGTCTTTTGATTCCTTTGTCAAAATCTCTTAAACTCTTTTGATGTGAACTCACCTCCTCTGTCTGATCTTAGGCACTTCAAACTCTTTCCTATTTCTTTCTCAACCCTGGCCAAATACCACTTAAATATTTAAAATGCATTATATTTTTTCTTTAAGAACATGCCAGTCATCATCCTAGAGTAGTCATCCACAAATAGCATTATTTATCTATCTCTTTGGTAGCTTTGTACTTCTATTGGGTCACATAAGTCTGTATGGACTAGCTATAATACTTCTTTGGAAGTGTCAGTTTTGCTTTTGAAACTTGATTTAGTCATCTTTCCTAGTTGACTTTGTTTACACATGGTATTTTTAGGCTCCTTTAGTTTTTGCAAACCCCTGAATTTCTTCATTTTGTTGATACTAATTAGATTATCAAAGTTAACATGACACAACCTTTTATGCCATAGCTACACATCATCAATTTTTGCAATAAGATAGGTTGCATCTTCCATATTGAGGTAAAACAAATTACTTCTAGTTTGGTCACCTTTTCCTATTAGATTTCTATTAGTATCATAGATTTTAGCTGTTTTGTTTCCAAATTCTACTTTGCAACCTATATTGCCTAGTTGTGAGACACTCAGTAGATTATAGTTCAATCCTTCAAAATAATATGCATTATCACATGAAATTTTCTCTATAAGTTTAATAGAACCTTTTCCTATAATTTGACACGGAGCATCATTTCCAAATTTAACACTATTTCCATCATATTGAGTAAAGGTAATAAACTTACTTTTGTCTCCTATCATGTGATGTGAGCATCCATTGTCTATGATCCACTTGTCATTTTTGTTCACATAGGTTACCAATGTTGTTTCCTCTTCTTCATCCGATTCATCTTTCATAGCTACATAGACTACCTCATCATCATCTTCATCATAATTCTCTTCTTCAGCAATGTAGCACTTTTTGCCTTTGTCCTTATAATCTCTGCTATCATCTTCTCTTATGTTCTTGTTCTTGTTGCCTTCTCTATAATTATTTTTATGTGTGCATCTTGCAACAATATGTCCTACTTCATTGCAATTAAAGTAAATGATAGGAATCTTACTTTTAAATTTACCTTTGCCTCTATGAAATCTTCTGGCCAGTAGTGCTTCGAATTGTTCCACATCTTCTTCATCTATACTGCTGTCACTCGATACATATTTTCCTTTTTTCTTCTTCTTTGATTTCAGCTCTTCAGTGTCTTTCAATGTCAGCTTGGCCCTGAAAGTATATTCAAGATTCTCAAGTCTGTAGTTATCAAAATTAGACAACTCAAATGCAGTAAGTCTTCCTACTTTTCCTCCAAGGGTTAGTGTGTTTCCTTGTATAGACCTTAACTCTTGTATGGCTGAGACTCTAATAGCATAAATGGGAAGCAAGGTTCTTAAGTATTTTCTATTAATAGTGGCATCCACTAAATTACCACCCAGACTTCTTATTGCACTTACTACTTCCTTCATTCTCGAGGCACATTGAGCAACATTCTCACCTTTCTCCATTTTTATTTCATCAAGCTTTCTTCTAAGATTTTCTCTTTTTTCTCTTTGAACATTCTGATCTCCTCCATAGATATTAGTTAGGGCTTTCCACATTTTGAATGCAGAGTCACATCCCTTGATGTCATCAAATTCAACATAGTTGAGGGCAGAGGCAATCTCTAGCATTGCCTAATTGTGCTCCTTCTTTTTTCTTCATATCTTCTATAGTGGGTACAGTCGAACCGACATGTTCTACTTCAATTGAGGTTTGTGCATGGTCACTTATTAATCCAAGGTGTAGCTTCATTAGACTTTTTCATGCAGTGAAGTTATCTCTGTTAAGCTTGGGAACTTCTCTCTTGGACATCTTGATCTTCCTACTTCAAGTACTTTTAAACTAAATTAGTAGATGGCTCTAATACCAATTGTTAGAAATGCTTTAGAAAAATTGAGAGGGGGGGAATTAGTTATTCAAGGTCCAAATGTCCTAATAAAACTTAATCATCAAGTGAAGTGAGCCCATTAGACTGTTTATGCATCCAAGCTTAAACTTTCTTACTTAGCAAGGTAATGTAAATCAACATGCAAGCATAACACATGAAAGATCAACACATAACATAGTGATTTGCATGGCAACCCAATTTACAAAAAACCACCAATAACATGCTACTCAATTCTCACTCTTCTAATGTGATGCCCTGTGAAAGGCCTACCCTATTAAAGGCTACAACACACTGTTAAATGTGACCTGGTTAAAGGATTTAACTAGCCTATTAGAAGTGAGCCTGGTTAGAGGGATTAAGAACATTCACTTGGAATGTCACTCTATTAAAGGATTTACAAATGGTTGTTAAACCAACCTAAATCTATAGAATTTTACCCTAACTAGTACAATTGCTAGAGAGTAACAACAAGGGCTTTTGACCTGAGACAACTCACAACTTAACTTGCAGATTTCATATCTCTATTCAACTCACAAAATTTCCTAGCTTTCAGTCTTTATAGCTCTAACAACTTGTCCTCCTTTCAAACTTTGTCTCCTTGAGTCTCCATGCTTGATGTACTAGTGCAATCTCCTATATGGCCACTTATCAAAGCAGAGTCTCTATGTTCTGTTCTTCCTTCTTAATGCCTTCTCCTTAACATCCTTCAACAACTTCACAATTTGGCACCCTACCTACTCTTTCTTATTGGCCTATGACTCCTTAAATAGAAGTTTGGAAAATGCTTTTCCTATTCAATTCTTTCCTCCTTTAATTTTAGTTCGAAAAGATTAGGTAGGATTCATTAAATCTAACCCATATCTTGTTCCTTCTAGAAACATCATGAAGAATCCTCTTGAATTTGCCTATAAATGGTTTATCTAAAATTGTGTGCCTCCATCTCATCATCCTTATCCTCTATCTGGTTCATAAAATTTGAAGTAACAAACTTGTCAGCTTAGATCTGGTGAATCTTTGACTTTTCAAATAATGCAGCAACTCGACATCATTGAATTTTTGGCACTTGGCACATACTATGTTACTCAGCACCAACTATGTTTTACTGATGCTCAGCACCTAAACTTGCTTGGCTCCTTTTGTATCACTTGGTACACACTAGATTTTGCATTTGCTCGGCACTAACTGAAAATCTATTTGGCTTGAACTAGCTTGCTTGGCACTCACTAATGAACTTAGTTAAGCTTTGTAGATAACCTTTTTATAACTTATTCATCCAATGTTTCTTAGTGTGGCCAACCTCTATATCTTCAAGTATATTTTCAATAAATCATTTTACCGTTGTCTTAATTGTTCCTTGTACTTTATTACAATACCATAACTAAACCTTTCCCTTACGTACTTTTGTTACATCTTGTTGATTAAATTCTCTTCATCAATCAACTAAGTGATAGTACTTGGATCTTATAAGGAATTGTCATTCTAGCAAATAGCAAGTTTGACATTAGTGACAAAATAATGATTGAAAACATTCTTCATCATCAATCTCCCTCTTTGCAATCAATCTTCTTCATTCTTCAACAATGATCTTTTCAATTAGATTTCCAACAATTATATGCCATTTTATGTAGCTTATTATATTATGCAATGTACATAGCTCTTTGTTGAACCTTTTTCATAATAGTTCTCATGTCTTGTAGCATAGAGAGAATAACTGCTAAAGTTAAGAGTATTTTAACATTAGTTAGACTCGAATGTAATCGAGGGAATCTATCTCACATAGAGTGGATTAGTCCAAGCAATGATAGATATTCAGAGAATACCCAATGTATCAGTCCATCCAAAGAGATCCATTTCGTATCATTGTCTTTAAGAAGCTTCCTCCCACCAATAAATCCTTTAGCAAAGTGTTAAAATTCTCAGACTCATTTTGGACTTCGACAAAAGTATTGGTAAATTTTTTTGATTAAATATTCCATTTTACAAACACAACCAAAATCGCTAACAATTCCAAAAGCTAGATTCATTCAATGGGCCATGTAGTGAATGGGAATAGTGTAGGGTGACAAATAATTCTTGATCTTTTTGCAAAGTCCACCTTTATGACCTTGCATAATCGAAGCTCCATCCGCTCCAACACACACTAACTTTTTACAATCTCCATGTTATCAATACCTCCACAATCAATTAGACTACTCTTTGAAAAATCATATAAATTTTTGGTTGTCATACTATAATTCAATTTAGCAATAGATAGTAGAAAGTGTTGACGGAAAAGATCATTTATAGTATAAACATGCATGCAGACCCAATAAGTATTATCAATTGTTGTAACTTCATCTAGAGACAATGTAATAAAATTTGACTATTTTATTTTTACCTTCGTATCTTCTTTTTTAACCTATGCAGGACAACTAGCACATTCCCATACATTGTTTACTAACTAGTGACTGTTTGGATAGTTTTGAACTTTAAAAAAGTGTAATAAATCACTAATTGAAGGGTAGTCTATTATAAGATGCCCTCTACTTAAAATATAAAAGACCACACTTAACTGAACAACTTTTCCCATATTTTCCACTTCCATTGCTTTCCTAAGGAAATCTTCAATAGAACCTTTTATTGTAGAATGCTTCTCTTGTAATTTCTCATGTAACTTGTATAATTTGGCATTCCTGATATGTAGATAGTTTTCCTTCATTTGAACTCCATCTATAGTTTCCTTTTTGTAAACTTTACTGACATAATTTTCTATGGTATCAATTTTAAGCTGCAACCTCTTCTCCTTCTTTGTTATCTCTGTGCAAATCTTACATCCACATTCTATAAGAGGCTCACCATAAATTGGATTGGGCACTAGTTCAATGAACCAAAGCTTTTCCACCCATTCTAATTGAAAAATCCTTTTGTACATTTCCCAATGAGATTGATCTTTTTTTTTATTCCAATTTTCTTTTCCCCTTCTATGCGCGAACATCATTTATGGAATCACTTTTGGTTTTCTCACCCAACTCCAAGTCTATAATATCATTTTATGAATCCCTACTTAGGGGAAGTTCCTCCAAATCATGTCAAGTTTGTCTTCGACTAAGATATCAGGTTCACCAACCTGAACTTCTTCAAAATGGTCTTGAACTTGTGATGAATCTCCTTTTTCAATATGCACTAGAGATGTAAGCTGTGAATCTTGTAAGTTGCCAACATTTCCATGACCAAAATATGTAGATAAGGTTATGTGTTTTAGTGGCCTCTCTTGGCTTTTAGGGATCCTACTAGAACCTCTCTTGTTTGATATTGCAAATCAATAAAGGCTACAAAATAAATATATCAACTTGTTGAGCAAATTACTCAAAGAGTGATGAGTCAAAGAATGTAACACTAGACTACTTAGACTACAATAGTAAGAATAATATGATTCATTCACATAAAAAGGGTACTACGATACTACAGTCTATGGTACTACCCAATAAAATTTGCAAAACTATCTAAGCATGTGAGATGTCTAGTGGACAGTAAAAAAATAACTAGTACCACATAAAAAATTAATTTAAAATCATTTACCTTTTATGAAAACCTTGGTCCATGAGTCAATGGGAAATGCACCCAACACTCTAAAACTTCGGTAGCAATAAGAAATGCCAGTCTCAAGACCAGAAAAGAGAGAATTGTGTATATTTATGGTATCTTATGAATGTATATATACTACCAAACTAGGTTGGTAAATTACACAAGATTAACAAGAAGGAATTTGAAATGTAGGAAAAATGTACCTTCCTATGTAAACCCAAAAATAGAAAATAGTTGGCTAAATAGGGTTGGTGGTCGGCACATGTCAAGAAAATGGTAGGCTAAATGGGGATGTCAGTCAACCTAGGGGAAAATTAATTGGTTATACTAATGGTAAAAGAATGTTGTCCAACAAGAAAACAACATGCAAAGGATGGTGACAATTTTAAAATAATTGTATCCAGAATATATATTACAGTGGTGATTGGATAGAGATTTTTGACCAATTATGTGAAAACTAATGGGTGACTAGCATAGGTGTTGGACCCAAATCTTATAAATATTTGGCTATGTGGTTGACCAACATTACATGCTCTATTCACGAAATGACAATTGACTGATGACATGGGATCGTCAAATGGTGAAGATTCACCACTAAAATAATCTCTGCCAACAAAAATAAAAAATCTATTATTCTTCATTCAATTAATACATCTCATAATTCATTGATCTAAATGCAAAAAAACTTTGAAAGAAGAGAAGCAATAAGACATCATACCCAAATTTTTGAATGGAAAAATAAAATTGGGAAAAACACAATAAGAATCATGTCATCTATATAATAACATTGTTTACAAGTTCTAGGCTAAAGGGCAAGGAAGTGATTGTGCTTGATCTAAAAAGGGGAACTAATTTACACTACTAAATATTATTCCCTTCTCAAGGAAAGGCACATAACATAAAATATAAGAATAATATGTTTGAAATAATCAAGAATATATTCATGAAATGTAAAATATAACTTTTCTTTAACCGTAGGTGAATTCCACCTTTGTCAATCTTCTTTTTCTTTCTCAATTTATATTGTTCTTCTAAAATTGCACAGCTCATCCTATTGTATGTATATTTTACCATATTCAAATCATATCATTCATTTTATATTTATAACAACTATATTACATATCTTTAAAATCACACATTAGGGATTGATTCACTGGTTAAGAGTATTAAATAGTCAGTATTAGCTTACTTGTTCCAACCTTAATTCTTTCCTTAGTTTGTAATATTCAAGGATGACCTCAACACCCTACTCTATAGTCATTCATCATGTTGGTAAAAAAGATGCAATGAGTAGATTAAAAAAAAATTCCAAAAACTACATTCTTTGATTCTTACAAAGAAAGGATGTAATATTCATAACATTCTATTAGATTGGCCTAAAATTCATAACATTTGTGAACATATTATCTAGTCAGTATGCATAATTGCACTAAGTTAGACCTAAAAGACTAAATTTGATAATTTAACTTGGACAATAATCTCAAATAGATAGTGTGACTCCCCGATAGTCATGTGAAGCAAAATTTATCATTATTTTTCTAATGCAAGTTGTTCTCCTATACTAAAACCTTTCAAATGTCTACAAAAAAAGGAATATAAATAACTTTTGTACATAATCCTGTTGTTTCCCAAAATGAAAAAGGATTTTAAAATGACATATTTAATGTCCAAAGAAATCATGATCATAAAGACCATAATATATTATCATTTAACCTTTACCTCATTGTTCAAAAACTGTGACTTTATAAATAACCACAAGAGAGTATAATTTACAATTAGACTTTATAAATCAACTCAAAATTGAAATAAAAGAAATAGGGTATCCATAATTATTTGTTGATTTTTTTAATCAATAAAAGAAAAATGTCCTATTTATATTATATTTCATATTAAATTTACAATTTTGTGTTTACCCCATTCAAAGTGCAAGCACTGAGGGGAAAAGAATAGGGAATAAAAACAACAATATTGTTTGGGACTTGAATCTTGTTCTAGGATATACAAGTGCCCTAGTGACATCATGAGTTCATTCAAAGGTATACCTTCTAATTTCAAAAGTAATATTTTAAATATATATATATATATATATATATTATGTTTACCAGGAGGATTGGAGGATTTCCCTCATTACATAGGCACTTAAACAATATAGGACCTCATTTATATAATATTGATCTATATATATTTTTACTTACTTTATGATTCTTTTCTATCTTTCCTCGTTATACAATATCATTCTTTATCTGATATCTTTCAATTCTTGTATGAGAATCTTGAAAAGGTCTACTATTGGTGAATAAATTTGCCTTTGTATTAATGATTCTTTTTTCAACCCTATCTCCCTCTCTAGATTGAAGACATCAAAGTTCACAATAGTTGGGTAGGTTCAGTAGCTACATCCCCTTTGAATTATAATGAGGTGTTAATCTTAGATTGGTTTTGACATATGAGTGACAATATACTTAAGTCATTTACTTAGTTCATGTTGAACAACTAATACATGCCAAACACAAGTTGTCAGATAATATACGTCGAGTGATAGATATTTAGTATGAATCAAGTAACTAGTAAGTGTCAAGTCACTCAAGTGTCAAGCAGATGGTATGTACTAAGCTATTTTGATGTTGAGTGATCAGTAGATGCTAAGTCATTCAGAGGCTAAGTTACATCATTGAAGTTATAGTTGATGTCAAGCATCTAGGACTTCAAGTGTCGAATTACGCAGTTTTGACATAGATGTTTGTAATGGCACAAAATTCTATGTAAACCATTTTTGGGACAACTTAAGGATTATTTTATGATCTTTAATGATAAGGAAGAATCTTAATTGTGAATCCCTATGCATTGCATGCATCCAATTAGAAAAAGGGAAGGTTTAAGAAGCAATATGGATGAATCACTACCGTTGATTCATACCTAACCCTAAGTCACCTAGGTTTTCTTAAGGAGGGAAAACCCTAAACTTTTTATCGAATGATTAAGGAGATTGAAGATATTTTTCATGCTCAAATAGAGCATTTATGGTAACTAATGTGTTATGATTTGAGTTTCATTACAGAATCAATTAAAGGAGAATACAGGAAAGGAATCAAAGGACAATAGAGATATATTTGATTAGAAAGGATCAAGTATACATCAAGATAGAGGTGATCTAACATCAAGCAATAGAGTGCTAACTGAAGGATCATTGATGAGACATTCCAATAGGTTAATCAGTTAAATCTCTTAACAAAGTAGCCTTGACAATCTGTTGTAAATCCTTTAACAAGGTGCTTACTTCATTGTAAGTTAAAGTCCTTTTACTAGGCACACTTTTAGCAGGGTATTTAAATCCTTTAACAAAGTAAGATCTAACAATCTTGTAAGCCTTTAATACGGTAAACCTTTCATAGGGTAGATCATGTTTCATGATCAAACATTGTAACCTTCATTGGATACACTTTATTACTACAGTAGTGAAGATTTGTGGATAAAAATTGATGAAGATTTATGTATCAGCATCCAGTCCATTCTAACTCCATATATGGAGATATTGCACATGGAACTATCCTTTTCTAAAACACTCATGAAGAAAGATCTACATCTTTCTACTCATGAAGGCTTAGTTCACCATGCTACCAAGCTAGCCATCCAAATCAAGTCATTAAAGGTATCTTGTGATAACTAAGATGCAACATTGAAAATCATGCTTGAGGTCCACAAATCATTTTTGGACAAACACACTAGTAGTGTATAACCCTTTGACATCAGTGTCAAAATGGGGGAGAAATAAGAAGTATGAGAGAAATAGGAGGTATGGGGGAGATCATTTTTTTGAGGGAGATACCATTTTTGCAAAATCAGAAATAGAGTATGCATATTAAAATGCAAATCTACTTAGTAGGAGGAATGAGGAATAATTTTGTTTTAGATATAGTATAGCAAAATCAACTAAGGGGGAGTTATTGAATTTTTAGGTATAACTAATGAATCATAAGCTTTTGCAAAATTTTGAAGTTTTGAAATTTTGTATGTATATTATTTGAGTTATACTTGAAAGGCTAAAGGTTATTCATACATGACCAAGTGTTTTGCCACTCATGTCAAAGGGGGTGATTGTTAATCTTAGATTGGTTTTGACATATGAGTAACAATATACTTAAGTCATTTACTTAGTTCATTCCAAACAAGTAATACATGTCGAGCATAAGTTGATGATAGTATATGTCGAGCGACAGATATTTAGTATGAGCCAAGCAACTAGTAAGTGTCAAGTCACTCAAGTGTCAAGCAGGTGGTATGTGCTAAGCTATTCAAATGTCAAGTGATCAGTGGATGTTGAGTTATTCAGAGGTTGAGTTACAACATTGAAGTTATAGTTGATGTCGAGCATCAGGGACTTCAAGTGCCGAGTTACACAGTTTTGACATAGATGTTTGTAATGGCACAAACTTCTATGTAAACCATTTTTGGGCCAACTTAAGGATTCTTTTATGATCTTTAATGATAATGATGAATCTTAATTATGAATCCCTATGCATTACATGCATCCAATTAGAAAAATGGAAAGTTTGAGAGGCAATATGGGTGAATCACTACCGTTGATTCATACCTAACCCTAAGTCACCTAGGTCTTCATAAGGAGGATAGACCCTAAATTTTTTATAAAATTCTTAAGGAGAATTGAAGAGAGTTTTCATACACAAATAGAGCATTCATAGTGACTAAGGTGTTATTATTTGAGTTACATTGTAGAATCAGTTAAAGGAGAGCAGAGGAAAGGAATCAAAGGACATCAGAGATACATTTGATCACAAAGGATCAAGTATACATCAAGATAGAGGTGATCTGACATCAAGCAATGGAGTGCTAACTAAAGGATCATTACTGAGACATTCTAACAGGTGAATTAGTTAAATTTGTTTACAGAGTAGTCTTGACAAGTTGTTGTAAATCCTTTAACAGGGTGCTTACTTCATTGTAAGTTAAAGTCCTTTTACTAGGCACACTTTTAGTAGGGTGTTTAAATCCTTTAATAGAGTAAGATCTAACAATATTGTAAGCCTTTAATAGGGTAGACATTTCACAAGGTAGATCATGTTTCCTAATCAAACATTGTAACCTTAATTGGATACACTTTATTACTGCAATAGTGAAGATTTGTGGGTGTCATCCCCACCCCAATTTTATGTTCTCCTTGGAGGGTTTCTAGGTAACCAAATATCTTTTCATACATGTGTTGAATATTTTAAATTCATAATATGGATGTATATTCTTAATTTGGTATTTCATTTTATATGCGTAGATTGTGAGATGGATGTGTGGTGAATAGTTTTAGAGGTTGAAAGTTTTAAAGTGTTGATTCACCCCCCACCCCCACCCCTCTCTCAGAGTTTACTTCCCTATTGCATTTACAATAGAGTTACAACTCCCTTGTTGGATATTTAATGAATCCTAAAACTCGACATACAATCTTTTTTTTTTACTAGAAAATAATTAAAGGCAACCTAACTCATTCTTAAATGAGCAATCATCAATAAATAATTTTAAGGAAAGGTGTGTTCAAACACTCATAGATTTCTTAGAAGATAACAATGATATTTGAATCATGTAACTACTAATTACAAAAGACCAAAATCAATGCAAGAATTCAAAGGAAATATTCTAAAGGAACTTTCTATAATTAAATATGAAACACACAGTTTCAGATTAATTCTATGATTCATTCATTTTTTAGTGATTCTTAGTTCAATCGCAAGAAATTCATCACATACTAGATACTAAATCATTTCCATTATCACCATCAAAAAGACAATATTTGGCTTTATACTAAAAAATAGCCAAAAACCATAGTGTCTTCCTTTCTTCATCTTCTAACCCCTAAACAGTCTTTCAAATCTATCTTAAATAGTTTATGTCGAAGGGGATCTCCTTGAAAACCCAACCCCCTCGATGGCTAACAAAAATGGTTATAAAAATAGAAAGTTCATAATGGGAAACATGTCCTCTGAGTTCAAAACTATTTAAAATATACTATAAAAAGACCCATTAAGATGGTACACCATGGGTTTCATTTCCAACTTGTTCTTTCTCGCCACCCACATCTTGCACCAACTTTCATCCACAATAAACACCACAAACTCATGAAGCACACTTGAGTTGGAGGTCCATAAGCTCTATAGCCACATCTTCCACATGTTGCAATCTTATTTATTTATATTCATCTTCCCTATATATTCAGGTAAGTGGTCCATAGAAAGACTCAACATGGACTCAATTTGCACTATCTTTGTGAAATCTATAGGAGTGAGGTTGACTATTTCCTTGGTCATTTTAAACTAGTTTCAAAAGATTTGAACAAAGGTTAAATATTAGAATTTCCCACATCAAATTGTATCACACTATTGGGACTTATTATTTGTATATCTCTAGTAAATCTAGTATACACACATTTGATTTCAATTTTGATACTATGAGCATTGGTGATGTAAGACCTATAAATTGAGCATATCAAGGTCATGTTTCCTTTTATCACATACAATATACCAAAATCTACTATCGTGAAAGGGTTCTTGGTTAAAATAATTTCTAAACCATATTGTTTCATTTTAGAGATTTATATCACCACAATTGACCATTTTCCTCCTCCATTTCATAGGCACAAATTTGAGCTCATACTTCATTCAGTAAAGCATCAGCTGGAAAAATTCTTTACCTTTTTGGATTACACCATCTATCCATTCATCTATAGCAGCCACCATGGCCTTACCTTATTGAACTTGGTTCAACAACGTTTTACTATTTGTTGATGTTGGGTCAAAGCTTTGGGGCACCTATGCCACAGGTTAAATGCCAAAACTATCCAATGAGTCAATATTCTCAGCCATCACATTAATTACCTACTTCAGTTCTTTCTTCTCCTTTGCATCTTTCTTGGATTGAATTAGCATATGTTGAGTGCACTCACTTAACCAATGCTCTTTGGTTTCTCTAATTTAACATTCTCGGACCTACTCCTGTGATATCAAAATCTTTGAGGTTCAAATCTGTAAAAGTACCTTTGGGCTTATACAAGGCAACCTCTACTATTACCTCCTCTATTTTTCTATATGTTATCAAGAAAGTAGAGTTTTTCATTCTTTTAGATTTTGGGTCCCTAGCAGTATATTTCTTTTTCATATCCCTTGCAGGTACATAGACTAGAACTAAATTCCTTTTCTTGTTAATAGAATTAGTCAGCCAATTTGGTATCATTGAAGAAGGTCCAACCCTTATTAGATCTTTATGGGTGTACTTACTAAATCTAGAACATGTGAAATGCTATCTAAGGTGTACTAAATCTACTATTCATTATCCATTGATCCTTCAATTTTCTCTTGATAAGCTCCAAGATCTATTTTAGTTTGTTCCTGCACAACCATATGACTTTGTTGAACTTGAACCTTGACTTGGACCTTGTCTTGTATACCACAAGTTTATTTTGAACTGACTCAACAACAACTATATTCAAATCCTTTTTATTACCTATAGAATCAGTGGAAAAAAATTTATTAGCACTAAAGGAAGAAGGGGATTCTTAGGTTATATCTTGAGTTTGAATTTAAGATGTTTCTTCTTTTTGCTTATGTTGAATCCTTGTTTTGGTGTATTCAGTAGCACCATTAGTTCTCTGCATTATAGATCATCCATTTTAGGGTCAGACCAATCAATAGGAGGTATAGGCTGATCTTATTGCTTAAGTTATTCATGTTCAACAACTTCTAAACCATCATCTTGTACTCCTTTTAGATTCATTTTTAACTTGAAGGCCAAAACTTGTGACAACACCATCCTAGTATGACTCCTCCTTGGACTTCGCTTTCATTAAGAAATCTTCTTAATAATATTCTAAATGGGGCATAGGTAATAAATTATCCCCCACCTCTAGAACTCTCCAAAAAAAATCCTTTATTGTCGAATCCTTGTCTAGCTTGATAGAATTTGAAATCAAAAGCACTTAATTCAGTCCTAATATTTATAGCATCCTCTAGATTTTTTCTTGAAAGATTCCCAATTCTTACTAGAAAAAAACTATCCTTCTTGTCTTTAGGTAAAAACTTTATTGTTACCACCACTAGTTGATGAAAGACTTTAGCTAGAATGAAACAATCTAGATAAAACCTAGGCAACCTTAAAGGTTCTCTATCATATCCTCCTACCCTAAGGTATGTGAACCTAGGGAATTGGATGAACAGACTATCATACTCTTATATGAATTGAAAAGTCTCCAAAGAGACCCTTTCTTCCCCTCTACTCGCCAGTACAAAGCACCGTTTACCCAGGAAAATGTCATGAACCTTTCTGTAATCTATCAGCAATTGGATCTTCTATAGGTAAGGGCAATAGTTATTTATGAAGACTTTATCATTCTAAGGTTCATGTGGCAAAGGGGTGAGATCTTGAGTACAGGCCCAAAAATAGGTGAGGTACAAAGATGTGAAGAAATATTTTTTTATGTTTTGTGTTAGTTTTAGTTGATCCCTCAAAGAACTTGCTATAATTTCAGTTGAATCTAGATATTATTTTCCATCCAAAATAATATCAATAAAGTGATACATCTAGTCTTCAAAAAGGTATACTTCAAGTAAACCTTTAATTCTATGTAACATGACCACTCAATCATGAATGTGAGGCTTCCTATGATATTTATTTAAACCCTTTGGTAGTCTTGAACCTCCCTTATAGATATTTTTAGTCTAATGACTGGCTATGACAGAATGATTCTTCTTAGAACTTTCATTGAACTTGGCATAAGATTGGGTAGGGGTATAATCAGCAAAGGTTTCATGTGGTATTTTGAACATAGAGGTGATGGTGTCTTGGTATACAGAAAGAAAAATGCTTTCGTCATTTTTCCTAATACATCAAGACCTAATGTCATAGTGGTTCATGCATTCTTGAACTAGAACAAGGATAGAAACTAACTAGGGATAAGCCATGGCTTGTAATATCCCATTATCCAAGATTTTATCCATGAGTTTAGCTTCCACATTGTTATCATACTTTTAGTCTATCCCCTTTTAAACTCCTAGTTTGATATAATTAATGAATACAATTTAGTCAAAGTTCAATTCTAGAACCCCCCTAGCTTGCTTTTCTTCTTATTGTTCTAAAGGCTTATGTATGTGGGAAACCATTGCATTATGAGTTAATAGGTAATTTAGGTATGGGTGGGTAGTTTTGAGCATCATTATGGATGATAAGAAAGCATAATCTCCATGAAACTTTAGTTTGTATTGAAATGTTCTAGAACTAGAAAATTAATTCGTAAGACACTCTAGGAAGAAAATGTGTCTCTAATGAATCAAAATGCATCTACAGGATACATCTATAATAAATTAAAGACATGATGACTAGGAAATGTCAATTCAAAGAGATTCAATACCTAAGATTGGTCTGAAATGAGTTATGGACTTAGTTTCGATGTTGAGATGAAAGAACACCTCAGATGTTGATCCTTGTAGCCTAGAACCTACTTTTCTTACTAAGGAATTTCTCGTCCACTTCAGACCATTCAAATAAGAAAATCAATCTATACTAAGGACAGAATGAGAAATGATAGTTTTCAAGAAGAAATAACAAAGAATTGTTGAGGAATCAATCAAAGTACTTGGAAAATCTCATTCCATAAATCTCACTTTGTGGCTTCTCTAGCTTTAGAGGTGCACCTATCATCAAGAATTTCCAAATAAAAGATGAACTTAAGATAAATTAAAATCAATCGTGGTTGTGGGATAAGCTAGAAGCAAAGGCGGGACTTGAGTGTAAGTGAAACCAAATGAACACATGCCATTTATTACTAACATGATATCAGGTTGTCTTGTGCACCCAAACCTCATGGCTATTGAAATAAAGTTAAATTAGCTTGATCCAAAAGCCTTAGAAATATGGGTATATTACATAGATGCCAATTTGATTCTTCTACCAGATGATGCTAAGAAAATAGAAAGGCTCAGAAGGAAAGTGAAAATATTTCTCCTCCAAACGAAAGCAAATATATAGGTTTTCTTAAGGGTTGGAATCATATCTTGAAGGTGATGTTTCCAAAACTAATATAAACAAGGGAGGAAGTGGAAAATGAAGATCACTTCTATGCCAATGCTTAAAAGGTAATTCTATTGTATGATTGAGTTTTAATTATGGATTCAAGTTTTAAAATGGTTGTTAACCTACTAAAGTAATTACGAATTTGATCATTGCTAATATTATGGAGTAATTTGAGATGTTTGGCCATTTATTACTCATGTAACACACAAAACTCAATGACTAATGATTATATTTTAAATCAATGTATTTGGATTCATGGATCAATTGTGCTTTATCTTGTAATGAGAAAACTCTTGCAATTTGTTTCAATATTAGTAATTATAAAGCTAATGGCTAGAAGAATTGGAGGTACTACTAAATTACCAGGACTTGAGAGTCAGTTAAAAGAATATACTGACACCTCTTTCAGATTCTATAAAATCAAAGATCTACATCAAAGATTGAATTCAGAGCCAATTCATCCTGTGACATTCAAGCTGAAAGAAAGAAAACTTGTTGATGTTGTTGTTTTTCCAATGGTGGTCCAAGCACCAGATCTTGTGAAGGAATATATAAAGAGATACGATCCATCAATGAAGAGAATTATGATGCCAAATAATTCTATACTATTATCCTTGAAAAGAGAACTAATGTAAGCAGCCTTTGCTATTATTGTGAGAGAAGAATTCTATGATATTGATTTTGGGTCATCTACTTCAGTGTTTAATGAGAAGAAGACTCTTAGAAGGGTGGACATGTTAACTTCATGGTTCCAGAATCCTAGAGGAAAAAAGACTAAAATGCCAAAGACTCTATTTGGCACCAACCTGAAGAGAGAGCTTGTGGATATTCTTTCTTTTTTGTTGAGGCTAAAGGGAGTGGAAGAGGTTTTTTTTTTTTTTTGTAACACCACTTCTTCTTAATTCAAGCTATGTATGTTGATGAGCAATATATAGATTGGGCTCAAATTCTGTGTGATGAGTTAGCTTCATTGATGAATTATGTTAAAGCATTTAGACATTTCTACATGTCATCCAATTTTATGTAAACTCTTGTCACTCGTCACTTATGGCCTAGTCTACCTTGCATTGAAGATTTTGATGAAAACATTAAGGCCTATGAGTTCTATCCATGTCTACAATTGGGGAAGAGCTACAAAAAATCTTAGAGTAATAAGACATTTCCTTATTAATTAAACCATTTTTATTTAATTACTAAGTGATTTATTATTTCTAGCTTACTTAAGCTAAACTTTAGGCATATGATAATTAATTCTTTTATTAGTTATTATTATGCAACCTAGGTTAGTTACCTATTAGGGTTTTGATCTCCTTTATCAGGATGATCTTTCTTTGTAATTATAACATTAATTCACTTTTGATAATAACAATTCCTCTTTTTTCTCATCAAGAAAGTCTCATCTATGGATCTGGGAATTCCAACCTCCACAGCTTTTGCTACTTTCTTTCTATGATAGGTGTTTGCATGCAAGTGATTCTTGGGAGCTATGAGGTTGATCTTTCATCAACTTCAACATGGTATCAGAGCTTTATATCTTCATGCCTCTATTCTATTTATGAGAAGTTTGGCTTGCTTTTTAGACCTGTGCTTTTACTTTTAAAGGGTTTCATTTTTCAAATTTATTTTGTATTGAATCGAGGGGAGGGGAGGGGGTCACTAATTTTCAAGTCACTTTTGTTGAAAATCTAATTGAAAAGCTCATTGTTGTTGAAGATCAAAGAGGGAGATTATTGTAAAAGAATGGTTTCAATCATTGTTTTGCCATTGATGTCAAACCTGCTATTTATAGGGATGATATTTGCTTATAAGATCCAAGCACTATCACTTAGTTGATTGATGAAGAGGATTTGATCAACAAGATGTAACAAGAGCACCTAAAGGAAAGGTTGAGTTATGATGTTGTAATGAAGTGCAAGGATCAGTTAAGACAATGGTTAAGTAATGTATTGATGACATACTCAAAGATATAGAGGTTGGTCACACTTAGATACATTGGAAGAAGAAGTTGTAACAAGGTTGACTGCAAAGCTTTAACTAAGATCATCAGTAGGTGTCAAGCAAGTTGGTTGAAGCAGAGAAAATTCTTATTAGAAGCCAAGTAACAAACATTTCTAGTGTGTGTTGAGTGATCTTCAAGTGCCGACTAAAGATCAGATGCCGAGCATCAGAAAATTTTTAGTTGGTGCTGAGTGATCTTTAGGTGTCGAGCATAAGGAAAGACATAGTTGATGCCAAGTAAAACAATATGTGTTGAGCAGTAGCATTTCAATAGTGTCGAGCTCCTACATTATTTCAAATGATGAAGATTTTGCCAAATTTAAGTTGACATAGTGGTTGCATTGAATTTTGTGAACAAGTTGGAAGATAAGGATGATGAGTTGTTGGCACAGAATCTTATGTAAATCATTTTTGGGTGAATTCTAAAGGATTATTGAAGAAGTTGCTAGAGGAAATAGAATATGGGTTAAATACAATGAATCCTACCTAATCCATGCGAATTGAAATTGAAAAATGGAAGAATCGAGCAGGAAAAGGAACTCCAAGGCTTCTATTTAAGAAGTCATAAACCAAGAAGCAAAGAGCTACTGATACTATTGTTGTTGAAGTGCCAAATTTGTGAAATGGTTGAAAGGGTGTCAAGAAGGAGACATCTAGGAGAAGGAAGAGCACAGAGGCTTTGCTTCAACGAGTGATCATGAAGAGATGATTGCACTGGTACATTAAGTATGAAGACTCAAGGAGACAAAGCTTGAAAGAAAAGGCAAGCTACTAAGAGTTGCAGAGATTGAAGGCCAAGCAAGGGTATGAGCTGAGAAGTGATCTGAGATCTACAAGATAAGTCGTATGTTGTAGTCAAGTCAAGATTTTCTAATACTCTCTAGAAATTCTATTAGATCTGAAAATCCTATGGACTTAGGTTGGCCTAACAGCCATTTGTAAATCCTTTAATAGGGTGGCATTCCAAGTGAATATTCTAAAGTCCTCTAACCAGGCCCACTTCTAACAGGGTAGTTAAATCCTCTAACAAGGTCACATTTAACAATGTGTTGTAAGCCTTTAATAGGGCAGGCCTTTCATAGGGCATCACTTTAGAAGGGTGAAAATTGAGTAGCATGTTATTGATGGTTTTTCCCAAACTAGGTTTCCACGAAAATCGCTGTGTCATGTGTTGATTTCTTATGTGTTATACTTGCATATTGATTTACAATAACTTGTTGATTAGATAAGTTAAAGCTTGGATGAATGGTTGAATGGTTTCAGTATACTTAGTTAAAAGTTTGAATAAGACATTTGGACCTTGAATAACTGTTTCACACCCCCCTCCCTTCTTAGTTATTTTAAAGCAATTCTAACAATTGGTATTAGAGCCATCTGCTGATTTAGTTTTAAGGTACTAGAAGAAGGAAGATCAAGATGTCCAAGAGAGAAGTTCCCAAGCTCAACAAAGACAACTTTGCTACATGGTAGAGTTTGATTAAATTGCACCTTGGATCAATAGGTGACTATGCACAAACCTCAATTGGAATAGAGCATGTAACTCCAGCACGACCCCTCACTATAGATGACTTAAACAAAAAGAAGGAGCATAACCAAGCAATGTTGGAAATTGCATCTGCACTTAGCTATGTTGAATATGATAACATCAAAGACTGTAATACTACATTCAAAATGTGGAAAACCTTATTAGATATCTATGGAGGTGATTAGAATGTCAAAGAGAAAAGAGAGAATGCCTAAGAGGGAAGTTTGATGACATGAAGATGGAGGAAGGTGAAAATGTTGCTCAGTATGTTGCAAGAATAAAACAAGTGGTGAGTGCAATAAGAAGTCTAGGTGGATAACTAGAAGAAAAAATATCCATCAGCAAATACTCAAGAACTTTGCTCCCTATCTATGCTATAAGAGTTTCAGCCATCCAAGAACTCAGGTGTGTACAAGGGAACACACTAACCTTTGAAGGAATAGTTGGAAGACTTACTGCATTTGAGCTATCCAATTTTGACAACTATAGACCTAAGAAACTTGAATCTTCTTTCAAAGCCAAGATGACAATAAAATATACTGAGGAGGACACATCAAGAAAGAAAAGAAGAAAAGGAAAACATGCATCCAGTGATAGTAGCATAGATGAGGAAGATGTGGAACAGTTAGAAGCACTACTAGCTAGGAGATTCCATAGAGGTAAAGGTAAATTCAAAGGTAAGCTCCCTATCATATGTTTCAATTGCAATGAAGTAGGTCATATAGCTACAAGATGTCCACAAAAGAAAAACTATAAAGAAGGAAATAAGTTTAGGAACAAAAGAGAAGATGACAGCAAAGATTACAAAGAAAAAGGCAAGAGATGCTATATTGTTGAAGAAGACTCTAATGAAAATGATGATGAAGTAGTCTACGTAGCCATGAAGGATGAATCAGAGAAAGATGAAGATGAAGCAATAGCATTAGTTACCTGTGTGAACAAGAATGACAATAGACAACGGATGCTTACATCACATGACAGGAGATAAAAGTAAGTTCATTACCTTTACTCAATATGATGGAAATAGTGTTAGATTTGGTAATGATGCTCCATGTCAAATCAAATGAAAAGGCTCTATCAAACTTCGAGAGAAAATTTCATGTGATAATGCATACTATATTGAAGGATTGAACTACAACTTGTTGAATGTATCACAATTAGGCAATGTAGGTTGCAAAGTTGAATTTGGAAACAAAACTACCAAGATTTATGACACTAATGGAAATCTGATAGGAAAAAGTGAACAAACTAGGAGTAATCTATTTTACCTAGACATGGAAGAAGCAACATGTCTTGTTGTTAGACTTGATTATGTGTGGTTATGGCATAAAAGGTTGTGTCATGTTAACTTTGATAATTTGATTAGTATCAGCAAGAAAAAGAAAGTCAAAGGATTGCCCAAGTTGAAGAAACCTGAAAACACTATGTGTAAACAATGTCAACTAGGATAAATGACTAAGTCTAATTTCAAAAGCAAAACATACAACTTCCAAAGAAGTACTAGAGTTAGTTCATACAGACTTATGTGGCCCAATAGAAGTGTCAAGCTACTTAGGGGACAAATACATAATGTTATTTGTAGATGATTATTCTAGGATGATGACTTCTATGTTTTTAAAGAAAAAATATGGTGCATTCCAAATGTTCAAGTGGTATTTGGCTAGAGTTGAGAAGGAAATAGGAAAGAACCCGAAATGCCTAAGGTTAGATAGAGGAGATGAGTTCACATCAAGAGAGTTTAAAATATTTTGCAATGACAAAGGTAGCAAAAGGAAAACATCAGCACCAAGAAATCCACCACAAAATGGTATTGCTGAAAGGAGAAATAGGTCATTGATTGACTATGCTAGAACCTTGATGATGGAGAAAAATGTTGCACTGAAATACTGGAGAGAAGTTGTAAGTACTACAGTCTACACACTGAATAGAGTTCAAGTTTAAAAAGGTACAAATCCAACACCCTTTGAATTATGGTATGGTCATTCACCGAATGTTAAACATTTCAAAGTGTTTGGTTGTAAAGGCTATATTCTAAAATACACTAGAAATGGCAAGTTTGATACAAAAAGTGATGAAGGTATATTTCTTGGATACTCCAATAGAAGTAAGGCATATAAGTGTTTGAATACTAACACTAACAAAGTTGTGGAGAGTGAAAATGTAAATTTTGATGAGCATCTAGAAGTTTAGGTTGATGAGTCAAAGAAAATAGAGGATTATAGATCATTTGTATACTTCTACGAAGGAATGACAGTTGAAGACAATGTTGCAAATCAAGTTGGGAATTAGCAACAAACTTCAATATCCGTCGAGTCTCAACCAGTGAATGCCGAGTTACATTCAGAAGCCAAGCTGCAGAATGTAGAAAATGCACATAGTGATTCTAAAAACAAATACCAAATGAAGAATAATGAAATGACTCTAAAGCTAAAGGATCAAATATGGAAAGAAGGACTAAACCTAGATTAGCCAAATATGTTAAGAAGACATCACCCTATAAATCAAATCATTGGTGATAAGGATGTTAAACTAATGACAAACAAGGAATAGACTAAGGAATGAATCATGTCTACTAAGAAAGGTTGAACCCAAAATAGTCAAAGAAGCACTACAAGATGATGGCTGATATAAGGCCATGAAAGAAGAGATCGATCAGATTGAGAAGAACAAAACTTGGTCTCTAGTTCCCAAACTTGCTAATAAGAATGTGATTGGTACCAAATGGGTGTTTAGAAAAAAACTTGACAAGAATGGTGAAATAACAAGAAACAAAGCCAGATTAGTTTGCAAAGGCTATGCACAAGAAGAAGGACTAGATTATGGAGAGACATTCACCCTTGTTGCAAGAATGGAAGGAGGAAGAACATTACTTGCATATGCTGCATATAAAGGTTTCAAATTCTACCAGATGGAGATGAAGTCTACTTTTTTGAATGGTATACTGGAAGAGGAAGTCTACATAGAACAACCAGAGGGATTTGTTGATGAGAAGAACAAGGACATGGTATGCAAGTTGTACAAAGCACTTTATGCATTAAAGCAAGCACCTAGAGCATGGTATGAAAGGTTGCACAAATATCTTGTAAAGATAGGATTTGAAAGAACAGATGACAACAACAATTTGTACATCAAAGCTAAGGAAGGTAAAGACATTTTGATATTAGAAATCTTTGTTGATGACATAATATTTGGAGGAAAAGATGTTTTATGCAAAGATTTTTCTTATTAGATGAAGCATGAATTTGAGATGTCAATGTTTGGAGAAATTGAATTCTTTGTTGGATTACAAGTACATCAATTGAAGCATGGCATATTTGTGACCCAATCCAAATACATCAAGGAAGTACTCAAAACATTTGGGCTAGAAGACTCAAAACCAATTAGCACACCAATGGCAACAGGTCATAAACTATCCAAGAATGATGAATCTATTGAAGTAAATTAGACATTGTATATGTCAATGATTGGAAAGCTACAATATGTTGTACATAGTATACTAGATTAGTTGTTCGAATAGTAGCAAGATTTTCTACCAATCCAAGAGAAAATCACTTAATGGCAGTAAAGAGAATATTGAGATACCTAAAAGGAACTAATGACTTTGGTCTATACTACAAGAGGATTGAGAAGTTTTAACTAAAAGCTTACACTGATGCAAATTAGGGAGGTAACATTGATGATAGAAAAAACACCAGTGGAGGAGCACTTTTCTTAGCAAAGAGGTTGATTACACAGACAAGAAAAAAGAATAGTTGCACCTCACAGTCTACTGTTGAAGCTGAATATGTGACAACTACTATAAATTGCACCAATATTGTGTGGATCAAACATTTGCTGCAAAGTATGAAAGAAGAAGTAATTGAGCCTGTGACACTTTATTGTGATAATACAAGTGTTGTCAATATATCAAAGACCCCAGTAATGCATGCTAAAACTAAGCATATTGCAATCAAGTATCACTATGTAAGAGAGCTAGTGGAAGACAAACAAGTGAAGATGGAATATGTCAGCTCAAAGGAATAGATTGCTAATATCTTCACAAAAGCACTACCTAAAGATGCTTTTGAGTATCTTAGAGATAAGTTAGGGGTGATACCCCTAGCTAAGGCTACTTGAACCAAAAAGAAAGAATGCCCTGCATCAAACAAGCTAAATGTTGAAGATTCTACACATTGATGCAGAGGATGTTTACTTTGGGATCCATGCCTAAAGTAGTAGAAGTGTTGAGACTTCAAATCAGTCACAAGCAAGGTGATAGAGGGAGACATTATGTCATGAGCCCAAATTTAAGGATATATGAACATTCGAATAATGTATTATATAATGATAATAATTAAGAATAATAATATTATAATCTATTATAATAATGATATATTTGACAATATAAAACAATATATATAGATAAGATAATATCATGTCCCCACATTTATAAGATTTGGTAAGTAAATAAATAATAAAATAAATTATAATGTATTTGAATATTATTACATATCCTATTAATAATTAATGAAAATAAATTGATTAACAAATTAGTCAATATAATATATATAGTCTATGAGATATATAATAGTTATAACACATAAAAATATTAATTATAAATAATATCAACAATAATAATTTTATAATGGGAAGAACATATCTAAGGGTAACATTACAATATATCATATAATAGATTTAATAGTAAACATGATATATAACTCAATCTAATATATCAAAATATTTCCAAATACAAACCGACTACAATTGGATGCAAACTAATTAATTAAACAAACAAGCTCAACAATTGGAGAAAAGTTGGCACCACTAATGGGACACCTTCACATAGGTACAAGTATGGGGTCTCAATCAAGGGAAAAGGGTATGTAGAGTGAAGAGGAAGTAACAATGGATCAGTATTAAGCAATCAATGACCAATGTTCAGCACACGTATCAATTTATTGGGGTTGCAGGACCATTCAGGGACAATATAATCCATTGGTATTTCAGGATTATTCAATTTCTCAAGTAGTGCCATCATTAAAAATATCAACGCATTTCTCACATTGGAATCAGGTCACCCTTATTTGTGGTCAAGCACATTTGGATCTCGTATTTTGATTCTCGAGCACCAATCATATAACATTTACATAAGGCAGATACCAAAAATAGTAGATACCTTCAGACCTGTATTGCATCTTCATTATGATAAATCAGTGACATGGATTACTTGGTCTTGTAGATCACTATATAGGAAATATTATGAAATCTATAGAACTCAACAAGAAAGCATCAAATGTCTTGAAGAGGACATTACACATTAAATGAACCTGTAAGAGTTACATCTACATATTAAGATGGTAATATGTCCTTGGCATTGTTGTCAAAGAGGGAGAAGTGAAAAACTGATCAACAACTATTAAAGATAAAGGATATAGTAGCAAAGAGGGAGAAGTGAAATGAAACAATCAGAATAGTAGTAGGAGATGTGATGTTACAAATTACATTTTGGCATTTAACTTACTATTCTAACCTAGTAAGCTTTTGGGGGAATAGTTTAGTCTAATGGTTGATCAGTTTGGTTTGAGATCAATACCAAAGAGGGAGATTGTTGGAAATCTTATTGAAAAGCTCATTGTTGTTGAAGATCAAAGAGGGAGATTATTGTAAAAGAATTTTTTCAATCATTGTTTTTCCATTGATATCAAACCTACTATTTGTAGGGATGATATTTGCTTATAAGATCCAAGCATTATCACTTAGTTGATTGATGAAGAGGATTTGATCAAAAAGATGTAACAAGGGCACCTAAAGGAAAGGTTGAGTTATGATGTTGTAATGAAGTTCAAGGATTAGTTCAAATAATGGTTAAGTAATGTATTCATGATGTACTCAAAGATATAGAGGTTGGTCACACTTAGATACATTGGAAGAAGAAGTTGTAACAAGGTTGACTACAAAGCTTTAACTAAGATCATCAGTAGGTGTCAAGCAAGTTAGTTGAAGCCAAGAAAATTCTTAGTAGAAGCCGAGTAATAGAAATTTCTAGTATGTGTCGAGTGATCTTCAAGTGCCAAGTAAAGATTAGGTGTTGAGCATCAAAAAAAATTTAGTCAGTGCTAAGTGATCTTTAGGTGTTGAGCATCAGGAAAAACATAGTTGATGTTGAGTAGCACAGTATGTGCTGAGCACCAGTATTTCAATAGTGCTGAGCTGTTGCATTATTTCAAATGATGAAGATTCACCAAATTTAAATTGACATAGTGGTTGCATTGAATTTTTTGAACGAGTTGGAAGATAAGGATGATGAGTTGTTGGCACAGAATCTTAGGTAAACCATTTTTCAAAAAATTCTAAAGGATTATTCAAGAAGTTTCTAGAGTAAATAGAATATGAGTTAGATAAAATGAATGCTACCTAATCCATGTGAATTGAAATTGAAAAATGGAAGAATTGAGAGGGAAAAGGAACTCGAAGACTTCTATTTAAGAAGTCATAAACCAAGAAGCAAAGAGTTGCTGATACTGTTGATGCTGAAGTGCCAAATCTATGAAATGGTTGAAAGGGTGTCAAGAAGGAGACATCTAGGAGAATGAAGAACATAGAGGCTCTACTTCAAGGAGTGTTCATGAAGAGATGATTGCACTGGTACATTGAGTATGAAGACTCAAGGAGACAAAGCTTGAAAGAAAAGGCAAGCTATTAAGAGTTACATAGATTGAAGGCCCGGCAAGGGTATGAGCTGAGAAGTGATCTAAGATCTACAAGATAAGTTGTATGTTATAGTTAAGTCAATATTTTCTAATACTCTCTAGCATTTGTATTAGATCTAAAAAATTTATGGACTTAGGTTGGCCTAATAGCCATTTGTAAATCCTTTAACATGGTAGTATTCCAAGTGAATGTTCTAAAGTCCTTTAGCTAGGCCCACTTCTAACGGGGTGGTTAAATCCTCTAACAAGGTCACATTTAACAGTGTGTTGTAAGCCTTTAATAGGATAGGCCTTTCACAGGGAATCACTTCAAAAGGGTGAAAATTGAGTAGCATGTTACTGGTGGTTTTTCCCAAATTGGGTTTCCACGTAAATTACTATGTCATTTGTTGATTTCTTGTGTGTTATACTTGCATGTTGATTTACAGTAACTTGTTGATTAGATAAGTTAAAGCTTGGATGAATGGTTGAATGATTTCACTATACTTAGTGAAAAGTTTGAATAGGACATTTGGACCTTGAATAACTAATTCATCACCCACACCCCCCCCCCCACCTCTCAGTTATTCTAAAGAAATTCTAACAACTTTGAGCCCAAACAGACATCACTATTGAGCTTTAAGCACCCAAAACCGCCTATTTAAATTTGTCAAATTTGGACACAACTAGAATTTGAGGCAAAATAATATTGCTTCTAGATTAGGCATTTTTTCCAAGGCAACAATTTTCTATTATTGTTATTTTGCATGTTTTCCCAAGCAAGCATTTTTTATTTTTGCTACATAAATCGATCTTTTTGGTTCAAAATTTGAGATATTTGGTACATTTCCCAAGGCAGTGATTTTTTGATTTTGTATGGAAATCAAGAATTTTGTGCACACAAATCAAGCTTTTTGGGTATGCAAATTGAGATAGTTTTGTACAGAGCTAGCACAATTCTTGAGGTAGTTTCTTGTACTCATTGGCACATTTTTTGAGGCATTTTGGCACAAATCATCAGGCAATAATTTTTTTTTTTCCCTTCAAGCATTTTTTTGACCTACCTGTAGTTTTTTGGCCATAACTTGCTCATTCGTACTCCATTTTTTGCAAATGAGATATCATCAGAAAGATGGTGTCATGTCCCCTTTTTAAATAATTAAAAAATAATAATCTTTGGTAAGGCAGGCAGGCCCAAGAAAGTGAAGTTTCGGAAAAAGGGGGTTAATCTTTGGAAACCGTTGGACTAATAAATGAAAATTATTATTAAAATATGTTTCATTAACCTCTCTTGGACGTGAGTTACCGTTATGCCCTCTTTTAAGGGGTTTGGAGGCATTTTGGGCAGATTGGAGAACTGGATTTTTGCTCATTTCTTTGTTATTCTTTAGAGGCTGCCAAACCTGTGGAGAAGGAGACCCAAGAACGGGAGTTTGTAGATTTCCAGGGAGACCCAAGAACGGGAGTTTGCAGGTTTCCAGGAAGGCTAAGGATGGGAGTTTGAAGCCATTCCATGTGCATGCTCATGCAGAGTTTTCCTTTGTGCTTAACAGTGTAGATTTGTGAGTTTTCGGGTGTATTTTTTGTAAGAGTTTGGTGTTTCCGGTTGAGTATTTCATATCAGTTTGGTTTGCTGATTTATATCAGACTTTTAAATGTTAAAATAGAATTGAATATATGTATTGGGATGTGATTAATCTTTTGAGATAGATTATTAGTGTTTTTGTGGTGTTTTTGGGCATTATTGTGTTAATTTCGGGAGCCCGATGAGCATAGTTTTTGTCCTACATTTGTGAGCTGTTGTGTAAAGGCTATACGGATCTGGAAATATCATTTTGTAGGCTCTTATGCTGCTGAAATTTCTGTAAAAAATTTCTATTTTCAGATTTATTAATAATTTGTGAAGTTGTGAAGCTTTTGGCACTATATTCAGCACACCCGATTTGGGGTTTCTTGAGAAATTTGGTGGATCTTTGTGATATTAGTTGTTTGATCTTGAAAATCTGATTTGAGGTTGGAAATATCATACAAAATCAGAAAAGGGACATTTCAGATGGTTCCGTGCTCATCATGATGGTATAGTTTATTAGTATTTTTTATGTGGTTTGGTTGCTAATTTATGCAGTCAAATTCATAGGTTCTAGTTTTCACTTTGGGAGACATATCTTGAGACATTCTATTTTCTAGATTCTACTCTAGGCACATCCCATTCAGTTTTTTGCTTTTTTGAACTTTGGTGGATATCTTGGTTGTTTTAGTTCTAGGGATCAATTTTGTTTCTTCATATGATTTTTCATGGGTTGTACTATCTCTTGTATCAGCCTTATGTCTCTATTGGTCTTTGTTGACATCCTTTTGTAGTATTTTTGCAAATGCACTGAGATAAAGTGCCACCTTATTGCATTGTGGGAACTTGCACATCTTTGTGTTTTGTCAAGTACTTACACTACAATATAAAGTGTCTAGACGGGTTTCATGTTGGCCATATTTTCCATCTTCGTTTGTCAAGCGAGTTTTCCTTCTATGACATTAGCCTCATGACGTGTCGATGACACGTGCCATTATAGGTGTTTGTACTTCTTTTGCACTCTCGATGTTCCTAGTTCTTCTTTCTATAGGAGATATTGCATTCAATTTTAATGTTCATGTCTTACCTCTCAGCATTATAGGGGTTTATGCTAGTTCTATTACTTTCTTGGTTTGATGGAGCGAGCTATGTATTTAGTATTTGATCCTATGTAATAGGCGATTGCAGTGACTAGATACCTACCATATAGACATTTTTTTGTTCCTATTTTTGGAGGCCATGAAGATACCTTCCATCTTCAATTGATCGGCTCTTTAGACTTAGTCTTCTCTAGTGGTCATGTTCTATATAGTGGATGTTCTTCAAATTAGCAATTTCATAGTGTTTGTTGCTTCATACTTTAGAGGTGTTCTTCATGATTATCTTTTGTTCCTATCTTCTGGGGCATTCCCTAGTTTGGAGGCTTCTTCAGTCTTTCACTAGTTTTTTTAAGCATTATTTCCATCTCTTTTTGGAGTAGGGTTTTTCCCATGTGGCTTTCTCTATTTCTCCTCTTTTTGGAGATTTGGTTGTGCTTGGGTACCTCATCAGGCCTTGTTTTCGAGACCCAATTCTTCTTTCAGCAGTAGTTTCTAGGGTTTTCGCTACTCCTTAAGTTTATCTTAAGTGGCAGTGTTAGAGTAATAAGATATTTCATTATTAATTAAATCATTTTGATTTAATTATTTAGTCAATTACTATCTCTAGTTTACTTAAGCTAAACTTTAGTTATATAATAATTAATTCTTTTATTAATTATTATTATGCAACCTAGGTTAGTTACCTGATAGGGTTTTGATCTCCTATATAAGGATGATCTCATTTTGTAATTATAACATTAAATCACTTTTGATAATAACAATTTATCTTTTTTCTCATCAAGAATGTCTCGTTTATGGATCTGGGAATTCTAGCCTCCATAGCTTTTTCTACTCTCTTTCTGTGATAGTTGTTTGCATGCAAGTGATTCTTGAGAGTTGTGTTGTTGATCTTTCATCAACTTCAATAGAGAATATGTGAAAGTGAATGATGCCTTTACAATGAGGTTGTGTAAAGAGCTACAAGATGCCCGAAATGAAGATTCTCACCTAAATTTATTTCTATGATGAACAAATTTGGTTGTTATTTTATTCAATCTCCTTCCTTCTCTTATATCATAATTGGTGCATATGATGGTTTCCCTAAGAGACTACCTAGATATCTAGAGGATAAGGTAGTTTTAATTGAGTTCTATAGATAGATCTTAGAAGTGAATACTATGTGCTCCATAGTTAATAAAATTAGTGGTATTCCCTTTCCAATTGTAGTAGGAGCTTTCTCATGTGCATCTAGATCAAATATATTTTGAGAGAAAAGTGAAATTGTTAGATTATGAAGTGATCAGGCCATAATATGGTCCAGTGGAATATGTAAAGAATCGTCTGCAATTAGGATCTAGTTATAGACATGTTCCTGATGTAAAAGACATTTGGGATAATTGTTAATCTAAAATCCATAGTAGAGAAAAAAATTTGGTCTAGGTAACTATAGATGAGATCAAGTTGTATAATGTTGAAATTGATGTTACTAATATTTATGAGGATGATTCGGACATGAAAACCACGACCTATTTGAACAAGATCAAAGATAATCCTATAGTGTTAACTCCCCCAAAAGGTCTAGTGATTGATAAAATGGAAATTATTATGGAAGGAATCATAAAGAGAACTGGTAAATAGGTGGAATGGAAAAGGTCCAATAGAAAAATAACTAAAAGATCAAGCTCAATAAGTGGAGATGCCTTAGGTGTTACACAATCTTCATTAGCCATCGTGTCATATTCTACAAAAACAACATCAATGTCTATAGGGCTATCCCAATCTATTGATGGTGGGGGAGGAGATGAACCTCCTAAAAATAATATACAAATTGCTCCATCTTGTGGAGAAGGATCATGACCAAACATTGATAAAGATGGAGAAAAAGAGATAGAGGAGGAAGTAGAGAAAGACAAGGAAGTGGAGAAGAGAACATTACTTTTCTCCTCTACACTACCAATTATTAACTTGGATGGTGATAACAACCCTTTGGATGCAGAAGGAGATGAGAAAACCCAAGAAACACCTCAAAAACTAGGAGATATAGAGCTGGGTGTTCCTCCTATTCAATCTACAAAGAGTGTGACATTTCCCTTTGTCAACAAGAAGAGCACACTCCAATGGCTACACAAAATTTTGACCCAACAACCTTGCAATAATCACTGAATGTCCTATCTACTAAATCATGTCTTGAAGAGATAATTTAGAGAAAGAAAATGAGAGTTGAAGACAATTCTCCACCTAGCAATTTAATTTCTCAAGCTATGCAGCAGTTGTCTTTGTGTCATAAGTTGAAGAAACAAAAGACCCTTACAACTTTGTCCACTAATGCAAGTATTGGAAACGTATTAATGGAGATTGTTGAGTCCAAAAGGATGGAATAATTAAGGAGTTAACTCCAAATGATTTCCAAGTAAAAAAAAATGGCATAGGGCAGCCTATTCATGATTCAATGGTAAATATCTAGAAATCAAACAATGTGAAAATAGATGACAAACTTGAAGAGATGAAGTTGGAAAAGGATACTTTGAAGGTCATTAACAAAGAGCTCAATGAATATATTAGAGAAGCTATAGGACCTCTTGTCATGATTCCATTTGATTGTACTTCTACAAGCACTTTCAATCCTAAAGCTAAGGAGAACAAGAATCTACTTGCCAAATTACAAATAGAGAGACACTTAGGGAAAACTGCCAGAGCATGGATTGAGGACTTGAACACTCGTGGACCCTCAATAATTGAGAACCTTGGAATTCTGGTAATGGATTGTGATAAGTTAAGGGATACCATATCCAAGCATCAAATCTCAATGCAAAATGAAATCACAAATCTAACACAAGAATTTTCTCTTTTGTAAGAGGTGTTAGATATGAAAACTGATGCAACAATTGCTAATTGTATTTTGAGAACTGGTAAAGAACCATTGCTTCTTTGGAGAACAATTATATTCAAGATGGAGAGTCTGGAAAGGTCTAAGATGGAATTAAGGGCACTATATGGGAAGGTAAAAGACGTAATGGATAAATTATTTGAATATCTCAAGGCATTACACACTGAGTATTTCATATCTAAGAGTGATCAATTGGTGGATGTAGAATGCATGAAATCCAAATTCTTGGAGTTCATTGATGAGACAACTAGACTTGCCAACTTCCATCTAGTCATCAATTTTAAGCCCACTAACTACTGATGTCATCACTACATCAGCATTCCACATGCTCTTCTAGACCATAAAGAGCAACATTCAGTTTTTTGCTCATAACTTTCAAGCATACGGACTCCATTTTCAAAAATTGAAATATCATCAAAAAGTTGATTTTGAGCCCATCATGATGGTGTTGGTTTAATTAGATTTTGATGCTATTTAGATACCTATTTTTTCTATCAAAGGCTTAACTTTGTGTTAACATTTTCATTGCAGGGTTATTTCATGTTTTTCATACATTTTCAAGGCCCTAACTTTTGGTTTTCTAGGAATATGTTCTCACTCGTGTATTTAAGGTTGGAGAATTCTAGAAATTACTAACCATATTTCTTGCAGGTGTTTCCTTAAATTTGTTTTGGAATAAACTTGTATGCTTAAACACTTGTCTTTGAATGCATGGTTAAAGCTAAAACAATCGAATTCAATCTTGAATGCCATAAGGAAATTGAACATTTTAGTGGAATGGATGATAGCACAATCTTGAATGTCTAAAGATCAATGAACATTACAATGCACATTTCAATTTGGTGCTTAAAATGAACAATCACTCAATCTTGAATGCATCACAAAATTGATTCTTTCCTTATCAATTTTTCTTATGTTGATGACACTCAATTTACTTATGATGGAAAACTCTCGATTTTTATGTTGATGACATTGTCAAGTTGGAAAGAACATTGTATACTATAAACACATGTGTCTTCAAAGTAGATTACAAAACCTAAAGCTTCATTGGGAAAGAATAGGTGTCTTTTAAACCCTAAGGCCACTTGCATATTCTCTCCTCCCATACCTTCAGGTGGTCTTGAGTGCACAAGAAATAAGTGGTCTTATTTTTGTTTTTTTAGGAGGTCTGCTTGAGGATTTCATCAACCCTTGGGATGACCTCAACTCCAATGTTCTAGTGGAGTATAAATATTGGGAGGTGAATTGAGAGACACCTCTCTTGGAAGTAAAATCTTGTCACTCTTGGCTAAGCCCCATAGAACTTTATACCTTTGGGAAGTGAAGGAAGAGATTTGGGTTACCATCTCCCCCCAATTGTGTGGCATTATTTTTTTTCATCTACAAATTTGGACCTCACGTACCTTGCATATATCGAGGACACCCTCTAGTTGATCTGTACATCCTAGTTGAAACCTTATAGGATTGTTGGTGTGTTTGGCGTTCTTGAGTGTTTGAAACCCTCCCCAGTTGAAGGGGACACACTATCTACACTTGTCTTGTATATATTTCATTATTTGATTTTGCATCTCAAATTTGAAAAAGCCAAAACATTATATAACATAAAAATCCAAAAAAACATCGTAAAAGTTCAAAAATCCAAAAAAATCAAAAAAATCAAAAAAACAACAAAAAAAACAAGTCTTGGTTTTAGTCCTCTTAGTCAAGTTGTCCACATCACTTCTTCTTTCCATAAAATTCATCACCCTCATACATCTCTTTTCTTCATCATTCAAACCATTCCTTGAAGTCTTAATCATCTCTATTCATCCAAATCATTTCCTTGTCTTCCTAATCATTCAATCAAATCCATAATCTTCATCCTAGTCATGATTCATAATCCAAATCAAGATTCAATTTCCTCAACCAATATCATAGTTCATCCTTAATTCAATCCTTCAAATCATCATTCTTCTAATCCAATTCCTTGTCAAATTTAGTCATTTCTAATCAATTCTTAATTTAATCCATTTACATCTTCATCCATAATCAATCTTTCTAATTTCATTCGCATCTTCTTCTAATTCAACTTTGCATCACATCTTCTACTTTGGACATAGGAGCACTATCATAAACATTGGACTTTATTCAAATCCCACATTCTCTTGTTTGCAAAAACATAAATTTTTTATCAAATCAAATCAAATCCAATCAATATCAAGTCAAATCCATTTCAAATCAAATCAACACAAAGTCCAAAATTTCTCCTAGTCCCAACTTCATATTTCATCCATCATCAAATCTTGAATCACTCTTCATCTAAAATCTATGGATAAGAATTGGCTTAATCAAATGGTTGGTGATCTTTGAAGGCAATATGGAGTTATACCTCCCTTTCAACCTGCATATCAAATCCATCCTCAAAACTTCATACCCAACTCTAATCAATCTCATGTTCATTATTCTTCTACCTTTGACAAGGGAAATCCACCTCATTATCCTTTAACCACATATGATTTCATTCATAGCCCACATAATTCCTCAAACAGAAATGACATTTCCAAGGAAATTGAGGAACTAAAGAATTCAATCTTGAGCCTAGCAAGTCAGAAGAAACAGTTTGCCTTCTATGCCATGTGTCCTCTTCCCCCATGTTTGTCCTCTTCCCCCATGTTTCAAAGACCCTAGTCCTCATGTCCCATCTAACCCCAAACCTCCATGCAATTCTCCATACTTTCAACCTAATGTCAAAAACCATCATCCCAATCCCCTACCCATACTTCCACCTTCACACAATCCTAATCCTCCAAAAACATCATCCCCACCTCGTAATGGGTTTTTCTCATGCAATTTCTTGGCTAAGTGTAAAATTCAAAATAAAGTGATCCAATCACCCAAAGTCATACCCCCAATTCCATCTCAAGACCTTCCTCCAAAGCATGATGTAATAGATTCCTCTTCTCCTCTAGATCTGAGCATTTCCCCATCCCATCATTCCCTTATCCCTCAAGATCCATTTATCCCTCTTAGTCCATCTCATGATTCCCTTCCTAATCAAGATCAAGGCATTTCATGTACTGCACACCTTACCGATTCCACTCCATATCAAGAGTTAGCATCTGTAGAGCTTCCACTTCATGAATCAATTCATCAATTTGATGTATTTAAGGAGATTTGTTTCCCACCACCTAATCCTTCTTGGCCAAGATGTATTACTTTTCAATCTGTTCCTATTGTTCTACTAGCAGAAATGGTAGCACCTTGGGGTAATGCTATAGGCCCTTTGCATCTTACTACAAATAATGACTTACCTGGAGTTTCTAGAAATAATTTACCTAAGCTCAATGGTGATGGGAAAGTATTTTTCGATGAACACATTCTCGCATTCTTCACAACTCATAGCATTGTGTCTCCACAGCATGAGGATGTGGGTTTTCGTATGTTTATTGAAACATTTGTAGAAAGTGCAATAGATTGGTTTCAAAACCTTCCTATTGGATGCATAACAAGTTGGGATGACATGCAAAATAGATTTGAATCTTATTTCAAAACTATGGAGGATGAGCACACTTTTCCATCCCATCTTACACAAGTTAAGAAGGAACCGTCAATTCCTATGAGAGATTTTATTACAAGGTTTAACAAGTTAATTAATAGGATAGCTATAGCAAGTAGGCCAATAATAGACAACCAAAAAAATTTCTTCATTAACACCATTCCACCAAATATCAGTTTCGAAATCAATAAATCTCATGTTGCTAAGTTACAAGCTACCTAGACCTTGGTCATAGATCTAGAGAATGATCTTGTTGCTATAGGAAAATAGAAATGCCAAATCCAACCTAGAGCTACTACAAGAAACATTTTTGGCTCTGCGAAAATCATAGAAGCCATGCTCTAGAATCTATCAAATGAGATGATTTCCTTGGAAAGGCAGATGGTTAAAGTAAGCCCTTCTTCTTAAAAACCCTATTAGGGTATTCCTAACAGACAACATGAAGGAAAGGTTTTTCAACTCCCACCTATTGGAAATATAAGAGGAGTAACTAAGAGGGGAGGGGTGAATTAGTTATTGCTAAAACAATTCCAAATCCCTTAGATGTCAATACAAACTTCTTATTAACTCAAATTTTTTCACAACTTGGTTAGAACTAGATATTCATTGTAACTTGGTTAACAAAGGAATCTTGAGATATTAATGTGTATTAACCTTTAGTAACTTAGTTGTAGAAAGATAAAGTGGTAAGAAAATAATATGAACACAAGAGACACCAAGATTTAATGTGGAAACCCAATTTGGGAAAACCACCAATGCAACTACTTACAACTTTTCACTCTTCTAAAGTGAGCCCTGTTAGGAGCCAACCCTATTAAAGTTTGCAAAACACACTGTTAGGTGTGGCCCTATTAAAGGATTTGAATCACTCTATTAGGAGTGGCCTTGTTAGAGGTCTTAAGGCACTTCAATCTAGAAATGCCACCTTATTAGAGGATTTACAAAATGATTGTTGAGTCAACTCTATGAAGATATTTCTTCATTGCTACAATTGTTAGAGAGTAACAATGATTGACTTGATTGACAAAGCAACTGATTTGCAGATTCAGATCATTCTTCTAGTTTATGCTCTAGATCCTTCCTAATTAGAATATTATTTGTGGCTCCTTGGATGTTCTACCCTTAATCAAACATCCTTTTTAATTTGCATCTTCTTTTCTTTCATGACATCCATATTTTAATCCACAACTTGATCCATCATATATATGAAATCCAATGTAAATTTAGCTTGATATCTCTTAAAAATAACATCCACTAAGTCAGCTTGCATAAACAAAATAACAAAAAAAAGTTATTTTGTTGTAGGTTGGATGACACTGAAACTAGGTCACTCAGTTACCACTGAGTTCCTTGGTAATCAACCTAACTCAATTTACATTAAACCCCTTTGGTAACTAACTTGACTCATTTTACTCAAGAATCATTCAATGACCAACCTAGCTCATTTTGCTCTTGATCACTGAACTTGGCTTCTTCTTAACTTTTGCTCGGCTGATACTAGAGTCTAATGAGCTCATTTACAATTGGAAGTGCTTGGTTAGAGTATAACATTTGTTTAACATAAATGACAATATATAATAGAATACTTTTTATGAATACCACTTGCTTATTAGAGACTAGCAATTGAAGCTGCTCCAAAGAAATTGTCATGACCAAAAGTCGGGGCAAAAACACAACAACATTTTATTTTTTTTAAAGGTAATAACATCTATGTTGACACATATTGAATATATTATGGAAAGATGATGACATGGTAATGATAGCCTTCGATTGACAAGGTTTAGTTTTAATAAGGTTTGATTCATATGTTTCACTTTCTAACCTGTTTTAGAAGAACAACACATCATTGACACATTTAGGATTTAAACATACTTTACAAGTAAGTCATCCTTACTTAGTTTTATTTTATTTTATGACATTGGATTTGATTATTAACATAAGTTTCATCTTATTATAATTTGATACTTTCCCCTATACACTTTACTAGGTTAATTCACTAAGGGAAACTAGTTCTACATTCAAAGGTAAATCTACCATTAACTACTAATATTTAATGTTTATTATTACCATAACCTATTTAGAACTAATTTAAACATTAAATAATTAATAATAAACTATTTATGACATCCATCTTATCTTCTAACATAACCATATACCTATTTCAAGTTGTCTAGTCAACTTTGACTTATGACACCTAGATTGTTATTGGAGCACTCACCTTCCCGATAACTCCCCATACACAAAAATTTAATAAATATTAAAATTATAATTAAATAATTAATTAATGGGGACAATACAGTGTTTGGAACAATTATATATATATATATATATACCCATACATAGAAAATATTAGATTACTTTACAATTTCCATATCTCTATTTCAACTCTTAATGATACACCTAAAGAATACTAACCCATAATCTTCTTCTTCTTTTTAATTATTAAATTTAAAATCCTTAATTTCATCATAAAAAAAAAATCCTAATATTGTCATCCAATCATTTATTTCAATATCTAAAGACTATTAGTTAACCCCTAACTTATCTCCTAACCCTACTTTCCTACTAACACTTTAATTTAAATACAATATTCAACCCACCATTATTACTTCTAAACTAATCCTAATAACATATACTAAATGTCATTACTAAATCCTAATAACATATACTAAACATTATTACTAAATCCTAATTATTTACTACCTTCCTACTTATCCCCTAAGAGACTCCTAAACCCTTCCTAACTACCCTAGTCTCTAGCCCACTTGCATATCCCTTTCCCCAAGAATGTGAGCATTTCCCCAAGTCTCTAACACATAGACCTAGGCCTGCCAAATACTACAAATGATCTCCCACTACCAAGTAGGCATGTGCTTCCAAAAGGCATGTGGAGCATTAAAGAGGTAAGGGGGAAAATTTTGCTAAAGTTTATCTTGCAAATTTTTTTAAAACTATCAAATTACTTTCAAGTCAATGCATATGACATCATACAAAGCATGCATGGAAATGAGGTATAGTGCTATAGTGAGAAAAGGGTTTTCCTATCATGCCTCATGGCTTGTAATCCCCTATCACTTAACTCTAAAACTTGAACCTTTACTCAATATTAGGTTGATAATCTCATCGTGACTTTCTATATATTAAGGGTTATGATCAACCCAAAGAAAAAAAATTCAATACTAAAGTCTAAGAGTATACACTTGATAGTTATAATTAAGGATCACTCATTCTTATACAATAAGCCTGCTAACATAAACATGCACACATAACCCTAAACTTAGGAGTTTTTAGTTTCTATCTTATTGGTTCAATGTTGTATGTTACATATTACTAACCATTTAGTTACGTGCTTACCATCATATTTGGATAAATTTATTACCCAATTAAGGTTATATTCCTCATATTAGGATGAGATATTCCTATTCTTTGCATGCTCATAACTAAATAAAATGTTAAAATAGCTTCTTGGATTTATCATCACATCATTTGGGTTACCAATAGTTACTTGCAAACTTTCATTGAGTTCTTGTTTACTTCCCAAGGAATATCGAAACAATACATTTTAACACTGTAATAGGTTGGAAGTATCCTCATATATTGATAACATTGTATATTTTTCAAGTGTCACATTCTTATTCACTCACCATTTTATTTTATCCATACAATATTTTGATCCTAAGGAACAAAATTAAATTACAAAGATCATAGGTTTCCATTTATTTATGATGTAATGTCTAAATCAATACTCATCTACTTGATCACCTCCATAATTCATATGAACTACAATACTTTCATGTGTGACATGGTTAGGCATAATTTGACTTCTACTAAAGGTGATGCTAAACACTTTCTCTCTTATTACTAGGTTATTTACTCATTTCTAGTCACATGTGTTGGAATTCTTTAGAATAACTAAGAGATGGGGGGGGGGGGGGGGGGGGGGTGGGGGGGGGGGGGGGGGTGGGTGAGTGGGATGGGTCAATTATCTAAGGTCTAGATGTAAAAATAAAAAAATTCAATGCTTACTAGACCTGTATCCATAAAACCTTGTCATGCATGCATCCATTAGATCATAAAATCCTTAAACTTTGTAGGTTACTATCCTAGGTCAAAACAACTTTGCAAAATTGTAAACAAGAAACATAATAGAGTCAATAATAGATTTGACACAAAGATTTTAAGTTGAAACCCAATTTGGGAAAAAACACCAATAACATGCTACTAATTATCACTCTTCTGAAGTGATGCCCAGTGAAAGGCCAACCCTATTAAAGGTTACAATACACAGTATTTAATGTGACTTGATTAAGGGATTTCAATCAGCCTATTAGGAGTGAGCATTGTTAGAGGACTTTAGACCATTCCATTAGAATGTCACATGATTAAAGGATTTACAAATGATTGTTAGGTCAACCTTAATCCAAAGGATTTACCCTTGGTTGATACAATGATTAGAAAGTAATAGTATGGCTTGATCTAATAACAAATTACAACTAACTTACAGATTATAGATCTTTGTTTCAGTCCTCCATTCTGCTTGGCATTTACACACTTTAGCTCCAATAGCTTGTTCACCCTTCAAGCATCCATACTCTTAAGACTTCTTGCTTTGCATTCCAATTGTAGTCTCTTCTATTCGGCCACTGAATGAAGCAGTACCCTAGATTCCTTGTCTTCCTTAGGTTCTCACACATGACAACATTTGTTTCTGACTAACTATCTATATGAATAGAGAATAAAGATCTTTTCTTGCTTAACCATAATTGTCCATTTTAGGATTAGGTAGGATATAATGAATCCACCCAGTTTTCTATTTGGTTCCTTTAGAAACAACTTCTTCAATTCTCCTTGAATTCGCATAGTTTACCTTGAATTTTGTGCCAACAACTCATCATAGTTTTCTTCCACATACTTCACACAATTCAAGAAAATAAAATAGTCAGCTTAAATTTGTCAAATCTTCAATTTAACATATTTACTAGCACTCAACATCAATATGTTGTCACTCGGCTTCTATATTGTTCTTTCACTCAGGCACACTAGTTCACTCAACAAACACTAAAGTTTACTAATGCTTGGCATCAACTAAACTTAACTCAACATATACTAATAATCACTTAGCTTGCACTATTTTTCATCTTTTCTCAACACCTCTTGTTTTTCACTCAATTTCCATTGATTTCTGCTCGGCTTGCACTTACTACTCGACAAGGCTTAGCAGACACTTTTCATACTTGATCTTCTTCCAGTCTTAACTTGAGTAATATGTCATTTTAGACTTTAATTATATAAATAATACATTATAGTATCAATGTCTTACTTGGTCTTAGTGCTTCTCTTACATACCAAATAACTCAACCTTTATCTAGGTGTTATTGTTATCTCCTCCATTCAAATCATCTTCATCAATCAACTAAATAATAGTTTTCAAACCAAAAGCAATTGTCTCACTAGCAGGTAGTAGGTTTGACATCATTGACAAAATAATGATTGCTCCATTATATGTTCTTCACTTCAAAGCAATCTTATATCAACAATCTCCCTCTTTGGCATTGATGGCAAACCAATACCAATCAACAATACTAAAAAGAAAATAAACCTTTGAGATTTCTCCTTCTATTAATGTAGTATATGTCCTTCCTCTGTGTAGTGTAATGTGAGCTTTGTCAAGTTCCTTTACTAGTTCTGCTCCCTCTGACTTATAGCTCCATCTTGTACAATATCTCTCTTTGATGTGTTCTTATATCTCCCTTGGTACTTTCTTCCTCTTACTAGGTAGATGTATATTATTTTCCCTTTATTAAACATCAAGTACAATATCTCCCTCTTTGACAACAATACCAAAGACTCGTCATCTCTATATGAAAATATAATCAATTCTAGATTCTCCCTCTGTCACCTTTCATTTGACTTTAAATTTCTAATTCAACTCCTTCATTACTTTAGGCAGCTCCTAAAGTAATATCCACTGCATCAAGTTGTAAGATACAACATTTAGCTCAGTTAATTCAGGGCACTACGTATGCTTCTTAAGTAGCTTTCGATGGGGGTATCACCCCTAGTTTACCTCTAAGATACTCATGAGCATCCTTAAATAAAGTTTTTGTGAAGATATCAGCTATTTGTTCTTTTGTATTCACATATTCCATCCTCACTTCTTTGTCTTGAACTAACTCTCTCAAGTAATGATACTTGATTGCAATGTGCTTAGTCTTTTTGTGCATCATAGGGTTCTTTAATATATTTATAGCACTTGTATTATCACAATAAAGTACCATAGCTACAATGATTTCCTCATTCATACCTTTGAGTAGTTGTTTGATCCATACAATATTTGTACAATTTATTGCAGTAGCCACATATCCAACTTCAATAATAGATTGAGATATGCAACTCTATTTCTTGTTGGTCTAAGTGACCAACCTCTTTCCTAATAAAAATGCTCCACCAATTGTGCTCTTTCTGTCATCAATGTTTCCAGGCCAATTAGCATTAGTGTAGGCTCTCAACTCAAATTTTTCATTTTTCTTATAGTATAGACCATAGTCTTCTATTCCTTTCAAATATCTCATAATTCTCTTAACATCCATCAAATGATTCTCCATAGGATTTGGAGAGAATCTTGCAACAATCCCAATAGATAATGCAATGTCAAGTCTTCTATGCACTACATATTGCAATTTTCCAATCATAGACTTGTACAATGTTTCACTCACATAAGCTAAATCATCATTCTTTGACAACTTGTGTCCTATCACCATAGGTGTGCTAACTAATTTAGAATCTTCCAATCTAAAATTTTTCAATATTTCCTTCGCATACTTAGACTGGGTGATGTATATACCATACTTCATATGATTATACAATACTTAAACTTTGTAGGTTAATGTCCTAGGTCAAAATAACTTTGTAGAAATGTAAACATGAAATGTAACAGATTCAATAACACATTTGACACAAGGATTTTATGTGAAAACCCAATTTGGGAAAAACCACCAATAACATGCTACTAATTCTCACTCTTCTAAAGTGATGCCTTGTGAAAGGCCAACCCTATTAAAGGTTATAATACACATTGTTAAATGTGACCTTATTAAAGATTTCAATCACCTTATTAGGAGTGAGCCTTGTTAGAGGACTTTAGACCATTCCATTAGAATGTCTTTCGGTTAAAGGATTTAAAAATGACTGTTAGGTAAACCTTAATCTAAAGGATTTACCCTAGATTGATACAATGATTAGAAAGTAATAGTAAGGCTTGATCTGATAACAAATTACAACTCACTTGCAAATTACAGATCTCTATTTCAGTCCTCCATTCTGCTTCCATTCACACACTTTAGCTCTAATAGCTTGTTCACCCTTCAAGCATTCATACTCTTAAGCCTTCTTGCTTTGCATGTCAATTTTAGTCTCTTCTATTCAACCACTGAATGAAGCAACACCCAACACCCTAGACTCCTTTTCTTCCTTAGGTTCTTGCACATGACAACCTTTTCTTCTAATAAACTATCTCTATAAATAGAGAATTAAGATCTTTTGTCGCTTAACCACAATCGTCAATTTTAGGTTTAGCTAGGATACAATTAATCTTATTTAATCCTCCTTGAACTTGTCTCAAAATAGTTTACCTTGAATTTTATGGCACCAACTCATCATAGTTATCTTCCACATGATTCACACAATTCAAGAAAATAAAATAGTCAACTCAGATTCGTCAAATCTTTGATTTAACATATTTACTAGCACTTGGCATCAATATGTTGTCACATGGCTTCTATACTATTCTTTCACTTTTCCAACACTAGTTCACTTGACAAACACTAAAGTTTACTAATTCTTGGCATTAACTAAACTTTACTCAACATATACTGAAAATCACTCAACTTGCACTATTTTTTATCTTTGCTCACCAACTCTTATGTTTCACTCGACTTCTATTGATTTCTGCTTGGCTTGCACTTATTGCTTGGCAAGGCTCAGCAACCACTTTTCATACTTGCTCTTAACTTGAGTAATTTTTCATTTTAGACTTTATGTGCATAAACAATACACTATAGTATCAATGTATTACTTGTTCTTAGTGTTTCTTTTACATACCAAATAACTCAACCTTTCTCTAGGTGTTATTGTTATCTCCTCTTTTCAAATCCTCTTCATCAATCAACTAAATAATAGCTTTCAGACCAAATAGAAATTGTCTCACTAGCAAGTAGCAGGTTTGACATCATTGACAAAATAATGATTGTTCCATTACAGGTTCTTCACTTCAAAATAATCTTATATCAACAACATGATTGAAAGATATTTTAGGGTTCTTAACTTAGTTTTCTCCCAAGGTGATAATGTTCAATATAATTTTTGAATACCTATGACATCATACCAACCTTACTGGACATCTCATTAACATATTCACATAACAAGTGTTATAACATCACATACACAACATTTGACATGTCACTAATTACTTATGAAAGCACCTAGTACATAAATACAAATTACAATCATGAATTAAATCACTTAGCAACGAGGTTTGAATCTCTTCATTAGATTCTACCTTGGTCTCATAGTTTGCATATAGGGTTGGTTGTTGTTTCTCTGATTAATTCCATGGTAAATATTCCTTCACACTCAATTTGAATATTAGTAGCTCGATACAATCACATGTATATATAAATCAAATTGTATAATCAATTAACTGAACATTCTACATTCTAATTTTAATAAACTTTTCCAATTCTACACCTCATAACACATAATTGATTGCAAAATGAAAATACCATATCATATTCATCATTTTGAATTAAAATACTAAAATAATCATCATAATGCATTCATATACCTAAAAATCATAAACATCATCAATAGAGCATATTGAACTATCTGAATACATATATCCTAATCATCAAGGTACCATAAATAACATCATCATCATAAGGTGTAATACCTCATAGCATCATTAGTACCAATCAATGTTTAAACAAGCAAACAATGTAGTAAGTCTTGAATCACAGGGTATGAAAACATGAATGTATCAACTGATCTCAATTTCCATTAGGACACCAAAGCTATAAAACCTTAATTCATATCCATCATCATAATTATCTAAGTCCATAAATTTCTATCACCTAGTTTTGCAGATGTATTCTTAGAAAACACACATAATGTTTATGATTTATACCATAATTTTGAGCAACCAAATAACTCATCCCAATACAGAAGTACAACCTCTTGTACCTGATACCCTAAGAACCTTAACACATCATAATGTAATTATCATATTTAAAATTAATCTACTTAAGGGTACTTCTAGTGAGTTGATAATCTTTGTCTTTGAATTACTAATAATTCAAAAGTAGGTAAGGATTAATTTATGTTCTTGCAACAATCGTCGAGTTGTTATACATAAGATAGCCATAATTATCATAATGTCCTTTACATGGTTTCTAGCAAGAACAACAACATTCTCCCATACCATTTTCTTGTCATGCTCATATATCCATTCAAATCTCCTATAAAGGATTTAATAGAGAAAATCATATTTAAATAAGTACATACGAGGAGGGGTCTTACAAAAACACAATATTTGTGCATTTAATTTAAGTGTGGACCATGATGGTGATGCTTGTTCTAATATGATCAAATACAAGGAAATGATTGACAACAAGGAGAAAATAGTGGAATATCCAAAAAGTGAGGATGATCATGCTCCTAATTGCGACTCTGAAAATTACTTTTTGGAGTATGAGTGGGACTAAAAGTGAGGATATGATTGCTTTACTACCTTGGATGAAACCAAAATGACTATCATGACTAGAGGCCAAAGAAACAATAATCAAGCCTCTACCTCTATTCCTTCCTAGAATAATGCACCAAAAACCAATCTAGTCAAAGCTAGTGAAACCATACCCAAAAATTATCAGATGGAGTATATTGGTAAGCCCTCTAACTCATTTGATATAGTTCAATGTGGTAAGGATGTTTGGATATAGAATCTCCTCTTGATTACCTTAAATCCAATCCTAAACAATTACAAATACCAATTGAATACTGTAAGACTGATAGAAAACATAAGGGTAACAATCCCATTAATGTAAATGCTACTATGAATATTCATGTTGAACCCAGTCTAAGTATTAACACCCCTTCTGAAGAAGAGCTTGTATTGCCTAAGATATTCCAAGAAGAAGAGCCAATATTTTTAGCCACATCCCCTAGTCAAAAGCCAAACCCTTTCTATGTCTCCTTGTTTATAAATGAAAATAGATTAAGCAATCATATCATTGATTTAGGAGCCTCTAATAATGTCATGGCTACCTCAATTTCTAAATCCTTAGTTGTACCACTTACTAAGACATTTGGGTGGTGTACTTGATGGATGTTAAAAAAGTGCCCTTGGTTGGGAAAATTAAGGATGTTCAAGTTGTTTTAGTTGCTTACCCTACCAAAAAAATTAAGCTTCCTATCTTGGCTACTAACATTCCTTCTAGTTATGATATTCTTCTAAGCCATAGATTTTTTTGTGACATGGGAGGGGAAATGAAAGTAGACTGGTCTCCTGGAATTATGCATATTGGAAATAAAAAAGTTAATCTTGAACTAGAGGAAAAGGCCAAGTTCACAATGCTAAAATTAGATGATCCTAGAGACCAAATCCTCTACCAAGAAATGCAATTTGGAAATTACATGTTATATATTGATGCTCTTTAAATTCAAAAATCAAATCTCACTAATGGTGACCACATCTGGACACTTGAATTTGATAGAAGTTGTGCTTCTGTGGGGTTCGGTGTTGAAGTTATTTTAGTATCACAAAATGAAGAATTGATTAACCTTGCATACAAGTTGGAATTCAATAATGCCAAAAATACAATTGAATATGAAGGCCTTCTTTTGGTCATATCAATAGCAAAACAAAGGGGAGTTAAGGTGCTAAGGGCCCAAGGTGATTCCGAATTGATTTTCAAGCTGGTCAGAAATCAATATTCAGTAAAGAATCCTAGATTGAAGAACTACAAAAATAGGGTGTGGGATGAGATTGATGTTTTTTTATGCCTTCTCCATCATAGCAGTACCCAGAGAGAAGAATATTAGAGATGATTCTATTGATCTCTCAACTTTGTTACTATTGCCACATCTAGATTTTCAGAATCAAATTTACAAAGTTGGAGTTTTATTCAGACCCATTGTTCTTGAAAATCTTGAGTCGTGACAAGTATTCAATGATGATAAGCACATACAATATTTCCTTGAAGTAACTAGACCTTGCACATAATTATATTTTGAGAGTAGTACTCGCCCATGTCATGACCTGCTACTAGATAAGGAAGAAGAGCTTGAATCAAGCACCACTTAGTTAAAAGGTAACAAAATTCCTCCTCATCTAGTTTCATTGGAAAAAAAAATTCAATAGATATAATGCATTCAAATAAATGAAAGAATAGAAAGGAAGGAACTAGTGTGATTGTGATGGGATTAACATAGGAATAGATCTTAGCCCAAAGATGATAAATATTTGTAAGTATTGTACTAATCAAGAAAGAGTATGAATGAAAAGACTACTCATGAACTATCAAGAAGTATTTTCTTGGGGATATGAAGACCTAAAATAACTTCATGGATGTGAAGTTAAAACATAAGATACCTCTCAAACCAGATGTACTGTCATTTAGGAAAAAACAACAAAACTATAATCCTATGATAGAAGATGCAATATTTAGGGAGATTGACAAAATGTTGAAAGCTAGGATTATATATCCCATCCACCATTCCACTTGGATAGAAGTTATAGTACATATTAGGAAGAAGAATGGAGAAATAAGGATATGTGTAGATTTCAAAAACCTTAATCAGGCCTCACTTAAGGATGACTATGCCTTTCCTAACAAGGACCATCTCTTGCAAATAGTTGCAAGATCAGAAATGATTTTGATTCTAGATGGCTTCTCTAGTTTTAATCATATACAAGTCCATGAGGATGATTAGTATAAGACAAGATTCACTACTCCATGGGGTAAATTTTCCTATAATAGAATGCCATTTGTATTGATATATGTAGGTGTAACATTTCAGCGTGCTATGAATTTTTCTTTTGGTGATCTAAAGGACAAGATTATTGTTGTATATTTGGATGATCTTATAGTATTTTGCAAGAAAAGGCTGGACCACATCAAGGACTTGGAGAAAGTGCTTCAGAGATGGAGAGAGCATGATATCTCCTTGAATCCTAAAAAAAAAGTATTTGGTGTCACAGAGGGAAAATTGTTGAGTCACATTGTGTCCTAGGAAGGCATAATGATTGACCCTAATAGAGTAAGGGAAATTCAAAAAATGAGCCTACTAGTGAGTAGAACTAGAGTAAAATCCTTCTTTGGTTAGATGAACTTCTTAAGGAATTTTCCGCTAGATTTTCTAAAATTACTAAATGCATAGTTGACATGATGAAGGGTAATCAAAATTTTAAGTGGAGTAATAATGGAAAGAAAGCTTTAAAAAATATAAAAGGTTCTATTACTAAGGCTCATGTGCTCATTCATCCAAATTACACTAAAGAGTTTATTATTTATTGCTATGCATCATCTCATACTCTCTTTTCCATTTTAATGCAAGAAAATAGGGAAGGAGTGCAAGCTCTTATTGCCTTTATGAGTGTTTCATTGAAAGACCATGAATTAAAGTACTCATGGAATGAAAAACATGCTTACGTTGTGGTGAGGACACTCAAGAATTTCAGATTTTATATCTTGCATTCTCATTCTATTATGCATGTTCCAGACTCTACAGTTAAGAGCATTCTAACTCAACAAGACATTGGTTACAATAATAGAGATGCTTGGGCTGCAAAGGTTCAAGAATATGACATTAATATCAGACCAACCAAGCTTGTGTGATGTAATGAATTACATAAGACAATAGTAGAAAATCAACCATGAGATGAGACAAAGGATATTCCAAAAGTTCTTATGGTGAGTCTCCAAAACCCTTGGTTCTCCAATATCACATATTTTCTCTCTTATGGTGAATGTCTAGAAGGATTAAGTATGAAACAAAGGAGAGATTTGAAAACTAAAGCCTTAAAAGTATTTAATTCATGATGATATCTTATATATGAAGGCTATTGATGGCACCTTCTTAAGGTGTCTGGATAAAGATCAACAAATCAATTTGTTGAAAGATTTTCATGATGAGGCATGTGGAGGGCACCTCTCCTCCACTGCCACTACATTTAAAATATTAAGAAAATATTGTTATTGGCATGAAATGTTCCATGATGCATATAAGTGGGTAGAAAACTATGAAAAATGCAAACTATTTACTGTTAAGCCATAGTTAGCTTATCTGCCTCTAAGGCTAGTGATAATTGAATCCTCATTATAATAGTGGGGACTGGATTTTATAGGTCCCATCAACCCATACTCTAGTTAAGGACATACTCATATCTTGATAGCTATTAATTACTTCAGAAAGTGGGTTGAATCCAAACCAATGAAGAAGACAACTTTTGAAGTTGTATGTGAGTTCCTCAAAGAGCATATTCTTGTCAAGTTTGGTTTGCTTATTAAATTAATTATGGACAATGCTTCTTATTTTTCATCTCCAGAAACTATTGAATTTTTTTATGATAATGGCATTTAGATGGGCCATTCTTTTGACTATTATCCCCAAAAAAATGGGCAAGTTGAATCAAGTAACAAGAACTTGATCAATATCATGAAGAAGTTGATATCAAAAAACCAAAGAAATCAGCACAAGAAACTTCATGATTCATTGTGAGCTAATAGAACTACATCCAAATGAGCTATTAGTATCTCACCATTTGAATTGGTCTATCGAGTTGAGGCTTTAATATTCTATTACCTCTAGAATTGGCCACCTGTAAGTTGAAAGTTGCAATCGAGTTGAGGCTAATATTCTATCACCTTTTAAGCTTCTAGTTTAATGTAAATGAATGCAATTTAGTTAAAGTTAAAGTTTAGAACCTCTCTAGCTTTATTTTCTTCTCATTATTCCTAAGGCTTATCCATGTGGGAAACCATTGCATTATGAGTTAATAGGTGATGTAGGTATGGGTGGGTAGTTTTGAGTATTATTGTGGATGAGAAGAGATCGTAATCTCTATGATACTTCAATTTTTACTCATGTTCTAGAACTAGAAATTCAATTCATAAGACACTCCAAGAAGCAAATGTGTCTCTAATGAATCAAACAACATCTACAGGATAGGTCTACAAGAAATTCAAGATACATTGACTAGAAAATGTCAAATTGAAGAGATTCAGTGCCTAAGATTGGTCTAAATTGAGTTTTGTATTTAGTTTTGATGTTGAGCCAGAAGAACACCTTTGATGTTTCTCTGTGTAGCCTAGAACCCTATTTTTTGACTAAGGAATTTCTCATCCACTTCAAGTTTTTAGTTGAATCCTACTGAGATGACATGCTTAGTTGCTAAGGTGGATGATAGTTGGTTGTGGCACAAAAGATTTTATCATATAAACTTTGATAACATTGTGAAGATTGATACTACATTTTCTATTAGAGATTTTATTAAAAGTGTGAATCCTACTAACATGATATGCAAAGAATGTGTTATGGAAAGCTAGAAGAAAAATTCATTTCCAAGCAAGAAGTTTACTACATCTACGAAATTGGAGATAGTACACACATATTCGAGTGGTCCTGTAAAGATAAGAGATTTCTATGGTGGAAGATATTTCATGATTCTTGTTGATGATTTCACTAGAATGATGTGGGTAGCATTCCTTAGAGAAAAATATGAAGCATTTGAAAAGTTTAAGATATTAAATAATAGAGTTGAAAATGAATGTAGATTAAAGATTAAATTTTTGAGATCTTATAGAGGAGGTGAACTTAGCTCAAATAAGTTAAATAGGTTTTGTGAAGTAAATGGCATTAAAAGATAGCTTTCAGGCCCTAAGACACCTAGACATAACGGTATAGTAGAAAGCCAGAATAGATATGTGACTGAAGTAGGAAGAACTATGATGTTTAAGAATAATGTGGCAATTATACTTTGGAGAGAAGCAGTAAATACAACAGTATATTGTGAACAGAGTGCAAATCAGATAAGGTACTGGCAAGACACCTTATGAACTTTGGTTTGGACATGCACCATCAATTAAATATTTTAGAATCTTTGAAAGTAAATGTTACATCAAAATAGAGGATCACATTGGTAAGTTTGATTCAAGGAGTGATGAAGGTATGTTCCTTGGTTATTCATTGGATAGAAAATCTTACAAATGTTTCAATCAGAGAACTAAGATTATTGTTGAGAGGACAAATGTTAGAGTGGATGAAAAGTTTAGAATTTGAGAAAGAATACTTGATTATAATTCTAATGAAGAGATTAATCCAAGGGCTAACAGAGAAAATGTTGAAGTTTTTTATGACACTGATATTGACTTGTAGAATGAAGTACAAGTAGTGGAATAGAGAGAGGAACCTAGGACTAAACCAAGAGAAGTTATAGTTGAACCAATGACACCTAATAATAATTTGATAAAGAATCACCCTATTGATCAAATAATTAGAAGATAAGACAAAGGAGTTATGACAAGGAATAAGGTACATGAAGAATTATGTCAATTTGTCAAGTTGAACCTAAAAGTGTTGATGAAGCTAGTAAAGATGGCTTTTGGATTAAAGATATGAGAGAAGAACTAGATCATATTGAAAAGAATGACACTTGAGAATTGGTTCCTATACCTAAGGATAAGAATGTTATTGGAACTAAATGGGTTTTAAAAAATGACATGAATGAGCAATGTGAGGTCATGAAAAATAAAGAAAGGCATGTATGTAAAGGTTATTCACAGCAAGAAGGTATTGATTATGAGGAAACATTTGCACCTCTTGCTAAAATGAAAACAATTAGAATGTTTTTGGCATATGTAGCTAACAAGAAATTCAAAGTATATCAAATGGATATCAAATCAATATTTATGAATGGAAAACTAGAAGAAGAGGTATACATTGAGCATCTTGAAGGTTTTCCTTTGACTAAAGAAGTAGATATGAAACTTATAACTTGAAGAAAGCATTGTATGGATTGAAATGAGCACCTAGAGCATGGTATGCATGAGTGGATAAATATTTGATTAAGTTGGGATTTGATAAAGGTACTGCAGATAGTAATTTTTATTTGAAAGAAATTGAAAATGACTTACTAATTATTTAAGTGTTTGTGGATGACATAATCTTTGGAGGTGAGGATGAAACAAGTGAACCATTTGTAGTAGAGATGAAGAAATAATTTGAAATGAGTATGATTGGTGAGAAAAAGTATTTCTTGGGATTGCAAACTATTTAAAACAAAGATGGTATTTTCATATCACAAACTAATTATTTTAAAGACTTTTGAAAAGATTTGGTTTAGAAAGTTGTAAACCTATTGGAACACCTATAGTAACTAGTAACAAGTTATCTATCAAAGATGAAACCCCTACTATTGAATAGAAAAAGTATAGGTATATGATTGGAGGAATACAATGCATGACACACACTAGATCTGATATAGCTAATGCAGTTGGTATTGTGGCAAGATTTCAAGTTGATCCTAAAGAGTCACATTATGTAAGAGTGAAGAGAATTTTCAAATATTTGAAGGGTACACCTGATTTTGGATTATGGTATGACAGATCAAATGTCTTTACCTTATTTGCATACTTTTAGGATTAAACCACAGACAAAAGTAACAATTACATGCAAATATAACCAATAACAAGAAAAATAATAGATCACACAGAAAAGAACACAAGGCACCAAGATTTAACGTGGTTCACCCAAACCTTGGGCTATGTCCACCAAATAGCAAGTCCAATATTTTTATGATCCAATGATTACAACCTGATTACAATCTGTAATCCCTTATAGCTCAATACCGTCACAAGAACCAATTTTGCATCACACCTTTATAATTAATAATTAGATGTCAGCCCAAAATCTTGATAAAATAGGGCCCGAATTTTATTTTTTCAAACCCCAAAGAATTTATGAAGTACGTACAATACTTTCTTGATTAGTCACCACAATCTAACACTTACTTTGATGCGGATTCAGTAGGAAGTATGGATGACATAAAAAATACATGATGTAGGAGCATCCTAGGTTGCCTTGTAATCCTACTCTTTTTCATTCATTCTGCTAGTAGCTTTCGAGTGACAGTTGCTATCGAGTTCCAACTATTGCCGAGTTCTAGTTGTTGTTGAGTTCTAGTTGCTTCTGAGCTGTCCAGTGTTGGCCAAGTTGTCTAGTTCTGGTCAAGCTACCTAGTGTTGGACAAGTGTTCTTTATGTGTCAAGTGAACTTGTTATTTTACTGATGCTCAATTCCTTCTTTGACTGAGTTGTCTGTGTTTTGGTTCTTAGTGGGAGCCTACTCTTGTATTTAATTTAGTTCATGAGTTTAATGAAGGATCTTGTCTAGGGATGAGTCTTGACCATTTTGAGGTTGGCCTTTCTTTCATGTAATGTTCTAGAATCCTCTATAAGTCATTTTGGCAAGTATAAATAGGGTTCTTAGGCTTAAGTTAGAGGTAGAAGTGAGAAGGCTTAAATTTTTTGGAGCATATGTGCTTGGAAGTACAAATTTGAATTTGGATCATGGATCTTGAGTTGTATTTTGTATCTGGTTATAACCCAGAAGGCCTTCCAGTGGAGCATGTATGTTATTAATTTGATGAATCAATAAAAGTGTTTTTTTCTCTCTCCTTGGTGTTGTCCTTCGTTGTTTTCTTCTATTGTGTTTACTCTGCAAGGTGGTTTGGATGGTTGGGGATGCCTTCAACCCTATTTTTTTATCTCTCCTTACACCAATATAGCTAGTGGAGTATTCTTCTTGGGAAGAAGATTAGTTTATTAAATAAGAAAGAAACATGACTATATTTCATATAAGATGATAGAAGAAGAGTATGTAGCAGTAGTAAATAATTGTAATCGGATCATTTGGATGAAACAAATGTTGAAGGACATTGGAATTGAGTTTACAACGCTTGTTATCATACATTGTGATAACACAAGTATAGTGAGTATGTATAAGAATCTAATGTTACTTTCAAAGACAAAGCATATATCTATTAATTATCACTTTTTGAGAGAGAACACTTAGAGAAGGAGATCAAATTGGAGTATGTCAGTACAAAGGATCAAATAGTAGACATATTTACAAAGCCTTTTCCAAAATATACTTTTGATTACTTGAGAGGTATGCTTGGGGTTATGCCCGAATCTACTTTTGAGTATTTGATGCAAAGACTACATCATTCCAGTGGTAACATAACAATATTCTTTATCTGCACTAGATGCTTGATGCTTCCTCTATGGGGGAGCATCTATTTTTGAGCTGAGTCATGAAGGACTCTTGGTAAGTGGTACTTAATGATGTCTTTGGACACTTGAGTTTATTGAAAATCATATGCAATGATTGGCATAATGATGTCTTTGTCATTGATGTCAATGGGAGAGAAAAGTAATACATTAAAAATATCCTTTGATATATATTTTTGGGAGAAGAGTAATACATGAAATATCTTTGTATATTGATTGATGTCAATGGGGGTGATTGCTATTCCTATGAGAGAGAGATTTGATTGATGAAGATGATTTCAAAAGATTTAATGAAGATGATTTAAAAAGATGTAAATTTATGAGGGAGATTAACAGCTTCTTTATGGATATTGGTTATAGTATAATGGACATTCATGGTGAGCATGAATGGAGGAGGAGATGCATCATAGACATTTGGTATTCATGGAACTTAGATTTTTTTCATATATGTTGCTATCAATGCCAAAGAGGGATATTTTTAGCATGAATTCTAATAATATTCCTATGGGAAGTATCCTAGCATTGTTGGAGAAATGATATAGTGGTCATATGTTGCATTCATGGCTGTGTTTTTCATTCACATGCTATTTTGTGAGATTGGGAGAGAAGAAGACAAAGATTAAGGTCACAAGTTTGAGGATTGAAGATGAGGTTATGTGTAGTTGAGGATGTCTTCTAAAAAGTGTCTTAATGATGTGGCTAAGTGTATGTTCAAAAATATGAAGACAATGCAAAGTTACTCAAGATTTGCTGAAGACAGTGTTTAGACAGAGTTATTGGTTGAGTTGTTGCTAATGTTTTGATTACATCTCCTAATAGCAATAGAACCTAGTTAAGAAAAGTTGTATAGAGGTAGAAGACATGCTAAAGATGATGTGGATAAGTGAGAAAGGTCAAATGTTACACATATGAAGAGTTATGATGACTATGAGCTGACAGTTTGATTGTAATTGTGAAAAGATATAATATTGTAATGTAACGTGTAAATGTAATATTTTAAGATGGTCCTATATTATTATTGTAAATTGAGAAAGCCCCAAGGTTGACTTAATAACTTAATCTCAAACTTGGTATAGTGATGAAGGTATGCTCTGATACCGCTTGGTGAAGGGTGCTCCCCTTAAAACCTTAAATACATAAACATAAACAAAGAAATAACAACAATTTACAAGAACAAAATATGGGCTTCTTATTATTACCCCAAATGCAAAATTATAGAATTCAGTATTACAATATGCTAACCCACATGGGCACCTTCATTATTGTAATCTGCAAGAGAAAGCTATGAACTATCACCCAAAGCTATCCTAGACAATATACATGCATTTCTTAAATAAACAATTTTATGTCGCCCAGGAAGGTTGTAGACATTCAAACTTAATGCCTAGGGCTGATAGACCCCAATAGTACATATAGAGTCAGCCAAATACACCTTTGACATTTATTTTGGAAGTTTTAGTAAGCCCAACTTCAGAAGGCCATAACTTTTGAACCATTGCTCCTATCGGCTATTATAACCACTTTTTGAAATCCCCAGATTTTGATCTACACGGTCGGATCTATGCAATTTCCCATTCATTGAGTTTTTGGGCCTCATCCAAGCACATTTAGACCTTCAATGGTGAGCCTGAAGTTTTTATACCAAAATTGCACATCGAAAATATGCAATAGATCCATAAGTACTCATGATATGACATTGAGCCTCAATTGGTAGGCTGATATATCCAAGATGAACATCCACCTCTGATATTAGGACATTCTGAGCTCGTATGAATGACTTACTAAATAGAAAGCCTCCAAAAACAACAACTCTACACTGAGATAACCCCTATTCAAGAAACAAAAAGGAAATATTTTTGGGTGATGCAAGACTGCTCTTACACCCAAGATGCTCTTGCATCATATAGAGGAAAGATTATTTCCTTGTGGTAGAGTGTGATTTAGTGATGAGATGGTATGATGTGAGTATGTGAACTTGTATGTGAGATCTAGTGAGCCTTATATTGAATATATTTTGATCAGAGAAGTGTTTGGCACAATTGAGGCAAGACAAGTTGACAACGAGACTATATCTAGAAAAGAAGTTATTGTGGACAATTATTTACTGGTATTATTTTGAGAAGGATAGTACTAAGGCTAGTTAGAGAGTGAGTTTGATGGTCTTACCCTAAAGCTATTTGGATAGTGAGTCCTTATGCCTTCCATAACTTCTAACAGGGTTGGTACAACTCCTAATAGAGTTGGAATCTCTTAACATGGATTCAATGTCTCCAAATAGGGACCAATATGTAATGAATGTATTTCATTGACTCCTAATAGGGTCCATCCTCTTACAAGGAACTTATATATTAGTACAATAATTTGTGGGTACCATCCCCATTAGAGTTTTCCTTTTGATCAAGGTTTTTCCTAGTTAACAAATCTGGTGTTATTGTTTATACACTACTACATTTGGGCCCAAATTGTGATGGTTGGATGTCACAATTACAATGGCAACCCATCACCCAAGCAACACCAATAGGAATTGGCTCCCGTCAGATGAGCATCAAAATTTTGCCATTGCAAATTATGATGGCAAGGGCTTCCATCTCAATTGTGATCCAAAAGTTGTCATGAAATGAAGCCAGATGAGGCCATACATCATCACAAGTGTGAAACTATCTGTCAGAGACATTGTTGCAAGTGCGACATTTATGTGACAACAATGTTGTGGGTTCAACAGCTATCCATTGGAGACGTTGTCGCACATGAGACATTTATGCAACAATAATGTTGTGGGTCTGATGGCTATCTGTCAAAATAGCAATGACATCGTAATAGAAAAAAATAGAATGTGTGACATTGGAGAGAGTTCTTTCCTAACAAATATATTTCTAAAATTCAACTTTGGTCACAAACATTATTAGGAGACTGCAATTCTCTTACCCCTATAACTAGTTTTCCTGTTATTTTTATCTTTTGGGAGAGACTGGACGATTCTTGTGACTATCAAATTTTGCCCATTGCGAGGAGGATTGAAGACTAATGGCAAAAATTTGTTTGTACATTCAAGCTTGACACAAATAACTTTTTTTCATTAGTCTTTGATCCTCCCTGCAATGGGTAGAATTTAACAATCACAAGAATGTTCTAGTCTCATTAAAAAGATAAAAATAATAGAAAAACTAGTGTAAGGGTAAGAGTGTTGTAGTCTCCTAATAATATTCATAACCAAAGTTGAATTTTAGTAATAGATTTGTTAGGAAAGCACTCTCTCCAATGTCACACATTCCATATTTTTTTCTATTACAATTGTAAATTTTAAAGTTACTGGATTTTTCCTGGTCTATATATATGTGTGTGTGTGTGTGTGTGTGTGTGTGTGTGTGTGTGTGTGTGTGTGTGTGTGTGTCTATATATATGTATGTATGTATGTATGTATGTATATACATACACACATACATATATACATAGAAGATGAACTTGCTTCTTCAACTCCTTACACTCAATCTTCACTAAAGTTATTCTTCCAAAAGTGAGAATAGCTGCTACAAATTCCTAGGAGCCAAGGGACCCTAAACCTATGCTACATTCTTTGGAGACATGGAAGGAGTTTTCATAACATTATGGATCATATAATGATGCCCAAATTAATAGTAGCAGTAGATACTTGGGATCCTCACAGGGAGAGCATGCCAATACACGCACGGTTACATCCTTGGCTTCCATCGTTGGGCCAGTGTATGGACCCTTTATATTGAACCATTCATTATAAATTGGGAAATTTAATAGAAAATTGAGAATTTGTAATCAACCCAGCTAATTAACAACTAGACCAATGAAACACAGTGACAAAGGCATAAAATCTGTGATTGAAGTCCCCAAGAAAAGAGAATTAGACAATGAATCATTTGAGAGGGTACCAAAAAAAGGGAAAAAAGGAGAAGATATGATCATGACCACAATAGTAAAAATAAAAACTATGGACATACTAGAATGAATTTAGAGAAATATAATAGAGAATTTATGAAAGTTTCTGACCAGAGGAATGAAATTTATGGAGGTATTGAACATGATGATATTATATATGATGCAGAGGTAAAATACAAGAAAAGAGATATGGAAAATATTTTTTCTAATCATAGAATTGGTAAGCATCATACCTTTGTAAAAAGTCAAGATGATGTAGAGCCTAGAAGGGTTGAGACAATAATAGAACAACTCATACTGAAAATAGATAAGTGCTACCTAACTATGTCCAAGGCATTTGCACACTAGAGGCATACTCTGCCTACTAGGTTGCCTACATATCCATATCCATAGTATCAAGACCCTTGAACTATTCACTCTAACGAATATGTAGTTCTAGTTTCTAATTGCTTTGATGTGTCTATATTCCTATAACCACTAGTGAGCTTTACTCACCTAATAGAGCTCTTCGCCATCATACCTCCACTCAGGTGAATTAGGTGATTTTCTATAATTACAATATTGTAATACCCTGGTGCAACCTTTGTGTTGTAGTTTATAGTTAATGTAAGGTTAACCTATATACGTCCTAACTCACTCCTTATATAATTATGTTTTAAAATATTATGACAATAATCAATGTGACAAAAGCTTGTTTAAAAGCACATATTCCTTTTATTAAATGTAAGGCTGATTAGCTAAACATCCATACATGTATAAGCATGGTGAATTACCTAGAATGTCATGAGATCAATCTTTAAAGTTCCTAGAATGTCCTCATCGCCTCTTGCTACTCTCAAGGGAAATCCATCTTCATTGCTCACAAGCAATTCATTACATGGGTACATCCAAGAATGTCCTCATCACCTCCTGCATAAAATGAATCCAATGTTACAAAATGGCCCCTAAGAAATGATAGTTCAAATGAAATAAAAACATGAAAAATGAGAGAAAAAGAGGAATCTACTTACCAATAGGCATTGCCATTGCATTTGTGGCCATGCTACTTGTTGAGTAAGTTTTATTGTTTTTCTCTTGTGCCAAGATCTCTCTGTTTATATACATACATACACATACATAAATACATACATACATACATACATACATTATGAACAAGAGCATAGAGATCACAAGGGCACAACACGACAACAAAATCTAGCGATCACAAGGGAATGACAACAAAATCCTAGATCTCCGTTGATCTCCACCAACATTTAGAGCTATCCACCCTCGTTTGGGGCTCTCCACCCTCTTTTGCATGCAGCTCTCCACAATCAATCAAAACAAATGGGAGCCACTGGATAGAATCAAAGAAAGTGTTGTGGTAGGGTACTTTGCCATTGGAATCACAACTTGCAAGAGTCTTTGAGAATTTACAGTCCAAATATCAAATGATTATAAGAGCGTTTCAAGTATTGGCATAGTCTCCCTGCAATAATCCCAAGTATCAAATGCTTATAAGAGTGATTCAAGGTTGGGAACCACTTCAACATCCTTTGCATGGTTTAGAGGTAATGTCATTGTGGCAGAGGCTTCTACAAGGGAATGAGCCTTGTGATTATTGCATTTACATAGAAGCAAAACTTGCATCTTCAACTCCTTACACTCAACTCTTCACTAAACTTATTCTTAAATCAATGAGAATAGCTGCTACAAATTTCTTAGAGCCAAGGGACCTTGAACCTATGCTACATTTTTTGGGGACATGGGAGAAGTTGCTATTGGCTTCAGTACTTCATAACATTCTGGATCATACAGTGATGCCCAAATCAATAGCAGCAATAGATACTTGAGATCCTCATAGGGAGAGAATGCCAATACATGTATGGTTACATCCTTGGCTTCCATTATTGGGCTAGCATATGGAGCCTTTATATCCAACCATTTGTTATAAATTGGGGAATGCGCTTCATGTCAGGCATTCAAGTGATGCATCCGCATATGCAATTTTATCACCATGGAAAATTGTATTTGATCTTGCTAGATGGGAATAGTTGATTGTTCATTTTATTGTACCTAATCTAATCACAGTTCTACAAGAATTTGTAATCAACCCAGCTAATCAACACCTAGACCCAATTTACTGGGTTATGGCTAGTTTCTTTCTAAAAATATCTGCTATGATATGTTATTGTAAAATTTCTTGCCAAGTCTTCTCTTTTTTCCTAGTCTACATTATTTTTGTGGAGGATCTTGAGGTAAGTCACTTAGCATGGGTTGAGTGAGTTTTATTGTTTTATTATTCGGATTTTGGAATATGTATCCGACTAGATCAATTTTTTTTGTGCTAAGATGTAATAAGCACCTTAAAAAAGATCTCTAAATATACATGTTTAGAAGGAAACATAAAGAGATACCTGTTTAGAAGGAAAATAAATGAACATTTACATAGTGCTTGAAGAAAATCTTAGAGCTAGGGCATGACAATGAAATCGCAGAGCAAGGGAACGATGTGACAACAAAATTGTAGAGAAAGGGCATGAAGATCATAACTGAATGACATGGAAAAAAAATTGCAAAGCAAGGGCATGAAAATGAAATGCAGAGATCACAAGGGCATGAAAACCAAATCATAGAGCAAGGACATGACAAAAAAATGCAGAGATCGCAAGGGCACAACAACCAAATCGTAGAGCAAGGGAACGGAAACAAAGTGTAGAGATCACAACAACAAAATTGCAGAACAAGGGCACCACAACAAAATATAGAGATCACAACAACGAAATGCACCAATAATAAGGGCACAACAGAGTTCATAGCTCTCTACCCTTGTTTGGAGCTCTCAACCCTCTTTCCCAAATAGATCTCCACAATCAAAACAATGCCAATCTGAAGTGGGGCAAAGGATGATAAGGAGAACAAAGAAGAAATCAAAGGTAAGAGATCAGAGTACGAAAGGTGATGGGAATGGAGTGAAACAAGCCAGGAAGAACAAGAAAAGGTGAATTGATACCACAGGAGGAATGTTCATTCCAAATGAGAGTAGGGAGGAGATGTAGAAGAAATGACTGGGGTAATTAGCATCCAAGTGTCATCAAATGTTTGTTTTGTTTAGTGTTTAATATTTGTCAAGTCATATTTTTCTCAATTTTGGCAAAAGTGTGGGCTTAGAAATGTACTTGTAATTGTTCTTGAGGTAGATAGAAAAGTATGGTAGCCTATGAGGTAGACTCTAAAGTTTACTATAATGCATATAGGAGATAAATTTTGGAGATTGGTGTAATGAAAAGAAGAATATGCCAAGAGAAATAGTGGAAAAAGCAATGTAATTTTGAACTTTTGATACAATATTAATACAAAATATATTACCGATCAAAAAAATGAAAGAGAAGCAGTTGTTGATTGTTGTCTTAAAAAAATCTAATAACTATCAACAACATCTTTTAATAAGTTAGTCTAATAGAAAATACAAAATAGATTACCACTTCTATGCTTGTTTATTTACAAGTTATTTTATTCTTTTCCATTTTTTTTGGTTGATTTATTTATTTGAATTTGATATTAATATTTGAAGTTGTTATTTTGTGAGAAATTGTGTTATGATAACAAACAAAAATTCAAATTGAGTTTTCATACCCAGACTCACAAACATAAAGGTGGCACAATCCTAAAAAAAATTTTGAATACAACTTTAAAATCTAAGTTTTCCATAGCAAGGCATTTTCTAAATACTTCTCGACAACTCAATTTTCTACTCTTGTATTGAATTGAACTGAAGCTTGAAAAGGAACAACTACTACATAACCAAAGTTACCTGCACCCATTTTTGATAAATTCCTTCAAAGAAGTTGCCCTCTAAGTAATTTTTGCCTTGATTCCAAAAGCAATGCATAATGTCGTTAGAATCACACTTTTTCCACCTGATACATTAAAAATAATCAAACAGAACAAGCAAACCACAACAATTCATAAACTACAGAAAACAATATTTATTAACCACAAGGAATTATAACCTTTGAAAAAAGGGCATTAACAATTCACTCACTCCCATTCTTGCTGGTAATAAAATTAGCGCATTCACTGAATTGTATATGTAATTTGTTGTGGCACATGAAATTCTCCACATAGATCCTCAAGATAGTAGCAACACCTCCCCTTTGGCTATTGCTTACCAAAAATTCTTCTGGTATGTCCTCCATCACAAGCCAACATGCATAAAAAATGAAATGAATTCAAATGCTCCAAATATAAGCATTTGGGCTTAGGGTATCAATGCATACAAGCCCAAACACCCTGTTTTAGAAAATACAAGAAAGCAATTTTGAGTTTCGAGAATAAAAAGAGAAAGAAATGAATATGAACTAAATGCATAGACTTTTCCCTTACCTTTGGTTGTGGTATCACTAAAAACTAGCTAAATTCCCATTATTTTATTGATTTTGTTTAGCTCGGCTCACTGTTATTATTTTTCAAAGGCATTCTAATAGTAGCAACGCCCAGTGTTCTAAGTCGTGGTGGGAATTGGACACTGATTGTGAAGGAGACTTTTACTCCAGTTTGAGTAATATCATTAATTTAAGTCATTTGTTAAAGATTATAAATTGTTAAGGGAAAGTACTCCTTACACAATACTACAATAATATAAAATGATAATCAGTTGTGAAGGTTAAAATTATAAGTAATTGGACGACATTACCCTAAAAAAGAGGAAAAAAACTTCATATTAAAATTATAAGTTTTTATAAAATTTCTTCCAAACTCTACCCATTTTCCCCGGTCTGCATTATTTTTGTGGAGGATCTTGAGGTAAGTTACTTAGCATGGGTTGAGTGAGTTTTATTGTTTTATTATTTGGATTCTAGAATATGTGTGCAACTAGATCAATTTTGTTGTTGTGCTAAGATGTAATAAGCACCTTAAAAAATATCTCTAAATATACATGTTTAGAAGGAAATATAAAGAGATACATGTTTAAAAGGAAAAGAAATGAACATTTACATATCCCTTGAAGAAAATCATAGAGCTAGGGCACAACAACAAAAATTGTAGAGCAAGGGCATGACACGATAACAATATTGTAGAGCAAGGGCATGAAATAGAAACAAAATCATAGAGTAAGGGCATGACAATGAAATCATAGAGCAAGGGCACAACAACCAAATCATAAAGCAAAGGAACAACACCAAAATGCAAAGATCACAGTAACAAAATGCACCAATCACAAGGGCATAATGACTTTCAGAGCTCTCCACCCTCATTTGGAGCTCTTCACCTTCTTTTGCGCACAACTCTCCACAATCAAAACAAATTAGGAATGATTTATGTCATGTTTTCTTTTTCTTTTTTTGTTTATACTCTTGCGGGCATCGCAATTATGACGCTAAAGTTAGTATTGCGATGATGTCAAGGATAATTGCAAAAAAAAAAAGAAAATCACCACAAATTACACCGTTGTTACAAATTGCTGCCGCAATTTGACTCCAAATGTTGTAGTGACGGTAATTTTTCTTTGGTTGTTGCATCTACTATTTGCATGTTTTGGATTTAATAATGATATTTAGAGTTGTTTTAATCTGATAACTTATTCACCCCTCCTCTCACTTATCTTGGTAGACTTTACTTCCCAACATAGTAAATCTCCCAAGTTGTGAAGAATTTTGCCCTTATTTGTATCAATGGAGAAGATATCATATCCTTCATCCAATAAGCCATATTGATGGTTTCTTAATTCAAAATAGAGGAATTGTCTATGGGGGTTGTGGAGTTATTGGCCAAGGGAGGCAATTTTCGTTGAGCAATAATGTTCTTTACAACTTGTGACATGCATTGGCCATTTAGTGTTTTTGAGGTCTTATTAGAGGGTTTATGGTTCAATTTCTTATTTTTATTCTTGACTCAAGGATAATTACACCTCATATGGACCTCCCTCCTACACAAAAAAGAAAATATTTATTCATCCTAGGTAAATAATAGGGTATATCACCATGCCATCTTCCAAATCAAATTTCATTTCATTGGGAATAGGTAGATTGAGATTGCCTAAAACTAAAACCTTTGCATCTGTACGTGATTACAAGGAGTTTGTTTTCATCCTTTTTTGTAACAATTCCAATTGGCTATGTGGAGTAGAGAATCAAATTCTTGAGAAAGGGGGGATATTATAGACAATAAGTTGTATAAGACATGGGAGCGCTATGATTTCATTTTGAATAGGCTCAAGGACCAAAAAATAGCCCTAAAAGTAAAAGCTCCAATGGTCCAAAATTGTCTCTTCATGACTTCTCTCTAAATATTAGGGTTTGTGAAAAAAATAAAAAATATCTCCTTCAGAAGGATTCTACAATAAGAAAGTTGAAAGCCCAATTTTTTACCCTCGTGCATTATGCAACAAATCATTTAAATAATTACTAGAGAGGATTTTGGAAATATCTAGAGATGCTATAAACAATGTCGTATTTCTAAGCCTAGACTTCTCATAGCCAATAGCCATGAACATCTGCAAGTTAGGTTTAATAACAATAACAATGATAACGAGCAGCTTACCTCCATGGAATTCATTTGCCAATTTTCTTGCATCCTGATGACTCTAAAGAATTTATTTGGTTCCTTCAAATACTGAATGCTCATTCTCGACTATCTATTTGAAGGTTTTAAACCCAAAATCTCCTAGGAGAACAAAAACTCATAAAATGTTATAACAATCAAGCACAATTAATGCCACAAATAATGAATAGAGGAGGAAGGCATCTCATGTACAATTCAAGCCTCCAAGGGGAAGGAGAAGTGAGTGAACAATGCAGATAGCAGAGTGACTCCCTCTAAAGCGAGTTATCCATACCTAAATTCTAGTATTCAATATTTTTAATTAATGATAAGAAACTTGAATTTTAAATATAAACATGATATATAGATACACAAATTTAAGAAAATCAAATAATTTTTAAAGAGAAAACTAAAATATTTTGATAAGTAGCAAGTGTTATTCAAAATAAAATAAAATATTTTTAAGTTACATAAAATAGTCTCAATTGATATCTATAAACATTTATTTAGATAAATGTATTTAATAGTTAGTCAAGTGAAATATCATTGATGTAAAATAAATTTAGTCTTTTCCCCATTAAATTAGAATTTATTAATGTTTATTATATTAAAGAAAAAAATTATTTTATTAAATTATGCTAGATATCTTCTAAATAATTAAGAGAAATTTTAAAATCACTAAGAGAAAGTGATGATTTTGTGTCATATTTATTTTCATGTTACTCTTTACAAACATAATCAAAATCCTCACAAATCGATTATCATCTTAAAAAGTTTAATGCTTAAGGAAGTATATATACATATTCTTTTATTTACAAAGGTTTTAAACCATAATTAGGGATTCTTTTAATAACATTATTATTTTTATAATTTGATTACAATATTTTGATCTTTGAAGATTTAATATTTCCAAATTTCATCTAAACTTTCCAAACTAAATTAATCAACTAAATTAATCTTATGTTAATATGAATAAAAATTCACAAGTTATAAAAGCTTATATCGATATAATATTAATATAAAAAAATTATATAAGAATTTATGAAAAAAACAATCATATAAATTTGACAAAGTTTTAGTCAAGGAATTACATATATGTACCCACAAAGAAACTACCATTAATCATATTATTATCAATGATTATATTTTTGAAAATAAAAATAAAGACTAAACAACTTATTTTGGAACTTGTTGAAGCTTCAAATATTATGTCAATGTGTCCTTGGTCTATTGGTGAAGTTGAATGGCTCACAAAGAGCCCACCATGGATCATATTTTGTTGAGTGCAAGACTTTGACATCATAAGGGATGAGGTTGGGATCATGATCTGGGATCATGATCAACCCTTTGTTCGCTAAGCTTTTTGGTAGCATGATTGAGAATAGGATCACCAAGTGGGTAGAAAGGCTATTTTGTTGGTTCATCAATTTCAAAAAGGCTTTTGACACTGTCCAACACTATCCGCAGAGACAAATTGTGGCTTAGGATAGAAGAGCTCAGGGTTCCTTTGCACCTTAAAGATGTTATTCAAGGTTGTATGACGAGGTCAAAGTCAAAATCAAGACTTATGTTGGTACTTCTGAATGCTTTAGGAGTGATATTGGGGTCAAACAGGGTTGTCCCTTGTCACCAACTTTGTTTGGGATTTAAATTGACAAGTTGGAAGAGTGGCTAAACATGCAAGGTGGCGAGGGTGCACATTTGAGGGAATTTGTTATTAGGTTATTCTTATACGCGGATTACCTTATTTTGATTACTAATTTTGGCTGAGGTTTGCAGGAGCATCTTTATACCCTTGACCATTTTTATACTATGGTGGGAATGCAAGTCAACATTAGCAAAACTAAAACCATTGTATTCTCCACCAACCAAAAGCTTAATCAAAATCAATTCTATTTTAATGGCAACACTCTTGAGGAGGTTATGGAGTGCAAGTACTTAGGCATGGACTTTAACAAAATCTAAGATGGGAAAGTTGCACGAAAAAAAGAATTTTGGGTGGCTGGAAGGCCTTTTTGGCTCTTCAAAACAAATGTTGAGAGCCCGAGATTTGGCATTGGAAGACTACTCGAACCCTTTTTGGTCTTTTGGTGGTGCTGGTTGTCCTTAATGGGTGTGAGGTGTGGGCTAGCAGCACCTCCATTTCCCAATGGAAGAAAATCAAGAGTATTCAAAAGCGTTTGATCACTAGCAAGTTCAAAATCAAGTGCACGGTCCCATATGATATCATGCTAAGTGAATTAGGACTGCCCCCATTGAGGCTACAACTATGACCTGCCTCATATGCTACCTTAAGAGAATACAACAAATGGATAATGGTAGGTGGCCTAAGATTGTCTTTAATGATGTTTTGTGCAAAAGGAAGAGGATGTGGATGCGTCAAAACATCAATTGGATGAGCAGATGGAAAATTCATTTCAACATGTGTCCCACCGATGGCAAAACAATTAAGGCCTTTGTTTTGGATAAATTTTATAAGGAGAACTAGGGTAAAGGCGTAGGTAGGAAGAAAAGGTATTACATCAATGAGCTTAATCCCATAGGTGACAAACTTCAAAAGTCTTACATTGAGGCCAATATTGTTTGGAAAGCTAAACTTTTTATTGCTCGGTTGAGGACTAGCTCACATCAGCTCTGGAGTGAGACCGGTCGGTGGAAAAGGCTATGAGAAGCTTGGGACCCTCATTGTCATTTTAAATAGGAAAAGACTCCATCCGGTGAAAGTGACAGACTATCCCATAGACTATGTTTTAAAAATTTCTTCTCCTTAAAGTGAAACTTTCCATTAGAAACCAAGGATATTGCTGTGATGTAACCACCTCGATAATAGACTTAAATTTAGAGCTCATAGGATGCTCCTCTCTAACTGACAAGTGTACGGGAAAGAACCAAAAACAAACGGCTAGATTTTGAAGTACAGATATTTGTGGGAGTTGCATTCTATTCATCATCTCAAAGCTGGGCGAGGTTGTGCAGAGGGTCCGTAGGCTGGTAATCAGCAAGAGGTATAATTTATGCCCCTGCTAAGAAATACGGTTTGTTCCTGGCCTTTGCTTTGGAATTTTAGCTTTGCATATGCAAATCCGTAGTAGGGTCTTCCTCCTCACATCGTATGTTTATGCAGATCGCAGTTCTTGTACTCTCTGCATTATTATTAAAGATATTTATGAACTGTATGTTTTCTTAAAATTACTGGTATACTATTTTTAGGAAATGTTATTCCTCTTTGTACTTGCAAGATGAGATTTCGCCTCGCTATCATGCTTCTTTTTTGTTTTGGATATTTTTATTTTGTGAAGCTCGCCCCATACTAGTGTGGTCTCTAAATAAAGTGATGAGAATGTTATTGCATCATGGCCCATCTTAAATTACTAAGAAGAACACAGTCCAGGAATATGCTACGGCAATTAGAAGATTGTGAAATTTGAAGTGACTGTTAGGAATAGCCCATCGGCTGTTGAAGAACCCACCTATAAGAATGTGTAATTAGAAGCTACTTTTATGTGCTCTGGATTAGGGAGAAATTTTTCATCGTATTAACGGATCTTGTACAGAGGTTGTTAGTATTTTTCCGCAGGATAGAATCTCTGTTTCCTCATTAGTATTAGGGTCGCTTCCCTGCTTATCAGCTTTCACAGTACTAGGCACACACAAACATACAATATTGCCTCTAATATTGAATGCTTAAATGCCTATCAGTGGGATATCTAGTCTTTCCCAGATGGGGGTTTCTCAAGGGGCTGAAAATAACCTTGTCTTTGAATGATGTGAACTAAGATGACATGGAAGAAAGTATTGGTATTCATTGTTTCTCGTCTTTCCCAGTGGTTTTCCTTTCTGCTCACGACTAATAGGCATAGGAATAAATGCTTTATAGGTGAAAAAAATTCTTTGATGAAGTGAGCTAGAATGACATGATGTTTGAGTGTGGGCAAAACCTAGGAATATGGATAAAATGACAATAGGGAGAAAGGACAAAACAAAATTTGATTTTTGTATGGTATTTTCTGGGAATGCAGTCTGGTTTTCAAAAAGAATATAATTCAATTGAAGACAAATTTATTAGCTTATGTTATCATTTTGTCCCACACGTTTGACTTGGAGATTTAGCTTGGCCTCTGCAGATGGTAAAAAACCTCTAGCAGGGTCTTCCTGCCTAGTTTGGAGAGAGAATCTATGTTTCCTGCAATCAAGACTGACTCATAAATGCTTTTCAAGCCCTGTCAACATATTTCTTAAATTCTCTAGTCCTACGAGTCATTAGCTTGGGAATCTTTCAGGTCGAACCTCATTAGGGACATTGGAGGTGTAGATTAAGAATCACTAAACATGGACTCATCCTTAGAAGATTGATTCCTTTCTTTGTGTCTCCTTCACAACAGTCTCCTCTTGATGCTTTGTTCACATCTTAATAAGCCATTTATTGCATGTGAAGGTGGCTTGTGAGATAAGCTAGAGACCATTCTATGGCTTGGGATGTTTTGTGGAAGGCTATTTCTTCACCATTTCCTTCGCCAATTTCATAAACACAATGCCATCATAATTATTTTGGCTTAGTTTGAATGGGAACTTGACAGGACAATTAGGGAGGTTCTTTAATTCTACCTTTACATAGCCCATGTGTTGGCCAACCTCTGGAATTGGCTGCTAACAAGATTTTTTGGCAATTTACAAATCTAGCTAGAGTGGATATTCTATTGCCTCAACAAGTTATCTATGCTATTAGGAGATATTTTAGCATTAGTTGCTTGCCATTCCAGTACATAGACAATGCTTAAGCTTATCTTTGCCATGTTATCCCATGGTTAGATTAGGAGGTTTCAATTCCCTTCCTTATGATTGGACCAACACCGAATTTCAATTTTTATGGCTTTTTGTGCTTTGATGCCTCTGGATTCCGTCAAGTTTTCAGATTCAGGTTCAGATTCCTTCAGTCTGGTGTCTTTTGAATTTGTACTCAGATTAATGTTGATATTTTCAGCATTTCAGCTTCAAGGTCTTCAAGACTGACTCGTAAATGCTTTTCAACACCTGTCAACATAATCCTTAAATTCTCTGGTCCTACAAGTCATTAGCCTGGGAAACTCTCAGGTTGAACCTCATTAGGGACATTGGAGGTGTAGATTAAGAATCACTAAACATGGACTCATCCTTAGAAGATTGACTCCTTTCTTTGTGTCTCCTTCACAACAGCCTCCTCTTGATGCTTTGTTCACATCTTCATAAGCCATTTATTGCATGTGAAGGTGGCTTGTGAGATAAGCTAGAGACCATTCTATGGCTCAGGATGTTTTGTGGAAGGCTATTTCTTTACCATCTCCTTTGCCAATTTCATAAACACAATGCCATCATAATTATTTTGGCTTAGTTTGAATGGGAACTTGACAGGACAATTAGGGAGGTTATTTAATTCTACCTTTACATAGCCCATGTGTTGGCCAACCTCTGGAATTGGCTGCTAAAAAGAATGTTTGGCAATTTACAAATCTAGCCAGAGTGGATATTCTGTTGCCTCCAGAGATAAAGAGAATCTTTGAAACATAAATAAAACAAGTTATCTATGCTATTAGGAGATATTTTAGCATTAGTTGCTTGTCATTCTAGTACTTAGACATTGCTTAAGCTTATCTTTGCTATGTTATCCCATGGTTAGATTAGGAGGCTTCAATTCCGTTCCTTATGATTGGACCAACACCGAATTTCAATTTTTATGGTTTTTTGTGCTTTGTTGCCTTTGGATTCTGTCAAGTTTTCAGATTCAGGTTCAAATTTCTTCAGTCCAGTGTATTTTGAATTCGTACTCAAATTAATGTTGATATTTTCAGCATTTCAGCTTCAAGGTCTTCAATTTTCTTTGAAACATAAATAAAACGTTAGTTGCTTGTCCTTACAGCACTTAGATAATGTTTAACATTATCTTTTACCATGTTACCCCATGCTTAGATTAGGAGGTTTGAAGTCTCTTCCTTAAGGTTGGACCAAGACTCAATTTCAATATTTATGGCATTTTGTCCTTTGATGCCTTTGGAATCCGTCAAGTTTTTAGATTCAGGCTCAAATTCCTGTGTCTGTTGATATATTCAGCATTTCAGCTTCAAGGTCTTCAATTTTCTTTGAAACATTAATAAAACTTTAGTTGCTTGTCCTTACAGCACTTAGATAATGTTTAACATTATCTTTTACCATGTTACCCTATGCTTAGATTACGAGGTTTGAATTCTCTTCCACATGGTTGGACCAAGACTCAATTTCAATATTTATGGCATTTTGTCCTTTGATGCCTTTGGAATCCGTCAAGTTTTCAGATTCAGGATTGAATTTCTGTGTCTATTGAATTCACCTTTTTTTTAAATAAAATTCAGTATTTTGACTTCTATTTTGTTGTCCAATGAATCTCCCTGCAAGTCATGTTCGTTGGTATTAGTTTTCTGCATTTCAATTTTCATTTTCTTAACTACTGAATTTGTCTGCATTCCAAAATCAAATCTAGTGTTCAGCATTTTCTGCTTTCTAATATATGTTGAACTTGTCTCCATTTCTTCTGTTTCCGAAGAACCTGAGGTAAAATGTAGCCCCCATGAAGAGAAAAATGACATCCCATAAAGTAAGTTGTTTGTGTTGGCTTGACAGTTTGGATTTGTATTGACTTGGGGTTTTGAAGATTTATTTTGTATTGAGCAAATATGCTAATCAGCTCAGTACAGGCTATCAAAGACCTCATATTGTTTTTCTTTTCATATAACATATTTATATCCAATGAACACATCTGTGAGAAGTCTCCATATTTTCAAAGGTCCGACAATGATATCAACAAACCCCAACTTAAAGAAAACATAAGACCAAAACCCAAATCATGAAAACAACCAATAAGGAAAAGACACTAGAAGTGATGATATCATCCTCTACATTTTTTCTTTATTATTGACATTTTTCTAGTGTATCTGCAACTGGGTGATTAGTTCTACACAAATGTTTATGTGTTTCATAGAAAGGGACAAATGAGTAGTCTATAAAATGGTGACAGAGTTGAATATTTCTGTGATGAAGAAGATTTTAGTGGAATCCAATCCTCGGCAGATTAAAATTATGTTGTTTATTACCTCCAGATTAAGGAGAAACCAAAGTATCATGTTAGTTGAGTGGATTGTTGGCGAATGGATTCAACCTTCAGAGGTATGCAGATGGCCGTTTTCATTGGGAATTTTCATAAAGAAGGCAGAATCAGTTTCTTATCTTCATGGTTATGCCTTTGACTTCGTCTAGCTGAAGGTGTAGGTTTTCCAGTCATTGACTTTTTTTTGTTCTATTGTAATCTAAAAAGCTTTTTTCCTGTACAAAATAATTTATGTTAGTGCACAGAGGACAGTCTTGAAAGTCAAAATTTTGTGCACTGTCTAACAATTTTGAATCTTAAGTTTTTTCTGTTTAATTCTAGAATTTTTAGTCTGATGTCAGTATAGTGAAGGCATTAGGATTGCCAGAAAATATTGGTCGATTTGTAATCATAAATGTCTTTAACTATCACTGAAAATTGTTTTGGTTCAAGGCTATTTTTAAAGGGCCACCCTAACATTAGTTTCTAACAATGCCTTTGACTTTGTCTAGCTGAAGGTGTAGGTTTTCCCAGTCATTGAGATTTTTTTGTTCTGTTGTAATCTGAAAAGCTTTTTTCCTGTACAAAATAATTTATGTTAGTGCATAGAGGACAGCCCTGAAAGTCAAAATTTTGTGCACTGTCTAACAATTTTGAATCCTAAGTTTTTTCTGTTTAATTCTAGAATTTTTAGTCTGATGTCAGTATAGTGAAGGCATTAGGATTGCCAGAAAATATTGGTGGATTTGTAATCATATATGTCTTTAACTATCGCTGAAAATTGTTTTGGTTCAAGGCTATTTTTAAAGGGCCACCCTAACATTAGTTTCTAACAATTCCAAATTTTGTGCACTGTCTAACAATTTTGAATCCTAAGTTTTTGCTGTTTAATACTAGAATTTTAGTCTGATGTCAGTATAGTGAAGGCATGAGGTTTGCCAGAAAATATTGGTGGATTTGTAATCATATACGAGTCTTTAACTATCACTGAAAATTATTTTGGTTCAAGGCTATTTTTAAAGGGCCACCCTAACATTAGTTTCCTTTAAGCCTATATTTATATTGTTCTCCCTCATTTTAAGGTTATGTTGGTCTCCCTAATATATTTTTTTCTCAGACTGTATTTAACCGTATGGTAGTTGTTGTTCCAACATTTATGAAAATAGGTATGAAGTGATGTCAAACATTAACAATTCAAACCAGGGCACAGTTGCTGTAAAATTCTTTACTTATCCAATTATAATCATATTGACAATTTTTAGTGATATTTATTATATTTAGGGTGTAAAGCTTCTTTTTCAAGAGCTATAATATTGTGTTGTTTCTTTCCATTGCCACGTTGAAGCCGATTCTTTGTTTGGATCTTTATGCCGTTCTTCCACTTCTTTGTTCACAACGGGTTCTTCTTTTAGCTACAACCAACCTTCTTCATAACATTATGCCTAATTCTTCTCTGTTCTATATCAATCCCATTTTCTTCTCCTTCCAGCGAAGCATTTCATTTGTTCTTTTTCTTCATTTATCTCTGTTGTTCCCTTGTCTTCAGGCTTGGGTTTCTTCATATTGTAGCGCTGAACATTTGGATCCAACTGTATCAGCAGTAAACAATAAGAGTTAATCATTTCCAGACAAAAATACTCAAGAAGCTTCCAATAAAATTTGCAATGAACTAGGAGTTATACGTGTTATCTCTATGTTACGCATAGACTTAAACTGAAGAGGAGGGAGGCTAATATCTGGTTTCATAGCTTTAATTTCCTCTAAATTTATTAGAAATATTATAAGCATATGTTATCTTTTTGTCCCTTACCTTTAGCTTTCTGATAAGCCTCTCTAGATGGTGTAAAAAACTATAGCAGGGTTGGCATTCCTCCCTATTTCATAATTCATGCAGATTGATTTTTTTTCCCTCAATCAAGACTCGGAAATGCTCAGTTGCATAATATGCTCTGTTCCTACTAGTTGTCAGCCTAGGAATCTTGAGTGAGAACTCAGTAAGAATTGTTAAACATGGACTAGCATTTGAACAATTGAATCCTTTCTCACTGTCTCCTTCACAATAGCACAGCTTCCACAGATCCTCTAAATGTAACACTTCACAACAACCTTCTCTAAAAGCTTTGTTCACCTATTCATACGCTCTTTCATGCAAGTGAGGATGGGTTGTTGGATAAGTCAGAGACTATTTTAGTAATTTATAACAATTTTTTGGTTAAACCTTGAACATATAGTACATTATGAATTTGTTTGGATATATCATTTTAGAGTTGTACCAAAATCACTCCTCCATAGATCTTGTCAGTTGAATAATCAACCAAATAAACCACCTTCTCATTTGAGGATTTTTGCATATGACACAAGTAAATCTCTACATGGTTTCATATGTCGTGAGGCCCTTGAGTCAGTATGCCAATGATTTTGATCACTTGTAGTGGTGACTGGTGACCAGCTCTACTGTCACAAATACCTTAGATTCTAGCTCCTTCATTTACTGCACTTATTAGATTTTCTTTTGCAAGGTCTACTGCTTTCTGGCACTAGTCCTTATGGACAATAACCTGCATTATGTCTATATGGCTAGCTTCTTTTATATAAAGTGTCTTATTCCAAAATACAGGAAATGAGAGTTTTTTACTTCACTTCTATGTCTTAACTTCTTCACTAATAATCCAACTATAGGTTGGACTTTTGAATTTAGAGACTAGCATGTAGACTCACTACCAAGAGAAATCATCAAGCCCATAAGAGATATAACATTACACTCCTCTAAGCTTACAAGAACAATTGCAAGCAACTGGTTCAACACATATTTGAAGTTGTTGATGCATGATTCTTCAATAACCATTCTTGTCCTATGTCTTAAACGTTTGACATTACACAATGCATCCCAAGTGTGTCACAAGCCTCCTTTTAGGTTTCTGTTCTGCTCACATGAAACAGATTTGCACTACTATAGGTTGGACTTTTGAATTTAGAGACTAGCATGTAGGCCCACTACCAAGAGAAATCACCAAGCCCATAAGAGACATAACATTACACCCCTCTAAGCTTTCAAAGATCAATTGCAAGCAGCTGGTTCAACACAGATTTGAAGTTGTTGATGCATGATTCTTCAATAGCCATTCTTGTCCTTTGTCTTAAACATTTGACATTACACAATGCATCCCAAGTGTGTCACAAGCCTCCTTTTAGGTTTCTATTCTGCTCACATGCAACAGATTTGCACCTTTTAGGTCAAACAAGATTGTGGTTAATGCTCTGCTCCTACATGTTTGCTTTATTTTTATAAGCAAGTTATATTTTAATCTATAGATCTGCTCTCCAGTGGAGCATGTTCATCTTCACCTTCAATGAATGGAAGTTCTTCCCATTGAATATCTCAACCATCTTGTTTTCTTCACCTTTTTGGTCAGCTATTTATCAAAACTTTGAATCTGCCCACTTGAGAAAACCTTTGTTTTAGAGTTGTAGGTATTTCTAATCAATGACCTATCCCTGATGCTTTCTTCAAAGTTCACTGTGACCTTAGCTCTGATAACCAACTGTAAACATGACCCCGCTGACCAAATGCAAACAAAAAGAAATAAATAGATAATAAACATTTGACAAGAGATACTATCCATTAAACGGCATCAATTTAAGAGTTAATGTAATTTTGTAAAAGGATTGATATTGTAAAGCATGTATTTCAGAAAATAGATTTTGATCCAAAACAACTATTAAAATTTTGAAAAAATGGTAGGCTATATGCTTCAATGCTGTGTACTAGTGAGAAAAATCTTATCAAAGGACATGTTTATGGTTTTAATTGAACCCAATTGTAATTCACACTGCTACGAGTAATTGTATCCCAGCCACCAATGTGTAGTTGAACACACCACTTTATAACTTTGCAGATAAAATGCACAACATATGCCAAACCCTAAAGCAACTACGAGTAAATAGAATTTCTATCGAAAAATTTCAACCTGGTGAACATGAAGGCTTGTGCAATTTCCTCATTTACCATTTTGTAGTGGACCTTTAATTTATTGAATCCTTGCAATTTCTTTGCTATGTCATGAAACTTCTATGGAAGTCCTTGAATTCTTGAACGATGTCCCCTTCTTAATAAAAAATAATTAAATGTAGGAATCTCTAGGGAGAATGGAGATGTGTAGATTAAAAATCACTAACATGGACTCATCATTTACCATTTTGTAGTGGACCTTTAATTTATTGAATCCTTGCAATTTTTTTGCTATGTTGTGAAACTTCTATTGAAGTTGTTGAATTCTTGAACGATGTCCCCTTCTAATAAATAAATTTTCCAAAATAAAAAAATTAAACATAGGAATCTTTGGGGAGACTGGAGATGTGTAGATTAAAAATCACTAACATGGACTCATCCATAGCAAAGGGACTCCTTCAGATGTAAACAATTCACAATAGCCTCCTTCTAATGCTTTGTTCACCTCTTCATAAGTCATGTCTTGCATGTGCGGGTGAGTTGAGAGATAAGCTAGAGACCATTATATTGTACTGGATGGGTCATGTTGAAGGCTATTTCTTTATTCTCTCCTTTGCCAATTTAATAAGTGCAGTTCCATCATTATTATTTGGGCTTATTATGTTGTGAATTTGACAAGACAATTAGGGAGGTATTGTAGATCTACCTTTCATAGCCCAAGTGTTGGCCAACTTCTTGAATTGTTAGTTTAGCAATTTAGGCAGAGTGGATATTCCATTGCATCTAGGAATGAAAATAATATTTTAACATTTATATGAAAAGTTATCTATGCTATTAGGAGACATTTTAGCGTTATTTCTTTGTCATTCAAGCACTAGACAATGCTTAAAATCCTATCTTTTACCATGTTATCATGGTTAGATTGGGAGTTTTCAATTGCCTTCCTAATGCTTGGACCAAGACTGAGTTTTGATATTTATGGATTTTTGTGCTTTATTGGCTTTGGAATCCATCAGGTTCAAACTCCTTCAGTCTGGTGTTTGTTGAGTTCGTACTTTGAGTTATGCTGCTATTTTCAGGATATCTGCTTCATGGTCTTCAATTTTCTTTGAAACATAAATAAAACCTACAAAGTAGTCTATGCTATTAGGAAATATTTTATCCTCAGTTGCTTGACCTACTAGAACTTAGATAATGTTTGAGAATATCTTTTACCATTTTATCCCATGTCATACTCAGATTTATGTTGATATTTTCAGTATTTCAGCTTCTATTTTGCTGTCCACTCTCTGCAATTCATGATCATTGCTATTAGTTTTCTGCAATTAAATTTTTGTTTTGCTAACTACTTTACTCGCCTGCATTCCTAATTAAACTCCGGTGTTTACAATTTTCTCCATTCTAATATATATTGAACTTGTCTCCACTTTTCAATTTCCAAAGAATCTAAGGCACAATGTCTCCCCCATGAAGATAAAAATGTCAGTTCATAACATGAAGATATTTTATCCTTAGTTGCTTGTCCTTCTAGAACTTAGATAATGTTTGAGCTTATCTTTTACCGTGTTTTTCCATGCCTAGTTCAGGAGGCTTCATATCTATTTCTTATGGATGGACCAAGACTGAATTTTCATATATATGGCACTTTGTGAGCTTTGGCACCTTCGGAATCTACAAGGTTTTCAGATTTAGGTACAGACCTTCGATCCTGTGTTAATTGAATTCATACTCAGATTTATGTTGATATTTTTAATATTTCAACTTCTATTTTGCTATCCACTGAATCTCTCTGCAATTCACGATCATTGCTATTAGTTTTCTGCATTTAAATTTTTGTTTTGCTAACAACTGAACTTGTCTGAATTCCTAATTAAACTCTAGTGTTTACAATTTTCTCCATTCTAATATATATTGAACTTGTCTCCATTTTTTCCATTTCCAAAGAATCCAAGGCACAATGTCTCCCCCATGAAGATAAAAATGTTAGTTCATAAATTAAGTTGTTTATGTTCACTTGACAGTTTGTATTTCAAGTTCTTCTCTGTTTCAAAGTTTTATTTTGTATTGATAAGATATCCTCTATGTTACCCCAAGTTTCCGGTACGGGGACGGTAGGGGATGGCGGGATGGGTTTCTGAGACGACAAATTTTTTTGGCGATTTTGGGGACGGGGGGGGACGGGGATGGCTATATATATAGGAAAATTTTTAAATATAGTATATACATTGAAATTTGTAAATATACATGTCATTCATATGAAACTAAGCACAAAGCATGTCATTTAAACATTATAGAACCATAACATACAACATTTGAATGCCATCTATGAAATAATATCCGATTTTAGTATTTTACTATTTAGTATTTTAGTGTCCAATTCTCAAAATGCATATCAATACAATATCAGAGAAAACTGAACAATGAACATTAAGCTATTAACCATTGTCAATATCATAAGACTCATAATGATAAGCATGATAAATCATAAATCTGAAAATCAAAATCAAAATATGCCCAAAGCTATAGGCTGCCATAAAGTAATAAGTATCATATAATCAATGTATCATAATCATGTTCATGTTCAACATAAAAAGCAAAACATAGAAAATGAAGCAGACTGCTGCTCCTATTCTGCCTCTACTAATCCATGGCATCAAAATCAGAATCCTCCTCACTGTCATCCTCCACAGGAAGCGTAGTCTCATCTAATGGAACCCCAACCAGTCTTGGTGCTATGTCGTCCTCATCTATCTGGGCCACATCCTCAGGCTCAACATCCCATCGCAAAGCTGGTACTTTGGAGTATGGCGATCGGCAAGTCGAAGAGCATGATGCACTGTCACTAGCTTCTCCGCTCTTTCAGAGGTAAGTCTATTCCTCTTGATAGAGTGGATATATGAATATGTGGACTAGTTCCTCTCTGCAGCTGAAGAACTAGCAACCTGTGAAAGGAGGCGACCGACAAGTATCTTTAACTCAGGTGTATCTCTCCCATGCCAAGTCCACCATCCAATAGGATCCCTTTGTGCCAAAACAACTCTATCCAACCTTGCTTGTGGCTTACCCAAGTTTGGGCCATGAAGGTTGGTGAAGTCAAGGAACTGTGAACGAAGAGTAGAGGCATCTTGAGCTGAATACATCTTATCAATTGCTTTTGTGAAGCCATCCAAAACCTTAGGATCATCACATGGGAGGCCCCTTCCACCCAACTGTGCATACCATTTGGGATTTAGAGCAAATGCTGCCATATGAAGCGGGGTATTCACAAAACAACTCTATCCAAAACAACTCTATCCAACCTTGCTTGTGGCTTACCCAACTTTGGGCCACGAAGGTTGGTGAAGTCAAGGAACTGTGAACGAAGAGTAGAGGCATCTTGAGCTGAATACATCTTATCAATTGCTTTTGTGAAGCCATCCAAAACCTCAGGATCATCACATGGGAGGCCCCTTCCACCCAACTGTGCATACCATTTGGGATTTAGAGCAAATGCTGCCATATGAAGCGGGGTATTCATTATGTTCCACCTCTGCGTCACAATAGGCCTAATATGCTCCTCATAAAAGCCCAATGTAGGATCCTTTGCCGCAACAATTCTCTTCATCTTACCCAACATGCTGTCGATAGTCTCATAGATTTTTCCTAAACTAGGAGCATCAGTATCAGCAAATCTAATGACATCAACAATGGGTGCTATGACAGAGCAAATGTATCTGCAAGATCAAAATGCCAAAAAAAAAAAAAATCAGAATTAGAATTTTAAGAATTTTAAGATTATTAGTAAGAAAATCAGCAAGCAAAAGACTAATAGTAAATTTAAAAACCAACAACTTACTTCATTGTGGACCACCAACTCTCATCAAGGATCCTTTGCCTCACCGCTTTTCCTTCAGTGGACTTAGAATGAGACCATTGTCCCCACTCTGGATTCACCACCATCAATTGAAGGGCCTCATACACCTCAATCACCCTCTCCATCAAGATGAAATATGTGCAATACCTATAGCAACAATTAAAAATTAAAAATTTAAACTTAAACATTAATGATTAAAATTTAAAACAAAAAGCATCACATGTAAGTAAACTTATAAATAATTTTTTTAAATAACTTAAAGTTAAAACAAACTAAAAGTAAACTATAATTATAATTGACATACCTTGTCTCGGCTGGTTTGAGGAACTCCTTCTTAGAGAAGGACTTGAATAGAGCAAGTGAAGTGTGGTGGTTGCAAATAAACATTTGCACTTCTCTAGCTTCTAGCACCGCTTGCTTCACCCATTCAATCTTCTCTATGTCCTTCAATGCATTGTTTAAGGAATGAACACAACAACGGGTCCAAAATATGTGCCTATAAGCACCCTTTATCATCAAACCTGCTGATTTGTACACAGGTGCAGAATCTGTGATAACCTGTACAACATTAGAGGGCTCAATCTCCTCTATGGCATCTCGCAAAATGGTGAACTGAAAATCTGCATCCTTCTTCTTTCCTGAGCAATCTATGGTTTTCAAAAAATAAGAGCCAGCAGAGGATGTGACAATGATATTGATGAGTGACCGATGTCTAACATCGGTCCACCCATCCATCACAATAGAGCAGCTTGTCCTAACCCAAGTGCGTCTCATATCCTCAAATAATAAAGCAACCTTTGAGTACTCTTCATCTAGGATAGTGGTTCGTAGCTTATGCTCACTGGGGGGCACAAATGAGGAATTCATGCTCATAATATCTTTCACCATTTGTTTATAATAAGTGGAATGGGCTGCATTATATGGAATACCATTAGCAACAAAGAATCTACCAATGGATGCCTCGCAGTTCTCCTTTGCCTATGCATTAAACATACTTTCCACCGAGCCCTTCTCACTACTACTTTATGTTTTTCTTCCCTCTAGACCCACTAGGGCTACCACTAGTACCAATGGCGGATGAAATTTGCCTAGATGATTGTGAGGGAATGGATGGTGATGTCACTGTCAAATTTTGCCCCTCCATTTCAGCCTCCAAGTGCAATCTTTGACATTCTAATTTTTGTTCATCGGTTAGGTTAGGACAAGCTTTGACTCCTTGGCATGTAACACCTAAAAAATGTGACTTCACTCTTGTATAGCTGCCCCTAAAATCATCAAGACAAACATGACAATCCCACACCCTAGTCCCTCCCGAATTCTTTTTATCTTTTGGCCTAGGTGTGACATATTGGAGAAGAGGTTTTTTCCTATTGAAAGGACCCTTTGCAAAATTCTTCATAATGTCAGAAGGGCATTTAAACAAATCAGCTTTAGGATTGCGTTTTTGCCTAGTGTCACTACTAACAACATCAACCTCTACATTTTCTTCTTCACTACTACTACTTGTACTCCCACTGCTGCTCACTGTGTTTAAATATGCAATTGAATAGATATATGAGCTGAAACAATGAAAAAATAAAAAAAAATCAGACTTTGCAAGCTACAAATTTATTAAAAAAATGATAGATGAAAGCGCAAAGAGTTTTATACTTACTTGGTGGACAAAATAGAAGATCAAACCCTTGGTCAAGCACTTGGAAGCAAAACTATTACTTGCAAAATGAAAACTTCAGCCGGCGGCAACATAAAATGAAAACCAAAGAATGGTTAAAATAATTTAAATGTGTTGAGTTATATACATTTTAGGGTTTTTGGAGGAGTGGGGCCCACTAGCCGACCAAAAAAGACACAACAAATGTTTTTTTTATGTTTTTTTTTTTAATGTTTTGAGCTTGCAAAAAAGGGGGACGGCCGGCCGTACCCGGTACGGTCAGGGGGCGGCTAGACGTCCGCTTTTCGTATCGGGGACGGCTGGCTGTCCCCCTTTTGTCCCCCCCACATCCCCAAGTTTTGGGGACGTCCCCTGCAAAAAAAGGGAATTTGGGGACGGCTGGGGGACGTCCCATACCTGTCCCCCCGTCCCCAGGACGTCCCCGTCCCCGAAAAGGGGGGGTTTAGGCCGGGTACGTGTCCCTGGGGAACATAGGATATCCTGATCAAATCATCACAAGATCATCACAAGTTGTCGAAGACCTCAGACATTTTTTTCTTTTCTAAAATCCACCATACTGTATCCAATGAACAAACATCTGGGTGAAGTCTCCATATTTTCAACGGGTTTGACAATGATATTAACAAACCTGAACTTAAAAAATCTCAAGACCAAATTCCAAATCATGAAAACAACCAATGAGGAAACAAACACCAAAAGTGATGATGTCATCTTCTGTGTGTTTTTCTATGCTATTTTTTTTACTAAAATTTTACTATGATTCATAGAAAGGGACCGATAATTTGTTTATAAAATGGTGATAGTTGAAGATTTATGCGATGAAGAAGTTTTAGTGGAATGTGGTTCTTACTAGATAATAACTACATTGGTTATCTCCCCCATATTATGGAGAAACCAAAGTATCATGATAGTGGAGTGGATTGATGGAAAATGGCTCAAGCCTTTAGAAGTTGCAAGACTTTCGGCTTGTTTGAATGTTCTTCCTACTAGTTTGGAGTTTTTGTAAAGAAAGAAAACTTTAATTTTTATCTTAATGGGTTATGCCCTTCAATTTCTTTAGATGAATGTGTAGGCTTTCCCAATCATTGAATTCTTTTTTCTTGTAAAACTTAAGAACTCATGTTTGTGCATTAGATGACAACCCTACAAATTGAAAGTTCGTAGACCGTCTAACAATTTTGAATCATAAATTATTGTTAATATTCAAATTTCTAGTCTGATGTCACTATAGAGAGGGCATAAGGTTTGAAAGAAAATCTTAGTAGATTTTCTATCATATCAGTCATTAACTATAACTGCCTATTTTTCAAGGATTACCCTAATGTTATTTCTACTTAAGCCTATATTTATGTTGTTATCCCTCACGTTATGGTTATGTCGGTCTTCCTAATTTTTTTTTATCTAAGCCTATATTTAAGTCTATGGTAGTTGTTGATCAAACATTCTTATTTTATTAAAATGAGTTTGAAGTGATGTCAAATACTAACAATTTAAACCAAGGAACAGTCGCTGTAGAATTCTTTACTTGTCCAATTTTTTTTTTTGGTCAGTAATAATATTTTATTTTATTATAAACTTTCAGAGATACATAAAGAGGCTAAAAAGCCTAAATAGCCTTCACACTATAAACCATTTACAACTTAAAACACCTCCACACACTTACTATCTAGCACACATTTTTCATCTATTGCCCATTTTACCAAGGCTTTCAAAGGCTACACATATTAATATGTCTATTTTCACAGAATGTAATCTAAAAAAGCCCTAACTTGACCCTACATCAAAAACTTCTTTGGCTTTGCCGAATTCTAGAGACATTACATCACCTTCATTGCGCCCTTGCCTGTCTTCCACACCAGATGTTCTCCTTTGGCTGATAAATCCTTTGTTTATCCCCATTATTGAGGAATTCCGATTAACAATGTCGTTACACAGTCCACCATAGCATTTAGCTCTGATTTTTCAATTTAATATAAAAAAGCCCTAACTTGACCCTTGACCCTACATAAAAAACTTCTTCGGCTCTGCCCAATTCTACAGACATTACATCACCTTCATTGTGCCCTTGTTTTTCTTCCACACCAGATGTTCTCCTTTGGCTGATAAATCCTTTGTTCATCCCCATTACTGAGGAATTATGATTAATGATGTCGTTACACAGTCCACCATAGCTTTTAGCTTTGATTTTTCAATTGAAAAGCTCCCAGCCCTTCGCTATTTATTTTTGACTTTAACTTCCACATCCGCTAACAGAAGCCTTCCACCCCAAAACCTATTCACCACTTTGAAACCCGAAAAACATAGGACCACTTTCCCTTTGGCTTTCATGAAAAAGAAAAAAGTAAAATTTAGTCACTAATCATTTTCGATCACTTACTCCTCTACCAGAAAAGCTACCTTCATCACCATTTGCCTTTTCAGCTTCTTGCAGTTTGACGATGACGTAGATGGGAAACCAAGAATCCCTTAACCTTTCTTCCTGCCTTCTCCTTGAAAGAGTGAATCTCCTCCATCAACCTGGGCCATTCTATTCTTAATTTTTTCTTATAAACCTCCTTATCCACCCCAGTTGGCTGCCGGATAAAGTCAAATGTAACAACCACTTTTTTTCGGGTCTTAATTAACAACTAACATATTCAAAGAATTACAGTTATTACTTCATTTTCATAGGATGACAGTTAAATCAGTTTCATTCATATGAATGAGATTAACGGTTAAAAACAGTTAAACAAAATTTCATAACTAAGAATTGAAAACACCATCAATGAATTTACTATGGAAATTAAGATCTACATACTATGAAATTCAAGACCGAAATCAATCTAGGGATGCTTTGCAAACACCTAGGTTAGTCTACAAAAATCAATATTAAATATCAAATGATGACTACTATATCAAAATCAAATGACGATTACCATTAAATACCATTATATCAATTAGGGCATTACCTACCACTGTATCAATTAGGGCGTCAGATACCACTGTATCATTTAGGGCATCAGATACCATTGTATTAATTAGGTCATCAGATACCACTGTATCACTTAGGGCATTAGATACCACCGTATCATTTAGGGCGTCAGATACCACTGTATCACTTAGGGCATTAGATATCGTTCTATCATTTCTTTTCTTCCCATTGCTAACTGTCGCAATAATATAAGATTAGAAGATACACTCATAATCATTATTCATATAAATGAAAAACTGTAGTAACAATCCTATAGATATATTCCATATTCAGTTGGAAGATTATTTGATCTAACTAGTTACCAATTACATTGACGAGAAAGATTGCTTACATCAAAGAAGATAACTGAATTCAACGATATAAATTAATCCATCATATCTTCTACTTGTGTATATATATCATGAAAGTAAAAATACTTGTTACCGATAATTGTTTAAATTGGTCAACTTATTTTTATCAGATGCACGTCCTGACATCTTGTGGAGAGGGGAAACATGTCAGGGGCTTAACCATCCAATTTCAGACCATAATTTATCCCTACATAATCTATAACGAGAAAGACCTTTCCTACCCAGAACAAACATAGAACATCTTGTCATCCACTGAGCATCCTGGTATCTAATCACACCACTCGGCTTGATAGTAGGAGAATACAATAAACATGATCATGCACGAGCTACTAAATGATATTATTCCATATTTAATGTATCATATCTGACTTTTATTTCTATGTCATTGCAGACTCCATCTCACCTCTTCACCTTTTCCATGGCTATATAGCCGGTGAATCCTAGGTGCTCGGATCTTAGAGCAACTAGCGCTATCTGTTGATTCTCAACTAATTCATGAATATTATATATTTTTTTCTAAGTTATCACAATATGTGATTTGAAAAATATATTCTTAAAGATTTGTAGAAAATATTGCATTAATTCCAATGGCATAATGATTCATGGATTCATATCATGGTTACTTGGCTTTTACTTGCCATAAACAATTCTAATTTAAAGAGGATCAATCCTATAATATCAAAAAAGACATAATCATGATAAATACTATAGTTTATTGCTATGTAATTCGATGTTATTGCACCATTGATCAAGAAAAATCGTATTTGAAATATTAGATTTTGGGTATTCCACATAACCTAGATTAATTTGTAATTGTTTCCTTGCTGGATGCTCAGCTACTTACCTCTCCTTTGCTTGCAAGATATCTATCATAGTCTCAGCATAAGAGTGCTCATGATTTCCAGCATAATAATTGAGTGGGTGAGAAATTGTGGGAAAGATTACTGAAATGGTATAGACTGGCAGCAACAGGGATTTCGGCACTAAGAAGGAACAATATAGGACGTACTTATAACACGAATGACATTGCTATAAATTGCAGAGATTTTGAATGGAATTTGTAGTGATTCGAATGGTAAGTGGAAGCCGGAAAATATGAGTAAGGAAGAACGGGAATAAGGAAGGAAGTCGAAAATGAAATATTATGTCCTCCGTCTCTCTCGACTCATAATATAAATATTAAAGGTTAAGGACTCTTTGGCTTCCAACAAGCCGTAACATAAAGAATTATCTTGGCTCTTGGACGCCAAATAAATGTGCCAAGTGTTAAATCGATTTCAAAAAAGAAAAAGAAAGAATAAAGGTTGGAAGAAGATTTGAAGGTGATAAATCAAAAATAAATATTATGGTTTATATTTATCTACATACACGTAGAAATATTTGTGAAGTGGCATCATTATATTATAAAGAAAATAATATTATGGTTTCACTTTATATTTATCCCTATATGTACGTACATAGGTATATATTAAAATAATATTGAGAAAGATCAATCAAAACCTTTCAGGTATGTATTATATTTTAATTAATTTATTTTATGTTTTAAATTGTTTATTTAATAGCTCATGCGGTTCCATCGATTGTAACTTGATGTTCAAGTCACTAGGCCCTCAACCATGGTGATTCACGATTCATACCTATTTGCCCAGTGATGGTGATGCTCTTGTGCCCAATTCTTTTCTGACAATGCTTCCACCCCTTCGATGTGCTTCCTACAAGGAAATTCTTCGCGGTTAAATCATATTACCATAACAAGTTATTTAATCATAAATAATCATAACGGCTAATCGTCTTTTTAATTCCATGAATTCATGATAAATAATCAACTAGCATGTTATCTTCACATGAAATTATAACGACTAACCATCTTACCATTTTGTAGGATTACAACAAATGTAACTGTCAAATGACTTCATGTGAACCTCAATAACTATATTTTAAATTAGGTCAAAAATTGGGATGTTACACCAAATTTTTCTCGCACCTCCCCTGTGTCTTCATCTGCAAAGCACTCACTATAATTGAAACCTTCCCTAGCCATGCCCATTCTAGCAAGGAGTCAATCCCAACAATCATGTCTTTTGGGAATAGTGATTTCATCACCCACACCATCACCATTGCTGTGATGTCCACATTTATTTTCTAGTGGTGGGTCGAGCTTAGGAAAAGTTCTCCTATTGTTCCCTTCACCACCTCACTCCTAGCGATGGGCATTGAAGTAACAACCAAAGCCTATGATTTTGGATCGGACCAAAAAGCACTTTCTATTGTTTAGCCTTCTAAAAGGTAAAGGTAGCCTCCATTTTAGCCCTCAGTCGTTTTCCTTGCCTATCACTATCTCAAGATCTGCACTTATACTATTTAAATTTTGTTAAAAGAAACCTTTACAGTTCTCTTTGTTTTATAGCACTTTGCTTAGCTCACTTCTAACACACTGTCCCATTCTCCTACAATGTCTAATCATTCCATCCTTTGCTTTTTAACCCCCCTTTTTAGCTCACTTCTAACACCCCTAATCATTTTGTCCTTTATGCAGGCATTGATTTCATATTGCCCAAATCTTTCATCATTACTCCATTCTTTACTTATCCAATTTATAATCATATTGAATATCTTTTAGTGATATCGTTTGAATTCTAAGTGTAAAGCTTATAATATTGTGCTTCCTATTACGTTCAAGCCCTCTGTTACATCCCAATTTTTGACTTAATTTAAAATGTCCATATAGTTGTTATAATGAAGTCAGTTGATGATTAGTTGTTATAATTTTATGTGAAGATAACATGCTAGTTGATTGTTTGTCATGAATTCATAGAATTGAAAAGATGGTTAGCCATTATAATTATTTATGTTTAAATAACTTGTTATGGTAATATGGTTTAACTACGGAGAATTTCCTTGTAGGAAGCATGTCGAAGGGGTGGAAGTATTGTCAGAAAAGAATTTGGCACAGGAGCATCACTATCATTGAGCAAATGGGTATGAATCGTGAATCACCATGGTTGAGGACCTAATGACTTGAATATTGGGATACAATTGATGGAACCGCATAAGCTTATAATATTGTGCTTCCTATTACGTTCAAGCCCTCTGTTACATCCCAATTTTTGACTTAATTTAAAATGTCCATATAGTTGTTATAATGAAGTCAGTTGATAGTTAAATTTGTTATAATCTTGCGAAATGGTAAGATGATTAGTTGTTATAATTTTATGTGAAGATAACATGCTAGTTGATTGTTTGTCATGAATTCATAGAATTGAAAAGATGGTTAGCCATTATAATTATTTATGTTTAAATAACTTGTTATGGTAATATGGTTTAACTACGGAGAATTTCCTTGTAGGAAGCATGTCGAAGGGGTGGAAGTATTGTCAGAAAAGAATTTGGCACAGGAGCATCACTATCACTGAGCAAATGGGTATGAATCGTGAATCACCATGGTTGAGGACCTAATGACTTGAATATTGGGATACAATTGATGGAACCGCATAAGCTATTAAATAAATAATTTAAAATATAAAATAATTTAATTAAAATATAATACGTGCCTGAAAGGATTTTAAATGATCTTTCACCGTATTATTATAATATATACCTATGCACGTACACATATAGATATAAAAATAAAGTGACACCATAATATTGTTCTCTTATAATAAAATGATGCCACCTCACCAATATATTTAAGTGTACATAGATAAATATAAATCATAATATTTTTCGAATTATAACCTTCAAATCTTCTTCCACCTTTTTATTCTTCTTTTGTTTAAAAATCAATTTAGCACTTGACATTTTTAATTGGTGTTCAAAGAGCCAAGATATTCTTTATGTTACGGAAGCCAAGGAGTCACATTATTTCTTTCTAATAGAAGTTGAGAGTGAGAGGCAGATATATATCTATTCTTTCATGCACCCGACTTCCATATGTTTTAAACGCTCGACTTCTCCATGTTATCAACCACGTCTATCTTGGCACCTGTTAGCTATGTCAATTAGTAGTCTTTGCATTGTTTTTCCAACCACAATTTTTGATTATTCAGAAGATCTACAGAAATTGTGAGCAATATTTATACTGGAAACAGGCATTCAAGGTAGGTTGTTGAACTCTCAACAAAACTCCATTCTTCTTTCAGAATATGTTAGGTTATGTGATTAACCTAAAACCAAACATTGCAATGTAATTTCTACCAAATTTGCTACAACATTCTAATTTATATAGCAGTAAGCTACAAGTTATGACATGTTGTAAGTTATCTTGCTTAATAAGAGTTGTCTATAGCAAATAAAAAGCCAATTAACAATGTTGTGAAATCATGATTTAATATGCTATTGGAATTCAAATGACATTTTCTGCAATCTCAAGAACACATTCTTCAAATTATAGATTGTGATAAGTTGGAATATATATGTTATTCATGATTCAGTTTAGAATCAATGGATAGGGCCAAATTGCTCTAAGATTCCAAACACCTAGGATTCACTGGCTATATAGCCATGGAAAAGGTGAAGAGGTGAGATAAAATCTGCAATAACATGAAACAAAATCAGATGTGACATAACAATGTTTAACATTTTAAAAAGGAATCATTTAATAGCTCATGCTTGATCATGTTTAATGTATTTTCCTGTTGTCAAGTCGAGTGGTGTGATTAGATATTAGGATGCTTAGTGGATGACAAAGTGTTCCATGTCTATTCTGGGTATGGAGGGCTTTTCTCATTAAAGATTGTGTGGGGATAAGTTAAGGTCTGAGGTGGGTGGTTAAGCCCTTGACAATGTTTTCCCTCTTTACAAGATGTCGAACGTGCATCAGATAAAGATAAGTTATGCGTTCAAACATTTGTCGGAAACAGGTATTTTTACTTTTAGGATGTATATTCAAGTAGAAGGTAAGATTAATTGAGTTGTATCATCGTTACAGTTATTTCTTTAAATGAAAGCAACTCTTATCGTCAATATAATTGGCAACCAGTTAGATCGATTGATCTTCTAACTGAATGTAGAATATATTTAGTTGCAAGAAATAGATTTATATAATAGATTGATATTTCATTTTTTCATTTATATGAATGATGAATATGAGCATATCTTCTAATCTCATGTTATTGCCACAATTAGCAATGGGAAGAAAAGAAGTGATACAGTGGTATTTGATACCTTAAGTGATATATTTTTATCTGACGCCCTAAATGATATAGTAGTATTTGATGCCCTAAATGATCCAATGGTAATTGATGCCCTAAATGATACAGTGGCATCTGAAGCCCTAAATGATATAGTGGTATTGACGCCCCAATGATACAGTGGTGCCTTAAATGATTCAATGGTAATTGATTCCCTAATTGATACAATGGTATGTGATGCCTTAAATGATATAGTGGTATTTGATAGTAATCGTCATTTGATATTGATATAGTGGTATTTGATAGTAATCGTCATTTGATCCTAAGTGATATTTGTAGACTAATCTGGGTGATTGCAAAAGCATCCCTACATTGTTTTTCAGTTTGAATTCCATGGTATTTAGATTTTAATTTCCATAGTAAATTCATTGATGATGTTTTCAATTCTTATAAAAAAAAAATTTAACTAATTTTAACCGTTAATCTCATTTATAAGAACGTAATTGATGTAACTGTCTTCCTATGAAAATGAAGTAATATCTGCATTTCTTTGAATATGTTAGTTGTTAATTAAGACCGGGGAAAAGTGGATGTTACACCCTCCACATTGAAGCAGTTTTCTTATTTGATCTTTATAATGTTCTTCTCCTACAACCAAGCTATAGTGAGTTCTTCTTTTAGCTACAACCAAGCTTCTCCATTACATTATGCCTGATTCTTCTCTTCTCTATATGAATCCCATTTTCTTCTCCTTCTAGTGGAGGACTTCATTGTCATTTTTCTTCATTTATCTCTATTGTTCCCTTGTCTTCAGGTTTGGCTTTCTTTTATATTTATAACTTTAGCGCTAAACACTTGGATCCAACAATATTAGCAATAAACAATAAGAATTAATCATTGTCATATGCTATGAGGACAAAAATACTCAATGGAGATTCCATTATCATTTGGAATGAACAGGGAGTTATATGTGTTTTTGCATCTATCGTTATGTGTTGATTTAAACTAAAGAAGGGGGAGGCTAATCTCTTGTTTTGTAGTTTTGATTTCCTTTAAATTTATTAGAAAAATTATTAACATATATAATCTTTTTGTCTCTTAAATTGTATAAACTTGTAGCAGGGTCTGCATTCCTCCCTATTTCATGGTGCATGGAAATTGAATATTTTGTTTCTTTGACTCACTAATGCTCTTCTCCATAATATGCTTTGTTCTTGCTAATCGTCATTCTAGGCATATCAAGTGAGAACACAGTAAGAATTACTAAACATGGACTGGCATTTGAGAAATTGACTCCTTTCTTACTGTCTCTTTCACAACAAGATATCTTCCCCAAATCCTCTAAACCTAACACTTAGCAACAACCTTCTCTTGAAGCTTTTTTCACCTATTCATAAGCCCTCCCTTGCAAGTGAGGATGTGTTGTTGGATAAGTTGGAGACCATTTTAGTAATATATAATAGTTTTGTGGCTAATCCTTCAACATGTAGTACATAATGAATTTGTTTGAATACACCACTTGAGAGCTTTACCAGGAGTGTGTCACAAGCCTTCTTTTAGGTTTTTATTCTAATCACATGCAACAGATTGGCAATGTTTAGGCCAAGCAAGATTGTGATTAGTGTTTTGCCTTCTCTCTGCTCCCACATGGCTGCTCTATTAGCAGGTTTAGTTCAATCTATAGTTCTGCTCCCAAGTTCAACATCTCCATCTTGGCCTTCAAAAGATGGACGTTTTTCCAAATTGAATTTCTCAATCATCTTGTTATCTTCATGTTTTTAGTCAGCTATTAATCAGAACATCTGTGGACTTGGGTTTATTCTTGCTAAAATTTTGGCTTGAATCTTATGGTATCTTTGGAGGAGTGAGGATGATTTCCAGAATAGTAAGAAATATCTTAATGAATTTAACTATAAACCAACCCACTTTTACATCATGTCACAGGTTTTTGTTGTCATTGGTATTCTCAAGGACAGATTCCTTATTTTGGTTTGCGAAGGCACCATGAATCTTTATGAAGAACAAGATAATCTGAAATAGTTTGTCAAGGGATAAAATATTGATATTGAACAGGAGAATGATAAAATTAAAGAAAGCACTGACAAAGTCGGGCCAATTTGGGACAGAGTTTTGTTCTTTGTTGCATGTATCAATTTTAAGTAAAATTGTGAATTTCAGGATCGGGATAAATGTTATTTGTTCTGAGAGAGAGTTCTATAATATTTATGTTGAAGCTCAATAAAGGATCTGCATTTGTGCAGGTTGGGTTGTTTCCCTCACCCTTAAGGTTTTTCCCAAGATTTAAAAAAAAAAAATTTCTGATTGCTTGATTTTTAGACTAGTGCTTATTTGTGTATGTTTGGTTCAAATCTTAACACCATCCATTGCCCAAGCATGAGGGTTTTTGTCCTCTCACTTGTTGAAAGTTGAAGCTTTTGAAAATAACTCTCCAAGAGAGAAAGTGAAATCCAAATCACAAAACCAAGTATGCTGGAAATGAACTCCTTCCCTTTTAAGATCAATTAGGTGTCTCTCCACATTCCGCTTTTTGTTTCTCTATTTTCTTTTTTCAAATAATACTTGCCCCCCCACTTAAGGAAATAAAATGCCCATAGGTAATAAAATTGACAATTTATAAATGATCTTATTTTATGAAGTCACTTTATTAATTAATCAATTATGTCTTCAGACATTAAAATCCTGATTAGATAGACTCGGATATGCATGTGTGGTAGCTCATCATAAAGGTTTCAATGAAGCCCTTCTAGTCCAACCCTGAGATCCCAAGAGTATTGAACCTATTGACCTACTAAATATATTGTCTGGAAACCCCATTGTGACAATTCTGATTAACTTACAACTGATATCGCCTAAGCCAAAATTGTGTTGATCTCATAGAAAACTTGGTTTGCCCATGGCACCAAGGTAAAATGGACTAATGACACATCAAAACTCACTGGCCCATAAAAGGGGACATGACACTCATTTTATAAACCACTTTAATAGAAAAAACTAAAACTGAATAAAGCTAAAGGGGGAGAAGTTTTGACATAAAGGAACTAGATTAGGTAGTGGTGGATTCATGGAAACTATATTCAAAACTTGACAACTTTGTTGATTGTTTGTTTTCTCAGTCATTACTACCTCTATTAGAAAAATTGGCATACTTGTAACATCATGCACTATGAAGAGAAACGAACATGTCTCTACAAGAGCGAAGAAGCTTGCTTATATCCTAATCAAAGAATGGCTAGAGAGTATTTTCTGGGATGCACTACTTGAGAAGATTTTGATCTTGTAAATGTGAAAGAGCATTAGGAGGAAAGTTTAAATTTTCTTGCAAGGATATATTGGGGTTTCCCCGAGTCTGTTTGATCTTCTAGAGGATCTTAATTTATCTATGATACAAGAATTAGTCTCTTTCTATCTGCTTGTAGTTAATCAAGAGAAACACTACTATAAGGAGAGCAGAGCATCTAGTTGGAATTCATAATGGCTTGCATCTTAATAAGAGGGAAATAACTGACTATTTTCAGTGAGCTACTGTAAGTTGGAATGTTGATCTTGAGGATGCTATAGAAGATATGAGGAGGTCTAGCATCTTTTGTATGGATTAGCTCTTGTTCCTTTGAGTGTATTTGATCATCTTGGGCAAGGTTGTTGGTTCTAATTTGGGTTTGAGGGTTCAATTTGTGGGTTCAAGCAAACCTTTTTTGGTGGGGGTAGGGTGGGGTGGCGTGGTGCTTGGTTTGTTTTCTGTTAGTCCAGACAGAAACATATAAAAGTCACACACAAACATGAAATATTAAAATTATTAATTGAAGTATCAGACTTGTACACAAATATCAGACCAATATCGGACAAACCTTAGACAATAAAATTATTTTTGTACATCTTTATTAGCTCCTTTGAAGCGAAAGGCTTTTAAATACTTAGCTTATTTAATATGTAATAATTAGGCATTTACAATTACAAGTAAGTTGAACCCAAAGAGAACTAGTTCTTTTATATCTTCATTTCAATAGAAACAACTCGAGGAGAGTGGAGGTTATATAGATGGAATTTATACTGGCATCATAAGCGATGGAAGATTGTAGAGAAGTTGTAGGGATTTGTGATTTTAATCTTGAGGATGACAAAGGACTATTTTAATCTTGAGGAGTGTGTAGATCTTTAGCAGGGACTATTTGGATCCTAGGGTTTTCTTAAGTTTGTGATAATCTAGAAATTCTTAAAGGATGATAAGATTGCTTGATGCTACTGAGCCTTGAGGCAATTATGTGCAATTTGGAGCCATGTATAAAGCTGTATTTTTTGCATAAACATGCACCATTAGCTAGCTTTGGTCCCTTTTTTCCATTATCAATAAGATTTTGCATCTTTTTAAGCATATAATTTGTAAGACAAAATTTTAATTATCTATATATTCATCATTGTGAATCATGCTTTCATATAAGTCTTTCATATTTTCTTCACTGTGACCTTAGATCTAATAAAAGATAGAAAACATGACCCTCTTGACCAAATGCAAACAAAAAGAAAACACGATAAATAGATAATAAACATCTCACATGAGATATAATCCATTAAATGACATCAACTTAAAAATTAAGTGGAATATTGTAAAACATTTATTTCATAAAACAGATTTTGGTTCAAAACAAATATTAAAATTTTGGATAAATGGTGGGTTATATGCTTCAATGACTTGTATTAATTCACTAGGTATTATGATATCCAATGGAAAATCCCATATGGTTTATGCTAGATTTGAATAAAGTCTTTCAAATTAAAAAACAAATTTTTTATTTGTCTTTTTTAAATACAAAGAAAGCTAACATCGCTCCATTTTACCTTCTACTCATATTAAATGGGCACAAGAATGTGAGAGCAATGTTATCATCATTTGTTAAGGAGACATAAATATGGACATGTAAAGATGAAATCCTTCATGAGTAGGGTTTTGAGAATAATGATAAGGAAGGAGCCAAAAGAGGAATTGTCTTGGTGGATTTTTTTTCCTATTGTTATGCAATCAATGATAACATTTCCCCTAAAATTCAAGCTCCTTTCATATTTAATAATTTTGTGAGGTTTTTACATGGCATGGAATATTGGTGTTGATGATGTGGCCAATGTGATGGACACATTAGTGTGTTCAAGAGAACTCACATATAGATAGGTTAGTGGGTATTCTTACCTCTATGACTTTCAATGGAAGAGATGCACTAGTCTTATCTAGCGTGTTTTCATCTTTGGCATCTACTAGAACATAGCTTTAGGTCAGAATAAATGCCTCCTTGCTTACCGTGACTTTCAATGGAAGAGATGCACTACTCTTATCTAATGTGTTTTCATCTTTGGCATTAGAATAAATGCCTCCTTGCTTATTCTTACCTCCACGACTTTCAATGGAAGAGATGCACTACTCTTATCTAGTGTGTTTTCATCTTTGGCATCTACTAGAACATAGCTTTAGGTCAGAATAAATGCCTCCTTGCTTAACGTGATTTTTGATGGAAGAGATGCACTACTCTTATCTAACGTGTTTTCATCTTTGGCATCTACTATAACATAGCTTTAGGTCAGAATAAATGCCTACTTGCTTACCCTAGTTTTGAGTGAATATTATAGCATGTCTCTTTAACCATCTTGATGTGTTACTACATAAAACCCATGTCAGATTGAGTAAAAATTGTATGAGACAAATGTAGAGTGTGAGACAATAAATTATATCTACGGGCACAAGGTCCCTCCAAAAGGAAAGCCAATCAACTTAATTAATTAAATATGTAACCTTTATTAGCATATACAATCTTTCTATCCCTCACTTTTTCTTGGAACTTCTACTTTGCATATGTAAAGCCCTAGCAGGTTCTTTCTCCTCATATTGTTATTCATACAAATAGAAGAATTCCATGTACTATTGCTCGGAATTGTTAATCTTCTTTGTTCTTGCAAAATGAGATTTAGCTTTATTCATCGTTTTGGACAATTTGCCTTGTGAAGCTCGACCCAAATTATTGTGCTCTCTAAAGAAAGTGATGATAATATTATTGCCTCAAGGCCCATCCTAAATCTCCAAGAAGATCAGTATCAAGGAATAGGCCAGAGTAATTAGAAGATTGTGAAAGGTGAATTGGCTTTTAGTATAGCTCATCTGCTGTTGGATAACCCATTTGTAAGATTATGGAAGTAGGAGTGAGGTTTATGTGTGAAAGAGTTTTCATCATATTAATGGATTCTGTACAAAGGTTGGTTGTCTTCCTCCCTATTATAGAATATAGAATGTTTGTTTCACGAAATTTGTCCATGTAACTAGTCTAGGAATCTTGCAGGTCTAAACTCATTGAGATTTACTAAATTAATTTATGAGCTTGTGGAATCATGAAATGACTGATATCAAGGTTGAATGAACTAAGTATTATTAGTGAACATTGTTTTCATGATTTAATGAGTGTTAGAGCATAGTTAAACCCATCAACATCAAGATATTTGCAATAAGAAGAGTCGATACTATATTGATGATCAAAACCTATTGTTGTCTAATCATTAGTAACAAGAATGTAGGGATCCCCGTATTTGGTGATTATGACGAGAGAGAGAGAGAGAGAGAGAGAGAGAGAGAGAGAGAGAGAGAGAGATTGGGCCATAATATTATCTTTGTACTGAGGTTCCTGTAATGTTCCTAAGGTGATCCCAGCCTGAAGTGAATTTCATCTTGAAGGGGATCTCTATTTGGAGGGAGTCTCGACTAGAAGGGAATATTTGTCCAGAGGCACATAGGTGCAAATTTCTTCTGAGCACATAGGTGCAAATTAATATAATGATTTTGTAAAATTAAGTTCACTCAAACTTAGTAGAAGTCAGCATTACAATGTTTTGAACAGTATAATTACAACCAATAACATTTGAGATTAATGATATTTTTATTACTATTCTTACAATTGAAAATATATCTCACCTCATTTTGGGTACTAGGCTGCCCATCTGTGTTTGCCTCATTAATGGCATTGTCTCTATTACCCTAAAGTCAATGCTCAATTAAAAACCAAAAACATCAATCATCCAAATAATTTTCTTAAAAAAGGAGCATGAATGCAAATATAATTCAAAAGGAAAAAAAGAATAAATCAAACATTTTCTTACTTGGATATTTTGTATATTTTCCATAATTCGAAAATTAAAAGAGGAGAAAACTCCCAAAATGAGGCACTCAAGCAGCATAACTGGCAAACAAGGAACATATCATAAAAAGTGGAACAACATACAACTAAGACAATCAATTATCACACATGAACTGATGTATTCATCATGAGTACATTTAAGAAAAATGACATAGAAGAGCTTTGAGATAGTAATATGCTCCAGGTACATCTAAACAACTAAATCGCAGATTTTCAATGACTATACATGGAATAATTATCATATCAACAATGACAGAGTATTAGAAAACCCATAGAGGTAAAATCATTAACAAGAGCTTGATCTTTTGTTCAAGTGCACAAGTTCATTTTCTTGAACAGAGGACATTCAAAGATTATAATGTCATTCATTTTCTGATTGAACATCAACAAAAAAGCTACAGTAACCTTCAGGATGCATTCACAGTTTAAAGGCAAAAAGTTGGTTTAATGCTTCACAAATTTCAGCTACAAAAACAAGGCTGTAAAAGACTATCAAACTTATAATCAGACTAAGGAAATACTAATATGTTTTTCGATTTTGCTAGTAATAATAACAATAACAAGTCACTGCAGGTATAAGCCAGAGAACTATCAATTTAGAGAAGTATTTCTGCAATTTATCTCCAATGCTCGATCTGATCTATTAATGCAGAGAGATAGAACCATTTATTGATTTCAATGGTCATATTTCTTGTTTGAATCCTTAACTTATATTTGCTCCAAGGGACACAACCATAGACAGTCAAGTCTATTCACCATATGTCTCTTCATATGTTTTGGAAGTACCAGACTTAGAATCTGGAAGGGCTTTCAGATTCTTTTGGTCTCCTTCCTTCAATCTGTCCATACAAAGGTTTACTGAAAATAGGCCTAAAAATAAGGGTTTCCTTGTTCTCTGATTGGACCAATGAGGGTATGGTATTTCACATGACCAAACCATTCACCAAGGCTTCATTGTTGGTGATGCTTCCTAATACACCTGGCCTCCTCTCCTCGTGCTTGGATTGAAGCAATGAGTGCTTTCAATTAATATTGACAATTATTTAAAGAAAATAAAATATGAATCCACTGAGTTACACAGTTTGCTATTGGCTATTTTTCAAGTATTTTCAAGTGTCCTTCAATCTAAATGCTCTTACTAACAAGATTAGAGTATTATCTTGCATTTTTGTGCTACTCAAGTTTGGAGACTTGAACTTGCTTTATTGCTCAAAATTCATCTTTGGTATGAGGTTGTTATACCATTATAGAATCTTAATAAGATAGCAATCAAGATAGAAAAAAATCTATAACTATTACTTATACAAAAAATCTCGCTCATAAAGATGTCACTTATATAAATATCTCTTATGTAAATGTCACTTATACAAAACAACCGATATCTTAATAAACGACATCTCCCTATATATACAAAGCAACATTTGTGTAATAAGTGACATCTCCCTATATATACAAAATGACACTTATTTTAAATGGCACCTAAAAGAAAATGTCACTTATACACATCACTTATGTCACTTATAACATTTACTTAAGCGATATTTGTATAGTGACAAAATGGCAGTTAATAAAAAATGTCACTTATATAAATGTCACTTATTAAAAATTACATTTACATAAGAGACATTTGTAAAAGTGACTATACAACTGACTTCTGTATAACCGACTATAAAACTGACATACTTATAAGCGACATTTTATAAAAGTAACTTATAAAAGTAATTATATAACTATCGCTTATCTAATTGTCACTTATACAAAGGTCACTCATATAAAACGTCATCATTCTTGCTTATAGAAGTGTCAAATATCGCTTATAACAATGATGCTTATATCATTGTCGCTTATACTATTGTCGCTTATGATAGGGTCTCTTATGAAAATGTTACTTATACAAAATGTTGCTTATCAAAGTTTAACTTATGAAAAGGTCACAGGTTGGTGTACTTTGTATTTTTTACATATAAGCACCACCACCTATTCTTCTCCATTATAGTTCATAGTAACATAAGATTAGATAAGTTATGGTTTCCGATTGACATTGCTAGAAAAGAATCGTGTTTCACTTTGTTTTCAAGTCATTTTATACTTACTGTGTTTTCCTTGCTCATCTGCTACTTGGTGATGATTTTACAATTGCACAACCATGTAAAGATAACAACTTTTTATGTTTGTTTGCTGATCATATTATCCTTAATTGCTTGTGCAATATAACATTTCTTTCATTTTTGAAAATTTGGTGTGATTCCATCATGCTAGTCTCCTTGATTGAATTTTTATACTAGCATTGACATTTTAAACTTCTAGTATTACCAAGTAGTTTAACTTGGTGCAACTTTGGATTGAATTCATTGTCCTAGCCCTTAGGCACTCTCATCCTTTGGTATTGTCACTCACATTGTGCATTTATGTTAGGCTCATCTTATTTTTACTATATGTTAATGTCACTTGAACAGATTATTCAAGGGACTTCATATCAAATTCTCAACCTTAAAAAAGTTTGATTTGATTTTTTTGACATCCCTTATCCATGACAAATATGCAAAATTGTTCATAGACAAACAAGGTCATCATTTGATACCGCGATAGAACCACATTTTGGTTAAGATGATGAGAATGACACAGTTCATTGACTATATTTTTGTTTAATAGTGAAGTTTTGTTTTATCATTGATGTGCTTTTTTAATTATTTAACTTACTTTTCTTTTGCAGCTATATTTATGCTTTATAATTTTAAATGTTGTATTGATTTTGTCTCTAATTCTAACAAACCTAATTTGGCTATGACAAATTCAAATGTTGTACTCAACTCATCTTCATTTTGAACTTAGTTAAGTGCAATTGTTGATTGCAAGAAAACAAGGTAGTTGGTCTATGTGAATCCCATCTTACACCTCTTGTCACATAAGCAAGTTGACTGTGAGTGGATAGTGGCGATGGGGATGCGTCATTGGGATATATCCCTTGTGTGTTGACTTTGATGCTTCTATGTTCTACAACATAGTATGCCACAACCTCTTAGGAGGATGAGGAAGCCTTGTACAAAGGACATAACTATGAATATTGCCTCCACACAATTTACCTCTGCATATTTTTCCACATTTTTAGTCATTCTACCCCTTGCTGAAGGTAGAGAATCATATATATTCTAGATATTGATATGGATTTCTCCCATGAGGGAAGTGGCTGTTAAACATCCAACCAAGGCTCACGTTTCCATTAAGTCAAACCAGGTTAGGTGGTCATTTCCCTTTTTGAGTTATACATCTTCATTCTTTTATTCTTGCATTAGAAATTATAGCAGAAGGAAGTACGTTCATGAGAAATTTGCACTGTATTATCAAAGAGACTAATCTTTCTGTATTGAGTAAAGACAAATTGTCATGTTAAGTTCAAACATCTTTAATTTATTAGTCTCTTTGAATAAAGTTATTCAGGCAAACAGATGTCTTCTCATGGCTTCCAAATATATGTAGAGGCATTCGATTTATCAAAGGCTTCCAAGAAGTCGTAACTCTTAAAGAAATGACTTGCCTTTTTGAACACCGATATAATATGCCAAGTGTAAATTTTGGTTTCTAGAAAAGAATTGAATTAATATGAAAAAGAACTTGAGGGTTATAAGTCAAGGATAATATATATCATATTTATGTACTTGCATGTAGATGTATTTTATAAGATGACATCATATTATATGTTTTATCCAAGGTCGTATCTTTTACTATGTATATCTAAATACATGCTTCATTTGGAAGATTATTTTATCTTCTTGTTCATGTATTTAAATGTACATATTAATTAGATAAAATCTTGTATAAAAATAATATTATGGTGTCACCTTTACTTTTATATCTATGTGCACGTAAATAAATATGTTAAAAGTATGTACTTTAGTTAAAATCATTAATGTTTTTAATGTTTATCTAATAGCTCATCTATATCCAAATGATTGTGCCCTGCTATACAAGTCGCTAGGTTCTTACCAAGATAGTTAGAGGTTATACCTGTCGACTAGATAAATGGACTAAGATAGTAGCTCATTCCATTGATCCCGTTAAGCAATGCTTCTCCCATTCGTCTTTTGTTGCAATCACTCGTGCAACATTTTCCACAATAATAAAAAGTTCCATGATAAATCCATAATAACATTTAACGTAGATATTAACAAGGAATTTAATTATTAACCATAATTCTGAAACCAAACAACTGTTAACTACTATCATCATCGTATGATAAATAATGGATAACGACCATCATCATTAAACAGTTAGACAAATAATTGACAACAAACATTTTCATAGAATACAATAGTTATATTTAGCTACCCTTTTCACATGATTATGAAAGAAAAAATGCATTCCATTCAATGGCTATAATAAATTTAAATTAGGTAAAAAATTGGGATGTAACGTAGTGTTACTTCAGAAGAATGAACAAGATTTTGAGCAACCCATTGCATTTTTTAGGAAATTCCTTTAAGCGGCTGAGCTTTAAATATGACATAAATGAGAGGCAAGCTTATGACTTGGTGAAAGCAGTCATAGCTTTTGTCCTAAGTGCTGGACTGAAGTATATTTTTTCTCAGCAAGAAGTTTTTGGCAGGAGCTATAGGTGGATCAATAGGATACAAGAGTTTAATATTGATATCTAGATCACAAAGTTGATAAGAGGTCAAGGTTTAGCTAAACTTATGGCACAATCAAACTTGGATGCAAACTAAATAAGTGTTGTAGATGATGATCAATGACCATATATTTGTGATATGGATCGATTTGATTGGTACAAAGACATTTTCATTAGTTGCATTATATGTCTACCCCCACCCACAATGAATGACAAAGACAATCCTGGAAACTCCTGGCTATTAGGTACATTATTGTTAAAGAGCAATTGTGGTGGAGAAATATTGAAGGGGTATTGTCGAAATGTGTTGACAAGGAGAAATCAATCAAAATGTCATGCCCATTATTCTACAAGGAAAAAACACAACTAAATTTTTTTGTATTTTAGAAAACAGGAAAGAGAAGACTGAGGATAAGATACATGATCAATCCTTAAACTTGGAGGTGATGAAGTAAGGTGATAGATCGAAGTTGTTTTGTTTTTACTCGGAATCTGGATTTCAAGTTCCCTATGAGGTGGTTACCTGGTTACTAGTTACTGAACGCAAAGCTACATTAAGGTGTTATGGTTATAAGCCCTTATTCTTCTACACCTAAGATGAGACACTCTAATGCTAGAGAGATTCTAAATTTAGTCAATGTAGTGGAAAAAGTTCTAAGGTTTGCAACGAGAAGAAGACGTTTTATTAGTTAAACATTTTATTCCTAAAAATATTAGGTTTATAATATTATTGTTACTTAAAATCACCTATACCCCTAATCAACCTAAAAATCCCAATTTAGTATAGAAAAGCTTCTCTCAAATTTAATAACCATATAAGATTTAGAGTATAGCCATCTTCCTTAAACTTGCCTAGTACATAGACTGTGTGGAACCTGATTTTTTTCTCAATCTACTCGGAATGATATAACCAAATGAACAATTAAGGTACAAGTAAATTTAATTCAAATCTCAAATTTACATCTTTAATCATTTAATATTATTATGATTAAACTATATATCAAAATTTACTATATTTGCTAGTATTGTATACTTAGTTGCTAGAAGAAATTATGGACTAATCCTATACTTCCTTTCTAAAACCATCCTAACCTTCATTAATCTCAAATATTTTTTTATATCCTAATTTTAATACTATCTAACCATGGTCCAACTAGCAAATAAGAAATTAATTTAAAAAAAATACTAAAACAAAATAAACTACATTTCCTAACATTTTCCATGCTCCTCCCTAGCGAATTTTTATAGGAATCCTCCCACCTACCCAATCAAGTGGGATGTCTCCAGTCCCATCACCTAGGGATCAGCTTGGAGACAAGTGGATGTGGGCTGAAGTAAATTGCAACATGTTAAAAAAAAAAAAGTTTTTAAATGACTCAAAAATCCTTCCCAAGCGTTACCTCTTATTCCTAGGCGTGGGAAAAGGTGTAGTTAAACTTTGATGTGTTGATGCATCTCCCAAGACTAGGTGCTTAGGGAGGAATTTCAATCATGTCAGAACATGGCAATTAATACAATCTCTTTTTAAAAACTCAAATCAGCTCCCCTCTTACATAGCCACCTAGAGTGGTGGGGTCATGTGGCAAGGGAGGAAGAATGGGCTGGTGTCCTTTTTCCAAGGCTAAGTTGGGACATTAATTGCCCTCCCCCTTCTTTCAAGGTAAGGCTGCCATGTCACCTAAAGGGAATGTAAGTACTTTTCCCGCCCTCTTGACTTATGTATAATTTATTTGTTTTTAAATCATCAAACAATATTGTCCAAATAAATGTGCAGGCCGCCCCTAAGTTGGGAAGAATGATGTTTTATTTTATTTATTTATTTAGGCTCTAGGTTAGTGGGTAGGCTGTCAGAGTACTAAATTTTTTGGCTAGCTTCTTGTAGAGCATTATAAATATGATAGTGACTTAGTTTTTTTTTTTTTGAAATGGTATTGGTAGGGAAATATATTACTATATTCTGATAATATTATTTTATTGTTTGCATTATTGGAAGAGGCTTTTTATTGAAATCCCATACGTTTTCCAACAAGATAACAAGCACCTACTTGCCTTGTCATTGCAGTTAAACTCATATTGCCTAATTATCTTCACAACTTCTCTAAGGGTTCTCATAATTGAATTGTTATAGTTTGAACATTACATTATGAATTTCAATGCTCAATCCATATAGTGAAATCGGTGATTGAAATATAACGAATGACTTGATACTATCAAATGGAATTGCATGATACTTTTCATGAGACACAATACAATCTTTCACCTGTAACTACATGAATCTCTATTACTCCAATTTTATTGTGAAGTACTCATCATGTCTATGAATTCACTATCATTTAGCAATCAATTCTACGCTTGATATGATTTGAGATTAAACACAAATGCATCTAGATTATACATATGAGACTTGAGAAAATAATAATAATAGAATGATAATCTCCTATTCATCCTTCTAAAGTCCATCATGACACTTAATTCTTTCCTTAAACATGTTCATATCGAAGAGAATATAACTACCATTACAACTCAACATAATTTTCTTCCAAAGTTCTTTCATTTCTTCCATACTACATTCTTGTCATACATGAACATAGGGTGGTGAAGGCTTAATTCTAAAAAACATACACAATAACAATATCTTTTCTCCCTACATAAATGACTCAACTGAAATAGAACAAGGCAACACTACCACAATACATTATGATCACATAATATGATGGATTTTATTTCTCCATTCCAACACAATACCATAGAGTCTTCTCTCTTATGCAATGAATAAACCACATGAAATTCCAAGCTTCCAAGATCATCAAGTAAGAACCTGTAAAAGAGAGATAAAAATGGGGAACCATAGAGGCTCACCTCCCAACCTAGGCCTCAAGGAGGCCACCCACCGAGCTGGGGGAAACAAGGCACAAGTGGTTGCACAACTTCACATCCACATAACATGCATGATCTCAACAATATAACAAAACACTATACAATACATTACAAGGCAACCCAACCCAAGGCTTGCACAAAGATTCAACAATTGAATCAAGTTATAGGGTGAAGGTGGGATCTCTCCATGAGGAGAATTTCCAAGCTATGATTCACAAATATGCACATATTCACATTATCAACACGCCCTTTCAAGGCTTACAATAATTTCCTTCTTTACACACCTTATACCTCCCAAAATGCAAGTAAACAAGAAGTTCCATATTCCATTGAACACATAAAAATCATCTCCACACATGAGAGAGTTCCTCAACTGCATGAGTGAGCCCAACTAACCCCTTCACCCATGCATCTCTTCCCTCTGAAGGGTGAGTGGTGCTTCACACCCATTACACAACACACAACATGAAACAAACAAAATTCAAGGAGGAAAATCACATAAACTTCTCACATGCAAAACTCAAACAAAATATTTTTTTTTCACAAAATCATGTACAATACACCAAATTTACCATGAAATGAAAAACAACGTATCAATCCTACATGCAAATGAAGAACACCATGGCTCATGGATACCAACCTTACTCCAAGCAATAACAAATGAAAAGTTGTAGTAGAGCTCCTTATCCTCTTCCTCCAAACCCTAGTTGTCTTTAAAGATAGAGAGTGGCCAAGTGAGTTTCTAATTTGGCTATGCCTCTATATATCGCTTTCATTTTCAGATTCAATATAAAATGCATTCCTTTTGGGGTCTCCTAGGTCTTCTAAGCACCCTAATAGTTATTATTAGCCCCCTAACTTAAAGTACTCACATGAGTAGGGTTTATTTTTATCACAAATTCACCTTAGAGCTACTTTATGACCCTCACAAAGCTAGGCAAGTTCAAATTTCAGATTTCCTTTGGTGGTAACCTTGTTCTCTTTGCTAATTTAAGGCAATATGTCAAATTTCTCAATTGAGGTATTTAAGTCAGGATAAGGTGGCCACATGATCCATCATCAAAGAACATGTCATTTTCACATAACGAGTACAAGTGTCAAGTGACACAAAATTCACTATACATTACACATGACACGTACAGAATCTACACATGAAATACATACTACACACATACATCTCACGTTTACAAAATAACACATCACAATGAAGTTTACGAATCTTACAAAGATTCACCTTGGCAATATCATTTTAACATGTGGTTGTACCTTATTTCCCCGTTATGTTTCCATGGTTCCTTTCTTGCACACTAAACTCAAGCATTAGTGGTCCAATGATAAGCCATATATATAAATCACATATGAAAATAAAGATACATGATAACCATGCATTTCATAGTTAACTCCCTATTTTTATCATTTACATAGCATTTAATCATTAGCCTTCAAAAACTGTACATCACTAACTTCCTTAACAAAATCACCTTACGCATTTGAATCACATCATAATTCCATTCTTATCATATTAGTGAAATACTGAATAAATATCCATTAATTCATCAACTAAGCCAATTAAGTCCTAATATATACCATAATGAAAGATCACAAGGTAAATATCATTGAATCAAAGAACATGTCATTTTCACATAACGAGTACAAGTGTCAAGTGACACACAAAATTCACTATACATTACACATGACACGTACAGAATCTACACGTGAAATACATACTACACACATACATCTCACGTTTACAAAATAACACATCACAATGAAGTTTATGAATCACATCATAATTCCATTCTTATCATATTAGTGAAATACTGAATAAATATCCATTAATTCATCAACTAAGCCAATTAAGTCCTAATATATACCATAATGAAAGATCACAAGGTAAATATCATTGAATCAAAGAACATGTCATTTTCACATAACGAGTACAAGTGTCAAGTGACACACAAAATTCACTATACATTACACATGACACGTACAGAATCTACACGTGAAATACATACTACACACATACATCTCACGTTTACAAAATAACACATCACAATGAAGTTTATGAATCTTACAAAGATTCACCTTGGCAATATCATTTTAACATGTGGTTGTACCTTATTTCCCCGTTATGTTTCCATGGTTCCTTTCTTGCACACTAAACTCAAGCATTAGTGGTCCAATGATAAGCCATATATATAAATCACATATGAAAATAAAGATACATGATAACCATGCATTTCATAGTTAACTCCCTATTTTTATCATTTACATAGCATTTAATCATTAGCCTTCAAAAACTGTACATCACTAACTTCCTTAACAAAATCACCTTACGCATTTGTATCACATCATAATTCCATTCTTATCATATTAGTGAAATACTGAATAAATATCCATTAATTCATCAACTAAGCCAATTAAGTCCTAATATATACCATAATGAAAGATCACAAGGTAAATATCATTGAATCAATAGCAAAATTTACTGTGCATCGAGTATCAAAATATATATGTCGAGATCTCTAGTTCTAAGTAACAGAATGGAAATACAATATTTACGCTATGATGGGTTGGGGTGAGGCCTCACACAAAACTTTAGCTGTGTGGCGGTCATTATATGGCCAAGACAACAACCCACAAGGTGATGAGATCTGGTTTTTGGTGGCCAACTTTGTTTAGAGATGCTCATGAATTAGTAAAGAAATGTGACCCATATCAAAGATTTGCCAGTAAGCTGATTTTTTTTGAAAATGTGCCATTAAGACCACTGGAAATGTGCATTGACTTTATAGGTGAAATAGCTAATAAGTCAAGTGGTGGTCACTTATGGACTTTGGTTGCAGTATGTCTTCCTACCCATAATGAATGACAATGACAATCTTTGAAACTCTTGGCTATTAGGTATAATATTGTTAAAGGGCGATTGTGGTGGAGAAATATTTAAGGGGTATTGTTGAAATGTGTTGACAAGGAGAAATCATTTTTTTAGCTAAGATGCACAATGGAGTGTATAGTGGTCATTATATGGCCAAGACAACAACCCACAAGGTGATAGATCTAGTTTTTGGTGGCCAACTTTATTTAGAGATGCTCATGAATTAGTAAAGAAATGTGACCCATGTCAAAGATTTGTTGGTAAGCTGATTTTTTTTTGGAAATGTGCCTAAGACTATTGGAGGTACAAGCACCTTTTAAACAATGGGGCATTGGCTTTATAGGTGAAATATCTAATAAGCCAAGTGGTGGTCACTAATGGATTTTGGTTACCATTGGTTATTTTACCAAATGGGTAGAGGCTATCCCAACCAAACAGGTCAATTAGTAAAGTTGTAAATGATTTCCTTCTAAACAATATAATCACCTGGTTTGGATTTCCAAAGAAGGTTGTAATAGATATGTGCTTTAGATCTGATGAATTTATTCAATTTTGTGACAAATATAGCATAATGAGATCATCTTCCTCCCCATATCACCCACAAGGAAACGGACAAGCTAAATTTACGAATAAGAGCCTGCTGAAGATTATTAAGATGGTCTTAGATAAAAATAAGAAGACTTGGGACTCCAAATTACCCTTGGTAGCATGGGAAAACAAGGTAACAATCAAGAAAGCCATTGGATTAGCACCTTTTAATTTAGTGTATGGAATCCAAGCTACATTGCCCTAGAATAATTTGATGGGTATGTCTAAATTTATTCAAAAGTATGATGGTGATATGACATATGATATGCAAGAAAGGATTGATGAGCTCACTGGATTGAGTGAACATAGAAGAGAGGCATCAACAAGAAATGCCAAGTTAAAGTTGCAAGTAAAACACTTGTTTGACAAGAGGGAAACAAATAAAAAATTTGAGCCTAACGATCTGGTATTGGTGTGGAATGCAAGATTAGAAGACAAATAAAAAATGGTAAGCTTGACCCATATGGCTTGACAAGAGGGAAACAAATAAAAAATTTGAGCCTAATGATTTGGTATTGGTGTGGAATGTAAGATTAGAAGACGAATGAAAACATGGTAAGTTTTGCCCATATGGTTTGGCCCTTGTTTAATTGATTCCAAGTGGGGAGAAGATTCATACATATTGAAGGAGCTCTATGGTAATACTCTTGAACTGCTAGTTCATGGATAGTTCTTGAAAAAGTACTTTTGTTAGGAAGTATCATTTTCCATGAACAATAAAATATGATTTTATATTTTGTAAATCCTGTATATAGTGGTGTTTTCCCTTGTTTCTTATTTGTTTACCATTTTTTATTTTGCTGCATTCCTAGTGCTCTCTAGCATTGTCAGAGGTGTGGTTTTCTCTAACCATAAATTATGAATCCTTGTGTGAACATGAGGTTTTCACCATCCATGTTTCTAGGGCTAATTTTTATTTAATAAGTTTTGTTGTCTTGGGGTAAATTCCTAGTATTGTTACAACCTTTTGGTTGCCATTTTCAAACTTTCAGAAGAAAGCCCTAGATAGAAACCCTAAAACCCATTCCGTGCCCTTTGTCTCTTTCAGGTTGGCATCTTTTTGTCTTATATTTTAGTAAAATCGTGTTTCAAGGGTTTTTTTCTATTTGATAAATTAATTGCATTTTGCAATTTTTGTTTATCTCAACGTGGCATGTTTTTATTTGCTAAATTTTTACCCCATTGAGCAAAACAAAACAAACTGATCGACTCCATCCCTGGCTGTCAAATCTTGCTAAATTCTATGGTCATCGCATACTCACATTGAAGAGATGCAAGGTTTTTATCTTTTACGATAACTGGAGAACATGACACGTGTCCATGGTGGGCCCGAGCAAAGAAGAGGGTCACTTCATTTTCAACTGTGAAATCAAGACATCTACAATTGTTGCTTGCTTGCATAATAAAGTTGCAAGGTGATTATAAAATGCGAGAATGCGTCTGTTCTTGACGTGTCTTGTGGGAGATGTTCATATTCTCATCAACTAAATTATGTCACCTTGTTTCTAACTGTTAAATGAAATCAGATCGATGATTGTCATATTCTCGCATAATGAAGGTGCGGTGATTTTATCAAAAGTGAGAATGTGACTATTTGACATGCATCTATGGGTCTATGGTAGGCCGATCCCTGGCTGTCAAATCTTGCTAAATTCTATGGTCATCACATACTCAAATTGAAGAGATGCAAGGTTTTTATCTTTTACGATAATTGGAGAACATGACACATGTCCATGGTGGGCCTGAGAAAAGAAGAGGGTCACTTCATTTTCAACTTGAAATCAAGACAGCTACGATTGTCGCTTGCTTGCATAATAAAGTTGCAAGGTGATTATAAAATGCGAGAATGCCTTTGCTCTCGACGTGTCCTGTGGGAGACATTCATATTCTCATCAACTAAATTATGTCACCTTGTTTCCAACTGTTAAATGAAATCAGATTGATGATTGTCATATTCTCACATAATGAAGGTGCGGTGATTTTATCAAAAGCGAGAATGTGACTGTTTGACATGCATCTATGGGTCTATGGTAGGCCAGATTGTAGGGTAAAGGGCTTACAATTTTCAGTTGTTTGATCTAAGAACATCGAAGATTGTTGCATTCTTACAAAATGAATATGCAAGGTTATAATATGATTGAATAACACATGTTTTAGGGGAGCCTAGTCTAACGCAAAGAAATGTTGAAAAGTACATAACTCGCTAACCGTAAGATTGAGGAATGATTGAGGGTTGTTGCTTTCTCGAATCCTTTAAGTGCAAGGCTTTTAGAGAATGCAAAAAAGCGATTGGTTATCCCCAACATTATTTCTACTAAGCCTATATTTACATTGCTATCCCTCACATTATGGTTTTGTTAGTCTTCCTAATATTTTTTTATCTGAGCCTATATTTAAGTCTATGGTTTGAAGTGATGTCAAATACTAACAATTTAAACTGTTATTTCTAAAAGCTGCACCGCGACTGAGTTCTAAAACTTAGTCACTTCGAGAAACATGGAAACACTCCTGGGTAGTGGGTGTCCTAGAAATAGGAGTGAGTCTTTGGGTTCTAGGCCGGTTCCTATTGGATAATCACCTATTTACTCTTCAAACACAACTTAAAACGTGGGAGGGAAAGAGATAGAAGGAAAATGAAAACAACTTATAAACTGGAAAAGGTGATACACCAAATATTACTTATGATACTCAGAAAAATGAAGAACTTGAACACCAAAGTAACAAATCTAAGCCCACACAACGTGTCTTTTTTAGGCATGTACACCAATAATTCATAGAAGGTTTAAGTACCTAATTTCTCTGTAAAGGAACCGAAATTCTTGATAAAGAGCCTATAACACGTGCTTGACACAATCTGTAACCTGCACATTGCACCTATAACAGAAGAAGTATGACATAATGAGACAAATCTGAAGGAAAATCATTCTTTTTACTAACAATTTCATCAATCACATTGATACACAGTTCTGCAAAATACAAGAGGGTAGAAACAATTGATAAAATGGTATCCAAAGTTATCTTTCTTACTATCATAAGTTGGGTTACAAGAAATAAGCAAGAATGAGGAGAAGGATAAAAAAATCACAAGTTCTCCAATCTGCTAAAACTAGAACCCCTTACAAATGAGCCCAATGCTCATACTTATGCATTTTATAGCCAATTGCATCATAAATGCAAAACACCCATTCCTTGGGCAAGCTTAGTCAAAAAGACACATTTTGAGCCCTTTTCAAAGACTTCAAAAGGGGAATAAGTGGTCCACAAGTCATGGCTTGATAATATCATTATAAAGATCCCTTATAAATGTAATCTAATCCCTCAAAATATCTCGAGAAGTTCTCAAAATGCAATAACTCTCCTCAGCCTAAAAATATCTGCAATTTGCTTCTATATCTCTTTGGCATTTTACTAAAGATATTTATCACTTTAAAATATAAAAAATACTTATTTTTCATATGTTTTAATAACTATTTGAGAAATCATAATAAATTATCAACAATAAATACATTAATGTTATTTAAATGATTTTAAAATCAATTAATAACATTAACACATTTTATTTTGATAAGTTATTATTAAATTTATTAATAATAACTATGGACTTTTTGTTTTGAAAAAATGTGGACCTCTCACCCTGATCTTTTAGACAAAGTTAAGCTCTGGTGGAGTATTGATGTGGAAGGCTCAACTATGTACAAGGTTGCTAGAAAACTTAGCAACGGTAAAAGGATGGTAAAAGCTTGGAACAAGTCTGATTTTGGCCACATATTCATTGAGAAGGAAGACCTTACTGAAAAACTTTCATCTATCTAAGCCTCTATTTAGGGGGATGGGTATGACGAGTTAAACAGGGAGGCTGAGCTATCTATCCTTTCAGAATTACATAATATTATCAGCAAAGAAGAGAAGTTCTAGGGACAAAGATCAAGGGTTTAATTGGCTCAAAGATGGAGACCAAAATACAAAGTTTTTTCATCTTACTACTCTCAAACATTGGGCTAATAACAGAATAATAGGTTTAAAGAAAGGACAGGCTATGCTGACCAAGGATGATGAAATCTCAAATGAAGTTGTTTCTTTCTTCTCCTCCCTGTTGTCTTGGGATCCTTTGCTATCTAAAGTTGATCAGGATGACATCGTTTCCTGCATCCCTCAGATCATCCATCTTCACTATAATAAACTACTTCGGGCCATTCCCTCTGATTCGGAAGTTAGAGAAGCTCTCTTCTCCTTGCTGGTTGATAAATCTCCTGGCCCTGATGGTTTTCCTACTTTCTTTTTTCAATTGTTTTGGCCAGTTTTGATGAAGGATGTGGTGAAGGCTGTTCAAGAATTCTTTGGGGCCAGAAGCATTCTAAAGGAGATTAACTCTACTTTTTTAGTTCTCATTCCTAAAGTTCCTGGAGCCAATTCCTTGGACAAGTTTAGACCTATTAGCTTTTGCAATTCTTTTTACAAGATCATCTCGAAGGTGCTTACTTCCAGGTTGCTCAAGCTCCTCCCTTTGATAATATCTCAGCAGCAAATTGGTTTTGTCCCGGGCAGACAAATCTTAGACTCGATAATGATGTTGCATGAAGTGATTCACTCTATGGAAGCTAGAAAAAGGGAAGGGATGTTACTTAAAATGGACCTATCAAAAGCCTACGACTGGGTTGACTGGTCTTTCCTGGATATGGTGCTTAAGGCTTTTGGGTTTGATGTCAAATCTTGTAAGCTAATTTCTCAGCTGGTTACTACTTCCTCACTTGCTGTTTTAGTTAATGGATCCCCCTCCGATTTTTTCAAACCTTCTCGTGGTCTTCGTCAGGGGGATCCTCTTTTGCCTATTCTCTTCATAATCTTGGCAGAATGCATAGGCAGACTTATTGAGAAGAATAAGAAGGAAGGGAGAATCATAGGTATTAAACCTTCTTCTAAAAGTGCCCCCTTTTCACATCAGCAATTTGTTGATGATACTATAATGGGAGGGAGGCTTCTGTTAAGGAGGCAAAGGCTATGAAGGACATTTTGGATATCTACTCCAGAGGATCAGGACAGCTCATTAATTGGGATAAGAGCTCTGTATTCTTTATCAACACTCCTGAGGACAAACATAAGAAAATTTTCAGAATTCTGGGCTGTAGTGTGGGGAAGCTTCCCTCTACCTATCTTGGGCTCCCTTTGGGCACGAATCCTCCTGATTCTTTCTGGAATGGCATTATGGACAGATTCAGTAAGACGCTGGTTGGTTGGAAAGGGGCCTCTCTAAGCCAAGCTAGAAAATGCCAACTGGTAAAATCCACCCTTCAGAAACTGCATGTTTATGCTTTGAGCCTTTTTGTGATCCCTGTGAAATTTGCTAAGAGGATGGAAAAAATTCAAAGAGACTTCTTATGGACAGGGGGTTGAAAGGAATAAAAGGTATCCCCTAGTTGCTTGGGAAAATGTTTGCCTCCCAAAGAAAAATGGAGGTCTTAGCATCAGGAAGCTAACTCACCTCAACAAGGCTCTTTTGGCTAAGCAAATATGGCGTATCTTCAACAACACAGGGGAATGGAGAGATATTTTGGTAAACAAGTACATAAAGAGGCCCTCTAAACAGTTTACCCTCTTTAGTGAGAATATCCCAAGAGGATCTGCTGTTTGGAATGGTTTTTTAAAACCCAGGGACCTAGCAAATTCTAGAGTCTCTTGAAAATTGGGAAATGGGGAGGATATCCAGTTCTGGTCCGATAGCTAGCTTATTCAGGGCCCTCTTATGAACGACCTCATCTGTGAGGTCTAGGTGAATGACTGTATCAACCTTTTTGGGCAGAAAGTAACTACAGGAACGACCAGGGATGGATTGACCTTTTTTGTCATCTCAGAAGATCTTAATCCAATTATGATAATGCTAAACTCTATGGCCCTAAATAACAATATGGGTGAATTGGTCTGGGGAGATAACGCCAATGGGCTATATACTGTTTCCTCTGGGTATTCGGCCCTCTGGAGATTAAGAGAGATTCCTCCTTGGTCAAGGGCTTGGCTCCCTGGCCTCATTCCAAAAATTAATATGTTCTATTGGTTGGCTCTACAGGACAAAATCCTCACCTAGGATAACCTCATTAAAAGAGGTCATATTATGCCCAGCAGATGTGTTTTATGTAAAGATCAGACGGAGATCGGCAATCATTTGTTCATTCATTGCTCCTTCTCCAGGGAGGTTCGGGTTTTCCTCACCCAGGACTTTGGCTTCAGCTGGTGTGTGCCTTCCAACCTTCTAGATTTCTTCTGTCAATGGAGATGCATGTTCAAAAGGTCTCATCTTCAGGAATTAAGCTCCTAGATCCTACCTAATTTCTATTGGAGCATATGGAAGGAGAGGAACAACAGAATCTTTAGAGATAAAGAGGAGCCATCCATAGTGATAGGGAAGAAGATATTTGTTAACATTAAGGAAAACTATTTAGTGAGCAAAGGGGGAGATATAGAATTAGGAGGCAGAAAAAAGCAGAAGGCAAACAACAGAAAGATGAAAAGACAAGAAGCCAAATGGCTTCTCCCCCCGGAAGGATGGCATAAAGCCAACTTCGACGGAGCTTCCAAGGGAAATCCTGGCTCCTCGGGAAGTGGAGGCATAATAAGGAATGAAAATGGCGATGGTATTGCAGCTTTTTCCCTCCCGTTGGGATTTCAAACCAACCACTTTTGCGGAAGTGAATGTTGCGTGTAACTCTGTCAAACTGGCTTTTGAAATCGGAGTTACTAACCTTTGGCTTGAAGGGAATTCGAACATTATAAAATGTATTAAAGGCAACTCTTAGCCATCATGGTCGATTGCAAATCTTATTGATGAGACACGTGAGACTCTTGCCAAATTTAATAGAGTCCACGTCACACATATATTCCGGGAAGCTAACCCGGTAGCCGACAGGTTTGCTAATATAGGGGTCAGCGCAAACCAAAAAATGACATGGCATCCTGAAAATAGTTTGCCGGCGGATGTCAAAAGCATGATTGAACTAGACAAGATCCGAGGAAGAACGGAGAAGATCAATATGTAATTATGATTATGAATGGATTAAGGGAAAAGGGTACTTCCCAAAAAGGTAGCATGGGAAATCATAATTGCTGTAATTTATTACAGTCTATTCGACACGCTTTGTGGGTCGTTTTTTGCATTTGCAATAGGAGCAACAGAAAGGTTATTTCTTTCTGCATTTTGCTCATTCACAGAGGTCCCTATCAGTTACAGTGCGAGGTGCATATGAGAATTGAGGGTGTGCAGAGTGAAGATATGGTAGGCGAAAGGTGTAGAAAGGAGCCGATGGGTGAAATAGAGAAATGGAAGCAGAGAAAAAGTTTGGGAGAAGCTAGATCGGGGCAGGATAACCAGATACATTACAAAACTGCATGGATTTGATCAGGAGGTGACCAATAGCATGGTTGGATCATTGAAGGATGGCAAAGTTAAGGTGAACGGGGCTTCTTTCATGATTACTGAGGAGGTGATTTCGACCGTTTCTGAAATCTCGATTGAGGGTTTTAAGTTCTTTCGGGACAAGAAGCTCTCGGCTAACGTTGTGCGAGATTTTGTGAAGGATGCGAAGGAACTGAAAGCCCTGAAGAAGATTGACACGTACTATGTCCCTGATACCATGAAAAAACTGTGGAGGTATGTTTTGAGAGCTGTAATCGAGTACATCACTCTTGACCCTAGGTTTGATCGGGCTTGTACCCACCACTTTGTTATTTTGAATCATTTTTGGCACAGCTGTAAAATTTCTTTTCCTTTTTACTTGTTAACTTCCATGAGAAAGGCGGTGGAAAACTTCAAAAAGAAGCCCACTGTTAACCCCGCTCTGCATGAGGGGCTCTTGCTGCTTATTTATGAGCACTTTAAGACTCAGACAATAAGCAATGCCCCCCCTCAGGTGGAGTTTGTGGCCTCTGGAAGTTCCATCTTCTCTTCTAACTCAGAGGATATTCAGAGCTTAAGCTCTGAGGGTGGGGGGATTTCATCCGCTAGTAAAAAAAGTCACCCATCAGGGCAAGAATTCGCCTTCTTCCAAAACCCCTAGTAGAAAAAGCCCTAGGAATCATGGGCAGAGCAACTTGTGAAGGATGAGAAGGATGACAGTGATGATGAGGAGGATGTGGAGATAGAAGAGGAGGAAAAGGAGATGCAGGAGGAAAATAAGGAAGACCTAGGAGGGAAGAAACGTAAGAGGGAGGGTTTGGAGGATGAGAGAATGCAACAATAATCGGTTGTGTCTGCATTGCCTCTTTCTCCTATCCATTTTCATGCCCAACCTGAGGAGCAAAAAATGGATTCTGAGACCGAGGGAGGGGAGGTGCAGGTCAAAGACAGGAGGAAAGATTGGAAAAACTTTAATGTTAGGACCTCGAAAATGGGCATTTTTAGAGAAGCCATGAATCCGCAGGTCCTCGTGGAAAACCAAGAAGGGCTGCGGCTTGAAGAACTTAGAGACCCGATGATTGTGGCTATTTCGGATAAAACCAGGGAAATTGGGATGAACCTCTTGAACAATGCCCGCAACGACATGATTGATAACTATAGATCAATCAAGTGGCTTTTCCATGAGCTGGAGGAGGTCAAGGAGTAGGTGAGTCATATGGAGGAGAATAGGAATGGAACGGGTTCTGATAATAGAAACGACCATGGTGAGAGGCTCAGTCTGGCGGAGAGAAGGATTAACAACTTCGAGAACTACAACCACAATCTCTCGAACCAGATGTTTTCGCTGCTAAGCTCCATTAACAACAACATCATATCTTTAACTGGCTAGATCAAAGACACAGTTATGCAGGAAGATGAGGAAGATAAAGATAGGGAAAAAGCTAGACTGGTGGTCGACCTTGCAAGGGACAACACCAACAATGGTTAGGACCAAGAGGATCAAAGGGTGCACCAGTAGGAGGCTGAGGAGAACTAGATGGCCTATGAGGCTGCTCAGGTCATGCAAGAGCTGGAGAGAGAGAACGAGGACTAATCCACTGCTTTCTCTTTTGTTCCTTCTGTGCCTATTTTTGGTTTTTTGTCAGGGCTTTTGCCTTTGTCAGTTCATGTTCCTGGTCTTTTGTATGTTCTTTGTTTTTCAGATGGGCCTTGTGCTTATTTTCAGCCTTTGATCTTGAACTCTTTTGGCTAGGCTTTTTACGCTTCTTTTCAGCCGTGTTAATGTTCTAACTCTTGGGTTTCAGGGTCCCTGTAAAACCTATTTATCTAATAAAAAACTATGGACTATATGAATATTATTTAATTGATTCTTAAATCAATTTGATAATGTTAATATATGATTTTTATTAAAAGTATTAAAACATATTGAAAATAAGAAATAATTTTATTTTTTAAATTAGCAAATATTTTAGTTTTCCTATAATTAGAATTAATCATTAATAAAATGATTTTTAGAACATCATTTGTTAATGTTAATTATTAGCAATGTAATATAAAATACCACTTGAGCATTTTGCATAGACTTATCAAAAAAATAAAAATAAAACATTCATTCCATTCATGTTAATGGACTTGGCAAACTTTTTTCAAAGAAAAGAAATAAAGGCAAAAGTCTTTCCCACTCACATGAATGAGGGAAATATTAGAGATATTAACTGTAAAGAAACTCATTTCTTTTAATTTCATTTTGCTTCATTGTGAGATCTAGTCATATGAAGGAAGAAGGGTTTGGAGGAGAGAAAAAATGGAGTTGCTAGAATTTTTAACTCATTCTCTTTGCTAATGCTTTGGTTGGAGCTTCAATCTTAGCTATGGCAGTTCGGAATTGAGATTTGGGCACCTTTTGTGCGATTTTGCAGCTGTTGGGATCAAAATCAGCTCATGTTTTTCACTACTTTTCTAGTTAGGCCACTATGAATGGAAAAGAGAAAAGCTTATTAAAGTTGCTATGCATTTTTTGGAGCCTGAATTTCAAATTTCAGAGGTCTTTTTAACAGTAGATTCATCTATTTTAAATATTTCATGTCTCTTGCTCGAATTTGGGCAATACCTAGAAGCAAAAAACGTGAGCTGATTTTTCTTTTGACAAAGTTAGCAATGCTCGAATGAGGAAAATGACAAAGTTAGCATGTTTGCCTTTTTTTTTGAAGATCATCTTATTTGGTGAGCATTTTGATGAAGATCATGGCAATCTTTTCTATTTTTTTCTTCTCATTTGCTGGTCTGTAACGTTGAGACTTTACCAAGGAAGGAAATAAAGATTTTGATGACACTTTGAAGCTACTTATGGTTCGAAAATCAAAGCTTTCCCGAGATTTCTCCTCCTTTTCTGTCCATTTCTTCAGGTACTTTGAGCTTTATTTAAATATGTTGAAACAAAAATAGAAATATTTGCATTTTATTATGATGATCTCTCTCAAAATTTTGAAAATTTCTTGCATCAAAATGAAGGTAAAGATCTTCATTTTCTTTTACCTGTTGACTGCAACCATAATATGGATGATGGAGATATTAGACAAATATGGTTTGATGAAAAGAAAGAAAAGTTGCTTCTTTCTCAATGAATCTGAAAGCTTTTTCATTGTTTTGACTAATTAGTCTTATGGTATTTTCAGATGTCTAGATCTCTTTCATTTGAAAATTTATGCATATACTTCATGCTTACGGATTGAGATAGTTTTTTTCTCATTTTTGGAATATCCATAATGTTGTTTTCTAGACTAACCATGGATTTGGCTATTGCATTTTCTATATGTCTTGATTAGTTATCAGATTTCAATGCTTTGGTCATTTCAGATTTGTATTATCATGTTGTTCTTTTCCATTTGATTTTGACTGTGATTTTCAGATTTTCTCCTCTTTAGATGTGTTGGCTAATAATCATTTTGTTACCAAAACTTGGCAAATATGATCTTAAACTTTCAAAAATCGGAAAAACAAACATATTTTGTTGCTATTGTACTTTTACTAATACATATTTGTAACTACAACATCATTATTTCTTCACTTGTTCAATCTATTGATCAACTATTTTGATCTTATTTCTAATAGGCATGCTGAGCTCAAAAACCCTCATGGGAGCATACGGTTATATCCGCATACCTATTAAATACAAAATTCTACACGGGAAACAAACATATTAGCAATAAAACATTTTGGATCTGATTGTCTGCTCTTGACTTCTGTTGGTAGATGTATTTGTTTTATGAAAGTGTACAACATAAGAGTAGCATAGATATTTTATGTATGAGATGAAATGCTTCATCATTGCTTAGATCCATTAGATCTAACACCTTTTTTCATGTAAATGCATGATTTGGAGGTTCAAAGGAGATGTGGTTTGGGGCAATGAACAAATGGAAATTGACCAATGTAAAACAAACAGTCGTTACAAGCAATGATTGGTGTTCCGTGACCTTCTTTACTCTATGTTTCTTTCTTTTATGCTAAGCATTTTTATAGAGCAAGAATGTGAATCGGTAAACTTTATGGCCTATTCTCATGGTCAATTGTGTGAGAGGATTTACTTTCAACACTACATTTTATTTCATCATTTGCAAATCTTAATTGTATCTATTTTTTGATTGATGAAACAAGGACATTCTCGTATGAAATGAATAACATTATGCACTTTTTGTCTTCATACTTAAATTTTAAATGTGAGCAAATTTTAGTAACATTTTTTGTGACATCTGCTATATATCTATCTGTTAGACATCAAAACCAGTAGTTTTAAATAGTCCATTGGGTTAAGGGTCAGTTCAGGTGTGTGAGAATGAGTGAGTGTTTCTTTCAACTTACTGTAGTTTGTATTGTTTGTAATGATTATAAATGAATTTTTCATCATAATGAGTTATGTTCATGACATTACACTGAAAGGAATATTTGTATATTCTTACATAGCTGAAACACAAAACATAACATAGATAGACAAAATAGAGTAGTGTTGGATGTGTGTAGCTGTTATAGCCAGGTATTCATGTTTGAGCGTATGTCTAAATATGTGTAGGTGGTTATGGCATTTGCATGCATATAGGTGTTTAGTGATGTATGCATATAGATTGCATGCAGACTATATAGTGACTATCAGATTTGAGCGTATGTCTAAATATGCGTAGGTGGTTATGGCATTTGCATGCATACAACACTTCTTTCCTTTTCCTAGCTCTTCAAAAACTTGAAAACTCTTTATTAAAAATAGGAAATACTAAAACTGACGCAAGCCTGTGCTAAAATAACACTTAAGGAAAACTAAAAACTTACTTATCCTAGAGTAACTAGCAACAACAAATGCTAAACAAAATCATTTACTTGTTGGCTGAAATATTTGTTTTTCCTTCTTAGTTTGCAATGATAATTATGCATATTGGAAAATGGGAAGATATGGAAAAACAACTAATATTTGACCAGCTGGTGCAATACTTCCTGAAGTACAAAATTAGCTATACTTCATCAAGCTGAAAGAACAAATTGGCATTTTGGAATGCATTAGCACATTGTATTTGCTCATTTTCATCATCTTCGTACTCAGTTGTTATAACTGAGATCTTCACACTTGTCTCAAATCGAGAAATATCTTACTGGACAACATCTTAAGAAAGTGAACTCAAAACATTTTGTGTAGACTATTTTTCGTTTTGGCTCCTTATCATGGTTGTTATCATGATAAGGAGCCAAAAGAGAAAATAACTAGTATAAAATATTTTGAGTTCACCTTCTTAAGACGTCCAATCAGATATTTGTCTCGATTTGAGACAAGTGCAAGGATCTCAGCTATAACAATTGAGTACAAAGATGTTGATGAAAATGAGCAAATACAACATGCTTATGCATTCCAAGAGGCCAATTTGTTCTTTCAGCTTGATGAAGTAAGTATAGTTAATTTTGTACTTTAGAAAGTATTGCACTAGTTGGTCAAATATTGTAACAAGGAAAGACATATTTCAGCCAACTAGTAAATGGTTTTGTTTACCATTTGTTGTTGCTAGTTTGTCTAGGATAGGTTTGTTTTCAATTTTTTCTAAGTATTGTTTTAGCACATACTTGTTTTAGTTTTAGTGGTTCCAGTTTTCAATAAAAAGTTTTTAAGTTTCTGAATCCACCACCTGCGCATGTTTACAAATGCTCATGCAATAACATTCAAATCTAATAGTTACTATATAGTCTGCATGCAGTACATATGCATACATCACACATGCTCATGCAATAACATTCAAATCTGATAGTTACTATATATTCTGCATGCAGTACATATGCATACATCTAAACATGAATACCTGACTGTGACACTTACACACATCCAACGCTACTCTATTTTGCCTATATGTGTTGTGTTTAGTGTTTCAGCTATGTGAGAATATACAAATATTTTTTTCAGAACAATGTCATGAACATAACTCATTATGATAAATAAAAATTTTCTCATCATTACAAACAATGCAAATCGCAGTAAGCAGAAAGAAGCACCCACTCATTATCACACATCTGAATTGACTCTTAGTCTAGTGGACTGTTTAAGGCTACTAGTTTTGATGTCTAGTAAACAAACATATAGCAGATGTCGCTAAAAATGTTACTAAAATTTTGCACACGCGTAAAATTGCATAATGCTATGCATTTCATACAAAAAGAATGTCTTTGTTTCATCAATAAAGAAAAAGATACAATTGATATTTGCAAATGATGAAATGAAATGTAGTGTTGAAAGTAAATCCTCTCACACAATTGACCGTGAGAATGGGCCCTAAAGTTTGCTGATACACATTCTTGCTTTATGAAAATGTATAGCATAAAAAAAAGAAACATAGAATAAAGAGGGTCATAGGGCACCAGTCATTGTCTGTAATGACTGGTTGTTTTGCATTGGTCAATTTCCATCTGTTTTCTGTCCTGAACCGCATCTCCTTTGAACCTTCAAATTCTACATTCACATAAAAAAAGGTGTTAGATCCAATGAATCTAAACAATGACGAAACGTCTCATTTCATACATAAAACATCTATGCTACTCTTATGCTATAAACTTTTATAAAGCAAATATGTTTATCTGCTGACAAAAGTCAAGGGCAGACAATCAAATCCAAAATGTTTTATTGCTAATATGTTTGCTTCTCATACAGAATCTTGTCTTTAATAGGTATGTGGATATAACTGTAGGCTCCCACGAGGGTTTTTGAGCTCAGCGTGCCTATTAGAATATTAGAAATAAGATCGAAAGAGTTGATTAAAAAATTAAACAAGTGAAGAAATAATGATGCTGTAGTTACAAATGCATATTAGTAAAAGTACAACAACAACAAAACATGTTTATTTTATGGATTTTTGACAATTTAAGATCAAATTTTTTAAGTTTTGGTAACAAAATGATTACTAGGCAATACATTTGAAAGAGAGAAAATCTGAAAATCATAGTCAAAATCAGACAGAAAAGAACAATATGATCATGCAAATCTGAAATGACCAAAGTATGAAATCTGATAATTAATCAAGGTACATAGAAAATGCAACAGTGAAATCGATGAAGTCATAGTCAAGAAAACAACAATATGGAGATTCTAAAAATGAGAAAGAATGGAGGTAACTATCTCAATCAGCAAGCATAAAATATATGCATAAATTTTCAAATGAAAATATAAAATATTCAAGAAATGCTTTACATCTGAAATTACCATAAGAGCAATCAGTCAAACAGTGACAAAAATAAAATGAAAGAGCTTTCAAATTTATGGAGAAAGAAACAACTTTTCTTTCTTTTCATCAAACTACATTTGCCTAATATCTCCAGATCCATGAGAGAAAAAGAGGAAAAATATTGGGAAAGCTCTGACTTTTGAGCCATAAGTAGCTTCAAAATGTCATCAAAATCCTTGTTTCCTTCCTTGGTAGTGTCTCAACCGTACAGACCAGCAAATGAGAAAAAAAAGTTAGAAAAGGTTACCATGATCTCTATCAAAATGTTCACCAAATAAGATGATCTTCAGGAAAAACGTAGACATGCTAACTTTGTTATTTTCTTCATCAAAACTAATATTTTTTGCTTCTAGGTATTGTCCAGATTCGAGCATGAGACACGAAATAATTAAAATAGATGAATTTTCTATTAAAAAGACCTCTGAAATTTGAGATTCAAGCTCCAAAAAATGCATAGCAACTTCAGCAAGCTTTTTTTTTTTCATTTATAGTGGCTCAACTAGAAAAGTAGTGAAAAATATGAGTTGATTTTCGTCCCAGCAACAACAAAGTTACACAAAAAGTGCCCAAATTTTAATTCCAAACTAGCATAGTCAAGATTGAAGCTCCAACTAAGGCGTGAACAAAGAGAATGAGCAGAAAAATGCAATAAAAACTCCAACAACTACATTTTTTCTTTCCTCCAAACCCTTCTTCCTACATACGGCTGGAGCTCACAATGAAGCAAAATGAAATGAAAAGAAATGAGCTTCTTTAAGATCAAGATCCGTAATATTTTCCTCATTTATGTGATTTAGAAAAACTTGTCTTTATTTCTTTTAATTCAAAAAAGTTTGCTAAGTCCATTAACGTGAATGGAAGGAATGTTTTTTTTAATTTTTTTTTGCTAAGTCCATTTAAAACACTCAAGTGGTATTTTCCACTATATTGATGTTAATCAACATTAATAAATGATGTTCTATAAATCATTTTATTAATGATTAGTTCTAATTATAGGAAAACTAAAATATTTGATAATTTAAAAAAAAAAATTATTTCTTATTATCAATATGTTTTAATACTTTTAATGAAAATTATTAATAATAAATATACACTATATTAATAATATTAATTATCCAAATTAAATGTGTTAATGTTATTAATTGATTTTAAAATCATTTAAATAACATATGTTGATAAATTATTATGATTTCTCAAATAGATATTAAAACATATAAAAAATAAGTATCTTTTATATTTTAAATTGATAAATATCTTTAGTAAAATGCCAAAGAGATATGAAAGTAAGTTGCAGATATTTTCAGTTTGAGGAGAGTTATTGCATTTTGAGGACTTTTTTGGGATATTTTGAGGGGTAAGATTACATTTATAAAGGGACTTTATGACAATATTATCAAACCTTGACTTTTGGACCAGTTAGTGCCTTTTTGACTGAGCTCACCCAAGGAGTGGGTGTTTTGCATTTATGATGCAATTGTTGTAAAATGCATAAGTATGAGCTTTGAGCTCATTTGTAAGGGGTTCTGGTTTTAAAAAATTGGAGGACTTGTATTTTTTTTATCTTTCTCATTTTTGCCTATTTCTTGTAACCTAGTTTATGATAGTAAGAAATATAATCTTGGATACCATTTTATCAATTGTTTCTCCTCATTGATGTTAATCAATATTAATAAATGATGTTCTATACATCATTTTATTAATGATTGGTTCTAATTATAGAAAACTAAAATATTTGCTAATTTAAAAAATAAAATTATTTCTTATTTTCAATAAGTTTTAATACTTTTAATGAAAATCATTAATAATAAATATACACTATATTAATAATATTAATATTAATTATCAAAATTAAATATATTAATGTTATTAATTGATTTTCAAATCATTTAAATAACATTAATGTTGTTGAAATATAGCTTCTGTCAAAGTAATTCTGAACAGATTAAATCTGATTCTGTGATTATGCTAGATAGACATATATGCCTATATATATGTATGTACACATGTGCATATACATATATATATATATATATATATATATATATATATATATATATATATATATATATCTGCATATGAATTTAAACATCATTACCTTCAAATTACATCTAGCTTTTCATGTTATTAAAGCGTTCTCTTTCACCGATCTCACATCGGGTATAATACATGATTATATGAATAGTATCAAGCAAGGTAAATGCTGCCGCCGATCTTGATTAATATTGTTTTGTTAAAGGTAATTCAATAGTTGTGGCCACGTAGAGCCATGCCCCTATAGGATGCAACTCTTCATTGGATATATATATTGGTATCAATGGGACTTAACATATATCAATTACAAGTCATATATGCAGTTCTAGTGATCTATTTCTCTTACATATTGTTATACATTATAATTCAACTAGAAGATTCTCCAACCACCAAAGCACTGTTCTGAATTAAAGATTTGCAACATACAAATCTGAGAGCAAGTTACATATTTCATTACGTTTTGAAATACAGTTTAACATGGTATCAAAGCCATTCTGATAAGAAACTCTATTATTTATAATTAAATTTAAAAACTCAGATTTATAAAATTTAAATTATATCCTCAAAATGGTTAATCACATAAGATTAAAGGATAGACTTGAGGGAGTATCAAACTTTTCATCATGGAAAATTCGAGTCATGATAATATTAAGGGAAATGGAATTAGAAGAATACATAGAATCAAATAAATCCTTCCCTGAAAATGATCTAGATAAAATGACATGGAAAAGACTTAACATATATCAATTACAAGTCATATATGCAGTTCTAGCTATCTATTTCTCTTACAGATTGTTATACATTATAATTAGAAGAATACATAGAATCAAATAAATCCTTGCCTGAAAATGATCTAGATAAAATGACATGGAAAAGACACAACAACAAATCTATGAAGATTATTATAGACTCTGTGAAAGATCACATCCTTCTATAGCTAGTCTTAAGACTGCATTTGAGATGTTCTCTACTATTAAAGACACATTTGAAATCAACAATACTAGTAGACTGTTAACTCTAAAACAAAATCTACTATACATAAAGATGAATAATGGGGAATCAATTACGTCCTATTTTCTAAGAATTTTTAAATTAAAAGATCAACTCGCAACAATTGAAACTCGAGTTGATGGCAAAGAACTTAGCATGATAGCATTAAGAGGACTTCCTTAATCTCGAGAAACATTTATTCGAGGTCTAAGCTCCTAACCTAAGCTTTTTAAATTTGAATTATTAAAAAATGAATGCACACAAGAAAAATCAAGATTAGTTTTAAGAGGACTAAATATAAATCAAGAGGGAGACATTCAAACTCTTCATGCAAATTTTAAAATGAAAAGAAAATTCAAACATAATAAGAAGGAATTTGACAAACCATATAAGAAACGAGATTTGTCTAAAGTAAAATGTTTCAAATGTGACAAAATTGGTCACTCACACAACTTTCCTGAACAAAAAAGAATTCAAGCAGCCCTAGTAGAAATCAAAGAAGAGAAAGTAGAGGAAGAAGAAAAAGAAAACTATGCATTTTATTTAGCTCTTTCAAGTGAATTAAATTCAAACAAAAGCACTTGGATTATAAATAGTGGAGCATCTTGACATATAATAGGTTTTAGATACAAATTTGATAGTTTTTCAGAATACTCCTCAAAAGAAGTCACCATTGGAGATAATTCTACTCATCTGATCAAAGGTATTGGGTTGTGCTCAATTCACCTAAATTCAGGGATTACTTTCCAACTAAAAAATGTTTTATATGTACCCACTATAAAAATGAATTTGGTCTCTATTTTTGATTTTGTTGATCAAGGATTCAGAGTCACCTTTGAAGAGGACAAAGTTCTATCTTGGCCAAAGAACTCTAATATCAAGAAAGCTATTTCTATTGGATTTAGAGATGGAAGTCTATATAAACTTTGTAATAATCAAAATTTAGCCTTAAGTCATGAAACTTCAAAACTAGGTCATCTTCACTATCATGCATTATCATCTATAGGAAAAATTGTAAAAAGATTACCTAGTTTCAAAACTGATCACTCAAGTGTCTGCAAAGGATGTGCCCTAGGCAAAAATATTAAGCAATCATTTCCTAAAAGTGTTCACTAATCAAAATCTATTCTTGAACTTATCCACACTCACCTTTGTAGTCCCTATGTTTGTGCCTTATTTAAATGGGTGTCTCTTCTATGTAATTTTTATCGATGACTATTCTAGAAGAACTTGGATATACTTCCTAAAACAGAAGGAATCGGTTGCAATATTATCAAAATTCAAGGAGTTTAAAGCTTTAGTTGAAAACCAGACAAGGAAGAAAATAAAATTACTAAGAATGCATATTTGAAATTTTTAAAGACTTTCGCATTGTTGTTGGGATTAAGAGGGAGTTTTCTGTTCCATATAATCCTCAATAGAATGGAGTTGTAGAATGTAAAAATAGATAAATTATTGAATCAGCCAAAGCAATGATGCACGATTCAAACCTTCACACTTCTTTCTAGGTCGAAGCATCTAACATTGCAGTTTACATTCAAAATAGATGTCCACACTCAATATTAGAGAACCGGATTTAAGTCATCTGAGGATATTTGGGTGTCCTGTTTATATTCACATTCCTAAAGAGAAAAGAACAAAACTAGAATCATCTGGAAAGGAGGGGATACTTATTGGATACAATGAAACAACCAAAGGCTACAAGGTTTTTATTTCGGGTCAAAGAATAATTGAAATTAGTAGAGATGTGAAATTTGAAGAAAATGTCGCATTCAATCTTTCTAAAAATAGTGGTGAATCATCTACACAACCTGTCTTTGAAATAGATGAAAATTGCACAGCAAAAATTGAGAGGGAGAGTGATATTGAACCCTTGTCTATTGCTACATCAAATCTTGAGGATTCTGAAAATGTTAATAATAAAAAGAGACCACTTTGGGCTAGAAAAATGATAGAAAAGAATAATGTTGAACCTAATGAAGTAATACGAGAAAGTAAAAGAACAAGAAACCAGTCATGTTATGTTGCATTATTAACCAAACTTATAAAAACAAAACCTTACAATGTTGAAGAATCCTTATCAAGCCAACCTTGGAAAGAAACAATGATTAAAAAATATAATTCTATACTAAAAAATGATGTTTGGGATATTGTACCTAGATCTAAAAACAAATCAGTTGTTTCTTCTAAGTGGCTGTTCAAAATCAAGCATGCACCTGATGACAACATTGAAAAATACAAAGCCATATTTGTAGCACGAGGTTTCTTTCAAAAAGAAGGTATTGATTATGAAGAAACATTTTTTCTAGTTGCTAGATACACTTCAGTTAGAACTATCTTGGCTATTGCAACATCCAGAGGATGGAAAGTTCATCAAATGGATGTTAAAACAACATTCCTAAATGATAAAATTGAAGAGGAAGTTTATATTGAGCTACCAGAAGGGTTCTACACTTATGATAGAAAATCTCACATATGTAAGGTAAAGAAAGCACTATATGGCCTCAAATAGGTTCCCAGAGCGTGGTATGAAAGAAGAGACAACTATCTAACAAAGTTAGGATACCCTAAAAATGAAGCTGATCCTAACTTATACTTCAAGATAGATGGTGATGATATGATTATTTTTGTATTATATGTTGATGATTTGTTGATAATAGGTGAAGAACATCTTATAAAGAAATGCAAACAAGAACTAACAACAGAATTTGGTATGAAAGATCTAACTCTTCTAGGACTGGAAGTCTAGCAAAAGAATAACTACATTTTTCTAAATTGGGGAGTGATGGAATGATGGAATGTAAACTAACAACTACTCCTATGGAAGTCAATTTACACAAGCTGAAGGATGATATGATCAAATCTGAATCTACGGATCCTACTTACTACAAACAGATTATTGGATCCTTAATGTATTTAGTGAATACTTGTCTTGACATATGTTATGCTACTAATACCTTAAGTCAGTTTATGTGTGCACCAAAGAAAATACATCTACATGTAGCTAAATACATTTTGAGATATATAAAAGGCACTGTTGGCATTGAAATCAAATATGATCAAGTAGACATGAATTTTCATGGATATTCAGATTCTGACTAGGCAGGCAGCTCTACTGAACGTAAGAGTACTTCTAGATGTTGCTTCTATCTTAGATATAGAATGGTCTCTTGGTTTAGCAGAAAACAATCCTCTGTTACATTAAGTTCTATTGAAGAAGAATAGATTGCCTCTTCTTTGGGAGATAGAGAAGTTGTATGGTTATGGAAGTTGCAAGTTGATTTGTTCAAAAGGCCTTTGAAGCCCACTATGATTCATTGCGACAATCAGAGTTGTATCAACCTTTCAGCGAATCCAGTTTTTCACAATAGTTCTAAGCATATTGAAATTCCTCATCACTACATTAGAGATATAGTGGATTGAGTTGTTATCAAATTTGAGTACATCAGTACTAATGAGCAAACAACGGATATCTGAAGTTGGAATACTTCAGAGGAAAGCTTGGTATGATTAAATTTTTATATTGAATATTGAATTGAAAATTTTCAATTTATGTGTTTATGCTTCTATGGTTGTTTAGTTGCATCAGATATGTAATGAAAGGTGACGATCTTTCATGGACATATATATTCAAAAGCTAATCCTTTGTAAGGTGACGATCTTGCAAATGATAGGCCTGTTATCATGATGTTTGTTTCGGTTATGCCAAAAGTCATTGATAACAAATGCATTATGATTGCTCTAGATATTATTTCCGACAATTAGAGATCATAATATATGTTATGATAGTGTTCATAGCATGGTGATTTTAATTATTTGACAAGTCACTATTTTAGAGTGTTAAAAGTCAAATAATGGGTTATATGCAGACATTCGGTATTCTTTTGAGAAATCTATTACTTCTCCCTTAGTAAGAGGGAGTGTTGAAATATAGCTTCTATCAAAGTAATTCGGAATAGATTTAAATTTGATTCTGTGGTTATGCTAGATAGACATATATGCCTATATATATGTATATACACATATGTGCATATACATATATATAAATATAGACATATATCTGCATATGAATTTAGACATCATTACCTTCAAATTATATCAGTCTTCTCATGTTATTAAAGCATTCTCTTTCATCGATCTCACATCAGGTATAATATGTTGATTATATGAATAGTATCGAGCAAGGTAAATACTACCGCCGATCTTGATTAATATTGTTTTGTCAAAGGTAATGCAATAGTTGTGTCAACATAGGGTCATGACCACGTAGAGTCATGCCCTTACGGGGATGCAACTCTTCATTGGATATATATATTGGCATCGGTGAGACTTATCATATATCAATTACAAGCCATATATTCAGTCCCAACGATCTATTTCTTTTGCAGATTATTATACATTATAATTCAACTAGAAGATTCTCCAAGCATCGAAGCACTGTATTGAATTGAAGATTTGCAACATACAAATTTGAGACCAAGTTACATAATTAATTACAATCTGAAATGCAGTTTATTCTATTAGAGATCCTATTGCATTAACAAATGCATTTATTGTTGATAAATTATTATGATTTCTCAAATAGATGTTAAAACATATGAAAAATAAGTATCTTTTATATTTTAAATTGATAAATATCTTTAGTAAAATGCCGAAGAGATATGGAAGCAAGATGCAGATATTTTTAGGTTGAGGAGAGTTATTGCATTTTGAGGACTTCTTGGGATATTTTGAGGGGTAAGATTACATTTATAAGGGGTCTTTATGATGATATTATTAGGCTATGACTTTTGGGCCACTTAGTGCCTTTTTGACTGAGCTCGCCTAAGGAGTGGGTGTTTTGCATATATGATGCAACTGAATGTAAAATACATAAGTATGAGCTTTGAGCTCATTTATAAGGGGTTTTTGGTTTTAGTAGATTGAAAGACTTGTATTTTTTTTATCCTTCTCCTCATTCTTGCCTATTTCTTGTAACCTATCTTATGAAAGTAAGAAAGATAACCTTGGATACCATTTTATCAATTGTTTCTACCCTCTTGTATTTTGCAGAACTGTGTATCGATGTGATTGATGAAATTATTAGTGAAAAGAATGACTTTCCTTCATATTTGTCTCATTATGTCATACCTTCTCTATTATAGGTGCAATGTGCAGGTTGCAGGTTGCCTCAAGTAGGTGTTATAAGCTCTTTATCGAGAATTTTGGTTCCTTTATAGAGCAATTAGGCACTTAAACCTTTCTGTGAATTATTGATGTGCATGCTTACAAAAGACATGTTGTGTGGGCTTAGATTTGTTATTCTAGTGTTCAAGTGTTTTAGTTTTCTGAGTATCATAAGTAATATTTGGTGTATCACCTTTTCCAGTTAATAAGTTCTTTTTGTTTTTCTTCTATCGCTTTCCCTCCCAAGTTTTAAGTTGTGTTTTCATGTTTTTCGAAGTGACTGAGTTTTAGAACTCACGGGTGCGACTTTTAGAGATAATGTAAACCAAGGAACAGTGGCTGAAAAACTCTTTACTTATTTAATTTATAATCATATTGAAAATCTTTTAGTGATATTGTTTGAATTCTGAGTGTAAAGCTTATAATATTGTGCTTCTTTCCATTACCTTCAAGCCCTCCACATTGAAATAGTTTTCTTATTTGGATCTTTATGTTGTTCTTTGCCAACAACCAACTATAGTGAGTTCGTTTAGCTACAACCAAGCTTCTCCATAACATTATGCCTAATTCTTCTTGGTTCTGTATGAATCCCATTTTCTTCTTCTACAAGTGAAGGACTTCATTGTCATTTTTCTTCATTTATCTCTGTTGTTCCCTTGTTTTCAGGTTTGGATTTCTTTTATATTTATAATTTTAGCACTGAACAGTTGGATCCAACAATATCAGCAATAAACAATAAGAATTAATCATTGTGATATGCTATGAAGACTAAAACACTCATGGAGATTCCTGTTGCATCTGCGAAGAACAGAGATTGCTGTTATTCACTGATTTAAATTGAAGAGGAGGGAGGCTAATATCTTGTTTTGTAGTATTGTTTTTCTTTAAATTTATTAGAAAAAGTATTAGCACATATAATCGTTTTGTCCCTTAAATGGTATAAACCTTTAGCAGGGTCTCCATTCCTCCCTATTTCAAAGTTCATGCAAATTGAATATTTTGGTTCTTAGATTCACTAATGCTCTTCTCCATAATATGCTCTGTTCCTGCTAATCACCATCCTAGGAATATCAAGTGAGAACACAGTAAGAATTACTAAATATGGACTAGCATTTGAGCAATTGACTCCTTTCTTACTGTCTCCTTCAGAACAAGACATCTTCCCAAAATCCTTTAAGCCTAACACTTAGCAACAACCTTCTCTTGAAGCTTTGTTCACCTATTCATAAGCCTGTCCTTGCAAGTGAGGATGTGTTGTTGGATAAGTCAGAGACCATTTTAGTAATATATAACAGTTTTGTGGCTAAGCCTTCAACATGTAGTACATTATGAATTTGTTTGGATACACCACTTGAGAGCTTTACGAAAATCACGCCTTAGTGAGTTGAATCATCCTTCAAATAGACTTCCTTCTCATTTCTACATGGTGTCACATGTCATGAGGCTCTTGAATCAGTATGCCAATGATTTTTATCACTTACAGTTTCGACTAGCTCTAATGTAGCTTAGATTTTAGCCACTTTATTTGCTGCCCTTGTGAGGTTTGCCTCTGCAATATCTACTACTTCCACGCACTAGTCCTTTTGAACAGTAAGCTGCAATATTTCTGTTTTGAAATTTTAATTTCTTATTATTTGAAGAGCTTCATCATCAATGATGCCTGGGTTCTAGTTTTTGTGTCTTATTCCAAAATACAGGTAATGAGAGTTTTTTTTCTTCATTCCCATGTCTCTTCTTCTGAACTTTTCTTCAGCAATAATCCAACTATAGGTTGGACTTTTGGAATTAGAGACTAGTGCGTAGGCCCACTGCCAAGAGAAATCTCCACTCCCATAAGAGACATAACATTACACTCTTATACAATTGCAGAATACTGGTTCAACATAGACTTTAAGTTGTTGATACATAATATTTTCCACAGGTAGAATCTTGTTCTCATGGCCTTTATCTGAAGCATTTGACGCAATGCATCCCAAGTGTGTGTCACAAGCCTCCTTTTAGATTTCTATTCTACTCACATGCAACAGATTGGCAACGTTTAGGCCAAGCAAGATAGTGGTTAGTATTCTGCCTCCTCTCTGCTCCCACATGGCTGCTCTATCAGCAGGTTTAGTTCAATCTATAGATCTGCTCCCAAGTTCAGCATGTTCATCTTGATCTTCAATTTCTGAATCATCATGTTTTCTTCACATTTTTGGTCAGCTATTTATCAAAACATCTGTGGACTTGAGAAAACCTTTGATTTAGAGTTGTAAATATTTCTAATCAATGACCGGTCTTTCATACTTTCTTCACTGTGACCTTAGCTCTAATAAAAAACAGAAAACATGACCCTCCTGACCAAATGCAAACAAAAGGATTACAAAATAAATAGATAATAAACATCTCACATGAGATATTATCCATTAAATGACATCAACTTAAGAATCAATTGTAATATTGTAAATTGTTTATTTCATGAAAACAGATTTTAGTTCAAAATGACTATTAAAATTCTGGATAAATGGTGGATTATATGCTTCAATGACTTGTACTAGTTTAGTAGTTAAATTTTATCAGATCATATGTTTGTCTCGGCTACAAATTTGCAGATAAATTACACAATATATGCCAAACCACAAGGCAGCTACAAGTAGATGGAATTTCTGCAGAAAACTCGATCCGGCAAACATTGAAGGCTTGTGCAATTTCCTCGTTTACCATTTTGTAGAGTATTTTTAATTTATTGAATCTCTCGCATTTTTTGCTGCATCGTGAAACTTATATGGAAGTTACCTGTATTCTTGAGCGATGTCCCCTTCTTATAAATACAATTTTCAAAATAAATAAATTTTATGTTAATATGAGTTAAATTAACAGGTTATAAAAACTTGTATATAAATATAATATTAGTAAAAATTATTTATATAAGCTCCAACTATAAATATTATAAATATTTATTTATGGACCAAAATTAAAATCATGTTATAAAATTACAATGATACAAAAAGAAAATTTACACTTATTAAATAAATAGATACAAGCACAAAAGATCATATTAATATTATTAATTAGATTTTAAAATTCTGAATTTATCATATTTTTATGAAATGAGTGTTACTTAAAAAATTAGTGACGCTAAATATTTTCTTTGCAGCTCCTTTAAACATCAAATTAGTGAGCATTAGAGACACTCATACCCATCACATATTCAAATTTCCGTTCCAGAAAGATTTTGTATTGAATTCCTGCAATATTAAATCTCATTAAATCTAAAAATTAGTAGCCTAAATTTAGAGTCCACAGGCCATTCCTCTCTAAGGGAACAGTGATTTGAAAAAACAAAAACGTCTAGACTTGCAAGTAGACATATCTGTGGATGGTGCAATCCATTGATCATCTAAAAGAAGAGGATGGGTTGACTGGTCACAGTATGGTGTCATTATAATTGTTAGAAAGAGGTACACTTTCACCCCCAATTAACAAATATGTAATCCTTATTAACACATGTAATCTTTCTATCCCTCACTTTTGCTTGGAACTTTTACTTTGCATATATAAAGCCCTAGGAGGTTCTTTCTCCCCAGATTGTTCCTCGTGAAGATAGAATTCCCTGTACCTTGTGTTTTGAAATTAGAGTAACAACTGTATATTTTCTCATCATTATTATTAATATATGATTGCTAGGAATTGTTATTCTTCTTTGTTCTTGCAGAATGAGATTTGGCTTTCTAAAGAAAGTGATGATAATGTTATTGTCTCAAGGCACATCATATCACCAGGGAGATCATAGTCCAGGAATAGACCAGAGTAATTAGAAGATTGTGACAGTCGAAGTGACTTTTAGTATAGCTCATCTGCTGTTAAAAACACCATCTATAACATCTGCAACGATCTGGGTCTAGTCCCTGCTGTCTCCTCCATTATGAACAAGAGGGAGGGAGGTTTTGATGATGCTTAAAATAATGCTTTACAGTTTGAAAAGGAGGGACGCTAATAACTGATTATGGGATCCAACTTCTAAACACTTATTCTTTTGAAATTATAGAAATCTGGTTAAGGCATCTTATAGATACCCCTCCTATCTTCTCTACTGTTCTGTGCTGATAGGAGGGAAAAACATATTTTAGAATGTTAGACATGTTTTAATATGACCTAGTCTTTAAATGATATGGATTAAGATGACATGGAAGAAAGTGTCATCATTCATTGTTTCCAGTCTTTCCTAGTTGTTTTCCTTTCTGTTGATGACTAATATGCATAGGAATAAATGCTTTGAAGTGAGCTAGAATGACATGATCGTCTACAATGTAGTTTAGTCTGGGCAAATCCTAGGAATGTGAATAAAATGACAATAGGGAGAAAGGACAAAATTAGCTTTGATTTTTTAATGGTATTTTCTGGAAATGCACTCTAGTTTTTAAAGAGAATATTAGATAATTGAAGACAAATTTATTAGAAGTGTAATCTCTTTGTCCCTTATGTTTGCCTTGGAGATTTGGTTTGCTCTCTGTAGATAGTGCAAAATCTCTAGAAGGGTCTTTCTCTCTAGTTTGTAGATAGAATCTATGTTTCCTACAATCAAGACTGACTCATTTCAGCCCCTGTCCACATATTCCATGAATTCTCTGGTCCTGCAAGCATTAGCCGAGGAATCTCAGGGGGTCGAACCTCATTAGGGACATTGGAGATGTGTAGATTAAAAATCACTAAACATGGACTCATCCTTAGAAAATTGACCCCTTTCTCAGCATCTCCTTGACAATAGCCTCCTCTTGATGCTTTGTTCACATCTTCATATGCCATTTATTGCATGTGAAGGTGGCTTGTGAGATAAGCTAGAGACCATTGCATGGTTCTGGATGTTCCATTAAAGGCTATTCCTTCATCGTCTCCTTCGACAGTGCCATCATAATTATTTTGGCTTAGTTTTAATGGGAACTTGACAGCCCAGCACTTAGACAATGCTTGAGCTTATCTTTTCCATGCTGTCCCATGGTTGGATTAGGAGGTTTCGATTCCCTTCCTTATGATTAGACCAACACTGAATTTTGATATTTATGGCTTTTTGTGCTTTCTTGCCTTTAGAATCTGTTAGGTTTTCACATTCCATCAGTCCGGTATCTTTTGAATTCATACTCAGATTTGTGTTGATATTTGCAGCATTTCAGCTTCAAGGTCTTGAATTTTCTTTGAAACATAAATAAAATGTTAGTTTCTTGTCCTTCCAGCATGCAGATATTGTTTAACCTTATCTTTTACCATGTTATCCCATCCTTAGATTAGGAGACTTTAATTCTCTTCCTTATGGTTGGACCAAGACCCAATTTAAATATGTATGGCAATTTGTGCTTTGATACCTTTGGAATCCATCAAGTTTTCAGATTCAGGTTCAAATTCCTTCAGTCCCGTGTCTGTTGATTTTGAGATTCTTTTTGATATTTTCAGTATTTCAACTTCTATTTTGTTGTCCAATGAATCTCTCTGCAAGCCATGTTTGTTGCTATTAGTTTTCTGCATTTCAATTTTTGTTTTGTTAACTACTGAATTTGTCTCCATTCCAAGATCGAATCCAATGACAGCCCATAAATTAAGTTGTTTCTGTTGACTTGATCGTTTGGATTTGTATTGACTTGGGGTTTTGAAGTTTTATTTTGTATTGAACAGATGCCAATCAGATCACCACAGGCTATCAGAGACCTCATACCATTTTTTGTTTTTTTTTTTCAAATCTACCATATTTGTATCTAATGAACAAACATCTGTGAGAAGTCTCCATATTTCCAAAGGTCTGACAATGATATTAGCAAATCCCAACTTAAAGAAAACATAAGCCCGAAATCCAAATTATGAAAACAGTCAGTAAGGAAACAAACACTAGAACTAATGATATCATTCTCTTCATGATTTCTTTATTAGTGACTGCCTTCTAGTGTATTTGCAACTAGGTGGTCAGTTCTACACTAATTTTTATGTGTTTCAGAGAAAGGGACAAATGAGTAGTCTATAAAATGGTGAGAGAGTTGAAGATTTCTCTGATGAAGAAGGTTTTAGTGGAATCCAATGCTCAGCAGATTATGATTATGTTGCTTATTTCCTCCAGATTGAGGAGAAACCAAAGTACCATGTTGTAGTGGAGACAAACACTAGAAGTGATGATATCATCCTCTCCATGATTTCTTTATTAGTGACTGCCTTCTAGTGTCTTTGCAACTAGGTGGTCAGTTCTACACAAATTTTTATGTGTTGCAGAGAAAGGGACAAATGAGTAGTCTATAAAATGGTGAGAGAGCTGAAGATTTTTATGATGAAGAAGGTTTTAGTGGAATCCAATGCTCAGTAGATTATAATTATGTTGCTTCTTTTCTCCAGATTGAGGAGAAACCGAAGTACCATTGTAGTGGAGTGGGTCGTTTGCAACTGTATTCAACCTTCAAAGGTATGTAAATGGCTCTTTTCATTGTTAGGTCCAAAAAAGTTTAAATTTGACTAACTCACAAGACTAGTGGGAATTTTCATAAAGAATGAAGACTCAGTTTCTCATCTTCATGGTTATGCCTTTGACTTCGTCTAGCTGAAGGTGTAGATTTTCCCAATCAATCAAAATTTTCTATTCTTTTGTAATCTGAAAAGCCTGTTGCGTGTACAAAACTTAACAATTTATATTTGTGCACAGTGGACACCCCTGAAAGTTGAAATTTTGTACACTGTCTAACAATTTTGAAAATTAAGTTTTTGTTGTTTAATTCCAGAAATTTTAATCTGATGTCAGTATAGCGGAGGCATAAGATTTTCCAGAAAATCTTGGTGGATTTGTTATCACATATGAGTCTTAAACTATTGCTGACAGTCATTTTGTTTCAAGGCTATTTTTCAAGGGCCACCCTAACATTATTTTTATCTAAGCCTATATTTATATTGTTCTCCCTCATTATGGTTATTTTGGTCTCCCTCACGCTAAGGTTATTTTTATCTGAGACTATATTTTCACCTATGATAGTTGTTGTTCCAACATTCTTACTTTATGAAAATAGGTATGGAGTGATGTCAAAAATTATCATTTTAAACCAGGTTACAATCGCTGCAAAATTCTTTACTTATCGAATTATAATCATATTGACATTTTTTTAGTGACACCATTTAAATTTAGAGTGTAAAGCCTCTTTTTCAAGAACTTTTATATTGTATTTCTTTCCATTGCCACATTGAAGCTTGTCGTTCTTCCGCTTCTTTTTTCACAGTGGGTTCTTCTTTTAGCTACGACCAACTTCTCCATAACATTATGCCTAACTCTTCTCTGTTTTATATCAATCCCATTTTCTTCTTCTTCCAGTGAAGGACTTCATCTGTTCTTTTACTTCATTTATCTCTGTTTTCCCTTGTCTTTAGGTTTGGGTTTCTTTATATTGTGGCACTAAACATTTGGATCCAATAGTATCAGCAGGAAAAAAAAAAAGCTAATCATTCTCATATGTCACGAGGACAAAAATACTCATGGAGCTTCCAATAACATTTGCAGTGAGCTGGGCTTCCAATAACATTTGCAGTGAGCTGGGAGTTATACGGGTTGTCTCTATGTTATGCATAGATTTAAATTGAAGAGGAGGGAGGCTAATATCTGGTTTTGTAGCTTCGATTTCCTCTAAATTTATTATAGCTATTATTAGCACATGTAATCTTTTTGTCCCTTACCTTTATCTTTCTAATAAACCTCTCTGGATGGTGTAAAAATCTGTAGCAGGGTCTCCATTCCTCCCTATGTCATAATTCATGAAGATTGATTTTTTTTTTCCTGGCAATCAAGACTCAAAAATGCTTTATTGCATAATATGCTCTGTTCCTACTAGTTGTCAGCGTAGGAATCTCGAGTGAGAACTCAGTAAGAATTGTTAAACATGGACTAGCATTTGAGCAATTGACTTCTTTCTCACTGTCTCCTTCACAACAACACAGCTTCCCCAAATCCTCTAAATGTAACACTTCACAACAACCCTCTCTGGAAGCTTTGTTCACCTATTCATAAGCCTTTTCTTGCAAGTGAGGTTGGGTTGTTGGATAAGTCAGAGACTATTTTACTAATTTATAACAAGTTTTTGGTTAACCCTTGAACTTGCAGTGCATTATGAATTTGTTTGAATATACCATTTCAGAGCTGTATCTAAATCACTCCTCCGTAGATCTTGTGAGTAAAATAATCAACCAAATAAACCACCTTCTCATTAGAGGACTTTTGCATATGACACAAGTAAATCTCTACATGGTTTCATATGTCATAAGGCTCTTGAGTCAGTATGCCGATGATTTCGATCACTTATAGTGGTGACCAGCTCTAGTGTTACAAATAGCTTAGATTCTAACTCCTTAATTTACTGTACTTGTGAGGTTTGGTTTTGCAAGGTCTACTGCTTTCTTGCACTAGTCCTTATGGACAGTAACCTGCATTATGTCTATCGTGATATTTTAATTTCTTATACTTTGAAGAATGGACATTATCAATGGTGGCTAGCTTCTCTTTTATATAGTGTCTTATTCCAAAATACAGGAAATGAGAGTTTTTTACTTCACTCCTATGTATCTTCTCTTAACTTCTTCTTCATTAATAGTCCAATTATAGGTTGGACTTCTGGATCTAGAGACTAGTGTGTAAGAGACATAACATTACCAAGCCCATAAGAGACAGAACATTACACTCCTCTAAGCTTCAAAGAACAATTGCAAGCAACTGGTTCAACACTTATTTGGATTTGTTGATGCATGATTCTTTGATAACCATTCTTGTCGTCAGTTTGAAACATTTGAAATGACACAACGCATCCCAAGTGTGTCACAAGCATCCTTTTAGGTTTCTATTTTTCTCACATACAACAGATTTGCACATTTTACGTCAAGCAAGATTGTGGTTGATGCTCTGCCTTCTCCCTGCTCCCACATGATTGCTTTATTTTTAGCAGCAAGTTTTAATTTAATCTATAGATCTGCTTTCCACTGCGGCATGTTCATCTTTACCTTCAGATGGAAGTTGTTCCCATTGAATTTCTCAACCATCTTGTTTGCTTCACCTTTTTGGTCATCTATTTATCAAAACATCTGAATCTTCCCACTTGAGAAAACCTTTGTTTTAGAGTTGCAGGTATTTCTAATCAATAACCTATCCCTGATGCTTTCTTCAAAGTTCACTGTGACCTTAGCTCTGATAACCAACTGAAATCATGATCCCGCTGACAAAATGCAGACAAAAGGAAGAAAAACAAATAGATAATAAAAATCAGACGAGAGATATTATCCATGAAATGACAACAATTTAAGAATGAAGTGTAATTTTGTAAAAGGATTAATATTGTAAAGAATATATTTCAGAAAATAGATTTTGGTCCAAAACAACTATTAAAATTTTGTACAAATGGTGGGCTATATGCTTCAATGTCATGTACTAGTGACGTAATAGTGAGATTTTTTTTATCAGATGACATGTTTATGGTTTGAATTGAACCCAATTGTAAATTCATAATGCTGTGAGTAATTGCATCCCAGCTGCCAATGTGTAGTTGAACCCACCACATTATAACTTAGCAGATAAAATATACAACAACAAGTAAATGGAATTCTGTCAAAAATTTAAATCTGGTGAACAATATGTAAGGCTTGTGCAATTTCCCTGTTTACTATTTTGTAGTGGATTTTTAATTTATTGAATCGTTGGCATTCTTTGCTGCATTGTGAAACTTCTATGGAAGTTTAGTGAATTTTTGAATGATGTCCCCTTCTAATAAATAAATTCTCCAAAATAAATAAATCAAACATAGGAATCCCTAGGGAGATTGGAGATGTGTAGATTAAAAATCACTAGACATAGGGTTTTACATAGCAAACAGACTCCTTCAGACGTAAACAATTCACATTAGCCTCCTGATGCTTTGTTCACCTCTTCATAAGCCATTTCTTGCTTGTGAGGGTAGGTTGTGAGATAAGCTAGAGACCGTTGTATGGTTCTGGATGCGTCATTGAAGGCTATTTTTTCATCATCTCCTTTGCCAATTTAATAAGTGCAGTTCCATCATTATTATTTTGGCTTATTTATAATGTGAATTTGATAGGACAATTAGGGAGCTATTGTAGATCATCTACCTTTCATAGCCTACTTCTGAAATTGACAATTTTTAGCATCTAGGCAGAGTGGATATTCCATTGGCTCTAGGAATGAAAAATAATCTTTCAAACAAAAATAAAACAAGCTATCTATGCTATTAGCATACATTTTAGCCTTATTTTCTTGTCATTCAAGCACTTAGACAATGCTTAAGCCTATCTTTTACCATGTTTTCTCATGGGTAGATTAGGCGTTTTAGTTCCCTCCCTAATGGTTGGACCAAGACTGACTTGATATTTATGACTTTTGTGCTCTGTTTCCTTTGGAATCTGCTAGGTTTTCAGATTCGAGTTCAAATTCCTTCAGTCTGGTGTTTGTTGAATTTGTACATGGACTTACTTTGCTATTTTCAGAATTTCAGCTTTATGGTCTTCAATTTTCTTTGAAACATAAATAAAACTTGCAAATTTATCTATGCTACTAGGAGATATTTTATTTTTAGTTGCTTGACCTTCTAGCACTTAGATAATGTTTAAGCTCATCGTTTACCATGTTATCCCATGGCTAGATTAGGAGGCTTTGTTTCCCTTTCTTATGGTTGGACCAACACTGAATTTCAATATTTATGGCATTTTGTGTTTTGGTACTTTTGGAATCCATTAATTAGGTTTTCAGATTTAGACTCAAATTCCTTCAATCCCATTTCTGTTGATTTCATACTCAGATTTATATTGAAAGTTTTAGTATTTCTACTTAGTTGACTACTAGCTCTCTCTGCAGTTCACATTCATTGATCTTGCTTTTGTACATTTAAATTTTGCTTTGCTAAACATGGACTTTTTTTTATTTAAAATTTAAATTTTTTTTTTTTTTTTGTGAAGGATTCGAGCTCTACATCCTCCGCTTTGAAACTGCATAAGGGTTTCCTCGTTGTTCATTTGTGAAGGATTCGAATTGGCATGGCTATAGAAGTTGGCAGGTCTCATGCTCCATTCTCGAATTCCTTGTTCACTTTTGTTGTCAACAATTGTTTCTTGCATTTCCTCTTGGGAAATTTTACCCACTTGGGAAATTTTGAGTCTAGAGACGAGTTCAAATTCCTCTCTATTCTCTGTTTTACGGCTGACAATTTACACAAAGGAATTGGTGAATGTGCAAGCAGGGTATGGAGAAGCCATGATTCGTGATCCAGTCCTTGCCTCCTTCCCTTATAGAGGGGTTTTCTTTGGTTGATGACCAATTGTTTAACAAAATACCTTTGCAAGCAGGCTATCCACCACAAGACAGATTGCACGTGAATTGTTTGACAGAATGTTTGGTATCGTATCTACTTTGTTTTATTCAAATACGGCTTAGTATTGCTTATTCATATATGCTTAGCATTGTTTTAAATGATGGACCCCCCACCCCATCCACCAACATTACAACAGATAGTTGACTGCTTGACATTATTAGAGAAGGATAATGTAGCTTTGAAAGCCACAACTCTTTCTTTCTCAATAGTTTCCCAAGGTCTCTTAGTGGAGCTCCAGAAGTTTGAATTAGTGAATCAAACTCTCCAGGATACTATTCACTCCCTATCTCAATTATCAGATGACTTGAACCAACAGGTTGTGACTAATTCTTCACGAATCCAAGACCTCTCTGAAACTTTTACCACACAAACGATAGGCATTACAAAAGATATCAGCTCCATTATTGATGACTTCAGGGACATTGGAAACCTCAAGGTTAAGCAGACGAAGCTTGTTAATAAACAATCATCTCTTTTGACTGAGACAAAGTAGAAAATTAAAACTTGGGCCTCTACTTGCAAAAACTCTAGCACTACGCCTCTGCTAGAGGTCAAAAAAATTGTCCAAGAGAAGTTGGCAGAAGATCGAGTTAGGCGCTTTAAGGAACTCAACCTTCGAGTTAGAGGTCTCCCTTCGTCCTCCATTGATCCTCTCCCTATAGGCTACTCATTTCTCAGCTAGCAACTAGGTATTTCCGATATTACATTAGACAGAGCATGGTTTGGACACGATGGCACCCTTTTTCTTAGGTTTCTCTCACTGGTTGATCAACAACTACAAGCTCTGAGGGAAAAGAAGAAGCTCTTCCTTCTTCCCACAAAGATATTTCTTGATGAGGACCTCACAAAATCATAGGTAGTTGAACTAAAGCATTCTAGGAGTCTCGTGGTAGAAGCAAGTAGCAATGGGAAATGGGCAGTTATAAAGAATCTAACGACAATTATTCATGACTCACCTACCAAGTTTTGGGATGAGAGACATACTCAAACCAAATGATGGTCTAATCACCAATAGTTGGGCAAGTCTAAGCCCTCCATTGGCTCTCTGATTGTCAATTGTTGGAATGGCAATGGCTCCCTATGGTCTTTACCAGGCTTACTTCATGATGTAGTTGGGGATGTTGATTTGTTAGTTGTTATGGAGACTCATGAGAGTCTTGCTCAGCCCCTTCCAAGTTACACAGGGTATCAGTGGCTTTCAGTTTGTAGAGAGGAAGTCCAAGCTTCAGGTGGTGTGCGTGCTTCTGGTGGGGTTGCTTGTTTGATTAGAGATGATCTGTCCACATTGGTTCTTTCTAACACTCATGCTAGATTTACGTGGATCCGGGTTGGAGGCACTAGTTGACGTTAGAAGGATATCTTCATTGTTGTTTGTTACTTGTCGCCAACTTCCTCACCTTACGCCATGCATAATGTTGAGAATGGGAACCCTTTTTCAGACCTTTTCGAGAGCATTTCCATGTTTGGGGCTATGGGTGACATCATCATCTTAGGAGATTTTAATGCATAGACTAAAGACCTCTTGACCCCCCAATATGACGTGGGTCTGATTTGATTTGTACTACTGAGAGAGATCCTACTAGTACAGGACTTAAGCGTTTGTCCGAGGATCATAGTGGACCTCTAACTTGCTATGGTCGCCACCTCTCCAGCTCTATGAGTCCTCCGACTTGGTGATTCTAAATGGCCTCTCTTGCTTCTCGAGTTCTGAGTTTTTTACGTGTTGGCCTCATAGTGGGGGTGCAAGCATGGTGGATTATATCCTCGTTGCTTCCTTCCTCCCCTTCATCCAAAACTTTACTATCTTGCATCTTCCCTTGGCTGATCATACCCTTCTTAGCCTTTCCGTATGTGTTTCTTCCCACCCTTTTTCACCCATCTCTACTCACCCTACCCAGATCCATGCCATACCAAATTTTGTTTTGAGGATAGTGATCAAGACCTCTTCATTTTCCATTTGAGAAGATTCCTCTGCCCCGCTAGTTTCACGGATCACAGTCAGGTGTCCACCATGTTTCACTCACTAGCTACTACGATTTGGGAGTCGACTCTCCTCTCTATCCCTCACCGCTCCATTCCCAACACTCCAAAATCAGTTTGATGGAATACTTGTCCCATGAACTAGTGGTTTGATGATGCCTGCAAAACTTTCCACCGCTCCTTGCGCTTGACTTTTGATACTCATTCCCCCGCTTTCACCAATTTACGACTCTTACAAATGCCTTCTTCACCATAAGAATCGATTATTTATTGCTTCACAGGGAAGATCCCTTTGAGACACGCTTATTCAGTATCCCAAGTTGTTTTGGTGCATCATCTTCCCTAGGCATAACCTTCCCCAGTCCACCCTTGACCTTCACCTCCTTGCCTCCCATGTCTCCACGTTGTATGACATCCTGGGTTAGCTTGACCCCCTTCCCAACCCACTTCCCCATTGTCACCTATTCTCCACCTCCAACATTTACGAGGCCATCAGACTTATGAGATGTAGCAGGGTGGCTGATGAGGAGGGTTTTCAAGTTGAGCTCTTCAAGCTCGGTTCCACGATCCTGGGCCCTTACCTCTCTACACTCTTTAATAGAGTGGTTTGTTTTGGTTTTCTAGACTCTTGGTTGAGACACGCTATTCACCCGATCCATAAATCTGGGTTGGCCTCTGATCTTGGAAACTATAGAACCATCATGATTGGACACACATTTGCTACACTTTATGCTACAACTTTGAATACTATTTTATCTAGTGAGCTTGACAGGAGGAATTGCAGGGCTAAGGGTCAAGCAGGATTCAGGGCAGACTACCAGGCCATGGATCATATCTTTACACTACAAGCTATTATCGAGGAGGCTCGACATCACTTGAAGAAAGTCTATTGCTATTTTGTGGATTTTCGTAAGGCTTTTGATTCCATCCCCAGAGTGGACCTTTTTCAAAGACTAAGAGATATTAGTATTTCTGAGATCTTATTGATGACTATCATGAGGTTAACTTAGGACAACAGAAGGCCTCTCCGATCTTATCCAGAGCACCACTAGGGTGAAGTAGGGTTGCCCTCTCTCGCCCACCTTGTTTGGGATATACATTGATAAGCTAGAGGCTTTTCATAGTGACTCCTCACTTCCAAGTGATGGTTGTCATCTATAGCAGGTTGCTGATGATGTGGTTCTTCTTGCTTCCTCTCCTGAGGGTCTTCAGAGGCTTTTGGATAGACTTGCATCTTTTTGTGACATGAGATAGCTGGTCATGAACCTTGAGAAGACTCGTGTTATGGTCTTCAACGGTTTGAAGGCCTGACATCTCCATTTTCACTTCTAGGGTCAGAAAATTGAGATTACATCATCTTACACATACCTTGGTGTTAAGTTGTCCGGATCTCGTTTCAGCTTGAGATCAACCATTCAGCCTCGGATCAATAAAGGGTTGGGTTCCCTTTCCATGCTTGAGAGACAATGCTTCAAAAACCACTTTCAGGATACATCATCTAAGTTATCCCTCTTGGATTCCTTAGTAAGACCTGCAGTGCTCTATGGTTTGGTGGTTTGGTGTCCTTCCCTTTTAGACTCAGATTGGGCCATGATCGAGCGTACCCAGGCTATGGTCCCCACACTATTATTTTGGCTGAGTTTGGTGCTCACCTATTCAGACTTGTAGCCATTTTTTACTTGATTTGGTTTCTTCACCGTCTTCGTGGCTTTGTTGACTCGGAGGAAGGCCAACACAGATACCCTTTCTTAGCCTACCGCTCCTCAGTTGCTATTGCAAACTCTGATCTTGCCATTAGAGCCCATTGTTGGTATGCTCAGGCTACTATCCTATTGAGGTCAATTGGGATCGACATTGACCATCTTCCTCCCTACTAGTTTTTATTGGGTGCTCCTACTCATCTACTCCCCTCTCAGCAAGGGTTGAATTGGCATGTTAGACTTGCTATTTATAGGAAGTATATTAGATGGACCTGGGTGGATCCTACTGGGGGACTACGTCCAAGGATGGTTTTCTATGCCGAGCACTTCTTAGATATTTGAGATGGGATTATTGTATGCCCTGCATACTTACATAGATACTGGACACACACCTTGCGTATCACCCTTGTCTCCTTCAGGGTGGGCTCACATAGACTCTAGATCCAGGTCGATCACCATATTGCTAGAGAGGATCGGGTGTGTACACTTTGTACCTTAGCAGAGGCAAAATCTGAGATTCATTTTCTTTTTAGATGCCCCATATACTATGAGATTAGAGGGAGATTTTACCGTCTGTTTAAAGATTGTAGATCCCTTTCATATTTTTTAGGTACACCAATCAGCATTGCATTGCACTCTATCTCTATGAGTCCTTAAAGCTTCATGACCATACTTTACAACTATCATTTCCCAGGAGTCAGACCCAGGCACAACTTATTATGACCTTCTTCTCGCCCTTAACTCTGGCTCGAGGTGTGAAGTGATCGTACAGTTTCCCTAACACGAGCCATTCCATATCTGTGAAACCCCATAGGGGACCTTTTTGCTAGCAGCACTCCTCTCGTAACACTCAACTTCATCATAGGGCATCTAGTAGCCGCACAGATCAGTCGTTGTTGGACTTTTTCCCTGTGAGGACAGATACCTAATCTTTTTCGTGATGTCTCCTGCTTTCTTCTTCTTTTGTTGTGTTTGTTTTATTATGGACATCGTTTGGTGCTCCGTCTCTGCTTTTTCTTGGTGTAAGCTTCCAGACCCATAGACCCACGTTGTGGTCTTTTGTTGGACATTAATAAATTTATCTTATCTACGCTCCAAATTCAAATAGAGTGTTTACAATTTTCTGCATTCTAATATATGTTGAACTTGTCTCCATTTCATCCATTTCCAAAGAATCTTGGCTACGAAGTCCCTTGATTGAAGAAAAAAATGACTTGACAGTTTGCATTTGTTTTAAAGTTTTATTTTGTATTGTATCCAATGAACAAACATGTGGGAGAAGTCTCCATATTTTTAAAGGTGTAACAATGATATTAAAAGACCTTCACCTAAAAATCACAAGAGCTAAACCCGAATCATGAAAACAACCAATAAGGAAACAAACACTAGAAGTATTGATGTCATCCTTTGTATGATTGCTTTATGCTATATATCTGACTACCTTGTGTATTTGCAACTTTGTTGTTAGTTCTACACAAATTTGTTTATGTTTCAAAGAAAGGACAACTAAGTAGTCCATAAAATGGCGACAAAGTTAAAGATTTCTATGATTAAGAAGGCTTTAGTGGGATTCAATTCTTAGCACATAATAAATATGTTGTTTATATCTTCCAGAGGAAGGAGAAACCCATGTACCATGGAAGTGGAGTAGGTTGATGGTGAATGACTTCAAACTTCAGAGGTATGGTATGCAAATGACTATTTTCATTGATAGGTTAAAAAAAGTTTTCCTTTGATTGATTCGTAAGACTTAATTTGGCTTGTTTGGATGTTCTTCCTACCAATTTGGAATTTTGTAAAGAAGGAATACTCAATTTTTTATTTTCATGGCTATGCCTTTGACTTCGTGTAGCTGAAGGTGTAGATTTTTCTCTTCTGTTATAAATCTAAAATGTTTGTTTTGTACAAAACTTAAGAATTTATTCTTGTGCATAGCGGACATGTTAATGTTGTAGCTTCAGTCCGATTGAATCGATCTAGAGATAATCCTTCTATGATTACTAGTTAAACATTTGACTAACCATAAATTAGACAAACTCACTTTTAGATAGATAGATATATAGATAGATAGATAATATTTTCTAATGTTTATTAACTTGTAAATTAAAATAAAGACATATTTTTTCCTAAGACATATCTCCTCTATTCATAGATAGATAGATAGATAGATAGATATGAGTAAGTGCACCAAGTTGTGGTGTCAAAAGTGGGGTATAAGTGGACACCTTTTTTTTTTTTTTTTGAAATCAGCAATTTCTAAACTTCAACAAGAATTTGAAGATAGTTACATTCAAAATTTTAAGATATAACAAAAACAAAAGTAGTAGGCTTTTGAATCTAGTTTTTAAACTACTAATTTTTTTCAAAATGGTTTAGTTTTAGGTTCTCAAAAAAGGGGGCCACAAAAAGTGGTACTATTTATTCCAAAAAAAAAATAACACAGTACAAAGTGTGCCCCTCTTAAAATTTTAACTTTTTTTTTTTGAAATTCTTTAATTGCTTTGGTCAAAAGTTACTTAACACTATATAGTTTATTCCAGAATTTTCAAGTAATTTTATAATGTGTATTTTTTTTTATGAATTTTTTAACTAGACACATCCCAAAATCATGAAATATCTGTGTGCTCCCCCCTAAAAATGTTTGAAAACTAATTTAAAATCAAAACCTTTTTTTTTTTTATAGAAATGTTTGATTCTAAAACACTAAGTTGTTGCAAAATTCGATGAACGAGCTAAAATCTACAACCCAGTTAGTACATGTTCGTTTTTGACAAAAAATGGACATACATTCAAAAAAAATTATAGATGAAATGCTTGAAATAGTTCTAATAAAAAATAAATTATATGGCTATATAGCTAACATAGAGACCTACAATGTCATGTAACCTGATCCTATCGATGGTCAACCACGAGGAATCTTAATGAGAGCACACAAGAAAAATTAATCATTTTTTGTATGTTTGTAGGAAAACATATCTCAGACTAGTTTACAGGCTCTGAACCTTTGGGTTGGATCCCCAAGGCAAAACCAAGCCTTTAGGCTTGGTAGAATGCAAAGCTTTGACTAGCATGCATGCAATATTTAAAGCTTTTTAAATTTGAGTCTTAATAGCATGTGCACGCTTTAGTGTGCATGCACTACTGAGACCTAAATAGTGCATAGAGATGGAAGAAGAGAGGCAGAACAAGAGCAAGAGATAGGGGGTGTGTATGAGAGAGAGAGAGAGAGAGAGAGAGAGAGAGAGAGAGTAGGGGTGGCAGAGAGAGTACGAGATGGGAGAGAAAGGAAGTGTGAGAGAGAGTAGGGGTGGAAAAGAGAGAGTACGGGGTGAGAGATAGATTTAGAGTAGGGGATGTGAGATAGAGGAAGTGTGTGTGTGTGTGTGTGTGTGTGTGTGTGAGAGAGAGAGAGAGAGAGAGAGAGAGAGAGTACGGGAAGGCAAAGAGAGAGAGTAGGCAGTGGGAGAGGGAGCAAGAGAGGGAGAGAGAGAGGAGGATGGGAGTGTGTGTGAGAGAGAGTAGGGCATGGGAGAGAGTGTCAATGTGAGAGAGAGTAGGGTTGGAAGAGAGAGAAAGTAGGGGATGGGAGAGGAAAGAGAGAGAGTAGGGGATGGGAGAGAGAGAGAGAGAGAGAGAGAGAGAGAGAGAGAGAGAGAGCAGGGGTGACAGAGAGAGAGAGAGTACGAGATGGGAGAGAGATTGAGAGTAGGTGATGGGGGAGAGAGAGATAGAGTAGGCGTTGGGAGACGGAGTGGGAGAGGGAGAGCGAGAGAGAGAGGAGGATGAGAGTGTGTGTGTGTGTGAGAGAGAGTAGGGTATGTGAGAGAGAGAGAGAGAGAGAGAGAGAGAGAGAGAGAGAGAGAGTACGAGAAGGCAAAGAGAGAGTAAGCAGTGGGAGAGGGAGCAAGAGAGGGAGAGAGAGAGGAGGATGGGAGTGTGTGTGAGAGAGAGTAGGGCATGGGAGAGAGTGTCAATGTGAGAGAGAGTAGGGTTGGAAGAGAGAGAAAGTAGGGGATGGGAGAGGGAAGAGAGAGAGAGAGTAGGGGATGGGAGAGAGAGAGAGCAGGGGTGACAGAGAGAGAGAGAGTACGAGATGGGAGAGAGATTGAGAGTAGGTGATGGGGGAGAGAGAGATAGAGTAGGCGTTGGGAGACGGAGTGGGAGAGGGAGAGCGAGAGAGAGAGGAGGATGAGAGTGTGTGTGTGAGAGAGAGAGAGAGTAGGGTATGGAAGAGAGGAGAGAGAGAGGGGGGATGGGAGTGTGTTTGTGTGAAAAAGAGTAGGGGATGGGAGAGGGGAGAGAGAGAGAGTAGTCTGAGAAAGAGAGAGAGAGTAGGTGGTGGGAGAGAGAGAGAGAGAGAGAGAGAGAGAGAGAGAGAGAGAGAGAGAAGGGGACGAGAGTGTGTTTCTAGCCTCTTCCATTCCAACACATCTTAGATAAACTCCATCATGGTTCTCCCTATATAGTACTAATCCTTGAAGCATAAATTGTTGACTCATCATTCTTAATGAACACTTTTACATATAATTCAAGTGTAATGGATACTTATGATTTAGCAAGTAGTAAACAATGTCATTGTACCATTCATCTAGGAATACCTCTTTTAACACATACACTTGTTGTACTAACTCATGATTGGTCATGGATAGTGTTTGAGCTAGAGCTTATCCTCGTACTAGCTTCAGCCATATTCTTGAATGATTTTCATCTACTTTCCTCTTCTTTCTCCTAACTCATTATGCATTAGTAATGTCTTCACTTCTACATCAAGAACTATTGCCTATACCTTGATTCTTACAATGTAGTGTCTGAATTTCTTTATTGCCTTTACGAAAATATAAGCTTTGTTTCTCAACATTTGGGTTATCTCAATTCTGCATCCTTTAATGGTGAACTGATGAGTGCGATAGGATGTTCATCTTGATTGTCATTGGATAGCTACATAGGTATGCTCTAATAAAAGGAATTTTTATAAAAAGGCTTGGTGTAATCTAGGTTCAACAAAACATGAGCATCCGTAGATTCTTTCTTGATTTATTTGAGTTCCTTTTTTGCTGTAGGTGTCCAATTTATCTTTTCTCCTTTCTTTAACATGTCATTCAGTGGCCTTACTATCTCTGCAAACCTAGTTATAAACTTCCTTACGAAGTTGATGTTTCCAAAGAATGACTTCAATTCTTTCTGACTAGCTGACAATCTTATCTTTGACATTGCTTCAATGCACTTAGGATCAACTGAGATTCCTCATTCTGATATTGCATGTCTTAACATTTTTCCTTTAGTGACAACAAACATGTATTTCTTTAGATTTAAGGAAATTCCATATCTTCTACATCTTTTGAAGATTTTCTTCAAATCACTGATGTTGTCTCCTCTACATCAAGAAAATACCATGAGATCATCCATGTATATGATGCATTTCCATGCTACTCTCTAAAAGCATAATCCATGGCCCTTTGAAAGGTGGCTCCAACATTGATCAAACCAAAAGGTGTTCATTTGTACGCAAATGTGCCCCATCTGGTTGTAAATGTAGTTTTTAATCTATCTTCTCCTTTTACCATCACTTGATTATATCCAGAACAACCATCTAAAAATGACATCATTTGAGAACCGCTAATGAATTGTATCATTTCATCTAGTGATGGCACTGGACAATTGTCTTTGTCTGAAACTCTATTAAGATTTCTAAACTCCATGCACAACCTTAACTCTCCATTCTTCGTTCTGATAGGAACAAGGTTGGTCACCCACATTGAGTGTTGAATTGGGAATATGATTTTGGTAGACAACAACTTCTTCACTTCTTGGTGTATTAGTGGCTCTAGCAACAGATTTATCCATATTTGCCTTTGTCTAAATGGATTACTATTTGGCTTTAGTGGAATAGTATGTGTGATGAGGGAAGTATCATATGTCTTTAGATCTTCATATCCCTAAGCAATCACATCAAAGATTTCCTTCATGAGCTTCAAGATTTCTTCCTTTCTGGTGGGAGTACAAACCTTCGACATTTTCTTTTGTTCTCAAGCTTACCTTTTCACATTCCCCTCCTTTCTTAGTTTGGTACTTGAGGGCACTTAATTTGTCTGCATAAAAAATTCTTTCTGGTTCAATCATTCCCTTGGGAATGATATCCGTCCTTAAATTCATTATTTCATTAATCTCAAACAGAGCTTGCTATTGATCTCCCTCCTTAATCACTTGTGCTTCAAAGACCCTTGAGCTTGCTAGAAAATTGAGGATATGCTTATCATATTCAAACACTAGGAAATTTGTGATTTTGATAGGAACTAATGGTTCTAAAGTTAGCTCAACTGTGAATTTTTCACACAATCCATGGCTAGTGGCTCTGAACTCATAGATTCTACCAAATAGTTAGCTAAAGGATTGCTTGTTCGACTTATCCTTTTAATGTTGAAAACATCAAAGCTTTTGATTAGGTCCCAAACTCTGTTGTGGTAACGACCTGTCCTTTTATCATGGCATGTATATTGCTTACGAACTTTCCCAACTACTACGTTTGAATCTCCATGCACATGTAGGATTTTGACACCTTTTTGGATGACAAGGAGCAATCCAATGACCAACGATTCATACTAAGCCATATTGTTTGTGCATGAAAATTGTAATCTATGTGCTGCCAAATAAGTTTCTCTGATTGGGCTGATGAGTTCAACACCAATTCTGCTTCTTTTCTTTGACTTGGATCCATCAAAGGATAGGGTCCATACTTGGTCATTTGAATATTCTACGGGTGGTTTTACCTGACTCCCTAAATTTTTTTTATCATACTCTTCTAGTCTTATTTCACCTTCTTGAACTTTTTCATGTTGTGGCTGTAAAATTTCCATATGGGATGAGTTCACTTTTGCCCTAGTTTTTGCTACCCATTTTGGATACTTGTGCCATTGCATCTTTGCTAAAGGTGCATAGCATCTCAGAATGAAAAGCATTATGTATACTACACACCAATTAGGTAACAACAAATTCTGAATGGAGACATCTTTTCCCAATTCAATTTCTTGCTTAATGCTTTTTAGGACAACGTTCCTAAAATTCTCAAACATTGCCTCATTCAATGATGGTTTTGGGTTATCCCCAACATGTACCTTAGTGAAATTTGGAATCATGTTGGGACACATCCCTTGATTATAACCTTGCAACATTATAATTTCTCCTATTTTAGGAACATATGATCCCAAACTAGTTTCCATGAATAAGATCTCAATATCTTCACCATGCTTGGTAATTAATAATCAGATCCTCAATTTTCTTTCTATGCTTATTTGATTAAAGATCCCCTTCCATCGAAGCCACATCAGGGATAACTTTAAGAAACCCCTCTTGAAAAAAAAGCCTAAAATGCTGGCGAATCCAACATCTTGGGGGCAGGAAAATTTTAATATCGAGGGCGATTTGTTTGTTCTATATAGGGAAATAAAATATTATATGTTGGCGATTTGTTTCTTGTCCTAGCAAAAGTTATTTTAAATGTGGCGAATTAATATTTTTTTTCACTGGCGGATATATAAATGATGGCTATTTTTTCCCTTGCCAAAAATAAATTAATAATGTCAGAGGCGAATTACTTGTTTTGTAGGAAAATGAATAATAATGGTTTTGGCTAATCTTCAGTGGTAAACTGAAAAATTGTTTAATCTGAAAGTGAAATTTGCACATGTATTGGTTAGTGACTGTACTGACTACTGGGTAGTCACTTTCAAGTTTCAACTTGTGTACTATGTTAGGTGTGTTATTAATAATGTCGTAACATTGTTACGTTAGTGTCACAATTACCAAGTCGACTATCGTCACTTTTGTTACGTTAATAGTAAATACAATAGTTTTATTGATTGTTGATTAGTTAGAGATCAACGATAGTAGATGCATCTCAGGGCCACTCACTTGAAAAGACTTGGAGTCGCACGTAATTTTTCGGAATGGAGACGTGGAAAAGTTTACATGGAAATCGTTAATCATGTCACGCACTATTGACTGTCCGACATTAATGTCAGCACATTTCGGCGTTTCACACACTTGAAAATTAATAGGAATACAAAAAGATAAGATATGGAAGATCGCGAAGGCCAAAGAATTAGATGCAACTGCAGTCTGCTATTAAATAGGCTCTTCAATTCCTCTTTCAATATCATTTTTCATATTCTAATTTCTTCAGTCTGAATTTGGTTTGTAGTTGCACTTTGTAGAGTTTTCAGTTTCTTGAATCGTAGTCATGGATATGCCAATTCGCCTGAAATGCACTAATATGGCTCTGCAAAAGCCCTTTTTGGGAAAAATTCCTGATGATGTCCTTGCCATGGTTTGCAAGGTAGATGGCTGAAGTCTTTTTATCCGCCATGCTATATGCATGGTACTCGACCATGAATTCTTGAGAATTGATAAGAGGTACCGTGTGTCCACAGATATTACCTCCCGCTTCCTTGTGTCTCTTCTCGACCTTGGAGGCAGGCAAATAGACATGTTGATGCTTCTGCATAACATTTTGAAGGAAACGTTTTTAGAAGATGATGTCAAAATTATTGTATTGGCCGAGCAGGTACCGGGGCCAGGTATTGGCATCCTTTTTGCAGATGTAGCAGACAAGTGCTGGGAGGGAAGGCATAGGGTGCATTATACATAAGCATCCTTTCTTGCTCGGCATGAACGAACGGCAACTGACTCGCCATCGGAAGTGGGCACGGCTCGGAAGGGATTTTTTACGGAAATGGTGGTTGTTGGACGATGACGTTAACAAGACGAACTTCACATGGCTGGACGAGTTTAGTGACATCATCTTCTCCAATAGATTCCTCGCAGACGGAATTGAAGACCTTTCTGATTAAAGGCTTCAATCCCTCGGCCCCTCAGCCCGCTCATGCTTCCAGCCTCCTTGGTTCCTTGGTTCCCTGTTCAGTGTTCCTTGTTCCCTTGGCCCTTTAGGGCAAAAAAATGTTTTGATTAGGGCAAAAGTTTGCCAAAAAAATGATTTCAAGATATCTGTATTTTTCTTTGGATTGGGCCCTGCCTTTTTTTGTAAATTACGAAATAGTAAAACTAGGCTGATTAGTGATTTAATCAGCTATTTTGAATATGTAAGCTATGAATCAGTATTATGTACATTGTACAGTCTAAAATATTATCAATGAAAACAATAGTTTTTGACTTCTCAAATCGTTGTTCTTCTTAGTCTACGACTTTGTAAGTTTGTTTCAGATTTGTGTCAAACTTTTATTTCATACCTATCTTGTCACCTATTCCTAACTTTTTTTTCATTATGAAATCTTTTAAATGATGAAGAATAGTTTATAAACAATTATCAAAATTTTCAATATATGTTAAATTTTAATAATTTATAGATATTATAACTATATTATATTTTAATTTTGAAACTAAATAATAAATATGAATAAAAATAGAGCATTTGCAATTATATTTTTAAATTGTAATTATAACCATATCATATACATATAATATAATTAATTATACTATACTATAATATAATATAATATAATATAATTATAATTTATAACCATATAATATTTATATAATATAATAATAATAACCATGAGTATGACCATCTCAGATAATCGTGGATTCTGCAACACGTGTCACGATTTCGAATGAATCTGGGCAGATGGGAAAAGATTCCCCAAATCGGTCCGAAATTCATCCTGGGCCGTCGATCTATCAGATTGAGTCTATTGTCTGAGATGGTCATTATATATTTTATTAAATTTATTATTATTATTATATTATATTATATTATTGTATTATATTACATGGTTATATTTATATTTTATTATATGGTTAAGATTATATCATATGACTATAATTATATTATTTTATATTATAGTATAAATAATTATAGTATATGTTCTATTATATAATAAATAAGTATAACATATAATATTTATATAATATAATAATAATAATAATGACTTGAGTCATGGACGGCCCGGGAGGAATTTCGGACCGATTTGGAGAATCTTTTCCCATCTGCCTAGATTCATCCAGAATCGTGACACGTTTATTAATAATATTTATATAATAATAATATTTATTATTATTATAATAATAATAATATTTATTATTATTATAATAATAATAATATAATATAATAATATTATTATTATTATACCATATATTATATTATATAAATAATAATAATAATAATAATTCCGTCGATGACTCGAGTCATTATTATTATTATTACATTATATAAATATTATATGGTATAATATTATTATTATATAAATATTATTATTATTATATTATATAAATATTAATAATAATAATAAAAATCATCGAGTCATGACGGCCCAAGAGGAATTTCGGGCCGATTTGGGGAATCTTTTCCCATCTGCCCAGATTCATCCAGAATCGTGACAATAATTATTATATAAATGATAATAAATTAATAATAATAATAATTCCATCGATGACTCGAGTCATTATAATAATATTAATAATATATTATATGGTATTTAATAAATAATATTATATATAATATTATATTAAATAATATAATATAATAACAATAATAAATTAAAAAATTTAATAACCATTTGATAGTCTATAGATCGACGGCCCGAGATGAATTTTGAGCCGATTTGGGGAATGCTTTCCCATATGCCAAAATGCATCTGGAATCGTGACACGTGTAACTTATGTACATCAGTACATTATTTAATATTGATTTTGAGTCTTGACAATTTATTACGGTTAGATGTACATTGTACATAAAAGTTAAAACCATTAATTTCTTATTACTTTCATTTTAACTAATAAACTTCAAGTATAACCTTTTTAAAGTATGAAGTTGAGGAACGTAAGACGAGAGTCCGATTATCGATAGAATAGCCATAGGGTTTTCAAATTTTAAATTTTCAAAGACTGGGTGTTGTGTTCTGGTTTCTGAAGACTGAAAGTGTGAAACTTGGGTATCAGACGACAACACCAATTATCCAATCTCAATTCCAAGTATTTAATTTTTTTCAAAAAAATTCCATTGCGATTTGCAACAATAGAAATCTTGAATTTAATTGTCTTAGGTTTACACTTTACAATTATTTTGAATAGGGTCTGAAGTCTAATAACCAGTAGCAGCTAGGCATGGGCAAAACAAAGTCAAAAACCTCCTAAACGAGTGCACCCATTATAGAACTCAGACAAGTGCTACAAACCCCAGGTTTCATCGATGAATGTCATGATATTTTTGATCTTGTTATCCATGGAGATTCTAGAATCATGGCAATTAGACATTCATTCTTTGGTAAGTGGAAAGATCCCTAGAAGGGGAGAATTTATTACAAATATAACAACAGTATTGGTGCATATACAAATAAACTAGCTGCTTTGATCACTAGATTAGCAAACCTCGCTGTACTTGAAGTATTCCCTTGCCCTGAAATTGTAATGCTATGTGCTCAAAATTATGATGAAAATAGAAAGGCAATTGTAAACCAAAATACTCAGGAGGAAATTTTATCAATAATTGAGAGTGAATTTTTCACTCTGTTAGACCTAGGGTTAGGGTTTAGAACAGAAAGCTCTAATGAGCGCATTGACTTTGATAAACTAGCTCAGGCTTATGACAAGCTGGAAAGAAGTTTTCAAGATTCATATATTAAGGGTTTAATACCCTCAGCATCCACTAGTAGTGTTACTGTTACACTGGACAAAGACCATAAGCCTCCTTATCAGTATGATATTTTTGTACCATGGGTTCAGAATACTATTTCTTTGTTATCATTTTGCTTGGGATTGGACAGTAACAAGGAAGTGGGGGCCAGTGTTCTTGAAATGATTTATAATATCCATTGTCGAGGTCAGTCAGTTGACAATGTAGCAGTAAGATATGATTTTGTTCGGTACACTGTTGAATCTATGCAACAACAATTAGTAATGATTAAACAAAGTACAGCTACAGGCAAGACGAAGACATTTAGGTTCACAAGTTACTTGTGCTACCTTCTTTTAACAAAGCATTGCTCAATATTTGAGACAGAGAACAACAAGCTTGATATTGAGGTCTATAAGTTTGATGAGAAAACCCAGAAGAAATCACAGACACCAAGTCCAGTATATGAGTGGACACATAAGATGAGGATGACTGCTAACAATAAAAACTACAACCATTTTGTAGACTTCTTTTTGGCACCTATTTACCAAAAAATCACAGACACTACAATGCCTAGATTGCCTGTGCCTTGTAAAGATTACATTCAATTGGGAAGTCAGATTCAATTGGCTGACTGGCTTTTCATGGAAGAGTACACTGTCTTAAGGTTTTACGGTTCAGTGGTTGAACCCTGCAAACTTTCAATGCATGTTACAGAAAGGGTTTTTGCACTGGAATATGTAAGGCAGATGGAGAGCGCAAATGAACTTTTCAGTGGACAACAAAAGAAAACAATATTTCCTTCCTTGCCTTTTGCAGTTGGAGGCCTCACATTTGAGATAAAGGCTTTCAAAGTGGCAAATGAATTGTTAACTTTTTTTGGCTTTCATTTTGTTAGTCACTGGAATTATGATCCACTGAACATAATAAAAACAAGACTTATTGCCAATGGGAACTCTGCGAGCAAATATCAACACCAGGAGATGCCATTGATAGAAAAGTTAAAAAACAAGGATTCGTGGGATGAGGTTAAGAAAGAGATGGAGAAACATGCAACAAAGAATAATATTTCAATGCAACAGCTGTCATCCCAAATTACGACATTGCACATATCAGAGTCACACAAATCAGGGCCTCTAACATACTTAAATTTCTACGAGAAAGCACCTAAACCTTCTAAGAAGTCTATGCCGAAAGCAAGTAAAGAGGCATGCATATCTGAAACCAAGATAACTGAGTTTTGGAAAATGAGGCAAAATTTGGGTGAACTAAAGACATCGGCAAAATTTGAGGAAATTGATGAGGATGACCTTTTCAGCACTTATTGGGATAAAGAGCATCCAACTGTACTATATCAACTTGAGAGTTGCAGTGACAGTGATATTCAAACACAGGAGGACCTCCAGTCTGATGCTGACATTCAAGGTATTGAGGATTTTGGGTCAACCAGGGGCAAAGATATTATTAAACTTCAAATGAGTGATTCTACTAAACAAACGTATGGTAAAGGAGCAACTATGATACAAAAAATGGGTTATGCAGGTATAGGGCCCATTGGTGCAAGTGGTGATGGGATTTGGAATCGAGTTCCTGTACTAGACCCACCCAAAAGAGGAAGTAAACCAATCATTGGAAGCTGTGAGATTGAAGATGATTCATCTAAAAAAGGCAAAAAACATTATACTTCTGCTTCTGAAGGTCATCCCAAAACATTATTTGTTAGATCTTCAAATCCAGTTGTAGTTGATCCCACTGGCACTGGCACTGACACTGGCACTAGCATAGATGAACCTTGTGCAAAAAAACAAAAACTTATGACAATTATACTGCAAGAAATGTCAGCGGTTACTTCAGCAATGTATGCACCAGTGGCTTCTGTACAAAACCTTGAAAAATAGTCCTAAAACGCCAGGATTTGGAACAGGCCATCTTCAGTATGTTGGCAATCTTCAAAATACAGTTGTAGGTGGAGTAAGTTTAGCTGGAGATGGAGGAGCATCAACATTCAACGATACAGTTGATAATTCACCTTTCAAACACTCAATTGTGTCAGAAAACTCGGATTTTAGTTTGAACGAGTTTGCATCAAAGTTTGAACAGACAAGCAAAAGAAATAGGCAAATTATGAAGACTTTGAAAAGTGATGCAGTTGCCGAATGTCAAGGATCTACTAATAGAATATTTCCAACATATGATCCAAACAATGAAATGATGAACTTCATGGCTGTTATGCCCCTGGGTAGAGATAATGATCCACCACAAAATGTAATAAATCGTAACGATATACAAGTTACCAGTCTTCAAATGGATTTGTCAAAAGTGAAAAATATTGACAAAATCAATATATCAAAAGAGAGCAACAAAATGGTCTACTCTACACTTTTGAAAGCGGAGAGGGAAAACAAAAGGCTTACAAAGCAAATAGAAAAGTTATAGGCAGACCTTGATAATGTGAAGGCGAAGGAGAAAGCAACAGACAATAGGTTCAAAGAATTGCAAAATAGGATAAAGAAATCTTCTCCTACAGAGGCAATTGTCCAACAAGAAAAGATGAATGAACAAGTGCAACATTTGACTAAAGAATTGGATGAGTGTCAAAAAAGACTTAAGAATGAACAAGCGTCTACTGCACAGTTGTTCAAGTCTGTAGAGAGTAGTGCACAGGTCATGAATCAATTGAAAACTGAGCTGGAATTTGCTGCCAAGGAAAATAAAATTTTGAAGGATGAATGGGAGAAGGAAAAGAAAAAATGGAGTCTAGGGCAAGTATGATTTTTAATTTGCAAAAGGAATTGGGGAATGAGAAGAAAAAAGAGGAGTCTACTGCAAAAACAATCCACAATTTGAATAACCAATTGGAGAATATGAAACAAAAAGAGTTGTCAACTGCAAAAACTATCAGTGATTTGAAGGAGGAATTGGAGAATGCAAAGAAAACGGAGTCTAGTGTTACTGCAAGCACTAACACAATCCACAAATTGAGGAGGGAATTGGAGAATGCAAAGAAAAAAGAGGAGTCAGCTGCAAAGCAAAACCTTGATTTGAGAAAGGAATTGGAGAACACGAAGAAAGAGGAGTCTACTCAAAGTCTTCATGATTTGAAGAAGGAATTGGAGAGTGCGAAGAAAAAGGAGGAGTCCACTTCAAAGACAATCCATGATTTGAAAAGGGAACTCGAGGAAAACAAGAAAAAAGAGGTAACTACTGCAAATAAAATCCAAGATTTGAAGAAAAAAATGGAGGATGAGAGGAAGAGAGGAACTGATTGCCAAAGGCAACTAGAGGAAATGCAGGAAAAGAGTGAAAAAGAGATGTCTGAAATGAAAAAAAAGGTGGAGAATGTAATGGCAGAAAATAGAACGACCTCTTCCGAAGACCATCATGTGAAGGATACTATAATAAACACAGTTAAGCTTATGAAACAAGAAATTTGGGACAAAATAATGACGATCAGTGATGGTTTGGTTGAATGGCTTGATTTAAATAGCAATCTCAGAGTTGTCTTTGAAAATGCAAAAATTGATTTTTAGGGTAAAATACAAATCTTCACCAGTTCCTTAAAAGATCTTTCTGACCAAGTTCTCAATAAACTAAAGAGATCCAGTGATAGGGATTTGGCAAACCATGGAATAAACAACCGCTTGGATGCCTGTGTAATGGCCATTAATGTCTCTCAACATTGTGAAGAAGTAACGCGAATTGGTGAATCGCTCAATTCTGCTTCCAAAGAGTTGATGAAGATGAATAACACCATAGTGAACTTGCTGAATATTGGATTACCAAATCCTGCTAAATCAGAAAGCACATTCATTGGAAATGAAAATTACATGAAAAAGTTGCAGGGCAGTATGAATTCTCATTTAGGGGAATTGCCTGAGGAATTCACTCCGGAGGGAATTGCAAGTTGCATCAAGCCACTGTCAACAATGAGTGATGCTATAGATAGATTCCTCCTATCATATGATTCTATCTCTTAGAAGTATTTTTTGTTGACAAGACTACAACTAATTAGCTAGAACCTCAAAAAAATGGGGCTTCCAGATGATGTAGAATGGAGCGCCCTAAAGAAATTCAGTGAAGTTGGGTCATCTTCTCAAACTGTTACTGTTGCTATCAATGGCAGTCATAGCTGATAGCACTAAGTAGTAACACTGTAACAACTTAGTAAGTGATAAAACTATAATCGTTTTGTTACTTGTTGCTCTTTAATTTTAAATTTTTGATTTAATTTCAACTTTGTTTAATGTTAATTGTTACAGGAATCAAGAGCCAGCATATCAGGATAGTTGGGTAGCGAGGCATTAGCATAGTAGCATACTATTGCATATCAGGAATCAAGAGCCAGCATATCTGATCATATATACAATTACAAACCGACCTACAGCTATTGTTGCTCCTTTGTATCTGCAAAAGAGAATTCACGGTCATTGCAATTTGACATTGAGTCATTTGCAAAGGGTTGTAATTGTTTGTAATTGACAATTGTTAAATGTATTATGTTACAAGCTGATTTGTAATTATAAATTATAATACAATTTTTTTTAAATGGAGCTTATTCTGTTAAATGCATTATGTTACAATTTCTTAAAGAAAAAACCAGAATCAATGAAAATCTCAACATTTTAAAAAAATGCAATCAATGAAAATCTCCACATGTAAGTACTAAGTTTGTAACATCAACATGTTCAAAAAAAAAAAAAAAAAATTAAGCATCTATAAAGGGATAGTGAATGAAGGCTATAAATTAACTTCTACAAACATGTTACATAATTAATTAGTAGGTAGAGTCTTAGATCAGAGCTACTAGCCTACTACTTGACTCACGTAGAAGGTTGAGAAGCTTCTATAGTTGCCATTCTGCCTGGACCGGCTCAGCATCACTATCATCAGAATCCTCCTCATTTATTGCATATAACATTTCATTGTTTGTTGTGTTTTCTTCAGATTCACTGTCAGCGTCAGACTCACTATGCATGCCAAATTCAACATCATCTTCATTGCTTTGACTTTCAATATCACGATATGAACCACTGCCACCGCCACTACCACTGCCACTTGTGTTTGAAATGTTGGCAATCCCTCTTCTTTGACATCGCTTTCTCCAAATGCTGACAGCCTTGTCATAAGTGAAACTTTCTACCTCATACTTAGAATTATAGAGCCTCAGACAATTATCCAAATTTTTGTCTAATTTGTTTCTAACCTTTGACTTAAGGAAGCCCAAAGTACTGAAAACTCTCTCATCCTCCACTGAACCCAATATCATTGTCAAACATAAATTAGTAAGCTTGAAATATTCTGGTATTGCCTCTCTCAACTTATTGCTCTCACCAAGGTTTTTCCAAAGCTTTATTACCACTCCCTCTTCATTTGGGTTCTCCATAACAGCATATTGTTCTCTCATTATGTTTGCAAAAGAGTATGATTGATCTCTCAGTCGAGTTTCATCTAAAATTTCATTTATGGTGACTCCATTGATTACTTTAAGTTTGCAAAAATGCTGAATTAGAGTCGTCATCCTTCTTCGAAAATCAGTTGGACTGTTTAGAGACCAATATTGTGGAAAAACAATTGACATTGCTTCCAGCAGTTCCTCTGGAGGGAATCTGAATCTGATTTCTGACGACATATTGTAGCAAACTCGCTTGACAGAGTCAAGCACATAGTCTTTGATCTTCTTGAAGGCTTCACTTGTAACACGTGAAAGTACCTTCTCTGGTTCTGATTCAACTTCGCTTCCTGCTTCGTTCGGGTTGACGCGGGCATAGTATTGCATTGGTATGTCAACTCCATGTACCTTGGCATATACCTCATCATTTGCACCAATATGTAAAAAGTTCCCAAGATTGTTCAAATTTGAGATTTCTAACCACATAGTAATAATCAGTACAGAGTATCCAGGCTACTACATGTCATTTTATGCAACTTATTATATTCTGCAATGTACATAGCTCTTTGTTGAACTTTTTTTATAATATTTCTCATGTCCTGTAGCATGGGGAGAATAGCTGCTAAAGTTAAGAGTACCTTAACATTAGTTAGGCTTGAATATAGCCGAGGGAATCTATCTCGCACAGAGTGGATTAGTCCAAGCAATGACGGGTATTCAGACATTACTCGATGCGCTGGTCCATCCAAAGAGTTCCATCTGGTATCATTGTCTTTAAGAAGCTTCCTCCCATCATTAAGTCCTGCAGCAAAGTGTTGAAATTCTCGGACTCATTTTGGACTTCGACAGAAGTATTGGTAAATCTCTTTGATCAGAGATTCCATTTTACTTACACAACCAAAATTGCTGACAATTCCAAAAGCTAGATTCATTCGATGGGCTATGCAATGAATGGGAATAGCGTAGGGTGCCAAATCATTCTTGATCTTTTTGCAAAGACTGCCTTTATGACCTTGCATAACCGAAGCACCATCCGCTCCAACACACACCAACTTTTTGGCAATCTCCATGTTATTTAAACCTCCAGATTCAATTACAATAGTCTTTAATGATTCATATAAGTTTTCAGCTGTCACACTACGATTCAATTTAGCAACAGATAGTAGAAATGGTCCATGAAGGCACATCTTAGAATGAAATTACCAATTCAAGGATCTCCATTACAATGATTGGATTGAAAAAATTACTCCTATATATGTCAGGATGGAAATATACATAGTTTGAGAGACAAACATGATATTGATAAAAAAAAAAAAAATCAAATGGGTTTGCTAAAAGGAAATCCAAGAGAAAATATAATGGATGTGTTGATAATGGGAGTTAGCTGCCCCTAGATGTGTCATATTCTCATCAAGGTAATTGGAAATGGGTAACGTTTTCAAACACCAACATAACATGTCTTGCTTAAAAAGTGAGGAGGGCCTAGGTATGTTCAATTTACTAAGATTGCTAGGAGTAAACTCAATTTCTATTTTTCCCTTAGGTGTTTGATCATGATAGGTTCTTTTCCTTTACATCTTTGACAAGTTGGAACTAAGGGTAGTTGACCAAAGTTAACTTGAGGTTGTTTACCGTGACTCACTTGAAACCTAGTCATAACCGGCATGAGAGGGAGAACACTAGTAAATAGGAAGACTCCAAGAAGCGTTGGTATCACTCTTGGGTAGTAAAGTAATCACTTGTCCAATTAATAAGGTGTAATAATGTAATTGTCTATCACTCTTGTTAACATAATGTGCCAATATAAGTCTCATGATTGGTTAACACAATATGCCATTGTTGGTCTCACAATTGTGGAATTATCCAAGAGTTATAATGTTCTATAATAAAATGTAATAATATGAGATAAATTGATATGAGATAACTTTCTTCACTTACTAACTCAAAGATAGCTATGATGTAAGAATTGAAAGTGACAACAATTTTAGACACTCAAGATTAGGTCCACAATGGTCAAATAAACTCAGGAATAACAAAAACACGGTTACCCTAGAGTCCAAATGATGATTGATGAATTGTCCTTTTTTAACCAACTAAGATCAATTTAAGATTTATAAATAATAATCAGGCACATAGAACAACAATCAAGGATTTCAAACAAACGTCTAGAAGCAATGGGCAAGGGTCAAAGCAACCTTGCACATGAACAAAAATAGTGTCAGTATGAATCTAATCCCTAAAACCACTACTGTGTATGTTCTCAAAATATTTTTCAATCACCCACATAGTCTTAGAAAAGAAAATTTGGTAGCACTAAGGTTCTTAGTAATGGTCAACTCTGCAGCTTTTGCAATCTAGAGTGGGCGAAATCCAATCTTGGCGTACCAGGGTTTTGACATATTCCGAGAATTTAATCAATCGAAGATACTGAGGAGATCCGACAACCTAACAAAAGACTACACCCGTGAGGATTTCCCCCACAAGGACATTTATATAGCGGTTGCTACTACCACGTCAAAAATGGTTATTACCGCTTGAGGTACCATCCACGTGGTTGACCCAATAAAGGGAATGCCCACTACGGTTTAACCCTCTCTAATCAAGGAAGACTCACAAAGTTGTACCACATGGAGACTTGGTTTGGATTCAAAGGTTCCAAGTTTCTGATGTGCCCAAAAGGGAGCAGAGCATACTCCTCTAGCCTCTTCACCTTACCCAAACATAGCAAACAAGATTTTTTGACACGCTAATTTGAAATCACCTCACTAACTTTTTGAAAAATCCAACAACAAACACCACTAGTCTCAAAAGAGAAAGTACTAATGGATGTTGAGGACAAACCCAAGCAGAATAGTGAGACAATGACAAATATCCTTCCCTACCTATAAGGGGATCCATTGTCAAGAGGAGCTTCGCATGTAAAGCAAACAAATGAAGCTCAATCTCTCAAGATCTCCCAAATAGTGTTCATAGGGCCTAATTACTATATGAAACATATATGCGTGAAAGCAAATCTAGATCCAATTTTAAAGCACCAAATGAAGTGTGAATCTATGAAAGCATGTAAAAACACTCAAGCGAAACACATGAGATGTTCATTTTAGTTCCAAATCAAAATGTTATAGAGATCCAACAAAATACCTAGTAATCCTTGCAATGCATTTTTCTCTGTTGTACCTTTCGTTTATGCTTGAACGCTCGCTCGCAACGAACAAAACAACAAGCAAAACAAGGAAACACAAGATATGCAATATATATACCAAAGCCAAGAGGCATTTCCAAATTAGAGAAAATTAAATGAAAAGGTGTGACCCACTCTCAGTGTAAAACTCTATAAAAATTATAAGATGAAGGGTTTTTTATTTAATGTAAATGTAAAATAATCTATTTTCTTATAAAATAAAGCATGTGACATTTATGTAAGTATTTGATCAATTGTACCACTTATTTTGGCTTCAAAGTAAGTAGATAATAGAACGATATAAAATACAATTCAAATAGCATTATGACCACTTTTAACATTTGCACGCATGAAGGATTCCACAAAATTCATCTAAAAGCTAAATCAATAGTTATTAGTAATTAAGTTATATACAAAGTTGTCAAATCAAAAGTTGTGCATTAAAAAAACATGTAGTAGGTAAGGTACATTTTTTGTGCATATATATATATATATATATATATATATATATATATATATATATATATATATATATATATATATATATATATATATATATATATATATATATATATATATAAGTAACTCAAAAAAGAATTATGTTTACAATGTCATGTACCTATAAGTATGGGAAAGAAAATCATTACAATTTTTAAAATTTGAAACGTGTCATTCTAATTTACATTAAAGTTTTTGAATTAGAGATCAAGCCAGAATCTCATGATAGATAAGTTCAGAGATCACTTATCAACAACTTGAATTAAATATGAGACTAAGAAAATGGTCAAAATCTATTGCATCATTAAGTAGCTTAGGATTCAAAATTACTATAGTAGCTCTTGGTACTCTTCCCCTAGTTTAATTACAAATTGTTCTTTAAATTGTTTTATTATTAGCTGAAAGACTTTAGATTATGGACATAATTAAATATTATCAACAAGAAAAAGAATGAAAAAATAATTCAATTTATTATCATCAAGTGCTTTAATAAATATATATTTTAATATAATTATACTTAATTAGGATATTATATTTTTTATGTTTCAGAAAGTTAAAAAGTAAAATATTGAAGATAAAAAATTAACTTTATTATATTCTATTAGTTATAAAATTTATTTTATTACATATGCATTCTTATTAAATTATAAATGATAATAAAATATATTATATTTATTTATATATATTAATTATTGTATAATAAAAATATCTAAAATGATATCTAAAACAGTTTGATCAATATCTAAGAAAAACTAAATTCGTATTGAATGAGTAGGAAAAAGACATTTCATTTTTCCTCTAATGTTTTTAGCTTTAAACAAGAGACGTTAATAGTTTTTGGTCCCCATGTAATAATAATAATTTCTTCCAGTTTTGCAATAGTAAGGGTACTTTTGCAAATTTTTGTTTTTGAGACTGCAAAATTTCTATTTGAAGCTCTTTTATTCAGCAGGTGAATATTCACACTTGGAAATCTTTGGACCTATATTACATCATCTTATTGTTTAGGTAAATGGTGATATTATTCATCCTACCTATCGATAGGCGAGACTATTGTTTTTGCCTCATATTTGAGCATTTGTTTGCCTCAGAAATAGTGAATATTTTGCACAAATTGTAATGTCTAGTGGTGTCTGCTAGAAAATGAAGACTAAATTTTCTTGAAAATGTTGAAATCTAAAATTTTCATTGGGCAAGACAACTTCTAGTTGGCTTCGGCTACGGTGCAACCTATTTGCATTAGCAGCCTTCACCATTTGCATGGCATCCCATCCCATGGGCATGAATAGTGTCAGTGTCAGTCTTTATTGTACGCACTCCTCAGTCCGTTCAACAGGTACTGACAAACTGCCTCGTTCGCTCATCATCTAAAAAGAAAATTAAAATATATATTTAATATCTTTTCCAAACTTTCTTTCTCTATGCTTTTCCGATTTGTTTGTTCCATAATTTAAAAAAAAAAAACATTCACCTAAGCTAAAAGCATATTATTTTACAATTATATTTTTAAATCAAAACTAATAAAATTAATTATTATTTCTTTTATACTAAAGTAATATTATATGTAATTTAAATTTTTGATAAATGTATTAATTTTTTAAATCTAAATAATTTTAATTTTTTATAAATCTATCAAATTTTTTTAATATCTTATTTACTAAAAATAATTTTTTTTTGGCTATTTATATTGTTTAATAATTTTATTTTTAAACTAAAACTAATGAAATCAATTATTATTTCTTATAAGACTAAAATGATGTTATATATGAAATTAAATTTATAAATATTAAATAAGATTATTTTATCTCTGTTTTATTATGCAAATTGAACTTTTATTTATAAAGTTCATTTATTTTATTATTTGAAAAATAGGAAAAAAAACTATAAAAATCAACAATCATAAATTATTAATAACCATTAAATATATAAAATTACATCTAAATCTTCACTCAATCCTCCGAAGCCTTGTTGTATTATGTTAAGAAAGTTTTGAGTTGATATTACTATTCAGGTGACACTTTTATTTAAGATGTCTAAAGTATCCACGACAATTATTTGATTTAATTTAATTATTTTATTTACATAATTTGATAAAACTATTTTATCTTTTTATATTTAATTTAAATGAATTCATAAACAACACATTTCTTTGTTTAATTAAAATGAGCATTTATTGTTTGAAATTAAAATAATTTTTATTTAAGTGAATTTATTTAATGTTTATGCTATCTTTTATTATTTTATCAATTTTATTATTTTCTAGATTATCTTTATAAATTATTCAACAAAGATGTTTTTACTATTTTAATGTATTTTAGACATATATTGTATATGAATAATCTTGTAATAGTCTTCTTTTAAAGGAATTTAGAAACAACACATTTCGTTGTTTAATTAAAATGAGCATTTATTGTTTGAAATTAAAATAATTTTTATTTGAGTGAATTTATTTAATGCTTATGCTATCTTTTATAATTTTATCAATTCTATTATTTTCCAAATTATCTTTATAAATTATTCAACAAAGAAGGTTTTACTAATTTAATGTATTTCAGACATATATTTATAGTAATAATTTTGTAATAGTCTTCTTTTTCTTCACTCTTCACACTTCTTCTTGTTAAGTTTAAAAATTATATTAGAACTTAATTCTAATTCATCGAGAGAGACTAAAAATCAAAATTGTAAGAATTATAGAAAATAAATCTAATTATAGAAATCTCACTTATAAAAATTATAAAATAAATAGATATAAAATTATATAAATTAATTTTCTCTTTTTTAATATTTATATAAGTTAAAATTATAATAACTATTTAATCTTATTTACAATGTATATATTAAAAATAAATAAATTAATTAAAATAACATCTCACAAAATTAAATAGAAGATTCCTCCACAATATTTTTTACCTTTAAAAAAATTAAAAGTTTATAATTATAATTATTTATACAAATAAGAGAAGAGGAAAAAAGTTTAAATAAATGTACTATAAAAATTTGATTTTACTTGATAATTTTTTTAATGAGTATTGAATTTTTTATGTACAAATATTACTTTATAGTAATTTATTGTATTTTTTATGTACAAATATTTCTATTTTATTTTTGTTTCACATGATAGAAGTTAATAAACTATGATGTTTTTCTCTGAAATGTAATGTTTTCTTCATTTCTTTAATTCAAAAATACCCTTTTTTCCAATTTCCTAAACAACATTCAGCACAATACAAGGTAACAGTATATGATAAATGATTCGCAGGCCCTTTTACTTTTTATCTATAAAACAATGAAATCCAAAGTCTCAAAACATATATGTATATAATAATATTAACAATTTATATGAATTAGAAAACTTTCAACTAAAATTGTAGTTGCAAAAATTCGAATCGTAACACTTGGTAACAAGGAAAACTTTGAAATTTCTTTCACCTTTCACACTAAATGTAGAACTTCCATGTACCAAATTCAGACAAACAAAGGGAATGAAAATTTAAATGAACAAAGACTTACCTATGAATGCAAAGAACCCAGCAACAAGCGATAAAATTCACCCAGCGGCGAGAACAATGACGCCAAAACTCAGCAACAGCGAGACAGATGAAAATTCACCGAGCAAATATGATAGGAAAATGACTTCGGCTCCGTTGATACAGACTCCACGAGAAAAATGGCGGGACGAGCAGTTATGAGTTTGGTTGATATTAATTGCAAAAAGCTGGCAGGATATATTGCTTGTTGGACAAGTTGGATGGCGGAGGGGATGGCGGAGGGCAGCGTCGGATAACATACGGCGCAGTAGAAGAGACGTTTGTACTTGCGCCTGCCCGTTTGTACCTACACCTGCAAAGTCACGATGGAGTCGGAGGATGGAAGAGGGGCCGGGCCGGTGCAAATATGTTGCACCGTAGCCGGTGCCAAGGGGTGTGGGAGTTGTTCAGATATAAAGTGTTCAAACACAAAAATTCGATCAAACCTCAACTCTTTCCTTTCCTCCCTGTGAGATTGTCATAGCACTTGGATCATGTGCTCTACTTGGTCTATGTGCACAGACATGGGGACCACGTGTAGGAAGGTGTGTTGGGCAGCTAGGGTTAGTTAGGAGAGTCAGGGGGTTAGTAGAATTAAAGGTAGTAAGGTTAGTGTTTAAGAGAGTTAGTAGCATTGTGTGATTAGTAGTTTTCCTTTAAATAAATTTAAATGTTAGAAGGTTAGCTTGTAGCATTAGGGTTAGATATTAATAAAGTGTTAGTAGACTTTTAAATTAGTGTAGTTAATAGCTAGAGTATTTTTAATGTTAGTAATTGTTAGTATAGGATTATGTTTAGAATGTTAGATGTTATTTTTATTTTATTGTTATTTTTATTTTTATTTATTTTATTTTGCATTATTTAAGTTAGTTAAAATAAAGTTTCAATTTAGTTTTTAAATAAATAATAATAAAAAAATAGTTTATGTTTAGTGATGTTAATGTTTAAATCTTGTTTTATTAAGTAACTGTTATTTGTTAAAAGTAATTTTAAATTTTGTTTATTTTGAATATTGGTTAAAAAAAAGAAGAAGAAAGAGTTTGTAGTTAGTAGAAAATGGATAGGTAGGTTAGCTTATTTGAATAAAATTTTAAATTTAGTTTTGTTTGGTTAAGTAGTATATGCTATGTGATTTAATTTAAATGTTAAAAAAAAAAATATTAGTGATTAATATGTGTTAAAGATTAGCTTGCTTTGGTATCAGAATTTTTATTTAGTTTTAGAATATTAATTAGTCTTTATTCTTATTTAAAAGTTTAAATTCAAATCTAATATGATCTAGATAATGTTGAGCCATTAAGTTGATGTAATAATTATATTGTTATTTTGCTTTTAAGGTTAAAATTAAAAGGATGTGTTTGTTGTGTTATGTTAAATGAAGCTTAAATACATGTATGATCGATGCATTGTGATATGGATTAGTGAGTCCTTATTTCAAAACATTTCGAATAGTCGAGTTGTTCTATGATCCCAATATGTTGAAATAATTAGAATTGTATTTATTCATTTTGTCATCTAGAAGTATTTTACTATTATTATTATTTTTTAAATGAAAGCGACAATTTCTTGAATCTTTTAAGTAATTGAGGTTGGATTGTTTAATTTAATTAATCAATTTAATAACGAATGCTCTAACTTAACGATCTACTCATGCTTTTTGTTCATAACCCTAAATGGAATATCAAGGCTCTCTTGATTGGAGAACCTGTTTACTGTCCTCAATGTACTTTTGTTCTAAATTGAATTAAACTATTCTAATTTAGTGAGATTATATTTATAAAAAAAAAAATTGTTGGTGTGTTTTTGAACCAAATTTTGGGCATGACATTTTGGTATCAGAGCGCTAGGTTTCATGACACTTGGGCAATAATGGGTCCATGTTTAAGTGTGGACGTTTAAGTATTATCATACGAAGTAGGGAAGTCTCCTCGTAGAATTTTAAGAAGCAAATGCATTCTTTTTAAACTATGATATTGATAAGTAAACCTAAGTGAAACTTGAAATTGGAATCAACGAATGTAAATGGTTAACCATATTAGCTAACCCCTTTGTGTAGTAAACCCTAATCATAGGGCGATGTCGATGAAGATAAGTATGTAGTTAGTATGTGGGACCAATTAGAGTTCGAGTGACATGGTCATTAGACCAACATCTTAAAACAATCCTAGACCCCTGCAATGCATTTGGAAGACCTAAGATCCCTCATGTTCCTCAGTGACCCTGGTATGGCCGAATTTTGTCAGTAATTTAAATTTTGTAAGTAATTGGATCTATGTCCTTATTTGGCTGATTTCAGATTTTGGTACTCTTAACGTTCTTCCTTTTTTCCATTAGTGTGATGTGGGGCTATTTAGCCAACTATATTATTGATGGTTCTATTTTGCCTCTTGGTTATGCCTTTACTTCTTGATTTAAAAATTTACTATTGTGGCCACTCTTTATTTCTTTGAATTTTGACTTTTGTGTTGGATGTTTCATCCTTGATGTTGAATTTAAGTTGTGAGGCACTTTCTTTTAAATTTTGTTGGCAAAGTGACATATGACGGGCCTACCAAAAGGAATTCTTGACAATTAAGTGGATGTTTAACTTTAGAGTTGGTGTTATTAGTGGGAGTATTTGTGCCCCACCCTCTCCTAGGACTTTGAGAATAGGAATTAATGTTATCCGTTGATTGTTATGAGTAGTAAATTGTACCCTAGCATAATTTGGTTAAGGTTACGGATGATTGAAAGAACTTCTAATGGAAAGGGAAAGGTGCATGCATAGTGATGGACTCGTTGAGTACCCTATCAAGATTCAGTGCATTGTGGAAACTCTAAGGGAGAGTATTTAACCTAGAATAAGGGACAAGTTGCTTAATATGAAACCTCATTGAGGGAGTCTCGTACAACTGTTGACCGATGAGTGGATATGTGGAATTCAAAATATTTGATTTTATTGTATTATTAGACTCTAAGTATTTTATCACAAATTTTGGAACAAGTCTAGACAAGGTCTAGCATAAGATGAACATTTTAATTGTGCGACTTCCAAGAGGAAGTCAAAGGCTAGTTGGGGAGGATGTAAGGACCATCCTCTTATGTAATTATTAAATATGAATTTTCTTGTTAAATCTATTCTAGGAGATTTGAATGGATCTGTAGTAATGTTTTATGTTGTGAAGGTCCTAATGAAATTAAGAGTAGTTGATACATCCATGTTTTAAATACTCAATGATTCAAGAACTTCTACATTAACTCAACTGTTGAAACATTGAAATTTCACTAATGATGCTATGAGGCATTTTCACTTAATGATAAGGGTGTTGATTTTGGTATCTTGATGAGAAGTTTTACACTTCAGATAGTTTTGTATTCTTTAATTAATGTTGTTATGATGATTTAAAGGTGTATGCATGCCTAACGATGATTTTTTTGGTACTTTAATATGAATTAACGAATAGGTTATGTTATATTGATTATGTAAGTCGAATGATTAAATATGAGCAGAATGAGATAAACAATTGATTGTTAGAAAGATGGATGTTTTAAATTTACATGATTTTTCTGATACATAATTTACATATGTAGATGTGATTTCTTGAACTACTGATGTGTGCAATTAGTGTGCAGGATATTTAACTGGGGAACCTAATGGAAAGACAAAATTGAACCCCTTTGCTATTTGCGCCAATTTGCTTTGTCTTTCTTTGAAGGTTGATATATAGTCTTAAAATCCTCCTAGCTTTTGTTGGCTTCTATTAAGCATTTAAGGCCTAAAAACATTAAATTTAAGCATCCTAGGGGTAAGGGTATGGGTTGGATGTACTTTTCACCCCCTTAGCCTCTTAGGTTGACTTTTAGGGTCACTCAAAAATTCTACTTTTGGTTGATTGCGAAAATTGATTTGTCTCTCTCATGAGTTGGTGACTCAAACTCCACCTTGGGGTTACCTAAAGCCTAGTTGAGTTAGGGTCATATTTAGGAGATTTTGGAGGAGTTTTGGGGTGTTACCCAATCTCTAATTTTAAAAAAAGTTGGAAGATTGAAAAAAGAAAAGGAAAAGCTCTTCTCAACTTGCCATTTTAACGTAACTTTTTGTAAAGGTAGGAGTTCTTCACTCTTTTGAATTTGTCCTTCATGTTGTTCATGCTTGAATCATGCATAAGGCATTGTGTTGTTCTTTGTTTTGTTTGCTTGTGTGGGTGGATTGATTTAGAGAGATTTTAACTTGTTCTTGATGTTTTGTTTTGAGGGGATTTCATGGGGATTGTTTTGACATTACTCACCCTTGGATAGGGAATAAGTGGCCATGTACGGGGGAAGGGCCTTAGTTGGAACTCAATGGTGTAGAGTCTCCTCTCATGGTGAGAGGAGGGAAAGGGGGTAGGGTGTATGGGCCTTTACTTGTCATCACATACCTTGTTTGATATTGTGAATTCTTGATATGGAAAGGAATGAAAATCCTTGTGGTAATAGCTTCGAAAGGGCCTTGTAGAAGAATAAAAGTTTTTGAAGTTTTAGCCTCGAAAGGGCTATGTTATGGTATGGTGATTGACGTTTCCCATTGAAAAAATTCACCTCCCCCCTATTTTGGTTCATTGTTGAACCTATTGTGAAAAATCGGATTGGGGATGCATTCTTGAATTGTTCATCATATTTGTTGTGTTTACCCTCAAGTCAGTTCTTATCTTTCTCACGATTCCCTTAATGCATTGAAGACATTGGAAAAGATCTCTTGTGAAAGACCTAGAAGAGAATTCAATTGAATTGTAACATTATGTTAAAAAAAATGTATTTAAATTTTGATGTATTTGGTAAGGATGTTGGGTTTTCTTACTAGTTCTTTCCCGATGGAGCCTTGAACCAGGTTGGTTAATAGAAGAGAAAAAGGATTTGAGTAACGTTCACGTACTGAATCTTAGGTTACCTTCAGTTTTTGCGTATGTGCAATAATGAGTAGATAGAAAGATGATTATCAATTTAGTATTTTCAAGTTCAATCATGCTAATGAAGAAAATTATGTTATGTTGAATTCTTCAATTCAATTCATGCTTAATTGGAATAAAATATATCTTACTTGGTTGTTAAACAAAATTACTCAACCATCTTGTTCAAACAATCTAGTGGTGGATTCAATGTAAAAAAAAGGGAAGTAGATAATAATTTCCTTGTTATAAAAACCTATTGGACACAAAATACACCCCTTAAAAAAAGAATGTATGCAAGTTGAAAGACACAAAAAAAAAGGTGTCTTTCCAGGAGCATTTTGCTCTCTGGAAATTGTATGAGGAGACAATTTTAACTTCCCCCCCCTTGAGACAGAGAATATTCTTTGTAGGATTCTCAAAAATTAAAATTAATAATAAAAGAAAAATAACACTTATATTAGATATTCAACTATATGACCAATGTTACCTAGAAAAATTTTAAGCAATAAATTCTTAGCCTTCTACCAAGCGAAATAAGGTAATTTGCACCCCATGTCAGACTTGTCATATAGAATGTGATTAAAATGAGCAAGATTTGTATGAGTCTGACAGTGCAAACATCGAGCACACCTTTTCCCTCCTAGAAACCCGTGAGTTGCTTGCCACCATCCCACACTAAATTGGAGTTCTCGTGCCAGTCCTAGGTCAGCATGAAAGGAGTGGGAAATCTCATGCGCTTGGGAAGGTGGGATCCCACGTATCAACATTATGTGGCGATTTGGGGGAAACAAAGGGAGGCAACTTAATTCATCTCCTTCCCTTGTCAGAACCCACAAACGTACCTCCTACTGCCTGGGGTAGTGCATCATTTCATGGGGCAACACACTACTGCAACTAGGGTGGCGTCATTATGTTGGGCAGGTGCCATTAATTTTATGGGGGTTAAGGTTTTTACTTCCCCCTCTTCCTTTTGTCTTAGCCTACGTCCTTTCCCTTGCGGACTATGTGAGAGTTGCCTTGGGTGGCACCCATGCTTGGGGAGATGGGCTTTTAAGCCAAGTTTCCTTTGGCATGAGTGTTTAACACTCTTTCTTGTTTTTTTTCTGCACTTGTTCTTAGACTCTGCCCTTGCACGTGAGAGGGGACCCAACCTGCCAAGGCAGGGCTTGGGCAGCATGAGCCTTGGGGACTGCCCAAGGGGTGTGGGAGTTATTCAGATATAAAGTGTTCAAACACAAAAATTCGATCAAACTTCAACTCTTTCCTTTCCTCCCTGTGATATTGTCATAGCACTTGGATCATGTGTTGTACTTGGTCTACATGTGCAGACATGGGGACCATGTGTAGGAAGGTGTGTTGAGCAGCTAGGGTTAGTTAGGAGAGTCAGGGGATTAGTAGAGTTAAAGGTAGTAAGGTTAGTGTTTAAGAGAGTTAGTAGCATTGTGTGGTTAGTAGTTTTCCTTTAAATAAATTGAAATGTTAGAAGGTTAGCTTGTAGCATTAGGGTTAGATATTAATAAAGTGTTAGTAGACTTTTAAATTAGTGTAGTTAAGAGCTAGAGTATTTTTAATGTTAGTAATTGTTAGTATAGGATTATGTTTAGAATGTTAGATGTTATTTTTATTTTATTGTTATTTTTATTTTATTTTATTTTATTTTGCATTATTTTAGTTAAAATAAAGTTTCAATTTAGTTTTTAAATTATTAATAATAATAAAATAGTTTATGTTTAGTGATGTTAGTGTTTAAATCTTGTTTTATTAAGTAACTGTTATTCATTAAAAGTAATTTTCAATTTTGTTTATTTTGAATATTGGTTAAAAAAAAGAAGAAGAAAGAGTTTGTAGTTAGTAGAAAATGGATAGGTAGGTTAGCTTATTTGAATAAAATTTTAAATTTAGTTTTGTTTGGCTAAGTAGTACATGCTATGCAATTTAATTTAAATGTTTAAAAAAATAAAAATACTAGTGATTAATATGTGTTAAATATTTTATTTCTTTAATTTTTATTTTTAAATAAAGGGGGTAAAAACTTTATTGAAAATCAGAAAGCACTACAACAAAGAGATCAAGGATCTAAGGTCTCGAGTGAATACAAAAGAAAGACCCAAACAGAGGTAAGATAACCAAAGCCATCATCTATCACCATTCTCAACCCTATCCTCGTCAAGAATGCTCCTTAAGTCTAAACAGAGCTCTTGAGGAATCAACTCCCATTCCTCAATCCTCCATCCCTCAGCATGCTCAGAAGCCCATTTTGCCAAGCAATCAGCCGCCCTATTCCACTCCCTTGGAATATGTGCAAAAGTCACCATGTCCATCAGAGAACTAATATGCAAAATTTGTTGCACAATCTTGGCCAATTGCCAATTAACATAAGTCACTTTTTGTTCATTAAGCAAATTGATCAAAACCTGGGAGTTAGACTCACACACTAAATTTCTCCATCCTAAAGCAAGAGCTTTCTCAAGAGCAGCCAGAATAGCCAAACCCTCGACCAGGTTAATGGTTTGAATCCCATCATAAATTGAAAATATAAAGATCGTTGATCCCATGACATCTCTACCAATCCCACCAATACCAATTGGACTTGGATTACCCCTTGAGGAACCATCAGTATTGATTTTCAAGGTCCCCTGGGGGGGCAACTGCCATCTACCAACCCTGTCAATTTTTTGCTTCTCACAACGCCGTCTCTTAGTCATGGTGAAGACCAAAGAAGATCTCGAAGACCCCAATCTCTCATCCAACTCTGTATCTCGTTTCTCCAAAGGAAGGTCCACCATGCACTTTGCCTCCACTATCTCATGAATCATTCCCACTAACCTCTGTCAAATTTGTTGTACTAGCCTCTACTCTCCACGAAAGATCCTTCGATTGCACTCTAGCTAGATCTGCCATAATAAGAAGATAGGCCCCACAAACCATACCTCCTGTAGAAAAGGAGCTATAGAAGGGGGGCGACCCATCCTCTACCAAAACTCAGTCAACGAGGAAGCATGAACACAAGGAACTGCCCAAACTCCCCACCAGAGATGCCAAAGTTGTAGGGCAAAGGAGCATCGAAAAAACAAATGAGAAGAGTCCTCATAAGCCCCACACATGACACAAATAGAAGGGCCGTGGAACCCTCTCTTCCGAATATTATCCCAAGTCAAACACTTATTCCAAGCCAACATCCAGATAAAACAGTTGCATTTTGGCCAAGATAACTTATTCCAGACCTTCTTCCACCACTGCACTTCAGGCACATCCAACTTATGAGACATTAATCTGCTATATCGAGAGGCAACTGTGTAGATCCCCTTGGAATTGGGAGACCAAGCAAGAACATCAGCCTCTCGGAGAGAACAACATCTTCTACTAGAGAGGATATTTTTTAGCATCGTACACTCCTCAGGTAAATCAGCAACTGGCCATTCATTTGGGGATTTCCATTTAGCCCTTTCCATCCGCCCACAAGGGAAAAAGGACTTAAAATCACTCACCCGAGACCACCCAGCATCCTGAAACTGTTGACAAAGAAACAATAGGTTGAGGAACTGAGAAATGATAGGGGGATAGCCATCCCAAGAGTCAGACCAGAATTGGGCCTCCTCCCCATTGTTGCAAATCTAGAATAATCCATCCTTAATAAACTTGGCCCCTTTCTTTAAAGTATCCCAAATCACAAAACCAGTCCCTCCAAGTGGAAGCCTGGAGATATCAAGAGGAGGAATCCCCAGAAGATACTTCTGAGAAAGAACCATCAGTCAGCTTTTATCATGCTCATTACACCACCGCCAGTAAAGTTTAGCAGCCAACGCCACTCTTGTTAAAGCCGACTGCCTCAAGCCAAGTCCCCTGTAATGTTTTGGACTGCACACCACTTCCCATCTAACCAAACTCCATTTGGAGGCCTCCAAGTAGCCCGCCCATAAAAATTGGCGCACCACCGAATCTAGGTCCTTAAGAAAGTCCATAGGAGCAACCTGGAGCATGCACCTATAAATGGGCAAAGCTTGCACAACTGACTTTATGAACTGGACACGACTAGCAAAGGATAACCAGCGGTGGGTCCAATGATTAACTTTCACCCGAAACTTGTCCAAAATAACCTGCCAAGAATCCCCGGGGAGCCTACTCACCGAGATGGGGATACCAAGATACTTGAGTGGGAGATTCCCAATCTAAAACCTCAAAGTGTTGGCAATCCTCTGTTGAATAGAACCCGGAGTATTGAAGAAGTAGATGGAGGATTTTCCTTCATTAATTTGCTGACCTGACGCAGCTAGGTACACGTCCAAAACTCTACGCAGATTAGATGCCTCCCTCATTGTAGCCAAACCCATCAATGCAGTATCATCCACAAATTGCAGATGAGTTTGTAGGGGTAAAGCTCCTTCCTACCTCTAGCCTTGAACAGAACCAGTCTCCACATTCTGCTTAATCCATCTCCCCAGGCCCTCTGCCAGAAGAATAAACAAATAAGGGGAGAGAGGGTCTCCCTGACGAAGCCCCTTGGAAGCCCCAAAAAACTCAGAGTGGCTCCCATTAATAAGCACCGAGAAAGAGACTGAAGTAACACAACTCCACACCCATTGAATCCACTCTTCCGCAAAGCCAAAAGCACTAAGAGCCCTCTGCAAGAAGGACCACCTTACTCTATCATATGCCTTTTCCATATCCAAGTTGATGAACATTGCCTTTTCTTTTGATTTGGCCATAGAGTGGATAACCTTAGTTGCAATAACAATCCCATCCAGAATTTGTCTACCAGCAACAAAACCACTTTGCTCCTCGGAAATTATATCAGCTAGCGCCTTCTTTAACCTATCTGCAATAAGTTTGGAGATAATTTTGTAGATAACATTGCATAAAGAGATGGGTCAGAATTGACTCAACCTATCAGCACCCTCCTTCTTAGGAATAAGAGCAAGGAAAGTAGCATTTAGAGTCCTTAACATTTGCTTATTATGGTGAGACTCCTGAACCATGGCCAAGAGGTCAAATTTGATGATATCCCAGAACTCTTGAAAAAACTCTATAGGAAAGCTGTCCGGACCTGGTGCCTTCCCCTTCTTCATGTTAAAAACAACCCCTTCAAGCTCCTCAAGTGAGATATCCCTCATGAGCTACAAATTCATATCTTTGGTCACAAGAGAGGGGATGCATGAAAGAACTTGCACTTCCTTAGGAGACCCCCCTTGCGAATCCTCTCGAAAGAGGGATTCAAAGTACTGGACTGCTTCCCTAAACATTTCAAGAGAGGAAGAAAGAAGCTCTCTCCTATCATTCACCAATCCCGAGATAAAGAGTTACCATGTCTCCTGGCTTTCACAGAGTTGAAGAAGAAAGCTGTATTTTTGTCCCCCTCCTAGAGCCCCTCAATTCGCGCCTTCTGTTTCCAGTACAATTCCTCTCGTAGTTCCCATTCTTCAAGCAATTTCATAGCCCGAGCCTTGTCCTGAAGCAGTTCATCAGTAACCCCTACCTCTCTTATCCTTCTAGTGATGCCATCCAAAATTGCCTGAGCCCCTGCCTTTTCATGAAATAGATTCCCATAGTGCAAACGATTCCATCGCCTGAGCTCAAATTTAACATGTTGAAGCAGCTTGGTGAAGATATACATTGAAGTACCATAAGCTGGTCTACCATACTTCCACCAAACAAAAACCAAATCATGCAAAGATGAGTCCTGAAGCCACATAAGTTGGAACCTAAAGGAAGGATTCCAAAGCACCTGAGTTGATTCTAAAGCAAGTTTGATAGGCCAATGGTTGGATCCCCTCCAATCCAGGATCTCAGAGAAAGATGACCACATCCTGCCAATCCAGTAACAAGAAACCAGGAACCGATCTAACCTTTCTGCAATACAAGACTTGCCACTCTGACGATTGTTTCAGGTGAATTGCCCATTGTTCGGTTTAATATCCAAAAGGTTCAAAGATCTAATATTGTCCTGTAACAGTAGAGCGGAAGGCTCCAGTCTACCAATACCCCCCCGCTTCTCAGCCAACTCGCAGATAGCATTGAAATCTTCAGCCAAAATCCAAGGATGAAAAGGTAGCATGCTACGGATAAGCCTGATGTGGGACCACAAAGCATGTTTACCCTGAAGATCGGTAGGAGCATAAATATTAGATAATAATATGGCCTCACCTGTCTCCAGGCAAGAAGCAATCATGGATAGAGAGGATTTGGAGGAAACCCACCAAAGAGGCTGGATTTTTCTAGGATTCCATAAGCAGGCTAAACCCCTAGAGGCACCATGGGCTCCAATGCATTGGCATTCCCCACTTCTCCACAACCTAGACTTCAAACTGTGCATACTCTCCATAGATAACTTAAATTCCTGCAGGAATAGAACATTAGGATCCTGTCTTCTGACTAACTCAAGAACAACTTTTTGTCTGGGGCTGTTATTCAAGCCCCTCACATTCCATGACAAAACAATCATTTCAAGGGGTATGAAAAAATAGAATCCAAGGGCTTAACTATCCCTGACTCGACCAAATTTTCACCAGCTAATTTAATCTTTTCCACATCCTTTTTTCTGCCAGGTTTACCAAATTTTTCTGCTCCACCCTTCTTAATATCTTTCTGCAAAATACCAAGCTTGGGAGGAGGCTTATTCTTTGTCGAAGAACTTGAACCAATGAGGTGTCCAATAGTCGGAGAATCCATACCTGCAGATGAAGCAATGGCCAAGGGTTCCTGTACCTCAGAAGACCCCTTTTGTTGATCAATATTTGATTGCCGACATTCCTCCCCTAGGGGTTCCATAGCAGACTCAATAATAGGATCATCTTGAGCTAAGTCCACAATCCCATGTTCCAAGTTGACCAAACTTGAGTTCACCTCCAGTTGGCTAAGCTCATCCAAAACCTCAAACCTGTTAAAGGTATCATCCTGCCTTTCTTTAAAAGTCCTCTTGAAACCCCTGTTCCTATTCCGAGCCCTGACCAGAACAAAGCCATCAGAAGCCCCTGCCTCAACGGTAGCAATGTGCTTCCCTTTATCTACCTCAGGTGGCTTGGTCACCGATTGTGTCAATTGGGACTCCCGAGGTTGATTCCTTGGGCATCTTCGCTGCAAATGACCATATTCTCGACAAAGGCGACAACGAAATGGAAGAGTTTCATAATCCAATTGCTACATCCAAGAATAAGAACCTGCACACATCTCTATTGCATCTGGTAAGTGTCTACTAAGATCAATTTCAACACAGATACGAGCAAAAGACATTACCTTTTTACCCAGTGTCTGCGATGAAATCCCTACAGGTTTTCCAAGCATAGAGGCCAAAAGATGTAGCACATCCTCACGAAAACATTCAATCAGAAACCTTGGTAAGCGGACCCAAACTGGGACACAATTCGGTAGCTCCTCTGCAGGATTGAAACCTGCATGCCACGGCTTAATAAACAACCCGACTTTATTGTGGAAATAAGGGCCTCCCTCAAACACCCTATTACGGTCTGCAGTGCAGTTGAAAGTAACCATAAAATAACTGTTGGCCAATGACGTTATCTCCATTTCCCCTTCTGGCTCCCAGGTCCTCCGAGCCCAAACCTCCAAAAATTGTACGAAAACCCTCATTCCAAGAAACTTGCAATATAGGGAATGGTGCAAATAATATTCCACACCATCTGCGATCATTTCTGCTGGAACAATTAGTTTAGGCCTCTCCTTGCATCTCTCGAGACATCCATTGGTCTTCATAACCTTTGAGCCATTTGATAGCCCCAAATCAGCAATCTTAGAAACCAGAGCAAACAAGCTATTGTCAAAGGTCTTCATCTCTTGGCTAGGGCATTTAGGGCCTAAAGCCGCCCGAAAATCCATGCGAGGGCTCATCATTGTTGACTCCCCCAAGGCATCAGCCATTACCATGAACTTCAGCTGGATCCACCACACCCCATCTACCACAACCCAGACCAAACCAGGGCAGTAGGAAGTTACAAACCATGAACACCGTCCATAGCCCATGAATGTAGGTCAGCAAACAATTGCCAAGCTTCCTCTGCACGCAACAAAGTCTCCACCGCCGGATCATGATCCCGTCCACAACCCGTTAGGGAGAACCACCCAACAGTCATCCCCTAAACCTCTAAAAACCCACCACTGCAACACACAAGAAGCACGAGAGTAGAGCTAGGGCACAGGTGCCCTAGCTCGAAACGCAGACGCAGGCAGAACGCTTGGCCAGCATCGCGTCAATCTTCCATATGTGTTAAATATTAGCTTGCTTTGGTATCAGAATTTTTATTTAGTTTTAGAATATTAATTAGTCTTTATTCTTATTTAAAAGTTTAAATTCAAATCTAATATGATCTAGATAATGTTGAGCCGTTAAGTTGATGTAACAATTATATTGTTATTTTGCTTTTAAGGTTAAAATTAAAAGGATGTGTTTGTTGTGTTAAGTTAAATGAAGCTTAAATACTTGTATGATCGATGCAATGTGATATGGATTAGTGAGTCCTTATTTCAAAACATTTCGAATAGTCGAGTTGTTCTATGATCCCAATATGTTGAAATAATTAGAATTGTATTTATTCATTTTTCCATCCAAAAGTATTTTACTATTATTATTATATTTTAAATGAAAGCGACAATGTCTTGAATCTTTTAAGTAATAGAGGTTGGATTGTTTAATTTAATTAATCGGTTTAATAACGAATGCTCTAACTTAACGATCTACTCATGCTTTTTGTTCATAACCCTAAATGGAATATCAAGACTCTCTTGATTGGAGAACCGGTTTACTGTCCTCAGTGTACTTTTGTTCTAAACTGAATTAAACTATTCTAATTTAGCGAGATTATATTAAAAAAAAAAAAAATTGTTGGTGTGTTTTTGACCCAAATTTTGGGCATGACATCACCACGCATGATTCCACTCTCTATGATATCCCTAGTTATCTTCCTCTCCTCTTTACCCCTCCTAGCTACCACCTCTTTACTGCATCCATCATTCATGAGGCCATCAGATTCAGGAACTTTAGTAGAGTTGCGAATGAAGAGGGTTTTTAGGTTGAGCTCCTCGAGCTTGACACTCATGTCCTAGTTTGCTTTCTTCCTATACTCTTCAATAGCATTGTTTGCGCTAGTTTCCCTGACTCATGGTCGAGTCACATCATCTCTCTGATTCACAAGGCTAACTCGACTTTGGATCCAACAAACTACAAAACTATCATGATTAGGCACAACTTTGCTAAGCTCTATGCTACAACTTTGAATATTATTCTTTCTAGTGAGCTTGATAGTAGAGCCTGTAGGGCCAAAGGTTAGGTTGGTTATCAGGATGATTACTAGACCATGGACCATATTTTTTCATTGTGGGCCATCATCGAGGAAGTTCGCCATAGCTCTGAGAAAGTCTACTATTGCTTCGTGGACTTTCATAAGGCCTTTGATATTGTCTTGTAGGTTGCCTTTTTCTAGAGATTGAGAGACATCGGTATTTCAAAGACTTTTTGTATGCCATTATCAAATTATATGAGAGTTTTATTGGTAGGTTAGAGGTGTCTGAGGGTTTCTTAGTCCCTATTCAAGAACGATTGGGGTGAAACATGGCCGCCCTCTTTCCCCTACCTTGTTTGGTATCTATATTGATGAGTTGGAGACCTTCCTTAGAGATTTCTCACCCCCTATGGATGGTTGCTACCTGCATCAGGTCTTGGTTTTCATTCTCTTGTTCACTAATGATGTGATCCTTCAAGCTTCCTCTCTGGAGAGTCTTTAGTGACATGTCAATGGCTTGGCCCCTTTTGTGATCTTCATCAGCTCTTAGTGAACTTGAGCAAGACTTGGGTTATGATCTTCAACTATCTAAAGAACTCCCATCTACACATCTACTTCTAGGGTCATGATATTGAGATTACCACTTCATACGTGTGTAACTTGGGGTCAAGCTCTTTGGACCTCACTTCAGTTTGAGACTCGTTATCCAACCTAGGGTTAGTAAGGGTGTAGAACCCCTCCTTGCATGCACTTATTGAAATATGAATTTGTCTCTAAAACTCTATATAAGAGATTATAATGTGTATAGGAGCATGATAGGGTGATGGTATGAAAAATTGTTATAGTTCTTTCTAGAAACCATGTTGAGGAAATTATGATTATTCATGCTATATGTAGTTTAAATTGATAGTAGTTATGATATTATGGTTTAATACTTACCCCATTAAGGATTTTTAGAACTTGATGATGAAACTATCATTCACTGAGAAGTACTCATAAGACGACTTAATGTTAGATGTTAAAGTGGACTATTGTGTAAGAAATCTTAGGAGGTTATTGTAGTATTAGATGTTAAATTATTGTATTTTGTTGAGCTTTGACTAACTAGATGGAAACATGAATTAGATTCTATATGCTTAAGGCAACTTTGAATAGGCTATATCTATATATGTATATTCTATGATCAATGAAACTAGAGTATTAGGATAGGACTAGGACGTACTACATGTGTTAATATTTATCATTTTAGAAGATCATTTGATGATGCAAGGACTATTGCTTATGTTTGACACTATTTATTTGGGTAATAATTTTGATGTTGAAAACCAAGTTAAGGTTTAGTTGAGTTTAGTATGTGAATTTTTATTTTAACCTTTAGACACAAAAAAAGTAATGTGGTTCTTATAGTCCTCAAACATAAATAGACTCTAATTTCAATAAGAAAATAAATGTTGAATTATTTCTTGTATATTGCTTGAATTATTGGGGACAATGGTAGAAGAGAAAGGTACTTGTGTCACTTCTATTCTTTGTTAGGGGGAGGCTAATGGATTTGGGGGGCCTTTTTAGAGTGCTATGTGAGACTTGGTTAGTATTCACCCACTTCTAGTTTTAGAGACACTTAGGGTTTTGGATTGAAGACTAGAGAAGGATAAGGAAGGGAAACTCTTCTTAAATCTCATTTTCCATTTTATTGGAGCAAGGTTGGTACTCTTTCCACGGTAGATATTCATGTATTCTGTTGTTATTGCATGTTAGTTTAGAAATGAATATGTATTTTTGTAGTATTTGGTAAGAAGGGTTTTTCATTATTTTCTCTATTGTGATTTTAAATGCATGTTGTTCATGGGTGTTAAAGGCATCACTCGCCCTTGGGAGGGAAGTAGTGGCCTTGGGTGAAGGGGTTAGTTGGGCCAACCCTTGAGTGTAGAGTCTCATCTTTGAGGGAAGAGGGAAAAAGCATGGAGTAGGGTTGTATGTGCCAAATATGGTTTTTACACTTGGGGTTGATAAGGGGAGAAATTGTGAATCTTGAAGCCCTTGTGAGGCATGGTATGGTTATGTGATTTTGAGGCCTTGTGAAGGCATGATACTTATTATTTTTATGGCTTCTCCTCTTGGGCTTGACACAACTTCACCCTATTTTAGGGGTTCTTAGGTGACTCATTGTGATGCTCAAAGTATGGGAGTTCAATATTTTTTGTGACATTATGCATTTGTGAGTTTGTTTGTGTGTATCCTGTTTAACCTTGGTTCTCCAAGCTCGGGGGTGGTATCATAGAGACCTAGGATGGGAGGTGAGCTCTCCATGGTTACACTCATTACTTTTTTTACAGGGATGTGTGGTCTAATGTCTTGTGGAATTGTTTTGGATTGATCACCATGTTGGTATTCTTGTGAAGGAAGAAAGATTGTTGTACTATAATGGGATTGGTAAAGGAGAGTCATCTATCTTTGCACATGCCTATGGTATTGCATTGTTGAAAGTTTGTAATTACGGAATCGCTCTTAGTTCAATTGTGGTGTATTATTTTTTTATCTAATGTAAAAAAGAAAAAAAGAAATAGAGTATTAGTGCCATTGTGAAGATTAGATGGTAATGTATTGAAGTATTACTTCAAAAATCTTGCTTTCATTATATTCAATGGCTCTTGAAAATGAATACAAGTTTATTGAGGTGTTGCAAATTTGGATTTGAAATGATATGAAATCGTGCTCAAATTTACTTGTATTAGTGAAGAGTTAAGTAGTTGATCTGAGTAAATGTTCTTGTTATATTGCAAATGTTAGAATAGAAAAGGTAGCCATTTGACGTTACCCCTATAATTTACTTCAATACATTTAATAGTCTTCATTGGATTCTATTAAGAAATAGATTAAATAAATGGTCATTTTAGAAATTACTAAAAGCTAGCCATTAGTGAATACTAAGGGCCTAAAATTAAAGTCACAAAGCTAGTATATCAAGTGGCTTGGAAAAAAAGAAAACAAAGGAGAAACATAAAAAGTGTTGGCCAAAAAATGTAGTCCCCAAACATTTTGTCGAAGAGCACATTTTGCTCTATAGAAAATATGTTGGAAACAAATTAAATCTAAAGCAAAAAAGTTGTAGTCATTAAAATATTCAAAATATGTCTATTGGAATATTTCTCCTTGATTGAAGATATTCATAGGTTAACCAAAATAGATGGGAGAAAGGATTTAAAAAAAGAAAAGTCACATATCCAAGTAGTTTTTTCAAGAGAATAAAATATGAATATTTTAAAAAGGCTTTATATAAAACCATGCACTTATATTCTAAGAAAAGAAAAATTAATTAATCTCTCCTTTTACCATGGCCCTATGTGATTTGGATTGGACTTTTAATATTAAAAAATATTTTAGAGCATTAAAACACACACATGTACACACGCACACAACTTTTGAGAAGCAAATAAAACCTCCCACGGTATGTAAGTACAAATGTACTCACTTTATATTGATTTAAATAAATTACACACACACATAATCTTTTTAATATATATTTTAGTAATATAAATAAAAATGTATAAAAATGTTATTTTATATAAAATATATGTGCTATAAAATATTTATTATAATTTTATTGAATGTTATATGTATAAATAAGTAATAGTTATTTTGAAGTTAGTTGTTTAAATTATTTCTAACGTAGTTAATTGAATTGTTTTTTTTCAATTAATGAAAATATTTTTATTTAGCATAAAATAAGAAGTTTTAAAAATATTTCATTTAAATTATTTTAAAATTAGTTTAAATAAACTGTTTTAAAAGTAGTTTATTAAAAGTTTAGATATACGTTATTAAGTTTGGTTACTTTAATATAGTTTCTTTAAATTATTTTTGTTAGTGTATTTGATAATTTTTTAATATAGTTTATTTAGAAGATTTTTAAATAGTTATTAAATAATGTTTAATTTTTAATTTTTAATAGTTATTATGAAGTGTTATTTTTTTAATATAGTTCAAAAAAAAATGTCTAAAATAGTTTATCTAAATAGTTATTTAAATTAGTTTTAGTAAGTTATTAATATTATTATTTAAATTGATTTAGGTTTAATTGTTAAACATTTCTTTTTAAAATAAGGTATTTAACATATTCAAAATTGTGATTTAGAATGTTGTAAATGAATTTAAATTAAGTGTTTCAAATCATTTTATTTAAGATATTCTTAGATTAGCTTATTTTAGCAAAGTATGTTAATATCTTAAATTAGCTTATTTTAGCAAAGTATGTTGAATTAAGTTTAATTGTTAATGTAGAAAAAGTAAAGACTACCAAATCTTATAGGAAAAATTTACAAATTGAAAAGTTAGCATTTTAGTTTAATGTTCTTTTAACTTCATATCAATAAGATTTTGATTAAATCTAACTTGAGACTAATGAAACTTGTTCTTGTATGAGATTTTAAACTTTATACAACTTTGATTAGTAGAAATTATTACATGACTAAAGTTGATTTTCAAGTTTCAGAACGTTGCATGTGAACACATGCAATCATACACTTAAACCTAGGTCATGCATGTAAACTAGTTTAATAGTCAACTTGGTTACATTTTTTATGACCCATGGGTGTAGTTACACTTGTTCAAAAATAAAAATTGTGTGTTTTTGTGTGAGGCCTCACCCCGACCCATCCTAACACCTATGATACTTTGTTATTTTGATACTCATGCTGACATGTCAGAACATTATTAGATACATTGAATAATTGTTATGCTATTTTGCGATGTGTGATGCTTACTTCAGTTAGTTGATTTTTTTTTCCATTTAATGCTTATAAATATGTATAATGATGAAAGAAAATGTATGCAAGCTAACACATTTGGTTATGCAAGTCGAAAGGCTAGAAATATGAGTAGAATTAGATAAACAACTATTTATTAAGAAGTAGATGCTTTAAATTATATATAATTTCCATTAGCATGTTAATTCACATTATGCACGTGATTTTGGACCTACTGATGTGTGCAATGAGTGTGTAGGGAAATCAGCCTAGATAACCCAATGGAAGAAACAGAGTTAAATTTCTTGTTAATTTTGTGCTAATTTTATATTGTAATTCTTTAAAGGTTGTAATTTGATCTTATTATGCTACTAACTTTTAATTATTCCTAATGAGCCCTTAAAGGCTTAACAACATTAAATTTGAGCACCCCTATGGATAAGGGTATGGGTGGGGGTACTTTCCAACCCTCTAGCCTCCTAGGTTGACTCTTAGGGTCTCTTAAAAACCCTATTATAGGCTGATTTCGAAAATGGGTTGTCTTTTACTTGGGGTGGTAAAACCAACCTCCATCTTGTGTTACTTGAACCCTAGTGGGGTTAAGGACCATACTTAGAGGCCCTTTTGGGGGAACTTTAATTTTTTTTGTCACCCAATCCTCTAGTTTGGAGGAAGCTTTGAAGATTGAAGAAAGAAAAAGGGAAGCTCTTCTCAAACCACCATTGCCATAACTCTTTTATGAAGGTAGGAGTTCTACACTCCATGAATGGTTCTTTGTGTGTGTTCATATTTTGAATCTTGTTGCATCATGTTGTAGACATTGTGTAGATATGCATTCCTTGCTTTTGTGTTGAGGGTGGTATTGGGAGGGATTTTATCTTGTTTTCTTTGATGTTATTCATATGCCTTCTTGGTGTGTTGATTGTTTTTTTTTTAGAGTTTTCATGGGGATGTAATTGGCAACACTCATCCTTGATAGGGAAGAAGTGGCCATGCTTGGGGAAAGGGCATTAGTTGGACCTCAATAGTGTAGAGCCTCCTCTCATGGAGAGAGGAGGGAGAAAGGGTAGGGTGTATGGGCCCCTACTTGTCATCCCATACCTTGTTGTTATTGAGAATTCTTGAATGTGAAAAAGAATGAAAATCCTTGTGGATATAGCCCCGAAAGGGCCTTGTAAAAGAATGGAAATTCTTGAAGTTTTAAGCCCCGAAAGGGCTAAGTGAAGGTGTGGTGATTGACTTCTCCTATTGAGAAAATCCACCTTTCCCCTATATTGGTTCATTGTTGGACCTATTGTGCAACCGGGTGGGAATGTATGTCCTTTCTGCTTATCTCCTTGTGTTGTTATCTCCATGTTGGTTCTTGTCTCTTCCATGTTTTCCCTTGATGCAATGAAGACATTTGATAAAATTTCTCTTGTGAAAGCCTTGAAGAAAACTCATTGAATTGTAATATTATGTAAGTTGTAATTGAAATTGAGGTAGTGGCAAAGACATCGGGTTTTCTTACTAGTTCTTTCCTGATGGAGCCTTGAACTAGGATGAATAATAGAGGAAAGAAAAGATTATAAATTTTTTCTTGCAATGCTCTCATGTGGTTCCAAATTTTGGCATATGTATGTGAGAAATTAGAATGGTAGTTAATGTCTTGAGTTGGGAGATTTTTGAGTTTCAATTATGAGAAATGAAGGCAATGGATGTGTTGAAGTTTCAATTCAATGTTTGAACATTAACATGTAATATAAATCCTACATTGTGATCACCAAGTTAGCACCCTCATTGTTAAGTTACATCAGTGATGCAATTAAAGTTGATATGAATTATTCATCACCCTTTTGAAATTCTGAATATAGGATCATATTCCTTGTTAAGTTCACTTAGATCAAAAATCAATTGATTAAGAGATTTTGGTATTTCATTGAGTTCAAAATAAATAGAACATGCATCTTGATGTATGATAAATAGATAGCAACATAAATTATGAGATGAAAGTCAAAAGAAATGATATCCTTATGTGCTTTTGTTAATGTGCTTGTTGATAAGAAATCAATGTGACAATAGAATTGATAAATTCATATGTTGTTCCTTTTCAATAAATTCATATCTTGGCAATACATAGTCAAAATTATTGACTTCCAAATACAAATCGTGCATCTCCAGGTTTAATAAACTCTCTGGAAAATGTATGGGGAGAAATTTTAATTCTCCAAGTGCACAGAGCATATTCCTGAAATGATTCCTTTATAAAACAAATAAAATAACACAAAATTAAACAAGAAATTAATGTAATCCTATTAACAAATTTGTTGATACAAGTAAACATATATAATATATTAAATTATATATATATATATATATATATATATATATATACATTGCCTAGTATCTCTTACCTTATTCACCTAATAAACTTTTTAAAGTTAATGCGTTCTTCTCTCTCCCCTACCCTTGCTTATTATCCTATGGAAGGGCTAGGCGTGGATAATCCCATCCACCTGCCACACCTAGTACTTTTGTCAAATCGACTGGCAGTAGGAATTATCGCATTGTCTGTTTTTAAATCATTGTTATAGCAGAGTATTTAAGGGGGAGGGTGGGATGGAACTTACCAACCTATTCCCATATTCCTTTCCCACCCTGCGCTGACCTTGCTTTTCGAGGGGGGGGGCAAGTAATGTCTTATTTTAACAGGAGGGACGTACATACTCTCGTGTCCCCCCCGTGATCTCCTCGAAACGCAGTCCCCCAACGTGACGTCTTCCCCACGCAGGACAGGGGACAGGCCTGCTAGGCGCAGGCTTGGGACAGCGCGTAGGTCCTAGTCTGGGGGGTTAGAAGGGCTAGGTTAGTATGCTCATAGTTAGTATTTGTTTTAGATATTTTATTGTTAGTAGTAAATTTTGTGAAGCTAGAGTATGTTAGGTTTAAGTAGTGTTAGATTTAACTTGAATGTTGTTGATTTATTTATTTACTTTTCTTGTTTAGTTTTGATGTGTCTTAGCTTAGTACTAAAATTATGTTAGTTAGAATTTAGAAATATGTTCAATTTTAAATTAAGTGTAGCATTATGTCTTTCATGTTAGTTTAGATGATAGTATATATATTAGTGTGGTTGTTGTTTGAATATTAAAGTAGTTCTAATTTAAAGGTTTTGAAATTGGAATTAGAGTGTTTTAATTAAAATAACTTTAGTGTTGTATTAACTAGTTTTCTAATATTGTGAGTCAAATTAGGTTAATCTCAATCTTCGCATTTTAAATGTTGAACTTAAACTGGGTAATAGTTTTAAATAGAGTTTAGACTAACTTATAGATTTTTTAAAAAATTGATCTAGTCTTCAATTTTAATTGTAAAGGATAAATTAATAAATAAGATTGTTATAGGTTCGTTGGAGGATACTATAAGTTAAAATGTAGGTAGTATAACCGATAACAAATTTACTTCTATTGTATGCATACACCTTAAGTGAGGTTAGCTTTTGGAATAAGATCTTTAAAACGTAGTTAGTATGGGTTGAATAGTTAATTTTAATTGATCCTTTAGAGTTTAAATTCTCTTAACGTTAAATGACTCAAATTGAAAGGTGGGTCAAGATATTAAGTTAATAAAAGAAACTAGTTAATTAGTTCCATTATAGTTAAACCCTAAAACCTTTTTGACCATGTTGTCTTGCTTAATCTTAATTAACCACATGAACATTATGAAAAAAAAAATTTCTGTGTGTTTTTGTCCTTGTCCTTTCTTTTGGGCATGACATTTTGCCATGGATTTTGGGCATGAAATTTAGGTATTAGAGCCCTAGTTTCATAACACTTGGGCAACAATGGGTCCATGTTAGGTGTAGGAGCTAATGAGTTACTATACAAAAGTAGATGTTATCATTATAACCAAACTTCAATGAACCATTTTGTTCTTTTCTAAATTGTGACATCGGTATATAAACCCAAATAAAACATGTTATTTGTATTAAGGATCTCAAGTAGTTGGTAGTGCTAGGAGAACTTGTCTTACAATACATAACTACATAATGTAAAACTAAATAAATATGTTGTCTCTGTATAACGATAAATTTTGTTGTCATAAAGTATTCAAACATTGTTAAAGTTTATGACCTTAGGAATATGAAGATATTGAATAGAAAGAAACATGAATGGGGTAAAATATGTGGGGATATGATGTAAGAGGGCGAATATAGGACATATCCTTAACTCGAATTCCCAAAAGGAAATATCCAAATCAATTAATCACAAAGAAGTGATCAATGCACAAATGAATTAAACAATGAGGAATATGAAGAAAGAAGGAAATCCTATAATCTACTCTAGAAAGTATGTACTTGAAATCTTAAATGAATAGAATGCAAATACTAACCTCAAAGTAGGGAAAATATGGAAAACTTTGATTTCTGATGTTTGTGCATAGTTTTGGGGAATTCTGCAACTTGATGTGGACTGGAAGTACTGAGACAGAGAAAATCAGAAAACTTTTGTCCTTCTGGAAGCAGGTTGACCTTGACCTATATAGTGGGGCACAATCCTACCCCAAAAAGTCGACCTTGACCTGCACTGCTATGACAAAAAATTTGTTCACAGATCTTGGAGGTTTGACGAAAAGGGTACTCAAATTTTCACTGATATTCATTGTCCTGTACATGTTCCTGCAAGGAAAAAGATTTTTTTGTTTGGATGAGGGGTTTGCCTTGGTCAAACCCTAGATTGGAATGAACCTTAATATTGAAATTGAAATAGAGAATGCTAGCAAGAAGTAGAAGTAAATCTAACAATGAAGCTATGATATTGAATAGATATGCAATTGTATTTGAAATGTAAACAAGTATGTTGATATGAAAGCTTGAACTTAACATTAACAAATGTAAATCAAAACCTCCATGACTATATGCTTGGAATCCACCTTGAGAGAAAAATGAATAGATCTTGATGACGAACAAATGATCTTGAAGGAAGATCACACCACCATGATGATTAGATCTAGGGTTAGAATGATGAATCTTGAATGCTTGAACCAAATCCCTTCAATGGCTTGAATACTTGAATCCTTGATCTTCAATAGAGAATTTGAATGCTTGAATGGGTTGAACGCTTCCTTGAAAATGCTTGACAAAATTCTTGCTTGATCTTGCTTGAATGTGGAAATAATGGATTGTTCAATATCATCATGTGCCTTCTTCTTCTTCTTCTTAGAGAAAATGAGAGGAGGAAGCTTCCTTATTTAGTGATCTAGGGCACAAAATTCTAGAGAGACTGACATTGGAAAATTAAATCCAAATTAACCTTAACCCCTAGAGATGGACCTAGATTAAATACAATTTAAGAGTTTACCATTTTGAAACTTGAAACAACTGACTCAAAAGTGGGAAAATGAAACTTTTCAAAGCCTAATATCTTGAAACCTCTAGAACTTGAAATTTGGACCTGGTGTTAGGGTTGAGGTTGGCTCTGGCCTAAGTTATAATTTAGGTCATCCTTGACCTAGGTCAGAATTGAGGTCGACCTTGACCCATCAGGTTGTCATTGATCCAAAAAGTCAAAGTCTTTGGTTTCTTAGAGAAAGTTGTCAAAAAGAGACTGGGAACAAGGAGAGAGAAGCAGAATAGGGGGAAACAACTAAATCCATGCAAAGACCTAATCAAGGCTCTTGACATGACCCCATACCACTTACTCAAAGGGCTAAATGCTCTTAACATGGAAGTTCTTGCATTTTAAGACCATAGAAATATATACCTTCAAATACTATTCATTCATAGTAATTTTTTCTTTTAAACATTGAAGATTTTGATATGTTAGACTTTGCAAGGAAACATGAATAAGAGAAGTATTACCAACAACAATGTGATTTTAAATGCCTACTAGCCTAATGAGATTTTAAATGCATACTAGCCTAATGAGATAGGAATTTGCATACCATCCCTCATAATTCAGATACATATATTGGTTGTGATCATGTCACTCATGGATGTAATTATGACCCATACAAAGCTTTGAAAGGGAAAAGTGAATTATTGTTGACTTCAACATTAAAACCTATGTAAGTGAACCCTAAAATATTTAGCTATTTAAAATAGTTCCTTAGGTTAAGACATTGTTTAGTCAAATACAACATATATAAGAATAAGTATGTAAGACATTAAAATATAGGGTATTACCCAGTTCCAAGTATACTTTCAAATTGATCATGGTGTTAAAAATGTATGTTTCTAGTATTCTTTGGGAAATAACCCTAGAGGTTGGGTTAACTAATTTTAGATAGTTATGAATACTCAAACTATGAAGTGACCCAAGTTATGCTATAGGGAAACAACTCAACTTGATAATCAAATTAAATGGATATGAAGGAAAGGACCAAGTTGAACGGTGAAGGAGTAGGTGATGAGGAACAATGAGCTAGTAAAATGTAAATTCAAAGGACTACTAGTTAAAATTATGTGATTTGAATATGTTAAAATCATTATTATATAGTATGATTAATATGAAGCTTATAACCATCAAATGTGCTCTCCTATATGTTAGTATTTTGAAATTCATGCAATCACTTATGACCTTATGGTATAGAGTAAGGAGGGTCACAATTAGATCAAAATCTGATAAGCAATGGAAATGTAAGTTTCAAGTGATAAAAGGGTTATGATCCACAAGACACAATAGTGAGGGACTTGCACTAATAATAGATCATAATATTTTTTGAAGCATCTTAATTACTAATAATTTTGTACCTACCTAGATGCGAACCTTTAATCTAAGGATGAATTCATAAGTCAATTATGGCTAGGGAATGTGAAATATCCATTATGGATAGGAGTACTCGTATTTAGTACATTCTATTATGATATTTAGAACCATCAAACCTACTAGAAAGTAAGGATAGATATATACAAGGAAGTGTATTATGGAAAATATGACCTAAGAGAGAAAAATATAAGATTGTGGGTAGATGCCCCAGTATGTTAATATAGTGAAGTGAGGATGGGGGGAATTTGTCTTGTAACTGCTGTTATATTGCAATTGCACTATCAATACTTTCCTAGAATGTTAGTATAGGTACATCCATGGGTTATATCAAAAAAAGGCCTCCTATGATAGTAAGAGTGTTGAAGGGAACTCATCCTATGGTTACCCTTGCATTTAGCCATTATCATGGTGTTGCTTATCCAAACACAATCCTTAGTGTTGTAAACCCTAACCCTTGTGTTAGAAACAATACTCCACCAAGATAACTGGGGGGAGTGAATCAGTTATCCAACAATTAAATTTTTTATCTTATTTAAACAAACTTAACCATTCAACCAAAGTAAACAACAACCATAATAAGATGCACATAGACAATTACACCAGATATGTTAACTAGGGAAACCCTTGATTAGAGGGAAAACCTTAGTGGGAATGATGCCCACAAGATGATGTACTGATATAAATATTCCTTGTTAGAGGATGGACCCTCATAGGAGTCTATTACAACATTTAGTATATTGAGTCCCTGTTAGGAGACTTTGAATCCCTATTAGGAGATTCCAGACCTATTAGGAGTTGTGTGAACCCTGTTAGTTGTAGTACAATGTATGCAAGATGAACCCACTAACCAAACATGAAATTTCAACTACAAGAAGAGCTCACTGCTCAAACATGCAGTTTACTATTATGTTCTTCTTTCCTTTGTTCTATCAACTGAACCAATCACTATCAGACCTTGTAGACTAGGTCACAAACCTTAGATCCAACTATCAAACCTCAGCAATGAAGTCTCCTTCACTTCCACACTACTTTGCTCAACTTCGCATTCCGCTCTTACCGCTACTTATCATCAATAATCAACCATGCTACATGATAAAGGAAAATGTCCTCCTATTATATTGAGTCCATAAAAAAATTCCTTAAGTCGGCTGTTAGACCTACTCAATTAATCATTATAGGACTAGATTAAGAACATGTTAGACTTAGCGATAACATTAATCTTCTTCCTTGCAACTTGAATAACTTTTCGTACATGCAATATTATGACAAGTGATCTTAGCCAAATCACACCAATATGTCTTCTTCAAATTCTAAACCTCAATTCTCAGAATAACAACTCTGCTAAGAGATATAACAAGTTTACCAGAACACGCATCTATAAACTCTATCTCAAAATAGACATCACCAAAACTTAAATAACTTCTTCCAGACTTATCATTTCTTCTTCCGACATTAACTGCATATACTAGATACTCAAAAGTATCTCCCATAACCTTGGATAGTTAGGATACTCAACTATCTGACCGTACCAACTTGATCTTTCTGATGTTCTTCTATCAGATACCACAGAAAACTGCTCTGTTGACATCAATGACAAACTTAGTCATGAATGTAACATATCATCATACTAACATATCTTCAATACTTCCCCATAGGAATATCATCAGCATTCATGCTTCCAACAATTTTGTAGCACCTTGGATGGAGGAAATTAAAATATTGATACTATTAGTATATGGTATCAATCATGACTTTATCCATATGGTCAATAGACCATCAACTGATATCAAAGGAAGGTCTTATGTTAGTACTGTGGTATTTGGGAGACCCCTAAACTCCTCCTCCCCCTCAATAAACCTGGCACAACCACATGTCCAAACTTTAATGTAAACCTTTGTAATCAATGAGACTCATTTCCTTTTCTTCCTTGTTGTAAATCTTGGTATTTTGTTTCTTCCTTCTTTCTTGGGAACAATGTAAAAATGTGATATTAGGCTACTTAGCAAAATTTCTTGTTGATGGTCCTATTTTGCCTCTAGGACATGCCTTATTTTCTTTTATCAAGAATTTGCTATTGCAGCCACTCTTAATTTATTTTATTTTATTATTCTAAATTGATTATTTAATTTTTTGTTTTGAGTTTAATTATGAGATAGTTTTGTTTAAATTGTGTTGGAAAAGTTACTTGTGAAAGACCTGCCAAAGAAATTCCTAGCAAATCATGTGGAAGTAGAGTATTAGGGTATGGGGTTCCTAATGAAGGTCTCTATGACCCACCCACTCTGAGGTTTTTGTGAGTAGGATTAGAAAACATCTTTTGACTATTGCATGCAAGGGTTGAACCCCCACATAGTCTTATTCAAGATTTTAGGTTAAGCTAATGCATTATAGATGAATGATTACTTCATAGCAATAAAAAAGTTTGTTGTCTTGATTAGGAAGTAGAATGCAATGAAATTTCAAGAGCTAGTGTAATCTAACCTAGACGGTGGTCTAAGTTACAATTTTAATAAACCTTATTCCAAGGGTCTCATACACCTTTTACCCTTATGTGTGATCATATGGAAAATATGAACATCTTGTGGTATTATTGTTTCGATGAGAAACTTTATAAAGATATTTATATCAAGTTAATATGTTATGATTATATGATATGTGATCCATATGTTTTAGAGGTGTTCGACCTTGGAAAAGCATATCCTTTTCATGAATATGGATTGAAGCTCGCATTCCATGAGGATAAATAGTTACACATCTTACCGTCTATGAGTATATTTGTGAATTCTTATATGAGTCTTTCTTTGTGAGAGTAAATTTTTGGGATAGGTCTAGAAAAGGCCTAGCATTAGGAGTATGCCCTAATTTTGGGTGACATCCAAGAGGAAGTCAAAGACAAGAGGAGGATGCAAGATGTCTTCTTGCATGCACTTATTGAAATATGAATTTGTTTGCTAAACCTCTATGTAGGAGATTATAATGTGTATAGGAGCATGATAGAAAAGAGAGAAGAACCCATATTTGAACTTAGAATATAAATTAAAATTGAAGAAGTGATACCTAACATAAATGTCAAAAAGATTCACCATGTTGAATAGATCATTGAAAGTGTGAACTTAGGAGTTATGACAAGAAAAAGGGTTAGTAAAGAATTGTGTTTAATTTCTGAAGTTGAACCTAAGAATGCCAATGAAGGATCAAAACATGGCTTTTAGATCAAAGTTATGAAAGGGGAATTAGAGTAGATTGAAAAGAACAAGACTTGGGAATTGGTTTCTAGACCTAAAGATAAGAATATCATTAGAACTAAATGGGTATTTAGGGTGACGTTGTGAGAAAAAAGTCAAGACTAGTTTGTAAAAGATATTTTTAGTAAGAAGGAATTGATTTTGAGGAAACTTTTGCTAGAAACTTACAATTGGAATAATTGTTGTTTTTCATTGATGTGAAATCTATTAATAAGACATATTGCTACATAATCTAAATGTCATATCTATGTGATTGATGAAGATGATTTGAGAAGTTGCTTATAACAATAGCACATAGAGGAAAGGTTGAGTTATGAAAAGAGAGTTATAATGGATATTTGATTCAATAAACTTTAATAAAGAAATATGATTGTTTATGTCAAGAAAGCTAAGCTAAGATGAGCAATAGATAAAATGCTAAGGAATGTCGAGTAATGTTAATGTCAATCGAGTTATAGTTAGTGCTGAGAAAATCTAGTGTTGACTGAGCATTAGCATTGACCGAGAGAGATAGTTGATGCTAAGTCAGAAAGCTTTACAATGATCAAGTAATTCAATGGTGACCAAGTGTCATAATTTGGAGATTATCAAGTGACAGTATGAGAATAAATTCAAGGAAATCATGAGATCAAGCTGACACTTGTAAACCACGTTAAAGGTAAGATTGATGACTTGGATCATTAAATTGAAGGAAAAGATTAGACCTAATGATCTAATAGAAGGATACTAGAGAAGTTTTTAGAAGAAGATCCGGAAGATGGATAGATATAATGAATCAAGTCAAACCTGATTGTAAACCCTAAGATCTGTGGCGGATGTAGAAAAGGGTAAAGCACAAATTTACTATTGAAAGAGATACAAAGATGAATAATTTGAATGTGTGTTTTTGTGAGTTTGTATGTGAAGAGAGACATACCGAGCAAGGCTAATAAAAAATACACAAGTGTGAGTGAATGTGAAGCTAAAGGAGAAAACTTGTACATATGATGTTGATGTTGATAAATGAATAAGTGCAAAAGGCTTAATTGTTGCTGAGAATAGTGGAATGAGTGCTTGAAGGGTTTCCAAGTGAATCAAGCTCAGAGATGTCAATGGAACGCTTATCAATAAAATAATATGAGAACCAAACAAAGATTTGAACCAACAAAAGTGAGTTGTAATTGTTAAGTTGTAGCTTCTGTCGGATTGAACTGTCGTAGAGTTAATCCTTCCGTGGTTATTGGAAATCATTAATTAGACATACTCTAATATATATATATATATATATATATATATATATATATATATATATAATTAATGATTAATTAATATATATAACTATAGAAACATGTCTCTTCACAAGACATGCCTCTTGAAGATATATTTATATATCTTGGAAATCTGCAATTGAAACACATAGAATTACAAAAATATTATTACATTTGCAGAGATCTTAAATCCAACATGATATCAGAACCATACAAAAAAAATGTAAAAGAAAAAAACTAGTAAAGATAGAAATAGAGATTGGAGTCGGAGAGTAGAAGGCAAACAGATCCTTGTGAAGCTAGGAAGGATAGGCAACATTAATGCGGATGGAATTTGTCTCAAGTCAAGTCTGTTGAAGAGATTGTTGCTGTTGTGCTAAAATGATTCAAACTTTTTCGTCCACCTATTTTGAAACTCCTTGATTACTTCGGCATTCTTTGGGTCTTCTTCTCCACGAGATGTGCCCGAGCCTCATTTCAAATTTCTTCACATTTATGCTCCCTAATTTATAGTGTCGACAAAGGGGCTGAAATTCAATATGACAAAGATATTGAAGGGGTCCAAAACTATGTTCTCTAGCCAATCTACAAAATTCAACACATTCGGCATCTCCCTGTATATTGCCAACACATCTTCCATATTCAAAGCTATGTCAAGATCAACGATATTTTGCATATTTCTGACATTGTTTCACCACAAACTTCTCTCTTGACTGTAGACACTGGTCTTGATTAGGAACTCTATATCTTATACAATTAACAAAGATTGTGGGAGCATTAGTCAGTTAGCTTCTAAATCATCTTAGCAGTTCGTTTGAATGGTCGACCACCTTGGGTTGCGTATGTTGATTGTAAATTTGAAAGACGTGAAAAGTTGTATAAGAAGATATATAGAGGGTTTTAGGTCAGAGATAGTTGTGCCGTAAATTTTGGAGATGGAAATGGGATTTGTTTGTAATCAATCAGGTACAAACCAAGTATTATACCTACCTTATTCCTCCATGATTTAAACATTAACTTATCTTTAAGGTCTTTAGAAGTGTTACACAAGAGGTCGTGTAAAGTATTGTCCCTCCGGTTCCCACACAGTACAAGGAAAATTAGAGATGAGGCCAATGTGGGGCAAGCTTTTGATTTCATGATCTGGATCAATTAGCAAACCACGATATAACAAACAACGAGAATAATGAATTTAATTGAAATATTTTTAGAACAGTTGGAAAAATGACTTAGGAATCTTCCCCGTAATAGACATGTGGATAGAATCGCATCCACAAATAATAAGACTACCCACACTGGCTATTGTTTAAGACTATCAATACGGAATTTCAGGCCAATTTTTAGTGGCTTCCAAATTGAATATGCAATGATGCATATATTGATATTTCTTGCATGTGTATCTGGTGTTAGGTGTAGAATTGTCTAAATAGACTTGCTTCTAGTTAGCGAACTATTTCTAACACTCCAAATGCTGGGGAACCAATCAACACCTTTCAAAACTGAGATTTTGAGTTCCTTCTTCTGATAACGCTGCTATCCAGGCTATTCCAATTCATGGTAGAATAAGAACCATGCCATATGTTGACTCAAATATGAATGGCACAGTTTAAGAAATGATAATGGCTATGGAAAAGATGCATGCAACATGCAGTTTATGACTATTAATGGATTCTCAAAAATATTGGTCATGGAAGTAGTCCCTAATGTGGATAGCGATGAAGTAGAAATTTTTTTAAAGGAAAGGGGACCAGAACTGATAAGTTTTCAACTGGCCATTATTCATATTTTTTATCAACATATTCCTAAGACAAATAAGGTTTGTAGATTATAAGGTATAGATTATAATTATTTCATATTTAGAGTGAATAATTTTTTATGAAAAATGTACAGTCATTATAAATAATGATATCAGTCATGAAAGTTGAAAGGGAACATAGACAATACTTACATCCATAGTTATAGCTAGAAAAATGTTATATTGATCCTTTAGGAAAAAAATAATATTTTGGAAATATCGATTAAGCATATTCATAGAAAATGGAACATATGCATGTATGTTCAATTAGACATTTATAGGGATCTTTCTCAAATTAATATCTATTGGAATGAAAGGTCACGTAAAAGGATATTGAAGTACAAATAAATATTTATTCTAATCTTTGTAGTCTCTACTTTACTTGTATTTATATGAGCATTTGCCTTGAATTTTTTCCGAGAATGTTATTGTAGGAAGAGGGAGCTAGACACTTCACTAGAAGTGACCTTGAAAGAAAGGGAGTGGATAGAGGATATGTTCAACTGGTCTTTGAAGATCTCAATCATATCACAACCAGAGGGAGTTTTGACTTGAGGATAAATGATTATCTTAACCAATGTTTCATTCCCAAAATTGGAAGCATTTTATTGTTTGATGCATATGAACTTTCATTGGAGCAATTCATATTACAAATGTTAATGTGCAAATAAGTATTCTTATCTTTCATATGTTTCATATGTATCTACTCATTATAGTCTCTCTGTTATTTCTATTTCTCTATGTACAATATGAACTATTTATCTTTGATTTTTTTCCCTTGTATCTAAAGATGATCTTGTAGGACAAGAATGTTGGCACCTCACACTTGCTATCAGATATTGTGCAGACTCAATCTTATGAAGTAGCTCCAAAGAATTTGTGATTTAAAATTCATTACTATTATGATGATCAAGTTGGATAAAGTGAGGATCTTGAAGCAAATATCCATGATGATCGAGATTATGAATATCCTTCTTTATTAAGAGGGAGTCTACCACTTCTTCTAAGGCAACGTAGGAGCTCGAAGATTTATAATCAGAGGGAGTCTAGAGATACATGGGTGTGACTTCGTGATTTTGATGAGCCTACCTCTATGTACATCATGAGGAAGTATTGACTTATCACCTAAAGGTTGAAAAGATTATTATTAGATTCAAAGGGAGTAGACCATATCACTTCAAAGGTAAACTTGATATGATTAATGTTTTTCTTTTCTTATGCACTTATTGACTAACATCATATGGTTCATGTTTTTATGCATACAATGATAAATCTACTCTTGTAGAAAATGCTCCATGACTTAATGTCATGTGACCTTGTGATATGTATCTCAAGAGTGATACTGGTGCACTTATCACAAGGATGAGTTATATCGTTTAGTTGATATGGAGGTGCACTTACATCATTTAGTTGGTGTGTATATGTCATGGAAGGTGACAATCTTTCATTGACATATGTTTTAAGTTATCTATTGTAAGTTGATGATCTTATCAATAGATGACCCTCCTTCAAATGTGTTGAAGGTAAATTGGTTATTTAGATTGGATGAACCTCCTTCAAATGTGTTGAAGGTAAATTGGTGTCATTTTTCTTCGGGTCAAATTTTGCCGAACACATTGATAACCATCATGGTTCTTTGGGCCTAATTTTGCCGGACACCATGAAAAATCTATTATGGTTCTTCAGGCTAGATATTGTTGGACACCATAATTTGACCACATTTTAAGTGGTGTATAACCTTGTGTTATACTTCTTTAAATTCCCTCTTTGCTAAAGAGGGAGAGTTAAGGAATTTAACCTCTTAGTGAATTGAATTAAATTCCATATGTTAAATATGTTGATATATACATGTGTTGATGGATTTATATTGATATTCTTAATATGTCATTTTAGGAATATCATTCTAAGTTCATATCTCTTCATATACTCAAGAGAATAATGTGTTATATATATCAATCTTCCCTAGATTAAGAGGGAGTATTAAGGAGGTTAGCAATTCTATATATTGAAACTATTGGTGGATATTCTATCAACCACATTTGAGTGGTACTCATACCTAGTAGTATAAAGATGTTTCAAACCATCATTGCTAAAGAGGGAGTGTTGAATGTAGTTTCAATTAGTTTTAATGTCTAATGAAGTATATGCTTAGACATGATTATATCAGTTTGGATATAATGCTCTGCATTAGTATTACAATCAGATTATTATCTTGATTGTAATATTAATGCAAATCGCTCTCCTTAAATTGTTCTTATTTAGCCTTTTATAGAACTCCTTGTGTGTTTGTATGGATCGATTTTGTTAAAAGATGATATAATTAAGGAGATGTTAAATAAACTAATCTATTAATTAGTGGGTAAAGAATTGACATGATCTATGTGGCCATATTCATGAAGAGTCATGATTCTTACTCGTATTAACCATTTGTATGATATATAAATATGATAGAATTATATCATAATTAATTCAAGTGTTGTCTCAAACAAAGTTGGATATCATAATATCTAAGTTGGATATCATAATATCTAAGTTTATTATCATGACAAGACTATATTAATTTGTTGTCCAGAATTTGTTGTAAGTCGTGGAAGACTTAGATTCAAAAGGTATTACTTAAATCATCTCTTAAGAGGGAGTGTTGAAATAACCTTGATTGTATCTAAGTCATAGCTATGATAGAAAACAATTGATATACATATCATTATTAGAATCACATATTTTTGTCATGCTTATACTGATACATTTTGTGAAGCAATGTCTACTATAAATAGGAAGATCATAACTATGATATGGTTAAAATTTATTTTTTGTATTATGAAAGGATAATGTATAGTGTGATAAATATATATTGATGTCTTTAATATGACATTGTAAGATTATTGTGATAATGTATTCTATGACAATCCTCCTAAGCTAAGAGGGAGTGTTAAGTTGTAGCTTCTGTCGGATTGAACTGTCCTAAAGTTAATCCTTTTGTGGTTATTGGCAATCATTAATTAGACATACTCTAATATATATATATATATATATATAATTAATGATTAATTAATATATATAACTATAGAGACATGTCTCTTCACAAGACATGCCTCTTGAAGATATATTTATATATCTTGGAAATTTGCAATTGAGACACATAGAATTACAACAATGTTATTACATTTGCAGAGATCCTAAATCTAACAGTAATCAAAGATCAAAGCCTACTATTTTCTTTCTAGTCATTGTAAATACTTTGTATTGAAATCCTTTTAACAGTGGTTGACCTAATAGTCATTTGGAAGAATTTAATAATTTGTGTAAATCCTTTAACTAGGTGATGTTCTAAGTGGAATTATCAAAGTCCTCTTACAAGGCCACTCTTAATAGGATTATTAAATCCTTTAACATGTCACATCATGTGTTTTGTAACCTTTAACAGGGTTGGCTCCTAATAGAGATCACTTTGAAAGAGTGACATGTTGCTGGTGGTTTTTCCAAAACTAGGTTTCCACATAAAAATCCTAGTGTCAAATCTATGATGAATGTTTTATATGTTTTACATTTTATAATAGTTTCATTATGCAAAGCAAGTTATGTTTAAGTCAATATTTTCAGTAGAGACTAAGTAACAAGAGGATTAGCAAAACAATGAATGTTTTTTTTATCGTTCAAATGGTACATAAATATCTTAAGTAACTTATTTACCCCCCAGTTATTCTAAATATTTCTAACAACTTTTACACATGTTTCTAGATTTGAAGCATTGAGAATGTTTTTGGCATATGTAGCTAACAAGAACTTTAAATTTTACCAAATGGATGTCAAGTCAACTTTTCTGAATGAGAACTTGAAGAGGAGGTATATATTTAATAAACTAGTAGATTTCCTTTAACAAAAGAAAATGATATAGTTTACGGATTGGAAAAGGCATTGTATGAACTAAAACAAGCCCCTAGAATTTGGTATGCTAGATTAGGTAAACACTTGAATTTTTTTGGATTTGTGAAAGGTAACACTGATAGTAATTTGTATTTGAGAAAGGATGAAGATGGTTTTCCAATTGTTGTAGTATTTGTGAATGATATTAATTATGGAGGTAATGAAGAAGCTAGCAAGACATTTTCAAAAGAAATGAAGAAAGAATTTGAAATGAGTATGATTGGAGAGGTAAAATATTTTTCTTGGTTGTAGATTCCATAGAACAAAGATTGCATTTTTTTGAAAATAGCTTCTAGTTTAGATTGTGTATGAGTTTTTTAACACCAACCTTGCAAATCACACTATGTGAACTATCATTAGATACCAGTAAAAAGAGATGCATGAAATCATATGAGTTGCAGACAAGGACAATATTGAAGGATATAATAAGGAAAGATGAAGAGAACACAAATTGAGAAAAAAATATGTTAAAACACATAATAGAAGAAGCAAAACTAATAAAAATAAAGAAAAATGGAAATAAGATAAACCACCAAAGTGAATGACAAATAAATAACTAAGCTATAACAATAAAAATAAAATAAATGCAAAAAATAAAAACACCAAAAGATAAACTAATGAACCAAGAAAAATGAAAATAAAAAGATAAAATCTAATAATAATAAATAAATAAATAAAATATTTATACATAAAATAAATAATATGTTTATGCTTAAAATCACACACACGCACACACACAAGCACACGTGCACACACACACACACACACACACACACATCAACTTTTGTGTTATTCTTTTGGTTTAGTGATGATGTTCATGTGGCAAAGTTTCTAAGAGAAGTGGTGAGACTACATGGTCTATCAAGGAGGATAACTTCAAATCAAGATACGAAGTTTGTTAGGTATTTTTGGCATACATTATGGTAGAAGTTGAAGACATATTTTAAGTTTAGTTCATCACATCATTCACAAATTGATTAACAAACATAGGTGGTGAATAGGAGTTTGGGATTTTTTTTGAGATGTTTGGTTGGAGATAAGTTAAAAGGATGGGATTTGATTTTATCACAGGAACAATTTTCATACAATAATTCTATCAACAAGAGTAATGGTAAATCACCATTATAGATTGCATATGGGAGGAACCCCAAAAATGCTTATGAATCAAGGCAATTGGATAAAGGAGAGATAAGCAGTGCTGAAGTGACAGAGTTTGCTAAACATTTGAAGTTTATCCCTAAGGAGGTGAGGAGGCACATTATAAAGATGAATACACTGTGTAAAGCTAAGGTAGATGTGAAAAGGAGAGATAAGGAATTTTAGGTTGGAGATGAAATCATGGCTCATTTGAGAAAGGAGATTTTTTCAGTGGATGCATTTAATAAGCTAAAAATGAAGAAGTTTGAACTGTACAAGATAGTGAAAAAATATGATTGTGGAAATGCCTATGAAGTAGAGCTTCGTAGTGAACTGAGTATTTCACCAGTATTAACATTTACACCTAACAAAGTATCATGAAGGAGGAGATGAAATTGCAGAAGCGTAGTGGACTATTCCAGTAGCTAGTTCAACTATGAAGGAAATTAAGGAGATATTGGACAATTGTGTTGGAAAAAGTTCAAGGAACAAAACTTATGAAGAGTACATGGTCAAATGGAATTAGAGGCCATCAAAAGATTCATCATGGCTAGCAAGTGAGGAGGTTAATCATCATGGTTTTCCTCCGAACACTTAAGATGTGATGAGTGTTAGAGTACAGAATTATTATTTACACTTTTACTTAAGTTTACTTAGGTTAATGCATTTATTTATTAGTTGTAGTCTAGGATTTGTTGACAATATGAGAGTTTTTTCTTATCTAGTCATACTTATCCTCTCACCTTGATTGAGGATATTCCACCTTTTATGGATGTATGCTTAGTTGTCAACCTTATCTCCTAGCATCTTCTAACTTGTTCTAGAAGTCTCCTTGAGGCATTTATATTCGGACTCTCTCACTATATTCCATAACTCATTTTCAAGGCATATTGTATAGCAATACATTTTCATTGTTTGCAATATCTTCTCTCTCAGTCCGTTTAGTTTTTCCAATCTCCACCTCTTCCTTCTTTGGTTTTCCTTCGATAGGTTATTTGCATGCAGGTCATCTTGGTGAGCTGTGAAGTTGGCTTTCATCAAATTTTACATAGTATCAGAGCCTCCCTATTGCTTCTTGGCTGAAGGATTTTTTAAGCCATGATTCAAAGACACAAACCCTAGTTTTTTTATATTTTTTTTTTCAATCCGGGGGAAGAGCATTTTTTTGAAACACTTTGGGCCTGAACAGACACTGCCATTAAGTTCATAAGGCCTATTACAGTTAGAATCAATATCAAATTTTCTAATTTTGAAGAAATTTGCTCTAGGATCCAATTTTTTTTTGTCCAAGTAGCCATACCGACTGTACAGATGAAAACAAATTCGGTAGTAGCGCCATTGTGCCACCATTGTGCCATTGCGGCACCAACATCACGTAGCCTATATGGCGCAATAGACAGTCACACCACCGCGACGACACCGTAGCCCAACTACTGCTGGCAAGCCTCCCTCTAGCCATGACGACCTGCGGTGCCACCAACCTCTACCATCGCTACGGTCATTGCCCACTTGCGACCCCCTGCCACTTGCTACATAGTTGGAGTTCCAGCATAGTTGGACCAATCTCTAGGTGACACATGGAACGGGTGCCACATTGGCACTTGCCACATGGCCCCGACCACGTCACCCAACCACATCAGCTTCTTGCCACGTGGATGCCACGTGGCTCTTTTTTGTTGTGACAGCCCTGTGACCATTAATTTTAACCTAGTGATTTGTTGACATCAACATGTTGTCAACATTGCATCATCAACCTAACTTGCAAGCACTCTAGGTCCCTTTTTGATATACTCATAGTTTTTTGGCCATAACTTGAGCACACGAAGTTATTTTTATGATCCAAAAAAATTGTCGGAAAGCTGGTTCCGAGATGGAGACATTGGTGCAGGTATTTTTAGGTTTTGATATAATTTTGTTGCCCATTTTTGCAATCAAAGTTTGAAGTTCTATTTTTCACTCCGACAAGCATATCTTTTGCATCCCATCTCCATTTTTTGAAAACATTATATTTTTGGAAAGCTAGTTTTTTCATCTTTTCAAAAATGTTGTCATTTCCTTCAGATTTTGCCCCATGCTCTTTCTATCATGTTTTTGACATTTTTGCTCTATGGTGGATATCTTGGGTGTTCCAAGTTCGAGGATCATTTTCATGGCATGGGATCTTTTGTTTTGGGCTGTACTATCTTTTGTATTAGCTTTTTTCTTTTTCTGGTCATTGTAGCTATCATTTGTAATCATCTTTATTCAAACATAGTGAGATAAAGTGCCACTCTTGCATTTCAGATTCATGAACATTGTTTTGATATAGTTGTACTTGCACTATTTTATAAAGCACCATGGGGAGGATAGTTGTTGCCATTTTTGTGCCCTCTTCCTTTGTCAAGTGAGTATCCCTTCCATGACATTAGCCCCATGAAGAGTCAGTGACCGTGCCTTTATAGGTGTTTGTACCTCTTACACTCTCTCACCATACTTGGTTCTTTCTGAGAGGATTTTGGACAACTCTTTCAGTTGCCTATCATCTCACCCCGTCTACATTAAGGGGGGTTATTCTGTTATTCTAATGCTTCTTTGGTTTGATGGTTCGATAGTGTGAGCTATGTATTTAGTATTTGATCCTATATACTAGGTGATTGTAATGGCTGACTACTATTGCATTTCAGTGAGATGGATCATCTACCATATAGACATGCTCAGTTCGTGCCTTCTATTTTTCATGGAGGTTCTTCAGATCAGTAGTTTCTTTCTAATAGAGTTTGTGACTTCTTCATGCTTCAGTAATGCTCTTCATGATCTTCTCTTTGTTCCTATTTTCTGGGACATTCCTCTAGTTGGAGGCTTTTAGTCCTTTACTAGGTTTTCTTACCTCTTTTTGAGGGAGGGTTTTTCCCACGAGGTTTTCTTTCTTTCCCCATTTTTAGAGGTTAGATTTCTTTGCGTTGTAAATGGGTACCTAACATGGCCTCATTGTTGGGACCCATTCTGCATTTCATCTTAACTTTTTTGAACTTAAGTGTGTTCCCCTAAGTTGCACTTAAGGGGGGATGTTAGAGTAAATAATTATTATTTACGCTTTTACTTAAGTTTACTTAGGTTAATGCATTTATTTATTAGTTGTAGTCTAGGAGTTGTTTACAACATGGAAGTTTGTTCCTATCTAGTCATACTTATCCTCTCACCTTGATTGAGGATATTCCACCTTTTGTGGATGTATGCTTAGTTGTCAACCTTATCTTATGGCATCTTCTAGCTTGTTCTAGAAGTCTCCTTGAGGCCTTTCTATTTAGGCTCTCTCATTGTATTTCATAATTAATTTTCAAGGCATATTGTATAGGAATATATTTTCTTTGTTTGTAATATCTTCTCTCTCAGTCCATTTAGTTTTTCCAAGCTCCACTTCTTCATTCTTTGGTTTCCCTTCGACAGGTTATTTGCATCCAGGTGAACTTGGCGAGCTATGAAGTTGGCTTTCATCAACTTCTACAATGAGATCACTTCTCAAATTACTCTAGGTGTCTAATGTAGGACCATCATGGGTGTAAGGGAAATCTTGCATCACCCAAAAATATTTCTAGGTAAATGTAAAGTTGGGTCTCACTTTTGGGTAAAAAGCGGAAGTGTTTTTCCTATTTTTTAAATTTCTTGTCAATTAATGTCAAAATTTGAGGCATTTAGAGATGAAATTGAAAAAATAGAAAAAAATTGTAGTGCTCAGAATCTACTTTTGGAATATGTAATTTATTCACGTACACATATGATAGATTTTTTTTGGTATGGATCTTTAAAAACCACTTTTTTAAAATGATTTTTTTAGGACCATATCAAACTTGTGTATGGACAACATAATTTGACACACATAAATGATTTTTTGTAAATCATTTTAAAGGAAGTTAACTAACACACCAAAGATTGATGAAAAAATATATATATATTTTTTATTGAATGCTTTTATTATTATTAATCTTTTATTGGCTATAAAGGAAAATTTTTAAACCGCCCATGTATGCACAACATACTTTGATCAAAATTTTACTTTTTTCAATATTTTTTTTAACTTCAAAAGAATTATATGTAAAATGATGATATATAAATTAATTTAATAAAAAAAAAAAAGAGTTATAAAAGTTAGTGAACCTCTCTATTTTACATTTAGGTACCACCTTTGATTAAAAAATAATGCAAAAATAGTAAACAAATCATGACACTATAAAATTTATATTTATGAAATTAGGATGGTGGAAATGGGTATGCAATAGTGTTGGATTGCCACACGTAGCACATTGTTATGAAGTTTTCTGAGATCATGACCTTCTTGACATTTTGTATGGAATCTTCTGGCATCTTTGTATTGGGTCACGATTTTGGGTTTTCTTTCAGGTTCTTTCCCGAATGAACCCTTGAACCTATTTTTATTTTATTTTAAATAATATATACAATGGCTCCATCCATTTTTTTTGTTCTTTTTAAAGAACTCTAATGGGTTTTTGTTTCATAAAAATAATTGATCGAGAAGACACTTAAAAAATTATGACAATGCTTGAATTTGTCAATTAAATGCCTTAGCAAAATCTTGAGAGATCAAGGCATAAGCTTAGTCTCAGCAAGCCTATCTTGAACCAAAATTCAAGGTGGGAGAAAAAAATCCTGCCCCATGTTGTCAGATATGGGCATTTGTTATTTGAAATTCAAAAAATGGGCGCCCATTTTAAAAATAAGAAATAGGCAATTTAAAGAAAATAAGTGCCTATGTTTTAAAATTCGGATTGAGCATCCTAGCCTAATATGGGTCCCCATTTCTAAAAGAACACGATCTCAATCAATGGGGTTTCATAGTTTTGAGACCCAACTTCTTGCTTCTACCCTTCTATTTTGTCATTTTCAATAAGGGTTATTTCAGTACAGTGTTAGTATTTATGAAAGCTTGTTATTTTTATTTAGTGGATCATAGGGTCTCATAATGTTTTGATTTTATAGGTGGAGGTTCATCGGAGTCATATAAGCCTACCAATGGAATTGCATTATCATACCATATGTATTGTAGAAGTTATTGAGGTGTTTGAGTACAAAATATTTGAGTTTAGATTTGAAGGCCTTAGAGGCTTCAGACAAGGTCATGTTTGGGTTGACATGTGCTTGTGCCTATTAGGTGATGTAGTTGAGGAGCAATGATTTCGAAAAGTAGCTATAGTTGAAAATCAGAATTGTAGTTTGAAAGTTATGGCCTTTGGAAGTTGAGGTACCTAAATATATAGTTATGGTCAACCTTATGTAATAAATTAGAATATTTTTAATTGAGGTTTTCTTAACATTAGGGTTTAGGGTTAATGTCTAGAACCTTCATGGTGAAAATTTTCCTATTTAAGGAAGGCCTGTAGTGATGTTTAAGTAGTTTTGGTTGGTAATTCATGGCTTTGGGTTGAAGAATACTGTAAAGAAATTGCCCATGTGGATTTTTGTTCTCTCCAATTGTTGTTGTTTCTTGATTTTTGTTATGTGTTTTTGGTATTAAGTGGAGCACCTTTCATCAATTGGTGTTAGAGCAGGATTTCTTGAGTGTGTAAATGGATTGATGATTGTGAGTTAGTTACAATTAGATCATGGTTTGGGTTGAACATGTAGATAGATCGCCAATTGTGAGGTAGTTTGTATTAGGGTTTAAGAAAAATCATGAAAATGCCTCTACAAAGAGAGGGTGGTGGAAGAGACATAGGTGTTACACTTGAGGGTTTTAGAGCTCTCCAAATACAAATGGAAGCATTAGAAGAAAAAATATGTAGAGGGATAAATCTTGCCATAAGAGATGGAGGCAAGGATGAAGGCGAAGAAGAAGAAAATGCTAAAGAAGAGGCAAATTTTGAACCCAAAAGAAGGAGAAGATTTTTAAGGCCATTTACAAGATTGGAAAAAGACCTAAGTTTGATGTTCCCACATTTTTAGGAAATGTTAATCTAGAGGAGTTGATTGATTGGATCAATGAATTGGAGGAATACTTTGAGTATGAAGATATCGAGGATCATGATAGGGTCAAGTTTGTGAAGGCCAAACTGAAGGGCCATATGAAGATCTAGTGACAAGGCATTCAGTTGGAGTGAAATAGAAGAAGGATTGAAAAAATCACAAGATGGGACCAAATGATAGAGAAATTGAAGCGACAATTCATTCGTGTTGAAGAAAATACAAGGGTTAATGCAAGTAGGAAGATTGTTCAAGAGTATATAGAAGAATTCTCATTAGAACCAACTATGTAGAAGTTGAGAAAGAAAAAGCTTCACATTATCTTAATGGGTTAAGGCTAAGCATTTAGGAGGAATTAAGTTTAGTCTTAATTAACAATATTGAAGAAGCATACCAATTTTTCCTAAGAGTTGAGGAAAAGATGAGCAAGAAGTTTGATAACAAGAATAGTAGAAGAGGTCATAGTGGAAGATCTAGCGGATGGTCTTATGGAGGCCAAAATGATCTTTACAAGAACAAGTATGAGGCCAATAGTAGTAGTCAAAACTAGAGGGAAAATGATTCCAATTATTTCCATGATCAAAATAATAGAGATTATAGAAGAAGAGGAAGAGGGAAATGATCTAGAAGAGGAGATTTCTATGGAAAATGTTTTCACTATGGAGAAGAAGAGCATAGAAAATTTGAATTTTACCAATGCCAAGGAAGGATAGATTAGAGAGTAGAAGGCCAGAAAAGAGTTGTGCATGTTGATGAAGATGCCAAATCATCACATTATGAAGATGCTAACAGAGGAGAAGTCATAGTTAACAAAAGATTCATGCTGAGTGGTGAGAATAAATCTGATTAAAGGAGGAGCTTATTTCACACAAGGTGCAAATATGAAGATAAGTATTGTGATGTGATTGATTATGGTGGAAGTAGTGACAATCTGGTGTCATAAAACATGGTCACAAAGTTAAAACTAAAGAGGTAGAAACATGTACCTACATACCATATTGCATGGGTGTACGATAACCACAAAGTCATTATCAATGAGTAATGCTTAGTGTAGTTCAAGATTAGAAGCTACTATGATGAGGTGTTGTGTGATATCATGCCCATGGATATATGCCATATGGTGTTGGGTAGGCCATGATAGTTTGATATGCATGTTGTACATGATGGGTGCAATGTGCAATCACTTACATTCTAACGAAGGATGGAATGAAACATAGATAAAACCATTGAAGGATACAAATGAAAAGGTATGTAGCATTTCCGAAGTATTTTCTTATGGAAATAAGTTCCTAGAGGGTATGAGGCGTGAACATATATATGTTTTTCTATAACTCCAAAACATGGTAAAGAAGAAGTAGAAGATGTACTTTTATAAGTTATAGGTTTGTTAAAAGAGTTTCTAGATATTGTACCACATAATATGCTCTATGGATTGCCACTAGTGCAGAAGATAAGTCATTAGATAAACTTGATTCCAGGAGCTAGTTTGCTAAACAAGGTAGCACATAGAATGACACCAACAAAAAGTGAAGACTTGAATCGACATATGCATGAGTTGTTATAGAAAGGGTTGATTCGAGAGAGTCTAAATCGATGTATTGTACAAGAAGTATTTGTTAAAAATAGTAAATACTAAGAGGGAAAGTGAATTAGTATTTTATAAACTTTAGCCAAAAACTGGATATTATTAACAATCTTATAACTTGTAGATGAAAGTAAACTAATTATGTTGAATAGTAAAAATAACCATGCAATAAGAGAACTCATAACACCATATTAACTAGGGAAACCCTATCCAAGGAAAAACCCTGGTGGGGATGGTACTCACAAAATGATCCACTAATCAAAAGTATCTTGTGATAGATATTTTTCTTGTTAGGAGTTTATTACATTTGTATAGTGTTTCAGTCCTTATTAGAGGGTGTACGACTTGTTTGAAGCCTCAAATCTATTAGAATTTGTTATATACAAATATAAAATGTACGCAAGATGAGCCCATTTCCCAAACATGCAATATATAATGTAATTCTTTAATACAAAGAGATAGATATATAATCCTCATTACACTACTGCTAATATCTTTAATATCTAATACTGCTTTTGCTACTCACAAAATTTGTATTCTCTAATCATAAATATATTTTGCACATCACATAATACATGCATCGCATCAAAAAACTTCACATTCATAATCTTTCCTTTATATCATTACAATTACAATATTATTGCCCAGTCGATCTTCATGCATTGTTACATTTTACAAAATATATTCTTATTTTTTACTGACTTAGGGTTAACATCTAGGATGTTGTCCCTGATTAGTTAAGTAATAATTTTATAAATAAAATAATTTATTAACCCAAAACATCCAATTATCTATTATACTCTATTATGCATGTATACTACTATAATTGGCAAACTTTCCAGAACTCTTGTTGTACTATCTATACTTTTTCCTATGAACTTGACTAAGCATGGATATAGATATATGCTACCTAATACAAAAATGTGATTCAAATATGTTTTATGAAATATTTTTTTCCTAATGAATATACGCAATTTAATCACCAAATGACACATGGTAATGTTAGATGATTTACTCAAATATAAATAACTAATAATCTACACATACATTAACTGTTGATTATTTTACCTAAACTAGTTGGTATATAACCTTGATTGTAATTACGTCATTAGGCTTGTACTAATCCATGTTTGAATCACCTTTTTGTATTAGGTAGCATACATCTATATCCATGCTTGGTCAAGTTCATATACATATACATGTACATATACTTATACACATACACATACACATACACACACACACACACACACACACACACACACACACACACACACACACACACACACACACACACACACACACACATATATATATATATACATGATTTATATAAAATGTTTAATGTAATATATACTATGGGATAATTTTGTTATGTTATTTTGTTTAATTATATTTTTGAAAAATATATTTTTCAATATATCATTAATTATAAAAATAAAAGTAACCAATGTGAATAATATTTAAAATTAAAAATAATTCAAAATTAAGTTAGAGTTTATATAATGGTTGGGTGAAGGATTTGGCATACGTAAAAGGTTAGGGTTAGATTTTACACCATGGTTAAGGTTTACCTTCTGTTTAAGATTAGAGCTTAGGGTTATGACAAGAATAATGTTTCTATTGACAATAATGTTTATGTAGATAATAATATTTAGGTTTAGGGTTCCTATCATTGTTCTAGTGTTAATATTAGGATTAGCCATGGGATTACTATTAATACTTATTATTATGGTTCAAATTTAGCTTAGGATTAATATAAAATTATAAAAAATCTAATATAACTATAAACATTATATATATGAAAAATTTATTTAGATATAATAACGTGTCAATGTATACAATATTTATAATATAAGAATGAGACATATTTTTAGCTCTCTCTCTCTCTCTCTCTCTCTCTCTCTCTCTCTCACACACACACACACACACACAAATAAAAATAAAATCTCTTCCTTTCTTTGTCTTCATATTTATTCTCTTACTTTTTAAATCTCTCCCTCTCCCTATTTATATTTGCATTTCTCTACTTTTTTAAAAATCTCTCTTCCCATCTCTCCCTTTCTCCTCTCTCTACATCTTTATATTTGTCTATCTTATTTGTCATTATCTTTAATTCATGCTCTACCTCTATAGGAAGATAACAAGAGATAGGAATATACCTATGTCATTTCTTGTATATCTTTATCTCCCTTTCTTCCTCTTCATATTTATTGTCTCTCCCTTTTTAGGGTTTAAGCTTTATGGAAAGATAGAAATGGAGAAACTGAGAAAGGATTCGAGGTTTGTTTCTTATGGTTATAGGGATTTTAGCTTTTATGATACATGGTTTATTGTTTAGGGATGACAGGGTGAGTGGGGGTGGAGGAGGGAGAAATGAAGAAAGGATTTAGAGTTTAGGACATATGGCTATAGGATTTATGGGTTCATATAGGGTTAAGATGTTATTTTTATAGATTTTAGGGTTCTAAGATTACACTGGGCCTAGAGTTTAAGTGGGAGAGAAGGAAAATATGGAAGGAGATGGGAGAATTATGAAAAACTAAGAGGGGGAAAGGAAGAGGGGGAATTGAGAAAGAGATAAAGGGAGAAATTATTTAGTTTTTAGTTTTTATCGTTATAGAATTTTATGTTTTGGCATAGGACCATCAGGATTTAGGGTTGAGGGAAAGAGATAGTGGGAGACTAGGAGAGAGAGGGGAGAGGGGGAGAGAAATGGGGGAGAGGGAGAAAGTAGGAGAGAGGTAGGGAAGAGGAAGAAAACGGAGATAGGGAGAAAGTGAGAGGGGCAACATGAGAGAAGGGAAAAGGGAGAGAGATAAAAGTAGAAAGTGAGTAGGTAAATAGTAGAGAGAAGAAAATAGTGGAGGGGAAGGGGGATTAGAGGGGGAAAATACAAAAAGAGAAAGGATTTACGGTTAATGGTTTATAGTAAAAGGATTTAAGTTTTAAGTTTTAGGTTTTATGGTTTGAGAGAGAGAGAGAGAGAGAGAGAGAGAGAGAGAGAGAGAGAGAGAGAGAGAGAGAGAGAGAGAGGTGGGGAAGTGAGATATGGGGAGAGAGTTGGTAGAGAGGGAGAGAATAGATCTAGGAAGACAAGGAAAAAGGAAGAGAGGGATATAGGAGAGAGAAGAAAATAGTGGAGGGGAAGGGAGATTAGAGGGGGGAAAGACAAAAAGAGAAAGGATTTATGGTTAATGGTTCATAGTTAAAGGATTTAAGTTTTAGGTTTTAGGTTTTATGGTTTGAGAGAGAGAGAGAGAGAGAGAGAGAGAGAGAGAGAGAGAGAGAGAGAGAGAGAGAGAGATGGGGGAGTGAGATATTGGGAGAGAGTTGGTGGAGAGGGAGAGAATAGATCTAAGAAGACAAGGAAAAAGGAAGAGAGGGATAAAAAAAAAAAATAGAGGGACAAATGGAAAAATGATTTAGATTTTAGAACTTATGGTTGTAAGTTTTAGAGTTTATGGTTATAGGATTTAAGGTTTATGGTTTGGTAGAGAGAGAGAAAGAGAGAGAGAGACTTACATCTCTCTAGACCTTAAACCCTATAACCATAATACCTAAAATATAAGTCATTTCTTCCTTGCCCTACCATCCTTTTTACCTCACTCATTCTATCCCTCTTCCCCATCTCAACCACCCCTTTATCACCCTCTACCTCCAATACTCATCTCCCTATCTCCCTCTCACTCTTTATACTTTTATCTTTTTGAAAGGGATGGGACTACTATCACATATCTAATCCATAACTTCCTTGAAGTTGACAATCTCTAATCTATGACCAACTGCAACCATCTATTAGGACCATTCAACAATCTAGAATTCTTCTTTAGTGGCAAGGATATCTATGGGACCTTTCTTGGTGTTGATTATGAGACTGCAAAACTATTTTTTTGTCCATATCTTGATACCCCACTCTCTATATCTCCTTATATGTCTATATCTCTATCATTCTATATATTACCATTTTCTCTTCTCTTCTCTATTATCACTTCTTTATCTCTCTATCTCCCTCTTTACATAGGAATCAGGGTAGACAAGGTCAAGTCCAGAGAGAGAGAGAGATTGATTTACATCTCTCTCTAGACCTTAAACCCTATAACCATAATCCTTTAAATATAAGTCATTTCTCCCTTGCCCTATCATTCTTTTTACCTGACTCATTCTCTCCCTCTTACCCATCTCAACCACCTCTTTATCACCCTCTACCTCCAATCCTCATCTCCCTATCTCCCTCTCTTTATAATTTTATCTTTTTGAAAGGGATGGGAATACTCTCACATATCTCATCCATAGCTTTCTTGAAGTTGACAATCTCTAATCCATGACAATTTACAACCATCTATTAGGACAATTTAACAATCTAGTCTTCTTCTTTAGTGGTGAGGATATCTATGGTACCTTTCTTGGAGTTGATTCTGAGACCACACAACCATTTCTTTATCCATATCTCGATGCCCCACTCTCTATATCTCCTTATATATCTATATCTCTATCATTATATATATTACCGTTTCCTCTTCTCTTCTCTATCATCACCTCTCTATCTCCCTCTTTACATAGGATTTAGGGTAGACAAGATCAAGGCCCTCTCTCTCTCTCTCTCTCTCTCTCTCTACCAACTTTATTAGTTAAGAAAATCCACCCTAAGCCATTCAATACAAGAGAAAGAGGGGGTTACAAACATAACTCAAGTTAGATTAGAAAAACTCAAAAAGGATTAAGGGATAGCATATAAATAATTCTCAATGGTAACAAAAAGCCATCAAGCCTTTATATTTGAAAGCCATAGGATATTTATTTCCTTTTTTATAAAAATTGACATCAAAAATTATGTTACTAAACCTTAAAACTTTTATGTTCTAATATTGAAGTACTAAGATCCTTGTTGGTTGGCATCTAAAAGAGATCACACTTATCTTGTTAACTAAAAAGAAACTAGCATGAACTCATCATGACAGATAGGTGTCACAATAATCAATGTTTCGTATAAAAGATCAAAAACTATGGGCATTCATGGTAATAGTAAGGGTTAATAGATAGAGGAAGAGATAAAGAGAAGAGAGGGTGAGGAAGATATAAATAGATAGACACTTGCATGTGGCATGAATAACATTGCATGTTATCCCATCTCACAATTTCTTTTTTTGATTGTGTAACTACCTCTAAGCAATAGAGTCTTGACATATCATCATGTGGTGGTGAACAAGAAGATAGAGATATTAAGCATCAACTAGGTATAGGAGTCATAGGTGCGTCAACATGCACTTTGGTAGGGATTAACATTTTGTGTTAACCATTTTCTCTATTTTAGAAAGTGATTGTCATGCCCTTTCTAAAATAGCAAAATTTACTATTTCAAAAGGCTTCACTATTTTGGAGGGCTTCCTTTCTTGCCTTTCCAAAATAGTGAACTTCTCTATTACGAAGAGCTTCTTTCCTTGCCTCCACTAAATAGTGGCATCAAGTTATGACAAATGGATTTGTGACACATGGTGGTGGGAAAGCTTGTGTGTTATCCCTATTTTTTGCCATTTTGCAAGAGTCATTTTTAGCAACCCACAAAATAGTGAAATTTTTGTTGCCTCTTCCATTGTGCATTGGGAGATGTGCCAACCAACATGTTTGTGCCATGTGGCATTGGGAAAACATTTTGTGTTATCCAATTTCGGGTCCTAGCGAAATGAGGAAACTAGTTAGGCTCTTGCATGTGGCAGGGTCAACATTGCATGTTATCCCATCTCACAATTTCTTTTGTTGACTATGTAACTAACTCTAAGCAATAGAGTCTTTATAGATAATCATGTGGTGGTGACCAAGAAGTAGAGATATTAAACATCAACTAGCTATAGGATTCATAGGTGGCTTAACACACACTTTGGTAGGGATTAACATTTTGTGTGAATCATTTTAACTATTTCAAAAAGTGATTGCCATACCTTTTTTGAAATAGTAAAATTTTCTATTTTGAAAGGATTATCTTCTTGCCTTTATAAAATAGAGAATTTCTCTATTTTAGAGAGCTTTTCTTCCTTGCCTCCATGAAATAAAGACATCAGGTTATAACAAATGGACTTGTTCCACGAGGTGGTGGGAGAACTTGTGTGTTATCCCCATTTTTTCCATTTCACAAGGGTCATTTTTGGTGACTCACAAAATCATGAAATGTTGGAATTGCTTATTGGAAAAGGGAAATTTGAAAGTTGGTGTGGGGGGGGGTGTGAATCAACAATTCAAAACTTTAACCAAATAAATATTCACTACAAATGCATCTCATACGTTCAATATGTAAATTGAAAATAACTATCCATGCATGTCATACATAACATGAAGCAAATAAAACTTGACACAAAATATTCATTACCCAAAAACCCTCCAAAGATAAGGTAAAACTGGAGTGGGGATGACACCTACAAATCTTCACTACTGCAGTTGTAAAGTGTATCCAATTAAGGTTACAATTATTTGATCATAAACTATGATCTACCCTATGAAAGGTCTACAATGTTAAAGGCTTACAAAGAATGTTAAGTCTCACCTTGTTAAAGGATTTTAACACCTTACTAAAAGTGTGGCTTGTTAGAGGACTTCAACTCACAATAAAGTAAGCACTTTTTTAAGAGATTTAAAAAAACCTGTTAAGGCTACTTTGTTAAGAGATTCACTCTAATTCATCTGTTAGAATGATTCAACACCATGATCCTTCGGTTAGCACCTCTCTGCTAGATGTCAAATCTTCTCTTTCCTGATGTATACTTGATCATTCTAATCAAATATATCTCCTCTATCCTCACATTGCTCTATTATGCCTCCTCTAACTGATTTTGCAAATTATTGCTCTCTCACAACCTCCTTAGTCACCATGAATGCTCTCTTTCTCCTTAGCATTTGTCTCCTTCAACAATTCTTAGACTCTCTCTACTCACAAACTATTTTAGGGTTTGTACTCCTTATAAAAACATTGGTGGACTAGGGTTAGGTTGGAATCAAGGACTGTGATTCATCCATATTGCCACTTAATTCTGATTGGTCGCATGCTCTACATAGGGATTCTTAATAGACATATGTACTTATCTTGTAGAATCATAAAACAATCTCTAAGTTGGCCCAAAAATAGTTCACATAGAAGTTTTTGCCATTACAATTATCTATACAAAAAGTTGTTTACTTAGCATTGAAAGGCTCTGAGCTCGACACTCATTGTATCTTCAATGTTGTAACTCGACTTCTGAATGACTCAATATCCATTGCTTACTCGACACTTGAATCACTGAGCACATATAGACTTTCTCATCACTGGAGTGACTCAACACATACAATCTACTCGACACATACAAGTGTTCGACACTAACTGAGTATATTGTTTGACATGTATTATTTGGCAACTGATGCTTGGAATGCTTTGATCACTCAACATATATTGTGTTTTGCTAGAATATGAATTAAGTGTGTTGTCACTCATTTGCAAAACCAAAATGAGATCAACAATCTCCCCCTTTGACATGAGTGGTAAAAACACTTAGTCATTCATATATATCCTCAACATGAGCATAACTCGGACAATTTGTAAACATTACTTGACTCCCATACAAAATTTGGAAAATTGCAAAATTGATGGCTTGATTGTCATACCTTATTTCTTCAAAATTCCTTAACCCCCACTAAGTTGGTGTTACCTTTCTGTAGCTGAATTTGTAAGTACTCCCCCTTACTCAAAATTTTACTATGCTTGTCTCTTTCTTATTTACTCTCCCTTTTATTCTCTTTCCCCCTTTTTATTCTCTTTGCCCCTTGTTTGATGCTTATGTCCTGGTTGGTACACTAATAGTGTGTTTATCCAAAAAGGTTTTATGGATCTCCATTATGATTTTTAAAGCTGCATCCCAATTATTACATGCCACCTCTAGAGATTAGTATTGAATGTCTAGTTGTGCAGCAAGGTCAACTAGGCCATCATGTGTTGAAAGTTGATTATCTTTCTTCATCAATGTTACAGCAAAGGCTAGTTCCTCATGCAATACTTCCATGTGTGGGGTCAACATGGACTAGATACTAATTAAGGTAGAACTTATGTTTGCATATTTTGTTTGTAGCTCAACTAGCTTACCTTGAGTAGATAGTAGTCTTTGGAAATGAGACTGACTTTGACCAGGAGATAGTTTGAATGTTGTACCCATTAGCTATAGATCTCCTTACAGTTGGTCAACATGCCTTTGAACTTCTTGTGTGAATAGATTTACATCACATAGTGTGGTGTAAAGAGATAACGTGTTCTCCAACACCTTCACACTCTCAACTTTGGTTGCTAGATCAACTTGTCTTAGTGCAATAACACTCGATATCTTCTCAAGTACTTTTGGGTGAAACTTCCTTTCTAACCATTCTAGAAGTTTAACAATTTTATCTAGGTCTTCAACTGTTACCCTATCAATAATGTTGACTAGTTGCTCAATAATTGGTTTATATTCATTTGGCTCGAGAAGGCTAAAAGCATCAAGAAATATATCTTTGATATCATGAAGAATTTTCTTCTGCTTATGTTCCCTTCTAAGTAACTCTTACTATTTCTTCCTATGGAGAGCTTCCTTTAGTATGCTCATTTGTTCAATGGTGATTGTTGTAAGATCAAACTTTGGAATTTCAATCACCTCATCTAATTTTACATATCCATAAGATGTATCTTCAACAATCTTAGATGTACTAGGACTAGGCCTTGATATCTGTAAGGGTGTAGTATCTATGCTCAACCTTTGAAGAGTTTGACTAGGAAGAGAGGGAATACAAAGACTAGTAGGGTAACCAAGGTCTATATAGCTATTTGTTCCTATGGATTAGTAGTAAAAAATGACTCTTCAGTCCTATTTTCCTACTTCTCTTCTTTCTTATCTTCACCTTGCATTTGTGAGATAGGTGCAAGACTAGCTTCCTGACCTATGTGGAATTTTGTCCCATCTTTCTCAACTATTAAAACTACTTGTTGTGATGAAATATTTGGCATTTGGGTGCTGACATCTAGTTTCAATGCATCCTTTACTTGATATACCACAATGGGTATTGGAACTTGTGTGTTAGTGGTGACACTCAATTGTTTAGTATTGTTAACCTCTGCAGATGGTGGGGGCATAGTAGTTGTATCTATTTGTTTCTCCCTTGTTGATGCTTTGTCAATTTCATCAGTGTTCACCACTGCAAGACTTGTACAAAGTTGTGCTACTAAAGTAGAATCCTTCAATATCTTTTTCAAGTCTTCTTGTGTCAAGGGATTGATGTTCTAAGCTGAATTATCAGAAATATCATTGATTTTTATTAATTCCCATTGACTCACTTGGTCCACGTGAGGGGGATTGACACTCGACACTTGTACCTCAAATACATTCTGATAATTCTGCTACTCATCTTTAGATGTGGCCTCTTCATTTGCTATCTTCTTAGTTCCTTCCTCATGACCATCCTTAAGAATTACATCTTTTGCAATCTTTGCTGCCTCTTGTCCACCTTTCTTAGGATTTTTCATTTCTTGCTCACCTTTCTCTTTTATTGCTTTAGTGGATAACCTATAAATTAATTACCAAATTTATGTGCTCTTAGTTACCACATCCTCTACATTCTTCTTCAAAATATGGAATGCCCTATATTTTGGAGTAAATTTCCCCTTGTGCATTTCCATAGCCTCATCAATCATTTGTTTAGGTAAGTTAGGCATAACTTTAGCAAGTGTGGTTTCCCTGATTTGTCTTTCAATTTGTACACTGAATTGCCATATCTTCTCAACTCGGTCATAGAGACTCTTAGGAAGTGAGTTGACAATCTCAATTGGTGTGGTTTTGAATGTGGGCTTCATCTCATGTATGACTTCTTCTACCTTATTCATATCATTATTTCCTAACTTATTGAATTCAACATGTGTGAATCTAGAAAAATTTGCATTTTGCTTAATATTACCACACAAATTGTCTAAGTCTGATGAGGTATTGTGGCTCAACACCTTAAATTAACTCATGTCATCTAATTTTGTTTTCTCCTTATTTGACTTAGCTTGTGCAATATATTTTCTCCTTAGCCTCTTATATGTCTTCTTTTCAAGTTGGCTCTATTCTGCAGTAGCAATATTTCTTTTTCCTTTTGGCTTTTCAGGTTCCTTGACTTATTTTGTAGCTTCCCTTGTGCTAGCCTTGGTAATAGGTACTGTTGGCTTTGGTTGTGTAGGTTTCACAACTTTCTTTCGCTTTTCTGCTACTGACTCTTTTTCCTTTCTCTTATTCTTCTCTATTTTAGGTGTGTCCTCGACTTCTTCTTCCTCAACACCTTCTTCATCTACTTGGTCTTCTCCATGTCCTTGGGTAAGTGCTAATAGGGCTTGGTCTTGTTCATCATCATCATCATCATCTTTTTCTTCTCCCCCTTCACCAAATCTCTCTTTTAGCTTCTTGATCAATTTATTCATTTTCCTTCTCATAGAAGCTATTTACAAATTGATTGTGACCCTTGATCTGGCTTCCTCATAGTTTCCAAATGAGGTGGCACTCTTTTCTATGTCCTCTGCCAACAGTGTTGTGATGGATATAGATGCCTCATCCACATTGATTTCATAAGGCAAGGGACTGAGCCATCTAACTCTAGGAGTTATTGCCTACACATATGTATAATCAACATCAACTAAGAAGCAAAAATCATGATAATTTTTCTTCACTAGTGACATAGGATCCTTATTCTCTACTTCATGGATTTCTTAAAACCCTCAAAATAGCTAGTCATGACTAACTCAAAATTTTCTCCAAGTTGTTCTATCAACTCTAAAATTTGCACTATTACTAGCCTATTTATCTTCCACAGTACCTTTACAAATGTGTGACATATATTTTGAACATAAAAGAATATGAAAAAAAATAGAGAACCAAATTTGCATGATGCACTTTTTGTCTTCCTAATGGCTTCCAAGTTTTCAAATAGTTGCTGAAGTTGTAACTCGGCAAGGTCATAGGTATGGTCTCTTTTGACAATCTTGTATCCTAAATCAATTGCCATACATGATACACTTAAGAATTTTTGAGTAATTACTCTCACTACAAATACAATTAAGGGGTCCAAAATTGAATCAATGTACATCCCTCTCTTGTTCTACACTATACTTGTGTTCTTCTCAATTATCTCCTTTACATCACTTCACATGCTCTTAGGTTAGTCTAGGGTTGGATAAACTATTAATTGGTGAATGGTCCTCTTTGTGATCTTAATGGGTCCATTTTCTAACCATATGAAGTTTTCATATATTCTAATGAAGACAATATTTATCTATTCAGTCTTGAATACATTGGGGAAAGCTAGGGCACAAGTCAACCCTTTTCTTTCTACAATTTTGTTCTCTTCCCTCAAGACTCCATCTACACAAAGTTTACTAAACAATTATATTATCTCCATGTATCCAAAACTTCCAACTTTACAAGTGTAGCAACACCTAACATCCTGAATCATGAGAACTTGTGGTGGTACCATTGATAATGCACTAGATGGATCTCCCTTATATGCTATCTTGGGTATTTCTTGGAAGGGTGGTTGTCTAACATCATTACTAATTAATTGAACATTGAAAACTTTCTTTCCCTCCTTCCTAGTAGTTGTTGAAGACCTAGACACCATTTCAAGTAACTAGGGTTTTCAAAAATTCAAACAACATAATTTGACACTCGATAAATACCTTTCAATCTTGATGAACGATGACAAGTAGAAACTAAATCTAGTTCAAAAATGCCTCAATATTCTTTCCTAATTTTCCTTCATTCTCTTCGTGCTCTCTTCGATCTAGGATGAATGCAAATGAGTTGAGAAATGACTATATAACCCTTAAAATTCAATAATAAATGCTTAATGCTTACACAGCTCTAAGCTTTGCTATCATAGCATTTTCAACTCACTCAGCTTACACATTATTTCCACTATGCTCAACTTACATAGAAAGCTCGACCAATACTATCATACTTAATAGTTTGACATCAATTGAAATTCCTTTCACACTCAACAACCATTGTGAAACTTTCCATCCTTGGCAACAAAAACAAAAACTATAGATTTTCTTTAGGTTCTAACCATTCCATTGCATCTTAATTCATGCATATATGTACTCTTCAAATCTTAGATTCTTGAAACTAATGCATAATATAACTTTGAAATATTAGTCCCATACATATCTTTTGATTGCCTAGTTAGGGGTGATGTGATCACTTGATCCATTGGATGTAGTGACCTCATCTGCACATGATGTATTTTAATCTTTCTTCTTCTGTGTCTTGTTCATCTGCACTTTGACTTTTTTAACATCAACCTTTTCTTTACCATTGTTGAATTCATTGCTTGGTACTAGTCACCTTGTTGGACAATTTCTACATATGGGTGATCCTACAATAGTGGATGCCACTTTTGTGGCATGAAGAAATTTGGCAAACATTGGAAAAAATGCAATTTCCATTTTACATATGTTCACGTGAACATAATGGAATGATATGTTTGTGTGAACATATATGTGTAAAATTGGTCATGTTCGCGCTAACATAACTGCAATACATATTTGCATGAACATAATTTTACAATGATTTATGGTTGAAAACCATTGTCTTGTATTTTAACTATTTATTTTTATTGCATGGTTGATTTGTTTTGGATGTTGGAGCAAATGTATCATAGTGTTGAGTGAATTGCATCATTTTGCATCATTTTTCTCCAAATTTTGGTCGTTGTGCTATTTCGGGTATGTTTATATATGATTATTTGAATGTTTTTAATGTTTTAAATATTTTCAAAGAATAATTTCATGTTAATTTAATGTTTTTATTACTTATTAATGTTAGTTTTAATTATATTAATTTTTCATTTATAATTTGTTTGTATTTGTTAATTATATATTAGTGTTATTATAAAATACATTAGAAAATATTAAAAAAACATTAGTCTAGAATATTATAAAAAATATTAATTTAACATTAGGACACAAATTTAGAAAAAAATTAGTGTTAAATTAGATAATGATTAGAAAATATTAGAAAAATATTTAAAAAATAATAGTCTAGAATATTAGAAAAATATTAGAAAAAACACTAGAAAATATTAGGAAAAACAATACAAAATATTAGAAAAATATTTAAAAATTAGTTTAGAGAAAATTATAAAATATTAGAAAAATAATAGAAAATATTAAAAAAAAATTATTATAGAATATTAGGAATATTAGAAAAATATTGTAAAAAAATTTAAAGACACTAATCACTAATATTAGAAAAATAATAGTATAACATTACAAATTAGTATTATTATAGAAATATTAGAAAAAATAATAGAAAATATTTGAAAAGCATTAGAAAATATTAAAAACCATTAGTCTAGAATATTAGAAAATATTAGAAAGACATAAGAAAATATTAAAAAATATTATTCTGGAGTATTAGAAAATTATTAATTTAAGATTAGGAAATAAATTTAGAAAAAAATTACTATTTAACATTAGAAAACACATGATAATAAGTTAACAAGTCTAACCCTAACCCTAACTCTATATATAACCCTTGTTCTAATCTTAACTCTAATCCTAAGCCAAACCCTAACTATAACTCTAGCTCTAACTCAAACTCAAAATCTAACTCTAACCCTAATCCAACCCTAATCCTAACCCTAATCTAACCCTAACCCAAACTCAAACCATATAATATAACCTTAACTCAAACTCAAACCCTAGTCTAACCCTAACACTAAATCAAATTCTAGCCCTAACCCTAACTCTAATTGTATCTCAAACTCAAATCTTAACTAGATAACCCTTTAATTCTAACCCTAACCCTTACCCTAGTCCTAACTCTATCTATAATTGTAACCCTAATCATAATCCTATCTCTAATTCCACCCCTAACCCTAATTGATGCAGGAGAATCCTAAGTGTAAGAGTACTCTTGCATCAACCAAAAATAAATTTTTTTCAGTCTTTTCTATTTTTATAAGGACTAGTAGACATGGTGGTTACTATTTATGGGAACTTGCTATTTTTAGTAGGTTTGTCATATGAGCTTAGGATGTTCTCATTTTCTACATGAAGGTTCATTTGAGTTATACGCCTACCATAAAAATCTCATTTCTTGAGCTTAGGTATTAGAGAAGTTATTGCGGATTTTTAGTGGAAAAATTTGTAGAAAAATCTTCAGGCTCACCATTGGACATCTCAAAGTGCCTAGATGATGTCTAAAAAATCGACAAAAGGGTGCTTGCATGGTTTCGAACCTGTAGATCATGAGCTAACATTTCCTAAAAGTGGTTATAATAGCCAATTGGAGTAATGGTTCGAGAGTTATGACCTTCTGAAGTTGGGCTACCAAAATTTCTAAAATAATTTGTCAAAGATGTATTTAGCCGACTCTATATGTATTGTTAGGGTTTGCCAACCCTAGGTATTAAGTTTGAGCATTTAGAACCTTCTTGGGCAGCATAAAATGGCCTATATAAGAAAGGCCAAAACATTGTCTATGATAGCTCTAGGTGGTAGTTTGCACCTTAGTCTTGCAAATTACTGTAATGAAGGTGCCCATGTGGGTTAGCATATTGTACTTGTGAATTTTGTAATTCCGCATTTGCAGCACAAATAAGACTTTCATATTTTGTTCTTACATTTGTTGTTGTTTCTCTGTTTCTATTATGAGTTTATGGTACTAAGTGGAGCACCCTTCATCAAGTGGTATCAGAGCTAGAGTTCTTGAGTGTGTGGATAGATCACTGATTGTGAGACAGTTTGCACCAGGACCATGGTTTGGGTTGAGCATATCTAAATAGTTTTAAGTATCTTTTTATTAATATTTTTTCTTTAGGGGCATTAATGCCCCTAATATTCAACATTGTATCTCTCATTGGTCATTGGGAAGGTACTACCCCTTCCCTGCATGAAATAAGTTAGTGAGTTTGACCTAATTTCCTTCATCTCCATCTTTATTTATAAGTTCCAAAAGTGACTTTTGACCTCTCTCTTCTCGTCTCTTAACTATTAATGGCATTGCCATTCCATCATTTGTGGCTTCCAGGCCAAGATGCTTCTCTATTGTATCATTCAACATTTCTAGACTTGTGTTCATTTCTTCTTCCAACTCGTCCCCGAGTGACCTTACTACTTGTTGTGGTCTCGCAACACACACCCCATTCCTAGTTAGGAATGGGGACCCCCTACTTTTTTTGGACTCCTAAATTCACAGTTCAAGATTTGAGAAAAAGTGAAAAGGATGAAAAAATTGGAAAAACACAAAAAATTTAAAAAAAATCATCATCACACGCGCAAGTGTGCACGTGCAGGTGAGATGCGCACCGCGCCCCTGGGGCACACTGTGCACCTTGCTCGGTGGGGAGGGTTATAAAACCCCTCCCCCCATTTTACACTTCATTATTTTCACATTTGTGTTTTGAGCTTTTGCTCGTGCACAAGGTCCGTCTGCATTCTTTTGTTTTGTCACGACACCACACATTCACACAGTGTCACGCACTTTCAAGTGGTGTCGTGTGCCTTGTAACATGGGTGCAGTTTGCTAAACATCATGGTGCCACACATACAATGTCGAGCGCTTTCAAGTGGCGTTATGTAGCGTGCCCAACACCTCGGCACTGCCCTCCTTGATTCAGTACCATGCCTGCCGTGAATGCTTCTGGCACCGCGAGTGCCGTGAACTCCACCGTTGTCTCGTGTCATGAATGCCACAGGCGTCGCACGCATTGTGAACTCCACTGGCGTCGTGTGCACTGAGACATCCACTGGCACAACATGCTCACACTTGGCACTGCGGTGCACGCCTTTAGCAATTTTATTTTATTTTTAAAAATTAAAAAATAGAAAAAAATAAATAAATAAAAATGCGCAAATTGAGTGTTTCATTTTTTTAAATTTAAATTCAAATCTTTTATGTTTTATTTCTAAGTTTTATCATTGACCTGACAAGTGTTTTTTCTTATGACATGCAAGTGATCAAGTGACATCCACATCCGAAGTAGCACCTAAACCCGTAGTTTTCAAGTTCCAAGGCATTTCCTCGAAGTCAAGATTTCATGATGACCATGCAGAAATCAAGGATATTGATTTAGGGCACACAGATCTACGAGAATTCCTCAATTTGTAACAAGCCCACCAAGAGATCAGCTTTCGTCTCCTCATTGATTCGTTCTAGATTGGTAAACACAGCATCACATCCCATATTGGTGCAATCAACAGAACTAATCATGGCCCTGGCACAACATTTTTTTTATGAAGAAAGGGTGGTTAAAAGTGTAACAGGAGAAGTCATATTGGACCTACGACCCGACAACATTGAGAGTGTCTTCCATCTCCCAAGAGCAAACTAGTTCATTACACTTTCATATGAAGTGGCAGAGAGATGTTATAGGGAGCACTAGCATGAGGCAATAGACAATATACAATCATCATACCTCATTGAGAAGCCTCCTAGGGGAAAGATAACAAGCAAGGTGGATATGACCGGAGGATACATGAAGGATGATATCGATTATTCTATCTTTCTCTTGATTAGAGTCATGGGCTTACCCGCAATAGGTCACCTTAGCACTTTTATGGTCAACTTCATTGAGACCATCAGAGCATCGAAGATACCATTGGATTGGGCCACCACACTAAGTGAAAACTTGTATGAGTAGTTGAGGACAATAAAGGACAAGAAGAAGTTTTATATGACTTCTTACATGGTATACCTGCTTGTAGCGAGGGCGAAAAACTACCCCAGTTTGTATAGGAGCGATAGTATGCAAGATCCTAATGCCTGGCCATACACAGTCTACCCTCAACTGGTGAAGAAGAAGCTCTCAACAAAGAGTAAGGAGTATAGAATCGTGAATGATGCGTTTATTTTTGCGATTATTCGATTCATTGAGGGAGATTATGAGAAAAGGTTATCCGATGAAGCTAAAGCATAGATTACAGTTCTCAAAGCCTACTCCATCCAGTTCAAAACATTCACATATCTACGAGTAGCTGGTGCCTCCATCAATCCTAAGAAGCTCTCAAGATATCCTAGTTACAAACTGGTGCTATTGGAGATAGCTCGACAAATTGAGCCTGCCTATGAGAAGATAAAGAGACAACAGAGACCTTGCTAGGCATGGCCATTGGTCATAGGACCATATCAGGGGAAGTGGAAGCAAGATATTTCGTCTTTCGAGTGGGAGTGGAAGAATTATCTTATTGAAGAGTACAACTCTCCTCGGCCCTATTTTTATAATATCGAGAGAGTGGAGAGTCTGGCAGGAAAGGACTTCCATCATGAGGATGGTGTTGAAGATCACTAGATGAATGCCACAAATGACTACAATGTTTGCATAAGGGATTATTGTAGGATGACTTTGTATCTAGCAAAGAAAGCTCTCCAGTTGAACATCTCAAAGGAGATAAGACAATAGGATTCTAAGGAGTTATTGGGCCCCCTGTTCAATGCAAACAAAATAGGTGAAAGACCCATTATGAATGTTGAGGTTGATAGGGAGGAGGTTGATGTTATTAATCATCGGGCGAGGCATATCATCAGAATGACAAAGGATTGGATCAAGAAACTTTTTCCACTTGATCCAATACCTGATACAGTGATCTTTCATGCATATGCTCGCCTAGAAAGAGGTAGAGGGAAGAAAGTGACAATTCCTACCTTTGTGGCCTAGTCTCCTATCAGGGCAAAGATGGTATAATAGCTTGATTTCCCAGTTGGATACTATCACCCTCTAGAGAGGAAGGGAAAGAACAAAAGAAAGAGGACCTCCCCTCAGAGGATTCAAGCAGAACAAGCTGCAAAATAGGTACCTCCCCAACAACAAGAACAAAGTGCACAAGGGTTTGATGATATTGGAGCTACTCAAGTCCAAGATAAACCTTAGTTGCCTCCCGTTATGTCCAGCCAACTGGAAGAAGGTGAGATTCCATAGGCCTCCATTCCTCCTGCACAAGAAGAGCCATCTTCTCCTTCTACCTCCAAGAAACAAAAGAAGAGGATTAAGATCCAGATGAAAAAGAGGCAAAGGATCAACCGAAGATTGGTGCCTTCGCCATCTATTCCCGAAACCATTCTGAAAGGGGACGAAGAGGAAGAAGAAGAAAAATCAAAAGAGGAAGAGGAACAAGTGCCCCTATAGGGAAGAACTCGACTAGCAAGAGTTGTAGAGTTGCAAAGGAGAAGAAGTGCCATGGGTACCTGCTCATCCACCCAAGCAGAACCCTTAGAACTCTCTTCTTCATAAGATGAAGTACAACAGTGGGTGGATGAGCAGAGTGAAGAGGGTGATGATGTTGTTTCAATGTCAGATTTCTATTTTATGCCCATGGGTATAGAGTTGATCATGGATAAGATCAGGGACACTCCTACAGGTGAACCTCAACAGGAAGACTGGATGCAAATGCCGCCAGATATATAGGGTCTTGATCTTACTTCCCCATCTCCACCACAAATTATGGTGGTAGATAAGGGTTTGGTTACTCCTCCACCTCTGAGTTCAAAAGAAGAGCATATTCAGAAGGAACCATCACAGGAGGAGGGACCAGAACAAATGACAACTGATGAAGTGACAAAGGAGTGACAAATGGTGGAATATTCTCAATTGCCTTCCCAAGACACTGAGGTTCAGGCTATGGGGTCTACTAAGACTGAGGCTACAGAAGAGAAGCCCTCCCAATAGGAGACAACTCCAAGCAGGAGCAACAAAGGAAAGGAAATTGCAGAACATACCCCTTTGTCATCAAGAGTTAGGTCCTTAGCAGGACACATCCCTAGATGGATTTGAAAGGAAATAATGAGGAGTACTAAGCCTTAATTACGTGCTTTAGAGGATGACATTTGTGACATTGTAGAGATCTTGAATAAAATTAAGTCTCCATCACATGAGGAAACACCATTGGCATTTGTCACTAGCACACAGAACTAGGAGTTATTTGCACAAGTGGCCCTCCCTCTTGAAGGCATAGATGCAGAAGGTCTTAGCCTCAAGGACTATGAATTAAACGATGTTATGTTGGGAAGGCCTACATGGGATTCAACCTAACTAATGATGACTATGGGAGTCAAAGAGGTCCTCAGGCACATGGAGCAAGAGGAGGCCAAACTCCAAGCACTTTGAAGGTAGGTCAAGATCCTAAAAGGATATCTAGCCAAAGTTGTTGGTCCTTTGGATCCTAAACACCTCAACCAGACTCTAAATACCATACTTAGAGAAGGGGGAGGTGTACAATTAGACCCATTTTTGAAGGCTTTTCAGGAGTGGTGAGAAAGCCTTGAAGATAAAGGTGTTACGATAATTACAAGAAATTTAAAGTTACTGCATGCTATGCAGGAGAATGTGAATAAGATTGTAGCAATTTTGAAGCATGACTTCATTATTATGGATGAAGTATGGGCTTGGAGTAAGGACTTGCAAACTCTACAAGCCATAAAGGGGCAAAGGTACCACATTTTGATTGATGTATATATGGGAGAAGAACTAGATATGATCGATGATTGGATAGAAAATATAGTGGATTGAAATAAGGTAATGGGAATATTAAATGAGGAGATTCATCGGCTCAAGGAGCAAGCCTGAGAGTGAATTTTGGAAGCAGAGAAACTGTATAGTGATGCATGCTTGGACATTTTTGAGGATGAGGAATGAGAGAAGCTATTGCCAGTTGATGTAGTAGTAGAGAATTTTAAGAAGACCTTAGAAGAGGCATCTAGTGATGAAGATATCTAGCAAGCCTTTAGGATAGAAGAAGCCCTGTTAGAATTGGATACCAAACTCAGGGATTTTGCTGACACTTGAATTGAGGTAGACAATTACAGATAGAAGGCCAAGGATAAATATGAGGCTTTCGATCTTCCTGATGTAGCTAAAATTACTGAGATGATAGAGAAATTCAAGGGCAAACATCCAAACATAACTTTAGGATGAAGATGAACGAAACCCAGATGCTAGAATTTCAATTTTGACACTTAGTAAAATTTTGAGATTTTGACCCTATCAAGGTTCGTAGGTCTGCAAGTGTGCAAGTCCGTAGCTTTGAAATTCAAAAGGTGCACCGAAAGTTAACTTCTTGTTCCAAAAATAGCACTTTCCATGCATCAGGAACACATTCTGATGGTAGTTTAACTTCGACACATGCATAGTGAAGGACCAGCTTCCAATTTTGGCACCTCCAGACACTCCTACTTCGACTGAAGGCTTCCTCCTATTTCTTCTCTCATAATTTCTTTGTTTTTGACATGTAAAGGGCTCATGCATCCAATTAATGAATAAAATATGGATGGAGTCCCTCTAAGCACCAGATTAATTGTTAGATTGTATATATTTAGTTTTTTTTATTGTTTAAAAGCATTTTATTGCATGAAGAATATCTCTCACTCTTAACACAAATTGAGGAGACGATTTCTTATAAATACCCCATTGTAATATGTAACAAGGGTCACCGTTATTATGCAATAAAATTATGCTTTTGGTGCTCACATTTGGAGTGTAGTGATTTTTGCTTGAATGTGTCATTGTTTTGTGAATTTTGTTCATCAGATTGTAATTGAGCCAAAAGTTTATTGCATTGTTTATGGTTATGCAATCTTTTAGTTCTGGTGTTTGCTACATATTTACGAATTCCATTGCCATATCTAGGTCGAGAAGAAATCACCAAATTGTGTCTGCATAACTCTTTGTCTGACATGAGTGCACTTTCTATGGCCTTGTGTTTTGATGAAGAGTGAAACGTCATTCAGTTATTGAAATTTCCCATCGATGATTGCATCAGTGGAATCTAGGAAGCGTTGCTCCTATTTTCATTGGTTTCCTATCGATTTCTTTGAAAGTTTAACTCGCAGTGTGTTGTTTTTTGTAGCTTATGTCTATTAGGTTTTCAATTTCATGTTATTTGCTTTCAGTTTTGTTATTTTCTTTACTAACCCCCTTGTTAGAATAGGATTTCATACTAGTTGCACGATTAGATTGCATTCAGAAAAAACATAAAAATACAAAAACATAATTTTTTTTAGTGTTATTTTGAAACAGTGTGCAGATTATACATTCCATCCAAAATCAAAATGAACTAGCAAAGGCCTCCTTGTGAACATTCACATTTATCTTCAACTGGGTGGGTTCCAATAGGTCGCAAGCTCACCCGAAACCTTGGAGTCGATTCACAAGGTCAGCTTTTCAAGAGAGGAGTTCGCAAGAATTCTTGCCATTTAGCATCGTGTAAAATGACAGCTCAACACTACTGTCATGTTAAAATTTATTCTATCATCATCAATATCATTAGTATTTACTTCATCCCTCATCTTTGCATCTTGTACCTTATGTAGCTAGTTTTTTGTGTCAAGATTGTGTAAAAAAAATTATCATCAATGTTTCAAATCATACTCCATGATCCATCATTAGGATGAAAGAACGAAAAATTGTGGAAATCTCATAACTGCAATCTTGTACCTTATCATGTGGTTGGTCTATTGTTTCTCTCTCAATATAAGTATTAAATTCTTGATCTCTTTCCTCTGAAACCTTGGTTTGTGCTTCATATTTTTCTACATTATTAATTAATTATTGGTATTCCATATTCATATTGTCTTGATTTGATTGAATAATCTTTGTCTGTAGTCTTCCATGATTTATTCTATTTCTTTGTGTGGCATGAAAAATATTTTCTTATTGATTGATTCCAATTCACTTGATAACATAAGTTGCTTGTTAGAGACATTACTAGTTGTTGGTTCTACATATTGTAGTTGTATTTTTTGCACCTCTTTCCATAGATGGAATTGATCATAGGCATCATTGTGAATTAGGATAATATATTTGATCATTTTGCTGAGAGCCCCATATTTTCTTTAACCTCTTCTATAAATGTTATTTTAGAAAAAATTAAAGAAGTTATTGAGGGATACAATAATATTTCAAGCATGTTGGATTGTTCATTAAACGAATAGAAAAGTTATCAAAACTAGATAAAAATTGGGGTCCATCAAAGTTTGAATTAAATAAGTTATTTGAAGTTGCTAAACGAGACCTTGATGCACTAGTTCATATTAGGAATACTATTGATTTCCTTGACATGATAGCAAAAAAAATGGCTTATACAAATCTAGAAAGATAGAAACTTGGAGAGAGTTTTGATATTGACAAGTTATACAATTTTCAATGTTTTCTCCATTTGCATAGTCATTGATTACGTCTAGTCTTCCAGTTTCTATCCTTAATCTATCTATATCATCCTTGGTTAACTTTTTAATTGATCCACTCTGAGTGCTAGAAATATTTGGAATTGTTGATTGAAGATTATTTTGTTGTGCATTATTATGTACTTTTTGTACATACCAATATTTTCTTTAATCTAATCTTTTTATTCCCTAATACTTTCTCCTTGGACTCAATATCCCTACTAGGAATGTATATTTGAATTGCTAGATGGATCATTGGCTTAGTGTATTCCTCAACATTTGTAATGTGTTCTACATTAACATTCATTGATCTTTTTGTAGGTGTCTTCCTCCTAATGGGGATTTGCATTTTTTTTGTAGGTAAATTATTCTTGAGATCAAACATTCTAAGATGGAGTGTGATAGACTCTATATCATAGTTGTGCCTAGATTCGTGATAGAACATGCAAATATTTTGAATAGATCCTTGAAAGAGCGCATATGAAAAGTTATAAAAGGTTCTATTAGTAATCACTTTGATAGGTTTAAAATTCTAGGTATCTACCCTTAGATTGATTAATAGTTTGACTTCATTAGAATCCAAAAAATATGTTTCTACACCTATCATATCTCGTAGTAAATTCTCAATATGTTTTAAAAATTGACTATGAAGTAGCTCTACTGGAAGGTTTTTAATTGGTACCCATGTCAGAATAATTTCATCATTTATGTTGACAATACTAAAATTGGGTTTCCATTTAGAAAAAAATAAATTATATCCTTCAAAAAAGAATACTAGTCTATAAAGTAATTCATTCCTATAATTTTTTTTTACAATGTAAGTAGATCAATTTACTAGATAGATTAGTATTACTTATCTATTCGCTAAAGGTCTCATTAAGTCATTTGACAATATTTCCAGAGAGCAAAGAGGCCAAGGTTTTTTGTAATTGTGTTAAGACTCTTCCATAGAGTTGTCATTGATGATAATTATATCTTCATGATTAGTATTGTCATCTTCTTGATACATCCTTTCTACTAGTAGTATTGGTGCTACTATTTTTCCTCTATCATTGGGATTGTTCCTACCTGACAGGGTAAAAATACAAAGTTGTGTCACCTTTTAGGCTAACATATCAGAATGACTGAATTTGATTATTTCTATCTAAAAGTCAATTGTGTTCAAACATATGATCTAAGATAAATTCATTCTAACTGAGTTATATATGGTCTCACACTTTTCCGATTGGAAATATCAATTAAATACATGTTTTATACTAGTTTGTATCCAATCACTAAAGAAATAAAATTATTTCAGAAATCTGGCATTTCAATAACTCTTACTATTTTTTATAATATTTTTTTAATAACATATAAATGCCATTTTATAGAACTCAAAGTCAAAAATATTTTTATATAGAGTTTATATTGTTTTAATTAGATATAGTTATATTTTAATTAAAAAATTCTACAAGTACATATTTTAACACTCGAAAAAATGTTGATTTTGATAAAGAAAAAAATATTAAATGATATTAAAAAAACTTAAAATTTTTATGACATTCTAGAAGAGAGAATCCTCTTCCAGAATGTATAACTTTTCTTCTAGTTAGAATAGTTTTATTTTAAAAAATGTGGTGGGAGTCAGGTGAGTTGAAATTTGAATCATTATAAAAGAGAGAGTATAGGTCTAAAGCCAACTTTTATTTTGGATTATTCTAGCTGCATATGTTATCCATGACATAATCTAAGATCAAAGGGAAATAAGTTTATTTCTATATAGTTTTGTTGTGGGAACTAGACCCTTAATTTTCAACATTTTTCAACAACTAAAAAATTATCTATAAAAATTAGGAAAACATATTGGTTCTTATTCCAAATCATAATTAAAAATTATAATCCTAAACTTCATCCATTTTTACACATTTCATTAGTTTACTTCATTATCAAATTCTGAATAATAATACCAATTTTATGTCATTGAAGGTGAGTCATTATACTTTTGTTAGTTTTTTCTTTTACAAATGGGTGACACAAGTTTGTGCTTTTACGAAGTTTGTGGGAGTAATAGATTTTTTTCTTGTAGTTTTAATGACCTCCTTATATTTGCTATATCTCTCCATTAATTCTTTATATGTGAATCTATCTTTATTTGGTAGGGCTCTTAGAGATTTAATAATATTTTAAATTTTACACATTTAAATTCTGATTTTCTTTTTCTTTTTAAATTGTCTATCAAATGTTTTCTTTTTCTTTTTTAATTGTCTATCAAATGTCAAAAAAATTGAATTTAGAATCTGGTCACTTCATAGCTCTAACATTAACCCTTCTTTTGAAAACAAATATTAACTATATTAATATTTATATTATTAAAAAATTCTAAATTAAATTCTTTACGAAATCATGATCGCCCTTATATCCAATTCCTAAACCTTCGAACAACTAAATAAAAAATAAATCTTCAGTTGCAAATTATGTAAACCTTCCAACAACTAAATGCCTCAATCTCCTATAATATATACATAAAAGTCTTTGATTTTCCAAGTTTTTTCCCTCTGTTCTTTTGGACTTCCATGATACACTTTGGAAAGGGTAAGAATTGAGAACTACGATAAATAATTAGCTTGCTTTGCAATCTGTATTGACCTACCCACTACTCTGACCATTGCAGCTCCCAAGTGCGGATGGTAAAGAAGGTGGTGAATGATCTTGTCAGGACATTGGACAGAGTACCTTTAAAATTGCGGAGCATCCAGTGGGATTGGATACAGTGAAGTATGCACTCATTCAAGAATTAAATCTTAATTCAAGGGATGAGGTGTTAAAACTTGGAATTTGGGGTATTGGTGGTATTGGGAAAACAACAGTTGCTAAGGCAGTGTACAATCAAATTTTTCTTGAATTTGAAGCTGCTTCATTCGTATCTAACGTCCGGACCACTGCTGCAGAGTCCAAAGGCCTTTTAAAATTGCAGAAGATAATTCTAAAAAAATTATCAGAATATGACGGAAAAGTTTATAGTGTTGATATGGGCATATCTCTATTCAGCAATCGCTTGAGAGGAAAGCGTGTTCTGCTTTTTTTGGATGATGTGGATAGTAGAGAACAATTGAAAGTTTTACTTGGGGATTGGCTGACTCCTGGCAGTAGAGTTATTCTAACTTCAAGAGACAAACATATTTTCAATATTGTTCGGGCTAAGTGCATCCATGAAATGAGTGGATTAGAAATAAATGAAGGTCTCCAATTATTTAGCTGGTATGCTTTTCTCAGAGCAAGTCCGAATCCCAATTATGAAGATCTGTCCAAGAAAATAGGGGAAGCTTGTAAAGGACATCCTCTTTCATTGGAAGTGATTGGGTCTTTCTTGTATGATAAGCACGATGAGGCAAGTTGCTGGGAGGAAGCTCTTCAAGACATAACTCAAAATCCAGAAATTTATGAAATACTTTACATCAGTTATAGTGCCCTTTCTGATGTAGAAAAGGAAATATTCTTGGACATTGCTTGCTTCTTTATTGGGAAACACAAAACACTGCCCATCATTTTCTGGGAGTCTTTGTACAAGAAGCTGTGAAAAATTAACTATTGCAGTCACTGATTGATGAAAACAAATTCTCAGCTAATATTGAAAAATAACATAACTGCAACTTCACTTATACAATACGGAAAGAAATGAACAACACAATGAACACAATATGTTTGGACAAATTGTCCCTGGAAAAACCCCTAAGGGAAAACCAGTTCTATAGATGAGGAACTATATTAAACTTCAGCAAATCAAGAGATACAAAATTCCTTGCCTCTCACTGGCAGAACTCTGACAACCTCCTAATTTCTCCCGCTAATATTCCCCACTACTATCCGCACGCTAATACTGCGCCTTTGCTAACATTGCAAGACAATTTGCTATCACTGCAAAATGCTTTTCCAAAACTTGTATTTCCAAATGACCCAGTGACCCCTTTTTATACTACCCTATTGGAAAAACCAACGAACGAGATTAAATCAAACCAACGGTTGAGATCGAGACAACTCGACAGCCAATAATAGAATTGGTTGCAAGGTGTCTAAAAGGGAATCACTAAAATTAGTAAATAACTATCCTTGCAATAACCATTTACTAATTCTCGGCAAGCGGACAAACAACTATCCAAACTACCCATAACTAATGCTACTATACATAGATAAGGACGAACAACTGTCCAAGCTACCCATAAATACTACTGCTATTTTCAGGTCAGAAATAATAGCTGTCCAACTAACAATAATTAACAGAAGTTGCACACTGCTCTTTCTAATATTTCCATGAAGTTACTGATAAAGATTGATGATGGAGGATTGTTTGATATGCATGACCATTTAAGAGATATGGGACGTACCATTGCTGAGAAGGAAAGACAGGGTACCCCGCAAATGGAGCCTACCAAACTAAGCATGGTACCCAACAATTTGTCTCACTTTCGGCTCATTGGAGGCAATCGACAAAGTCTTGAAATGCTTTATACAGAAGGTCTTCGCTATCTCCATTTGGAGGATCTGACCATTGAATGCACGACAGAAGATCCACCGTCCATGCTACCCTGAAGTTTGATATGGCTGTGTTTGAAAAATTGCTCCTTTGAAGTTGGAACGAATAGGGCAGCAGAGAAACCACGAATACAGCTACCACACAAGAATTTCGGATCACAACATTTGGCAATGTAAGATTATGCAAATAAAACATTGTTGTAGTTCGAAGCTTTTAATCTCTCCCCTCATCTCACTTCCTAATCTCCCTTACAACATTACTAACTTGTCTCCGCTGCATCACTTAGACATGGTGTAGGAGCTTAAGTAGCCTCCTTGATAGCATTGGCAACTTGTCACGGCTGCAAGATTTAATCTTGGAATTGTGTAAAAGTTTAAACTCCCTCCCTGATAGCATTGGTAGCTTGTCACAGCTACAACGATTGAACTTGGCAAGGTGTGAGAGCTTAAACAGACTACCTAATAGCATTGGTAACCTCTCGTAGCTGTAGACATTGGACTTGGCAAGGTGTGAGAGCTTGAGCAACCTTCTTGATTGCATTGGCAACCTGTTGCAGATGCAGAAATTGGACCTTGTAGGGTGTGAGAGCTTAAGTAGCCTTCCTGATAGCATTGGAAACCTGTTACAATTGCAGAATTTAGACTTGGGATGGTGTAAGAGTTTAAGAAGCCTCTCTGGTAGTGTTGGCAACTTATCAAAGCTACGATATTTGAGCTTGGGACGTTGTGAGAGCTTAAACAGCCTCCCTGATAGCATTGGCACCCTGTCACAGCTACAAAAATTGGACTTGGGAGGGTGCCAGAGCTTAAAGAGCCTTCCTGATAGCATTGGCAACTTGTTACATTTATAGAATTTGGACTTGGCAGAGTGTTATATCTTAAACAACCTTCCTAATAGCATTGGCAACCTATCACAGCTGCAGAATTTGAAGTTAGGTTGGTGCAAGAGCTTAAGCAGCCTCTCCGATAGCATTGGCAAACTGTCACAGCTATAGAAATTATACTTGCGAGGGTGTCAGAGCTTAAAAAACCTCCTTGATAGCATTGGCAGCCTATCACAGCTGTAATTTTTGGACTTGGCAAAGTGTGAGAGTTTAAGAAGCCTCCCAGATAGTATTGGCAACCTATCACAGCTACAGAAATTGAGCTTGGGATGTTGTAAGAGCTTAAACAGTCTCCCAAATAGCATTGGCAAACTCTCAGCCGAGATATTCGATTTCGAAAAGGGGGAGATTTTAAGAATATTAGAGAGTAGGTCTTAAAATTTAGATAGCGTGAGAGCTTAATTAGCCTCTTGTGAAGATCAGTTGGCCAAGGCTCATTAATTCTAACCAGCTTATGATGAAGGTACATTAAATATATTTGAATATGTATAGTTGAAGAAAACAAGATCATATGAATAAGTTTGTAATATTTTATATTTTTATGTAGGAGTATGTCAATTTCTATTTTAAGACAGAATTTTCATAATAATTAAATAATATAATATTATTAAATAAATAATAATGATAAAATTTATATTCAAATATTAAAAAACAATTAAATATAAATAATTTATTATGAATACAATAATATTATATTTAGTATGAGATTTAAAATAATGAAATAATAATAAAATTATAATGAATGAATACACAAATAAAATTCAATATAAGAAATAATATTGTAGAAAGTATGCCATCTTTCTAAATAGGATTCAATAATAAATGATAGTAAAGTAAGTAAATAAATAATATAAATTAACTAAATTTAATAAAGCATCGAAAGATATGTAACTAGTATAGATATCTTAAATAAATCTATGTAAAGAATGACGATAGTTATCTATTATAAAATGATTAAAATTTAATTTACTACACTCAAAACTATTTATATTTCGTTTTATCTCTATTTAATTTTTCCCCCAACTTAAGCTTTTTATTTTAATTTCTAAAAAAAATTGATGATTTATATCTCCAAAGATTATAATTTTAACAAATATTTTATGTGTAATCAATTTAATAAAATATAGTGATCAAATTGAATAAGTTTTCTTAAGCGAAAAAAGTAGAAATCAAAACCGGTTAGTCACGAAACCCTAAATGGGCAATAAGCAACACATTGAATCCAATTAGAACTAGGGGGAAAAAATTAGCAGATTGTTCCTCCATTAATTACCAGGAATAGTTTTGAAACCCTAACCTCCACACAAGTAGCAAAATAAAAACCAAAAAGTGTGAATAGAAATGAGACTTTTGAATCCTTAGTTCTTCATCATGAAGCTAAGGATAAGGAAAACCTCAACGCTTAGAAGGAACAAAGTAACATATAGGAAATAGATGAAAATGATTGGTAACATTTGAAAAGGAAAACCATAAAATCAACAAATCGACAAACACAAGTAGAAACATCTTCACATCAAAAGAAAGAAGATAGGTGGTTAGAAAATCAAAAGACATACTTTAGTAAAACAAAGTATGCAAACTATTCAGGATTAGACAAATATTTGTCCTTATTATCCTTATAGGGAAATATAGTAAGTAGGGCCAAAATCTATATCGATAAACCTCGACCAAAAACTGTATCAATTGCCCATAGCATTCCCATTGGCCCTAAAAAATAAAGCATATCCTTAGAGCCTAATCAGAACAAAGAAAATGGTAAACCTAATTCTCTTGCCAAATGTCCTAAAGCCTATATCCTCCCCACAGAAAATAGGCATAATTTCTTAGAATTCACAAACATGGATATAACATACAAATCCCCAAAAATAGAAAACCAACTAGATAATCAGAGTCAACAAGAAGACATCCTCATAGATGAATAATAAGAATCAGTGGCAGGATTGTTCAAATTCAAGAGTATATGTACGTCAGAATGGTCTTAAAGATCTCCATCCAAAATTGGTAAAATGCCTAAAAAAGATCTACAGAAGCCAGGTAAGTATTATAAATGATTCTAGAGGCAATTACTGTTAGAGTAAATAATTCTTATTTACACTTTTACTTAAGTTTACTTAGGTTAAATGCATTGGCCACCTAGGAGTTAGCATACTTTTACGTGTTGACTTGTTGACAAGATAGAAGTTTGTGTACGTGTTGTCAACACCTTGTCATACGTATCCTTTCACCTACTTGGAGGGTAATCCGCTTTTCGTGGATGTATGCTTAGTTGTCATGCTTATCTCTTAGCATCTTCTAGCTTGTTCTAGAAGACTGCTTGAGGCCTTTATAAATAGGCTCTCCTGTTGTAATTTCATATATACACATAAGAACATTGGCATAGAACATATTGTATAGCAATTTCTTTTGTTGCAATATTTTTCTCTTAGTCCACTTAGTTTCTCTAAGATCTACCCTTCCCCTTTTGGTTTATCTTCAACATGTTATTTGCATGCAGGTGATCTTGGTGAGTTGTGAAGTTGGGCTTTATCAACTTCTACGTGGTATCAAAGCCTTCATGTTGCTTCTTGGTTGAAGGATTTTCGAAGCCGCAAATTGTAGACACAAACCCTAGTTTGTTTGTGATTTTTTTCTTCAATTAGGAGAAATAGGGTTTTTTTAGGGCACTTCGAGCCTAAATGGATGCTACCATTGAGTTTAGAATACCCATTATAGTCAAAATCCATATAAAATTTGTGCATTTTGGACAACTTTGCTCTGGGAGGCAATTTTTTTCTATTTGGAGGCTGTATGGATGATTTTTTTGCATTTATTGCAAAAAAAATTAAAAAAATTGCAGGGCCACTACCGTGCCACTGCGGCCTCACCATTGCGTAACTAGCACCGCCACCACTGGTAGTGCAGTCGCGGCATGCCGCTCCACAACCACTACCACCCAGCTGGCTCGCCACCCACCTCTGGCAGTGCTGCCCCTAACAGAAGCTCAGCTGACTGTGGCCACCAGCAACAGTTGCCCCTACGGCCACCACTATCACTCTGTAGCCTCTAGCTAGTTGGCAGCTCCAATTCGTGCCATGTGGCATGGGTGCCACATTGGCCCCTGCCAAGTGGCCATGCCTATTCAACTCACCTACCACTTGGCTCACCACGTGGTAGTCTTTTTTTGCCATGACAACCATCTAGCTGTCAATTTTAAGCTCAAAGAATGCTGACATCAACATTGCTTCATCATCCTGCCTCTCCTTCAAGGCCTTTTTTGACCTACTCGCAATTTTTTGGCCATAACTTGAGCATACAAAGGTATTTTTTTGATCCAAAAGGAGCATTAGAAAGCTGGTTCTTAGGTATTTTTCAGTTTTGATGTAGTTTAGTTGCCTATTTTTGTAGTTGAAGTTGGATTTTTTAATTTTCACTTTGACGAGCATATCTTATGCATCCCATCTCTATATTTTTGAAAATGTTATATTTTTGGAAAGCTGGTTTTATCATCTTTTCAGAAATGCTGTCATTTCCTTCAGATTCTGCCCCATACTCTTTCTATCATGCTTTTGGCATTTTTCTCTATGATGGATATCTTGGGTGTTCCAGGTCCAAGAATCGTTTTCATGGCATGGGATCTTTTGTTTTGGGCTATACTATCTATTGTATCAACTTTTTTCCCTTTTTGATCATTTTTCATATCATTTGTAAGCATCTTTATGCAAATGCACTGAAATAAAGTGCCACTCTTGCATTTTGTGTTCATGAACATTGTTTTAAGACAATTGTACTCACACTATTTTATAAAATGCCATGGGGGGATAGTTGTTGCCACTTTTGTTCCCTCTTCCCTTTTTGCTCCATGATGTGTCGATGACACATGCCTTTATATGTGTGTTTGAACCTCTTATTCTCTCTCCCTGTTCTTGGTTCTTTCTGCAGAGGATTTTTTGCCCACCTTTTTAGTTGCCTATCACCTCACCCCGTCTGTATTAAGGGGGGGTTATTCTGTTGTTTCTAATGCTTCCTTGGTTTGATGGTTTGATAGTGTGAGCTATGTATTTAGTATTTGATCCTATATACTAGGTGATTGCAGTGCCTGGGTACCTATGCATTTTAATGAAATGGATCATCTAGCAGATAGACACTCTTGGTTTGTGCCTTCTATTTCCATGGAGGATCTTCAGATCAACAACTTCATTTTGATAGAGTTTGAAGCTTCCTCATGCTTCAGTGATGTTCTTCATGATCTTCTTGTTCCTGTTTTTTGGGACATTCCTCTAGTTGGAGGTTTCTTTGTCCTTCACTATGTTATCTGCTATCTCTTTTTGGAGAGGGGTTTTCCCACTAGGTTTTCTTCTTTATGTCCAGTTTACAGAGATTGCATTGCATTTCTTATGCATTTGTTCATGGGTACCTAACATAACCTTGTTGCTAGGACCCATTTTGCATTTCATCTTAGTTTTTGTAAGCTTAAGTGCATTTCCTTAAGTTGCACTTAAGGGGGGGGGGGGGGGTTAGAGTAAATAATTGTTATTTATGCTTTTACTTAAGTTTACTTAGGTTAAATGCATTAGTCACCTAGGAGTTAGCATACTTTTACGCATTGGCTTTTGACAACACAGAAGTTTGTCAACACCTTGTCATACTTGTCCTTTCACCTACTTGGAGGGTAATCCACATTTCGTGGATGTATGCTTAGTTGTCATGCTTATCTCCTAGCATCTTCTAGCTTGTTCTAGAAGCTTCCTTGAGGCCTTTATAAATAGGCTCCCCTGTTGTAATTTCATAAATACACATAAGAACATTGACATAGAGCATATTGTATAGCAATTTCTTGTGTTGTAATATTTTTCTGTTAGCCCGTTTAGTTTCTCCAAGCTCTACCCTTCCTCCTTTGGTTTCTCTTTGACAGGTTATTTGTATGCAGGTGATCTTAGTGAGCTGTGAAGTTGGCTTTCATCAACTTCTACAATTACTATATCTAAAATGTGCAAATAACAATATTAGGAATTAAATTGGTTTTTATTTCAAATTATTTTTACAAAGGGCATCCTATTAATTTAATAACATGGGAATCAAATTATAATGAACAAAATAGTAAGAAAAATAATGCCTCAAAATGGTATGAATGCAAAAATGATCCTCCTAAATTAAACCATATCGAAATCTTGATAAAAATTGAGAATTCTTTATGAAAATTAAGGGGTATTGAATCAAATCTCAAAACATCCATTAGCATCCAATTTTTAGTGAACATAGAGCTAGGGCAAAAGAAATTTAAAACAACGAAGATCATTACAAATAGATCATTATACAAACTAAGTTTCACAAATTTTGAAGTAGAAATTAAAGGCATGGTTAGACCTGATCTCACAATGGAAACCAAACTCTCAAGTATAAAAGAGGTGCTAAGAAACATTAGCAAAAGGAGGAAAAGAACAGAGGTAATAACAAAATAGAAGGGAGTATAAGGAAAAATAATAGAAGGGAGGATAATGGGACATAAAATACAAACAAAAGAAAGAAAATCAACAAGACAAAAAATAGTACAGAGTGAAATGAAGATGTTGGAAGACATAGAAAAGAGAGAAAAAGATAGTTAGGACAATCAGTTTAAACTATCAAAACTCAAAGAATGCGAGGCTTGCCAAAGAAAGAACAATGTCTTCTAGAGGAGATTGAATTGAACATGCACAATTTAAATAAATTATCCCATGATATCTTACTTTTACAAAATGATATTGAAGATCAAATCATATTAGGAGAATAAATACATAATGATCATGGGAAAATAGTACTACAAGACTAGAAAGAAAAAAAGGTGAAATAATCAATCAATAAAGAAGCAAAGGAAAGTTTTCTAGATGAAAGGAAAAAAAAAGATCAACAATGGAAATTAGATTAGGAGATTATCAAAACCAAAAAAATACTGTGAAGAAAATCCCGTAGTAGAAAAGTAGGATACACGAAAATAGAGTAAAAGGATTAGAGCAACAAAAGGACAAAAACAAAATAAGGAAAGAAAAAGTCCAAAAATAATAAATGATGGTAATAGTAGGGCACAAACAGAATCTCCAAAGAGCATAAAATAAAAAAAAGATTCAAGGAAATTTAGAAGCAGAAGAGAAAAGAGTAAACAAGAACAAGGAATATTTATTCCAATAGCTACATCAACATGGTGGAGTAATATAACATTCCAGAAAAAACCAAGTAAAAGAGTTATGAATTTCGGCAAACACTGGTGAATGGGAGAGATCTCTTTAGAGATGGAGAAGAACAAAATAAAACTAAGAACAATAAGAAACCCTTAATACAAATAGAACTAGTAACTTACATTGAAGCAATATATCTAGAGGAACAAATAATCTTCAAGGAATAGAGGACAAAAAATAATCAAAATGGAAACAACCAGATATGGGAGGAGTTTGGGGTTCTGAATGACATAAATCAATCAAGAAATGGAGGCTCGCTATTAACAGAATTCAACCATACTTTTTTAGGCTTAATACCTAAAAAATCTGCCACAGAAGAACCAGGAATATTTAATAGACCAATTGCATTATGTAACACAGTATACAAAATATTATCTAAAGCCTTAGCAAACTAGTTAAAAGTAATCCTTCCTAAAATAATTTTGGAAAAAAAGAGTACTTTTATGCAAGGTAAATCCATTCTAGATGCGATATTGATAATTTTGGAAACAATAAATTCAACCTTTACCAACAAGGAAGTTTGTATGCTCATGAAACTAGATATCTAGAAAGCATATGATAGAGTGGATTGGAGATTTTTAGGTAAAACTTTAGAAGCTTTTAGATTTTCACTCCAATGGATCAACATAATATTCAATTGTATATCAATGCCAAAAATCTCACTCCTCATAAATGGAACACAATAAGTTTTTTTAGTATATCTGGAGGGATACGTCAAGGAGACCCTATTTTAGCTCTTTTTATTTATTATTATGGATGAAGCATTCATGAGATCAATAAAGAAAGCTCAAGAAGAAGGTAACATAAGAGGACAAACTATAACATAAAATATTCCTAATATTACTCATCAAATATTTATTGATGACATAATTCTACCGGGAATCAACACCTAGGAAGAAGCCCAAAATTTTAAGCAAATTATATGTGAATATATAGAAGCATCAAGATAAAAGGTGAACACTAAAAAAATCTGAATTTTTTTTCTTAATACACTATTAGAAATGGAATATTATATATGTAACAAGATGGGATATAAGAAAGGTTCTTTCCCATGCAAGTACCTTGGGATTCATTTAGAAAAAGGAGAAAAGAAGAATAAAGGTCAACACAATATTTTAGATAGAATCGACAAACAAACAAAAACCTAGAAAGGGAAGTTTTTAACTAAAGCTGGTAGAGCCATGACAATAAAAGCCATTCTTTCAGCTATACCTACTTATCAAATTTCATGCCTTCCTTTACCTAAAAATATTAGCAAAAAATTAGAAGGAGAAATCAGAAACTTCTTTTGGAACTAAACACAAGATAAAAAGAAATAAGCATTGATCAAATGGGACAAGATATGCTGACCAAAGGAACAAGGTAGATTAGGCATCAAGAATTTTAGTTGGAAAAATGAAGCATTGGGAGCAAAATTAGTATGGTGAATGTACTAAGAAAGAGAAAATAAATGGGCTATAACTCTATACAATAAATATTTTAATATGAAAGATCCAACACTAGTACATTATAAGTCAAATTTGAACCTAAATTTTTGACCAACTTGGGTAGAGAGTTGTTCAATACCTTTTTTTGGTTTCTATGCCCGAATTGGTCAAAATTTTGACCAACTTAGGGTTTCCCAAGTTGGTCAAAATCTCGACCAAATTGGGTTCATAATCAAAAAAAGAAAATTGTGATTCATTATTTCTTAAATTTTGTGGCATTTTTTTATCCATCCTCATCCCCTCATTGCAGAGAGTTTCAATCTTGGGACTAAGTGCTAGACTTTGATCCTTGAATTTCTACCTTGAGACATCAAGTGATTCTTCATTGTTGTGTCAAAAAATGAGCTGTACATGTTAAAATGGTCCACTATCAAACCCTCTAGAGAGCTTCTTAGGTACAATAAATCTACAAGTGACTCAATTTTTTTGGCCAGGGTTCCTAATTTGAACAATAAATTTAGGTCAAAGAAGCAACTTTATCTTGCTGGGAATGAATTGTGGGTTGTAGGTTGTCACCACTCTGAATTATTGTGCAAATGTAGTAAAGTCTTTTCTGAGAATTGTGTTTGGCAAGTGTTTCAAGGACTGTCATTTTGGTTTGCAAAGTTGGAAAGCATCAATGACGCGGGGCCTCAGAGTTTTTTTCATGCTTGCAAAATTGGTGTTGTAGGAGATACTCCTCTATGGTGAACTATTCTGATCTTTTGTATATGATGATGATTCTGGGCACCATTGATTCACCTTTGCTTTAGATTCAGGTTAGAAATTTTTCTTTTTCTTTTTGTTCCAGATTGTTTAGTTGTAGATTACATTTTCTTATAAATGTTTTAATTCCAAAGGGTGAAAGAGAAATTAATTTTTTTCTCTTCTTATGTAAATATAAAATAAGAGTTGCAACTATTAGTTTTCTCAAGTAAACATCATAATTGAAACCTCATTTCTTCTTGTTTGAGCAAATGTAAATCTATATGTATAGAATTTGAAAACTGATGAATAGAGTTATTGTTGCAATAAATTCAACAATTATTTGTCCAAGTTCTTCAATTGAAAAACTCTCTTACACTTTTCTAGTTTGTATACATGTTGAATTAAATCTAATGAGATGTTTTAGAATTGTTTACAGATTGTAGTTTGTATACATTGAATTAAATTTGATGAGACATTTTAGAATAATTTTATTGAGCTCACTTATTTTTTGGATATATTATATCCAACTTAAGGATCTGGTTTGTGTTTACATTGGATGGCTTTTGTTAGTGTCATGGTTACAATTTGAATTATGGATCAAAATCAATGAGGGCAAGTTTTATGCCCATAGTATATTCTTTGGTTTCTCATCACCATCTTCCTCCATAGTTAACCTCCCTCTCTTTACCATTCTAGTAGACAACCTTCACCAAAAGTAAAATCACATTAGAGAGGATCCTACATACATTCCAAAGTTTGATATGCGTATAGAAATAATCATACCTTCAGAGCACCATGTGTATTTATTGGTCGGAACACAAGGTTTGGACCAATCATTCTATCAAAAAGTGAAATCAATTTTGCATAATTTGGCTCTTCATCAAATTTCAAATTTACCATGAACCCAAGAAACTGTTTGAAAGATTGTGGAAAAAAGAAACTTAAAATATATGGTAATGTGGCCATGTGGTCTTAATCAAGCTACTCAAGTCTTTTTGTTAGAGAATATGGGCAAGCTAGATTTTAAACCTAACATGCCCTTGTTTGCGGCCAAGCTAAATTTGGTGTTTTTCCTAAGATTTACAAGATTGCCAATTGTGATAACTAATGTCTTATACTAAATCAATGTAATTTTGATTAGATTAGATGGTGTGTGAGAGCTCAAGAAAATAGTTCAATTGTAGTTATTAGAAAGTAAGCTCTCTGAATTCTTCAAGTTGAGAATCGAGAAGTTTTAACATCCTACTTGATTTCCTTATCTAAGACCACAATACTCACAATTTATATATATAGATCAATGATTTTGAAAAAGAAATACACATTGTACTATGATAAAAATGTTATAATCTCTAGAATGAGGCAATAATATAATATTTAGAATGAGGTTTAAGGAAAAACTAATCTTTATGAATATTACTGTGATCATGAGAAATGAGTTTTTACATTTCAAAATTTATTATTTATATATGTCAACAAGTTTTTCTAAATCATAATTCAGAAAACACGAATTAGTATGTTTGATATGCTCTACCTATTAGATTGGACAAGAATTCTTTATTATCAGAAGTTTATCTTAAAACTTAAGTTCGAATTCACCTCTATGAACATCACCTAGGTGTAATAAGTGAAATGCGTCATTCATTCTCATAAGAGATGAGTTTATGAAACATGAAACAATGAATTTTAATAAAAAAATTACAAGTTCAATTTTGATAGCAATACCAAAATCTTTAGAATGAAGTTTTGAATTTTTTTCCCTTTTGCCTCGGCATCACAATTACTGAAATTTGTTAGTGTAAATAATTAATTATTATTACACTTTACTTAAGTTTACTTAAGTTAATACATTATCATATTAGTTGTCATGTAGACACCTAGGAGTATGTTTAGTCATATGAGTTGTGTTGTTGACAACATAGGATTTAGCAACTTATTTGAGCACATGGTTTCTATAACATCTCTTTATGAGATACACCTATGTAAACTTATCCTCTCATCATAACACAAAATCCTATGCTCAATGGATGATAATCCACCTTTGCTGGACATGTGTTGAGTTGTAATTGTTATCTCTTGTATGACTTCTAGACATATTGGTTCCCCTTATATACAAGCACCCTCTATGATCCAATTATCCATTATCCAATTATCTAATATACATTATCATTTTGATCATTATTGAGATTCTCATTTGATCATCATTAGTCTCCCTTGTGCTATCTATTGAGCTCCTTGATCTTGATGTTGAATTATTGCCTTAGGAAAAATCTTACATGGTATCAGAGCTATACCAAATTCTTATTTGGTATTAGAGCCATAGGAGTTTCATTGTGTAAGGATTTTCCTTAGAGAAAAATTCACCCAAGATCAAGGAGCACAAGCACAAGCACAATAGTAGACCAAGAGTATGATAAATGAGAATGCTCTCTATTATATCATAAGCATGTACATACACAATAGGAGAGCCTGTATATAAAGGCCTCTAAGATGCATCTAGAATGTGTCTAGAAAGAACTAGGAGACAAGCATGGCAACTAAGCACATATCCTCCACAATAAGAGGATAAGCATGATGAGGTGTCTCACGTGTGTATTTTTTAGACACCATGTGCTCAAATAAAATGCTTACTCCTATGTTGTAGACACCATGTGCATAATTAGAGTGCTAACTCCTATGTTGTCAACATGACAACTCACAAGAGTACACATACTTCTAGGGGACTAATAAATAAACAATAAAATATGCATTAACCTAAGTAAACTTAAGTAAGTGTAAATAGTAAATACTTATTTACACCAACACACCCGCTTAAGTGAAACTTAGGAGAATGCACTAAAGCTCACATAATCTAGGATGAAATGCATGATGGGTCCCAACTACTAGGCCATATTAGGTACCCATGTACATAATGTAATGCAATACCTCATAAAGCAGACAAAGAGGGAAAACCTCATGGGAAAAACCCTCCCCCAAAAAAGAGAGATGAAAAAGACATGATGCATGGATGTATGGACTAATCAAGACCCCCCCATTACAACATACATCAAGTATATACATAAGACAAATATGAGAAGAAGAAGAGAGACAAGATAGTGTTACCCCTCCACCCCCAAAGAAAAATGTGGACCAGTGAAGTTGATCCAAGAGTGCAAAATAGTGTTCCTCCCCTTCAGAAGAAACAATGCCATAGGTAAAAATGAGATGCTTCCATTTTGTGTGGAAAGAACCCCTTACATAAGTGTAGTCTCTAAAACTTGCTCAACTATCTAAAGAACCTATCTCAAAGAATTGTCTGTCTCCTCAATTGATAAAGAAACCCGCTACAAATAATGTTCATAAGTATCCACAATCACTTCAACCTATAAAGATCGATCATCTAGAGAATGGACAGGAAGGTTAGAGTGAACCCTCGTGACAACTGAAGAAGAGTTTGCTTCATCAAAAAGAACATGCAGATCATCAATAATGTCCCCCAAATCAGCAATGTATGACTCCACGAACAAACTTGCAATGTCTGCCAAGAATTCATCTACTGAAGCTGGAGCTAGAAGAGTAGAAGTACCCTATTGTGCTGGACCTATCACTGTGGTGAGATATGCATGTGGAATATGCTAATGTCATGATCTCTTGCTGCAACTATCGATAGAACCCCATGTGTTTGAATTTTTTGAAGAACTATCGCTGGTGTCACTATTAGTGGAGAGGATTAGAGGATAAGCTTGATGAACTTTCCTCAAAGTGTACATCCTTCTCCACAAAAATCTAGTGTGTCTTAGGATCCAAGAGTCTGTATGCCTTCACACCATCTTCATATCCAATGAAAGTACAAGGGTAAGTTGGTGGTGCTTTGCATCCCTTGGAAGATCTGTTTTCCCATGCAGGACAACCGAAGATTCTAAAGTGTGACACAATTGGTTTTCTACCGCACCATGCCTCAAAAAAAGTTTTCCCATCTAAGGCTAGATGAGGAGACCTATTTAGTATGTGAGTGGCACTGCTGATTTCTTCGACTTCAAGTGATGGATCTAGAGACTTGGCCTATATCATGCAACTTGCCATGAACTTAAGAGTGTGTATCCTTAGTGCTACGGCATCTGTCTTGTGCGGATTGAATGTTGGTGGATTCTAAAGATCAATTCCCTCAAGTTTGTAAAATTCTTTAAGTCTTTTGTTCACATATTTTCTTTCATTGTCCATCCTTAGAACTTTGTTGGCTTTCCTGAATTTATGTTCAACATGAGTCTTGAAGGCTAGAAACTTGTCCAACACTTCATTCTTGTGATGAAGAAAGTAGACCCAAGTGTATTTTTGAAAGTCATCAATGAAGACAAGTATGTAGTGACCCTAGTTGACTGTTGTCACTACAAAAGGTCCTGCTAGTGCCATGTGAACCATCTGAAGAACAATTGGTGCTCTTGAAGACTTCCTTTATGTAACTTCTCCTCAGGATGCATATCCATTTTACCTCTTGAACATTCACATGTGGAAAAGTTGATTGAAGGTAGACCTTTGACCATTTTGTTTGTGCAAAGTTGTTGAAGATAGTAGAAGGAAAGATGTCCATACCGCTCATGCCATAATTTGATTTGAGAATTTTATTGTTTCAACAAGGCTTGTGAAGGAGACTTGGGCATAAAGTGGGAGAAGGAATACAACCTTCTTTCATCATTAACTTTCCCCACTGCAACCACTGACTGTGCACCTTTATTGAGTCAGGAAGGAACTCAACTCTATGAGCATCACCAAGGTGAGTGATTTGGTAAATTGAGAGGAGATTAGAACTTAGGTTTGGAACATAGAGAACATCTTTGAACTCTCCATTTTCCATCTCCACATTTCCTCTCCCTTCAACTTCCACTTTTGTACCATCTCCCACAAAGATATGTGGTACCTTTGACTGCTTTAGTGAAGAAAAATCCTCCTTTGAAGAACCCATGCGATATGAGGCACCTGAGTCAAGAATCCATTATGTTGAAGAATTTGAATTAGCCATGAGTGTGTGCCCTTTGCACTTTGAATCTAAAGAAGACCCTTTCTCTTTTTAAGCATTAGCCAATGGAACATTATGTTTCTTCATGATGTTGGTTAACTCATCAATCCTTTTATGATAACACTCATGTTCCTTATGACCCAATTTCTTGCAATAGGCACACTTTTTATTCTCCTTATTAGTGTCCCCCTTGTTTGAATTTGAGGAAGACTTGCCTTGTTGATTGGATGATGGTGTTGTTTTTTCTACATCCTCTGATTTGTTGTTCTTCCATTTCTTATTCTTGCCCTTTCCTTTATTTGAAGATTGATCAACTGAATTTTGAGAACACTCATAATTGGCCACCAATGCCTTAGCCTTAGGTGAATTGAGAATCCTCATTGATATCAACTTCTTTTCTTCTTTTTCTGATAGTTCAACATAATGATCAAAGGAGACTTTGTGATAGGAAAACTCTAATGTAGTTTTTGAGGTGTTATAAGAAGAAACAAAAGTGGAGTACTCTGATAGAAGCTTATTATGTATGAGATAGATGAACCTGTCATCTTTAATAGGACTCCCACAATCACTAAGCTTCGCTCTTAATTCATTCACCTTTATAATGAAATCCTATATGGAGTCAAATGTATTTAGATCTAAGGAGACAAGCTCATGTTCAATTTTGAAAACATCTCCCTCATAAACTTTACCATATAGGTTGTTGAGGGTATCCCAAGCTTCCTTGGATGTATAAGACTTCTGAATCTGATACATGATCTTGTCATCAACCCCTAAACATATATCACCTAGGGCTTTCGTATCCATTGCTTCCCAAGCTGAAATGTCACTTTCAAATATGTGATCACCTGTTGGTTTAAGAGGGGTACCATCTACATATTGAGAAACTCCATTATGCATTAAGTGACACCACATTTTTATGGACCATGTAGCATAATTATGTGGAGTTAATTTTGGAAACTTAAAATTTCCCATGATGTAGAAAATGAAAGAAAACAACAAAAAAGAAGGAACACAACGCCAAGAGCACCCCCCTTTTCACTAAATCAAGAAACCCCCCCAAATAAGATGCTTTTGGCACTTTATAAGTAGTGTGTTTATGTCAATGACCACTTGCTAATTTTGGCCTTTGTGGACTTCCAATTTTTTTGGTTACAACCTCTTAATGGATTACAATTCTAGAACTTTACAATGTATAACAATTTTGAAGTAATACAAAGCAAAGAAAGGTCTTATTTTTGAAAGTGACACTTTTTTCCACACATCCCTACAATTTGATGGTAGACCTAGAAAGTAGATGAAAAATAATGCACTTTCCAAAAAAATAGAACCTAATTTCGATCCAGATGTGCTTGTATGAATCAATTAAAGTTGCAAAATGCAAGATTAGATAGGTACAGTCACCAAAAGATACAATGTTTGAGAAATTCATGCACCAAAACTACAAAAGAGCGACACCACTAAAATTTTTAAGAAATTCTAATGAAAAAAAAAACTGCACCTGATTTGGAGTCTAGATGACTAAGATATGGCCTCCCAAAGTTGGACTACAAAATAAAAAATCGATCTAGAGAGGGTTGCATCAGCAAAAGATTGAGTTAAATTTGATAGTCATATGACCATCATAGTAGTTCTATTTTTCCCTTGAATGATGTTTAGATGGCTATGAAATTTAGGCTCAGGAACTTAATGACATCAATAAACTTCAACCCTGTGATGACATCAATGTGACGTTAGTTATATAGATTTGTATGGAAAAAAGTGGCTGATGACATATTTGGATCTACTGACTGGGTGTTGTATGATGTCAACACATGTCTAAAAATTGTCACTGACTGGGTGGGATTATGTGGTGTTGATTGTATTGTAGGATTAGATGACCTCTCGCATATATAGGAGGATGTGGCACCCATTGTGGATGCTGTGTGACATGGCTGTGAAATTGTCAAAATCATCAGGTGTATTAAAGTTTGCGGCTAGAAAGTAGAGGGCAACACCATCTTCTTTGTTGTTGGGAGGTATTGATAGGAGCCAGAGTATATTGACAGCTTTTGGAGATAGGGGTATTATCCCACATTTGTGGGATGAACAACGTCTAGGTTGTTTAAAAGACTCAACTCATAGACAATAAGGAAAAGAAGCTCTCCATTAGGGGAGTGCTGGTCACTAGATGTTGCCCATCCATTCACCGAGATTTGTAGGTAGTTTGGTTCAGTGGCTTATGTAGCTAGATTTGTGTAGTCTAGTTGCTCTGTACACCGAGAAATTGGATGTGCCCACCAAATAATTAGATGTCATAGAATATTCCTCCAAACTTGTAGGGCCAGGGTGTCACTGCCTAGTTTTACAAAAAAAAAATCTCTGAAAGCTCGACTGGGTGAAAAAAAATTCGAAAATAGAAATTTGAAAGAGCAAAGAAATATCAAATCCAAAAAACAATTAAATAGATCTAAAAATGACCATACCCAAGTTGCAAATCAATGCCTTCGGGTGTCAGTTTGCAAATTTTTTTCCCCTCACGATCAACTTTAGCACAAAATAGGCAAATTTATAGCCAATTTTTACCGAATCGACATTCTGGATGTAATGGTGAGGTCCAATTTCACTCTAGACACTCCCAATTTTTGCAGATTCTCTAGATTCAGGTCAAGGTGTTGAAGCAACTATGGTCTCAAATGGCTATGTGAAGAGAATCTCCCCAAGCTTTGATACCATGCAAGAATTTTTCTTAGAGAAAAATTCACCCAAGATCAAGGAGCACAAGAAAAAGCACAATAGTAGACCAAGAGTTTGATTAATAAGAATGCTCTTTATTATATCATAAGCATGTACATATACACTAGGAGAGCTTGTATATAAAGGCATCTAAGATGCATCTAGAATGTGTCTAGAAAGAATTAGGAGATAAATATGACGACTAAGTACATGTCCTCCACAATAAAAGAATAAGCATGATGAGGTGTCTCATGTGTGTAGGTGTTGTAGACACCATGTGCATAATTAGATTGCTAACTCCTATGTTGTCAATATGACAACTCACAAGGGTACGCATACTCCTAGGTGACTAATAAATAAATAATAAAATATGCATTAACCCAAGCAAACTTAAGTAAGTGTAAATAGTAAATATTTATTTACACCAACACATTGCATATCTATTGGAGAGATTTTTCGCAGGTCAAGATTGGAGCTTGCTGATGCAAATCAGATATTTGTATCACATTCAAAATGTCAAAAAGCCCCCAAATTGACTTTGGTTTCATCAAAATCAGACATCTAAGTTGAAATCTAGAGTCATTTGATTTTTGGAGGTGTGACGATGGTGATTCAGGAAAAATAATTACAGAGGTGATTTTCAAACAGTGATATCTCCCTCATATGGACTCTTTTTTCGAACAATATTTTTTGTTTTGAGGTAGAATTTCATGATCTACACATTGTTGCAGGTTGTTTGCAATACCTGTTCTTGATTTTTTTTGAAAATCACAAATTTTCAAATTTTTATAACTTCAAAGACTTAGTTCGAGATCATCTAGACACATATTCAAGCGCTATTTTTTTGAGAGTATGTGATTTTTTTGTCTAATTTCTAGATCTGGTATCAATTTGGAGTAATTTTTGAGTAGACATAGTACTTTCAAATTTTGGTCTCATTTTGGCCTATTGGAACTTGTAATTAATTAGATCCTTGGGAGGTCTTGTGTCTTATCTTTTTGAGTCTCATATAGCTTCATATTTGTTGTTATAACCATCAAAATTAGAAGTGCACTTATGCCCTAAATTGGCAAGTGGCCAGTGGAATCACACTAAATATAAAATGATATATCATGCATTAGGGGAGGTTTCTTTAAATTTTTTTTTTATCATTTTGGGGGTGCATACATTATTTGATACATGGAGTCATGTCACAAGTTTTAGTTTGGTTTAAGATTTCACTAGTAAATTTAGACCCAATTTTTGATGAGGATTCGTCGCAATTTTGACACCACCATGTTGATAAACCAATGAACACTATCGTCAAACTTTTTTCATCGATCTTACAACACCCAAAATGTTTGTCAAAATTTAGACGTTTTTATTGTAGATATATCATTTGAACTATTGCTAGGATATTTGCCTCAGCCCGCAAGCATCGAAAGCATCCTCATCAAAATGTTGTGCTCTGTGTCATTGAAATTGCGAAAAATACTTGTCGAAACTTACATCAAATCGATATACTCTTTGTTGGAATTCTATGCTCCATCTCATTGAAATGGGGATGAATAGTTGTAGAAACTTATTTCATAGGTATAGCATCCTCATGGAAACATTTTCATCCTGTTCATCAAAATTGTGACATCCAGTTCAATTTTTTCAAAATATTAAATTATCAATTAAAATATGAAATACATATCAAATGTATTGACAAGGTGCAGGGATACAATAGGAAATCCTATCAGCGTGGACATGAAGGAAAATATTATCACGTGTGACTATTACAGATTCCTTCAAGATCTACAGTGACAGCTTCCATGGGCAAGTTTGGAGTGTTTGTGGCTACAATGGTGGCCTCCATAGGCAAGTCCAGAGTGTTTGCCTTTTTTTTTGGCACTACCAGATTTTTTTGGAAAAAAAACCCTCAATAGGGCAGATCTCTCCAGTTTTTCAGTTGTACGACTTGCAATTTACAGAGATAAGGGAGGAAATGGTGTAGATGATGGGAATAAGTTGTAAGTGCCTACAAGAAGTGGAGTTGAGGGAATTGTCAGTAGAGCAATTGCAACAAATCTTCAACAAAGCCAATGAAAGCAAGAAGGTGACCATGATTGCACTTCTAGGGGTGGATTACTGGTCTGGCCATCATGTTCACAATGGAAAACTTATTCACAACATTTTCCTACCCATCATTCAAATTATAGGTCACCCAACACTTGTCAACAATATGGTCAGAAGAATGCTTGCATATGAACTCTTTGACCAAGTGACTATGGCCTTAGATCTGATGGATGCCAATCTCTCAAGTGGGTTGCTAAAGACGATGTTTTCTCCTGAATATTAGGAAAAGAATAAGATTATGAAAAAAGATTGGAAGATCTTCAAGAACTATGTTGCTGAAGTTAATGATATGGAAAAGTTTTTGTTATTTTGTCAAGTTAATGACAACCCATTTTCGGAGGATGTTGTAGCTAGGTTGGCCTCAATTTGCGAGGGTATATGATACCTTTATCATTGAGGATGTATTGGAAGATCTTCTCTGTAACATATGTATCTATTTTTTGGTGATCAATATAATGGGCATTGCCCCCTAGGCAGAGCTTGCTTAAACAAATAAAATCCATGTCACTAAAAAGAGCATACAACATTGCTTATTGTAACCAATTTGAAAGGGATAATCATCATTCAAAATCTTTATGTTCCCTATGAGTGCTCAAATTGTCATTTAGCCATGTTTCCAAATTCAAATACCCCCTTCTAGATGCTAGTAGAGATTAGGGAACCAATTAATTTGTTGTGAGAGAATATAAGGCAACCAGCCCACACCACTATTAATGTTCTTTATTATTAAATGTCACTGTCATTCTAGAAATTTCTTTCTAATTCTTAATTTATTTAATCAAATCAAACAATTACTATCTCATTGTGAATGTGCATTTACAATTACATCATTCGGGCTACTTTGAAATTTCTATCTTCTAGATATATATATATATATATATATATATATTTAACCTAACAATACTTTATAAGGTTATAGTTTATTTATCATATGGTGTAAAAATTATTAATTAATAGATTTTTTCAAGTGGAGAGGTTTTTTTATATTATATGGAAATTGATAGTTCTAAGTTGTAATGCAAAACTAATTACATTAGTAGAATAATAATAATGTAATCTTCTCTATTTAGGTCTTCCGTTCTTGCAAATGCATATGCCAAGAATATATTCTTTATATATACTTTGTGGGGATTTCTGTTGTGTTTTTTCCTTATTCATCCTCTTACTCCATTACTTGAAGTTCACGATTAGAAGTTGGATCCATTGTCCTAGTATTTATCATATTCAAATTTCAAAATTATTAATCAAAATGGGTATATGAATATTCAACTTTAAGCTTTAAATTGGCCACGTGTTTACCCAATTACTAGTAGTCTCATGATTCCAATTATTTTGGCTCACTGCGAGCTCCATCCTATGCTTTAAATTTTTGAAATCGAAGCTATGAGTCAAAAGTCATGGTATTTTGAAGTTAATGTTTTAATTTAAAATTATTAAAAAAATAAAATTCAAAATGCAAAATAAAATACTAACTTTGAAAAGGTTAATGTCTTAACTAAAAGATTAAGACCTTAACTAAAAGAGGTTAATAGTTACGGGTTAACATTCCCTCTCTCTCCTCAAACCTATCTGTACACTCTCTCCTCAACCATAGATGAACTTGTAAGCTAAGCCATCATCTATAACCTTCTTGAATTTGTAAATGTCAAAATTTTAGCTAATGTGGATACAAAAAATCTAAAGAATGATAGTTGATCTTCATCATTCTTCCATATTCACTTCCACAAAATGTCTAAATAGGAAGTGGATCCTGTTGGTAATTAAAATCCAAAACCAATTATGTTCAGTTCCTCATTTTTGGTTAGCAAACCCATTTTTTCCCCACTTAGGGAGCATTACAGAAATGCACAAAATATATAAGTAAACAAATAGGATCTAGTGATATAAAACTCTACCATGTTTACCTTTTGCATAGGTCAACATCAACATTGAGAATAACGGTTGATCTGGTATATAAAACCCTTCATGATCTAAAGCCTTCATTACTTTAACCCAACTAATGTCTAGGGCCTATAGTAAAAACCAGTATCAACTTTGTGCAAAGCTCCTTAAAGTATGACAAAAATAAAATCTATAGCTTTGCAACAAGTTAAGTAAATTATAGAAGACTCACCAATTCCTTAATAGAATCTAAAAGAATGTCTACATTCTAGGAGGTTAACCATGAACAATGGTCCAGAAGTACCCTTGCAAGGACTCCCACCATCAAATTTTTGTTGTGTTCAACTTCTCATAAAAAGCATGTAAGTAAAATAAGAGCTTAAAAGCTCATTTGGTGTGTCTAGGTCCTAGAAGTTCAAGTTTAGTTATTTAATTCCTTGTAAGTGGCATAAGGCCTCCGTGAAAGAATAATGTGTTCATTGACTTGTTAGAAGTATAGGGATAGCTATGTGGTTGGAATTTGAGCACATTTGTGCTTTAGGAGGACCTAAAATGGTCATTTGTAATGTATGAGCAAAAGATGCTCAAGCAGCAAAATGTTGCTAAATAGTTGCTAGCAACTTTTCTTTTATTTGTTTTCCTAACTTTATTAAGAGGCTAAAAAGTCCTAATCAAACACAAGAACTATGGAGAAGACTATAAAAGTCTTGGGGAACCCTAATGCAAGGGTTGGAAAATGTTATTGTATGGTCATTGTAGGAAATAACAGACTGTGCCTTGAATGACAATGATAGTTATTGGTTTTATATAGTTTTTGAAGAGAATAGAGTGGGTTTTGTGGTCTTTGTTGGATGTAATAGTGTGCATAGTGTTAATACTTCCTTATGCAAGCATTAAATTAGGTCTTTCAAGTTCTGGCAAGTTTTTTGTTAAATTCTTTTCATTCGTATAGTATTCTGCCAGTTTTGGTGTGTCATGTAAAGAAGGGGCCATATCTTTAGTTTCCAACATGGGAAAACCATGGAACCTTAGAATCCTTAAGTGTAGACTCTATTTTGTTGGTACAAAAATGAAGGGCCCTTGGATGCATGTGCAAACAATTTATTTTCCTTGCCCTAGGTGCATACAACAACACCCGACCAAGGAACAAACAACACAAAAAAAGCCTTAACAAGGCAGAGGAGTGAGTTTCTTGTTAAACCATTTTAAGGGAGTCAAGAGGGATATTAGATGGTGAATTTTTGTGGAGGATAAGATTGAAGGAGCTTTGGAAGGGGTTGAAAAAGTTGGGACAACAAGGAATCTAGAAAACCCTCAAAAACCCTCATAATTTGGTATTGGCATTGTACGACCTGTTGAAGGCTTGAGACCCCAAAAATATTTGAGAATGGATCATTGATAGTAATTTTTCTTATTACTATTTGTGATGAAACTTTAAGGGAAAGTTGGTAAAAGTCCTAGAAATCCGCAAGGAGGCCTAATTGGGGCTCCTCTAGCAGCCATGTTTATGAAGAAAGTCTTCAATCGGGTATCAACCCAACTTTTCCATCACTTTGGTCATGTGAAATAGGTTGTAAAATCTCTTTAAAACTCATCACAATCCCTACTATAACTTTTAATGGTGTAACACCCTATTGAACCTTATAACCCTTTAGGGAGTTGGTTGCTAGAGAGCAGACTTGGAATGCTGAGAAGTTGGAACTCTTGAATTGGTGGGTAGGTTTGGGAAAGTTAGGGGATCCTTGAGTGAATAAGGAATCCTAGAGACCATTAGAGGTGTCACAAGAAAACTTAGATCCTAGTTGATGATCAGGAGCATAGACTAGCTAGTCTATCCCAAGCCTCCCCATCAAATAGTTAGCTGTGGAACTACTAAAAAGTGAAGAATAAAATGTTCCATGCATGCCAGGCCTATTACCTCATCCTATAGGGCCCTATAGAATAGTAGGGAATAATAGAATAGTAGGGCTTGTACTAGATCTCAGGAGTAGCTTGTTTCGGATTCAGAGCATTTCATGTAACGGGTTTGTATGGCCCTGGAATATGGGTGTAAGGGGATAGGGCCCACTAAAGGAAAATCCTCCAGAGGAAGACAACGAGTAGGAGAAATGGAATTTTTGGCTCTAGAAGGTTTTGGTGTTGCTTATATTTTACACGAGATACTTACAATGAATAGATAACCTTGGTCACTTGTATAACCTTGTCAGTCAGCACAATTTAGCTTTCTTCCATGTTATATGATTTAAGTGTAAGAAGCAGTGCTGTTGTATATTCAAGTTAGTCTTAAGATAGGATTTCTAGTTTCTACTTCTAGTTTTCTTTTGTTCTTTTATTCCCATTGCACATCTGTTAAAATTGACAATTTTAGCTAAAAATTGCAAAAAGAGGGTTAATTGTAAAAAAAGGGTAACATTCAACATTCACAAAAAAGATTGAGGGATTCACGTATAATTTATGAGGTAATTCATTGAATTTTATGGATTTCATAGCAATACCCTATATAATTTAATGCGTATTCAACTCAAGGGTTTGTAGATCTAGCATTAAGTTTAGATTTGTGGGTCGATGTTTCGTCTATGAATTTAATTGATGGTCCCATGCTTTTACATCAATGGTTTTGTTGTATTCTCGAGTTGGGAGCAATTTTTTTGGCAGTTTTGGTTTTTTCTTTGATGAGGTGGCCTTGAATCTATTGTAGGCACCCACACCAAGTCCCATATGGACTCCCCATGTGCATTTTGCACAATTTTTAGACCCGCAAGATCCATTCCAATTTTGTTTGAACTCACACATTGGCCTTGGTTCCCCTACTATGTTGTTCAAGGCCCACACACATGCCTTGATTTGGTGGAGTGATTTGGAGCCATCTAAGTCTTGTCCACATGGATTTTATACTTTGGACTCTATGCCTTATGTTATCTCTCATACATGCAAGCTTGTTTATGCTCTCTTAGTGATTATTGGAGGTTATCGATTGTTTGGAGGTTAGTATTCCTTATGATCTAGAGTGTTTTCTTTTGCACTACCATGTGCACATGTCCTTAGAGACCATCATCTTGGTTACTTTCTTGGACTAGGATTTGGGCAAAGACTCATGATTGGAGAGCCATATCAGTAATAATATGTTCTTATTGGAGGTTGGTGATGATTGCCTTGTTTATAGTGATGACTATGCCATGCTCATTAATGAAGGCATTATTTTGGGGCTGACTATGTCTTTGTCAGTGCACAAATTTTATGGCCTTGTTGCATCATGCCACCACCATTTTTGGAATTGATATCCATGTATTTTGTGGGGACACACCACTCATGACCTTGGGAAGGCCATGTGGGAGCACTTTTTTGTGGTCCATGTGGGAGCACTTTTATTGTCATTTTTTTGATTGGTGGTGGGGTTTTTTATAATTAAATTTATTTCCCATTTAAATTCCCTTGAGTAGTTGGGAATTCAGATATTTCTTGATTCTAAAGAGAAGCAACTTGGAGATTAATTTCCTTCCACTATTTAGACAGCCATCTGCTCTACTTCAGTCCACATAGCCATCATTTCCAAGGGATATGCAGAATCGCCTTGGTGTTTGGACAAGTTGCTTCTCATGCAAGAAAGTGAGGCCAAAATTATCCCCGTGTTCTATCAAGTCAAACATTCTGATCTCCGCTACATAGAAATAGGAATATATGCTAAAAATTTTATTAAATATAAAAAAAAGGGAAGATACCTAGAGAAGCTTAACCAGTGGAAGGAAGCCCTTCGATCTCTTTCACTTATAGCAGGGGAAGAGATGAATAGGTAATATTTTTACAATTAATATAGTCTCCTAAATTTCAACAACAAGATCTCCAGACAACATTTTTGCATCCATTTTTAAATCTTCTATGGAATCATATTTAGACACAAAGCCAAACATCGTAATTGTCTTTGTCATGTTGAAAAGTCAAAAAAATGGCTATAGAAATCAAGGAAAGCCTTACAAATCTCATTAGAATCATAAGACACTACACCACTAATCTTAATTTGCTCAATCTTCTCCCATTTCTACTTATGTCTAATCAAATTGAAAAAATAGTTGGTTCCTCTAGCTCTCTTTTTTAACCAATTCATCCCAACTCTCATTCTTTGGCCTTTACGTTTGAAGTTTGGGACCTTTCTGAGCTCCCCTCTTGTCTTTCAAATCTAATCCTTTATCATAGTATCATGTCTATCATCTTATAAAAAGCCCTCTAATTTGTATAACTTCCCTTCAAATGCCTCCTCTACTTTTTTCCTATCACCTACAAATTAAAACATCTTCTTTCACACCACAAATTGAGCAGACATTTTATTGCAGACGTTAGTCATGAAAGTGGCCATCTTGATAATATCTACATCATCCTCATCTTTAAGCAAGGAAGAATTCAATTAATTTCTTCCCCCAACCTTTAGAGCAAACAAAGACACAATTTATACTAATATGAGCATAATAGGGAGTGTCTGGATATGGCAATATTAGCACTCATTTATCACTGGGTGTCTTTTTCTTCCAACTTGCAATATGGAAATATTAGCACTCATTTATCAATGGGTATTTTTTTTTCTAGTTTTCATAAAGTTTTGTTAAGGCATTATGGAATCTCCCCTCCTTTTCTATGAATGGTTTTAGTCTCCATTCGATTGTGAGAGAGGTTGCCTATCATCAATTTTTATTTTTTCCTTAACACTTCCAACTGGAAAAGAATCCTTTGTTAATTTGGTCTTTGTCATACATAGTTCATTGTTAATTGTGACTATAATCTTACAATATCCTCATTGTTTTTTTACTTAAAACACATTTTAAAAAGTTTTGGTTAAGTTTCTTATGTACTTTTGTTCTTTTAGTAATAGTGGCCAAGGCCAATTTTTGAGCTTTAAGCCTTTTTTGAGCATTGTCATCGTTAGGGGTTTCTTGGTGATTAAACATTTGGGATTTATTTTTCTCGGTGGTGTTAGCTAGGATAAATTCTATTTTATCCTCAAATAATGAATTGGTCAACAAGAAACTATAATAACTTATTATAGCATCCAAAAATCTATTTTCATTGTCAAAATTATCAATCTTTCCTTCGGTGCTTTCAGTGCTTTTTCTAGTTAGTTGAGGGACTCATAGGTAGAAAAATTTAAAGCCTCATTATTAATGTGTATGAGGAAATCTTCAGTCTATGTAGTTAGGCTTAAAATATGTAATGTTCAAGGGCTTGAGAAAAGATTCAAAGTATGAATAGATCTTAAAACAAATAAGACTTCTCTCAATATCTAATAGAGTCTAAAAATGTGCACTTGTAAAGGCTTGTTTGATTTTCTCTCTTTTGGAATTGGAAATGTGGATGTACTCTCTCAAGATACAAGAATAGAAATCTCCAATAATTGTTTGCTTGATGATGAATGAAACTAAAAATGCAAGACAGTGAAAGATTTGAATATCTCAAGAATTGGTTTAAGGAACTAATCTCAAGCTCTCAATAATAAAGATGATTCAAAGATTAAAAATGACCATGATAATGAAAGATAAGCTAAAACTAATTCACTATTACTCTAATGCATAACATCTAGATGAAAATGAAGCTAAGATTTCTAAGATGCTCATAAAATCCTAGAGATAAAATAACATAATGACAATGCAATTATAATTGATAAATTTTCTCTCGGCAAGGGCTCTATTTGTAGATTTTTGGGTGAAAGTTGGAGGCTTGAATGATGTTAATGCAATAGTTGGATCAGAAGGGTATTTGTAGATGACAATGCCCTTCCCTGCAATAGCAGTTCCCAAAGCAGGCTGTAGAACACATAAAGGAAGTAATATATTAACTGTAGCTTTGTAAAACTAAGTCAATATTTTCAAATATAAATGAAAAAGTTATATGTAAATTGTTCTATACATAATCAAATAATCAAATTACTCTGAATACTAAAGAAGATTGGTAAAATGCAATGTGGTCCCTAGAAATTAAAATTAAACCAACAAATATTGAAATAGTTCAATATCTGTTGCAATTGATAATGAACTGTAAGCATAAGTTTTTTATTCTTCTTCATCTTGTTGAGAAATGATGTAAACAAGGGTTCCTTTCATCTCCTCCATTTCATTCTTATCTCCCACTTATTTTTAAAAAATATGAACTTGGAGCTAATGTGGCATGAGCTTTAATATCATAGACTTTTGAGATACATCTATCGAAGATCAATACAAGGTCTTGAATTAGATAACAATAAGACTAATGTCAATTCCTTTGAAGTATCTATGCTAAAGACTACCTATACAAATCAAGAGTCAACTTCAACATCTGCTTATTTAGAAGCCATCTCCTCACTAGAAGTCAACTATGTAGAACTTGGAGTCACAACTTAATATTCAATATTATATTACCTTTTGGAAGTTAAATAATGTTGGAATAAAAACCTCTTCCAATTTGGAGCTTAAATCTCAAACACAAACACAAAAAACTACAAAAACTTCTCAACTTCCACCCAATACTTAGAAAACATAATTACACATCTAAAATCTATCAAAATATCTAGACAATTTGGGCCTTTTCATTAGCCTTGCCTCTACACAACATTACTATAACAAAAATCTACAATCGCAATCGTTTACAACTACTGACACACCAAAGGTTAAGATAATGATGCTGACATCAATGACAACCATCAACCTCACATTCTACCAAAGCTAAACCACCTCACTAATTAAACAATACACTCCAATAATTTGTTTTCTAATTCTCAAGTTGAAATGGGTAGATGAGGGATTGCATTAGATGATTTATGAACTAGCTATTAGGAAAATATCCATTAATTTTGAATTAGCTTGTATATTTTTCCTCTAGGCTATTTAGATATTGTGCATTATTGCTCAACCACATGTCTGTTTGTTGGGGTTTTTTCACCTCATCCAATTACCCTTGTTAAATTGGTGTCAGTGATTCTTGTCTTATCATTTTTGGTAATTAACCTTTCTACACTACTACAAATCTTTGAGGAGTTTGATATTTTCATGGAACATTTTCCAATCATGACCTTGGTCACATTTATATGCGGCCCTATACTGCCAAGGACTTGATTTTGGAAGAAGGTAGTTGTAAGGGCATTGTTCTTCCTCAAAACCATGCTTTAGTTGGCTGTGTCTGAATCTTGTTGTTGATTCTTGGCATTGAAAATATCCTTTGGACTTGTATTTCAACTCGATGGATACATTTAAAAATAACATGGTTAAACTTTCAGGAGAACACATTTGACTTTCCTTGCATTTTATTTGAAGGAAAAAAGCTAAGTATTCTACTAGATTTTGCAATTGAGATCAATGGGTAATATTATTTTCTCCATTTGTATCGAATTTGTGGACATCTTCTAGATAGGCACACATGGTTTATCTCACACAAACATTGTAGTAGTCTTACATATGTGACTAGGTCAAGTTTTTTAACCTTTATCCCCATGTCATGTTCATGGTTTTTGTTTATATTTCACTGGCTATAGCATGAGTGTTTTAACTTGAGTCTCATTATTGGTATGCAGTTAGATTCTTTTATGACTTTGCTAATGTCCACTCCTCTTTTGAAGCATCTTTTTTTAGGAGGGCTACAGATATTGTGTTTCGAAGAGGCCTTGATCTTGTAGCTGTGAGGAGCACATATGTTACCACTTACATATGAATAATAGTTAAAAGTATTTGTCCTCACAAGGCCTCTCAAAGGGTGGCTACACAAAAGTTCTCAAGGTTCTGTCATATTGACACAAGGGCTAGGTAGATTTCTCAACCCAAATTTAATTTTCTTTGAACTAAAGCAATGCAATTGGGATTATTTCAGACTTTTTTTTGCATATTGACATGTTGGGCCCTCTATTCCTATGGGATGATCAAAACCACTAGCTATTTTGCATAGGGCATCTAGGTTCTCGTTAGAAAAAATGGCATTAATAGTTGGCTAAGGAGGATATAGAGTGAGCAATGTAGAAGATTAATGGCATCCTCAGCATCCTGTATGCATTCTCTAGGAATTTTTATATAATGGTTTGCAGTTTGACTACCTCTCTTTGTCTCTAGGGTTTATGGTTTCCCCGACTTATAGCTTCTTTTGTACTTATCACATTTTTCTGCCATTAGTTCAAGTTTAGGGTTTCTTGCATGTTTTTTTACATGAAATTGCATGTGTACATACTATTTATTTTTTTCAATTTTTTTATTTTTTTTCATGTGCAAACATAGGTAGCAAACCTACTATTACAAATGTAGAAAGTATAGGATCAAGTGAATGATCTCTGAATTTTTTGGGAGAAAGTATAAGGTATATAGTGAGAAGGCATCCTATACCCAAGTATATGACATCTAGATTTCCTATACCATCCAAAATAACTTCAAATTTAAATCCTGTGTTAGTGATGAAATGTGGTTTCTATTTCCACTCATTACAATTTCATGTCTAATTTTTGTATTTTTTATTATGTTATAAATTTTTATTTAGCATAAGTAGGCTTCTATCTTACATCAATTTGTTATATCTCCTCAAATACAACTTATTCCAATTCATTATCATCAAAGGATCATTTAGTAACTTAGTGCATAAGTCATATTTGAGCCTATTGGGCCATCATCCTTTTGATTGTATGATTAAAAAAAAGTGGGTCATCTCTCCCTCCTCTTCTAATATTCCATCCTTCCATATTTCTCTTTAATTTACACCAAATAATATCAAATATTTTCAAATGGAAATAAACTTGATGAGGCTATAGGCTTGATTGAAGTGCATGTTTCAGATAAATCATTCTTTAATATTGAGGAGTTTATTAATCCATGAAGGGTGTGAAACAAGTATACAAATCTCTTTTTATTAGTTAAAAGGGTAAGAGTTGTGTTATTATAAGAATAAATTGCATCCCTTTTTACTCATGTTTTTCTTACGATTAAATATTATTTGGCTATGTTTAGAATATTGAGATCTCATTGAGCTAGTTATTTGAAATATAAAACTAACAAGGAATACATATCTCTATTTTTTTTGAGTAATTTTTTTTCATGCTCCTCTACTTCCTTTTACTCTATCATGGATAGTTCAAGAGCATCATTTGTAATACCTTCATTTGAAAAATGTGATAGATTGACTAGACAATAAGCAAACATGTCAACTTGATGTATCTTCAAAGTCTCTTGCATTGATTCACAATTCAAGGGTAAAGGAAAGATGAAGAATAAACTTAAGATAAGAATTAATAGAACATCCTACCTCTTCTTAGGATAATATTTACCTAGGAAGGAGAGTTTGAATTTGAGATGTAGCTATTTTTTAATAAGCTTGAGCATGCTGAAAATTACTATTTTAGGAAACAATTTGATGACATGAAGTAGCTTGTGGCACGGTTTAGTTACTATCATGATGTCATATGAGTTCAATAAGTGATACACAAAATCAATAAAATAGAGAGTAGGAGGCTTTTCCAATTTAAGAGGAAGTTCATCAGCAATAGGACAACATCAGAAAACATGATTAGTTTGAAGTTAGTTAATAAATGATTAGGAGCCTATTTTTGGGATTGACATTGACTTGGTCACTTTAGGCTTTGGCATGAAAAGTTAAAAACTATATTTAAAGATAAATTGGTTTTTCATAATTTTCAATTCAAAATAATATCAGTATATGAATAAAGAATAAAATTCTTCTCAAAAAATCTATAGCAAGTTGCAAATTTTTAAATTTCAATGGACTAGTTGTTGTGTTGCACCTAGGAGATACTCAATTGAAGAACTACTTGTGATACAATATATTTGACATCATTTATAGTTCAAACAATCTACAAAGAATTTAAAGAAGATGCTACTAAATAAATAACCACTGATGATGAAGATGAGTCTTGTAAGTTTTTTGTGTTTGCGACTTTTAATTTTAATAATGTTTTGAGCTACTGAAACAAGGTGAGTCCAAGATTAATAGAGTCTCTGACAAGTTTGACTAGAAGAGGAAAACATTTAGAAGCCTTTGCAAGTTTCTGAATTAAGATAGCAAAACTTTGGCTATAGGATCAACTCATGTCTTTTCTAGTCTACCATAGATTTTAATAGCGTTTCTCTGAGTTTTGGAGATAGGTAGATTGGTTTCAGACATTAGAATATTTTCTAGATTTGTAGATGGATGTAAGAATAAAATATGAAGATTAATCATTGATGTTTTTAAAAATTCATTACAAAAACTAGTGAAAGAGCCACAATATATCATTTATTTGTGTCCACACTTTGAATAAAAAAATCTTAAATTTATATGTTGTATTGGTGTACAACATTTTGGATCATAGACAGAATCTTAATGCTTTCATCATCTTAATATGGAATTTTACCATTAAGCTAATTTGTTCTATGTTGACACACCTCGGAAGTCAAATTCTGATGAATGACTCACAAATCCTAGGGATGTGTGTTTATTGTACACATGTTTACGCATGCTATAATTTTCATCGCTAACGCATCTATGAAATAACTAATCATCTAATGTATTGTGTCTTTGTAATATCCTATGGCAAGATTCTACCAACTCTTTCCTAGTTTTACGCAAGTATGTAGTGCAGGCTTATATTCATCTGACAATGAAAGTCATTTGCATTCTCTGTTATCATATAGTCACAAATTTGTAAACATGATTAGCTAATAGGCTTTCCTCTGCAATCTTTCTTACATACATAAGCAGTAAGCCTGACATCAATTGTCTCATGCCTGCTCCCATGGCTTATGGAAACATTTCATGGCATTAGACATGTCCTAGGACTTTAGGAAGCAAGCCCCCATTGCTCACAATTAGTGAAGTCAATGAATGCAATTAGCACCTTACTTGAGTTTCTAGCATTGAGGATATAAAGGATAAGATTCTATATGATAGAAATAGGTGTCGAATAATTTATTTTAATAAATATATTATTCTTGTATTTATCAATAGGTATCTACTATTTGATACACCAAAAGTTTCATATCATCTTGAGAGATTTATTTTCACCAATTAGTAGTCAAGTATTTCATTTGGCTTAAGCCACTATTTAAAAAGTAAACTTGGCAATAGTACCACATTTTAAATCTTTTTCCTCCAACTTGTCAACAATTTTATAACATCAACTCTTTTAGTTGAGAGTGTAAGAAAGAAGGAAATATAATTAAATACTAATTAATCTTATATACAATATGAATAAAATATATATTCTCCTCATTCTCAAATAAAATCTAATATATGCACAAAAGTTTTCCAAATGCTTCGACCTATCCTTTATACTATATACAAAATTATCCTTGTTTTTAATCGTTAATCTAGTGAGAATGATGAAAATAAAAGTTTTAAATTCAATTTTACTATTTATCTAATATAAACATTATACAATTGCATGTATAATAAATCTTGTCAACTTTCTATCCTTTTGTTAAGACTATTGTGTGTCCTAAAATCTACAAATTTTGTATTTCATTTATTATAACTCAATAGTGTGACTACCTTAAGACTCATTTGTATTGGTCCATGTAGTAGCACGTACATGAAATAGCCTTGTAAAGGTTAAAGAGAGGCCACATATAGGAAAGATATATCTCCCTGTCTAATAAAATACACTTATGTTTAAATGGTGAGTGCTATTTGTTTTCCAATTCCTTCCTATTGGAAATTTAGTATTCTAGACTTCACTCTAGGTTTCTCCTGAACTTTTTCTTTGCAATTCATTGTATACAGTTTACTATCATATTTTTATATAAAACTCACACAAAATCATTCATAGAAAATTAATATGTATTTTTTTGTTAAATGCTACCAGCACAATTCATAGTTGAAAAAAATGCATTAAAAGCTAATTACAATTAGCGAATCAAACCCTGTAGACCATGTACTAGCTGGATATCATAGATTATTGAATTTTACTTTATTTCATCCGTTCTTGTAATTCAATTGAACTTTCCAATCTGGTTAGAAACATTATTTTCTATTAATATTTCTAAGTGAAGATCTATCGCAACATTTGGTGTTTGAAAACTCTGCAACAAGCAAATACTGCATTTGCATAATCAGAAGATACTGCATGTACATAGTCAGAAGATACTGAGCACTATATTTCTTTTCTAGTCTAAAAGTACTAGCATTAAATAGAATCTTAAATTCAAAGAAAATTATTACTTTTTGAAATCAGAATTAGTCAAGGCATGTTGCTGATAGCACCTAAGTAACTTTCACCTTTTGACATCTCTTTGAGGCATTTTGCAAATAATTAAGATACATTGTCTATAACTCCACATTTTGCAAACATCTAGGCCTTCTAAAAATTATAGGATCATTTTAGTTACATTTGAAAACATTAATCAACAATTTCCATATGTGCAGATATAAGCATTAACTACAACATGTCCAATTTGTTTGTAGATATATTTCCTGTGAAGATAGACCATGCTTGGCAATATGAACCTAGAACAAAATAATGAGACAATGGCTGCATTATGGGCTTAGTTCTAAAGAAAACTTGATAAATGTTATTGTCCTTGCACAAAGTGTAAGGGCTTAAAGAATCAAAGAATTCTAATCACAACAATCCAGAGTCATTGTAGGCAACATGGTCACGTTGAAGGGTGCCATGATTTTCATCCATAGTTGAATGTGGATTTCCTACTAGAGGAACATGGAGGTGTAATATCAAAGCTAAGGATAGCACTCCCATGGAAGAAGATGATAATGTGCTAGAGGACATGATTGAAGAAGATGGTATTGGGGCAAGTGATGAAGAGGCTCACAATGATGGTACTAACGAATCTAATAATGATGATGAAGATGGTCTTGATATACCTTTACTTGAGAAGGCACACAAGCCCTTATATGAAGGCTCCCAAACAACTCTACTCTCGACTATAGTGTTGTTGGTGAACTTTAGGTTATGAATGGTATATCTAATGTAGCAATGTCATATATGCTAAGGTATGCCATTTTTGTCATCTTCAATATTAGCATACAATTACTATTCATTATATTAACAATGCATATTTGTTATTGTAAGTTGATTAGTGAGTTTTTGTTACCACCATCAAATATTTTGCCTCGTTCATACCAAAAATTATCTACCATTATGAATCAGATTGGAATGAAGTATCATACAATACATGCATGTCCCAATGATCACATTTTATATCATAAACAACATAAATTTGCAACAGAATTCGCTAATTGTCATATTAGTAGATATCGGTCAGATCAAATAACAAAAAAGGTGCCTCACAAGGTTCTTCGGTACATTCCCATTAGTCTACATCTTCAACAATTATTTAGGTGCACTAGCTTGGAACAATTTATGGATTACCATGCACACAATAGAAGTCAAGATGACATTATGTAAATGCTTGTCGATGGTTCTACATTTAAAGAGATAGAAGAAACATGGTCACACTTTAAAGAAGTACCTCATAATCTAAAACTTTCGTTGGCAGCAGACGATGTCAATCCATATGGAGATATGAGATCTATTTACTTAGTATGACATTTTTTTTTATTAACAATAATGTTCCTCTTTGGATGTCCATAAAGAGGGAGCACATAATGTTGTCAATGATTGTGCCAAGTATTTTTTTCATTTTACAGTTATCTAAATTAATTTATAAATAGTGCATGAAAATGGTTATAATAATTATGTAATGTTTATGTTCATTCAATTACTAGTTAAGTGTTGTAATATCTTATTGGAAAGAATGCTTCTGAGAGCAGGGGGGGTGTGAATCTGAAGTACTAGCATTTTTTCTGTTTTAAATCCTTAATAACATATCTTTGAAATGAACATGCATGTATACAAATATTAAGGAATCATGAGAAATAAATATGCATCACCACATAACACTTGAAATTTTGGTAACCCAGAAACCCTTCAGGAATAAGAAGGTAAAACTGGGGTGGGGATGCTACCCACAAAATCACTACAGTAATAATGTTTGACCACTTCTGATGGTCTACCCTATTAAAGGCTTTACATTGTATCAATAGTGACCTGGTTAAAAGATTTGAAAACACTTTACATGAAGTGTTACCCTATCAAAGGATTTAATCACCTATTTAAAGGATCTACAAGATAGCTGTTAAGCTAACCTATCATCATAGGATTTCCTATCTAATTCAATGGATAAAGAGTATTAGGTATGATAAACCTTATAGTTTACAATCCTTGATTGCTGAATGCAGGCACTTTATCTGCTTTCTTCTAATCTTGATCCTCTAAGATCTGATACTCATTTTTATCACCTACTTTGTTCTTGATTAACTGGATATTTAACTGCTGATCTCTTCTTCTAAGTCTTCTTACTCTTCGCTCTGAACTCTACTTGTGATTTCATTTTCTCATTCATCCATCTATATATTTGAAATGAAATTTTGTCTTCCTTATAAAGACATTCAAAGACTTAGGATTAGACAGGGATCTACGATCCATATTGAATCTCCCAATTCTAGCTCATTCCTTACACTTTTATCAATGGTTGCATGCCTTCTTCATTTCATTATTGGCTGCATGTAGATTGCATAGGAAATACAAAATATTTGATCTTATCATTTTAATCCTTCAAGATTCATCATATGTCGGCCATAAGTCATATGTCAGCCATGAAAACAATTTACATCTGAGTTTGTGAAGTTACAAACTCATATGCTGATTCTGTGTATTGCTTGGCACTGACTTACTCGGCTCCTGTTACATTCCTATATTTCTTGACATCCTTTATGACTCAACACTTGAATATTGCTCGGCACCTGTAGTCACTCGGTACTTGATCTTCACTTGGCACCTGAAGATCACTTGGCATCTAAAGACTTTCCTGACTTAGCACACGCTGTGGCTCGGCATGCATAGTGTATTTGGCTTTAATGTAGAAAGTGGTTAAGTGTGTTGAAACTCAAGTGTCAAAACCATTTTTAGACTAACAATCTCCCCCTTTGACATGAGTGTCAAAAACACTTAACTAAGCATTATTTATCTGATCTCATGAGTACTCAAAATATTGTAATTTGTAATATATACTTCAAAAATTATTATAACTCCCCTTGAGTTGATCATGCTAATGTCTTGTGCCGTTATGATATCTTCACAACAATATTATCTCCAATATTATTATAACTCCCCCTTAACATTATATCTCCCCCTTAGAATATTATCTCCCCCTTTTTGATATTGATGTCAAAGGGTCCTAAATAGTAATGCCATGTTTGGCCAAAAATGTTTTATTTACCTCAAGGAGTATTTGGAGAGCTGCATCCCAGTTATTTAAGGCAATATCCAATGACTTTTGTTGGATTGCAAGCTCTGTTGCTAGATCAACAAGTCCGTCATGTGTAGAGAGATTTGGATCCTTCTTCAGGACTATTTTTGCTTTTATTTGCTCCTTGTGTAATATTTCTAAGTGAGGGGTGATGGAGGCTTGGATTTGCATCAGGCTTTCTTTGATAGTAGCCTCTTCTGCTGATAATGCAGCTAATTCCCTCTGAGTGTGAAGTGTTTGTGAAAATTGCTTTTCACTCTATGCAGGATCTGAGGGTAATTGCATGCTGGAGAGCTTTAATTTACTCTCAAGGTTCAAAATTTTTGAATTTATTTCTTGTGTGAACATGGAACAATCACACAATTTTCTATAAAGGGAAACTATGTTCCCTAATACACTCTTTACATTTTCCAATTTTGTAGCTAGGTCAACCTGTCCCAAAATTATGTTATTAGCTATTTTCTGGTTGACTTTGCCTGCAAACTTCTTTTCTGACCATTTCATTAGTTTTACATTAGTATCATGGTCTTCATTATTCACTTGGTCAACTATATCAGATAGTTGCTCAAGTATTGGCCTATTTGCATCTGGAGGTTGAAGACTAAAAGCATCCATGAATATATCTTTTATCTCATTCATTGCTTGCTTGTATTTTTAGTCTTTCCTCATTGCCTCTTGCGTCCTTCTCTTATCCAATGCATTTTGTATTTCATTCATCTTTTCCTCATTTAGAGTGCTTGAATCATAATAGGGTATTTTAATTTCTTCATCAAGTTCAGGAATACCATAATGAATGGTCCTGGCTACCCTAGTAGAACTTGAACTTGGTGTACTATCATTTTCAGTACTCAACTTATGACTGGGTTTGGTGGGAGTTCCTATTTTTGGTAATTTAACCAAAGTTTGTATTGTAGACTCCTCTTTATCTTGTGTTTCTTCTTTGGCATCTGCTTCTTGCTTTGCTTCTTCTTGTGTTACTGTTGTTGGAGGTGTACTTGTTGTCTGAATTGTTATCCCTATGACTACCTCTATTGTTGCACTTAGCTCCTGATGAGTTTGAGTGTCTAATATTGGTGGTGACGAAGGTGGTAGGAATGTAAGCCTAGTAGTTTGAATGATTTGAGGTGGTCCTTGTGGTAACACCTTGACTTCTTTGGTTTATCTACTGACTATTGAAGATTATCCACACTGACCAATATAGGATTTGTACACAATTGTGCTTGTAGATTTTTTTGGTCAAGGATCTTAGTAAGATCCACTGTAGTTAATGGATTGATGTTTTGACATGTAGTGTCAACAACATCCTTACTCTTTATGATTTCTGCAGGTGTGGTTGTAGAGTGAGGCTAGCTAGGAGGTGAAAAGTTGTGTGTCTTGCACACTTTGCTGTTCATTAGTTCCTTTGTTTTCATCTTTTCCTTCCTCTCTTTCTTTCTTTTTTTCCTCTTCTTCAACCTTTTTCTCTTCTCTCCTCTTCCTTCTTTCTTCAAGTTTAGCAGTAGCTTCCTCTTTGTATACCTCTTCAAGGACATCTTCAGTTGTCTTATACAAGTTTTTCCAAACTCTTTTAGTTCTTTGCACAACTTCTTCAATTTTGTTTTGCAGGATGGAGAATGCCCTATATTTAGGTGTAAACCTTTTACTATGCCTTTTGACTGCTTGAGTTACCTGTTCTTTAGCTAAATCAGGAAATAGGTTTGCTAGGGTTGATTCCCTCATCTCTTTTTCCATCATTAGACAGAAATGCCATATGTCATCTACAATTTTAGACAATTCCTTTGGAAATTGTCCATCTAGTTCAAGAGGTGTATACTTGAACTGTGCCATTAATGCATAGATAGATTCTTCTATGCTATTTTGTTCCTCTTTACTGAACTTATTGAAATCAATCTTTTTCATTTGACTTAAGTCTCCATTCCTAATCTTCTCACATAATATATCAATTGAAGATTTAGGAGGATGACCTACCCTTTCGGTCTGATCTTCTTCATCAGTGTCAGGTTGGGCCACATATCTTTTTCTTTTCTTTGGCTCTTCCTGTGCCTTTTTCACTGTCTTTTTCTTTGTGGTTTCCTCTTTGGCCTTTTGGGTAGAGGCCCTTGTTGTGGCTCTAGTGGTTGGCTTCTTGGGCATTTGTATGGCAACTTTCTTTGGTGAAGGTTGAGAATTAGGAGGTGTTTTTGTCTTTCTTTTGATAACTCTGCCTTCGATGGGTGCTTCCTTGGTTTCTGTTTCCTCAACACTCTCATCTTTCTCTTCATCTTGACTTTGAGGAAATTCTTGTTCTAGCTCACCTTCTTCTTCTCCTTCACTACTCTCTTTTGCTTTGCCTACTGCACTTTATTCTCCAACACCAAATTTCTTTTTTATCTTCTTTACCAGCTTGTCTTTTTTCTTGACTACTGTAGCTATCTTGAGTTCTGTAACAAATCTTGTTTTGACAGTGTCATATGTCCCAAATGCCTTTGTAGATTTATCCATTTCCTCTACAAGTAATGCTGTGATGGCTGCAGAAGCTTGGTCAACATCAAGCTCATATCCCAATGGTCTAAGCCATCTTGTTCTTGGCAAGACTGCTTGAATGTAAGTGTAATCAATATCAACAAGAAAACATGTCATTTATATGCTTTTCTACCAATGAAACTGGTATCCTCATTTTTTTCTTCATTTCATTCTTGAAATCATTGAAATAGATAGACATTTGATTGTCAAAGCTATCTCCCTTTTGTGCAATGAAATCATTTATTTGATCAACAATTGTTTTATCCTGACTCCAGTTGATTTTGCCAGTTGAAGGGAATTCTTTCATCACATAGAAGAATATACAAACCAATACTGAACTAAATTTACACTGTGCTCCCTTGGACTTTCTAATAGCTCCAAGATTTTCATTGATTTGTTGCAATAAGAGCTCTATAAGGTCATATGTGTGGTCTTTCTTTACAAGTTTATGTGCCACATCTACTGCTATGCAGGGTACACTATTTAACCTGCTAGATTGATAAAACTTGTGTGATATGATCCTTACAACAAAGTCTAGAAGGGGATCAGTAATGGTATCTATGGTCATGCCTCTATTGCTCCATTTCGCACCTGTGTTCTTCTCAATTGTTTCCCTCTTTTCACTTCTCAATTTCTTTGACCAATCTAGGGTTGGAAAACCTATAACCCTATGAACCATTATCTTGGTAATCTTGATTGGTCCTTGTTCTAACTAGAATGATCCATTATGGATTCTACTGAGTATTATGCGTATCCATTCATTTTTTAATACAATTGGAAAAACTAGGGCTTTGGTCAAACCCTTCTTTTCTACAACAGAAAACTCATCTTTCAAGATTCCATTTTCACATAGTTTGTCATAGGCATTAGAGATTTCCAAATCTCCTATGGCTCCTATTTTAAAATTATAGCACTTTTGCACATCCTAAACCATAACAACTTTTTCAGGGATGGTGGATAGGGCACCAGCGGGATCATTTTTGTATGCAACCTTAGGTATAGGTCTAATCTTAGGTTGTTTAACCTCGTTGCTAACAAGTTGAATTTCATGGCTCATTTTCCCTTGGGTCGATTTTGAACTAGACGCCATTTTTATCTGAATTAGGGTTTAATGATTAAAGCAAAATTTTCAAACTATAAGACTCTGCACCTGAAGGAAATACCTAAAGATCGATGAAAGTGCATTGTAAGAGGTTGTAATCTACTTGAAATGCTAGATTCTCTGCTATAAAGTCGCTTTGTGCTCTTTATCTTCTTTGCTTCTTGTTCGCGATGAAGAAAAAAATGATTGAAATTGCAATAATATACCCTATTTTCATCGCATTAAATGCTCAACTGCAAACTCGGCTTTTGAAGGATTTTAACATTACTCGGCTTGCACTACATTTCCACTTCACTCGGCTTCCATAGGAGTTACCCAAATCGGCATCAGTCATCAACTCGGTTGCTAGTTAGGAACTCGACATCCACTAGAGTTTCACTCGGCATTGAAGATTGCTCGGCATCACCATTTAGAATTTTTTCTTAGCATCTTATCTCATGCAAATTTATACTTTACAGTGCTTCTTCATGGTTTAGGGCTGATGTGTGATACTTCCTTATGTATCAACCCTATAGGCTTTTCTTGTGATTAGTTAGATGAGAAATGATCACTTGACCTCATGGGTGAAGTGACCCTTTCATAGGATGTACTTGATTCATTCTTTTTCTGCCAGGTCTTCTTCATGTTTGTTCTTATGTGTTCCACATCAATCTTTTCTTTGCCCTTATTTACTTTAGTCTTGGGTGCCTTGGACCTTGTAGGACAGTTTTTGCTGACATGTCCAGTTTTCAAGCAACTGAAACATGTGGTTTGACTTAGCCACCTGTTATAATTTCCTCTAAAATGTGTTCTTATGCAATTCTGGGGTATATGTCCATATTCTTGACAATAATGACAATTATACCCAGTGTTGTAGTCCCAATGGTACTGACTTTCATTTCCTTTTATTTTTGTTGGTTGATTTGATGTCCACATAGGCTTTGATCTGCATTTAAATGCTCTGTGTCCATACTTCTTACAATTATGACAATGTCCATCAAATCTTTGTGTCCTTGACTTTGGATCTGCAATCTTGTGTTATATGTCCTTGCATGTTGCACTTGTGACAGTAACTCTTTTTTTTGGGTGTGTTTGTCTGATTGATTCTTCTACTCCTGCAAACATTAGCAGTATGCCCCTTTTTATTATAGTAATGACAAGTAGGTTTAGAATCCTTACCTTTGTCACTTATTTTCTCAACACTCTTTGATGATTCACCAACTTCAGTACTGTTGTATCCAAGTCCTGATGTATCATGGGCTGATCTCAAAAATTTCATCAGCTGTTCAAAGTACTTGATGACTTCACTTGATTTGTTGAGATTCTTTGCTACCTCTCTTTCTTTGTTCAATTCATTCTACAGTTGTTCATTCTGCATCTTTAAAGTAGAGATCTCAATATCTTTCATATTGATTTCATGATGAAGGTTCATCATTTGAGCTAGTGTATCCATCTGCATGTTTGAGATCCTTGTTAATTAAGTACATTTTTCTTCCAATATGTTTGCAAGATTCCTTTTGTCATCTTCCATCATGACTTTGTCCTCAACTGCTCTTTTCTTTTGTTTAGTGATTTCACATAACATTATGTCTTGTGATTCATGTTCCATCTTGAGAGATCTTATCTCATCTACTTGAACTTTGTTTTTCTCCATTAGTTCTGCTATTGCTGCATCAAATTCTTTAGTGTCTCCATTGGCAAACACTTGTGTGGTATCAATCTAATTGTAGAGTATATCATTTTCAGCTATGGCTATCTCCTTTCTTCTTTTCAAAGATTTTCTTAATTCCACTCTAGCTTCCTCTACCTTTTGTAGAGCGAGATGCACATCTATCACTTGGTTCTCAATGATCTTTCCAACTTTGAAAATTTCTATCTTTAGATCTTTTCCTCCAAGCTGTTAGGCTCCTTTTTGAGAGAAAGTGTCTTTGATACTAATTGTTGTAATATCTTATTGGAAAGAATCTTTCTGAGATGGGGGGGGGGGGGGGGGGGTGGGGGTGAATCAGAAGTACTAGCATTTTTTCTATTTTAAATCCTTAATAACATATCTTTGAAATGAACATGCATGTATACAAATATTAAGCAATCATGAGAAACAAATATGCATCACCACATAACACTTGAAATTTTGGTAACCCAAAAACCCTCCAAAAATAAGAAGGTAAAATTGGAGTGGGGATGATACCCACAAAATCACTGCAGTAATCTGATGGTCTACCCTGTTAAAAGCCTATCTTGTTAAAGGCTTTATACTGTATCAATAGTGACCTGGTTAAAGGATTTGCAAACACTTTACATGAAGTGTTACCCTGTCAAAGGATTTAATCACCTATTTAAAAGATCTACAAGATGGCTATTAAGCTAACCTATCATCATAGGATTTCCTATCTAATACAATGGCTAAAGAGTATTAGGTATGATAAACCCGATAGTTTACAATCCTTGATTTTTGAATGCAGGCATTTCATCTGCTTTCTTCTGATCTTGATCCTCTGAGATCTGATACTCATTTTTATCACCTAATTTTTTCTTGATTAACTGGATATTTAACTGTTGATCTCTTCTTCTAAGTCTTCTTACTCTGAACTCTGAACTCCACTTGTGATTTCGTTTTCTCATTCATCCATCTATATATTTGAAATGAAATTTTGTCTTCCTTATAAAGACATTTGAAGACTTAGGATTAGACATGGATCTACAATCCATATTGAATCTTCCAATTCTAGCTCATTCCTTACACTTTTATCAATGGTTGCATACCTTCTCCATTTTCCTTATTGGCTGCATGTAGATTGCATAGAAAATACAAAAGATTTGATCTTATCATTTTAATCCTTCAAGATTCATCATATGTCAGCCATGAGTCATATGTCGGCCATGAAAATGATTTACATTTGAGTTTTTGAAGTTACAAACTCATATGCTGATTCTGTGTTACTCGGCACTTGCTGATTCTGTGTATTTCTTAGCACTAACTTACTCGGCTCTTGTTACATTCCTATATTGCTCGACATCCTTTATGACTCAACACCTGAATATTGCTCAGTACTTGAATCATGCTCGACACTTATAGTCACTCGACACCTAAAGGCTGCTCGGCACCTGAAGATCACTCAGCATCCAAAGACTTTCCTGACTCGGCACACGCTATGGCTTGGCATGCATAGTGTATTCGGCTTTAATGTAAAAAGTGGTTAAGTGTGTTGACACTCAAGTGTCAAAACCACTTTTAGACTAACAGGTAAGTACCAAGTTAAAGATATGAATGTGTATATTGAGCCCCTAATTGACAAGTTGTTGAAGTTATGGAATGGTGTCACTATGTATGACATCTCTAGACCGATAGGACACTGACACTTTCAATTCCATGCAATGCTTGTATGGAGAATACATGATGCCCCTAGGTTAACTCATTTTTGCGGTATGTTATATTATTAAGATCACATATTTTTGGTCCGCTATAGTGCTTACACATTACTATCATATGCTTAAGTTGCACATGATAATTGTACATGATCTTTTAGGTCTTTAGACTAAGGAAAAATTTGCATGTCCAGTTTGTGGTTCGAAGATGAAATCTCATCATTCGAGAAGATTAGAATGTAGGTGTTCAATGAGTTTAAGAACTTTCTCCACAATAATCATAGGTATCGAATTGCTGGAAAACATCTTTTCAATGGGAAAGAAGAGACAACATCAAGGCCACAAAGAATGACACCTCATCTATGGAAGTTGGAATATGATCGACTAAATCGTTGAGGTAATGTCCAATTTATCATCCAACGTTTAAAATTTGTATTTTGATATTGTCTTATATTTACTAATGTTGTGATTGATGCTTGTGAAGGTCCTCAAGGCATCAATTACCAACTTTCTAGAGGAATGAAAAGTTATCCTACTCAATTTAGTAGGTTACCATACTACAAGGATCTCTCAATCGTGCATTTGTTTGATGCTATGTATATTGAAAAGAATGTAATAGAGACACTATGGAAAATGTTGGATGGAAGGCGTGATAGAGAAAAAATTGCCAAAATTTGTATTGACATTCATGAATCCAATCATGCACTAAAAGATTTCATTGAATCAAATAACAATGGAGACCACATAAATACAAGTGCCTTTCTTGGTTATTAACAGAGCAACAAAGTGATGCATTAAAAGAAGTCATTAAAAAGAAAAAATTTCAATAGGATTTGCTGCAAATATAAGCACTCTTCTATCAAAAAAAGTTGATTTTAGGCCAAGGTTGAAAATACATGATCGACATACCTTTGTCAAGGTAATTCATGTTCTCTATTTACAATATATTTATAAAATTGAATGTACTACCTATTGCATTATTTAATAATATATTGAAATGATCATTTTTTAATGGTTGCAATACGTCCTACCTCTATCCCTTCCGCACCAGTTTGACAATAGTATTCAACAAGTTATATATGATCTTGAAAAATACACGAGGCTAGAAGTGTTTTTTCTTAGATTTGTAGCTTTTTATTTAAAATCTATTGTATAATTTTATTTGAAATCTTGTTTATGTGTTTTTGCATGTTGAATCTCTTTTAGGTGGTTATCATATAAAGAAATTGATATAAAAAGATATAAAATATTGGAATAGAAAAATTCCATAGCTTATGTGTGAAATAAAAAAGTGATTACCTCCAACCTTTTTTAATACTCAAGAACACTACCTCATGCATCAAGTTGAGGAGATTGAATTGTGTGGACCTATAAAAACTAGGTCAATGTGGATGATTGAGAGGGACTTGAAATTTATGAAAGGCTTGGTTCAACAAAGAGCATGTCCTAAGGGTTCTATGTTGGAGGGATATATGGTATACTAGACCATGGTGTACATTAGTGAATATCTTTTAAAATTTGTAGTAGATATCTATGTAGATCGCATTTGGGATCCCAACTCTAATGAAAAATTCAAAGGGGAGTACCTGATGGGGAAAGGTAGATTAAGGAGAGTGAGAGGTAATTATAAGTTAGTTTTTTATAGTTCAATAATTCTTATCCATCATTAATATATATAAGTTGTTTCTAACTACTGTAATTATCTTCTTTGTAGTTGGTAATGAGTGGGACGCACTACATTTATTTATTGTAAACAATCTTGATTGGATGATAGTATGGATTGAACAGTCTCAAGAAAATGGTCATTCATTAACCTGGGATGGTGTTGCATCGTTAGTTAAAAAAGCTCATCATAATGGAGATCCCAATGTTATGCCAATGGTATTTGATTTAGTATATGGCTTAAGAGATACAAAGGTATGCATAAGATTATTAATCATGAGAAATAAGTTTAATATCAACTCATAGGTCGATGCAAATAACTTGACATATTTGAATAATTGCAGGCCAAACACCACAAAGCTATGTACTACCATGGCTATAAATTTTGCACAAAAATGTTTGACAAAATAAAGAAAATGTGTGATTTCGGGATAAGTGTTGTCTTCACGGTCACCAATATTTCATCTAGAATTGACATACATCTTAAACAATCTAAAAATTGATACTATGGCATTTTGGATGATATACTTGAGTGCAACATTAATTCATTCAAAATAGGTCTATTTTTCATCAAATGGTTCAAGCTACGACTAAATCAAAATGATCTTGATAGGACTGTTATTGAACATGATAGTGGATTGACTGTGATTAATATAAGGTCATTTGAGCCAGTCAGAGATGAACCCTATGTTCTTCTAAGACAATGCAAGAAAGTGTTTTACTTTGATGTTCTACACAAACTAGGTTGGTCATTTGTTGTTAGACATGACCCAAGAGGGAGGCCAGTAAAGTATAATGTGATGGAAGAAGAAGATATTGAAGAAGCACAAGACAAAGTAAATGATTATAAAAAATGACAATTACCCAGTGATGAAGAAGAAGAAGATGGTGATGATTTTGATCATGCTGATGATAATGGTGATAATGATGATGATGATGCTGACGAGGATCATGATCATGGTGATGAAGATGGTGATGATCATGGCGATGATGATGGTGATGAAGATGATGATGATGGCGATGAAGATGGTGGTGGTGACAATGATGATCAAAGTGAGAAGTACGATGATGGTGATGATGATGATGATGATGACATGGATGAAGATCATGATGATCAATGAAATGTCTAGGTAGGATCAATGTCAACTATGATGGGGTCATGTACAACCAAATTTTTTTTCCAAACCTTATGTGCTGATATAAACATTAAGTAGAACATGTCAAATATTTTTTTAAATATACACATTAGTTACACCAAATTTTTGGCTAACTTAAGAAAAATTATTTACATATACAATCTACTTTATTATTAATATTTTTTTTGGTAAGTCTGCTACTTTAATTTTGCTGCTAATTTCTAAAATTACTATTTTTTTTCATAGGACGACATGGATGCACCATCTCAGACACCTTCAATAGAGGTAAACATTAATTATTGTAATTTTTAATGTTAATATATAAATAAATGTCATATTATTATGTTCTTTTCTTTATGGATTTGGAGGTATTTTGATGAAATTTTATTGATATTTGATGTCACAAATGACAAGAAAAAGCTAGAATGATCGTTGATCGAATGCAATATGAAATATGGGCATCATTTCTACATGACATCACCTTTAGTGCTGACCCTATGTTCATCACCTAACAAATTAAACAAAGATACATTGATGAAATTGTTAACATTGTCATCGAGGGTGACAAAAGCGAGGAGAAAGAGGCATTGAGAAAATAATTGGACTGTAGAATCCAATCTTTGAAGGTAAGTAGTAATTCAACTAAAGCAATAATATGAGTTCAATAGATGTTAATATTTTATAGTATCTTATGGATCATGATCTCTAATTTTATGTGTTCTTGTATAGACATATATGCCAGTTGCGACATCACATGGTGAACATGGTGAGGGTTGTAGTGCACAACCTTCGTGTAAGTAACATTTTCTTTGTTTGTTTTCATCAACATTATAACACTTACCTTTTTTTTTTGTGGAAACTTCTAGCTAGTATCCCATTTGATCTTTATCCATTGCAAATGTCTTTGCTAACAATATTGTATTCTTCAGCTCATGATGAAGTGTGGACTCCTCCTTCAGTTGGTAGTTCAGTGTTGCCTAGTGCATTGTCAGCAACAAGGACCATGCAAACATCCTCGTCTATGCCCACTAGAACTAGTAAAACCTTGTTTTGATATATTTTTTAATGTGCTATATTTTGTAATGTATTTCTACAAGTTGATGAACAATGAAGTAGCATATCAGTCATTAAATGATGTCTACAAAATCTTACATACATACAAACACATGCATACACAAACCACACATACATACATACATACATATATATACCCACACAAAGAGAGACATGGAGATAGGTAGAGAGGTATTTCTACAAGTTGATGAACAACGAACTAGCATATCAGTGCTTAAATGATGTCTACAGAAGCACACATGCCAACCACATTCCAAAAAGATATTGTTTGTTTGTACTTCATGTCCAATACCACACTATAAAAAAGAATGGCTAATACACCTTTATTTTCTTTTTCAACTGAATAATGATGGACTCCAATCATATCAATAATTTTGAAGTCTGAAACCTTTCTGAAAAGTAAGATTATAAATCCAAATTATTGTTGTGTTAACTGTTATTTCATCAACTGTGAATCTAAATCACAATTTTTACTTTTGTTTTACTACAATCTATTGATGTCACCACCATAATGATTGATTTTATTTTTGATGTACTACTATTTCTTATCATAATATATTTATTACTATTTTTATTATGCCATCATATTATACTACTGTAACAATGTTGTCATGATATATTTACAAGTCCTCTTAGCTCTATTTAATGTTATCAATGACTTTTTTCAAAACACTAAGCCACCTTAGGGATGGCCAGGCATCCTCTAACTACTTCTTGACATACCCTAATGAGATACATTTCTCTGAGACATTTCATGAATTTTTTGGTTGGGGGCGACACCTACAGGGCATCCTCTGCCATCCTTAAATTGTTGTAGATGGGGACGAAGGTTTAAGGGATGGGGAGGTGTCTCTGTCTAACATAGGTTTTTGCTAGTTCAGGAAATTTCTCTGAGCCTACAGTTATTTTTTAGCAATTCTACAATAATGTAGTATTTTTTACAATTCTTCTCATTTGAATAAAGTAATTAACTCTCTAAGCAATGCTAATACTTCCTATCTATGATTTTCATCAAAAACATCATGTCAATTCCATAACCATTGCCAAATCTAAATTTTAAAGAGTTGTTGCATAAGCATGCAAGTTGAAGTGGACATCCCTTGTCAGGAATATTGCATCATAGATGTACAAAATAATAATGTCGTAGGATTGTTATGGGTTATTGTAAACTACTGTATTAATGGTGTGAATGTTTTAAGTTGTTCAAACAACACAACATATTTGGAAAAGCTGTTCAGAAATTTCCTATAATATAGGAGGTTAAGCTCCTATATAAGTGTACTATATTTGATTGGAAAATAAAAGCATATTATGTGTATAAAATTTTATGTAGAATTTCTTCCTCAATTTTCTACCACTAATTCTACTATGGTATTAGAGAAAGAGATCAAGAATGAAGTGGAGAAGTGTGTGTTGGAGGATATGAAGGCACCTATGGAAGTGTTGGGCCAATTATTTTGTTGAGGCCAATGAGTTATTAGGTCAGATTTAAATTTTTTTACAAAGTATCTAAGAAGATTAAACATTCAATCTCTAATCTATTTTCTATCACATGTCTAAGATTTACAAAGTAGTGTTGTGGGTAGTATACTAGATAAAAGGTTTCTCTCAAGTAAAGTCTATGATATTGCTTGATTGTTTAATTGCATGAAAGAATCTTATAGACATGCTGATCTATTCCCAGGCCTAGAACTCAATTGCACTTTCAAAGTGAGATTCATACTTTTGTTGACTAACTGAACTAAATACTCCATTACACTTGTTTGTCTATAGATTGATAGTAGCACCCAACAATTTCTACTAAATCAAGGTTGCCACTGATAGCACCATAGAACTTCTAATAAGTTGTTTATAATTCTTTATGTGTTAAGTCTTGCTAAGTTTATGACTCTGTGATATATCTTGTCGTTGGAGAGGTCTGGTGGTAGGAGGTATTATTTAAAATTTGAAGTGTATAATTTTACCTTTTCTTAGAATTAAGCTTGTAATACTTTTTAGTGATTCAATGGTATGTCATGCTTTAAAGTTTAATAGTGTATGATATACATCAGAGTCAATATGTAGGTAAAGTTGTAGAAGTGTTAAAGATGCATTATCAGTGGAATTGGACAATTTCAACATTATTTAGATTATAAAGGGGAGTTGAAGAAAGATCCTTTTAATGGAGAAAAATAGCATATTAATAGAAAAAATTGAAGGTTCAAAATTCCATGTGGTAAATCAAATCACAATTGGCCCTTGTTGAAAAGGATCTGTGAGATGCAATAAATGGAACAAAAAGGCCAAATTATGTTGACGGAAGTACAAAATGGATTTCAAAAGATCAAAGAGCATTAGCTTTAATTGATCTTGGATTGTCAAATGAATACCTTCACCATTTCAAATTAACAAAAAAATCAAAGGAGGTGTGGAATGGTTTGAATGCTTTGATTGGATCAAAAGCAAAGAGTGCAAAGATGAGTTTAAAGCAGAATTTGTTTGAGCCAAAAAATAATGAAAGGTGATAACATTGTTCAAGATATCTAAGTTTTGCTCACTTTTGAACCAACTAACTAGGATAAATTCTAAAATAGATGATAATGATTCAAAAGCCATTTTGTTGAGAATGTTAGTAGCCATGTTGAGAATCTACAGTAGTGAAACTCATATCTACACTATAATATCATCTACAATCTTGCAGTAGGCACCCCAATTCTGTCTGGTGTAGGACCAATGCCCAAAGAGATGATCATGTAAACTACCATTAGGCATGTATTTAGAGACTATGATTCTCTGGTGGCCCTCTAGAGAAATAGAGGCCATGCAAAAACCCTTCAGTGCCACCAAATTACGGTGCCAAATACTGGAAATCACCTGTACCTCATGCATACAACTTGCATCACCCGTTGGAGTACAATTGTTGAACCTCTTCATAGAAACTACTGATCCATCTGACAAAACCCCCTTGTAAACATTCCCATAATCCCCAACACCAATAATATTATCACTATGAAAATTCTTTGTAGCTGCCTTGATGTCCTCAATGTTAAAATGAACAAGAGTATTGATAGGGTGCATGGAGGATTGCTCGACAAAATGAATACGAATATCCTCCACTAAGGCTCTTTTTTTCATTGCTCTCCTTATTACGAAATTCCCTAACTATACTAGTTGTGATTAACAAATTATATGAATAAATCATTGAAAATAAAGTCTCCTAGAACTTTGAAAATTAGGGCTCACAATAAAAATGAACATTAGTAGCCCCATTCAATTTCATGATATTCACTGCATAGGTTTGTTTTTACTTGTATTCATTATTGTTTTGAATGTTGAACATTAATTGTTGCACTAAACTTATGATTATTTCCATGACGCAGATGTTGATTATTATTGTTGCAATGTTATTTTCTTTCTTTCACATAAGTGTTCTATATTGCTCAATAGATGTTCTTTTCTACAATGAATGCAATAAAAAATAAAATTCATCATTTAGTACGTCTAGATTGTAATTTTGATAAAAGTGTGACTTGTGGTGTCTCTTTGTCTTTCATTTCATTTGGTGTCTTCTTTACTTGTCATGATGTTTCAATTGATAGAGCAACAAAGAGCAACACTTCTAAAGTTGATCCATTTCCTGGAACAATTTGTGTGATTAGTATTGGTTCATATGCAGAGACATTGTTGTTGAACAAGAAAACTATGTTTCTATTAAAAGAACAAAAGATTATAGGTTCTTTAAAATTTTTATTATTTAAAGTGTAAATTTAGTTTACTTTTACATTACTGATTTTGGACTAATAATCCCTTTATATTTTTGTAGGTAATAATGCTTTCTTTGATCATCTTTTTCATATGACATCGAGACTATTTGGACCCACCATACATAAAAGGTATGTAGTTTCATATCATTGCTACATAATTTTTCTTTTCTTCCATTTATTGTAATATATTAAATTTATTGATCTAAAAATCTATTTTATTTTTTAAAGGTGGAATTTACAAGCCATGGAATTAAAAAATCAGCTGATTACAGCTTTTGAGGAGAAATTTGGAATTTTTTTTTTTGACACTAGCCTATTTCTCAAAAGAGCAACAAAGCATATAAAGACTATGAGGGATCAATATAGAAGGGTTCTTAAGGATAACCCAAAGTACAACCATCCTCCTATGATTCCACCGATGGAGTGGAATGAAATAATAGAAGATGTAAAGGAGAAAAGGCTATGTGAAAATAGAGTAAATGAAGTAGCACAGGGCAAAAAAAGGTATGTCATGATAGTATTAAGTACATTGTAATCATGCACTAATTATTGATATTTGTAAATAAATAATATAAGATGTTTGAAATTTTTGATAGATTGCAGGACACATCCATGGCTACAAAAGCGAGACTAGAAAAGTTTGGCCAACACAAACTTGACTTTGGTGGCTATATGAATCTCCAATCTTGACTTGTAAGTAGGAGCAATGAAATTTCATTTTTTGTTATATAATGTTGCAAACAATTTTTTTTTCAATGAAACCATAAATGGAAAACTGATGATATTAAGCAAAAAATATAGGGCACAGAATTCAATGTGGAGCTCACAGATGAAGATGAAAAATTGCCTTGAAGGAAGGCTATAAAGTTGTGACTGCACGCCTACACAAAGAATTTGAAAGCCTTGCCCAAGAATCCATTGCACCAAATGATATCTCATAGGGAAATTGGTCAGATGAAAAGTAAATGAATTTGAATAGTTGAGAAGATTCTTTTTTGGTATTAGTTTTGAACATAAATTGACTGCATAACAATGTGCATAACATTTTACCACAACCTTCACATCCTATCATAGAACCTGCTCATGACGAAGGCCATGATGTGCATTATAGTGGTGGAGGTATTAATTTTCTATTGGAAATTAATTATGCAATTATGAATACAATTTAACATCTTTAGGTGCAATTTGGCGTGTATCCTTTTTTTGAATATTTCAGAGCATGTTGAACATCATGGTGAAGAAGTGAAGCACATTATAAGTGTTCAACATGTTGACATGGCAGTGAATCAAAATGTTAATGTACATGATGTGACATTGTCAGGTAAAAAAATGCATGTTATGTTGTACTAGTACTTAATTACAAACTTATAACAATTAAAAAAAGAAAAAGAGTATGCCAATTTATCCTGTTTACTTGTTCTTACAACAGAGCCCCCTTTAGTGCAGCAACCTCCTACTCCTCCAAAGAGAAGGAGCCATCATAATTTGACATTACACGTGCTAGAAGAGGAGGAGAATGACATAGATATGGATGGTCCTATGAGCACTTTTCTTAAGAGAGCTAAGAAAAAGAAGAAGAAGAAATGATGTTTTAAAAATGCTCTATGATAAACCTTGTTGGATAATGAAAGAACTTTTTTTTTAAGTAATTATCTATGAATGATTCATATTAATATTGATTTTTATTTTATGTTAATCAATATTATTGTGTTAATGAAGTCTTGATTAGTATTGTGTATTAATGAATTTTATATCATATTAATGAATGTTATGTGATTGTATTGATTGAATGTTATAGTTCATAAATGGATGACTAAATGAATGAAGTATGTAGTTAGATGATAATGAGGAATTTAGATTGATATTAGGGGGAGGGGGGGTGAGGCCATATGAGCTTCCACGTTCATGTTGTTGGAGTTGTTAAGTAGAGAATATTAAAGTGTTCACAAAACCAAGTGAAGCTCAGACTAACATAACAAGGATATCTTCCTAACTAGTTAATAGTTTCTTTTCTTTGAGACAGAGTTTCGTGTCCATTCCTTTATCAATCACTACTCTTTTAGGCTCCTCAATTTCCTATTCTATCCTTTCTTTTGCTTCAAAATTATTACCAAAATGATTCTTGTTTAAAGTAGCAATTTATTCTTGATCATCTTTAGCTTAGTTACCAAGAAATATAATCTTGGTCCCGATACCTCTGCTTCCTTTAACTATTGTTCTATTGTATTCATTATGTTTTCATCCCTTAGCCACATTTTTTCAAACTTGAAAGGACATTGTTTTGGGAGTTAATCTTCAATGATATTTAGCTTAACTACAAAGTGGTTTGAACTAGAATGAGGGAGGATATTAGCCGATATAGTATATTGAAAGTTTTCCTAGATCCCTCTAAGGAAAAATGTATCTAGTTTTTCAACAATATGGTTGAATCTTTGCCTTCTATTGTTCAATTTGTATGTCTGCTTCTCATCATTGATTTCTTGCATATTGTTTCTATTAACCCAATTGTTAAAATCAATTGTTATTGAGATTATTTTTTTTTCTCCACTATTTTTCTCTAGGATTCATTATAGCATTGAATCCACCACCTATAATAAAAATATGATATGGTATACTTTGTAGAAATTTTTTTATTTCTTTCCACACAGATCTCTTGCCCTTGTTTTGCATGGCCCATATAAACATCAATATAAATTGTAGATTACTCCTTGTAATTATGACCAATCCAAACATCCAATCTCTATGGCCAATTTCTCTAGTGAAAGAAATTGATTTGGAGTCCTAGATTATTGCTAGGCCAATAGAGGCTCCAATAGCTAGAGCACCATCCATCTCCATAATCACTAACTTTTTTCTCATAACTGTGATATCCTCTTGGTTTGGTTTCTCATATGATTGTGATATCAACTTTTGTGGTTGAGACACAATGTCTAGGGATCCATTGCTTTCTAGGGATATTCAGGCCCCTACCATTCCATATAGTGATTTTTATGGTTAAGGGGGAAGGACCTTCCCCTTCCCAACCCCAAACAAATCTATAATATTGGTTTGATCATCTATAGAGCTATCCTTTACCCTTGGTTCTGAAAGGTACTTCCTTCCATTTTTCATGTTACTCTTTGCACAATCAAGAGTTTCCTTTCTTAATTCAGTTTAGTTTTCTCTATACCCAAGATGCTCGAATTCAACAATTGTCTCTTCATCCCTTACTTGAGTAATTTCTTCCTCTTCAAGTTCTATAATTTGTGCAATGAGAAATTAGTTCTCTAAAGCTGCCTATTCCTCACTTAGCAGCTCTTCTACAAACCTTTCAAGTAGATCACTCAAAAATTCTTTACAAAGATATTCAATAGATGGATTAATATTTTTACTTTCAATATAGCTCCCTCAATATTGGTTTTTATCTTTTCCTCCTTAGCTATCCCCATGTCTTTACAATTAGTAACTTCTAGATTAGACTGTGTGCTTAGTTTTAACATCAATGTTTTGGATCATAGCTAGTGATCCATCATTAGGATTCATGTAAGAAAGGCTGATTAGATTATGTGTGGATCCCCATGTAATCAAGGATTACTTCTGGCTCAACAAAAAATTTCTTAACCCCATTTTCTACTATCTCCCCATCATCTACTTCCATGATTCTAGGTTCCTGTCTATTCTAATGAGCCTTAGAGGGATTCTTAGAAATATTACTATTCATTTTTCCAAGGTCATCCACTTGATCCTTAAGGAAAATAATGTCAGTTAGATATTGCAGCACAATTTTTTCACTTTTACTAATGCTTATTGGGCTCTAGATGTCATTTCCTATTATCAGATGAGTATGATCACTTACAGTTCTTGATCTGTTATGAGATTAATAGCTGATTTATCCAATCTCTTAATACTAATAATATCAAATTCATTCATTTTAGTATGGTGAAATGAGGGTTTAATGGTCCAAGTTATCCTACCATTACAATTTGTAATGGTTTCAAGTTTATATTTTATGGCTTTCACAAGTCAATGTGAAAGCGTACATCTACTTTTAGTGAGATGTCATTATGCAAAATCCTTATTGGCTCATCTAGTTGTTTTTATCTTTGGCTCAAGGATATTATAATCATTAAGACATACTCATTACTAATAACTTATTGAAAAATGTTGAAAGATTGCATGTATGTACCTTATCTATTTTTTTTAAATAGACACATTATTGATATTATTTGTCTTTGTAGGTTCCAAGGCATCAAAAAAATGAGCTTATGGTGTTGCAAATTTATACCTTGAACTAGCATCATCAAGTTTCTTAGTGCATTATCCAAATTGGTTAAAAGAAGTAGTAGCTATGATTTTGCCTTATATTGTAATTCTTCCAAAGTTTTTAAAGATTAACTTATCCTAAATGCACAACTATATGCTATCATCACGTGACCTAAATTGTGATATTTTCTTATTGTCTGTGAACATGGTATTAGATTAATATGTTCGTTTTATCTTTTAAATCTTCTGAGGATCTCTTTACCATTGCTTCTTTTAACTGATTAAATATTGCAAACATGGAAATCAAACTAAAAGGCTTTGTAAATTGCTACCAAAATATCATGGCCATTTTTCAATTATCTTTCTAGTACCTTGGATCTAACCAGAGGTGCTCATAGTAAGGTGTGCATTATATCTTAGGTGTACATCAAAATTGTCTTAATGTTTTGAGCCTTGAATTTGTATAGAAATTATCACATGTAATTCTAGATCTGTTTTGGTGTTATTACTATCAATTATCTTGCTATCTACTTATAATTGGAAGTCTGTAAATTAATAAAGATATACAAATGAATTCATATTTCTCATTAGAATTAATTGGATGAATACCAACACTTGTATCTTTTGGGTCAATATAACATAGAAAATTTCCCAAAAATGTCCTTTGACTATGATGGCTTCATGAATTTGTGACTCATTAAGGGATTCCCTACCACCACCATTGTGAAGGAAGAGAAATTAATGCCATCCCTATCTTTGAAGATGCTTACAATACTACACGGGCATTGAAATTTTAAAAAATAACATCCTCACAGTTACGGTTGAGTGAAGATGATGATTTTGATTATAATGAAAAAATCAACCAAGGTAGATGCAGGATTTAACTGAAGTAAGCCATAGAATCTTTTTTACATTTTGCATTTCTCCTAATAATATGGGTAAAAATCCTTCTCTTTCAAAACATTGAAGTTAGCAACAAATTTTCACTTTGCAACATGTAGGGCATCAAGGAAGGGTGGTATGATGGTGGAAGTATAGCTTTTTTTGTTATTCTTGTAATTTTTTTCACAAGTAAGATTTCATTCTGCAAATTGTAGCCTTTTCTTTTGCCAGAACTATTTTGAATGCTCTGTGTTCATCTGTGTGTTTGCTACTTTTCATATGTAGAAAATCATTCTTAGAAAATCAAGATCTTGTTAATTGATTTAGAAGTCAAAATTGAGGTATCAAATTTTGTATAGGGTGGAGACAAATTTTTGTGACCTAAAGCTACATTTATGCTTTAATAGAATTTTCTTTTCTAACATTATCTCCAACTACTTTATGCTATGTGAAAAACCATTTTCAAGAACTAGTATTCACATGAGAATTTCTTTTTTTCAGCATTGTGTTGTATTTTACAAGATATTATGTGCCTTGTCTTTTTTATTTACAGCAATTAGTGACTACCAATGGTCTCTATAGTTCCAAAATTTGAATAAAGAAAAAAGGAACATTCAATTGCAGGTATATATCTTGTTTCTATTTTTCTCAATCTTGTATTTCACCAATAGACAAGTTTTTTCTCTCTCTCTTTTTCTTTTACTATTAGTTTCTTTGATTGACAGTGTTTTGCATTACATGTTCAGGTTATCCAAGGGGGGAGAAGATTTAAAGTTTTCATTTTTTATCTTCTTATTGGCAATGTTTTACCTTTAAATATTGGTGATCAGGTATATATGTAAACTTCCTAACATTATTATCCTATACATTCTTTTATTAGTCTATTTCGAAAATGAATTATTGATTTCTTAGACATTTATCATTTCTTTTCAAGTCTCTGTAGATGGCATTCTAATTGAAGGGTATTTCTTGTCAATTGATGAATCTAGCATGATTGGGGAAAGCAAATTTGTATGCAAATCTCTCTTATGTTGTGTTATTGGCATATTTTCAAGGTGATAGATATCTTATAAGTTTTTGATGCCAATTGTTGGTGTATTGTCATCAACTTAACTCCCTATTTTGGCTATAGGTTCACAAAGTAAAAAAAAAATCCATTTTTGATGTTTGGATATAATGTGACAAATAACTATGGAACAATATTGGTAAGTATTTATCTTAAAGAAATAGTGTTATGCTTTCAAATTTTGTTTAATCAATCGACATATTTTACTGGCTTATCATAGGTTATTGGAGTAGGATTAAATAATGAGCGGGGTGTTTTAATGGTGAGTATATTAAAGGATAATGTGTAAGAAACTCCACTATTAGTTTTGTCCTAGACCGTACTCAACTTATCAAATTATCCATTACGTCTATTCATTTCTATTAATTTCACGCTCATATTTTGAATGTACAAAAATGGTTCTTGTTACAATAGGTTCACCTAAATGGTGTTGCCACATTTATTAGCAAGGTTGGACTCATAGTTGTAGTTTTCGTATTAATTGTCCTTTTGATAAAGTAAGTAAAAGTACCTCTGTTCTATTATAAATTATTTGTCTTTGTCACTTTCATGCATTTCATATATTGACCATGTTCTATTTCTTCAGGTACTTTACTAGACATACATAAGATACTACAAGAACTAGCAATTTTAAGGCATGCAAGACCAAGTTTGGAGATGCAATGAATGGGGTTGTTGAAATATTTGCAATTGCAATGAGGCAGCATTTTATAACTTCAAAGTAATTTTATCACTTTATATTTGAATGAATAAATCTTCCAATAGGAAAAATTATGATAGTTTACAAAATTGTGAAAAACTTAATGCCTTCTTTTCCCATAATCATATTTTTTGATGCCATCTTTTCCCCTAATTATTTTAAACCTATATTCTAATCCTTTGTCAAGATTCTTTTGAGTTATGGAGTCCCTGAGATTAGTGGATGATAGAGTTGCTTCATTGGGAAATGGCTAATTAGGCCTAGTTAAAGGGTTAGGGGGTGAAGAAAGTGTTCACTTTTTAGGTCATGAAAGTTTGAGAATGATATAAACTTAGTAACCTTGACAAGGGTATTTGAAAGTGTAAAAACCTTGATAGGTTGTTTGAGGGTTTTGAGAGAAAATTGTTGATTTTAGTGTTAGAAGGCCTACTAGGCAAGCCTAGAAAGACTATAGAAGAGAGAGGGTTGAAGATGAGTGGATAGGAGTGAATGGGAAGTTGTAATAAGTCAAATGTACCATGTTGAGATGATCTAATGTGTTAGGATGTGAATCCTGATTGTAGTTTGGTATGGAGGAGGCACTAGGCACACTAGGTGGCCTAGGAGGGTACTGGTGCTTGGAGAGATGGGAACAAAGAAAAGTGTTAGTAAAATCATGAGCATGGGTGTGGGAGTGACTTACAAAGTTAGAGAACTCCAATTGATCTTTGAGTAGGACTCATTCCTTGGATTGATTCCAAGTTTTTTGTTGAATGTTTGAGTTGAATTAGCTTACTTAAGGTGACAACAGAGGGCTCAACATCATAGATGGACCACATACCTTTGAACCAAAATTCTTGATGATTGCTTGCTCCAAAGCACCATCACTCCTCAAACAAGTTTGTACTTTCTTAATGTCTTCATGTTCCTTACACCTTAGGAACTCTCTTATTCTCACCAGTAATGTCATTGACATTCCCCATGCCATCTTATCATCCTGCAGTAAACTCATAACAATTTCTTTCTCATTATTATTAATAACATAAGTATTTTCTCTGCCATCATACAGGGTCTTAACACCAACTTGTCATACTCTACCCAAGATTACATGACATTCACTCAAGGGCATAATATCACATACAATATTATCACAATATGAATGGATACTAAAAGAAATATATGCTTGTTCTTTGACATTGATCCACTAATCATTATTCATTCCTTTCACTCTACAAGGTGTACTATGTGTTATCTTTTCTATATTCAACTTGCCAAGCATTTCATCTGAAACAATACTAGTAATGGAACCACTAGAAATAAAAACCTTGCATACCTTACCCATGCATTTACATTGTGCCTGAATATGATGTCCTTTGAATGCACCTTGCATCCATATTTTCTACCATGATGACCATTGTACCTACTATCAAATCTCCTTGCAATTAGAAACCTTTGAAATGACCTTCAATTCAATCTATACATATACATATACAAAAAATAATTTCATATAACTAGCTAAATTTTGTATATGAATAATGTAGGGAGCCATGGTAGGATTTGTTGAATTCAAAAACAATGACCTTGCAAGCATTGTAAAGAAAGTTGCAATGCTTAGTCTTGTTACTTATCTAGATCATGTTACTTCTCCCTTATCAAGAACTACAACAACAATCAGCCTTGATCAAGTACTTTTTTGTAATTTTTTGTTAACTACATTTCTATACCTTAAATCATATGTATACCAACTTTCTCTAATGCTCGCCATTTTCACTGATAGGTATACTTGGCTCTAGGCATCTACGAATACAATACATCAATGTGAGTTGCAGAATCATCTATTGAATATCAATACACATTTATTGTTGGTGTAAATACATACTTTACTATTTACACTTAAGTTTACTTAGGTTAATGCATTATATTAATATTTATTGATTAGTCATCTAGGAGTATGTACACTCTTGTGAGTTGTCATGATGACATCATAGGGGTCCGCACCTCTTTTAAGCACATGTTGTCTACAACATAGGAATCTTCTACACACATATGACACTTTTTCATTCTTATCCATTCATCTAGAATGTTGAATATGGTTGTTTCTAGAGACATTCTAGGTGCTTCCTGAGAGGCCTTTATATATAGGCACTCCTAGTGTACTCTTATCATGGCATATTGAATATATCATCATTGTGATCATACTCTCTCTTTTGCTCTATAATTGTGCTTGTGTTTGAGTTCTTAGTTCCTGGATGAATTTTGTCCTTACACAAATTCTTACATGGTATTAGAGGTCTTTGAGGTTTTCTCATCAGTAGCCATTTGAGACCATCATCTTGCTTCATCACTGTAGCCTAACTTTGGAGTATTGAAAAAATTGGGAGTGTCTAGCACCATATCTAACCTCACCATTACATCCAAAATGTTGATTCAGTGAAAATTGGCTATAAATTGGACTATCTTCAGCCATAGTCAACTGTGAGGCAATTTTTTTTGCAAACTGGATCCGGAGGCCCCGATTTGCATTATAGGCATGGTCATTTCAATATTTTAATTCTCTACATTTTTTTTCATTATTTGTTCAAAAAAAATTCTTTCCCTTTGGGCACCTAGCAGAGAATTTTTTTTGCAAGTACTGAGCTATTAGATCCTGGCACTACAGTTCACACAGGCAATTTTTGGCGAACTTCATATATTTTGGCACTGCACTATCAACATCACATTGACTAGGAAACCACTTTTTTTTGGCTTCCAAAATTTGGCAGCGGCTTAGTCCCACTAGGATGGGCCATACCATTGGCGGCTAAGTCTATCTACCCTGACGACCTGTTGTTATTTGTATTGGGAAAAGATTTGTTTAAAAAAAAGCGCTCAAAGTGCATACATCTTGAATGTGGGATAAAATATTTTAAACCTCAGTGCACCCAAGCTTTTACAATGTTGGCATCCCTTCATCCCATCTTGGCACCCATTAATTCACTATTGACTTGTCTGCTTTGACACAAGGATATTTACCCGACATCAGGTTTGATCTTCTAGCAACACGGTTTCATTTCCTAGTGCTTTCTTTGAATTGGTGGTGACTATACAAAAAAAAAAATTTCCTGGCACTCACAGCACTACTTTTTCGGCACCCATAGTTATTGCAATCTGGCTATTATTTTACAAAAATCCTATGCATTTATTTCTCTGGCAGTTTGTGGTTTTTACCTGCTGATTGAACTTATTTCACTTGCGCATTGTATTTACTAGTAAGGTTTTTTAGTTTCTCAGCATTTGGATTACAAAAAATCTCTAGCGCATATTCTCATTAAATATTCTTGTTTTGACAATGAATTAAATTCTCCCACCCACACGTCGACCTGTACATTGCATGACATGTGGACTACTTATCTATTGCCATGTGGAACATCGTCAGTGCCTGTTTCATTGCAATGTCGAACCATTCTAGGACTACCATGTCATCACATGAAACTTGAAAAATTTTGCCACACAAGCTACTATACACCTACCACATCAGTCATTTGTATGTTTCATACAATATAGACTCACAGTCAGTATCCTGGTCACCCTAACACGTCACCTAGGGGCTGGACTTTTTGTTGATGTTAGTAGAAAACTAGGTTAAAATTGATAGCAAATTGACCATCAAAACTAGGTATTTTATAAATATAGTGATGGCTATTCGACTGTCAAATTTAGACTCAATTTTACTTCCATACCCCTCTCCAGATTGCTTTTCAATTTGGCAGCCTAACTTTGTGAGCCCATAACTCAAACATCCAGACTCCGATTTAGGTGCAATTTTTTTTTGAAATTGGGTAGAAGTTTTTGAAGTTTCTAGTGGTGGTGTTGTTTTTTAAGTTTTGGTTCATAGGTTTTGTAGAAATTTTATTTTTTTGGTGACTTTTTCAAGTTTCATTTTTTTGAAAGTGCACATTTTGTGATCTACTTTCTAGATCTAAAGTTAGATTCTAGGGTTGTGTGGACCAATTTATCACTTTCAAAATTAGGCCTCTTTTGGCATTGTAAAGCCTTGATTTTTTTTTCAGAATTGTTGTAAATCTGAGCTACAGTGCTTAAGTGACAGATTTAAGCCTCACAAGGCAGTTGTAAAAGCAAAATCAGAAAGTCCACTTTTTTCATTTTGACAAGTGGCCCATTGTAAATGCACTACTTATAAAGTGCCAAAAGCATCTTTTTTGGGGGAGTCTTTTGATTGAGTGAGAAGGGGGGGGGGTGTACTATGTTCTTGTGTCTCTATTTTGTGCTCTTTTTATTTTTGCATCATGGGTTTTAAATGTCCTCCTCTAACTTCATGCAACTATTCTACATGGAAAGATATTGCATGGAGTAGATTAATGGAAAAAGGATATAGTCTTTATGTTGATGGTATAATTACCAAAGCTATTGATGCTAAAGGACTCATTAATTGGAAAACTCAAGATCAATAGGCTTTAGGAGTTATCAGGATTTGTGTATATGGGGATCTTCTCTATCACATTAAAAATTGTTTAAAATCTAAAGAAGCTTGGGATAAACTTGAATAGTTGTATGGTAAGGTGTATGAAGAAAAGGGATTTTAGATTGAAGATGATCTACTTCTCTTGGATTCAAAGAATTTTGACACAATTCAAGATTCCATCATTAAAGGCAATGAGTATAGGGCACTTCTGAAAGATTGTGGAAATCCCATGAAGGATGATAGTTTGATTCATCACATCTTGAAGAGGCTACCTTCTGAGTACACCAAGTTTGTTTCGAGTTTTAATACTCATAGGTTGACCATGGGATCTGCTTACCACAAGCCTTCTTTTGATGCATTTGTAGAGATGTTGATTGTTGAACAATCTCACTTGGTGGATTTTGGACTTCTCAAGTCATCAAAGATGACAGCCTTGGTGGCTAGTGATGAGCATAAATCAAGTCAAGGAGGGAAAAGCAACAACAACAAGAAGTAGTGGAAGTAGAAATCACAATCTAAGATACAAAAATCCTCCTCTCAACAAGGCAATTCTTCTTCAAACAAGAAGGGAAGTAATGAAAAGAAGGATAAACTCTTTTGTGCATATTGCAAAAAGCCAAATCATGATGAGCATCATTGCAAGAAAAAAAGAATTGATGAGTTAGAAAATCTACTCAGGAAGAACAAGATTCAAGTGCTAGGTACTTCTAAGGATTCAAATCCAACCTCTTCAAAGGGTAAAGGGCAAGCACTTATGGAAAACACAAATTCTTCTTCGGAATGGATATTTGACACAGGTGCCTCTCACCACATGGGTTCTTCAAAGGAAGACTTTTCTTCATTGAAGTAGTCAAAGGTGCCACAAATCTTCATGGGAGATGATACTAAAATGGAAGTTGAAGGGAAAGGACATGTGGAAATGGAAAATGGGGAATTCAAAGATGTTCTCTACATTCCAAACCTTAGCTCCAATCTCCTATCAGTTTACCAAATCACTCACCTTGGAGATGGACATAAATTTGAGTTCCTTTCAAATTCGGTGATGGTGCAAAGTCTTAAAGATGATTCATTGGTTATAGTGGGGAAAGTCAATGATGACAAGAGTCTTTATTCCTTCTCCCACTTTGTGCCTACATCTCCTTTTCAAGCCTTCTTGACTCACTCTTCTTCACAAATCACATTATGGCATGAGTGGTTTGGTCACCTTGACTTCCACTCTCTTCAGCAACTTTGCTCTAAACACATGGTCAAAGTTCTACCTAATATCAACTTTTATAAGGGAGAATGTTCATCTTGTTCAATGGATATGAATCTCAAGGAGAAGTATGATAAAGGCAAGTCTTCTCGAGCTCTAGTTTTTCTTCAGCTAGTACACATGGTTTTAGTAGGACCCTTTGTAGTGACTTCAGTCAGCCAAGGCTACTACATACTCACATTTGTTGATGAATTTTTGAGATTCACTTGGGTATACTTCCTTCATCACAAGAATGAAGTGGTTCATAAGCTTCAAGACTTCAAGACTCATGTTGAACACAAGTTAAGGAAAGCCATCAAGGTACTAGGGGTGGACAATGAGAACATATATGTAGACAAAAAACTTGAGAACTTTTGCAGAATTGAGGGGATTGATCTTTAGAACTCACCAGCATTTAGTCCACATAAAATAGATGTTGTAGATATGAGGATTAGGACTCTCAAGACCATGACAAGTTGCATGATTAAGGCCAAGTCTCTTAATGCTACACTTGAAGTTGAAGCCATTAGCAATGCTACTCACATACTTAATAGGTCTCCTCATAATGCCTTAGATAGTAAGACTCCTTTTGAGGCATGGTGCAGTAGAAAACTAGTTGTGAGTCACCTTAGAGTCTTTGGTTGTCCAGCATGGGAAAACCTTTCTTCCAGGAATTGTAAGGCACCAGTACCTAGGCCTTGTACCTTCAATTGCTATGAAGACAATGCGAAGGCATATAGACTTATGGATCCAGAGACACATGAAATTTTTGTGGAGAAGGATGTTCACTTTGAGGAAATTTCACCTAGCTTATCCTCTACTCCTCTCCACACATCATACACAATGGAAATTGATAGTGACACTACTAATAGTACTTCAATAGGTTTAGACACATGGGGTTCTATTAACAGTTGTAGTGAGATGTCACATCAGTCCAATCCACATGCTTACATTGCCATAGTGAAAGGTCTAGTACAACATGGTACATCTCGTCTTCCAGCTCCAACTTTAGTTGACTTGGGAGATAGACTTGAAGACTTACATCTTCTCATTGATGAAGGTGATCCTACTAAAATTGTTGTGAGGGCTTAGTTTGACCCTCATATCTATTCTCTACATGATCAATCTGTATAGGTTGGCGTGATTGTGGATCCTTATGAATAGCAATTAGTGGAGGTCTCTTTGTTAGTTGAGGAGAGAGATAGTTCATTGGAAAAAGTTCAATAGACATCCTTGCTTGATATGCATTCATTCTTTTCAGCATAATTGGAAGGGGTGAGCATTAGTAAAAGGATACTTGAGTAGGTTTCAAGACCACCACAAATCTTTAGGAGTGTACCTTTACCTTTGTTTCTTCCTAAGGGGAGGAACACCATTCTACATTCTTAGACTAGCTTCTTCATCGAAGCGACTTTCACTTGTCAGCATTCTTCTTTGGGGGGGGGGAGCCTATTATGTCTCTCTTCCTTCTCTCATCTTTCTCTTATGTATATACTAGATGTATGTTGTAATGGGGGGGTCTTGATTACTGCATCCATCAATGCATCCTTATTCATCTCTCTTTTTGGGGGAGGGTTTTTCCCATGAGGTTTTCCCTCTTTTCCCACTTTATGAGAGATTTTCATTTTCATTATGTACATGGGTACCTAACATGGCCTAGTAGCCTGGACCTATTATGCATCTTCATCCTAGTTTTGTAAGCTTAAGGGCATTCCCCTAAGTTGCACTTAAGGGGGGGTGTTGGTGTAAATATGTACTTTACTATTTACACTTACTTAAGTTTACTTATGTTAATGCATTATATTTATATTTATTTATTAGTCATCTATGAGTATATACACTCTTGTGAGTTGTCAAGATGACATCATAGGGGTTTGCACCTCTTTTGACCACATGTTGTCTACAACATAGGAATCTTCTACACATATATGACACTTTGTCATTCTTATCCATTCATCTAGAATGTTGGATAAGTTGCTTAGTTGTCTTATCTCTTGGTTGTTTCTAGAGACATTCTAGGTGCTTCCTAAGAGGCCTTTATATACAGGCACTCCTAGTGTACTCTTATCATGGCATATTGAATATACCGTCATCCTAATCATACTCTCTCTCTTGGTCTATAGTTGTGCTTGTGTTTGAGTTCTTAGTTCCTAGGTGAATTTTTCCCTTAGGAAAATTCTTACATTTATGAATATCAATATTGCATTTTAAATTCTCTCTTTTATGCTGATTTAATCATTCTTTAAATCACATTTGTGATTTTCCTATTTTGTGCACTAATAGTAATCAAAGACAGTACAAAGTTATCATTTTGTACACCTTCACTTTCAATTTTCACATTCTATGACTTCTCTTGGTTGGAGGATGTGAAAGTGAGTGTCTCTAGTTCTACTGTCACATTCGTTCCAATGGGTCCCTCTGTTGGCTTGGTAAGTAGAGTTTGTAGGCCCTACATTTTTAACTGTTCTTGGAAATTGATCAAATATGGACTCACTTGCATTGCTTATAATCATCATGGAAGGATAGTTAAGTTCTCGTACTCCATTTTCATATAAATTTGAAGAGCATTTGGTAAATTCTCCTGTCAACAAACATAGATATGTTTCAATGTACCCTTGACTACATAACATGTTGATATAGGAATTTGCATCGATGTCATACACAAGCCCCGAATTGATGGCCTTGAGGGGATTAATCTTCCCTACACCATATCCTAATTCTGCAACTTCATTTCCCTCTAATGTTGCATTTAATGTTGATGTTGCATTAAAAATAAAATTGTTAGGATAGATAAGAAATAATAAATTAATTGTTAGGATAGTAATTGGGGAGGGAAATGAATACCCACTAGTGGTCATGAGAGAATATTTGATAGAAGCAGGAGACTATTCTAAATGAAATCACTTGAGATATGCAACTGCCCCTATTGCATGAGAACATGCCATTGATGTTCCACAAACTATGTTGAAATCTACTTCTCTCTTGTCCAAAGGATTCATGCTCATTGGTGCAACTTTTGATCGAGCTGCTATAATATCCACACCTGGCACAATGATGTCAAATTGTCAAGAAAATATTACATAAATGGATTATTCAATAATTATTTAAGATAATTTTCCACTTTCAATCATATATTTTCATATCTTTAGAAGATCTATCATGATTGCGCTGGTTACTTTTGATGAGAATGAAGCTACTGTAGGTGCAGATAAATCATTGCTAGCCACACTTTTTGGAATATTTGTAGTAGGAAACTTGGTGAAATGTAAAATAATGAAAAATAAGCTACCTAGATTTAAGCATACTTTTTTTTATAGTTTTCATTTTTTTATTAAAGCATTCATATTAGAGTTCTTTTATTTTAATGAATTTTTTTTTTAGTAGATGTAAATTAATAAAGGAAAACTTATTTCATTTATGCATTTACCCTATGGAATTGATATAAGATTTGATAATTTATCCCTGTTTGGATGAGATAACTCTTGCAGGGACCATGAACGAGAAATTTGTATAGTTCATTGCATCATACATTATTATGGTGCTTGCCCCTCTAGAGACATATACTCCACTATCTAGCAAAGAATGTAAATAGCAAAGCACTATTTCTGCTTCCACCATCTTGTGGTCCAGGGAATATAACCCACAAGTGCTGACCCAATTCATAATCATGCAAATGGAGAGGTTTGAGTTCAACATAATTAACAAATGCAATTTAAAAAGTAATTCTTAATAAAGCTCAAATGATGTTGTTATGCATTTCATCGTGAGTTATCTAAATAAAATCCACTAGAGAGATTGGCAATGTCTCCTCCAAATACCAAACGATACAAAGGATGTAAAAAACTTAAAAACAATCTAATCCAATCTAGAAATAAGGACATGCTTTAATAAAATGAAAAGAGTAATATAATTCGTTGAGAATAATTTTTGTTGTTGTTGAAGTTCCCTTAACCATATTAGGTGAAGGCACTATTAGAGTACGAGCAGCAAGTGTGGAAACAACTGGAGTTGTGGAAATAGCTCTTAAAAATGACAAAATTTTAAAACAAAACTTTCAATTTGTGTGTCCATGGAGTAAATCGGTTTATGTGTCCATGGAGTAAATCAATTTATGTTTCCATGGAGTAAATAAAATAATTTTAAAGTAAAATAAGTAAAAACTTTGAAGTAAATATGATAACTCCAATCTTATATATGTTCAAAATTTTTAGATATATGTATTTAGTATATCTATTCCAGTAGTATTATTTTTCATTAATTTTATTTATAGATGCATGGTTGGAGGAGCATGTCAATAGTTTATTCTACTAATTTTCATATGTTATCTAATGTGATTTATAGTAAATTGGATTCTCACAGTTGATGCCTTGAGAAAAAAATACCATGAACAAATTGAGATCTTTTAATTTGATTTAAATAACTAGTGCAGATCTTAAATGCTATTGGGATGATGAAGATTGATAAATTCTTACAAATACTATATGGTTGGTTTGATCGTAGAATGTTTTGTAATCTCATTAGCAGGATGACATGAACTATGCAAAATATTATGTGAAATTCATTTGTCAGTGGTTGCTTCATAATTTCTTTGATGATATGAAATTCATAAACCAAAGAATCGACCAGACTGCCATAGATCCTCTTCACAAATTAGTTTCAACTCCATTTGAAAGTATTACCTATGTAGAGGTTGTTCAACTATTAGATAAGGTTATACTTATTTTGCAAGTAGTTATAGGCATATATTATCATTTACATTTATTGACTTATCAAAATTTAAAGACAATAAGGACTTGAGAATTTTGTATCTGTTTGTAAATAAGTAGGTTACAGATAAGAAATTTGAGTACAAGGTAGAATGGGGTATTGATTTAGCATCAAAGCATGAAAGGTATGCAAAGCATAAGATTCCCATATGTTTTGTTGGAATATGCTAGAATCATTGACAACAAATATGATTATAAATTCAATATCTACTTTCATGAGATTGTTGGATCCAACTTTTGGGAAAATGTATTATATTTTTAGTACTCAATTGATGTAGATATTTTACTGATGTGATCTTTAAAAATCTAGTTATTGTGTACAACTATCCAAAAATGATTAAGGAATTTTACATGCGACTCATTGAGGATGATAGGACTGTTGCTGCCATGGATGTACTTGTTCCAAAGGTAGGTTCCTCATCTCCTGATATGTTTATGTAGTGAGCTTAGGTGTAAGAAATAAGATGCACATTAACCATGACATAACTCTCTAGGATTGAGATAAACTCGATGATATGCACGCTACTTCAAATGTTGGGGAGCTAATAGGTGGAAGAAAAACGAAGGAGCAATTGGAAGTTATTGAGAAAAGGTATGTGGTACAATGGGTTGTCTTTTTTAGTTCTTTGTACAACAAAATCATTTGAAAAATACTTTTTTTCTGCATAACTTATTTTTTATGTATGGTTGTAGCATTGCTGAAGAGCCTCTTTAAGTTAGCAATCATTGATAGCATCTTAATTTGAGATAGCTACATTTACTTGGTTATTAGAAAAAAATATCATATTCCATAAAACCAATGGAAGATGAGACCTGGACTTCTTTTTCGGTCTATATGATACTTTGATAAAGATAATTACATAGACTTGATTGTGGACTAGGTCATTGCAAGAAGAAATATTTCATTATTATATCTAATGGTGACTTGGTCTGAAACTTTTCACTAGTTATAAGAATTAATATCGTGTTATAGTATATTGTGTAAAATGAGTTGTATGATGTGGGAATCTCAATTGTCAGAGATAAAGAAGATGATAGATAAATTAAATTCCAAATATGAAATTTGTTCAATTATCTTAAGATTCTTAGATTTTTGAAAATGCCCAAGGCACAATTTTTATTGGTGTGCTTATATCGGTGTTGTAACCCAGTGTACTTTCAATAGTATTCACAAAGCAAATTAGATGTTTGAGATGAAGCTAACAATGACATGGCCTCTTATTGTGGCAGTAGTTGCTACAATTTATGTTGCTCTTTTTCTACTAAAAAGACTTAAAAGTTCTAATAACAAGAACCATCTTCCTCTAGGCCCAAACGGTCTTCCCCTAATTGGGAACTTCCATATTCTTCTTGATAATAAAAGGCCAATTCACCATATTTTAACTTCTTTTTCTAAAAGCTATGAGCTAGTTATGCATGTCAAATTTGGTAGCTACCCTATTTTGATAATAAGCTTTGCAGAGTTAGTGAGAGAGTGTTTCACAATGAATGACAAGACTTTGTGATCAAAGCCTCATCTTTTACAAGGGAAGAATTTGGGATACAATTATTCAATGATTTCTTGGGCTACATATGGTGCCTTATGGAGAATTTCTTGAAGGATTTGTGTTATTAAGCTTCTCTCTCCCAAGAGAATCTAGTCTTTTGCTCCCAAGATATCCCAACAACTTTGCAAAGGAGTCACTTCTCTATTTGAGCAATTTTAGTTGTAGAATAGTGTTAACATGAAGAGGTTCTTCTCCTTCTTAAACTTAAAGACACTCATGTCCATGATCATTAATGAGAATTATTTTGGAGAGGGTCTTAGAGGAGATTATTTCCAAGGTGATTGAGGAGTCTTTTGTGTATCATGGGTGTGTTAATATTGGGGTATATTCCCTGATTTAAGTGGCTTGGTTTGCAAGGGTATGAAAGGGCAATGATCAAGGCACAATCATATTTGGACTTGTATATGCAAAAAATATCATAGAACCCCATCCATCTATAGCCACTTGTAGTGCCATCAATATAGGTCTATGAAATCTCATCTGAAGGTGTTGGTAGACCCACCAAAGACTTGAAGATAAATATCCAAACTAATCAGTGACTAGGCCGCCATTGGTGATTACTTTGGATAGTCATCTTCCACTAATTTCTTTTTTAAACAAATCATCTTGGTCAAAATGTTGACCAATCTTGCTTTACATTTCCACCAAAGCTTGGTCAAAATTTTGACCAATGCATTGGTCATAGGTTTGGCATGCTAGTCGATCAAGGACCAGCATTGGTCAAACTTTCAACCAAACTTTTTTGGAAACTTTGACCAATTCATTATTCATGGGTTTGGCATGTTGGTTGATCAAGGGGTAGCATTGGTTGAAATTTCAACCAATGTTTTGTGGACACTTTGACCAATGGTCCTCACACCAAAAAAATCCATTTTCGACCAAATTCTTGGTCAAACTTTCGACACATACAGACAATGGTCAAAATTTTGACAACAAAAATAGTGACACAACAATTGGTCAAAAATTTGACCAAAATGGGTAAAAATTTGATCAATTTTTGTGGAAAAATGAGTCCAAATATACTAGTCCAACATCATTATTTAGAATTAGGAATCCACCCAAAGGGTTAGAAGCTTGGAATTTCATGAGAAAGTATTGATCAATGATTAGTAGATAGGCCACTTGGGACATACGAAGAGGAGATGATGCATTATTTTGGGAGGACTCTTGGGATGGATTGCCTCCTTTAGATAGTACTAATATTCCCTTAAATATAAAAAATGTGCTTGTTAATTTATGGTGGAGAAAGGTAGCTAATTATAAACATATCAAAAGGGAAAATGGGGTAGATATTTGGGCATGGAAATCTATGGAAACTATAGACTTAACCTCAAAGGATAAAGAGATCCTAGAAAGTATCTTTAAACATCGACAGGTCAAGCATAAAGATAAGAAAGACAAAATTATTTGGGGAGTTTCCAAAGATGGATCATATAGAGTTAAGATAGGATACAATCTAATAACTAGCTCACAAAGATGGGAAAACATAAATATGCATCTTAAGATATGTTGGGATTCATCATGTTTACCAAAGACAAGAATATTTTTATGGGAAACAAATCAAAAAAGAATTTCAACAACTGATAGGTTTACAAAGGTTGGGTTTGAAGGTCCCTCAAGATGAAGTCTATGTAAGGAAAATACTAAGACAATAGATCATTCACATTCAATTCTCCTATGCTAAAGAGAGCTGGAATTGGCTCTGTCATAAGTTATGTTGGACTTCCCCTCCCCCTCAAGATCTCAATTGTCATCTATTGGGATGACATAAAGAAGAGAATTATAGAATATATTGTAAACTCTAGAACATATCTCCTACCATACTAATGTGGTAAATATTGAAAAAAAGGAATAGGTATATATTTAGCAACACAGAACTAAGTATTTCCTCTTTTCTTAACAAAGTAGAAGCAAGCATAATAGAAGTTATGAATAATTACTTAAGAAAAATAGTCAAAATTGAAGAGACCTTTACAAAATGGAACAAAGAAGTATAAAGGATAGGGGCCTTGCTAATCAATCCACCATTACTCTATGAGAGAAAAGATCAAAAAGAAAGAAAAAGAGTGTATATGGGAACCGCCATCGAAAGGATGGACGAAACTAAACTTTGATGGATCATCAAGAGATAATCTAGGAAAAGTAGGAATAGGATGTATAATTACATCCAACTTTGGAAAATGGATTATTAAAAGAGATAAAACCTTGGGCATCTCAACAAAAAATATAGCAAAATTAGAAGCTCTTAGTAAGGGGCTTGCATTAAGCTTGAAATTGCAGATTAGAAGAATTATCATCAAAGGGGACTCCCAAATCATTTTAAACATCATTAGAAAATGAAAAACTCCAAATTGGGTGAACTCAAAACTTGAAAGTGTTCTAAGCTTAATTGATGAGTTTGAAGAAACTAGGATTAAACATATATATCGAGAAGGATTTGTCAAATGTCCACACCATGTCTTTTTGGGGATCTATCAAATGAGAGAGATGGAATAGAATTATAAATCCAGTAGACAAAATGACAAGGGTCACTATTAGCTAGGCTCTAGGTGAGAAGGCCTTCAATTATGGTTTTACCTGGCCTACTAATATCTCTTTCATAGGCTCCTTCATAGGTTGTTTAGTTAGGGACAATGTTAGGTAGTGGGAGATTATTTGTTTGTGTCAAAACATCTTTGACCCCATCTAGTTAGAGGGTCTTGAGAATGTAATTCTTAGCATTGATCAGAAATTGAAAATTCATCTACCTAAAGTGTATATGGTTCATCCCCTTGGCAGCCTAGGGTTAGCTAATGTGTCAAGGAAGCTAACTCTATACATTCAAGACAACATACAATTCTACAAGGTATGGCCAAATATGGAAGCTAGTATACATTTTATGCTTCGATGTCGAGGACTTATGGAAGATTAGAACAAGAATTGGTTACTTCAATATTTGTAGATTTTTGATACCTACATCAAACCAAGGGTGGACTTTGATGATATCAATAAATTATAGTTCTCATTACCAAATTTGTTCAAGTCAAGCAAAGAGAAATCGGCTTTTTTTTCCCACTAGGATCCAAGGTGGAAAATTTGGAGAAAGTAGCGAATGTTATTATGGTTTTTTGGAAGAAAGGGAAGGATATGTGACCCTCCAGTACTCTGGGTAGGTTTTGGGTACCCTAGCTTGATTTTGAGATGGTTTTTTGGTTCTCTTTGTTGTCTAGCTACTGCCTCTAGGGTGAGTTTCTCTTCACTCTAAGTTAGGTTGGATGGTCATTTCTTTGTATCCCATTCCTCTGGGTTTTGCTCTCTTTTTTGCGACCTTAGGTTTTCCTGAAATATTCAATTTTTGTCCCTATCTTCAAGTTTAGTAGTGTTCTCTGGACTTTTTTACTTTGATCTTAGTATGATATGTAACATGTACATATTTAGATCATTAATATAAAGTTCATGGTTTAGATATCAGGTGTAGTGCCATTTTGTATCTATCTTCTTTCAGTTATTTTTTGACTATCAACTGTTGCCAATAGTTGGTAGTCAACATTAGTTTCTAGAACTAATGGAAAATTGATCTCACTATTTTTTTGTTTCTCTTTTCATAGTTTATGTTCAAACCATTATGATGTTTAGATTAAATGATTTTATCACCAATATAATTAGTTTTTAGACTGGAATCATCCTAGCTATATGGACTAGGGAGTCTAATCTCCATTGTATGTAGTTTAAACATTAAATACTAATAATCAAAATTTTCAAGTATAATAAGGAAATATGAGTTTTAATCTAGTAAAAATTTAAGATTTATAATTATTAATATTTTCCTTTAACTTAATAATTCGACTATTTTTAAACTTCTTTTGGTAGACTCTCATGTTAAAATGAAAGCAAAATCAGAAATATCCATTAATTAATCTAGTATCCAGCAAGTTGTCATGGTTTTTAGATCGTCCTTTTCTTTTTAGCACTAGCATTTAAAGATGATTTTGAGGTGTTTTGAATTATAGAGTATTGATTTAGAACAAAAAAAATGGACAATCAAGTGTATTATCAAATGGGAAAGAAACTGCAATCCTAACCTTTGAATGTTCTAGCATTTTATCAGTGATTTTAGTAATGATATCATTATAACCATAAGAAGGGGAAGAATGTTTCTCGAAGATTCCACTTAAGTTACAAAAATAGGTATAAATTGAAGCAATAAAAGTTAAAAGAGATACATTTTCAATAAGATTTAAAACTAGGTATTCCCCTTTCATTTATGTAATTAAAAAGGACTTGGGTCCTAGGAAAGACTAAAGGTTTTCTTCTTCATTCTTTCCTACCAGTGCTCATTTGAATGGAGAGTCATGTAGTTCTAGTTATTTTATTAATATAATTCCAAAGGCTTGGGACATTTACCAATCATAAATAAATAAATAAAATTATGTGTTGTTTATTAGATTATTTGTGAAAGTATATAAAATAAAATAAATTGACATGTAGATGGTTTTCAAATTTAACCTAAAAAGATAAAAGTTAACATTAACACACTCACACCATCCCACTCCACCTTTTATGCCATTGTAGAATGCTTACATACATTAATAAAGAGATGTGATGCATTCAAATTAAGATATAAAAGGAGAAGATTTGATTTTAAAAAGGAGTGAAAAGGATGAGAAGATAAGAGATAAAAATTACTTGAGGAAATGAATGAGAATAAAACAAAGAGTTAAATTTTATCAAATAATTGAATTGATGAAAGGATACAACTCTTCAAAAGGATTATAATAATGAATTGTTGTGACTCTTTGAAAATATTATAATTATGAAGTGATGTAACTTTTTGAAAGTAATGTGATTATGAAGGGTTGTGACTTTTTGAAAGATTGTGATTATGAGGGTTTGTGTTTTTTGAAAAGGACATAGATGAAAAATAAAATAAGATTTATAAATTACCATTGAATAATTGTAAAAAGAAAGAAGAAAATAAGTGGAATGTCCAATAAGAAAGTGCCAACAAAATTAAGCATAATATATTGCGGGACCAAACCATGTATACAAAGAAGAGACAAGGTATTACACTTGTCCCAAGTTAATCTTGGTAGTAGGGACATTACAAGGTAAGAATTTAGAATAGTATCAAAGTTCATTGTTTTTGAAATTAAAAAGAAGTCAAAAATGGTGGCTAAACCATAGAACAAAATGTTGTAGAATAACTAAAAGTTAGAACCAACACATGCTAACCTAACCCCCTTCTTAATTTAAAAAAACCCCACATTAGAGTATCCCAAGATCTAACCATTCTAGGAAACTATGAGTAGTCTTAAACATTATACTTATAGAGTCCATAATAAAAGAGAGTCCAAAGAAGATTCATGAGTAGAGCCCACCTAGGTCAAGTGTCAACATAAGTAACGTAACAAAACTAAAACTAAAACAAGAAGGAGAGATAACTCTCCTTGCTCTTCTCCTTACTATTTGGATTATCCAGTAATGATTATAGCCAACCATCTACTAGGAACCTATAGAGAGAGCCTATGGTGTCCACCCCCACAGTAGCAGCATGGCCTTATTTATTAACATGTAGAAGGTGAAGAGTCGAAGATGCCGAGTGCATAACCCTAATCGCAAATCTAGTCACATCATTGTATCTCTTCTCAACAATCTCCTTTCTCTGCTCTAGATTATTGAAACTCATATTAATAGCACCCACCTCATCACAATTATTCTTGTTTGTAACCATGGAGGTCCCCTAGGGGTCCTTATCTGGAGTTTTTTTTTCTTTGTTAGATTGACGAGGTAGGGAAGTGAGAGTCTCATCTTTTCCCCCACCTGTTTATCAAGACTATAATTCTTTAGTGTGTCCAAGATATGAGATGAAAAAGGGCTTAAGTGGCTACTTTCTCCACCATTTCCTTCACTAGTTGTATCCTCTTCCTCATCCTCAATGTACTTCTTCCAAAATTATTTCTTCTTCTATCATTTTTGTGGGGTGTTTGACTTACCACTACTAGTGGAGCCCAAGCTAATAGGTTAAACAAGTTTGGGCTTGGGGCCCAGAACCATATGTTTTTACTTGTTTTTATGGGACCTCCACCTACCACCTTTTGTTTCCACATCAGAGTCCACAACTTAGATACCTTTCTCGATTTTAATTTTCTTAAGGATATGGTGCAAAGAGGGCCTATGACTATTAGTATCAACAATAGACACAACCTCCACCAAAATTTGAGGGGTTGATGTAGAAATAATAGGGCTAGAGAGAACCACTTCAACATTTATAAGTTGGGAAGGGAAAACGCATTTGTGGAATCTAAACAACTTAAATATGAACACCTAGTGGAGGATAGTATATGGTTTACCCTTTTTCATCTTTTCCCTAACCTTAAGGATATTGTCTTCCATGGAGTAAAGAATAAGGTATGAAAAAAAGAGAGAAGATCATGGTTCCTAAAATGGTTTAAGATATGGAAATGCTAATAGTAAAAAATATGGAATCTTCCCTTTATGGTGAGATAGTGCATACTAGCATAGCATACCTCTTTCTAGGGATCCAAAAAGGCCATTCTGATAAAACCACCACACTTACAAGTTAGACTTTCACCAAGGAAAAAGAATTAGTTAAACTTGTATTCATTCACAATATGGTTTTTTTTGCACTATTTTCAACCATCCAAGGAGAATCCACTGACTTCTTCATTTATCTCAAACAAAATCCCATTCATAATCAGCCACCTATTGTTCTAGATATTGACAAATTGCATGGAGATGAACTCATCATAATCCTCAATACACTACATAAATGGTAGTAGAGCACCCTCCTTCAAATAATTTTAGGTGGATTCATTATATTTCTCAATGGATCTTAGCTCAAAGTGAACTAGGTTTCCACCCATTTTACCACTCTCCCCTAAGTCCTAAATGAAATCCTTAGAAACATCTAAGATTACCCCAATTAAAAAATAATGTAGGAGGAAAAATCCAATGAAACCAATGCCCAAAAACTAGAGAATGAAGAAAATCAAATGTTGATTTCACAAATGAAAAGGACCCAAGTAATAATCACCCATTGTGAGCACATGCCACTTGGAATCTTAATGAGCCTTAGTACTCATTGTCTGATGCTAGCCACATCTTCTTTTTCTAATGATGACCATACTTTTTTTAATTTAAAATACCCATCTGCATACTCCTGACAACATCATACCAAATCTTGCTAAAGACATCGTTCCTCTTAAGGAAAAAATATTTCCCATATTGAACACCACATAAATACCAATCAAAACCATTCCCCTTTTAATAATATTATGACCAACTTTTGATAATGCATTCCAAATAATGATTTCCAAAAAGGTGGTGACCTTATAACAATGATTAATCGACACCATGAGATTATTTTATATCTTTTGAACTTTATCCTAAATATGACTTGGAAAACCGTCAAAGTTATCTCAACTACATATGTCGACCTTCATATGTCCAGTTATTTCTATGCATCCACCACCTAGTTCCCTTCATGGTAGATGTGTTGAAAAGCCACTTCCCACAACCTCAAGATTAGAGTATGGGCATCTTTAATGACTTGGGTAATATTCTAGCTAACTTTATCATTCTCTTTAATTGCCTCAATGATAAGTTGTGAATCTCCCTCCACAACCAGGTTTTGAATTCTCATTAAGTTTGTGTGTCTAACCACCCCAAAATAAGCCTATAGCTTCAACAAAGTTGATGATGTTCTCACCATAATTATCAGCATAAGCCACCACCAAACTACCCTTGTCATTATTTATAATGCCACCTGTCACTAGATAGCCTTCCTTTGCAAAGCCATCAAAATTAAGTTTGAACCAGGGGGATGGAGGTGGTTTCCATCTCACCCATATCCTGGTCAAAATTTTGGAAATATCTAGCTTAGAAATCAAATCCAAAATTCCCCAATTTTCCACAATGACACAATCTTGAAATGACGAAGGGTTGGGGTGGGGTTACATCTCCAATGGGATTTGCATTCACATAAAAGGCTAACAATCAATTGAATAGAAGTGGAAGGGTGGAGGGGAGGGGAAGATCTATTGAAAATGTGATTATTTCTTTCCTTCCATAATTTCCAACACACATGGGGGTATCACTTTCCATAGCATTTTGATGAGAGGGTGTAATATAGGAGCTCCCCAACCCAGAATGAATTGTTATAAATCACCACTAAAGACCCATTGAATCCCAAATATATATGTAAAATGACCATCCACACCTCCCTAACATTGGTGCAATGAATCAAAAGATGCACGATAGTCTCGCCCTCCTTGTGGCACAACACACATTTACTAAAAATTTGAAAACCTTTTCTTTTGAGGTTATCAATTGTGAGAATACTCCCATGTTGTGTAACCTACCAGAAGAAGTTAACCTTCAAGATTATTCCTAGATTCTAAACATATTTCCAGTCCCTACACTCCTCATGACCAATAATGATATTATGGGAGGATTTGACACTAAATTCCCTAGAAGCATTTGGGTCCCAAATCAACAAATCCTTTCAAGAGAAAGTTGGGGTCCTAATTCTTTCCATCACTCTCTGTAGTACTTGAGATAAGTTTTGGTTTGGGATTAACTGATCTAATTTTATCCACTTCCAATTATTCTCTCAAAATAATCTTACTCATGTCCCCAATCACCCACTCGATACCCTTCCTTAAGATTTTTTGACTATTGACAATTTATTGCCCCAAATTTTGGAACCAAATGGCAAGTCATTATTTCCTAGGTTGTACTGGAAGGAATGTCCTCTCAAGTATTTATCTCTCATGATTCTACACCATCCCACCTCATTTTGAATCAATCTCCATCCTACCTTCACCATATGAACCCTATTAAGGTCACCAATTCTCCTTGGGTCTAGTCCCCCTTGTGATTTGGGTTCAGAGACCTTCTCTGAAGCCACAAGATTGAATTTGGACTTTTCCTTAGTTCTCAACCATGGGAAATTACATCTTAATTTTCTCAATAGTGTCCCTAACTTTCTTAGAGATTTTTAATATGGCTAAGAAATAGACATGAATACCTTATAATGAGGCCAAGAGAAGTTGCAACTTACCAACACTACTTAACACTTTCCCCTTTAATTCAACAAGATTCCTCTGTATACATTCCACAATCGAGTTCTAGAATTGGGGAGTGGCCTCTTTAATAGTAAGGGGTTGTCTGAGCTAAGTATCAGGGAAGTTAGTTGTTTGGCACTGAAATTCTCTAGTAATCTAATCTTGTAGGCTTCTTGTAGTATTGAAAAAGGTAAATATTACTCTTATGATAGTTTACTTATTTCCCAAAACATCAACATAGTTATCCAGTTGCTCCTTCCATCTTCTAGATTCTCTAATTGAAGCAATCCCACACAGAAAAGTATCATCCAAAAATTGTCAAAGAACCTCCAAGGGGAGAGTAGTGACCAACTTGATACCTTTTATTCAACCATGTTCCATCATAGACAGAAAGTTTCTTCCCAATACCTCCACCACCATAATAAATAGGTAGGGGGAAAGAGGATACCCTTGTCTCAACCCCTTAGTAGAAATAAACAATTTCCATGGTGTCCCATTAAAGAGAACAACAAATTGGACCAAATTAAAAACCTCCTTAATCATCAAGACAAATTTCTCCCCAATGCCCAGTCTAGCCAAGATATCAAAAAAGAAGTCACACCTTACTTTATCATTGGCTTTGGAAATATCTTGAGTTTCATATTCATACCTAGGTTCTTATTCTTCTCAATAGAATGCAGGATTTTATGGGAGGTAATAGCATGCATCATCCAAGATCTACCAACCCTAAGACAAAGCTATTCTAGGATGGGCTACTAAAACTTCCCAAGAGGGGTTTCATCCGATTGACCAAAATATTGGATAAGATTTTATAAACTGTACTGCAAAGACTGATAGGCCTTAAATCCTCCATCCTAATGAGCTCACCAAATTTTAGAATGAGCACAATGTAATTCTAATTAAGCTCCTTTCAAAACCTTCCTTTGTTTATGAAATCTGTAGCACCATGAATGAGATCAAATTTTATGATTTCCCGAAACTCCTAAAAGAAAGCAGGTGAGAAATCATCAAGACTCAAAGCCTTAAATGCTTCCATGGAGAAAACAACAACCTTCACCTCCTCAAATTCCACCTTCTTAATCAAGTTATTATTTTGTTCTCATCCCCCACTAGGGCTAATGATTCTAAAAAATTCTTCACTATTATTTTGATCTCGAGAAAGAAAAAGTTGATTGTAGATTGTTAGGATATGGTGACTCAACCTTAGCATGTTTTATTGTTTTTCTATTTGTGCATTTTTTGGAAGATACTAAATGTTCTAAATACATTGAATGTAAATGCTTTAGAAATTATTTCCTTTTATATGATAACTCTATAAATACAATGAGTTGTTGAAGAGATGTGAAAAAGAGAGAGAGTGAATGAGTTTATTTCATAGGGTTGTGCTACCAGATATTCTCTAGGATGGAGGAAGATGTAAATCTCCATGTGAAGGCTAGAAATGTATTGTAACATTTTGCTAAATAATACATTAGTTGAATATTTTAGAGGGTTCTATTTTTACCTAGAAAGGTTTCCACATGTATATTTGTGTGTTTTATTATTTCTCATTCTTCTAGTTTCATGATGGTAGAATACTAAATATGTATATCTTAATCTTGTTGAAATTTATTTAGATTGATAAAGTGTAATCACTTTCCTTTAAGGTTTTAATTGTGGGAAATCAACTATGTATATTTCCACCTTTATGGTATAGTAGTATGCACTTGTATTTGTTTAATAAAAGCTATCTAGGATATCCATACTTATCTCAGATGGCTTTCTATGATATTCTCATTTTCGTGAAATTGGTATCAAAGTTCAGTTATCTGAATTGCATGTTGCTTGCATGTGAGGAATCATAGTATTTCTAGTTATGGATATTTCTTCTATTAAGATTTTTTAGCTTGCAGAGCTTGAATTTTTTTTGAAGGAATTAGTTAATAATTAATTATTTTATGAGTGGAAGTCTTGCAATTGATTTAGTGTTTTAGGAGACAAAAAACATTTCTTGAAGGATGATGAAGACAGAGAAAATAGAGTTGGTCATGTTGAAATGATATTGATTTGGAGCTCTTGGTTGACAGCTGAAAAATTATTGATGTATGTGCATTGAAAGGTGTCTTTTTTTTTTTTTTTTACTTGGAATACAAAGAAGTTATGGAGTTGATCATTGGATGAATTGGAAACTTTTGGATAACCTATCTCTCTTAAATGCATATGCTAGTAATGGTCATGGAGTTGGTCTACAAGTGGACTTGGAATTCTTATACTATGCATTCCTATTGGATGCTTGTACATGCATGGCTTGGATTCTTGTTCATTGGATCTGAGGGGTTTATAGATTTTCACTAAAAATCTATGATACTGCTCATGTATAATAATCCATTATTTTGGATTCGGTTATTTGGTGTTTTTTCATACTTTTGAGTCTTCTAGATGAAAAGTGGATATGGATGTACATGGGTCTTCTTGGACATAGTGGTTTTGCAACTTATGCATGCTCAAAGAAAAATTTGTGGTTTGTTTTGGATCTACTAAAGAGCTATTTTCTAGACTTTGGTTTCTTTAGGGTGTTACTGAATGAGATAGTTGTAGTTCTAGATGCATATATTCTTTGTGCATGGTGAGAGGAGTGTTTCTTTCTCTGCATGGAAATGTTGGTATGTGACTAGTCACTCAATATTTCTATGGTGATGCTTTTTGGATTCCTAGACTATGGTGCTTGATGTGGGCATAATTGATGAATTAGATTTGTGCTTGATATAGCGTTTGAGTCATGTGTCTACATGATTGTTCTCTTTTATCTCATTTTTACATGTCATTAATATGATAGTGAGTTTTCATGTTACAATGATTGAATCTACAAGTTAGGCAGTCAGGTGGGTAGGCCACCCATTTAATTGTAGTGGGCTGACTTGGATGTGGATTTTCTATATGCACCATATTTGACTCAATGTTGGTGTAGACTTGTTAGCCAACCTTCTCTGTGGTCACTTATGTATTGGTGTGGTTACTTTGGAATGAGAGTATGGATGATATTTAAGTACTTGGATAATTAGTGATGGTATTCCTATAGCATGGTGAATTTTGTTAGTTTAGAAAACATGGTTTCACTTGGCGTGATGTGCAAGCCTAGATGATTTTAAATTTGGGAGATGGCATGTCATATGCATGGAGAGCTTGGTACCACATTTTTGTGGGACCTTTAGTAGTGACTATATTTTTCATTACATGGTGATGGATAATCTTCTTTATTGCTGTAAATGTTTGAGGATTAATTAGATCTTATTGTTGTAAAAGGATCTTTCACATTTGTTGGTTCACTAGTTGGAGATGGTACCTTCATGTGATTGGAGATGTTGAAATCTTTAGGATTCAAGGAGTCCTTGGTAAAGATGTGGTTTAAGAATTCATTTCATATGTTATCATGGTGACCATTATTAGGCATTCTTAGCTATCTAGGAAGCCTTCATTTTTGTTCTATAATCTTAATTGTGATTAGGCATTTGCTTACAAGAATCTTTGATTGTCCTTCAAAACATGTTTGTTTCTACCAATATTATGAATTTGATCTAGCCTCTAGTTGAGATATTGAAATGGGTAGTAAATATGTGTACAAGATACAAATTCTCAGCATAGGTCAATTAAACACCCTAAGTTTTACAGGGCTTTTGGTTGCCAATGACACCCATGGCATAGTAGTCCATGGTGTTTTTACACAAAAAAAAAAAAAAAAAATCTTTCAAGGGGTATGTACTCTATATCTACATAGATTTTCTTTTGACCTTGGAAATGGATCAAGTGAAAGAAATAATTTTGGGAATTCATGTAATGGATGAACTTCTCTAAATAAAGTAAAAAAATTATTTGTTCCTGTAGATGAGGGTTAAAAAACAAAATAATACATTCATACTGAGATGACACATGTACGACGATGAAAAAACTGCTAAAATACCTTATTGCAAGAAAGAAATTGGACATCATAGATTTACAAACCTCGATCATTTATAGATGTCTTGTTGTTTATGGTCTCCAAGGATGAAAATCACCGACTATGCTTGAAACAATTCATAAACAATTCCTACCCATTTGTTTGTTGGAACAGTAATAGGAAATTAGGAATATGTTTTAAATTTTTTGTTTGATGCATCATTTGGAATAGGGAATAGGAATACATATTCCTATTTTCCCCCTAAAATGAGCTTATGTCCATTACAAAAATAGTTTTTATTGGAATAGCCATTCCTATTGACTCCTATTCTCAATTCCTATGCCTGCAAGCAAATGGGCAATATGTCTATACTACATTAAACCTTTATTGTCTTCTTAGCACTCTCCACCTAACTATATTAAATTACTTCCAATCCTTTCACTAAAATAAGTGTCTATATAATTTTCCCTGCATTAGATTTTTGATCTATTTTATGTTCGTTCAAAATTTCCAAAACCTCGAAAAGATTTGAGTTGGTCAATCACAAATTTAAAAAAAAAAGCCAAATAATATATATTTAATTAAAAGCACTAGAAACCTTAAGATTTGAATTTTATTAGAATGTTCAAAATTAGAGCAATGAACATCCCAGAACATTAGTTCTTTGCCTTAAATATTGCAAGGTTCTAAGGCATGCAAGGACTAATAAGATCTATTCTACCTCATCACTGCACTTTCTTTTAGTAGAATTAGTAGTATAGTATCATGCTCAGTTGGAGGAGATGACTGACCAAGACATTAAAAAAATGAAATATATAGCCCCAAAGTAAATACAATACAAATTGAGGAAGAAGGAATGTTGCACATGCACATTTTTTACAATGTTGCCATCATCACGGTATATGACATTTCTCGTCAGTTGGAATTCATCTTCTTCAAATCTTTTATACCTTTACATCTATCCTTACAATTGAGATGCACACACCTTCCTTGATAAATAGATACATTTACTAATATAAAATAAAAATATATTTATTATTATTACATTTTCTCAAAAATAAAAATAAAATCATTTAAAAAAAAATGGAAATTCCTACAATAAATCTATTGTGACTTTGATAGGTTGGAGATGGCCAATTAATCTTCATTAGAAATTATAAATATGCTAGTAGAATATAATAATATTTATATTAATGAACATACAATTTATAAAATAAAAAATATTTTTATTTATATATGTATCATAAAATATTTATAAAATAAAGCCCTTTCATCTTACTCACTCAATCATGATTTAGTGCACAAGTTTGCAACTTCTTAAGCACCAATAATATTAAAGGATATTTTTAAAGAAGGATTTATTATTATTGGTGATAACCAAACATGTTTTTAATATTGTGAAAGCCAGTTGTAAGAAAAAAAAAGAAAGAAATATGATTCTAAGTTTGAACAGAACAATACTATATAACATAAGATACAATTATTATCAAGAAGATTTTATCCATAACTTTTAACATTCACAGGCAAGGAAGATACATTTAAATGATTTTTTTCTTCCTTCAAGAACACACTCAAATGCATCACCATTCCTTAATACAAAATATAACTACTAGTCTTTCTAAACCCATTTGGCAGGTAAAATAAAGTTTATTTAGCAAGCATAAAATAGTTTAGAGGAAAGAACTTGTCTTGTAAATTAAATCATGCACCAAAATAAAGAACTCTTATTGAATGCTCTTCTAGCCCATAAAAAGTGTGACTTTATGAAGAAGATGACTCACATCAAAAAATCTATATTATTATTTAGAAAATATAGAATCAATTCAAACATACACATTGCTACTCTCCATTGTACATTTCTTGGTGACAAATATTACGTTGAGGATTTGATTGTATGATAAGTATCAATTGTAATGTGCAAAAATCCATTATGATCTTGCCTTGTAATAGTTGTTCATTGCCAAGAAACCATTATATCACTAGAAGATACTATATTTTCCCTAGATTATATATTAGGTTGGTGAACAAAACTATCATGCCAATTAAACAAAACTACTATGAAGATTATATATTAATTGGAATTTTTTAAATTTATGTTTACAAATAGTGAAATTGTTTATGTTTTCTTGTGTTAACAATTTTCATGTTTAGCTAACATTATTTGTTGAAATCAAATGGTCAAGATTTCATATAAATGCAAAAATTAAGGAGATATTTTTTTTGTACAAGGACAAATTTTTGAAGTATAGCATTAGTCAAAGTGATGTACTCATTATATTGAGTAATTGTATTAATGATTTAACATGAAATTTTGTTTTATATGTTATATTCTTGATAAGAATTATATGTGTGTGTGTGTGTGTGTGTGTGTGTGTGTGTGTGTGTGTGTCTATATATATATATATATATATATATATGATATTTTTTAATCTAATTGGGCTCTTGTCTAATCGAGCTCTTATCTTAAGAAGAGACGATCTGAAGTATTAGTTACTCCTCTGAATGATTATCAATTGCATTGTGTTTGAATGTTATGTCCACATAGGGACATGAACCTACATGGCCATTGGCCATGTAGAGTCATGTCTCTACGGGAACATGACACTTTACATATTTAATATGGAGTGATCAATTCAATCTAATATCATTCACAAGGCATCTCAGACTCTACAATCACTCTCTCCTACAAACGAAAGATATCAGTCAATCTAAGTTCATCCATTATCTATTCCTACCCTATCAAAGGTTTGCACAATCAGAAACACCACAAGTATATATACTATCAAATTGGAAAGTAAATCTAAACCAATTCAATCTATATTAATTTTTGTGTCTCTATCAAAAATCCTTATTTTACATGGCATCAAATCCATCCTAATAGAGAATTCTATTCTTCAGAATTAAAATTAAAATCTTAGATTTATCTATATTAGAATTTTATCATCAAATTAAAAATGGTTAATCATGTAATATTAGAGGATAGACTTGAGGGAGCATCAAAATTTTCATCATGGAAAATTTGAGTCATGATAGTATTAAGAGAAATGGAGTTAGAAGAGTACATAGAAACAAACAAATCAATTCTTGAAAATGGTCTAGATAAAATGACATGGAAAAGCATAACAAAAAGGCCATAAAAATTATTATAGACTCGGCAAAGGATCATATTCTTCCATCTATATCCAGTCTTAGAACTACCTTCAAGATGTTCTCTTCTATTAAGAAAACATTCGAAATCAACAATACTAGTAGACTACTAACTTTAAAGAAAAATCTTCTATATATAAAAATGAACAATGGGGATTCAATTACATCCTATTTTCTAAGAATCTATGAGTTAAAAGATCAACTTGCAAACATTGGAAGTCAAGTTGATAACAAAGAACTTAGCATCATAGCTTTAAAAGGACTTCCACTATCTTGGGAAACCTTTATTCACAGTCTAAGTTCCCAACCTGACCTTCCTAAATTTGAACTACTCAAAAATAAATGCACTCAAGAAGAATCAAGATTAGTTTCTAGAAGAATTAGTATAAATCAAGAGGGAGATATTCAAATTCTTCATGCTAATAAGAACAATAAAGAAAAGAAATGTAAATTCAAACATAATAGGAAAGATTCAACAAATCATATAAGAAATGAGATTGATCAAAAGTACAATGTTTCAAATGTGACAAATTTGGTCACACTCACAACTTCTACACTAAACAAAAGAAAACTCAAGCAACCCTAGTAGAAATCAAAGAAGAGAAAGAGGAAAAAGAAGAAGACCTTGCATTCTATTTAGCTCTCTCAAGTGAACTAAACTCAAACAAATATACATGGATTATAGAGAGTGGAGCATCTTGTCACTATTGGAGACAATTCTATGCATCCGGTTAAAGGTATAGGATCATGTTCAATTCATCTAAATTCAAGTATTACTCTCCAACTTAAATTTTTTTTTTCATACGTAGTATAAAAAGAGATTTAGTTTTTATCTCCGATCTTGTTGATCAAGGATACAAAATCACCTTTCAATAGGATAGATTTCTATCTTGGCCAAAGAACTCCAACATCAAGAAAGCTATATCTATTGGATTTAGGGTGGAAGTTTATATAAACATTGTAATCAAAAAAATTTAGCCTAAGTCGTGAAACATCAAAATTCAACCAAAATTTGGCATAGGAGACTAGGTCACCTTCATTTTTGTGCATTGTCATTAATAGGGAAAATTGTAAAAGGATTACCTAGTCACAAATCTAATCACTTAGACATCTGCAAAGGATGTGCCCTAGGAAAGAACACTAAGAAATCCTTTCCTAAAAGCATACACAAATCAAAATATATACTTGAACTTATACACACTGATCTATATGGTTCTATATCTACATACCTTCCCTAAATGATAGTCTCTATTATGTGATTTTTATTGATGACTGGTCTGCCTCACAATCGGTATCTGATAATCATGCTCTAGGCCATACTTAGGAATAATGTATTCAATCTAAGGATTATTTTTCCCACTATGAGGTGCATTTAATCTTCTCAATCTGGGACATATACTTGAAATGGTCAGCACAGTATGTGCACTAGGTATCTTCATGAGTCATTATGCTTATGTTGCAGGAAAGTAAAATGCAAGGAAAAGAACCTACACTATCGTTGTAGGAAATGAACACACTTAATTGGAATAAATACTAGAAATGTAATGAAATTTTAACACCTATTCCAACTCAGTTCATCTACTATAACTGTTCTTATAGATGCTACAGGAACATTCACAAAGTATGATGCTACAGGAAGGAATTTACAACTTCTACTTGCAATACTGGAAATTCTTGAAAATAAATCTATACTACTCTAATCTAAACTAATTCACCTCCCAAGTGGGCCCCCTTGGTTGGCTTTAGAAGCCAAAAACTACTTCATTACGTTTCATAAATTCATTACATGGAATCAATACATAGAGCTGTAAAAACAACTCACTACAAAATTTAACAATTCTTTTTTTTCTTCTTACTAACTAAACTTGCACACACTTGGTCTGATCCCTATATATAGGAAATTGACACTTATTCCAAAAATGAAAAAGAAAACTAACTAACTACAAATCTACAGGTGAGAAAGAAGGAAAAGTAATAGCTCAAGGCAGGAAGAATAAAGTCTAAACAACAATTGCTTGACATAAATGCAAAGAATATAGTAAGTCTTCAGAGTTCCTCCATTCTCATAGCCGTGTCCTTCGATACCGATATAATTCTTCTCCACCATGACTAAACTTCAATGTTCTTTTCTCCTTGAATGCTATTGGCTGTGTTCAATGTTAATCTTTGAATTCACCCAATCATCTTCAACTTCATTTCTATAGGTTAGTTATTATGCAGAGCCATGTTTGCAAATAAAGATTATCAAATTAAATTAAAATATAAGAACACACATTCTACTAATTATATGAAATACTGCATTTTTTTATGTAATTTTAACAAAAGATGGTATACTATCTACCCATAGGTTAATTATAGGTTTAGGTATCATAAGTCCACAAATGTCTTGACGAAAATGAAACAAAGTATTAACAAAGTGTTTAAAACTATCATGAAATAGAGGTAATATTTGGCCTCATCATTTGCCCCCTGCTAAACTAATGCTTGTCCTCAAGCATTGTATTTTCTTGTCAGTGACCTGAACTCCCCAATCCTAGTCCTTCCTTTCCTACTGCTCTTGAAGGTATAGTAAAATCCTCTTATTCTTTCCCACACTTTCCTTTTGTGATCTTCTTGTAGCTTGTCAAGTCTATAGGCATTGATGTCATATAAAGGCCACAAGAGCATTGGAGGCTGCATGGTTAGTGGACACCATAATAATGGTTTGGCCTACTTCCCTAACTCTACATACTTTAGTACTCAATGCAGTGCTACCTCCAAATTGATGGGACTATGTCGTTCTGACCTTTTAAATGACTTAGGCAATCTGGCCCATCTGTACTCCTAACACCAGTCATAGCTCTCTGAAAGGCAAAACAAGGCAAGTTCTCATAATTAGCATAGACTTTGGTTCTGGTAGCAAAGATTCTATCCCTTACTTCTGGATTCTTATTTCCATAAGTTAATCCAAACCAATCCATAAGAACTTCTTCTAGCTTGCTGCTCTCGGCTCTTAATAGCAAGGGCTCTGTCCTTTCCTCGTCCTTGTAATTATTTAGTTGCCTGTCGTAGTTTACTTCATTAGACATCCAGAACATTAAGGCTCTTAAATGTATATCCCCTATATAAAGTAAGGGATTCCATTGGGTCTCTGAAGGAATAACAAAATTATGCACATATAATTCACAAAGAAAATTCTATTGCCAAGGTGGTAGAGTCTGATATAATCCATAGAATTCTTAAGCTGATTTGAACTCTGCATTAAAAACCTTAAGGGTTAGCATCAGTTGAAACAAAAGAAATTGTTCTTTTAAATAGAGAGCATAAACCCTTGGTAGTGGTCTACAAGTAAGTGCATGATTAGCCAACTTGAGGGCATGATCCATCCATTGCTTTTGACTTGCTAATTGTTCCTTTAAATTTGCAATTTCTTCACCTTGTGATGCTATAATTTTCTTCATCTTTTTTCTCTCCATTCCCATAAGGCCTCAACAAACATATGTTGTCCAAACAATTGAAAAAGGAGTTTTTACAGTGTAATGGAACCATTGTCTTCTCCATGGTTTCTTTTCCTCTTCCTCTATTCCTTCCGTAAATGTTCTATAAAACCAGTAAACCATGTTGATTTATGGGGAACTAGGGTAGTGTTTGGATGAACTTATTCAGGAACTGTTTCATCTTTACTACTTGAAATACCTGATTGACCTGTTGGGGTATCATTTGGATTCTATTGTTAGTATCTTATTGAGCTTCACTTTGTTTCGAGAATAGTTTAATATTCTCTACTAAACAGGGCCAACCACGTGAAGGTGGAAGCTCATTTGGCCCCACCCCCCTCCCCCTAACATCACTCTACATTCCCCGTTAACATCTAACATTCGTTCATTCTTTCAACCATTAATAAAATGTAACATTCAATCAATATCACATGATAACATTCATTAACACATTAGATTCGTTAACATGCAACATTCATCAATATTTTGCATTAACACATAATTCATGAACATTCATTAGCACATAATTAAATTCATTGAGACATAAAATTCATTCATTATCAATTAAGGTATGTAGATGACAATCATTTCTTTTTTTTCTTTATATTTCTTTTTTCTATGTAAGCTCTAAGAGGAGCATCAATGTCATCATCAATTCCCCCCTCATCAGTTGTTCTGTTCTCTGTTCTTGATGATCTCAAATTCCTATGCTGTTGCAAAGGGGGGTCCTCTGCAATAACAAATAAAAGAATTAAATTAAAAATAATTTATTATAATCGTTACAAGTATTTAATTATTTTAAATAACATAACTGTAGCGCTCTTTACCTGATCTGACCACATCATTTTGTCTGGACTCAACGTCAACACGGTCATGAACATCAACCCCTCGATCCTCTACAGCTGCTATACAAAATGTTACTTTAATCCAAACACCAATTGCAATTACATATAAAAAATTTAATAGCAAATGTATACCTCCACTACTGGGATGCACATCATGCGAACCTTCGGCATCCACAGATTGTGTAGAAGGATTGTTAGGCTGCATTCCAACATCCTATGCATTGTTATCATTGCTTGCTTAAAACAAATATACTCACTTTATATTGGAACTTAACATCAAATAGACTAATTGGTAAAGTATTCAATTTGAAATAAATTTCATTTAGCTTATTTACCTGTGGCTCAGATGCATCATTATTAGAACCTTCCACACTGATTTCAGCTTGTAGCTGTTCACCCACGGCTCTATAGACTTGTTGGAAGCCAATTCTCTTATCCTCTTCTGTGAGGCATCTCTTGAACTCTGAGCCCTGCATTTTTGCGTGGTATGGTGAATTTTACTTGCATTGTTTCATCAACCAATGGAAGGTAGTTAAAATATCAATAGCAAATCATCTATATCCATCACAATATAATAGGAGAAAAATTGAGCAGTTTTGATGGAGTAATCTACTATATAAATGTTGCATGTTTGTATGCTTTTCTTGTACCGACATATTTTCTCCAAATTCTTAAGTTGGGTAAGAGTTAGTTCAGCTCTTTGGAAATAAAAATGGCTACAAGTGCTGCTGCATTCCCTCATTCTTTCAATCACTGCCTTTATTCTCAACTATTGGAGGAAAATTCAGTCTCAACCATGGCCTCCATTTGTGAGATTTCTTCATATGAGGATTTTGTGAATGAAGAGAAAAGTAAAATATTAGTGATTGGAGCTACTGGTTATATTGGTCGCTTTGTTGCTTTTGCAGTTGTAAATGCAGGCCATTCTACCTATGCTCTCATTAGACCCATCACTGCCCATGATTCTGCCAAAGAAAAGTGCCTCCATGAATTGAAATATTTTGGTGTTAACATTGTCTATGTATGTCACTAGCTCTGTTCATAACTAAGATTTTGTGGTAGATATGTATGGCACAGTTGTAAAGTGTGTGTACTTGTTTAAAATATTGATTTTACAGACTGTAGATTGTTTTGATTGGTCATATAGGTTTAGAATATATGATTAAGCTTTTCTTGTTTGTTCATGGTAACTACTATTGCAGTTGTTTGCTAAATTGTTAGATAGCGGTCATCTCACAAATAATCATGTTTGATTGTCTTGTTGTGAAGTTGGGTATTTAGAAATTATGTTAAGAAGGGGTGTTCGGTCAGTGATCTCCTTATCAATGAGTCTAATTTGGTTGGGATCATGAGCTATATTATAGTTGTAAAAATTTGTGTTGTAATGGGTTTTATTAATGTCTACATGTTCTGTAATGGGTCTTATTAATGTGCATGTATATTATAATGGGTGTTCTGCAGGGGGATTTAAGTGATCATAATTCAATGGTAAAGGCCATGCAAGGCATTGATATTGTTATTTCAATTGTGGGCGGTGGTCAACTTACAGATCAGCTTAAGATTGTAGATGCCATTAAAGAAATTGGCACTATTAAGGTCAGAACATAAGACCCTAACATTATTACCATGAATGCTTGTTAACTGTAATAGACTTAAGAATTGTTGAACTTTGATGCAAAGGTTTCTTCCTTTGGAATTTGGGCATGATATAGACAGAGCCAATCGAATAGAACCAGGGCTAAGCTTTTACAAAGAAAAGAGAGTTGTTAGGAGGGAAATTGAGGCATCCAACATTCCATACACTTACATTTGTTGCAATTCTATTACTGGGTGGCCTTACTTTTATCATACCCATCCCTCTGAGCTTGCTCCTCCCCAAGATCAGTTTGAAACCTATGGAGATGGAAACATCAAGGGTGAGATTTTAAATAGTGTCATATTAGTAAATGAAGGAATCTTCACTAATCTAGATTGCAGAGTTTGACTTCAATTGCTGAATTGTTTATATTGAATATGAAAATCCACTACTATTATTATATTCTATTAACCTATTTATAATTGATGAGCTAAATAAGGGAGTCCTAGCATTTCCCATCACATTATATAAAAAATTTGATACAATTTTTCATTTACTAATACTTACAACTCTTGCTTGAAGTTTCAAAAAACCACCAGAGCTGAGCTTGTGTGTCCCGTGCTTTTCTAGTCTTGCCTTTGTTGCCTTTGATGTGTCAGGCAATCTATGAAAAGTTTGAAATATGTTGGATAGTATAAATATAGAGGTTAATTAGTACATAATTAGATTCTCAATAGTATCACATACCTTGTTGTACTCTCCACTGGTGTAATATTATTTTTCTTGTTAGCTTTATACTTTCCATCCAAAATCAGAGCCTGCCACTCAACCTTAGGAACATAGGGTGAACACTCGTACTTGGGGTTATCCCGTAAATTTTTTCTATACTGGTCCCTAATATACTTCAAACATAAACCAGCTTTTTCAAGGAGCTTGTTTCTCTCGAATGCACAAGGTCCAAAGAGTTGGGCCATGCTCTCTATAAGACCATCCTTCAATGGTTTGCATTGGTTATTCCACCTTTTAAGTTAAAAAAAACATGTTAGACTCATAAATGAAGTGAAGCTACCTTTAATATATATAGTTCAAGAAATGGATGAAAAGGAAAACTATTATAGCAATGATATGAAATCAAAATAGTGGTTTGGGGTTTTAGTTAGGATATGATGTTCCACCAGGTACGCATGGTGGGCCCGAATATTCACAAACACTCATCACCAAGTTTTCTCCAAAAAAGATCATTCCCTACAAAAAAATCATGGGATCATTAGTCGATGAAGAGTGATCAAGAAATAAATTACTATTATATCACTATAGAATAATAATAACTTTAAAGTACCTGGAACTTTGGCTAGTTTTAATGGAATGCCTTCATCATCGCTGATGATCAATCAAAATGGGTTGAAATTAATGCATCTTACTTCAGCATTTTATGTAACACAGCCAAATCCAAAAGAAATCTCATAGAAAAACTACCTGAGATTTATAACCTTTATCTTCCAATATCCAATGGCTCCTTATAGGCATTAATACAAAGAAGCCAACTGTCAAAAACTGTGGCAGTGATAAACATTTTGAAAAATAAAATTGTATTAGGTATAAATAAAAAATAGTGAAGAATGGTGTAGACTTGTAGCCAGAAGATAACACAGTGAAAATTGATGAGCTCTTTGTTATCACCCACCTCTTTGTTCATACCTCGCTGTATTGGTAATTTATGTGTTTCATTATTCTTACTGGTTATATATTGCCTTTATTATGAAAAGTCAATTTAACCAATTAGAATATGAGTGTAGGTGAGTCCATGTACAGAAAGAGCAGTTCTAGATCAGTTATCTAGTTACTTCAGAGAACGACTTGCAGGCTATCCATCAACTGCTAGTGAAGATGAAAGAGTGGTAAGAATTTGTTCCCTTCATGTTGGGGATAACTATATCCTTATACTTTTTCAACCAACATATGTTTCAAAGTGATTTTTTACAACATATTTGCACTGCATCAGCTTGCAGACCCAAGTACGGACCCCAAAAGGCAGGTGGCAACATAGTTGGTACGAATAGAGAAAAAAATGCTTAACACGTGCCTAGAAGCAGTTAATGAAATTATTGATCGATTACCCGATCTTGCTGTAGCTCCATGTCCCAGTCCATACTGTCCCACATTGAAATGAAAATTTCATTTGGGGTCTGAGTTGGAAGATTGTCTCTTGGTTGAGGCCATTTTGTAAGTATTTGATGTTTAAATCTGCTGTATGCCTGATGTCATGTAGCTTTTTACATAATGTAGGTCTTCTTGGAATGAAAATTTCTCAATTATTATTTTTAGAATTCGTTATTGGTATAATCTCGTAGGTCTGATATATCTCATTAGATATCAATTCTGCAGAATATATACTTTAACTGACATGTAGATTCATGTTTTAAGCGAAGCTGTGCGGTGGATATTATTGTATGATTGCATCTTAAATGTCAGCAATTAGAGGGCTTCCTGTACAAGTCTAATTTTTAACTTGCACACCAAAGTTCATGGCAATATATTGAGATGTGATGGAACTTTTCTACAGCCTGAAATTAGTAGCACGTGAAAGCAATAATGAATGGTGATGACACACTGAAATATTGAAGTGCGAAGTGTCAGAATCAACAATATTCATGACTGAGGGAAGAGAGCAATAGTTTGTCATATTAAAAATAGTGACAAAATTTTTCTATTCAAGTCAGTGCTGGGCTGAGGTGTTTGTAACATTGTATAGTTTGAATAATATCTTAATAATGCCATGTTATCTTGTTTATGGATTTTCCATATTTCTTTAAAGGCTATGAGACACGTTTTGGTTTTTGAGTATAAAAATAAAAATTAACAATTTTATTCAAACTGCAAGTTTCTTACATATATTTTTTGGAAAAGACATTTTCTTTCTCCCTTTGACTGAGACAATGATGTTGAGAATCTGTAAATCTGTAAAGTAACTACTAATTACTCAAAATAATTAGATCCCATTTCTCCAAGGGCCAACACCATGACATCCCTTTCTACTGCCCACAACATTATTTGTCCTTTTGCAAATATACAAACTTGGATCCACCTCCCTTAGGCTTTTACAAGCTCAATATTAATGGAGTGTCCAAAAGTAATTCAGGATGGGCAAAAATAATGAACACCATAGGAGGTCGCTTTGAATGAGTTGTGGTAACCTTTTGCCAAGTGATCCACACTAAAATGATTATGGAAGCCTCTTAATATAGGTTCACAAAAATGTGAGGCTAAAGAATGAAAGGCCTTCCTATTGAAGGAGATTTGCTCTCCATTCTTTGAGGCTAGCAATTTCCATAATAAAGAGGACGAGGAAACGGAAGTTTTTGATTGTATGGGTAAAATATGTTTTCAAGGGGCCCTAAAACCTTTTGGAAAGCCAGACATTGAACACAAAAATAATAGAAAAAGAGTAGGAATAAGAAATATGATATTAAGCGACTAAGACATGGAAACAATGAAAAACATGGAGAACGTCTCTACCGATGCGCGTCTCTGAAAAATAATGGGTTTATTTGTCTTACACCTTGCCGATGCGCGTCTTTACCCGACCCTCTGAATGCCTCGAGTTCGCCTTACACCTTGCTGAAGTAATCTCCCCCGCACGCGCCTTTCCTTTTAGAAGAAGCCTGTGTCACGCAATTTCATTCAAATGAGGGTTTTTGGCTTTTTTTTTCTCTTATATCTCGCTAGCATCGCAATTGCGATGCTTGCCATCACAATTGCGACGGCATCGGGCTAAAATTAAAAAAAAAAGCCAAAACCACATTACCTTTTCTTGCCATCGCAAATTGACCCCTAATGTATTAGCAACATCTTTAATGGCTTGGAATAGGGGTATTTGGACATGCATGTTCTTCAACTGATCAACAATATCAAAAGGTTGTTCCTCTTTTTGTAGAGGTTTCTTTTGTATAAGCTTCTCTAGAAAAGGAGGTTCCACTTATAGTTGAGCTTGGGTTGAAATAGTATCAATGGTTAGATCAACTGCTTTAGCAAGTGGGCGTTCTGATGATGTAAGAGTATCTAGTATCTCAGTTATAAGAGGTAGTTTGGGCACTGGTAAAGTTGTACCAAATCTCAAATATATATCTACAACATTTAGAGTATAGGTAGGATATTGTTGAGCAGCAACACTATACATAGGTTGTTGTGGTTGTTGGCTATTTGGATTTGGCTAAGGTTGTTTAGGTAACTGTGTCTATTTTTGAAGATTTGCAAGTGGTGGCATTAAAGCAGATTGTTGAACTAGAGGTGGCAATTGTGGTGTATTGGTATTTTGGTTAGGTCATTGTTGAGATCCCCTCCATTGGTTTATAGACTGCCAATTCCCTTGAGGTGGTTGCCATTGGTTTTGCTAGTTTTTCCATTGTTTTTGTTGGTTTTTCTACTACTTATTCTGTTGGTTCTACCATTGGTTATTCTACTAATTAGGCCAGGATTGTTGGGAATTCTGAGGCCATTGAGATTGTGGCAGATTGTTTTGCCTAGCATTATTCCAATTAAGTTGATATTGTGGAGGACTTTGGGGTTTACGATTTTTCCATTGATTACCATATGAATTTGAATTTTAAAAAGGGTCTTGAAGCATACCTTGACTTTGGGCCCATGTTCGGCATTGAGCAAAAAAAAATACTAGCTCATCATCTCCATCTATCTTGAAGTACTCAATTGGAAGATGTTGATTCTCCACACTTGCAACCATTTTGCAGTGGCAATCCTTCTTTTGCTTGTGGCAATGAGGACAATATTCAACTAGTTTTAATTCAGCTTATGCATGCTTCTTCTTTGCAGTCATCATGTCAAGATGTGTAGCAACTTCATAATGTCTTGTTTGAAATCTGACAACAAGTTAGATATCTCGAGCTTCATAATGCCTTGGCTAATCTCTTTAGTGGCTATAGAATGAGGTCCTCATCCTTTCTTCATAGTTGATTGTGAATAGTTTTGACAAATATTTTTGAGGTCATCCAAGGAAGCTTGATATACATCACCACCAACCATCAGGTCCAATGCTTCTAGACAGTTATCATATACACCTCTCAAAAAAACTAGCTTCTGTGAATCTTCAGACAACACATGTTGAGGATTCTTTTGTAGTGTATACAAAAAATGTGAAACATAGTCTTCCAATGTTTCTTCCTCCTTCTGTGATATTTTGAAGACACCATCTCCTCTTGAACCAAATGCTTTGCAATACTCTTTATATTTATCCAAAAACAAAGTTTGCATTTCATCCCAAGTTCTTGTTGCATTAGCTCCTAAGCCCATGAACCATCATAGAGCTAACTATTTCAATGTTGCTAGAAATAATTTGAGCTTATGGCCATCAATGTTGTATTCAAAACTATGAAAAACTATATCAAACTCAAACAAGAAAGTATCATGGTCTTCAGTTGCAAGGCCATAGAACTTTGGAAGAGTAGTGGGAGGTATGTTTTTAAGATTAGCATTGGTTACAAGAGTTGGAAGAGGGAATGGAAAAGTAGGTTGTGTCATTACTAGAGCTATTAGATTTTGAGGCTGTTTCTGAAAGGGGACATTGGGTACTGGGTTATTAACAACTGGTGGATTCAAAGTAGTATCATCAAAAAAATTGGCCAAAATTTTAGTAAAAGGTTGAATACCACTTGTATCTAAAGGTTGTGCTCTTGAGGATGATTCTGTAGGGAAAATAGGCCTTGCATCTTCAAAAGGTAACGCAACTTCTTCTTCAATTTCTTCGTTCATATAAATAGATTCTCATGGAAGAAATTTGCCATACTTATCTCATTGTCTTCCTCTTCGATGCATGCAATTGAATTTTTTGACATTGGTGAAGAAAGTTTGAATTGAATTCTTCACATTGGTGAAGAAAGTTTGAAAACTTAAAAATAAACTTTGTCTAAAAACTATGACTCAAGAATGCTCCTAGCTTGACACCATTCCTCGGCAATGGTGTCAAAAATGGTTCGCCTCGCAATAGGTATATGATAATCATGCTCTAGGCCATACTTAGGAATAATGTATTCAATCTAAGAATTATTTTTCTCACCATGAGGTGCATTTAATCGTGTCAAACCAGGGATGTATACTTGAAATGGTCGGCACAATATGTGCACTAGGTCTCTTCATGAGTCATTATGCTTATGTTGTAGGAAAGTAAAATGCAAGGAAAAGAACCTACACTATCGCTGCAAGAAATGAACACACTTAATTGGAATAAATACTAGAAATGTAATGAAATGTTAACACCTATTCCAACTCAGTTCATCTACTATAACTATTCTTACAGATGCTACAAGAACATTCACAAAGTATGATGCTTTAGGAAGAAATTTACAACTTCTACTTGCAATGCTAGAAATTCTTGAAAATAAATCCATACTACTCTAATCTAAACTAATCTACCTCCCATGTGGGCCCCCTTGGTTGGCTTCTTCTAATCTACTAACACAGGATAGAAACCAAAATCTATTTCAATACATTTCAGAAATTCATTACATGGAATCAATACATAGAACTGTAAAAACAACTCACTGCAAAAGTTAACAATTCTTTTTTTCTTCTTACTAACTAAACTTGCACACACTTGGTCTGATCCCTATATATAGGAAATCGACACTTATTCCAAAAATGAAAAAGAAAACTAACTAACTACAAATCTACAGGTGAGAAAGAAGGAAAAGTAATAGCTCAAGGTGGGAAGAATAAAGTCTAAACAACAATTGCTTGACATAAATGCAAAGAAAATAGTAAGTCTTTAGAGTTCCTCCATTCTCATAGCCGTGTCCATCGATACCGATATTTATAACAACTGTTACGGGTTATGCAACCTCCCTGATAACATTGACAACTTGTCCCAACTGTAGTACTTAAACTTGGAATTTTTAACCAACTTAAGGACCCTAGGGCCCTGATACCATTGGCAACTTGTCATCTCTACAAAACTTGAACTTGCAACGCTGCTTTGACTTAAGCAGCCTCCCTGATAGCATTGGGAACTTGACACAATCGCAGGATTTTGACTTGACATTGTGTTCAAGCTTAAGCATCCTCCCTAATACCTTTGGGAACCTATCTCAGCTCAAGAAATTGAAAATGACATGTCATAACTTAAGCAGTTTCACTAACAACATTAAATCACAGCTATAGTTATTGAACATGGGATCATTTAATAGGTTAAGCAACCTCTCTGAAAATATTGGCAACTTGTCAAAGTTGTCAAAGCTTCGAGACTTGAGGATGTCATATTGTGAAAACTTGAGCATCCTCCCTAATAACATAGAAAACTATGCACATCTGCAACACTTGGACTTGTTCCAATGTACAAACTTAAGCTACCTCCCTAACAGCATTGCCAATCTGTCACAGCTATAGGATTTGAACTTGAACTTAAGCAGCCTCCCTGATAGCATCAGCAATCTGTCACAGCTGGAGATATTGAGCTTGGAAGGGTGTGAGAGCTTAGGTAACCTTCCTAATAGCATTGGCGACCTATCACAACTATAGTGCTTGGACTTGGCTAACTGCATGGGCTTAAGCAGACTTCCTGATAGCATGGCAAGTTATCACAATTGGAGGAATTGAACTTATGCAATTATGGGAACTTAAGCAACCTCCCTGATAGAATTGGCAAACTGTTGACTGTAACATCAAACTAATTGCACTATTTTAAAATATTTAAGAGGTTGTTTGTTTCCAGGAATTGAACAAGAATTAGAGTTTTCCAATATTAAAATTATCAAATTCTTGTTTGTTTCGAAATTATATATAAATGGAGAGCTCACATAAGGGTGTATACATAAAAATTATATATTGAGTTTTATATATTTTATATTCTATTTTATAATTGATTGTTCATTTACAAGGTCCCTGAAATTTAGATAATGCATTTAATTGAGATGATTTGTAACGTTTGGCCCAATTTAGAAATTGATTTACCATCGGTTACTTGTCAAATTTTATCAAAATAGCTAAATGTTTACATTGAAGATTGCTACAACTGTAGAAAGCCTCTCGGCTTAAAGATTTCATTTTTTGCATTTAAAAACTAATTATAATTTTTATTAAGTTTTAATTTGATATGTATTTATAATTTTGTACATGAATAAAATTTACAAACATTGTGATAAATGTTCTAAAATGAAAAAATAAATTAAAAAATTTCTCTAATTTGATATAAACTTATATATTGTTTGTCATTTGTGAAACAATTTAATATAGAAATAATTATTATATTTTAATAGTAATATTATTTAAAATTATATCTTTCAATCAAATTTATAATATGTATTAACATGATATTAAAAATATTTCATTTGATTTAATATTTAAATTTGATAGTATTAGATTACACTTATAATTATTATAATCATAAATATTATTTTCTCAATTTTGAAAAACTAATTTTAACTTAAACTATTCTATTTAAATGTGTTAAAAAGATATTATAATGTTAAAAATTACATCATAAAACATAGCTAAATGAATTTTTAGTTTTAAAATAATTCTATATTTTAAAAGCATATATAAATTTTAAATTAAAATTATTGTACTATTAAATAAATGTATATAATATATTTTTAAAATTATTAACTTACATGTTTTTACTTATTATTATAAAATTAAAATTCTAAAAAAAAAAATGTGCAGATATTGTTAAAAAAAAATCAATTATTAAAAAGATATAAGTGTGAAAGGATGAGCTTCAACGCTTAGAGAAAACTATTCAAAATTTAGACACTTAGAATAATTTAAATCAGGAATGGATGAGCTTCAACACTTCCGAAAAAGGTTTTGTGAATTGTGAATTGATCTCTGCTAGAATGCAAACGAATAGACAGTCTTGTGATTGCACGCAAAATGAAAAACTCTGCAGAATACAGAAGGAATATGTACCATATGTATGTATGGGCTTGGGCGGCATGGCATACCCAGCCAGTCGAAATAAATGGCTGGGTAACCATTGCTTGTATTGTAGTGTGAACAAGAAAACAATAGTTCAATTGCAATTATGTACAAATATTCATATCCCTTCAAAACACATCCATTGCGATAAGATCTCTTGTAGTCATTGATTAATAATTTCTTTTATGATTGTCACTGCTCTTCCTGACTACTTATCACTAGCAGCCCTAAGTAAACAATATTGGAATCGTTTGATCTATTCATGTAGTCATATCTTGAACCCTAATATCTTCCCACATACATAATACTTAGAGAAAAATTAATAATCTATATTCAAAGGTCAAAAGTGCAATTTAAAGTAGTCCAATGTCCTAAATGTGTACGGTTTCAGAGCATAAATATCAAGACATAAATAATAATATTTTGAGATCAAACTGGAGCTAGTGAGAGACGAAAAAACTTCCACGTTATCCAAACCAAACTAAACGAGCAACAAGATGGCAAGAATCATTACATTTGTTAAGCGTATGCTATTTAGTTGCTTCGATTGTTTTATTTTTAATATTTCAGCTTGTATTTTTTACAACATTATTAGATGTTTTGCCTTTTGTTGTTCCTTGTGAGTGTACTGTTATCATGCTGACCAAGCTAAATTAAAGCATAAAGCACTAGTCATGTTGTACACATTCATTATTTAGCCCTATGAAAAATAACTTGTAAGGATATAATGAAATAGAAATTGAAGTTTTCACTTGGTTATATTTAGGGTTTGCTTTAAGTGAACACTTGAAACATTTTCAGTTGGTTATATTTGTAGTTTGAGTGATTATTATTTTGAATTCCTCTCAACGGTTGCCCTTTAAAAATATACACTAGCCTATTATCTTTGAAAATGTCTCGTGCATTTATCCTATTACTACCTTGCATAGTGCTACTCAATAATGCACTAGGAGATGGATCATGAATGCAAATCTTCCCTATTAATGTTTTAGAATTAGGTTTTCTATCTACACTTGTATTTGTCCCTCATAAACAAAAGAATAATCCACATTTATTATTTTTTAATAGAATAATTTTTAATGTTTCCAATAGACAGGTTTGCAGTAATTGTACTCATCCTAAGAAAGTCATCAATGGTGGCACTTTGATTTTTTAATAGATTAATTCTTAATGTTTCCAATACAATAATTTTTAATATTTCAAATTTTAATAGAAAAAAATAATTAAAAATTTATAAGAATCTATTATCTTTGAAAAAGTTTAGACAATTATGAGTATTCGAAACTAGGGCCATATTCTATTTTCACATAATACACCTAGAATCACATGATGGAAGTGTGATGATAATTGTGGTTTCTCAATATCCTCTATTTGCATGGCCAGTTGGGGGTGTTACTTATAATAGTGTGTTTGGAGACTAGTTAAGGATTTTAAACTTGCAAAATAGAATGATTGTCTCTCCCAATATTCGTCTGAAAGTGTGATGACGATTGTGGTTTGCTGATATCCTCTATTTGCATGGCTAGCTGGTAGTGTTGCTTATACTAGTATGTTTAGAGATTAGACAAGGATTTAAAAAATATATATTTTCTCAATACCTGCAGAATAGAATGATTGTCTTTCCACATATTTTTCCATACATTTTCGTGGCCACATTACCTCTATAGTGGGCCATGCAGGAGAACACGAATGCTTATTGTTAATCCCACCACCCCAACATCTAAGTTAAAAATGACCAAGCACATATGAACCTCTCCACTTATGCATACAAAATCTTCTTCAGGAATTCACTAGAATCTCTACCTCTACCTCCTTCTCAATACTACCCCACTAGGTAAGTTGTGATTTCTCCATGGCTACTTGCTTTTGATTTTCTAGCATTAGTTAGGTTTGATTTAGTCTTTTGTGATTTTATCCCTTCCTAAAAAAGTTTCTGCAAGGTCATCTGCTACTAATTTGACTATTGAAAAGATAGGTTCTCCTTTAGTCCCTCCTTTTGCAAGTTTTTTTAGGTCATTTCTCAACCATGAATACATTGTGTTAAGGAAAACATGGTGGATTGTGACAGACAGAAAATGTGTCTTCAAAACCTTGCGTAGAGTCTTCAAAACCTTATGGCATATTTTTAAAATAGCTATGAAATTGTGCTTTTTATGATGACTCTATAATTATTATGTTTGTACAATGAGTTTCTAATTTAACTACATTCTGGTTTGGTATTTCTAGCAAATTTATTTTTCAATGAAGCTATAATTTGAGAGTGCTGATAATGAGATGGTTTATTATTATCATTAATTGTGTTTATGAGTTTTTAATTGAACTACATTAATTTTAGCTTAATTACTGGTGTTTTTGCTTACTTTATTTTCAATTAATCTATTTTGAAAAGTGGTGCTATTGAGATGGTTTATTATTATCATTGATTATTTTTACAAGATGATTTAAATTTAAAAAATCTATTAGATATTGGATATTATTTTCATAATTGCATTGTGTATACACATTTCTAAAAATAAAGTTAATTAGTATATCAAATTTTATTTGAAAAATCAACCTGGAGCCAATCTTCCTCCTTTGCAACTCACCAGAATCTCTTCCATGCCACTCCTCAACTCTGTCAAGACCTACTCTATGTCTGCAATCAAGCAGAGTTTCAAAGACCAACCCAAAACAATGAGGCAACATTTGATTTGTGCAAATAGCAATTGTCCGCATCAAGATAATCATCTCTAGGCTTGCATGTTGTTTCTAAGACCCTTATAGGTCAGACTGGTTAGTTAGGTTTGTTTTAGTCTTCTATGATTTTATCCCTTCCCACAAAAGTTTATGCAAAGTTGTCTGCTACTGATTTGACTGCTGAAAGGATAGGCTCTCCTTTACTACTCCCTTTTCCAATTTTTTTTTAGGTCATTTTTTTTGGAGGATTGTACATCCAAGATGCCACTTCTATATGATAGTTTAATATCTTAATAAAATTTGTTAGGGTTATGTCATAATTTCTTTTACGATCTGTTAGAATTTATTTTTTTTGCAAAAAAAATTATATCAAATTTTATCCCTGCTACTCTGATCTCTGGCTTTGTTATTTTGATTTTAGTTGCAAATCTTCAAATGTAAGTTGTACTTTGTAATCAGCTATACTGATATTTTTTAATTTGAAGAATTGGATCATATCATTATAGTAAAAGAGAGCCTATTTTAAAGCCCCATGACAAAAAACATGTGATTTGAGAGTATAAAGTAATGAGTATTAATTATGTTTGTTCAATATAAGCCACATTCACTACAAGAATAGGAGTCATCCTATATAAGGTGCTCTTACTACTTATTATAGACCCTGTTGTCCATCTAAAAATGGATATGTTAGAAGAGGCTATGAACTTGGTCTATTTTTTCACTTTGATGCTCATCATGCCATTGCATGTATAAGACACAGATTTTGAACATACAACTACTAGGTATAATAGTGATGTTTATATATAAGTTGTTTCTTGATTGAATGTGTGTGTGAATGATGGGTTGTAGGATAGATTAAAATGGTATGAATAAAGAACAAATAAACTAATTAGGATAGCTTGACCCATTGCAGGACTAGGTTTGGACCCGCACTTGGCTCCAATGCTTCTAGGTATAAGGTAAGGGGTTTTGATATGTAATTATTAAGTTGTTACACTATGATAAGTTGTCTTCATTTTATAGTTAACAAAAGTACATTATATGTAAATAAGTATATGTAAATGAGTCTATCTTACATTTTGTAATGTCTAAAAAAATTGATATAATATTATTTTCTAATGTATTTATTTTTGCAATATCAGAATGACTTTTTTCTGCACCAATTATTCTTTCTTCATAATTAAATCTACATTCTCTTTCCTGTGTACACCATATTCTCTATCTCATTCCATTTCTTTGCTTTGCCCCAATAATTCTTCCTTTAAATGCTTTCCTCACATGTTTCTCATTTTCTATGTTTTGATTTATATTTCAGCTGAATGGATTTTAATGTGAATTTTTATGACTTTATTTACAATATGTAATGCCCCACCAAGGGATCCAAAGAATCAACCTAGAATTTCACTAAGTTTGGTAGCATTTTTTTTTTTTACATGAAAGTAAATACCACATATATCTTATGCACAATAACGAAAGCAATAGTAATGTCCATCTGAAAGTAAACATAACATATATAATTAGATTACATTCTTAAAGATCCCTTTACATTGGATTACATCTAGAAACATCTATCATACATGAATCCATCTAATACAACATCCACATGAAATAATAATGATAAGTACAATGTTTATAAATTACATTTCAAATACTCAATCATCCACTATACATGTCACAGGGTATGACAAGCTCAAAAGAAAATACATACATAGAATAAGGTACATCATCCTATTCTAATCCATGATACATCAAAGTAAAGATAATCACGTAATATACATGATACATCATCATAGAAGACATATACATCCATCATAAAGATCAAACATAATAAACTAAGTGCACGGTTCCTCCCAACCGTTAATAGCATCATTAGACCATCGTGGATCCTAGCCATCCCTCCGTGCGTAACATTCCAAATCACTGAAGAGATCATCGGTATTACATAGTAGGAATGTCACTCCTAATGAAATGACCCTTACTTTATAGGCCACTAGAAATGCCTTCATGGGTTGCATGAGTCCCTAAAAATGGTACTCCTCTCTGCCTGGGCACACTTTTGTGGTGGTTCAAGTCTGCTCCTGTCTGCCCTTTCCTGAATATGGAGAACAATATCGATATTGCCAATTTACTCCAAACTGTCATTTTTCTTCCTATGAATCAGAGTTGTGTTCCTAAGTTTGCCCTTGACCCTGTTACTCGCTACTGTTGGACTTTGTGTGTGAACTTAAGTATAATTCGCAGTCTTCAAATAGAGCCCGATCTGATATAATTAAATCCACCCATCGTTTTGAAGAATCGTGCTTTGGGGTTGCATGTATTTGGGAGCAATGATTACAATTCAGAATATTCCCTCCATCTCCTAATGATGGTTTAGAATTTGAAGATCGTTGAGCCGACCCACGCAATTTCTCTGAGAGTAATTGAGACCCCTGCCAAATTGCTGATCCTCCAAATGCATCCAGCCGGTCCTCAAGAATGACGCATCCCCATACTTAGAGCAATTCGACGTATTACATCCACCTATGGTGAATAATCAGTCGGACCTGAGCTCGTCTATACCCTGCAGAATATAATGGTTGCACCAGTCATTGTCCCCTTGAAATGTGACCACGGCCTTGCGATTTACAGTAGTATGCACGGGATGGAGTACCTAAGCCAATAGCGAACAACACACAAATTTCTTTGGTTGTTTTTATGAGTTTCGAATTGAGGAAGAAAAGCGCTCCTGTTAATGGCGAGTTTAAAGACACAGGTTGCTTATTTCTAGATGAAGAAATCCTCTCCACCACTGCAGTAATTGGTCTCCTCCTAATTAAATCCACGATGCTGGCCCTAGGCCACGAATTCGCCCAACTTGAAATAGCTGAATGCTACCTCCAAGTGCAATAATTCGGGTGATATCTCACACCCTCAGAATTGCTTATCCATGAGAGTCATCGTTCCCACAGATAGACTGAAAATTTGCAGACCAATGGCTACAAATTGCTCCAATTGGAATAGAAAAACAAATCCACAAATCACTTGTCCAAATGGGAGCCTTATGCCCTCTATTTATTCACTTCGCTGAGAAGTTTCTGGAAGTTTTTCGGAATCATCTTTTATGATGTACTTCAATAATTAACTTTATAGAATTAAATAAATAACTTTATAAAGTTAAAGTACAACCTTAATTTAATATTAGAATGAGTAGGCCCCCACATACTTAATTATTATCCTTCGAGAGCAAAATTGTAATTATCGAAAGACAAAAATGACCCTCTTCCCATAATCATTTGCCTACGAGAGTCGATGATAGGCAAATCTCCTGTTAAAGTTATGTCGCTAAAAAGGGGACATGACACCTAACATATACAACATTATATGTAGAAAGTAATCTAATATAAGATAACATCATCTAACATATGCTTAATCATCAATAAAAAGGATACATATCCACCATCATGAAGGACGCAACAGCCACGATGTCTCAATAAATCTCAAAATGATAAGAGTGGAAAATACACTACCACCCGACTGCATGGTACCGAAGTGGTCCACACCATGCTGAGGAGATAATCTCAAGTCCCAAACAGGCTATCCATAACACATACACAAATCTCCATAAGTCCAAGAATCCTAAAAGTATACTAACTCAAAGGTTCCAACCAAAAAATCTGACATCTATTCCCAGAGGCACACAATGACATGTAGGAACCTACTATGCAAGCGGGAAAGTGTCATCGCAATTATCACGTACAAGTTACCCTGGCAGTTAGCTAAACTCCATGGGTCCATATTGATTTCATGCAGCCACTAGTATCCTCTCATACTAATGAGGCATACTACGGAATGCAAGGTCACAATCATGCATCTCACTACTCCCATCCTAGCCTGTACAAGCACTCAAGGCATGGGCGAGAACAAAACACTTATCTTTTTAGGTTCATTCAGTTAGTATTAGGTGTGAATGTTATCACTTATTAATCCAACTTACAATGAGTTACCCTGGCAGCCTCTTAGGGCCCCGACCCCCATTGCAAGCCACTTCTCGTCACTACATGTAGATATCCTACCCTAATGCTCATGGAATCATAAATCTCAAAATCACAAAAGATAATCCATAATAAAATCATCAAATATGCATAAAAGCATCAAATCCTCATGAGCAAGCATCCATAGAAAATCATGATCACAACAGCTCTCTATTGGCAACTTAAGCATCACTGATAATCAAAAGTATCCAATGGTTCTCAATAACCAAAATATATCTCAATCAAACTGATCGAAGACTCCAAAAATGGTTGAGTCAAACATGTCACAATATAACATCATCAAGAATAAATCCACATTTCAGTCTCATCATGGCGACTAGAAAATAATCAAGGATAACTGATTGATGACCAAAATAATGGTTAAGTCAAGTGTCTCACAAATTAAAACCTCAACTATAACAATCAGTAATCATATCCAATACATAGAACATTCCATCACATAACCATGGTTGGGTTTATAAAGATCAAGATTAAAACATCATCATGACATCACAATCACATAATCCCCAAGCCTCTGGTAGACGTCCTATACTGGTCAACACTAGTCAACCCAAAATCCAAAACAATAGCATAAAGAATACACAATGCAAACACATGTTTTAGTTTTGCCAAGTTTACAACTTAAATGCAAAAGTCTCAATTTACGTTGCCCAATTTGATTGTTAAGTGGAGAAATTTTCATGTTTATCCTAACCCATAGATAAAAGTTTCTTTCAAACAATTAGACTCAATTTTCTATTTGATCTAATAATATTGTGTTTATAAAAATATTGTTTGAAAATTGACCTCTATCAAATTTCAATAATCAATTAGCAATTCTAATGAATTCAATAATATCAATCCTAAAACTTCGATAATTAATCTTAATTAAACTGAGTTTAATTAAATTAATTATTAATATCTCTTCATAATTGTCAAGCTTAATATTAATATTTTAGATTATTAAAAGAGAGATCCATTATTTCAAATCTTCATAATAATCTTTTATAATTAATTATATATACATACATACTTACATACATACATACATATATATATATATATATATATATATATATATATATACATACATACATAAATTTAAAAAAATTATATATATATATATATATATATATAAATATAATAACATTTAATAATGCAATATTGAAAGGTCAAAATTCATACTCAAATAACATATGAAATTACATTTAACAATGTCTACAAAAAAAGTGTTTTAAGTAAAATGCAAACCGAGCGGTGAGTTTATAGTACCGTCGGTGTATAAAGGACCTGCAGATCGTAGGTACGCTACAGGTCACAGGTACCCTACAAACTGCAGGTACACTGCGATCACGCAGTACCCTGCGATATCGCAGTGTCATAATGGTGTCGACAGGGGTGGGGAAAACGGTCCATCCGCCCCTTTAAATATTAGCGTGATTATTCAATAATGTTTTTTATAAAAACATTTCCATGCGATATGAAATATTATTAACATGAAACTCTATCGTGATTTGTTATTCGGTTCTTCAATTAAATATATATATACATGTATATGTATATATACAAATTTTGTATCATAGTATATGTATAAATAATGCATATATATATATATATATATATATATATATATATGCAAATTTAAAAAAATATGTTATGGGTTTGACTAAGAATCTAAACCCTAGCCCCGTGTTCTTTTCAAATCTATGCATATGAAATTCTCAAATAAAATTAGCTACCATATTGAGAATTGCATAGGAAATTCCTCAGAAGACATATGGAAGACACGAAGAAGACAGGGAATGCAAGATGCGGAAATAAAATAAGTAAAATCACAAGAAACTACCCAAATTCTGATGCTAAATCGCTCTTCCTCAGAAAATTTGCAGAGCAAGCTCCTCCATTCTTTAGAATTCTCGAGTCCTCCAATGCTCCAATTGCACTTCCAATGCTCTCTCTAAGCTTCTAAGAATGCCTGAATATATAAAGCTTTCAGGAAACATCTAGAATGCTTCTAGAAATAGCTAGAAGGTGTCACCAACTAAGCATGGGTCCTTTCCATTCTTTTTGATGAGCCATAGGGTTGTAGACACCATGTGCTTAATTGATGCACTAACCTCCGTGTTGTTGACACTTGAGAAATAGAAAAGTGCGTTAATTCCCATGCAAGCTTATAACTCCAATTTACTTTTTATATAATTTCTATTTAAATATTTATAACTTTTATTTTAATTTTTATATCTTTTATTATTATTATTTATTTATTACTTTATTATTATTTTATAATTATTATTAATTTTAATTTCCTAATTTTCTTTTATTTATTTTCTTTTTTCTCTATTATTTCTCATTTAATTAATTATAATCAAAATATCAAATAACATGATATCTTATATTAATTTTCTCAAATAATTAATTTATTAAGACTTAATTAATAGAAAATTCACCATAGACCTCCAAAATAAAATATGAAAACCCATCATAGAGAAAATCACTCAAAATCAGTCTAAAGGGTTAAAAATCATGAATTATGTCATCCGACACATTCGGTGGGTAAAATATCCAGATACTTGTCCTACCTCACTTGGACAATTGGTTTAAAGGTTTGGGATTTGGACTTGAGAATTTATCTCCCTTCTCTTATCATTGAGATAGTATAATAGGGTACGTTCATCCTGGCAATTCGGGGAAGTCAATACCCGGTACCTACAACTTGCAGAAAAACCATGCATGTACATACAATATATAATGCTAAGCTAAACAGACAATGGCAGGAAGTGGTGCATCATGTAGATCCCGACTATGCAGGTGACTACGACTCCCTTCCTTAACCATATCAGAAACGCCATACAATAAGAAAACACACACACCATACACATGCAAGTATGGGGTAAGTATCCATAATAAAACACATAAGATAATAAACCATCTATCTAATCATCAATAATAACTGAAAACAATATAATGATCATCATGTATGCATGAAATGTAAATTCTAAATGATCTCATCATATAACCACTGAATCCATAACATAATGTCTGTTTGTGTCAAAACAATACCACTAATTCATCACATAAAACTAGTCCATCATAGTCTGATAATAATAGCAATAATATGTCCAGAAAAGATGTGAACGAGGGTAGGCACTACACAATAATCAAAAATTAAGAATTCTTTTTATTTTAAATTATTAAATCTTTTTTCATAAAGTTGAGGAAAGGGTAATACTATATATTTTCTTCATGTAAGTAGATCTGTACTAGTCATTTACTTGCATTATGTTAAAAGCATCATTCATGGGAAAGTTAAAACGAGTCTAGAAAGGTAAAAAATTGATAAGTGCCTCATAGAAGATTAAATATTCTCTTTTTTTAGTGTACTAACATCTCATGAGGGAAATGATACAGGTTCACTAAGAATGTTTTATTGATTTGGCGTAAATAGTAAAAGCTTTCTTGTTTAGAGAGAAAAAACCAAAAATACTACTCTCCATTTTTAAAATGAAGTATCTATATTTTAAGATTTATACTTATGTTTCGCTCCAACTTATGTTTCACTCGATGATAGTATAATTAGATTTAGGGTTTCCCCTATGATGGGTGCAAGGTTTGTAAATGATATTAGTGGTTAGGTTTAAAATTATTATCCAATTAGGGATAGAATTGTGCTTATGATTCAACAAATGATATTAGGGTTGGTGTTTAATAATATGTTTTATTAGACTATACTTTTATTAGAAATAGTGAACATCGGGCAATTCATGAGGCTATTATTAGAATTAATATTCACTATGGATTTCTATGTGAGGAAAAAATATGGCACTCAATCAGGGTAGTAATGATGTGGTCACCATTCCGGGATCCACATCTAACAATCTATCTACGTTCTCTAACCCTGTTACATGACCACAAAGCTCAACTGGCTCTGCACCGGTTGAATCTCCTATATTTATCAAAACAACTATCAAGGATCTTAGCGCAGAAATCATAGAAACTTGTACAAATGTTGTAGAGAAATTAAAAAAGGAGAGTGAGCATTTTGAACAAATGGAAGAGCATGACTTGTTACTATTTTGGGATGCAAAGGACAAATGTCACATGACTACCACTGTAATGAATCAGTTTTATGCTCATGTTAAAGAGGCATACTATGCAAAACTCTATAGAGTAAACGAGGTAGACTATCTAAGGAGATCATTCATCATCTCCTTTAATAAAGCATGGAAACCATAATCATTGTATTCCTGTACCTGCAAGTGTTACTTGAAGTGTTAACTTTACTGTACTATGAATGTGTCCATAGTTTTACTCCACATTGTATAGACATCATGTTAATCACATGATCTTATATAGTTTTACTCTACATTGTACAAGCAACATGTTAATCGCATGATCTTATATAATTTTACTCCTCCACATTGTATAGACATCATGTTAATCATAGGATCTTATATATAGTTTTACTCTACATTGTATGGACAACTTGTTAATCGCATGATCTTATATAATTTTACTCCACATTGTACATACATCATGTTAATCGCATGATCTTATATACAAATCTCTACTTGTGGTATGATATAAACTTTCTCAACTATACATAGTGTTCCTATGTTGAATTTTTATTACAAAAACCAATGTTAATTATATTAAGAAAGCACATGAATAATCCATTTATTTTTAAAAATGAAATAAATGCATTTTAAAGGAACCACTTACCTTAAAATCAAATTTTAAATAATACTTACTTCTTACCTTACTTTCTGTAAGACCAATAAACTTACTGGTGATGATAGGGTTAGGGTTCCTTTTAAACTAGAAATGTAAGCTTATACTTTGACAAATAATATTTCTATATGCAACAAAGAGTAAATATCTCATACAATTCCTTCTTGTTTTTTAATCTTAAATAACTAAATGGTGAAATTAATATCTTTTAATATTGATATTCAAGCCTTCTAATTTTTATATAATTTCTTCAATAAATGGAGATCTTTTCTGAAATATGAGAAACCAATGTATTATATCTTATTTTCTAACGTCGTCTCACTAATAGTGAGATCATTATATCTAAACTAAAAATGTGGATAATCAATTTAGTATTGTTAGATGTCAAATAGGAATTCACCATATGAGAAATGTGTCTTCAATTGTGGGATAAACAAGTGTTAACAATGTTGATTATTTAGAGTGAAGCTCCAACGATAAATGGTGTAAAGTGTTCCTAGAGTTATATGTACTCAAACATAGGTTATAACTTTGGAATTCACATAAATATTGAGAGCATTCCAAATGGTGAAGCCATTAACATTAGCTTCTCTAGAGGAGTTTTTAGCAATGTTGATTGTTTAATTATATGTTATATTCTACTTGTGATTGCTTGAAAGTGCTCCCAAAGTTATATCTAACTAAGCACAAACTATAACTCAAACTTTTGTAGATATACCAAGAGTGTTGCAAATAATGGTTCCATTAATAGTAGGTGTTGTGAAATTATTGTAGAATGGTAATGCAACTTTGACACCAACAATACAAGTATTCTCAATTGAACAAATTGGAGATGAGCTTGAAGATACTTGCAAATAAATATAACAAATATATATTGTTTGAGGACATCAAAGTTGGAATAGTTGTGCATTCAGCAAAATATAGCTGTTCGAAATCAACCAAAATGCGGTGAGTGCATAATTGTACCCTATTTTTAACAAAGCTATTTTATTGTGTTTACAACTCTCTGACTTACAATCTCTTACATCCAAAATATGTAGGTAGATCATAATAATGGATCTAGAGATTATTCACATAGAACATGTGACTATTGGAAGTCCAATTGCTTTAGATGCAGACGGTGATGATAAGAAATTTGTACACATGTGAGTTGCTACATCATCAAAACCAACAATAGGAGTCCCTCCTATAACAACAACTGGGTAAAAGCACAAACCTGTGTCACCTTTTATAAAGAAACGTGATATTGAAATGTGACAGTTCAACATTAATGACAAAAAAAATGGTATTTGTGTTTAAAATATGGAGATGATGTAAACTGATGAAATGCGTAGAATTGTATGAATTTTATGCCTATAATTTTTATAATTTTTTTGACTAAGAATTATTCATTTTATTTTATTTTGAAGTCCCTTTTTTAACTATAAAAAATATAGGATGTAGTTCCCGTCAAATAAGTATGTGCAAATCATCTTTTTATGTTTTGATTTGAAAACATTTTATAGATGACATTTATAGCTAGTGAACAAAAATAAATAAAAATATTTTTGATTTATATTTTCTTTGTTATAAGTACTCAAGTTCGACCTTGTCAGAATCCAATAGTTTTTTCCTCCTGTCAAAAATTTCCTATCAAATCTATACCTTCTTGAAAAAAAATTACATATTCATGAAGAGGGTTCTCTCCTCTAGTGATAAATATAATTTTTATTTTTTTTTGATATGATTTACTATTTTTTTCATTTTCTGACAGAGCATCTTCTGAAATGTTGAAATATCGACTTATAATATTTTGAGATTATAACATATTATAACTAATCAAAACACTCAAAACTTTATATAATGATGATATTGAATCTGAGATCTATAAAAGGGTATTTTTAGTTTTTCAAAAAAATTGAGTTTTGATAGAGAAATGAGATTTGACCTAAACAGGTTTTTGTATCACAAATGGTGACACAGATTTGTGCTTTTACCCAACCATACACAAGCCAATTAGACTCCTGGGTATAGCGAGCCCTAAAGTAAACAATGAAATGCCCAGCATATTGATGCCTATTAAAGATTTAAATCCATATCAAACAAGGTGGCATATTAAGGCTTGTGTAACTACGAAGAAAGATATGCACCATTACATCAAGGCTAATAAACTTGGCCAAGTGTTTAGTTTTGATGTAGTAGATAATGAAGACACTGAAACTCAAATCACCTACTTCAATGACATAGCAAGCATCCATTATGATACTATACATGTTGGAGCAATAGCTCATGGTACCATGAAAAGTGCTAATAGATTTTATAACAAGCTCAATAGTGGAATATAGATAACCTTGATGTTAGATTCAAAGGTTTCCTCCTATGAAGATGATCCATCTATCCCTATGTGCCAAATCACTTTTACACCAATTGATGAGATTATCTAGATGCCAACCAATATGGATGTTGATCTTCTTGGAATTGTTTTCCATATACAAGAAACCTCAACAATTAAAAGAAAAGATGGAAAAGAGGTTCCTAGATGTACCATCACTATGTTGGACATGTCTCGTACTACAATAGATATCACAATGTGGGGTGCAACTATTGAGCGAGAAGGTGCAAATCTTCAACAAAAATATTACCTCCAAGAAACAGTAGTTCTTGTTATAAAAAATGGAAGGACATCTCAATTTAATGGAAGGGTTATAACTACCCTAAGTAACACATCTTTTCTGATCAACCCTATAAGACTAGAAACTGAACAATTGAAGCACTAGTATGAGGAAAATGTCACCAACCTCCACACAACCTCAGGACAACTCAATCTCGCATTGTTACCAACTGCACAATTGACAATTAGTGATATTAAACATGGACTATCAACATATCAACAATTCTACTGCATTTTGAAGGCAACACTAATATTTCTCAACAAAGACAAATTTTGTTACCCAGCTTGTCCTAGAATAGTTAACAATAACAAGTGCAAGAAGGGACTAGATAAATCAAATGATATGGGGTGGTATTACCCAAAATGTGAACACGTTGTCACTAAATGCAATTATAGGTACATAGCTCAGCTAAAATGATAGGATCACATAGGTGAAATATGGGCTTTTTCCTTCGATGAGGTCGGGACACAATTGATGGGTGTGTTAGCAGAAGTCTTGTACAATCCACAATTTGATGACACTAATAATAGTATGGAACAATGTATAAGAGATTTTCAACATAAAAAATATGTATTCATAGTCACATGTGCATGTGAGATTTATAATGATGAAGAAAGCATAAAGGCAACTATTACAAAGGTGTCTCCAATAGATTTCACGTCAGAGAGCAATACATTGATCGAAAGGATTACAAATATGTGTACTATTCAACCACTCAACCAAGAAACCTAGTAGATCACATCATCCACAAAGAAAAGAACAAAAGGAAAAATGAAAATGTGTACTCTAATGTTGTCATGTATATATTAAGCATATGTGTGCAAAAATTGGATTAGAAATGTACATGGTACAAGTGGTTAAAAATGACATCGACATAATGTTTAGTGAGGAAGAATGTCATGTATTCTTCACAATAAAAAGGAACTCTACATGATGTGGGGCCAAAGAAAATATGAACATAATATTCTTGTAGATGTATTCTATACAAAAAATGGTATATGTACATACTACTGATCTATACGAAATATCAAGATAGTGGTCTTATACATGAATATGGTGTACTCTATAAAGGCTTAAATGACATCATTGTTTGAGTGAAAAGATTGGTCATAACTTTTATCACAAATATCTTTGTGTTGAAGATCTAATACTAATAAAGACTAATGGAAAGCAAGCAATTTGTATATATTTTTTTAGTTTCTCATATTGTGTCTTAACTATATCAATATTTTGTCTACTCTTGGTATTAGAAGTAGTAGATTGTCTTAATAAAATGAAAGTTGGTGAGATTGTCTTATTATTAGCAATGTACTCTGTGCCTAATACAAGAACCTGTAGGTAAATACAATTTTCAATAGCAGTAAGAAAGTGATTAAAATGTGTATGAGAATGGTTCAATAAAGTTATTCTCGGGCCTCTTATTCATAGGCATTTTAGGGGTATTGAAACATATTAGAATCTAGTACAAAAGCAACAGATAGACATGCACTTTTACTCTATAAACCTAGGCTCATGTAAAAGTGTCCTTACGGATTTCAGCTCATTTATACTATAGCTTTCATTGTTTTTTGTTTGTAACTTTGATCTATTTTGTCTACAATTAAATTTTTATTCCTCCGTCACTTTTTATACAATCGCTAACTAAAATTAAAAACAATTAATTAAATATTCTAAATTTTAATAGCAATTTATTGATTTTCAAATGAAAAATAATAATCTTAAACATACTAAGGAGGATTTAATGTAAAAGTTCAAATACTGATAATTTATCATATATTAAACTTTTTTTGAAAAAATAAAATTGAGTAAAGATAATCTTTTGATATATCTATTGAAAACACAGTAGTATTTGTTGGTGTAAATACGTACTTTACTATTTACACTTACTTAAGTTTACTTAGGTTAATGCCTTATTTAATTATATTGCATTATTTTATTATTTTTATTTGTGAGACACTTAGGAGTTTGCACACCTTGTTAGTTGTCATGTTGACAACATAGGAGTACGCAACTCTATTTGAGCACATGGTGTCTACAACACTATTTTGCGTGTCCCACGCTTGTAGAATTATCCTCACATCACCACACTTACTTCTGTGCTTAATGGAGGATAATCCATATCTGGTGGACATGTGCTTGGTTGTATGACACTTCATGGTGCTAACTTCTATGCATTCTAGAAGCTCTCTTGAGGCCTTTATATTCAGGCACTCCTAGTGTACTCTGGTATCCAATTATTGAATGAATATCGTCATTTTGATCATACTCTATCTATTTTGGTCTACTGTGTACTTGTGTTGAGTTCTTTAGTTCTTGGGTGAATTCTGGCCTAAGCCAAATTCTTACATGGTATTAGAGCCAAGGAAGATTCTCATCACATAGTCGTTCGAGACCTTTCATGCTTCAACACCTTGACTTGATTCCGGAGGATTCGCAAAAATTGGGAGAGTCTAGAGCCATATCTAACCTCTTCATTACGTTCAGAGCGTCATTGCAAGACAAAAAGAATCGATGAGTTAGAAAATCTACTTAAGAAGAATAAGATTTAAGTGCCAGGTACTTCCAAGGATTCTACTCCAACCTCTTCAAAGGGTAAAGGTCAAGCACTTATGGCCAACACAAGTTCTTCTTCAGAATGGATACTTGACTCAGGTGCCTCTTACCACATGGGTTCTTCAAAGCAAGATTTTTCTTCATTGAAGCAGTCACAGGTACCACACATCTTCATGGGAGATGATGCTAAAATGGAAGTTGAAGGGAAAGGACATGTAGAAATGGAAGATGGGGAATTCAAAGATGTTCTCTATGTTCCCAATCTAAGCTCTAATCTCCTATTAGTTTACCAAATCACTCACTTTGGAGATGGTCATAAGGTTGAGTTCCTTCCCGATTCAATGATGGTGCGAAGTCTCAAAGATGATTCATTGGTAGCAGTTGGGAAAGTCAATGATGACAGGAGGCTTTATTCCTTCTCCCATTTTGTGCCTAAGAGTTCTTCTCAAGCCTTGTTAACTCACTCTAATTCAAACAACAATTTATGGCATGAGTAGTTTGGTCACCTTGACTTCTGCTCTCTTTAGCAACTTTGCTCAAAACACATGGTCAAAGGTCTACCCAATATCAACTTTTCTGAGGGGGAGTGTTCATCTTGTTCAGTGGATATGAATCTCAAGGAGAAGTATGATAAATGGAAGTCTTCTTGAGCTCTAGTTGTTCTTCAGCTAGTTCACATAGTATTAGCAAGACCCTTTACAGTGACTTCAGTCAGCCAAGGCCGCTACATACTCACATTTGTTGATGACTTTTCTAGATTCACTTGGGTCTTCTTCCTTCATCATAAGAATGAACTGGTTCGTAAGCTTCAAGACTTCAAGACTCATGTTGAACGCAAGTCAAGGAAAGCCATCAAGGTATTAAGAGTGGACAATGAGAACCGTTATGTTGACAGAAGACTTCAAAACTTTTGCAGAATTGAGGGGATTGATCTTCAGAACTCACCCACATTTAGTCCACACAAGACAGATGTTTCAACTATGAGGATTAGGACTCTCAAGACCATGGCAAGTTACATGATAAAGGCCAAGTCTCTTGATCCAACACTTGAACTTGAAGCCATTAGCAGTGCTACTCACATACTTAATAGGTCTCCTCATCCAGCCTTAGATGGCAAGACTCCTTTTGAGGCATGGTGGGGCAGAAAACTAGTTGTGAGTCCAGTCCATTTGCTTATATTGCCATAGTGAAAGGTCCATCTCATCATGGTACATCTGGTCTTCCAGCTCCAGCTTCACTTGACTTGGGAGACAAACTTTAGGACTTACATCTTCTCATTGATGATGATTCTTCTACAGTTGTTGCGAGGGCTTGCTCTGACCCTCATGTCCATTCTCTACATGATCAATCTTTCAAAGTTGGTTTGATTGTGGATCCTTATGAACAACAATTAGTGGATGTCTCTTTGTCAGTAGAGGAGATAGATGGTTCAGTGGAATAGGTTCAACAGACATCCTTGCCCAATTTGTATTCATTCTTTTCAGCACAGTTGGATGGGGTGAACTTCAGCATCAGTACAGGGATACTTGAGTAGGTTTCAAGGCCAACACACATCTTTAGGATTATACCTTTGGCATTATTTCTTCCTAAGGGGAGGAACACTATTCTGCATTCTTGGACTAGCTTCTTCATCGAAGCAGCTTTCACTTGTTGGCATTCTTCTTTTAGGAGGGGAGCCTATTCTGTCTCTCTTCCTTCTCTTATTCTCTTATGTATATACTGGATGTATGTCATCATGGGGGGGTCTTGATTACTCCATCCATTGATGCATCTTTCTCTATCTCTCTTTTTGGGGGAGGGTTTTTCCCATGAGGTTTTCCCTCTTTCCTTGCTTTATGAGAGATTGCATTTCATTATGTACATGGGTACCTTACATGGCCTAGTAATCGGGACCCATTATGAATCTTCATCCTAGTTCGTAAGCTTAAGAGAATTCCCTTAAGTTTCACTTAAGGGGGGGTGTTGGTGTAAATATGTACTTTACTATTTACACTTACTTAAGTTTACTTAGGTTAATGCATTATTTAATTATATTGCATTATTTTATTATTTTTATTTGTGAGACACTTAAGAGTTTGCAAACCTTGTTAGTTGTCATGTTGACAACACAGGAGTATGCAACTCTATTTGAGCACATGGTGTCTACAACACTATTTTTCTTTTCCCACCCTTGTAGACTTATCCTCACATCACTGCACTTACTTCTGTGCTTAATGGAGGATAATCCATATTTGGTGGACATGTGCTTGGTTGTATGACACTTCATGGTGCTAACTTCTATGCATTCTAGAAGCTCTCTTGAGGCCTTTATATTTAGGCACTTCTAGTGTACTTTGGTATCCAATTATTGAATGAATATCATCATTCTAATCATACTCTGTCTATTTTGGTCTACTGTGTGCTTGTGTTGAGTTCTTTAGTTCTTGGGTGAATACTGGTCTAAGCCAAATTCTTGCAGTATTATTAAAAAGTTTAATTCTATCCCTAATTGAACAATAATTCTAAACCCTAATTTTAATGTCATTTAAATTTATAGACTAACCATACCCAAAACCCTAACTCTAATTATGACATACATTGTAGAACCCTAATCACAGAGCAAAACATAAACCTAAATGTATAACAATAAAGTTTTTTGTGTAAACCACATCTGATAAACATGATCAAAATATATATCATATCTCTATAGAAATTTTTTTAGACATTATCAAAACATATATCATATTTCTATGGATAGGGTAAAATATTTCTGAGAATGCCCTATTTTTGGTGAAATCCTTGATGACAAATGCAAAGAAACAACATCCAACCCTGTCATCAATCTCCTCTGCATGATAAACGTGCATAGCTTCTATAATCATCAAACATGAGTCTTGACTTCCATTGATCTACCATGCCAAGCAATGGAATATAATTTTCATGTTAGACAGAAAACTGTAGTTATCACAACAAAGAAAACAAAACGTTGGCTGAATACAAGCTCCATTGGCATTGGCATGGTCACGACAGATGGATTCAATGACCTGCTGATATGGCAACAACTAGCAAGTAAAAATATCATGTTCTGTCTTCTAAGCCACTAATTAGCAAGAGGAAATGCTTTTATAAATAATAGGCATTAATACTAAATCTTAAATTATTCGACACTCCTTAATAAAAATGCAGGAATTCTTCATAAGACACGGAATAAGTTCATTTGCTGATATTTGGAACTACTAAGACATACCTAGTAGATATTGGCGTGATGATATTGTCATCTACATTACATGTTTCTAAGTTTAGACATCATTAGTATAACAAATATCAATTAATGAAAATTTCAAACATACTGTTATATTTTGTCACTGACTAATTAACATGAGGAACTATTTTTATTGTAGATGGAAAACATTCATATTGAGTGAAGTGAAGTAACATCAAATCAGCCGCCACAAAAGGTACAAAAAGCTCATGAAAGGAACCAAGCTTATTATGTTGGACACAAAGAAGAGATTTTAGAACATAGAAAGAAAAAAAGGATACAACAACAACAATCTGATCTTATACATGTGTAGTGCCTGCCCCTAGTTCGCATTTCTGTTATCATTGTCAAATTCCTTAGGCTGATTTTATGCATTGATTAGTTTTAGAGATACTGGATTTACAATATTATGATATTATTTCATGTCTTGAATTACAAATATATTGGTTATAATTGTTGCTTAGTTTATTTCATTCATGTGTTGTTAATGATATTTTGATGATCCTAGTTAGTAAATGTGATTTCTTTTATAAAAATGTTAACATGATGTCTTTAATGATGATTATGTTGTATTGATAGAGATGCATTATTATATGTACGCATTTGATGATACTTACCCCATACTTGCATGTGTATGGTGCGCGTGTTTATTTTATCTTTCTGTCTGACGTGTTTGATGTGGTTAAGGGAGGGAGTCGTAGTCACCTGCTAGTCGGGATCTACACGATGAACCACTCCCCGCCATTGTCTGTTTAGTTTAGATATATTATATACATGTACATGCTCATCTTTTATGCAGGATGTAGGGCATCGACTTCCCTGAATTGCCAGGATGAGCGCGCCCTATTACAAATACTCAAATGGTGAGAATGAGAAGATAATGATCAGGTCCAATCCTAGCCATAAGCCTATAATACTTGTCCTGCAAGGAGGACTCGTAATAGACTGTCTACCCTTTTTAAAACCCGTGAGTATTTTTGTGTGTATGTTGTTTTGTGAGTGTTTGATGTATTTTCTATTAATTAAGTCTAATTAATAGATTAAATTAATAATTTAATTTAATGGAAAATTATTATGATATTATGAATATTTAATTATATTTAATTAATTGAGAAATTAATTAAATATAAAGAATTAAATTGAAGATAAAAGTTTTAAGATTAAATTTAGAACGTAATAATATTTATTAATTCAATAATAATATATTTAGAGTTCATTTTTAAATAAATGCTAAATATTATTGTTATTTAAGTTAATAAATATTTATCAAATTAAAACGTTCAAAAATATATTAAAAAGGAAAAAAAGATATTAATTTATGGAAAAGATTTAAGTTCGCATGAATGAGTTTTAAATATAAGAGATTAATTTAAAAGATAAAAACATGTGAACTTGAATAAAGGTATTTTAATAAAGTACGCATGAGATTAAAATTATAAATTAACTTTAAAAGCAAAGTCAAAGTGGAAAGTTAAATAAAGTAATTTAACAATTCACTTAAAGTGCATGAAGGATTAATAAAAGAATATCTTAATTAAAAAAAGAAAATTAATTGTGCATGAATGAATTAATTAAATAAGAGAGAATTAAATATTGGAGATAAAAGTTAAAGTTTAAATTTAGAACGTGATTATATTTATTTAATTTAATAATAATATATTTAGAGTGCATTTTAAAATAAATGCTAAATATTATTGTTATTTAAGTTAATAAATATTTTATCAATTAAGTTTCTAAAAATGAAATTAAAAGTGAAAAGATATTTAATTATCATAAAGGTTATAGTTCGCATGAATTATGCATGAGTTAAAAATAAAATTAATTAAAAGATAAAAATGTGAACTTGAATAAAGATATTTTAATAATGTGCACATGAGATTTAAAAAGTTATAAATTTATTAAAGTAAAGTGGAAAGTTAAATAAAGTAATTTAACAATTCACTTAATGTGCATGAAAGGAATAATAAAATAATAATTTTAATTAAAAGGGAAATTAATTGTGCATGAATTAATTAATTAAATAAAGTAATTATTATTTTAGAGTTGTGGGGACAAAAGCCCTAAAAGGTAATTAGATTCTATATTAGAGGGTTTTGGGTCATTATTGCACACACAGGTTTTCAGGGAACACACTTTTGGAAAAGGAAGCAAAGAAATCTTTGGAAGCTTGGAAGGGTTCGGATTAGCAAGAGATTGTTAGCATCAGATCAAGGTAGGGTTTGTGAACCATTCTAGAAACACTTTCGGATCTTTGTCTTCTTCGTGCTTGTTGGAAATTGCTTTCTCAAATTTTATTGAATGAATCTTGCTACTTTTCTTCTGAATCTTTTGCGATTTGATTTCTTCTGGGAATCGGGATTAAAAAAAAAACTATTTAGAAAACCTTGTTTTACTTCTGAAAGAAATTTAGTATTAAATTGAAATTTGGGTTTTGAATTAAAATGGAATTAAGAAATTTAAATTTGGAAGGGGTTTGTTTTTGGAAATGAAAATCTTAGGGTTGAAAATTCGAAGGGTTCAATTTATTTTTCCTATCAGTTTAATATCGTAAATGTTATTAAAATATGTATATATTAAAATAATATTGTTATGAAGTTCGTTGAGAAAAATATTATAAAATAAAGAATATAGAATTATAATACAATTCTTAAAATTTTCATATATAATAATTTATCTAAATTTATTAGAAGGGTTGTTCTTCTAATAAACAAAATTATTGAAATTTGGCTTAGTTAAAAAAAATAAAATAAAAATTTTTAAAATTTTTTTTTTTTTAAAATAAAATTTAAAATTTAAAAAAATAATAATAATAATAATAAAAAAATAAATAAATTTTTTTTTTTAAAAAAAAGGAAATTTTTTATAACCCTTGCCGGCGTCGTACGCTGCTGACGCAGGCTACGACAGCAGTGGTATGGTTAATAATATTTACTATTTAACCATTTGAATTATTAATGGAATTGGGAAATATTTCTATTTTGTAATCGAATAATTTAATAAATGATTAATATTACTTCTAAGTCTTGATATGTTATTATATGAACAAGAATGAGTTTAATTGCAAGGGTTAATTATGAAGGTTAACTGAAAAAACTTACTTACTTGAAAACATGTATTAAACTGGAAACTTAAAACCTTAATTCAAACAAATACACGGGTGTATTGTATGAGTAATACTGAGAATCGTATACACTTGAACATACATTAAAACGCAAATTGAAACTTATATTGAAAACGAAAATTGAAACCTTACATTAATTCAACAATATATTATCAATCAAATCCAACTGTGAGACTATGATGTTTTCTATGTACTGTCTATATTTCTTTTTGGATTTTGGTGTTGTTTAGATGTCGACCAGTCTAGGATGTATACTAGAGGTTTTGTGAGATTTCTTGGATACTATTATGTGGCTAGATGTTATGATGATTCTTGTGATTCAAATTGGAGTTTATACTTATGAGATTTGTTTTGTGAGCATTTATGTGTATTTGGATTTAGTTTGATCCATCTTGTTATCAGGTTGCCTGTTAAGGAACCAAGTTTGATCTTTATGGGTGTTGTGGTATGGGACACAACTATGTTTTTATGTGCTTAGGAGAGGTTGTCTAGGTACGTGACTTGGGAGTGGCTTGCATAGGGGTCCGGGACCCAAAGTGGTCAGTACCAGGGTAACCTAATGCAAGTTATGTAATAAGTGATAATCTAGTAACTAAAATTTATGGGGGGGAACAATACACTAAAAAGATAAGTTAGAGATATTTGATCTACCCATGCCTTTAGTGCTTGTATAGACTAAGGATGGGAATGAGATGAGTGCCTCGTCTTCTTGAGAGGGCTTTCTAGTTTCCATATGTGTGATGTTGAGGGTCCGGGGTTCAGAGTAACCAGTCCAGGGTAACTCAATGCTTGAGGGTCCGGGGTCTATTAAGAGATCAGTCCAGGGTAACTCAAGCAGCCATGTGATGACACTCCCTAGTATGTAGCCTAAGTCTCCTCTGTAATTTTTGTGTATCTCTGGTGGTGTACTTATTGTTAGATGTGGTGTACTTATTGTTGGTGGTGTATCTATTGTTGGATGTGTTTATTGTGGTTACTTACTTTCATTGATGATGATTGGTGTTTCATTATGTTGTACCTTTGACATGTGGTTTTTGACTTGAGGAGGATTATCTTTTGTTCACTTTATCTTGTGATCTTGGTATTTGGTTTATACTTGGTTTGTGTATGATGTTTGGTTATGTGATGTCAGTATTGGATTGAGTGTTCTTTCTTTCTGGTTTATTTTATCTTCTTGAGTAGTATGTGTTACCTTTGAGATAGTTTTGGCTAGTAGGTATTCCATGCCTAGGAGTGTTTTATGTTTGATAGCCGTTTGTGGATCGTTCATTATCTTCCCTGCACGGTGGGAGTGGAAGCCTGACTAGGTAACCACGCGGTCGGGAGGTAGTGCCTTCTTACCATTTGGGTTCCCCTTCACATTTCCAGCTGTTGGATGTTCGTTGTAGAAGATGTACCTTTATCATTCTTACTTCTTATCTCAGAGACTTCTTTTCAGATGAAGTATATATGTTATCATGTATTCTATTGTACAATATCTATTTTCACATACCCTGCAACATGTGTAGTGGATGTTATTGATTGGATGTACTTTCATTGTATTGTTTATACTTATGCATTTGCTTATGCGACTATGTATCTGTTATTCCTTTATGATCTTGAGACATTGTACTTGAAACTTAAACTAATTAATTTAAAATTATTAAATGTGACTCAACGTAAAGGAACCTTTGAGGAATTGAAACTATATCTGTAATTGCAAATGTGTATTTGTTGTGTATGTTCTTATTGCTTCCGCATTAATGTTATCTTGATGTTGTTTAAACTTCAAAAAAAAAATAGTTCAGTAAACATTGTAACATGTTAGGTTTATTTCTCTTGGGTTCCCGAGCGAGGCATTACAACATGGGGCTCAAGTACCTCCTCCAATAAGTGAGACACAAATTGAGGAAATGTAAGAAGGTGTTGAACAAGATAATGCTCAAAGGTTAAAACATTGTAAACATAGTCATAACTACTACATCCACCACAAAGAAGAATTAGCGAGGAAAATCACACACAGTATGAACAGAATCAACCAACAAAAGCCAGAGGTCTGATGGAAGAATCCATACCTCCAAGTGTATCAATCAACGGTAATCGTAAGTTCATATTTGCAATGGAAATTTTTTGATGCTAGTTAGATGCACTTTCTCAATAAAACACATACATGACATGTAAGGAATGATATCCAAGAATGAATGTACACCTCTCACATAGGAGTGTTATATGTAAGAGGTGTTCTAATGAGAAGGGTATTCATAGGTTCTTAGCACTCAACAACATGGACCCAGGTAACCAACCAACTATACTGAAAAGATTAACCCAACTAGAAGAAATGTTGATCGCTAGGGTGGCTCCAATATTGCAAGTAAAACATGCCATGGGCGGCTAGTATAAATATAGCAGACATACAATCAGCTTTCCACAAGATATTCAAACCATTACCAAGATATTACCATGAAGGATCGACGAGCTATATATTCTAATAGTACATAGAGAACACACAGAAGGGCACACATATGATTTTTATGTGAGAAGAAGCCATATTAGAGATGTGCTACAATAAAAATTAAACAACAATCCATATTATCATGATATCATTGTGAGCGAAGATAATTTATCTCGGCTTCCTGATGAAAATACAGATATATTAGAATCGCTACACACAGTTGACATAGAAAATGATATGACTACAATAGATGATCAATTAGGCTTGGATGATATTGAAGATGAATTACTTCTAGTCCAAACCTCCTCACTTATGCCGAGGTTTCCAATTAAGAAACAAGAACTAGACACTCTAAAGAGGGAGCTCGATCTACAAGATGTTGCAGAAGACATCACGTATTGGCCTTTAACATCAATTCATCTCCTATAAATGAGTATAATATTGAGGGACTACTAGATTTAGCATTTCCAACCCTATTCCCTAATGGAATTGCACTTCCATTGCAACCATGAATACAAAGAGTATACATGCACGAATATGTAGTCCATTTAATAAAGTACCAAGACCAAAGGTTTGGAAGATACCCAAGATTCTGATATTTAGTTCACAATATAATGATGCACCATCGTACTCAGAGTGTAGCTGCTATTTTTTTGAAAAAGAATGCTAAAGTAAATATCCCAATGACGACTATAGAGGGTCTATCTGCACATTTAAAAAAACTCCCAGATTCATAGTTAGCAGATGAACTTATGCATTTTGGATCCACAATGCAAGGTACAATGCCATTTTGGAAGAAATGTTGTGTAGACCTTACAGATATGATCAACCAACTTGGACCACCTACCCTATTCTTTACATTGAGTGCTACAAATATGAAATGGCCAGATTTATAGATATTATTGAAGGAAAACATAAATATAGGTATGCAAACAAATAAACAACTATAAAACAATGTCATTAATAATCCACACATTGTTGCACTATACTTACATCAAAGGTTTACAATATTTTGAGAGAAGGTGATTGAAAAGCTCCTTGGTACAATAGATTGGTGGTATCAAAATGAATCACAACATCGAGGAATTGGAGACATACACGGATTTATCTAGATGCCAAATGCACCAAATATGGATACACTAGATTGAAAAAACAACATTGAAGTTGAATGTGCTAGAAAGTTTTTTGATATGTGTGTTACTGCCTGGAATCTCCGCGATGCATGCCTTCTCAATAATATGGTCTATTGTTCTCCCTCAGATGATCCTTGTCTTTTGAACACAACTGAGATATTTGCTACAAATATTTCTCATGATTACGAAGAACTGGTAAACCAAGTTAAAAAACACACAAAATGCACTGAGCGTACATGTCTATGCAAGAAAGGAAACAAAGTCACCTATAGATATAAAGCCCCTTGGAAAGAAAAAGATGTATCTACATTATCACGTGATGAAACTAGAAAAGTACAATATGAACCTACAAGAAATGATGATAGGATAAATATACAAAATGCAATGATGCTATCAATTTGGAGAGCAAACATAGATTGCCAACCTATCCTTTCATGGGCACTCGTCTTGAAATATATTGCCAAATATGCAACAAAGGCAGAAAAACAATATGAGACATGTACTGAAATGCTCAAAAGAATATTTATAACACAAAAGCTAGATGACTCAGCCATGTCTGCATATCGTAAATTCGTATCTGAAGTTATTGTTGAATGTGATATTGGAGCACAAGAAACATGTCATATGTTACAAAAACTACCACTTGTTTTTTGCAGTTGAGACTTCGTAGCATTAAATGTTGGACAAAAAGTACTTTATCGAATAATAAGAGAGCCAGTAAATGCTCAAATTCAACATAGTTACCTACATTCCTACATGAATCGCCCTCTTGAACTTGAAACATTGAGTTTGATTGAATCTGCAAGATCTTACTCATATGTTGCAAATTGGAAAGGATGCAAATGGAAAGCACAAGAAAAGATAGATATTGTCAATGCTTATCCAAAATTTTATAAAATGCCACATATTGAATCCAACTATGTCGAGACATTCTATTGGAGCGAGTTACTCTTTTATAAGAATTTTCGAGATAGGACTCACAAAAGAACAAATAGTCAACAATTGGTATCAAATGAATACTATAGGTTACATTGTGTGGCATGTAAGTTGTGCCAATGATGCTAAGAATGACTCTGAGCAAGAAGATGATAATGAAGAAGAAAATGAAGGTAATCAAGATACTAATGATGTGTTAGGTGCATACGAATGAGAACTTCTAATGCAAATGGGACCATTATGTACTATAGTACTCAATGAATTAGATAGGCTTGGAAGACATGAATTTGACATAAATAATAATTGGGACCATATTACTATCACACCATTTCTACATGCAAATGTAGCACAATTCATATATGACAACAAGACTAGTGGTTATTTTAATACCATACCTATGGTGCCCACCAATCCCCACGATACATTATCTCCTGAGAAAAGACTAGTACTCCAAAAAATTATGGAACATGACCAAAATCAATCACATGAACCATTACACATGATTGTGCAAGGCACAATAGGCATAGGAAAATCCTATCTAATTGCATCCATAAAAGAAATGTTCAATAAGAAGGCACACCAATTACTCCTCTTAGCTCCCATAGGCGTTGCTGCATTCAATATACATGCTACAACTATACATTTGAAGCTTAGGATTCCTATTAAGGATATGCAACCACACAAGGTCAAGCATTAATAGCATTCCAAGAAGAATTAAAATATATCAAGTACATTATTATTGATGAAATGAGCTTTTTGGATCCAAAACTCCTACTGAAAATTGATACTTGATTACGAGAGGCCTTTCCTCATTGACAATATGCCCATTTTGGTGGAGTATTACTTATTCTATTTGGTGATCTCGTACAGCTACCCCCTATTATGGATAAACCAATCTATACATCGCATTCAATTGCTAAGTTGATTTGGGAGTAGTTCACTATAGTTATTACCTTGCAAACTATCTTACGACAATAAGGTGAAACTACCACACAAGCATAATTTTGTCAACTTTTACATAATATACAAGAAACAAACCCTACACAACATGATTGGGAGCTCCTAATGAGTCGTATAGACATCCACTTATGCACAGATGAAAATGAAGAATTCAATAGGTCGATACATCTACATGCTACAAATGATGCAGTGAAACTACATAATAAGAAAATGCTAAAATCATTAAATCATCCAATTGCCACAAGCACATCAATAAATTCTGGATGCAAAGATAAGAGCGAGGTGTATGACAAATAATTGGAAAAACACATACTCCTCTATATAGGACAGTGTGCCATGCTTACAAAAAAATTTTGGATAGAAGCAGAACTTGTCAATGGAGCAATAGGTGAAATCACATATATTGTCTATAGAACGAGCACCAAGCCACCAGACATGCCCATGTATGTTGTTATACGCTTTGAAAACTACAATGGACCACCATGGAATCAAGATGAACCAAAATGTGTTCCAATAGTGCCAATCACATTAGGCAGCCAAAGACAACTACCACTCACCATGTCATGGGCTATCACAATACACAAATCCCAAGGACTCACACTACAGAAAAGAATAGTTGATATTGGTGGAATTGAAAGATAAGGATTCATTTTTATAGCTATATCTAGAGTTAAAACAATAGATGGTCTACGTATCTGACCTGCTTTCACTTTTGAAAGATACTCACAAATGAAAAGCGATCCATATACCATTATACACAAGGAGGAGGATCGCCTATATCAGATGGCTCTTCAAACAAAACATTTGTATTATGATTGTGACAAGAACTCAAAATGGCACAATTGAATCATACATCTCTACATGCTATGTTTCTGGTTTCTCTCTCTATCTCAAATTCTAATCATTTTTTCAACTCTTGATAGTGTTTCACTTTAAAACTACAATTTGGCTTATTCATGTTTGAATACTATCTAATATTTGTCCCTTTTCATTATATATAAAAACATACTCAAGCAAATACTCAAAAGTACATAAGACTATCAGCGTAACCCCTTTCACCAGGGTGAACCCACACTAATGGGTTCCACTTTAGTGGAACGAAGAAACTTCAAAAAGTTTGCCAAATCGTGATTTTGGCTTGTTGCATTTGGTATGGCATGTTTGCGCAAACCCTATATAATATGTTCACATGAACATATTATCTACATATGTTTGCATAAACATATTGATGCCCAAATTGCTATGTTTGCGCGAACATATCTAGATAATATGTTCGCGCGAACATATGAAAGGAACTTTTTCGACACTCAAAATCGTGTTTTTAACTTTTTCCATTTCATTTTCACGGCGACTACTATTGACTCACGAGTTCGGGCGAACATAAGATTATTACTACCCCCACCAGCATTGCCTGTCGCTTTCATTCGGGTTCTTCATCTTTGGGTATGTGGAAATATTATTAATTCAATGTTTTGAACATTTTTAAAGCATTTTTAAAATATTTTTAAAGCATATTTGAATGTTATTTACATTTTCAACAATTTTGAAAGCATATCTAAATGTTAATTTAAAATTTTTATTGTTTATTTATATTAATTTAGAAAATAGTAAAATATTATACAGAAAATATTAGAAAACATTAGGGAAAATAGTAGAAAATTTATAATATAAAATTTAGGAAAAACATTAGAAAAATTAGAAAACAAACTTTCAAAGAATATTACAAAAACATTAGAAAACAAATTTTGAAAAATCATTACAAAAAATTAGAAAATTTAGAAAACAAATTTACAAAAAATATTACAAAAATATTAGAGAATTTATAATTGAATATAAAATTTAGAAAAAAATAATAATAAACACAAATTTAGAAAAAAAATATTACAAAAACATTAGAAATTTTTTTTTAAAAAACACTACAAAAACATTAGAAATTTTATAATTTAATAAAAAATTTAGAAAACAAATTTAGAATTTTTTTTTTTTAAATTAGAAAATTTAGAAAAAAAATATTTTAAAAAATTAGAAAATAAATTTAGAAAAACATTAGAAAAAATATTAGACAAATATTAAAAAAATTATAATTTAATAAAAAATTTAGAAAAGAATTTAAAAAAAAAAAAATACAAAAACATTAGAAAATTTAGAATTTAATATAAAATTTAGAAAACAAATTTAGAAAAAACATTAGAAAATTTATAATTTAATATAAATTTTAGAAAACAAATTTAGAAAAAACATTACAAAAACGTTTAAAAATTTATAATAATATAAATTTTAGAAAAAAAAAAATTTAAAAAAATTAGAAAAAAATATAAAATTTATAATAATATAAAATTTAGAAAAATATTAGAAAAATATTAGAAATATATATGTTAATGTTTAATATAGACATGTATGTTTTCAATATATATATATATATATATATATATATATATATATATATATATGTCAAATTCACCTTAATATCTTAATCTTAGAAGTTTAATTAAATGACATATCTTAAGGGTCTAGATCCTAAATTGTACATGTAACAATATAGATTAGAATGTATAATTTTTTATTTTGAACATAAATGTACATGTATATTTGTTCATGGTTAAAAGTAGATGTATGGACATGTTTATAATAAATTCATATTTTTATATGTATAATTTGTGTATATATATATATGTTAACTATTAATCTTGATTTATCTTATAACTAAGTGTACAATTAACTATATTTAATGACACATGTCTTAACCTGGGATATCCTAAATTATATATGTATAAGAATGTAGATTAAAATTTATATTTTATTTCATAAATGTACATGTAAATATGTTCATGTTAACATAGACGTGCATACATGTATGTGTTCAATATTCATGTTTAAATGTATAATTATTTTTAATGTCTTAATAATCAGAGTATATAATTAGTTATATAATTTTCAATGTCCATGTCTTAAGGGGAGATCCTAAATTATACATATATAAGAATGTCAATTAATTTGCATATAGGTATGAATATAACATACATAAGAACATATAATTTAGAACATGTATGACGTAAAGAATACATGTTAGAATATTTAATTAATAAAAGTTTTAATTATAATCTAACATAACCTGATTAGAATATATACAAACATAAAGAATGTTCATCATGTATATTTGAACATGTAAAGATCTTATATATTACTTAAATTTTAATTCTTAAACCTTAATGTTAAACAATAGGACCCTAAATACTTAACATGGTCATAATCCCAACTGCAAAACCATAAATTTCATAAATTATAACCCCTAATCTTAGATGATTAAACATAACTCCTAAATTTCAAATCTTAGATGATCCCTAATACAAATCCTAACCCTAAAACCATAAATCTCATAAATTAGAACCCCTAATCTTAGATGATCCCTAATACAAATCCTAACCGTCTAGCCATGCTAAACTAACAATGATGTAAACCCATACCCTAACCCTCTTTAAACCATACTGCTAACAATGATACAATCCCATGTTTAACCTCTACATCTAACCTTTTAATAATAATCATTTAAACCATAAATGTTAAACCATGACCCGAAATAATAAACCCTAATCTTTGTACACTAATCTATCTTAAAATGTTAAATTTAAATGCTAAATTGTAATTCTAAAAGAATACTTAGACTTTAATGTCTTAATCTAAGTATATAATTAACTATATAATATAATTCAATGACATGTCTTAAGGGGAGATCCTAAATTATACATATACAAGAATGTACATTAATTTGCATATCTACCTGGTACATGAATATATAACATACATGTACATCCAAACTGTAACCCTAACCATTATCAAAACCTTAGTGTGCAATAGGTACGTCGAATAAATTTTGAAGGTCAATTATGGAAAAGATCATAACCTAGATTATAAACACAACCCTAACCTTGATTATTACATAAACCTAAACCATTATCCTAACCATAACCCTATGCTTAACCATAAAATTAAATGTGTTCCAAAGTCTAACTCTAATTCTAACCTTACCCCTAATCCTAATCCATGATAATATGTATGTTGTAATCCTTTATACTAACCATAATTGTAACATTTTCCTAATCTTAACTCTAATCCTAACCCAAACATTAAAACCTAACACAAAACAATATTATAGCCCAAACTCTAAACCTAATCTTAACCATAATTGTGACATAAACCTAAATCATTATCCTACCACTGACCCTAATTATGAATCTAAATGAAATCCCTAACCTTCATCATAATTACAACCACAATATAAACTTTCAAGAGAACCATAATCATAGTTTTAAACCCAAATCCAAATCCCAATAAGAATATGAACTATGATGTAAATCTTAGCCCTAATCATAATAGTAACTATAATTCTAATCCTACTGTCTAAAAAATAATTGTAATCTTAACTTGACAATAATCTTGATAAAGACTTTTGTTCTAACTATAATACCCAGGATCACATAATATTAATAAATAAACAAAATATTACATTATTTAAGTTAAATATAATAATAGAAATTTTGAATGAACTAAATTTAAAATTAAACAATATAACTAAATAGTCTATGTGCTATCTTATTAGTTTCCAATTTCATTAAAAAGTAGACCATATATCTTTTAGACATATCTATAATACAAAATAAATAATGCTAACAAAATTAATTTCATTATTCTTATTTTATATCAAATTAATTTTTTTAATTTAATATTTAAATTTTCATTATATATTATATTCTCTTTTGCTATATTAAATTTAATAATTAATAATATATAATTTGCACAAATAATAAATATATAATATTACCTTCAAAATATTTAAATCTAACATTTTATATAAATTTTCTTTTTTTTAAAAAAAAATTACATGACACATTATAATTTATAAATTGTTTAGTTTTTCATAAAATAAAAATTAGTTTAAATCTAAAATATTAAGAAACCATTAAGTTCATTTTATAAGGTTATACTCTTAAAATATAATTTAATCAAATTTGCCAAAATAAAATAAAATAAAAATGTTAAGGAATAGAGGAGGTTAATTTAATTTGGTCGACATTTCAATTAATTGATTTGACTGATTAATACGATCATAACCATATTATTATTATTACAACATTGCTACCTTAAAAATATTTATGATTCTGAGAAACTTTTTCCCAAGTAGGATACATCTTTAAATCATGGGAATGGTACGATTTCAAACGCACACTTGACTCAATAACTCCAATCAAAATCGTTTCTACCCAACTCATATCTTGACTCAATAACCCCAATCAAAATCATTCAAATTCCATTTGAAAAATTTAACAAATATCTTCCAAAATGTAAAACTTCAGAAAGGCTAATGTGATCAAACTCCTATTATTGGAATGAACTCCTAGATATCAACTGACCTCCCCAAATCATAACTTGAATTGATGACTTCAATAAAAAAGCATTTACACCCAATTTAAAAAACACAAAAGAAACTTCAAAACCCTAAATCCTCCTGAAGGCTAATGCGATCAAAGTTAAATCACAATGCAATGGACAATAGCTCTTACCTTCCTTGTTCGTGACTCCTCATTCTCTGAAGACATGATCACCACGGGAATATCCTTGAGTGTTGATAACTCTTGTTACATGAAATTTTTTCTAGGGAGTGAAAATAGAGAACCCATTTCATTTTGCATATTCCCAAATGAACTTGAAATTTCTCAAGTAGGCAAGATTGATCATGAACAAAAAGAGATATTAAATACCTTGACTCTCCTAAGATATATAAGATCTTTACATGTTCAAATATACATGATGTACATTCTTTATGTTTGTATATATTATAATAAGTTATGTTAAAGATTATAATTAACTTTCATTAATTAAACGTTGTAACATGTATTCTAAGTTAGGTCATACATGTGTTCTGAGTTATATGTTCTTATATATGTACATGTGTATGTTATATTCTTACCTATATGCAAATTAATCTAAGTCCATGTGTTATAGATTATCTAGGTCCATGATGTGTGATGTATGTTCAATTACATACATGTGTATAATTTTTAATTTTAAAAATAAAAAATTGTGCGTATAGTAGGTAGTTTAGTGAGCTTCATACATTTCTACAGATCTATGGCTTCACATGACCAGTTTGATGCAGCTCCTGGTGTGACACTTGATGTAGTTCTTGCTACGGCTCCTGCTGCAGCACAGGTTGGTGCAGCACCTGATGTAGTTCCTGCTGAGGCACCTATTGCGGCTCCTCATGCAGCTTGTTATGTTGCTTGTGGTGGGGCTCGCGTTGCCCTGAAACTACCAACTAGACCCTGAAACTACCAACTGCGCCCATGAAGTGTGCAGTTGGTAAAATAGGGTTGTAGTTGGTAAAAGAGGTCAAAACTTGATAATTAAGATGTGGGTATGCAAGAGATGAGTGTTTTTGAAATTTTTAAGTGTTTAGGGATGTTATGCAATGTGAGAAAATGCTAAATGACCTAGGGTTTTGATATGCAAAGTGCAAATGTCCTAGGGATGTTATGCAAGTGCAAATGCAAGGTGTCATTTTGAAGGTATGCAAAATGAAGGTTAGGGTTATGTTTTGGACTTGGTAAGGATGCTAAAGGTAGGTGTACACAAAGTGGACTATGTAAGGGATGGTTTCCTAGGGTTGATAATGATGTTTAGGCTATGCAAAATGAGGATAGGTGATCAAGAAGACAAGTTGGTTGATGGACAATTTGATAGGGTTTGATAGTGAAAATGATGCTAGGGTTTGAACAATGCAATATGAGGGGGATATGCCACTAGGGTAAGTCAAAAATGACATTTAGGAATATGATTATGCTAATGATAGAAGTATACGTAAGTTTTTTTGAACTTAGGTGAAATCTTGACAAGGTTTTGCAAGTTTCCAAGGTGTAAATTTGAATGTTGGCTTTTATCTTGATTATGTTTTATAGACACGTAAGACACATTAAGACACGAATAGCTATTGTTAAAAGTGAATAATCACACCACAACTTAGGCTTTAGGACTATATCCACTGAATTTCTACTTGAACCAAAGTTCAACCGCACTTATCCAGAGCAGACAACTTAGGACCTTGGCACCACAGGCTCCCCCTTACAGTGCACTCACTTCTCGGGGCTACCAAGATTTGCATCTCAAGGGGCATGACTTCCCAAGGGACTGTTGTCTCTACTAAGGACCGCGAGAATGTAGGATGTCTTCACAGGCATGGGTGACCCCTTAAGCTAGTGGATAGAAAGGATTTTGGCCACTAAAACATGATTTTTAGTAAGGGCATTCTGTTTAGCGAGTGATAAACTTCCTTAGAAGGTCTCCCAGCCCCGAGAACCGAGGTCTGATGCACCATAAGGGTACTGGAGGAGAGCTATCACTCAGCAATACTGTCGACACGGCTTTCACAGTAATCGAGTTTTATATAGCGGCTGGAACGTTGACCTGACTTTTGACCCATTACCGCTCTGAGGTTGTCTCCTGGCATACCCAAGATCGAGTATCTTGGTCCAAGGTAGGCCTCCTATAGAAGTTACATGAATTTCTCTTACACCCAAGATCCACGAATGGTGAGGGGAGAGGATACGTCCAATGCAACTCCTAGGGATTTAAACATTGTAGACACGCTAGACAGAAAAACAAATTTCATTTTAAGCACCAAACAAAGTATTATTTAATCTAATAAATCCACACACATGGTTTTGACAAACACACAATGGTCTTCGAAAACGTCCTGCAAAGCCAGCATTAGTAGTTTGTTATGATCATGTCTTCATCCCACGATTGCCACATGCTGCAAAGAGACCATTAGTAACACAATAAGAATATACATTTCTTAACACCATTAATGTGTTACTAATTTTTAATTTAACTTCAATGCATCCGTTAAACAACTTCACTAATGAAATAAATAAATAAATAATTTAGATGTATAATTTTTTTACCAAATTGATGCCTTTGATTTTGCGAACGAAATTCATGGCAAAGACAGACAATGCACTACTGGTTAGGTTGATGGAAAATAGCTTTACAAATGGCAACTTTTTTGAGTTTTTTAGACTGTTCACAAGAACACGTTGACTACAAACATGTTCGCCCAAACATACACCTAAATTTTTTCGACGGCCGCAAAGTTTTGGAGGGTATGAAATTCGCGCGAACATGCAAAATTAGAAAAAAAAACCTTTTTTTCATTTTTTTTTTTTTTGCTCTTTTGACTTCCATAATTGTAGGAGAATGATCTCCTGCTGTAAAATAAAAAATGTCAGAATGTGCTGCTCGGAGAAAGCTTTCCAACAACCATAATTGTAATACATATTTTAATCATTAAGACTTTCAAATATGAGTTTAACTCATTATAGGTTCATTACCGATTAAACATCAACCGACTTTGACACTTTGAAAAAATTAGTAAATTAGGTCAATTTTTTTTTGAAAAATATGTAAGAACTAGTTTATTGAGATACCTTTCTATTCAAAAAAAAAAAAAAATTATGATAAATTGACTTCAAATTATCTGTGTCAAACGGAACGTACGTCTGAATTACAGTTCATGTCACTTCAAAACTTCATAAACTATACGATATTTAACCAAAATAAATCAAACCAAATGCATCTTCTGGATATTGATGTTACAAATCTAACGCCGATAGAATTACTTCATTATCATTTTTAGAAAAAAAGTTATGTGTGTCAAACGGACTATCACTCTTTAAAATATTGAATTTTATTATGTACCACTTTTCAGAGGAGATAAAAAAATTTGACATAAATAATTTTTTTTTTACATTAAATAATATGGTTACAAAGTACTCAAAATCACTAGTTTATGTCATCTTGAAATTATTTATAGTTTTGGAAATATAGTCACTTAAACGTGATGTTTGTTGCAAAAATATTGATTTCAGTGTTAAAATTGGTCAAAAAGTGGAACCCATTATTGTGGAATCACCCACCATCAAAGGTGCAAGTGCTAGTTAGTAGAACATATTTGGAAAATAAATTTACATGCCACTTTTTCATATTTTATACTAACAAGGGTGTGAAAGAATTGTAGAGATTGTCTGTGAGTAATGTGGAGGTACAGGACGTATGTTTTTAGTAAGTGCAGAATTTGAGAAAGTCACGAAATTAAAGAAGTGAATTTGTATACTATTTATACTATCCACTATAATTATGCCCCTATAATTATCTAACAAGTTGATTGTAATCAAACCAATACCCATTTTGAACAGAGTTTGTGAAAGATTGAAAATTATTAAAATAATTCCATTACAGCCTATTATCTAAGAATAAAATTAAAAGGTATAAATTCTATTTATTACTTCAAAATCAAATACACAACATAAATCATCTATTACATTAGCCCCTTTTCAGTTCATTAACATCCCAACAAAAAAACACTCTTTTAAGGCAAGGGAAAAAAAAAAGTGAGGTTGAGTACTTACCCGTCTGCCATATCCATGGACCAAACTGAGCGTTTGCAGATCTCCACAAGGGCATTCTTCCACTGCTCAATCTCTCCTATTTCGTATCGGTCTGACTGGCTGCGATGTTTCTGAAGTGCTTCCTTATAGGGATTGGAGCCTTTTTCAGGATATCTAACATGAGTTGGATCCACATGATAAAACAGACTAATAATCAAACCATTAAAACCCACCATTGCAGCGGCCTCTCTGAGACACCAAGTTGATTCTGCATACCCTTTTGAAAATATAGGAATTCGGATGGCACTGCTCTCTATTGCTCCTTCCAACGTCTCCTCAATAATTTCGCCCTTCTTCGATTTCTCGGTGTCTGAGAAAACATTGAGTCCTGCCACGGACAGAGCTCGAAAGAGATGGTCAACAAAACTCTTCCTCACATCTGGTCCCCTGAAACTCAGAAACACATGGTACCTCTTATCACTTTGGAAGGGAAGCTTAGTGACGAGAGGTTCGTAAATGCGAAGGGATTCATCAGAAGTAGAAGGATCCGAGATGTAAGTGTTAGTTCCGGAAGTGGATGCCATGGAAATGGATCAAACTGAACACACAAATAACAAACGATGAGGGCAGTTAGAGAGGGTTTTGCTTGAGAAGGGGAGGACAACAATGTAGGTATAATTCAATAACAAGAGGCTTTTTATTTGGAGAAGCGAAGGAGCTGAACTGCAGTGTATGTATATAGGTGAAAAAGAGGAGAAGAGTTAGAGAGGTACGGGAATAAACGATGTGACAGCCCGGGTTTTAAACTTCAATGTAATTTCCACACGGTGAGGGGCCATTTGTCTCTCCTCCTTTGTGCATATTTTCTACATGACATGACCCATCATCGCCCTTTAATTTCTCTGGAGTGTGGATGGAAGGAAGGTTCGAGTATCTCAATCGTGAGGGCACGTGTAAAGGTACTGAATTCGATCAAGATGAATCCATACTGATCGGAAACTCACTCTAGACATAAAGTGTCCGTGCAATATTCCTCTTCTTTCCGTTGTATTACTAGCACTATTACTAGAACTTGCACCAATTAGTGCAAGGGTCTAGTCGATTTTAATTAGAAGCTGCTGTGAGCATGACAGCGTAACAACAGAAGAGAAATGAGTAATTTCTGAACTGTTCTATTTACTCAATTGCTAGAACTGTTATATTTACTCAATTGTTATTTATGTTTAGTCACCGTAGATGAAAAATGGTGAAGTTTTAGCTAGCTTATGTATAACCATTGAATTAGTTATCTATCAGTTGGTGTCTTAGATTTCATAAATAAAATGCAACTTATATCGTTTATGATATGGAATAATTAAGAATTTCATTTCTGCTGTAGCAGAGCTTTGCCTGTGTAAAAATCTTATTTTCTTTGTGCTTTTGCTTTGCTCTGTTTTTTCAATATTTATAGATTCTAAGAGGTAGGTCATAAGGAAAGTGGATAAAATTTTGGACAAACGTGAAAAAAAAAACATTACAGCATAGATTCAAATATTCGGAAACAGAACAGAATTACAGATTGGTATCTGTAGATATCAAAATTTAGTGATGACCAAGTATTCTGAAAATAGACATTCTCGGATAACCTCAGCTGTACTTAGACACTAAGTACACCTGCCATGAAAGACTCTATGCTATGGGCTATAATGACAACCAGTCTTTCTCATCTTCAGATTGTTAGTTTAGTTAGTTTTGGACAGCTGTTCGTCTATTTGTTCTTATTTAGCAAGTAATTGTTTTGCTAACTAATTGGTTAGGTTAGAGACAAATATTTGTTAAATAATTGATCACTTTTGGAAACAACTAGAAACCAACTTGGTTAGGGTTGTTAAGTTGTTTTAATCTCGACTGTCGATTGAGAATCAATCTCGGCTGTTGATTTACCAACAGGGGTAGTATAAAAGGAGGTTAGGGGGACATTTGGAGAACACAAAGTATGGAGAAACATTTGTAGTGCTAGCAAATGAGTTTCTAAATTTGCAGTGTTAGCAAACAGTCTTGCAGTGTTAGGAAGGGCGCAATGTTAGTGTGAGAATAGTAGTGGGGAATATCAACATAAGAAATTAGGAGGTTGTCAGAGTTCTGCTAGTGAGAGGCAAAGAATTTTGTATCTCTTGATTTGCTGAAGTTTAATATAATTCCTCATCTGCAGAATTGGTTTTCTCTTAGGGGTTTTTTTAGGGACAGTTTGTCTAAAAATATTATGTTCATTGTGTTGCGCATTTTTTTCTGTATTTTATAAGTGAAGTTGCAGTTGTGTTATTTTTCAATATTAGCTAAGAATTTGTTTTCAACAGTTTAATAATCTTTTACGATAGGAGATTAATAATTAGTGACTGCAATAGTTAATTTTCACATGGTATCAGAGCATTGTTAAGGGTAGAAGAGTCTTGTCTTAGGAAAGAAATTTTGATCTCTTTAGATTTATTATTGCTTTAAACTCTTGAGATGGCTTTAGCTAGTTTGAGATATCAGGACAGATTGGATGGTGCCTCGAATTTCGGTGTCTGGAAGGCCATAATTTTTTTATTGTTGGAAGAGAATGGTATCAAGGATCATGCTACCAGTGTTGTACTTGTACCAATGGATGCAACATAGCTTGCAGCACATAAGGACGATGCCAAGGCGAGAAGGATTATCCTTGATGGTGTCAAGGATCATATTGTTCCACATATCACAGAGCTAGATACATCGAAGAAGATGTGGGATGCCATTCTGAATCTATATCAGAATGCTACCACCAATAGGAAGTTGATTCTTAGAGAGAAGCTAAAGAATACCCAAATGAACCATGGAAAAGACGTCCAAGTTACCTCACCAGGCTCAGACTTGTCAAGGACAAGTTAGCAGCTGTTGGAGATAGTCCTAGTGATGACGAGCTAGTGAGAATAGCCCTAAATGGGTTTACTAAACAATGGAGTGTCTTTGTTCAAGTTGTCAGTGGATGAGATACTTTACTGAGTTGGGATCAACTATGAACTGATTTTACTCAGGAGGAGTTCAGACTAAGTCTTGTCAATGGGGCCAACAAGAGTTAGAAAAATGAGGTGGAACAAGAGAACGTTGCCCTAATGGGTAAAGGGAAAGCAAAGAAGGGATCTAGCAAAGGATTGAATTCACAAAGTGAGAAGAAGAAGAAGGACCTTTCTAAGGTCAAGTGCTTTGGATGTCATGAGTTTGGCCACTATGTCAGTGATTGCCCAAAAAGGAAGAAGGGTAAGAAACAGGTGGTAGCTTCAGCAAGTGCGGAAGAACTCTCCAGTAGGATGGAAGATGAGTTTGCACTCATAGCTTGTATGGCTAGCTCAACCTCACAGTGTGTTTGGTATATAGATAGTGGGGCGTCATTTCATATGATAGGAGTTAGAGAGTACTTCTTTAGTTACAAGGAGGAGGACACCAACATCCAGATTTCTATAAGAAACTTGTCCAAACTCAACCCAGTTAGGAAAGGGACTGTTCAGTTTTAGAGGGAGAATGGAAAAATAATTCCTCTTCATGATGTGTTGTATGTGCTAGGCTTAGGTATGAATTTGATTTATGTATTTGTTCTTTAGGACAGGGGGTATAATGTACTCTTTAGAGGGACAAACGTGTTGATTAAGCACAAGGATTGGAAATCATCCATAATTATTGGAGTTAGGAGTGGTCACCTTTATAGATTGCAGTTTGATACTCCTAAGGCACTCAAGAGCAGTAGTAATCCTAGAGATCTTGGAGAGCTATGCCATAGGAGGATGGGCCATATTCATCATGGAGCACTTAGATTGATTCATGAGATGGTGACAGGTGTTCCAGAGGTGAGCATAGAGCATGATGATGTATGTAAGGGATGTGTGTTGGGGAAGTTCACAAAAGCATCTTTTCCAAGGAGTGAAACTAGATCTAAGGGTGTTCTTGATCTAGTACATTCAGATGTTTGTGGACCAATGTCGACGAAATATCTTAGAGGATATGAGTATTATGTTACTTTTATTGATGATTTCTCTAGAAAAACTTAGATATACTTCTTGAAGACTAAGGATGAGGTTTTTAGTCGATTCCAAGCATTCAAGGCTCTTGTGGAGAATTTGATAAGAAAGAACATAAAGGTTCTTCAGTCAAAAAATGGAGGCGAGTATAAAGGAAATGTCTTCCAGGAGTTCTGTACCATAGAAAGATTCAAGAGAGAATGGACTATTCCTTACAATCCACAATAGAATGGAGTTGATGAAAGGAAGAAGCATTCTATATCGGAGGCAACAAGAGCTATGCTACATGACCAAGACATGCCCCATTACTTATGGGCAGAGGCGTGCAATACAAAAATCTACATTCATAATAGAGTTCCAAACAAGGTACTAGGGAAGATAACACCAGAGGAGGCTTTCACAAGGAAGAAGCCAGATGTTGGTCACTTCAAGATATTCGAGAGTTTGGCATATTGTCAAATTCCTAGAGATACATGTACAAAATTAGATTAGACTGTAGAGATGGGGTACTTTGTTGGGTACATTCAAACCTCAAAAGCATATAGGATTTTCATTTTAGGGACTAAAAGAATTATTGTCAGACGTGATGTCAAGTTCATGGAGGACGAGGCATTCAGGAGATCCAGAGATTTACCAACAGATGATCAGAGTGAGTAGCCAACAGAAGCTCCAAGACCGAGTCAAGGGCAGCAAAGCTTAAGTACAGTTACCAATACGAGTGTAGACTCAGGTAGTGAAGATTCACAGAGTATGGAGCAATAGGAATTGCATCTAGAGGACTTAGAGGTTGACATTTCATTCTTTATAGTTGGCAATAAGAACCATGAGGTTCTAGATACACAAAGGGATACTTAGGAGTTTGTGAGAGCTCCTAGGAAGAGTACTAGACAACGAAGACAACCAACCAAGTTCAATGACAATGTGGCATTAGTTAGTCAGTTGGTAGATAGTGAGCCTTCTAGCTATCAAGAGTCTGTAGAGCATCAGGTATGGCGAGATGCTATGGTTGAAGAATATTCCTCAATAATGTAGAATGATGTGTGGGAGGTAGTTCCTAGACCAACAAATAGAGCAGTTGTTGGATCATGTTGGATCTATAAGATAAAGCACGGTGCAGATGGTAGCATTGAGAAATACAAGGTGAGGTTCATGGAAAAGGGGTTCTCTCAGAAGGAGGGAATAGACTATGAGGAGACATTTGCTCCAATTGCCATGTATACTTCTATACGAGTTGTAATCTCACTTGCAACATAGATGGATAGCAGATCCATCAAATGGATGTCAAGACAACATTCTTTAATGGTGAGTTGAAGGAGGAGGTATACATAGAACAAATAGAAGGCTTTTTTGCACACAACAAAGAGACCCACGTGTACAGATTGAAGAAAGCATTGTATGGACTCAAGAAGGCTCCTAGAGCGTGGTATGAGCGCATTGATACATACCTGCAAAAAATGGATTTTGTGAAAAGTGAAGCAGATGCTAACCTCTACTACTTGATGGTTGAGGGTGAGATTCTCATTCTTGTTCTTTATGAGGGTGACTTGTTTCTTATAGGTTCACTAGAGCTCATAGTGGATTGCAAGAGGAACCTTGTAGAAGAGTTCGAGATGAAGGATTTGGGACTTATGCAGTACTTTCTAAGCATGGAAGTGTGATAGATAGATGGGGAGATTTTTCTTGGTCAAGGGACATATTGCATTGAAATCTTAAAGAAATTTGGGATGGAGGATTGCAAAGCCATGTCTACGCCCATGATCACAAATTGGAGGAAGGTAGATACATCTAGGGAGAAGGATGTAGATCCCACTTTATATAGACAGTTGATTGGTTCGCTTATGTATTTGGTCAACACTAGGCCAGATAAAGCATGTACAGTTAACTCTCTTAGTTAGTTCATGGTTTAACTAAAGAGAATGCATTGGATATCGACCAAGCATGTATTGTGTTACTTGTGTGGTACAGTTGAGTATGGGATCATATATGGTCGAGGTGAAGGTATCAGGTTGATAGGCTATACTAATGCAGATTGGGCAGGAAGTACAATAGACAAAATGAGCACTTTAGGGTGTTGTTTTAGCTTGGGATCAGGAATTGTTTTTTGGTTTAGTAGGAAGCAGAAGTCTATGGCTCTGAGTTAAGAAGAAACATAATACATAGTAGCTAGCATGGCGACATGTGAAGCTATATGGCTTTGAAAGTTGTTAGTAGATTTATTTGGTCAGAAGGTTGAGACTACTGTGATACATTGTGAAATTAGAGTTGCATTAAGTTGTCTAAGAATCCAGTGTTTCATGATAGGTCTAAACATATAGATATTAGATATCACTTCATCAGAGATTGTGTACAATGGGGAGTTGTTCAGCTACATTACATACCTACAGAGGAGCAAATAGTAGACATTCTGACTAAAGCATTGGGGAAGGCAAAATTTATCTTCTTTAGAGATAAGTTAGGTGTCATGTAGAACAACTTCTTTGCTAAGAGGGAGTGTTAGTTTAGTTAGCTTTGGACAATTGTTCGTCCATTTGTTCTTATTTAGCAAGTAATTATTTTGCTAACTAATTAGTTAGGTTAGAGATAAATATTTGTTAAATAATTGACCACTTTTGGAAACAACTAGAAACCAACTTGGTTAGGGTTGTTAAGTTGTTTTAATCTCGACTGTCAATTGAGAATCAATCTTGGCCATTGGTTTACCAACAAGAGTAGTATAAAAGGAGGTCAAGGGGGCATTTGGAGAATACAAAGTTTGGAGAAACATTTGCAGTGCTAGCAAATGAGTTTGTAAGTTTACAGTGTTAGCAAACAGTCTTGCAGTGTTAGCAAGCGCGCAGTGTTAGCGTGCGAATAGTAGTGGGGAATATCAGCAGGAGAAATTAGGAGGTTGTCGAAGTTCTGCTAGTGAGAGGCAAGGAATTTTGTATCTCTTGATTTGCTGAAGTTTAATATAATTCCTCATCTGTAGAACTGGTTTTCCCTAAGGGATTTTTTCAAGGACAATTTGTCCGAAAATATTGTGTTCATTGTGTTGTGCATTTCTTTCCGTATTTTATAAGTGAAGTTGCAGTTGTGTTATTTTTCGATATTAACTGGGAATATTTTTTCAGCAGTTTAATAATCTTTTACGATAGAAAATTAATAATCAATGACTGCAATAGTTAATTTTCACACAGATATTTATGATTACAAAATTCATATACAAGACACCTCCAAGTTATTTTGGACCAAAGCCAGTGGATTCAGCAAATCTTTTAAGTCTCCATCATAACTAATGGAATTATATTTTTCATGTATATTCAAATCACTTGATGTTTTTATCAAATTTTCATCTGTGTTTAAAATCTTGAGCTCGAATTACTGAACTTGAGTTTGCGGGTACTGAAAAATAGAGCTGTCCTTGTCAGTGTTCTCCATTATTCTGTGAGCTCACTCAAGAAAAGCGTAGATTGATCTGATTTCAGTCTCTGGACTGCCAATAAAGACCACACGAAACACCCTATGTTTTACTTTTTTCAATTGGGACAAAGGATTGTCTGCAATCTCCTGATATTAGAAGACTATTTTTCCTAGAAAGAGATTATTAAAAGGGTTTATTAGCCAATCGTCTATTAATCATTGCTGATATTAAAGATTGTTTTTAACTATTTATTGTTTTTAATTGAAATTTTAGATCACACTTTATGTTCTATTGTCTAAAAGGATCACAGATTAAGATTCAAGATGTGCAGTTCTTGATGTTGAAGAAGTAGTACTTCAGTTTTAACACAAGTTGCCTTCTTGCAATGGCTCAAACAGGCGCAACACGAGGTTTGAATAATTGCATTAGGGAGATCAAAGTAATAAATAATACTCTCTCAAATGATCCCAGCCCAAACCAAGATTGAAGACGGGTCTTATAAATTACACCTCATTAAATTTGACGGCCCTTTTGTTAGAGGAAGTTAGTAAGAAGAGATGATAAAGTTGGGTTATCAACCAAACTTATAGACATTTCAACATATGATAGCTGCAACAAATGATACAATTAACAATATTATGATGAAAATCAAGCAGAGAAATTCAATCAAATATATATTCATATAAAATTATCACTCCTAGAATTTTGTAAAACAATTGGTTTGAAATCTATTTATCCCATGTAATGGTATGCCAAAGGTTGATTAGACAAACTATAATTAGAAACGTATAGTGCTGACCGTGAATTTGCAACTCCTTTCACATGAACAACATCCAAAAGTACCTGGGAATAATATGACTTCCCACCCCTCCCAAGTATTTCCTATCACTGGCTCGCAAAGAGAAGAAATTTAAGTACTTAGAAACCAAAAGCCTGAAGTGTTTTGCTCTCATAGAACATGACTTAATCTTAGTAAAGAAAGCGCCACTACCTAAGAATTGGCAAGACAAAAAAGCCAGTACAAAACACACAAAAGCTTTCCACCGAAGAATATATTATGCATACTATACCACAACGAAATCATCAATTTATGGGCACCATGTCCTATCGAGTGGTTTTCCTTGATTCAGTATGATCCATAATTAAAAACCACGAAAACCAATAGCATTGATCTTCCCTCAAACCTATCGATGAATCACTGCAAATGCGACCATTGTAAGAAAATGCCTCACGGATCCCTTTATGTATGCGGGCAAGCTAGTAATACATAGGCCATCTCCGTGTCGGAGACATGTCAGAAGCAGGGTGCTCATTGGCATTCATCTCTAGCATTTTGTAGGGATGAAAACAAGCCCAGCGTAGCAGCTACGTGGCAGACCATATATTAGAAGGGTCACTCCAGGGCCATTTCTGCAAACTACACACTGAAAAGGCCACCATAGTAGCTCTGCACGAGTCACACATGCAAGTAGCTTGAGGGCAGAACCTCCTCCATTGGACCGATCATCGGGACGATGATGGTCAAATTGGACTTCGCCTGGGAAATAACCTTATCGACTAAATTACGTTGAAGGCATACCTACACTGAAGTCGGAGTTGCATCGACAATTTGTATTTTCTAAGAAGAAATGCAAGATGATTGAAATGCTATTGATCGTCGGATCTTTAACTCTTTTTTGTTAAGGTTATTAATTATTTAGAAACACCACACCTTGGCATTGTCTTCGTCATAAGTGACATGAAGCAAAGTAGCGAAGATGATAGTGAGTTGCTTCCATAGGTGTGTAAGGGTAGTTGTAGACACATAGATGCTTTCAAAAGGCACCGCTTTCTCCATGTGGCAAATTTATGATACAAGACTCTACATACTGTGGTCAGGACTGTACATACTGTGGTCATGATTTTTGTTTATCATCAACCGTCTAGGCAATACAAGAAAATTCCATGTACTCTAGTTGTTGTCCTGCAAACTCTGTGTGCTCTATGACAAATACAATTTGGTAGTGGGTCTTATATGTGGTGACAAGCTCAAGGTTGGAGTAGTGCAATCTGCTTTATTCCTTTGTTGTCTTGTAGGAGGGTATTTTCATTTGTTGAATCTCTGGGTCTCTACATAAATATAGTGCTTGAATTGAAAACTTCAATCAGTAATAAAAAGAGGCTTGAGAGAAAAATCTTTTAGATTGAATTTAAACAGCAAGTGCTTCTTTGTTTAGGCTGAATATGGAAAAAAAAGGGATTGTCTTTAAGAAAACCTAATTATTTTATTGTTAACTAATGTTTCTCTTTGATGCCAAAGTTGAAAAGATGACATGACAAATAATATAAAGATGTAGCAATTGTGAAAATGGTAATGTGAAATGTTTTTTCTATTACATTGTTCAAGACAACTATTTTAGTATATCTAAATATTCTCCTCACTTATCGTCGCAAGTAGTCAGGTTTATTAAAACCTAGTAATAGTCACTTGGTAAGTAAAGTGCCACATGTCAAAACTGTATGGTGGAATTGAAAGGTTTGTGAAATATGTTTTAGGACTTTATTGTAAAGTAGCTTTCAAAAGGATGTTTCTCTATTTATTTGTTTCAAAACAAACAAAAACCCTATCTTGGAGACCGCTGCGATTTCTTTCAAATTGGTTGCTTGAACTGAATAAGAAATTCATGACAATCATGTTGAAAGTTTTCTTTGCCACCATGTTTGTGTGTTGCACAATAGTCTTTATGAAGTCTATCTGTCAAGGTAATGTATTGTTTTTATAGTTTGATCCGGTGTTGTCTTTCAGTTTGATAAGCAATCAGTGACAATGGATTTTATGTTCCTTCTAGTTATATATGCACTCATTCAATATGTTTTTTGTGCGAGCTTCATATCTTGAGAACATCTGAAGAACAGGGAAAACAAGAGTTTTTCAGTTTCATCAAATCTTCATAAAGAGAAAGAGGTAAAAAATCTTTGATGTTGTAGGTATGAGATTCAACATATGTTTGTGAATTTATTTGAAGAAATGCTCCAGATTTCATTATCTATTCCAACTGGTAAAAAGGAATCATATATTTTCTAGCATTTGAAAGATGAAATGATAATGGGGTTTCTCTGTTATCATTGTTTTGTGGCTGAGAAAAAAAAGAAGATAGTTTTGTTTTCTATATATCCTTTTGACTCCATCAAAAGAGAGTTGTTTGGATTTCTTGTCCAAAGTTTATCTTTTATTCAAGTCAGGAAATGAAGTCATTGACAGTTCTTGATAGTTACTTTTATTTTTAAATGTCTAATTTGTAAAAATCTTTGTTGGTTCAGCAAAGTGGTTTTTGTATAGTTTCTTCAAACTGTTACGATTGACTAACAAATTGTTGAGATAATGGGTGTTGCACACATTGCATATGTTGGAAATAATCAAGACTAACTATGTTACTAAGAGGGGAGGGGTGAATCAATAACATCAAAACTTTTGAATAAATTCAGCACATAATAACATAATCCATTTATCATCAATAGATCTAATCTACTACATGCATAAGAAACTAAAGGTACATAACACTTTGAACACAATATTTGGTGACCCAGAAACCTTCCAATAAGAAAGTAAAACTGGGGTGGGGATGATACCCACAAAACTTTAGTACTGTAGTATAATGTTGGCTGATTAAGGCTTACAATGATCACTTATGATGATCTACCCTGTTAGAAGCAATTAGGACTACTAGGTCCACCTTGTTAGAGGTTTTACAAACATACAATGAAGTATACACTTAGTAAAGAGATTTAAAGAAAAGACGGTTAAGTCTACCTTGTTAAAGGATTTGAATCTGATTCACCTGTTGGGATGAAATAGTAGATCTGACTTACAACTTTATTGTTGATTTAGATCCTTGAAGTACTGATCACCTCTTTGTGATAGATGTAACTTGACTATTCTTGATTTGACCTTGGTATATACTCTACTCGGCTGCTAATTCACATTCGCATTCTCATCAAAATGTTACATCTGCTTTTCATCATACATCTTACATTATTTTTTCTTCTTACATATTTGGGTATAATACAATTATATATATCAACTCAATTCTCATAACAACAAGGTCGGTCAAAACACAAGTTAACACCAATATATTACTTAGTCGGCCCAAATGTAGAAACTCGGGTTCTGAAAGTTGACTTGGTGACTTTTTGATACTCGACATCCACTGTATTACTCAGCATCGTCATGCACTCGATAGAAGTAGAGGCTCGGTCCATACTAATCACTCAACATAGTTTTGAACTTGATATACACTAGAGACTCGGTAGATACAGTGTCACTCATTAGAAACTGATCATATCATCACTTGTTTACCACTAGCTTCACATCACAAGAATTGATGACTCGGTGAACACTGTGAAGCTTAGTGCCCACTTACTACTCAGTCTAAACTGCTGGACTTTGCACTGCCTGAATTCACTTGGTAACCACTGGAATGCTTGGTATGAATTGTGAAACTTGGTAACCATACAAAACTGAATAAGTCTTGTCACTACTAACAAACATGACTTAATGCCAACAATCTCCCCCTTTGACATTAGTGACAAAAACACTTATTACCCAAAACTTATGTACAATGTCATGCTGATTTTGATTTTTGATTTTTCAAAATTTTTCTTTGTAACTCTGCTCTATATATATGTATCTCCTCCATAAATGTACATATCATATCAGGCATAATAACATACTTAGTGTATATACAAATATCTTAATCTCTCCATATTATGCACATATCTCTCCCCTTTTGATTATATACATGTCTCTCCCCCTTTTTGACAATAATGCCAAATATTTATACACAAACCATTTATATAGAGATATCAAAATGTGAGAGAAACTTAGAATGTACCTTAAGAATGAGAGTTAAGTTCTTGTCCTAGTTTTCTTGCAAAATTTTGCAAGATTGAAGTGCAACTTGGACTTCTGTAGAGAGTTTAATCATATGATCTGCAATAGAGAAATTAGTGTCATGGATCAATGTTTTTGAATAAGCAATGTGCTTCTGCATTGTATCCATGATGGGAAGGATCATGCTCTAGATGTCTATAAGTGTAGACAGGATCCTTGCTTCCTCTCTAAGTAACTCTGACTATATATCAAATAGAAATCTAATCTTCATATGGTGTGTAGAGCTTGAACTAGGGTCAAGTTGCAAATTTTGTGCACTAGCTTTCAGATCCTCATCAATCTTACTCAAGTTACCCTTAACTTATTTTGTAAACTCGGTAACATCACATAACTTGGAAAAAAGAGATGTTACATTTGTATAAGAGGATTCAAGGTTTGAGAAAATTGAGAACTCTACCTAATGTATATCTATTTTCTGAGCAATGTGCTCAAGCACTTTATTATCAAATTTCTTCTCAGCTTTCTCCATTAGCTTATCCTGGCCTATTGAATCCTCATTAAATTTATTAACTATCTCTTCTAATTGTAACAAAATGTGTTGTGTAGAATCGACATCAACACCTATAGCCTCTATGAAAATGTTCTTCGCACTCTCTATAATCCTGAATTCTCTATCTCTTTCCTCTCTAAGTTGCTTCTGCTTAGCTTTCTGCTTAAGAAGATGACTAACTAGTCTCATTTCTTCTACAGTAGCCTTATCAAAGTCTATCTTAGGAATTTCAATCTCCTTGTCCAAGTCTATATCCTCCTCTATTACTTTTCCACCAATCAGAAGTTTTAGTTGTGTCTTTGGTTCAACTTCTAATATTGATCCTTCAGATTTGGAAACAGAAACAATGGTGGAAACAGTAGGGCTTGCAGAAAAGACTTGTATAGTGCCTACTGATGGAGTGCTTATAGGAGCATTAGAAGAATCCAAAACTAATGTGCATGAAAAACTTCCCAAAATTGAAATATTTATAGGTGGAATACTGATTGAAGTATGTACTATTGAAGAACTTATAGGAATATGCACACCTGAAGTAGACAAAATTGAAGAATCCAAAATTGTAGAGCTAGAAACTACACTAACTATTGATGACCCTGACTCAGGCACTGAAGAAGTAGAGAATTGCAGCTCAGTAGATGAAGTGGTAGACACTTCCATTAGAGATAACTAGAGCTATGAGGAAGCGAAGAGTGATAGGACAGTGATGCATCTATTGTAGTCACAATCAAGCTCGCTAAAGTTGTCTCCATGCTTGATGATGTAGTAGTTTTTATTGGAGAGTAAGGAAGGGAAGCTATGACTTCTGTAGCTATCCTGACTGGATCACTTTCCTCTCCTTCTTCTTTCTTGACTTCCTCTTTAGCTTCATCCTCTTTCTCTTCTTCATCATCCTTCATCAAATCTTGATAATTTTCAGCTTCAACTGTGACACAAGGAGTATTGTCTTCATTATCTTCATCCTTGTCACCACCACCATCATCATCTTTGATCTCAATCGGATCTTCATTGGGCTTGTGTAGAAGATAAATATTTTTCCACATGTTTGTAGCATCTCTAACTACATGCTTTATGTCCTTTATCAAAATTAAGCAAGTATGGAAATCGATAGTCATTTTGTCTTCATTTTTTTCATTGCTTCCTTTACCTCAGTAGTGGTAAGACTCGGTAATAACCGTCTCAGAGATTGTTCATATATATCCTCTGTTTTTTTCTTAGTAGATTCCCATCTCAGCTTTATCCTTGTTAATAACTCATTAGAAATTTGAGGTGCAATTTGATTTGGGGAATATTTCCATTTTCCCATCTTTTCCAGTACTAACTCAATTTGCATCTTCTCAGTATCTATCCTTATTTCAAACTTTAATGCCTTGAAGTTTGCAATACTAGAACCTACTTCCAATTGTTTCAACCTTTCCTGGAAGGTGGGAGGGGGCTTGCTAAACATGATTTCAGTGCCTCCTTTCTTCTTTGATCTTCTAGTGAATATAGTTGTGGAGGACTTGGGAGGCTTGGTGATAATCACCTTGCCTTTCTTTCTTACAAGCTCTTCCTCCTTCTTGGATTCTTCTTCCTTAGATTCATCTTCATCTTCACCTTTTCCTTTGGTAATCATAAGAGGGGCATCAACTGATTTCAGTTTTGATACCCTCTTTAGATTACATTTGTTGATTGCCTTGGGAATCTTAATTTGAAGTTCAATCCTAGTTTTAGCTTCGTCATAGGTTCCAAATATAGGGGTCTTTGGATCTACAAGTTCATTAACTAGTGCTTCAATTATCTCCTTTGTCTCATCAATATTGACCTCATAAGAAAGAGGTTTTAACAATACTATCCTAGGCCTTATTGCTTGGATGTATACTTAATCACTTTGGTGGAATATGCAACTAAGCTCTATTTGGGTCGAGGGATTTAGCGATTGCGGGTACCAATTTGATTTTCAGAGCCTTCCACTCAACACCTTGCACCGACATTTCAGAACCTTTCTTCACCTTGCTGTTGCTGCTGGATGCCATGATCACTTGGTAAAATAAAAATTCTTTGAAAACTTCGGCTATAAATACTGCTCAAGATTATTGGAATGCTCTTCAAATCACTCTCCTCTCAATTTTCTAAATTCATGATGGAAATAAAATTGAATTCCTACCTTTTGATAAATAATTCCCATTAATTCTTGGTAGGAAGAGAGTCATAATGACATAGTGCGTGATAGACTATCATCCACTATCTACACAGATTGCTCGGTAGAAGCTTGTAACTCGGCAACCAAACAAAACTTTGTTACTCCTAACTTTACTCGGTATAACCTTACTTTACTCAGTGATTACTGATGCTGAACTTTTGTGATCCCTCTGTATTTGGAATACTGATTTGGATCTTATCTTTCTTTCAATTAGAACTGTTTAAGATTTGTCCTTGGAAATGCAATTCCAGTTCTTCTCTTAAGAACTTAATTGGAAATGATGGAGTCACCCACTTCTTGAGTGACATCACTACCATGACTTGAACTAGTTTCCTTGGTAGATTTAGGAGTCCACTACTGTCTCATCTGTTTCCTAATGTTATATTCTTTTCCTTTCTTTTCATCTTCAACTTTACCTATGCTCATGCAATTCTTAGCTATATGACCAAGTTTAGTACATGTGTAACATCTTATGGTAGTATCCTTTTTCCTCAAGTGATGCCTTGCACAATTTATGCCAATGTGTCCATATTCTCCATAGTAGTGACATCTACACCAAGTATTGTAGTCTCAAACAAATATTGCTTTTACCAATTGTTCAGCTGGATTGAATGGTTTAGATCTACATTCAGATGCCTTGTGACCTTGTTTCTTGCATTTGTGACATTTGCCTTCAAATTTTGATTTCTCCTTGCATTCACTAGCTTTATGACCATGTTGACTGTAGTTGTAGCATTTTCCATTGAATTTTTCCTCTCCATTGCTCCACCATTTGTTTGATGTGTGACCTATCTTGCCACAATGATTGCAAGTGGGTTTTTGATTCTTTTGAGCACCTTGTTTGGAGGATTCACCTTCATCTTTTTATCCAAGTCCTACTTTACCTTTTTGCCTATAAAGATTTTGCTCATTTTGTTGATTCAATTGATTCATGTCTTCTTGGGATTTAATCATTCTCTCACTGACTGATTTTTTAGTGTTTAGGTCATTTTTCAATCTTTCACTAATATGCTATTTAGATCTCAGCTCATTTCTTGTTTTTTCATTGATTTTTCTTTCAAAATTCAGATCATTTCTTATTCATTCATTTTCTGATCTCAGAATCATGATTTCTTCATTTGCTTTAGAGATTTGATGAACAAGGTCTTCATGTTGAAGGGATTGATTTTGATTTTCATTGTTCATTGCCTCCAAGTCTTCTTTTGCCTTATTTCTCCATTACAAAATTTCACATAATCTTATTGACTGAATTTCCTATTCTCTTCTCAATTTTCTTACTTCTTCTTGCAGAAATCCATTCTTTTCTAGGAGTTATTTGATTGCATTGTCTATGTCATCTAAGCTGCTTGAAGGGAAAAAGTCTTCAATATTTTCTTCAACATACCAGTGGTTATTCATCTGATTTGCAAGTTCCTTCCTTCTTTTTAGGGATTGGGAAAGATGCTCTTTTGCTTCCATGAGTTGAGCTATGGCCATCTCTAGATCTAGCTTTTCATTTTCAATTGCTTTGTCAAGTTTGAATATCTCAACTTGCTCAAGCTGTCAAACTTTATTCTGAGAACCACAAAGCATTGATACCAATTATTGGAAATATTCAAGACTAGCTATGTTATTGAGAGGGGAGGGGTGAATCAATAACATCAATACTTTTGAATAGATTTAGCACATAATAACATAATCCATTTATCATCAATAGATCTAATCTATTGCATGCATAAGAAACTAAATGTACATAACTCTTTGAACACAATATTTGGTGACCCAAAGACCTTCCAATAAGAAAGTAAAACTGGAGTGGGGATGATACCCACAAAACTTTAATACTACAGTACAAAGTTGCCCTGTTAAGGCCTACAATGATCACTTATGATGATTTCCCCTGTTAGGAGCAATTAGGACTACTAGGTCCACATTGTTAGAGGTTTCACAAATATGCAATGAAGTATGCACTCGGTAAAGAGATTTAAATAAAAGACTATTAAGTCTACCTTGTTAAAGGATTTGAATCTGATTTACCTGTTAGGATGAAACAATAGATCTGACTTACAACTTTATTGCTGATTTAGATCCTTAAAGTACTGATCAACTCTTTGTGATAGATGTAACTTGACTGTTGCTAATTTGACCATGGTATATACTCTACTTTGCTATTGATTCACATTCGCATTCTCATCAAAAAATTACATCTACTTTTCATCATACATCTTACATTATTTTTTTCTTCTTACATATTTGGGTATAATACAATTATATATATAAACCCAATTCTCATAACAACAAGGTCGGCTAAAACATAATTTAGCACCAATATTACTGAGTCAGCCCAAATGTAGAAACTCAAGTTCTGAAAGCTGACTTGGTGACTTTTTGATACTTGACGTCCACTGCATTACTCAGCATCATCATGCACTTAGTAGAAGTAGAGGTTTGGTCTGTACTAATCACTCAATGTAGTTTTGAACTTGGTATACACTAGAGACTTGGTAGATGCAGTGTCACTCAATAGAAACTGATCATCTCATCACTTGGTTAGCACTAGCTTCACATCACAAGAACTGATGACTCAATGAATACTGCAAAGCTTGGTAACCACTTACTGCTCGGTCTGAACTGCTGGGCTTTGCACTACTTGAATTCACTTAGTAACCACTAGAATGCTTGGTATGAATTGTGAAACTTCGTAACCATACAAAATTGAATAAGTCTTGTCACTAATAACAAACATGACTTAATGCCAACAACATATTATTGTTATATTATATTATTTTATTTTATTATGTAATGTTGCACCTAGATGGACGCGTAACATGTAAAAGTTCTCATGGGATATACTTGATGAGTTGTATTGTAGCATTGTGATAATATTTCATGTAACTATTTAATATTTGGGAAAAAAATTAAAATTTCAATATTAAATGAGGGGTCAAGGGGTTAGGTAGCACATGGTTTTAGCACACGATTTATGAAATACCACTTGGTGTTTTTGTAGGACTTGCTACTATATAAGCAACCACAAGGATAGTTTTTGGTGTGAGAAGTGAGAAGACAAAAGGAAAAAAGGCAAGATTCAAGTAAGACAAAGCTTAACATTTTAGCCAAGGGAACATTTGTGAAGGTTGGAAGCATGACATGGGATGTGTGGATTCATGCTTGTTCACATGGATTGCTTGGTTGTGGCTATGGCTTTGAAGGCTTCCATGGTTGTATTGAAATAATATTTTTGTTGAATAATACATGGTGATGGATGCTTTTGGAGGTTGGGTTTCTCCCTTCAATGAGGGTTTCCTAGAGTATATATTGTGTCACATTTTTGTGGGTATGTTTTTTATTCTCTTGCATGTGGATTTTAATTTCATATTTATTTAAGATCTGTTATGGGTTATGTGGAAATGATTATATTCTTTTTTGTAAGTTTCCTTGCAAAAATTATGCAACAATTATTAGTATAACTAAAAATGCTTCTCTATTTAAGAGAATGTTGATGGGTTTTCAAAACAAGTTGAATATTTCTGTAGTAGAGACACATCTACTTATGATACAAAACATCGAAGATAAATTTGAAAGAACCATCTATAAGATCATCTACATGTATAGGTGTATGAAATTGAAAACATGTAGTTATATATGTATGTAATTGTTGACACAAAAGTTTGCACCCTTGCTTGAGGTATGATCCTTAAGTGACCTTGTGTAACATGGAAATAACCTCCAAGTATGAGACTTGCACTCTGAGGCTCAATCTTTGGAGGTCAGTTTCCTTACAATCAGTATCCACCTACACTACCACTTTGAGGGAAAAGGGAGAAGGAATGTGAAAAATTAAAATGTTGAAGGGACAGGGGGGTGATGCACCGAGATTGAAATTTGGTTATAGCTCTACCTACACTTGCACAAAACATGAATGGAAAGCCCAAATACACAAATCTCAACTCAAATCTACCCCTTCAGAAATTACATGAAGGTAAAACCAATGAAATGTTGCGAGGAAACAAGTTCACAAGACAACATTCAGTAATGAGTTTCACATGGCATGCAAACATGAAAGAATAAAAGAGAAATAACCCATCAAGGCAATAATTTGCACAATGTATAAGACTAGTAAAATAAGGTAAAGTTGTTATTTTCATTCATATAAGGCAAAAGAGTTACAATAATAAAGCACAAGGTTGTTGTCATAAACCAGAGAAGAAGAAAGAAGAACCGGGAACAAGTATTTACAACTTCCTTTTAAAGAGTTCAAGCATAACTCTAGATGATTTAACTATGAAGTTCAAACCCCATCCCAAGGTGGAGTCAAGTTGCAAAGAGCAATAACTAAAAAGTTAGAACTAAATCTGATCATGAAATACAATTTGTTGTAATGAAGTGATAGAAAGGGAAAAAAATGCACCAAACCATAAGAAATAAAATCCCATGAGATTTGATCATTACAATCATTAATGAGGCATAGAGGTGCATAGATGTCATGCAGACAAGGCCAACAAATGTTGTTAATTATTAAAGAACAGTCCTTGTAATGTGGCATGGCTGCAACAAATAAATTTGCCCTGTTATCAAAAATGCGAGATTAGATAACACGCAATGTTAACCTTCTACAAAAATTATAGAGTTGACTGGCATGGAATAAATCTAATTTTCCCCCAATAAGATGAATCATCGATGTGGATCTTCATTCTGAAATAGATGGCTCAGGTGCTAAAAGGAATCTCCTCAACAACTTGTGATTAAAACTCAACAATAGATTCAATATCTTCTTCAAAACAAATAGATGACTATGATGCACTTAAAATACCCACAAGATGTTTCCAGATCCAATGGCCATCATATCTTTGTAAGAGAAAAGGGGCAACAACATAAAAATAGGAGAATTGTCTGATTAAAAGTAGCCCAACACAATAAGGATCCACCATGTGGCATGAATCTATTGGTTGACACATTCTCAAATGCATAGTGGAGGAGGAAACATCAATTTTGTGATTTCATGGAAGTAAGAAAATTCACTCCTTGACATAGCAAAAATGGTTAACATGAAATGTTAACCCTAGCAAAAAACACGTGTTGACTCACAACTTGGCAAATGAACGAAATTGAGTTCACTCAGTCAAAGAACAAATCGAACTAGCTTAGTCAATGAAGGAACCGAGCCAACTCAGTTCATGAAGAGACTAAGTTAACACAAAATGTTAGCTCCAACCAAATCCCATGTTAACCCATAGAAAAGGATCTAGCCCATTGAATATTTCTTAGATTGGTTATCAATGATGGGCTGAATGGGGCAAAAATGACCAATAGTAATATTGAAACCAAATTTTCAAAAAGAAAAGAAGTGTTGTAGCCCTAAAGTAGTTGTAGCTGCTATTGTAAAAGGAGTTGTAACTCAATAAAATAGCAAATTCAAATGGAGTGGTTTTTCTCCCTATGACGAAACTAAAAGGATTTTTGAGGGTTTTTCACTTGGCACAAATCTCATGTCTTTATCTTTTGTGAGTTGTATCTTTTCTATTATGATATCTTTCAAAGTTTCTTTTAAAATATGATATGAATGAAGTGTCACTTATGCATTTTTATTTATGTAAAAAGAGCTTAAAGTAATTTAAGACATAGTTATGATTTACCCCACCCCCTCTCTCAGAACTGCAACTAATTTCAACAAGTGGTATCAAAGCTTGGGATTCCTTCCTAGGTCTACTATCTACCTATAGGAATTATTCCAAGGATTTTTTTGAAGTATAAATGACTCAAGTTGAAGGAGCTTCTCTTAATCAGGCTCCATTATTTGATGAAAATGATTATGTATTTTGGAAAGCTATGATGGAAGCTTTTATACATTCCGTAGATGTTAGAATGTGGGATGTTTTTATCAACCAATATATTTTCCAGAAATAATACCTACTAATCCAAATGATAAGCTTACATATGAATTGGACAAAAAGGCAAGATATGCTTTTTTATGTGGTCTTACTAAAGATGTGCTTGCTAAAGAAGTTTATTGTCAATCTGCAAATGACATATGGGTTAAATTAGAAACCATTTATCAAGGAAATGAAAAGGTCAAAGAGTCAAAATTGTTAACTCTAAAGACTGAGTTTGATAATCTAAAGATGAGTGAAGATGAAAACATAACAGCATACTTTTTAAGAGTAGATAAGGTAGTAAATGCAAGAAGAGGTTTAGGAGACAAAATTGAAGAACGTGATTTGTTTCAAAAGTCATAAGGTTTGTTTTACCTAAGTTTGAAACAAAAATCTCTGCTTTGGAAGAATAGAAAAATTTCTCAAAAAAACCCTACATCAGTTGCAAGGAACTTTAACTGCTTATGAAATGAGAACTGGTAGTCAAATAAGTACCTCAATAAAAGAGACAACTTTTAAGGCTAAAAAAAAGATGAAAGTGATATAGATCTAACAGGTGCTTTAGAAGTGCTATTGGTCAGAAAAATTAAAAAGAAGTATCAAGGAAAACCCAACTATTTTAGTTGTGGTAAATTAGGACATTTTGTAGCAAAATTTCCTCATATTGATCAAGATGACAATGATGAGAAAAATAAAAAGTTTTCCACAAAGAAACCTTGGAATCAAAATAAAAGATTCAAAAATCTTAAAAAAAGAGTTTCTTGTCAAAACAAGAATGAAATAAAGAATCAAGTGATCAAGATGAGGAAGAATGGCTATTTATGGCTGAAATAATAAATATTCCCAAGCTAGAATCTAGTCAATCAAAATCTTCATTTGATTCAAACAACGAAGTTGATCTTGAAGAAGAGCTTCTTCAATCTTTACAAGAACTAAAGACATTAAATAAATTAATCTCAAATCATGAAATTCAAAATAAAAGACTCCAAGATGAATTAGAAAATGCAAATCAATCTATTGAAAATCAAAAACTCCTACTTGTTGAAAAGGAAAATAAATTGATTTCTTTAAAAAAACTAGTTGATCCATCTATTTTAAATATTGAAATAGATAAAACTTCAAAACCAAACTCAAAATATCCTTTTAAAGGATATTGTTTCATCTACAATATTTTTGGTCATAAGGCATATCAATGTAATTTGAGTAAGAATGAGTATGGTATTAAGAAAATAGTCAAATGCTTCAAATGATTTTATTATGGGCACTATGCAAATAAATGTAAAATAAATATGAAACCAAAATAAATATGGAAACCAATTATTGAGAAAATATTGATGGAAGTATGAGAATGGGTTACAATCATTGTTTTGTCATTAATGTCAAACTTGCTACCTATTGGTAAGACAATTTCTTAGTTGATTTGAGTACTATCATTTGTTTGATTGATGAAGAGGATTTGATGAAATGTGATAACAAGAGCACCTAGAGGATAGGTCAAGTTATGGTATATAAAAGGAGTACAAAGATCAATTAAGATAGTGATGATGTAGTGCATTGTTTATCTACTTAATTCTACAAAGGATGGACAAACTGACTAATTCTAGAAGAACAAGGAAGAAGAATTATGTATGCTAAGCTTGATTGAGTGCATGGTTGGTGCCAAGTAATGTTAGTGCAAGGTGAATAGAAAATCAGTTGGAGCCTAGAAAATTGAAAATTTAGTGTATGCTGAGTGAACCTAGTGTAAGCTGAGTAAAGTTTAGTTTCTAACAAGCATCAATAAACTTTACTATGTGATGAGTAAATTGTTAGAAGATGTCGAGCAACATAGCATGTGTCGAGAATTAGAGGTTAGTTAATGTCGAGTGACAACATTATGAGTGACATTGAGAAATGGATGAATGCTTGAAGGGTGAACAAGCTACCAGAGCTGAAGTGAATGAAGCCAAGTAGGATGGAAGACTGAAACATAGATCTATAATATGCAAGTGAGTTCTAATTTGTTATCAGATCAAGCCATGTTGTTACTTTCTAATCATTGTATTAGTTTAGGATAAATCCTTTGGATTAAGGTTGACCTAATAGTCATTTGTAAATCCTTTAACCGAGTGGCATTCTAATGGAATGACTTAAAGTCCTTGAACAAGGATCACTCCTAAAAGGCTGATCGAAATCCTTTAACTAGGCCACATTTAATAATGTGTATTGTAAACTTTAACATGGTTGGCCTTTCATATGGCATCACTTTAGAAGAGTGAGAATTAGTAGCATGTTACTGGTGGTTTTGCCTGAATTGGGTTTGCACACAAAATCCACGTGTCATATATGTGAATGATTTATTTATGTTTCATGCTTATGTTCCTACAAGTTGATTTTGACCTAGGATAGTAACCTACAAGTTTACATTTTGAATGATCTAATAGATGCATGCAAGATACATGATAAGGAGATATATGTATGAGTTTTCTTAAGCACTAAAAAGTTTAATTGGTAGTTTTTGGACCTTGGATAAGGGTAAGTGCACCAAGTTGTGCTGCCAAAAAGGTGACATCTTTTTTTTCTAATTTTCAAAAGTTGTACACATTATAGTGTGTATGTGCTATAGTGTGTACATGCTTTGTAAAAAAAAAAAAAATATAAATGGGCTACAAACTCACATCCCATTTCATTTTAACTTCATCTTGTAGGATTTTCTCCTCATAGTGCATACGCGAGTTGAAGGAATTGAAGATTTTTTCCATCTACCTCCTCATTGTTGAAGTTCGAGATTGAGATCATGCCATATGTTTTCTACCCTTGTTTTTGCATTATTTTATACTTTTTTGCATTCTTTTGTAGGTTTTTTTCAATTTTTCTTTAATTTTATTTATTTATTTAGATTGCAATTGGTTTTTTATCAAAAAATGTGAATAATGAACTAGCAAATCCCCAACAAGATCAAAACCAAAACCCTCCACAAGATCCAAATGAAAACCCTCCACAAGATGAGAATCAAAACCCTCCACAACAAGAATAAGAAATTCTACAACTTACACTGGAAGACCTCCTCTTGGCACATAAGACAATATAATAAATGAAATAGAAAGAGGAAAAAATGAATTAGAAGCACTCATTGGTAGGTTGAAAGCTTATGGACAAACCAATCCAATGAGAGCACAATTGGCATCCTCCCTCAAGTCCATTATGACCCATGGCTTCTATTAGTGGTTAGTTGAATATTTGCATGTTAAGAGTGATGAACAAAAAAGATATTATGCAAACAAATTATCATATCAAGATGTAAAAAAAAAAGAAATACCAAAAGGTAGCATTTGTGCATTCTTTAGAAATCATGGTGAACAAAATACTATTAGAGAGACAACTAAATGGTTCCCCATCCATTGGTGCATACATGATGGTGTTAGCAATAATTTTTGGGATAGATGGTGGATGGTCTTTGATGCCCCTCCCTATAATAATCACGAGGTCCCAATGTATTTCTTAAGGAAATTGTATTATGAATTTTTCCTTGGGGAGATCCCTAATTATTTTGATATATTAGTATCTCAAGGTAGAGGTGGGGGGTCATCATTTGAGAGGTTGAGGGCACATCATGACACTAATTTAGTTAGGGCACCTGTTGTCAAGTCATAGGGTGAGCATGTGATTGTTACTTCAATAGTGAAGGAACATGTAGAGACCAGCACTCTAGGGACTATTAATGCTTTAATGCAGACCCTCATTCATTGCAAAAGTCCATTAGTTGAGGAGGAGCATTCTATGCATCGCGGTCACATGTGCACATCATGTGGGTCCTTATGCACATTTGGCAATCATGTTGAAGATAGTATGGATGATGAGCTGGTCACTGATCAATTCCTGAGTCAGACATTTGGCATTGACACAGAGGTAAATTACAATTATAATAAATTGGTTTGATCACATTTCATATGTTACTAAATGATTAATTAATTAGTATGTATTGACATTGTTTAAAATTTAGGGTAAGAGTGTTGGTAGCCCTGGTAGAGATCCCTCGACCCCATTTTTCATCTCGTCGATGAGTCTAGAGGTATTTATCGATTTAATTATTTAAATTAATACATATATTTATTAAGTAATCATATGAAGGATTTTCAAAAAAAAATTATGCATGTGCATCGGTTCTCTATAGGACCATCGATATTTACTAGGGACTCTGAGCCTAAATGTGATACAAGCTTTGTAGAGGTACATTTGTTTCATGTTAATTTAATTTATTTGATTATATTTGTTTCATGTTTCATGTTACATGTAACTTGTATTGTATGACATGCAACTCTTGACATCTAAGACTCCTCCTCATCTTTGGTAGTCCATCAATCGTGGAGTTGTTGCAGTGATGGCTAGTTTAGAGCCATTGATTGAGGTATGAAAGAATTTTCTTAGTTTTAGTTGTTGCTTATAATAGTTAGTATTGAAATTTATAATGTTATTTATAAGTGATTATATTGATTAAATTATTGTAGGGCCTTGTTACACCCGATTGTCTGTGAGCCTTTGAGGTGGATGTACACAGTAACTATTTGATGGCGGTAAGAAAGTAATTAATTTTGTTTGTTCATATATTTGATTTCAATCTATAATAATTATTGATTCATAACTACTTTTTTTGTATCAGCTCAAGTTAGAGAAGAGCCTAAACAAGAGGACAAGCGAGCATGTGAGGAAGACCCCATCATCCCCATCATCTCCCTCCACATGACAACTGAAGACCTCTAGAGATTTGTTTCCTTCCCCTCATGGGAAAGATAAGATATAGTTGATAGAAACACATGTATAGGCATTAGTGGACATATATCTTGGATTTTATGTCAGTGGACATATTCGATATATATTTGATGTATATATGACATTTTATATTTGATGCATGAAATTATTAGACTTATGGCATTATTGGTTAATATATGATATGTTTTTTTGTGTATGACATTATTGGTTATCATAATATATTATGAGGTTGCATGGGTACTTATACCCACACCCTTGGTACTCATACCCACGTACCCAAGTACTAAGTACGCATATCCCAAGTACTAGGTACTCAGTGGAGAGCATCATAGCTAAGGACCTTGATTGAGATTTCTGACTATTTTTTTCGGTTTTTTGTTTGTGTATCAGTTCATTTTTTATTAAGCTTAATTCAATACCTAATCAGTTTGAAACTTTTATAGAATATTGATTAACAATAAACTTTATCACTGTTCAAGCATGAGTTTATCATTTCCAATATGTCATCGTCATATGATTTATGATCTTGTTCATGTTTAAAGTTTTCCTTCTCTGTTATTTGTTTATCAAGCTTAATTCAATACCTAATCAGTTTGAAACTTTGATACAATATTGATCAACAATAAACTTTATCAGTGTTATAGCCAAAAATTTATCATTCGCAATATGTCATTTTCATATGATTTATGATCTTCTTGTTCATGTTTAAAGTCTACTTTCTATGTTATGCATCTAAACATTTATCATAAATTATTATCACAAACATATAACAAATCTAAAACTAAAAATGATACATTACATTTGCAAACTTTATCATTGTTCTTGATTTGAAAAATCATTGTCATGACTCATAAATTCAGGTTTTCTATAAATATAAAAGTATAATTACAAATAAAGTTTGACATACCCAAGTACCCCCATCCCCTATTATAAAAAATAGTTTTACTGGTACATGTATCCGTACCCATACCCTAAGTACCCCCATCCCCATGCAACCTTGTATATTATATGTTTGTTCATGTATGACATTATTGTTTATCATATGTTAGTGAAAAAATTATCCTCTGAAGAAATAAATATAATTTAACTCTAAATGCCTAGATAGGAAGTTTGAATCAGCTCTAACAGTTGCATAGGATATATTAACAAATTTTAACAATGAATTATGATATTGTTGTCCATGTGAAGGTTTTCAATATTCTTTCAGAAGATGGCTTTTGATCGTCAACCTTCTCTATAGCCATGTCTATGCCTATTCTCAAACATTCCTCCTCCCAAATCTGTATTAATGATTGAACCATTTTCACTGCTAGTCCAACTTGAGATGAAGGAAAATAAATTAGTTGATGCTAGTTCAAAAATTCTTGTACCTTCCATGAAATCCAACACACATTCTTTTTACTTTTCCCACAGGTTCTCCTAGGCTTCGCTTTCTATTATATCTTCTCATACTTGGCAGGGCAACTAACTTGCATCTTTTATGTGAATGGTTTGGTGGAGATCAGGATGCTAATCACCCTAGAGTGATTCCATCCATGAGATAATGGGCCTAAGTCTCTTTATTCATTCTGTTGAATCTCTAGCAATACTCAAACAAACAAGTTATGATGAAGAAAGAGCATATCTACATTTCTATAACTGGCCATGAGAATTAAAAATGGGGAATAATCAATATATCCCAGAATAATGAGTGTCTCCTTTTGCAACTTGACATCATCATTCCTCGCATTTATAGATTCATCTACTTTGTATTTAAAACTACACTGCTTGTTGACTGTATGTATAAATGCTTTTGGTGCCTCTCATGATATTAATGGTAGCCAATGCACTTTATTCTCTTCTTCCAAATTGTGATAGTGACATACTCTTTATGTCCATTTTCCTAGCCTAACTCATGAATTTAGTCTTCACAGCTGGTACCATGAATCTTAAGAAAAGATCTTGAGTTTCTACTTTTAGTCTCTATAAGTTATCAATGTCTGATCATCTCATGATAGAGAACTATAATTTCCATTACATTATATATAAAGATTCAATTTCTTTCTTCTTCTTAACACTTAGCCTGAATCTCCCTCAATGACATCACACATGGAATTGAGAAAAATTGTGTATTTGATCTTTTGAACATTGACTCTTGAGTCTTTTGAATTTAGATTGAAACTAGAGGCCAAACTTCAATCTTGACAACCACTAAATTCTAGTGTTAAATCAAACTGGATTTTAAACTTTGCTTGAACTAAACCTGCAAGATGCCTCTTTGAACAACTTCAAACTTCTTTGAACCTTAGTTCAAAGCAGTTTGAAACCATAAATTAACCTTTTCTTAAAATTGTGTCTATATTGGGTACCAACATCATAATATATATATCTTGTTTTTATTGTTTACGTTTTAAGTACTTGGAGCTAACATAACAGACAGTTTGATCCCACGACAAAAGGTGAGAGAGATTTGGTAGTTGGCGACTTTGTATTGGCCAACACTACAAGTTTCAACATCACTCGAGATGGCATTGCAAAATCAAAATGGAGTAAGATCACCAAAAAGTGAGAGAGGTTATTGTAGGTCTCCACAACACGTCTATAGCACCTAGAATCACATTCATACCTCGCACGAGCTCTGAGATATGCCTCATCAAAGATCGCTACCTTATGGCAATTAGAGACCCTTAGGGACATTTAGGTTTGACATGCCCAAGAGAATTCAAGTGCTCAACAAGATAGGATGAGCTTGGGGCTAGGGTTTACTTGGCCACCCAGAGCTAACATAATAGATAGTTTGATCCCACAATGAATAGTGAGGGAGATTTGGCAATTGGAAACTTTGTACTAGCCAACACTATGAGTTTCAACATCACCTAAGGTGGCATTGCAAAATCAAAATGGAGTAATATCTCTAAAAGGAGAGAGAGGTTATTATAGGTCTTCACAACACAGTCCTATAGGACTTAGAATTGCATCCATACCTTGCATGAGCTCCAAGATATGCCTTGTTAAAGATCGCTACCCAATGGCATTTAGTGACCCTTAGGGATGTTTTAGCTCGACATGCCTGAGAACATTGAAGCATTGAATGGGATAAGAAAAGCTTGGGGCTAGGGTTTATCTAGCCACCATAGCTAATGGAACAGACAATTTGATCCCATGACGAACGATGAGGGAGATTTGGTAGTTGCCAACACTACGAGTTTCAGCATCACCTAACATGGCGTCACAAAATCAAAATAGAGTAAGATCTCCAAAAAGAAAGAGAGTTTAATGTAATTCTTCACAACATGGTCTTATAGGACCTAGAATCCCATCCATACCTTGCACGAGCTCTGAGATATGCCCCATCAAAGATTGCTACCCTATGGCATTTAGTGACCCTTAGGGACATTTTAGTTCAGCATGCCCGAGAATGTTCAAGCGCTCAATGAGATAGGATGATCTTGGGTCTAGGGTTTACCCAATCACCCGGAGCTAACGAAATAGATAGTTTGATCCCATGATGAACGATGAGAAAGATTTAGTAGTTGGAAACTTTGTACTAGCCAACACTATGAGTTTCAGCATCACCCGAGATGGCGTTGCAAAATCAAAATGGAGTAAGATCTCCAAAAAGTGAGAGAGGTTATTGTAGGTCTCAAATACATAGTCCTATAAGACCTAGAATCACATCCATTACTCACATGAGCTCCAAGATATGCCTAATCAAAAATTGCTTCCCTATGGCATTTAGTGACCCTTAGGGACATTTCGGTTCAGCATGCTTGAGAACATTTGATTGCTCAATAGAGCTTGGGACTTAGGTTTACCCAACCACCCAGAGCTAACGGAACAGACACTTTGATCCCATGACAAACAGTGAGAGATATGTGCAAGATATGTATGCCTAGGCCACTTTGTGCAAGATATGAGCAAAAGTTGCTAATTAGGCCAAATTGAGTCTTTTTGATTTTTTGGTCAAGATATCCTAAGATTAAGTGTTTTAGTTTATTTTTAATAGTTTGGAACCTTTTCCAATTCCTAGAAGTGAAATCTAGTGAACTTTGCATTAGTTGCACTTTTTGTGCAAAATTGCAAAAGTTGCTTAAAAATGCAAATCTGAGTAGAAACCTTCTAACCTTTAAAGTAATTTTTTCCATGCTCATATACTCAAGCATGGATAGTTATAACTTCCCATACTTCCATTTGCAACTTTTTTGCAAAAATTGCAAAAGTTGCTCAAGCAACTTTTTGAGTAACATTGCAACTTGCCATTTACATGACTTGGGAAGCTAGGGTACTCAAGTTGGGCATGATCCCTCAAATTTCTCATCAAAATATATTAATTATCTTAATAGAACAAAAAAAATTTCATTGCCACTTTTAAATGGAGACTTTAGTTTAAATGGAGATTATCAGTTCCCAAACATGTCCCAGTCAAGTAAACGATTGGTTTACAAAGCAACCAATAGGAAACGGGGTCATGGAAATGAAATCAATGCTTAGGAAGGTTTGGAAACACTAAAATAACTTATTTCCAAATTCTCAGCCCTTCACCAATTCCCAAACTTTTGCCATTCACAAATCAACATGCTACAAGAGGTCAAATCCTTCATGGTACTTGACCTAGGGCTTGATTGGAAAAATCACAAAACACATCCTCTAGTCTTGAAAACCTAGAATATTAAAAAGGACCCTACTAAATACAATTTCCCAAATGGCCATGAAATTTCAACCAAGAAAATTGCAGCTAGAGGCCCATTTTTGCTGCATGCACTAAAATGTTGTCCTAAAAACCTAGTTTCACTAAAAATGCAATAACTTGAATTAGAAAACATGTAGAACAATGAGACCAGAAGCAAAAGAAATCTGATTCAAAGATCTATCTCAAAAATCCATCACATTTGGTCTAAAATTCTATACATTTCATGCAGCATGCAAAAAATAGTAAAGATGACTTGAAAACTAAATTTCTTTCTTTGCAACTTCTTCTAATCCATATATTGATGCCCTCTAGACTTCACAAATGAGGTGTATATATATCTACTATGTATATTTTAATGGTCAGCACAATATTTTAATAGTTATAACCCTTTTCTCACTAAGTTGCAAATTTAAGCAACTTTTACAACTTTCAACAATGCAACTTTGCACAAAAAGTGCAATTTTTATATTTTTCATTTGATTCCACTTCTAGGACTTGGAAAAGGTTCCCACATATCTAAAACTAACTTTAAAAAAATTAGTTCTAGGATTTCTTGACCAAAAACATTAAAAAACCTAATTTTTCCTAATGAGCAACTTTTTCTTATAAATTGCATAAAGTGCCTTAAGCATACAAAATGGTGTCTTTCTTTGACAACCATGGACTTCTCATCAAAGGGTTCTTTATTCTAGCCTAAGTAGGTAAAAAAAAAAAAGAAAAGAAAAATATAAACCAAGTGCCTTAGTGCTCTGCACCAGGAACATACCCCCAAACATGAATGAAAAGAGAACAATGACCATGGACAATTTTTCATTTATTTAGATGAAGTCTTGTGGATAGTCATTTTCACATTGTTTCTGATGTAGAGCTTACAACCTTCTTTCACCAAAAGCTTCCTAAGTGCCTAGTAGCACCCAACCCACTGAAAGATGCCAATTAGGCTTACCAACCTTTACCCAATGCTAACCACTGTATCTCCAAGTGGACTCCACTTTTCTAAGGTCTTTCCCCTTCTTTAGGGCTCTTATCAAACTTGGGCTAGGATCAACATCACTAGGCTTATACCATAGAGATTCATGCACTTTTAGGGTCCTAACAGCCCCAAAAAACCAAATTCCTAAAATCAGGCCTAAAAATCCTAGTAGGTCAATTTTTCAGTTTTCTATGGCTAACTTCCAAACTTTCCAAATGAAGTATTAAAAAAATTACCTTTTAAATACCCTTTACTAGGTTCTTGAAGACTCCAAAATGTCTTGGGCTAAACCTACTCCAGCATGTCCTAACTCCCACTTGGTTCATAGACCTAATAGGCCTAATTAGGCTGTCTTTCCAAAGAAAGTGTTAGGAAATGGGTTCATAGAACCAGCAAAACTACATGTAACTCTTCCTCCCTCCCCATGGTGCATCTCCATTTCACCCTTTTCTTGGGTTAGATTGGTTGGTTTAGAAGTCTAATCACCACTTCTCCTATAAATCTGGACTGAAAACATAGGGATATTTAGGCTAGGGTTGGCTAGTAAAAATATGAAACCTTGTCCTCTAGGATTGAAACTCCACCATATAAAATTGCACTCCCCTATCTTGCATCCCTCCAAGTGGCATCAAATTCCAATAGTGGGATTGCAAATTAGAGGCACATGTTTGCCAAAACCCTCGAATTCAGCCCCAAACAAGAAACTTGAACAAATGGAAAGATAAATCCTTAAAACCAAAATAAAATGAAGCCTAGTTCATCAGGCTATCCAACTATGTCAACTAATCCCTTCTCCCAATCTGTACAGTTTCATACAACATAGAAAAACAATGAAAATGAGAGAAAATCAAAGTTTTATTCATGCAAATTTTCACCAGTCCATACTATCATGTTTTCCTCTCCATGTACAACATATTTAAACATTTCTTCTATGTCTTCAATGTTAATAAAAATATTTCAAATGGTTAGGCCAACGTACAACCATTTTTTCAACTATATTGCAAAGTTGTTAGCATTTTTACAATTTTGCTCGACAATTTTTGTAATTTTTGACAACTAAAATCCTATACACCTAGGACTTGAAAAAAATGACCCTAAGGACCATTAAAACCTTTTAAGGATAAAAAAAATCTATTTACATTTAGAAACCACCAAAATTGCTTATTTTTGACCCATTGGTACAATTTGGCACTCTGGCTAATAATGGCACCCAGAGCCCAATTGACTTTACATTTGGGTCTTATTACAACATTCTTATTAATGTTCCAAATCCAAAACTAGGACCACTATCCATTTTCCTTGGTTCCCTACACCACTAGAGCCCAATTGACCTTACATTTTGGTCTGATTAAAACATTCTTATTAATGTTCCAAATCCAAAACTAGGACCACTATCCATGTGCCTTGGTGCCTTGCACCAGTTTCCTTTAAGCAAAATGATGTAACCATCCCCTTTCTATTATAACTATGACTTTTGGATGGATTACTAACATGTATGATTGTAATTAATCATAATAAAGTAGGGAATAGTCAGAGGATGTAGATAATCATTCAACTAGACAAGTTTGGAGTGCTTGGGTGCATGAAAATGCATTAAATTTGATCCCATAGGTATAGAAGCGGGAGATCTGCCTAAAGGAGGCCATGGTTTTATGTAAAATAGTCAAATTAATCATCATAAACATGTTTTATGATCAATTAATAGGTCTTGGAAGTGATTGCTTGGTTAGATTTGAAGAGGTCCTAGTTTTTGGCCTTGTTTGGTGAGGGTTTCATAAAACACACATATAAAGACTTGATGGGTTCAATTAAATTGAATAATCCTCACTTTAGGATCATATTGAGATAGTTTACCAATTTTTATATGCAGGAGCATCTTACATGGGAAAATTAAATTATTAGAAAAAAAAAAAAGAGAGAGGAAAAAAAAAAAAAAAAAAGAAAAAAGAAAATTCTGGAGGAGAGAGAAAGTGACGAAAATTAGAGGAGAAATAATAAAAAAATAAAAAGGAGAAAAGAAAGGAAAAGGAGATTTCTATTTTCAAGGTGCATGGGTGGCATAAATAGAAAATAATAAAAATAGTTGTCATTCCATTAATCGAGGTGTGTAGGTGGCAAGTTCCTTAAATCATGCATTTAATATTTGTTGGGTGCTTAGTTGTATTTGGGTGGGAATTTAATATTTATTTAAAGGTAGTTGTATTTACCTTTTATCCCACATTGCTTGTGTTTGTAATGTCTTGGGTTAGAAGTGCCTATTTAAGCAAGGCTTATAATTGTTTGTAATCAAGTTGGAGAAATGGAAGCTCTTCTCATGGAAGTTCGAGAAATAGAAGTTCTTGAATTGTAAGCTCTTCAAATGTAATCTCTTCTAATGAATTTCAAGTATTAATGGAATTTTTATGAAGCATTTTGTCATCTCTCTTGTCTCCATATTATTGCATTTTTGGTTGTGAGTTGGTATGGGTGGTGTGGCCCGTCATCAGTGGTATCAGAGCAGGAGTTCCTGAGCGTGCGAACAGATCGCCGAATGTGAGGCAGTTTGCACTAGGACCTTGAGTTGGGTGAAGTTTGTGAAGAAGTTCTTGATTATGTAGACAAAGCGTCGACTGTGAGGTAGTTTGCACGAGGTTTTTGTGTTGCACTAGATTTGTCTTCTAAAGACTTGATTATGGAGAAGAGACAGACGAAGATGACTTTTGTGATTGGATGGATTCTGAGGATTCCTCGACTTGAGAAATTTAGAGCAAGAAATCAACAATTATTGCTAGTTGATTTGCAAAAGCAAGTGAATGAATTAGAAGCTGAGTTGCGGAAGAGAAGAGCATGTCACCAGAAAAGAGATGTTGATAATTCCTTGGATGTGGAAAAGAAAGATGATCCAGTGGAAGAGCAAGTGGATGAAGAGGAAATCATTTGCGAACCTAAAGTTGAAGAAGATGAAAGACAAGAGGAAGACCATCAAGATGACAAGATTTATGAACCTGAAATAGAGAAAGATGATTTGAAGATTGTAACAATGGAGGAAGAATATAGTGCCTTCGTTGGAGATCAAGCAGGTGGAGTAGTTACGTGCATTGTTGACGACATAAAAGAGGCAAGCGAAAATGAAGATGTCAAAGAGGTAAATTCTTATGAATCATGGGATGTTGTCTTTGATATGAGTTTAAAAGATATTGATGATGGTTTGCATGAGGATCTTGTTAGTCATGTGTGGTATGCAAAGGAAGATTGGTATGGTGTTGCTGGGTTTATTATAGGTGTGATTAATTCAACAAGATTGGATGAGGATGAGAGTTATACTTGGATAGAGTTCATTGCGAAGGAGTATTTTCAGCAGCAAACAGTTGTTCCGACTAGGTGTTGGAAAAGAAGAAAGAAGGAAATATATTGGCATCGGATACTTGTTCCAGCTATGTGTTGGAGGAAAAGAAAAAAAAACTTTCAATAGTGGCTACTTCATTTTGTGAATCCATATTCACAAAATTTTTCCTACCATGGGAGTCGGATGCAGGAGCATCATGCATCAGCAAAAAAAAAAAATGTGGAAGATTTGCATGTTGGTTTTTCTTTTCCCTATTGAGGTCGTAGCTTGTGGTGAAGATGAAGATGGTGGTATATCATTCTTTTGGCATCAAAGTGTGGGACACACTTTTCTATCTACCAAGGGAGTCTGATGCAGGAGCATCTTACATGGGAAAATTAAATTATTAGAAAAAAAAAAAAAAGAGAGGAAAAAAAAAAAAAAAAAGGAAAAAAAAAATTCTGGAGGAGAGAGAAAGTGACAAAAATTAGAGGAGAAATAATAAAAAAATAAAAAGGAGAAAAGAAAGGAAAAGGAGATTTCTATTTTCAAGGTGCATGGGTGGCATAAATAGAAAATAATAAAAATAGTTGTCATTCCATTAATCGAGGTGTGTAGGTGGCAAGTTCCTTAAATCATGCATTTAATATTTGTTGGGTGCTTAGTTGTATTTGGGTGGGAATTTAATATTTATTTAAAGGTAGTTGTATTTACCTTTTATCCCACATTGCTTGTGTTTGTAATGTCTTGGGTTAGAAGTGCCTATTTAAGTAAGGCTTATAATTGTTTTTAGTCAAGTTGGAGAAATGGAAGCTCTTCTCATGGAAGTTCGAGAAATAGAAGTTCTTGAATTGTAAGCTCTTCAAATGTAATCTCTTCTAATGAATTTCAAGTATTAATGGAATTTTTATGAAGCATTTTGTCATCTCTCTTGTCTCCATATTATTGCATTTTTGGTTGTGAGTTGGTACGGGTGGTGTGGCCCGTCATCAATTATTCCATATAGTTCCTTTGTAAATGGAGGGGTTTTTATGCCTAAAAAGTGGTCCATAGTATAACAACAGAGACTTGGTCCAAAACAACCATACCTCATCTTTCTATATGCTATACAGAAGCCAAATGGTTATCTTAATATTCAATTTATTTTCTTTATTTAAGGGAAAATGTGGAGAAAAATGCAAGAGGACAACATTTGAGGGCTAATTGGGGCTTGTAGGCCTTGTAGGCTGGGATGATTGGTTTACCTTAGAGGTAGGCTCTTGGTATTTGGTAAACAAGTTATTTGGGATGTATTAGGGTATTCAAAACCATTATATTACTAAGAAGTCTTTGAATAAGTCATTTACTTGATTTGGGAAACTTAAGCCTTAAGGTTGCATTTAGAAACCTTTGGGAAAACACAGTGTTCAAAGTATTTTCTCATAGAACTTGGAAGGGCCCATCTTGCTCTGCATCACTTTTCCTACAAGTGTCTATAAATAAGATATGTAATCATACCCTAAAGACTTTATTGCAAGTGTAGAAGAGATACAATATGTAATTGGGTCCTAGAGCTACATTACAGGTTGTAAGTTCAATACATGTTGATATGTAGTCAAGTCTCAAATACTTAACTATGATTGCGTTAAGAGGGTGATATGAAATTAGCTATTCAAGACTAGATTGTAGGGATGCAATACTTAACCCAATGAAATATGAAGATACTTAAAGAGCTTGCAATCAATTTCTAGAGATACTTAGGTATGAGAAAACTTGCAATCAAGTTTGTGAGACCCAATTGCATTTTTGTAATGCATGTAACTTATGACTTTTAATTGATGTTAGGGACCTTGACTACATATTAGAACTAAGAGAAACTATTCACATGTTGAGATTCAAATATCGATCTATACGCTAGTAACTATGAGGATAATGCAACTTGGCATTCAAAGACATAAAAAAGGGCCTAAGAGACATGAGCCACAATGCAAATGGATTTTTGTGTAGATTTATACTTAATTATTACCAAGAAAAAATCAAGAGCAACATATTGAAAGGTTATGTTCAACAAAAATAATGTTGATGATGACCTTCAATCTACCTTTGAACCCTTTTAAAGAAAGTCACATCTCAATATACTTCGTTATTTAAGATGAAACTATATGTGCATTGTTCAATTCAATTGCTTCATATGTTCTTTACTCTTTTCTATTGCCGCATATATAATTCAAGCTTCTACTACATGAAAAATACTTTCTAACACTTCCAACTTGTTAAATGGGCTATCCCTTAGCAATTCCATGCTAGGGACCCTTCCCTAAGAAAGAGACTTATCCCTTAAATTTCTCATTGCCCTATGATAAGGTATGCCTTGAATTTTAGGCCAATTAGTGACTCTTCCAAATACATTGTGACTTCCTACACCCTAACTATCACACCTAGGTCTAATGACCCTTATTGATGCAGAGCACACAACCTACTTTTGCCACTTTAGGATGATGTCTTGATTGCCAGCCTTTGCCAAATGATGACCTTTACTTATCCAAGTGGACTCCACTCTCCTAAGGTCCTTCCCTTTTCCTAGGGGTCTTAGCAAACTTGGATCAAAATATGGCTTTAGGGACACTTTCCCTCAACTAGGCCAATTAAGGTAAAACAAGTAAAAAGGTTTGAAGACTTCAAACTTAGACTTGATTCAACATTTCTAGGACTAGACCACTAGGATTCATGCACCTTCAAGGCCCCAACACCTTCAAAGGATCAATATCCTTAACTTAGGCCTAGAAATCCTAGTAGGTCAAAATTTAGTTTTCCTTGGAAAACTTCCACCAAAATTTCCAAAGGACAAGGCCAACTTATCACCTTTTCAAATATCTTTTACCTAGTTCTTAGAGACTCCAAAGTATCAAGGGCTAACTCCATTCCAACATACCCAAACTCCACTTTAGTTCTTGAAGATGGGTTCATAAAATCAAATCAACCCCATGGAAATCTTCCTCTCCTTCCTACTACTCCACTTCACCCTTCACCTTGGTTTAGACAATCAGTTTGGAAGCCTAAATGTCACTTCTTCTTCGATTCTTAGTTGAACACATAGGAATGTTTAGCCTAAGGCCGGTTGGTAAAAATATCAAACCAATTCCTCCAAGTCTAAAACTCTACCATATCAAACTAAACTCCCCTAATTTGCATCCCTCAAAGAGGCATTAAATTCCAACCATGGGTTGGCAAGTTACAGGCATATGTTTGCCAAAACCCTTGAATTCAAGCCCAAATAAGAAACCTTCACAAAAATTGCAATAACTTAAGAAAATGAAAAGATATAACTTAAGCATACAAAATAACTCAAATTTCTCAAATTTGACCTTTGGTTCAATTTGGTATCCTAGCTTATAATGAAACTAAGGATCCAATTGATCACTCTTTCTCTCTCTCCCTCTCTCCCTATTCAATCTAATGAACCAACTAGATTTTCTCTACATTTTAATGTCTCAAGTATTGCCTCGTGGTCTGACTTGCAAACTTTCCAAAGAGTCTTATTATGTATTTTTCCACCATATTTTATCAAGTGGACATTTGATGCAACAACAAGGTTCGAATAATGAAGAATCTTCCTCTTTTTTTACCAATCCTCAAATAACCACAAGTTAGGGTTCATAGAATATCATCTAAGCCATGTGTTGGTTACAACTACCACACTGATGTGGTACTCTAAACCTTCACCATCTATAACCGAGTGATCCGATTTTTGTTTGGCTTCGACACAATGACACAAAAAAAATCTATCCCTTCTTCATTATCTTTAAGTGCAATAGTAGTAATAACATGGCCTACTATGATAAATGTACAAAATGCAGTCATTAATTCAGAAAATACTTAGGTAAAAGTTATAAAGTTACATATTGAAATTAAAAAGATATATAAATATATATTACTAGGTTGCACTAGATCAAAAAAGTGGTCAAAGTGAATAGATGAATCCATCTCTACGATTTCCAGTGCTTGTGGGGGACGATAGGTGTCAATTGGGTCCAAAACTCGTATATCCCATTTGTCCACTCATTAGTCAACTCACAGTCATCCCAATTTTTCTCTGCACATGATGGACAATAGCATGACATTTTTCGTGTGTGGATACTCCATGAACTTGCATCAGAGCTTATAAAAGAGTGCAACTCACTTGATCCAGTTAGTGTGCAACAATCCTCATATGGTGCAATGTTAGTATTATCTATCAACCAAAAAAATCTATGAATGGTAGATTCACCTTCCTTACCTGGACCCATTGTAGTGTGACACAACTGGATGGTGGATTTTGCATTTGTCAATATTACTTCATATTTTTGCTTTAGTTCTTCATGAGCTAAGGCTCTTTTGATGCATGCACCTACACTATTGTGCTCACCCTTTCCATGACAAGTGTCTATGAAATTCCACATATATTGAGTTCTACACAACCCGTGCATCTTGCTCAACCAATAGAACATCTATGCATTCTTGAATTGAGATGCACAATTGTCTAATGAAATAATGTGCTGATGATATGGTATGCCCTATTAGCCAAATCTCTATAAAATAGTTGAAAAAAACCATATACAAACTCTGTAGAATGTGATCAATTATCATTGATGTAAAAATGGTACTCTCTCAAATTCTTCCTATTATCCTCTATACTTGTAGGTGAATGCATGAATGTTATGTGAAAAAATATGGAAACCTCTTGAGAAGTATAATACTTTGCTTGCACCACATTTTGTGGTTGTAGTGTGTAGTTCTTTGCAAAGTCTACAATCGAAACAATGGTATCCAGTGGAAATGTATCCTTGCATAACTAGAATTGCAAATCTAGCCATCGAGCTCTATGTATATGCCTTCCATACTCGTAAATAATATTTTTGTGAAAAATCTTCATGAACTCATACACTAGAATCTTTTCAACGACTAAATCACATCTTTTACCCTATTTCCCATCTTTTAGAGCATATGTCACTGTCTTAAATTTTTCATAATCTACTATTTCATTTCCAATTGCATCTGTAATATCCATATGTTCACAAGTTGATAAAAGTTGCAAAGAACCACAAAATAAGCATGTGCCATCCAAGCATGATGTGTTACAAAATTTTTGGCCATCCCCTATTCATGTCACAATCCTACAAAACAAACTTAGAATGCAAAAACACACATATATGCCTAAACACATCAAAATGGTTAGAGAATTCAATATGTATCCTACAACTACAAGTTGTAAGTGTGTGATTTATCATCACATAAAAGGGTTTACCCATCTCAAAAAATCTTTGACTTATTCGAATTTGAGGATACATACCAATAAATTTTGCAAAAAAATTGTGTCTAAGTTGAGTTCAAAAAATGTTTTGCATGTGGGTCATGATTTTGGCTACCAAACCTCCTTCTTACAACATATCTTTGATTAGGGGAAACATGTGTGTTATTTTTTCAAAAATCTTTAATCAATAATTTGAAAGCTTCACTAATTTCTTTATCCTTTCATGGTAGTCTACTGCTAAATGTCTATAATTCATTTTTTGTTGGATCTTCCAATCTCTCACGCCTTAGCATGGCTCTCCTTAGTGTACCTCTACCAATTTTCAATTTTTTTCTTGTCTTTTTCATGAGTCAAACTTTCTTCATTTGGGTATTTACTATTTTTGATGTAAGTACTCATCTTTTGATATTACTATCTTTAGTGTGTGATTTAGAACCCACTTTGTCATAAGCACTCATTAGATTCTTTACAATGCTTTTTACATTTGAATCATCCATTGTTCTTAGTCCAAGAATCTTCATGATAGGCCTAACTTTCAAATTTATCATCATTTCAACAAATAATTGGCATTGACCTATAATATTTAATTCTTCAAAGAATAATCTCCACATCCAATTAGCTTTTCTTTGACAAGTACGAGTGCTAATCTTGTCAGGCGTTGATTTCAAAATGTTAGTATCAATATCAATCAAATATTTTTGTCTTCTAAAAAGAATTCTAGAAGGTGTTATAATCTCTTCCATTCCCTTAGCATTTTGAACATCAACATAAGGTTGAGTGTTTTGCATACCTTGAATCGAAGATGATGTGCCTTGGCATTAAGATGCAAAAGATGGAATATCACCTACTTGATATGCTAATGTTGTGCCTTCAACATGACATGATGGAGTGCCTACATCGTCGGATCTACAAATTAGCATCTGTTCAACATGAGAAGATGATATGACTCCGAAATTGGAAGATGGTGTAGCTTCACAATTCAATTATCTTCTTGAGAGTAATAGTCTCATTCATTCTCTTTGTCTTTCCAATTCTTCCTATTTGTTTCTTTGTATCAGTGGTTATTGTTCTTCTTCGAAAGTCAATTCTTCATTATTACTTTGCAATTTTCTTTGTTCACATAGTAGTCTCATTTTATCTCTTTCAATTGCCATATTTGTCTCCCTCTCTTCCTTTGTTTGAGTTTTTGGTTTCTTCCTTCTCATTATGATGATTTCTATATGTTAAATTATTCAAACATCTAAATTACTTATAATTTTTAAATTAAAAATCATTCAAATACATATAAAAATTACAATTGTTTCAATGAATACATAGTATATATTAAAAAACTTGCCAAATTTCTAACCATTTCCAAAATAAAAATTTATTCAAAAATACAAATTTCAACGAATTCACTATCTATTAAACAAAATGTCAAATTATAATCAAATTTGTCTCTATATATATCAACAAACAATATTTAAAAAGGGTTGTACTAACCTTTCTATAGAAAGAATATTCAAAAAGCCTTCAAATAGCGTATCCAATGATTGAATTTGGTGTTTGCTAGCTTCAAAAAGTCTTCAAATAGTGTTTGCTAACTTCCAACAGCTTGAAACCCATGTTTTCTATCAGAACAACAGAATGCACAACAAACAAAAAGCAGAATATGGATCAGCAGGGACCCAAACTTGCTTTATGACCATTTTTTAGTGATTTCACATAGTGCATACTCACTATAGCATATACACACTATGTGACAATAAACCTCTCCCTAGCCCACCATCCCCCCTCCCCTACTCTCTCTCTCTCTCTCTCTCTCTCTCTCTCTCTCTCTCTCTCTCTCTGCTCTCTCTCTCCCTACTATCTCTCTCTCCTCTCCCATCCCCTACTGTCTCTCACTCTCTCTCTTCTCTCCCATCCCCTAATATCTCTCTCACTCTCCCTCTCCTAATCCCTCTCCCATTGCCTACTCTCTCTGTCACTCTCTCTCTCCCATCCCCTACTCTCTCACTCTCTCCTCTCCCATCCCCTACTCTCTCTTGCTCTCTCTCCTCCATCCCCTACTCTCTCTCACTCTCTCTCCTCTCCCATCCCCTACTCTCTCTCTCTCACTCTCCCTCTACCACTGCCTACTCTCTCTCTCCCATCCCCTACTCTCTCTTACCCTCTCTTCTCTCCCATTCCCTACTCTCTCTCACACACTCCCATCCCCCCTCTCTCTCTCCCACTGCCTACTCTCTCCCATCCCCTATTCTCTCTCTCCCTACTCTCTCCCCTCTCCTATCCCCTATACTCTCTCAATCTCCCTCTTCCACTGCCTATTCTCTTTCTCACATCCCCTACTCTCTCTCACCCTCTCTCCTCTCCCATCCCCTACTCTCTCTCTCTCTCACTCTCATCTCCTATCTCTCCCTCTCCCAATTCCTACTCTCTCTCTCATCCCCTACTCTCTCCCTCCCCTTTCCCATCTCCTACTCTCTCTCTCTCTCTCTCCTTACTCTCTCTCCTCTCCCATTCCCTACTCTCTCTCCTCTCCCATCTCCTACTCTCTCTCACTCACTCTCTCCTCTCCCATCCCCTACTCTCTCTTGCTCTCCCTCTCCTACTCCCTCTCCCACCACCTACTCTCTCTTACTCTCTCCCATCCCCTACTCTCTCTCACTCTCTCTCCTCTCCCATCCCCTACTCTCTCTCATTCTCTTTCCTCTCCCATCCCCTACTCTCTCTCACTCTCTCTCCTCTCCCATCCCATACTCTCTCTCCCTCTCCCTCTCCAGTTCCCTCTCCCACTACCTACTCTCTCTCCCCCATCCCCTATTCTCCCTCTCTCAATCTACTCTCTCTCCCCCCTCTCCCATCCCCTACTCTCTCTCTCTCTCTCTCACACACACACACACACACACACACTCTCTCTCTCTCTCTCTCTCATCCTCCTCTCTATCTCTCTTGTTCTCCCTCTTCCACTCCCTCTCCCACCACCTAATCTCTCTCTCTCACATCCCCTACTCTCACTCTCACTCTCCCATCCCATTCTCTCTCTCTGCCACCCCCTACTCTCTTTCACATTCTCACACACTCTCTCATCCCTTTCTCTCTCTCCTACACACACTCCCATCCCCCCTCTCTCTCTCACTCTCCCATACCCGAATTTCTCTCTTTCACACACACACTCTCTCTCTCTCTCTCTCTCTCTCTCTCTCTCTCTCTCTCTCTCTGTCTCTCCCATCCTCCCTCTCTCTTCTATCCCATCCCTTACTCTCTAGATCTCTCACACACACTCCCATCCCCCCTCTTTCTCTCCCTCTCCCACTACCTACTATCTCTCTCTCACTCTCTCTCTCTTCCTCTCTCCTCTCTCTCTCATCCCCTACTCTCTCTCCCATCCCCTACTCTCTCTCACATTCTCTCCCACCCCCTACTCCCACTCTCTCTCTCCCATCATGTACTCCTCTGACACCCCCTACTCTCTCTCACACTCTCACACTCTCTCCCATCCCCCTTCTTGCTTTCTCTCCCTCTCCCACTCCCTCTCCCATTTCCTACTCTCTCTCTTGGGATACTCTCTCTATATATCTCTCCCCTCTCCCATTCCCTACTCTCTCTCTTTAACACACCCACACACTCCCATCCCCCCTCTCTCCTCTCCCATCCCCTACTCTCTAGATCTCTCACACACTCACATCCCCCCTCTCTCTCCCTCTCCCATCGCCTACTATCTCTCTCTCTCTCTCTCTCTCTCTCTCTCTCCCATCCCCTACTCTCACTCTCTCTCCCGTCCCCTACTCTCTCTCACACTCTCACACTCTCTCCCATACCCTACTCTCTCTTACACACACTCCTATCCCCCTCTCTCTCCCTCTCCCACTCCCTCTCCCACTACCTACTCTCTCTCTCTCTCCCATCCCCTACTCTCTCTCTTTTACACACACACATGCATCCCCCCCACCTCTCTCTCTCTCTCTCTCTCTCTCTCTCTCTCTCCTCTCCCATCCCTTATGGTGCAGGGCACCAAGACAAAATGGCATGTTAATAGGTTAGGCGATGGAGTCTTGAAGGAATTTTAGAGATAAGACCATATGTAAGGTCAAATGGATCCTAGGTATCACTATAAACTAGGATGCCAATTGAACCAAAGGTCAATTTTAGTCAATTTAAGTTGTTTCGGGAGAAAATAAGGAATTTGTTGTTTCCTAGTAGGTTCTAGGCATCCTAATAGTAATTTGGTATGATATTGAAGCCTAGGTGGTCAATCTTGACAAAAATTGTCAAAAAGACAAGTTGATAAAAATGCATAAAAGTTGCTAAAATGCAAAAATGTTGCTAACAACAGTTTTTGCAAAAAGTGTTGTTCAACTAAAAAACAATTGTACGCTATCCATAACCATTTGAAAATTGGTTGTGACTATTGATAAAAATTTATTTAAGGTTTCTACATGATCAAAAACTCATTGTATGGATGGGGAAAGAACAAACATCAATAAAAGTTTTGATTTTCTATCATTTTCTCTATTTTTTCAATCCTGTATGGATTGGTAGGATTAAACTTTTGGCATGGTTGGATAGAGTAGTGAATCAATGTTTTAATGCTTTTGATTTGAAGTATTTATCTATCCATTGGTAGGAATTATACCATTTTTTTGTAGAGGGTAGTCTGTTTGGCCCTAAATCTAAAGGTTTCACAAAGATGTCCCTCTAACTTGCAATTCCACCATGGGATTTCAATGCCCCTTTGGGGAATGAAAGTTAGGGGAGGTTAAATAAAGATGGTAGAGACTTAGAGTTGGAGGAGTAGGTTTTCTAATTTTACCAGCTAGCCCTAGACCAAACATTTCCATATGTCTAGTCTAGAGTTGAATGAGAAGGAGGGTTTAGGCTCCCAAACTAGTTGATTTGACCCAAGTGAAGGATGTAGAAGGAATGTTTGGATTAGAGGAAGAGTTAAAAGTAGAAGATTTATACAAATGAACCCATTTACATGCACTTACTTAGTTAACCCAACCTAATTTGGCCCATTAGGTTTGTGATTAAAGTGAGGGTTTGTTTGTGCTGGAGTAGAGTCAAAGTCTAATCTCTTGAAGTCCTTAAGAGAAGGTTAAAGGGTATACAAAAAGTTATGAATATAGTCTAGTCCTTTGGGAAGTTTGGGAGTTTGACCAAGAAAACAAGAATTAGACCTATTAGGAATATTGGTAAAGTTTATGTAAATCACATATTGGGTGTTTGATAACTCCAAAGTTGGGAGAGTCTTGGTATATTAGGCCCATACAAGTCCTTTCTACTAGGAGATTTGAGTTCCAAATTCATCTAGGAAGAATTTACCTTATTAGGCCCTATTGGAGAAAGGAGTCCCTAAAAGTTTGTAGTTGATCTAAGTTTGCCAAGAACCCTAGGTATGAGGGTTAGGCTTGAAAGAGTGGAGTCCACTTGGAAGGTAGAGGATACCTTTTGTTAGATCCTTTTGGATTGGTTTGCAACTATTGAAGAGGGTTGAAGTGTTGTTTGGAATTTGGAGAGTAATTAGGTGCTTTTGGCTGCAAGCTCTACATCAAGTGGTATCGGAGCCACTAAGAGCTTGATTGGAGAAGAAAGATGTCAGAGAATGAGGAAGAAGAGAGGGAGATACCTCTCAGGATCACAAATTTAGAATTGGCCAAGTTGGTCAAAAAAAAATGGCAAAAAGTAGGGCAGTAAGAGAAGAAAATAGAACTATGAAGAGAGAACTAGATAGATTAAAGGGCAAGGTGGAAAGAGGAGTCCTAGAAGACTCTAAAGGAGAAGAAGAAGAGAATGAAGAAGAAGACCTTTAGCAGGATAAACAAGCCATGTTTGTAGATTAGAGAGCCATGTTAGAAGCCCTAAAGAGGGTAGGAAGGAAGGACCAAAGGTCAGAACTACCCGTGTTTAGTGGAAAACTAGATCTAGAAGAGTGTATGGACTAGATTGAAGCACTTGATAATTTATTTGAGTGTGATAACATACCTAAAAGCCAAAGAGTGAAGGTGGCAAAATCTAAAATGAAAGGATCTGTCCTTAGTTCATGAAACTTCCTACAGAATGAAAGGAAGGATGAAGGGAAGGAACCTTTAGCAACATGGAGGAGGAGGAAGTTAGAGGTCAAAAAGTAATTTGTAACAGAGGACTATGAGGTCTTGATACAATAGAGGTTGCAAAGTCTTTGACAAAAGGACTTGGATGTGGAGGCTTATACAAAGGAGTTTCATAAACTCACTCTAAGGGCTAAGATTTTGGAGACTGAGAAGTAGAAACTAGAAAGATACTTGAATGGACTTAAGTATTCCATAAAGGATGAATTGATATTCTTTAACCCAAAATTAGTACATCAATGTTATCAGATGGCCCTCAAGATTGAGGACACACAAAAGAGGAGGAGTGACTCTCAAGGTAGAGGGAGAGGAGGAAATGCTAGAGGTGGAGGAAGATTTGGGGGTAGAAGTTCATCCAATAAGTCTCAAGGAGAGACAAGGAATCAATAGAAGTCAGAAGGAGATACAAATCCTAGAGGAGGATTTAGAGGCAGGAGACCTAATGGGAGAGAAAGATTTGGAGGAAGAACTCTAGGGGTATTCACTGGAAGGTGTTTTACCTATAATCAGATAGCGCATAGATCCTCTAGATGTCCCAAGAAGATAGGAGGCAACAACCAAGAAGGAGATAGAAGAATCTAATTGGCTCAAGAAGAGGATGCATAAAGTAACCAGGGGCAAGAGGAAATGCTGATCCAAAGAGAGGGGAATCTCTAATGTTCAATAGAACCCCATTGAAGATAGTAGTAGAGAAAGAGCCTCCCCAAAGGAAAACTTTATTCAAAACTTTATGCAAGGTGAAAGGTAAAGTTTGCAAGGTAATTGTTGATTCTAGTTCAATTGATAATATTGCATCAGTAGAGATGGTAGAAAAGCTTGGATTGAAGAGGTTACCTAATCCTAACCCTTACAAAGTTTCATGGTTAAGTAAGGAGTAGCAAGTTGTAGTTAATGAACAAGTTAATGTTGAATTTTAAATTGGGGAGTACAAGGACAAGATCATTTGTGATGTAGTAGAGATGGATGCTTGTCATTTGTTGTTAGGAAGGCCATGGCAATATGATGTCAATTCCAAGCATGATGGGAGGAAAAATGTCTATATCATCACCAAAAATGGAAAGTAGTACACTATGAGACCATTGCCAGTGGATGGAAAAGAGACCCAACATGCATCTAGTATGATGATGGTTGGAGAGAAGGAGTTTTTGAAGATCCTCAAGGTGAAGAGTACACCATTCTTTTTCATTGTAGTGAAGCCAAAACTAGAAGACAAAAGGAAGGCAGGTCAGGAATAAGGAATGTGGAACCCAAGGAAGTGAGGTAGCTTTTGGACAAATACAAGGAGCTTATTTCAAACCCTACTACTGATACTTTTCCACCATTTAGAGAGGTAAGTCATTGTATTGACTTTATTCCAAGTTCTACATTGCCTAACAAGCCTGCCTATAGGTTGACACCAAAACAAAATAAAGAATTAGCAAGGCAAGTTGAAGAATTGCTTGCAATAGGGTTCATAAGAAGGAGTATCAGCCCTTGTGTAGTCCTTGCTTTTTTGGCACCTAAAAAGGAGGGTTCATGGAGGTTGTGTATGGACTCAAGAGCCATAGCCAAGATACCCATCAGATATAGGTTTCCAATGCCTAGAATGGGAGACTTGGTGGACCACCTAGGAGGAGCAAAGTACTATTCCAAGATCAATTTGAAAAGTGGATACCACCAAATTAAAATAAGGGAAGGAGATGAATGGAAAACTTCCTTCAAAACTAATAAGGGACTTTATGAATGGATGGTGATGCCCTTTGGGCTTTCTAATGCGCCAAGTACATTTAGGAGACTCATGAATGAATTTTTGGAACCTTTCATTAATAATTTTGTTGTTGTTTATCTTGATAACATATTGATTTTTAGTAAATCTAGAGAAGAAAAAATAAAACAATCGGAATTGGTTTTGAAGATACTCAAGGAGAAGGGATTAAAGATCAACTTGCATAAATGTGACTTCATGAAGGAAGAGTTGGTGTTCCTAGGATTTGTCATATCCAAGGACAACCTCAAAATGGATCCAAAAAAGGTGGAAGCCATTCTCAACTAGCCTGCACCAAGGAATGCAAGTGAGGTAAAAAGCTTTCATGGTTTGGAAAGCTTCTATAGGAAGTTCATTAAGGGTTTCAGTAATGTGTGTGCCCTTATGATTGATACAATCAAGGGTAGAAAGAAATGTGAATTTGTATGGAATGAGGCTGCAAATCAGTCCTTTGAATACTTGAAGAAGAAGGTTGCAGAGGCACCCATCCTTGCTTTACCTGATTTTAAGAAGGTATTCACCATTGAGTGTGATGCAAGTAATAGGGCCATAGGAGGAGTCCTAAGTCAAGAGGGTAAACTAATAGCCTTCTTTAGTGAAAATTTAAATGAGGCAAAGCAAAAATACTCAACATATAATTTTGAAATGTATGATGGTGCAATCATTAAGGAAATGGAGGCATTACTTGTTGCCTAAAGAATTTGTGGTCTACACTGACAATCATGCTTTGAGTTTTCTGAATAGGTAGGAGAAACTAAACCATATGCATGTTAAGTTGGAGTACATCCAAGCATACAATTTCACCATTAAGAATAAAAAAGGGGTGTCTAACAAAGTAGTAGATGCCCTTAGCAGAAGGAATTTGACCATTCAAGAAGTCAGATTGGAGAGTGTGGGAATCCATTCCATGAAAGGAATGTATGAAGGAGATGAAGATTTTGCTAAAGCATACCATGTATGTAACGAGATGAATGATAAGTACCACACTAAGTTTGTAGATTTCATCTTGCAAGAAGGACTCCTCTTCAAAGAAAGTCAACTCTATATCCCTAGAGGATCCATGAGGGAGAATATAATAAACGAGAAGCAATGTGGATGACTAGGAGGGCACTTTGGTTTGGATAAGACATTGGAGTTGGTCAAAAGATTCTATTTCTTGCCCAAAATGCAGATAGAAATAAGAAGATTTATGGAGAAGTGCATGGTGTGCCAAAGAGCCAAGGGAACAACATCAAATGCAAGGCTATACACACCACAACCCATTCCTAGCAAACATTGGGATTTCGTTAGTATGGATTTTGTGCTTGGACTTCCAAGAACTAGACAAGGCTATGATAGCATATATGTTGTAGTGGATAGGTTTTCCAAAATGGCCCATTTCCTTCCTTGCAAAACAAGTCATGATGCTTCACATATTGTAGGGTTATTCTTCAAAGAAATCTTAAGGCTGCATGGACTACCTTTGTCTATAATGTCTGATAGAGATCCAAAAATTTTAGGACATTTTTGGAGAACCTTGGGAGAAAAGATGGGAACCAACTTGTCGTACTCTTTTGCATATCACCCACAATCAGATGGCTAGACAGAGGTCATATATAGGTCCATAGGGAACCTATTAAAGTGTTTAACAAAAGACCATAAAAGTATTGGTCATAGTCCCTTTCAGATTGTTTATGGGACTCATCCCAGAGGAGTAATGGAATTAAGGGATGTCAACACATTGGAGACAAAGAGTGCACATGTAGAGGACTTTGCTAAAGTCATCAAAGAGATCCACCAAGAAGTTAAGAGCATGCTACAAAGGAAAACTAAGAAGTATAAAGAAAGACCAGACAGTATAAGGAGAGATCTTCAATACAGAGTAGGAGACATGGTGATGGTACACTTGAAAGTAGAAAGGCTACCTAAAGGAAAATATACTAAACTAATGACAAGCAAAATGGGACCTTTCAAAATTTTGCAAAAATATGGCACAAATGCCTATAAAGTGGAGCTACCCCTTGATATTGGGTTATCTAACATTTTTAATGTTTTTGACCTCTATCCCTATAAGGGATCTATTGTTTGTAATGCAAGTATAACTCACGAAGCAGAAGTGCCTATAGGACTTCTGATGGGGACACGACCCAAGCATAGAATGGACACAAAAGGAAAGGGAAATTTTATTAACTTTGTAAATAAGCTAATACATTTAGTATAGAGAAAATAGACTTCAAAACATACCCTATGGGCTTACAATAGCATAAATATGGAGATAATTTCTCCTTTCAGTACCTCCTCTCAAACTCCACTCCAAATTGCCTTTTACAATGCCAGAAATGTTCTTAAATAGACCACAAAGGGTTAAGGATTAGGAATACATTCTAGAAAGTGCTAGTAGGTATCCACTGACCAAATAGAAGGCTCTAGAAGTCGCATTAGAAGTCAGCACAAAATTAGAAGAATCCAGAAATGGTAACTGAACTTTCGGAAGGCATAACTTTTGAACCGTAGCTTCGATTAACGAACCGTTTACATTTCTAGATAGCTCTCAAAGTGCTCTATATCCCTATGGACCAGCTTCACTCATCCCCCATTTTTTGGCCCTATTAGAGGTCATTTAATTCCCCTAACCTGACTTTGAAGCATTCTTAGGATGTCTCCAAAAATTGAAAAATTGTGATAACTTTCAAACTGTGGGGCCTTTTGACCTGATTCTTTTTTTGGAATGCTCTAAATTAAAATTACAATCATCCAAACAATTTACACCTTCTAGCTCATCAAAATGATGGCTCAATTACATACTCCTATTTTTTTAGCATTTACACGTATCCCAAGGTGATTAAAAACTCTAACCCAAAACACTAATAGTGGAACTGTGAGAGTTGGAACCTTTATTTGATCCAAATGGTTATCTAGAAATGAAAACACATGAAATAGAAACTAAGTCTAAGTATATTTTTTTGGGTGACACAGGATTGCCCTTATACCTCTAGATGCTCTTGCATCAACTTCCTAAGAAGTCACCACCAGAAGTGGAGAGTCTCTTGGACACCAAGATCATGAAAGAAACTAGGAGGAAGATCTATTATCATTACCTTATCAAATGGAAGCATAAACCTATGGAGGATGCAACTTGGTTGACTGAAAAGGATCTAAACAAAATGGGGCTCAAAGTAGAAGACTTGCCAACTCAAGAGACTTGAGTTTTCTAGCCTAAGGAGCATGGTGTAGGGCATCAAGAAAAAATGACATGTTAATAGGTTAGGCGATTAAGTCTTGAAGGACTTTTAGAGATAAGACCATATGTGAGGTCAAATGGATCCTAGGTATCATTATAAACCAAGATGAAAATTGAACCAAAGGTCAAATTTAGTCAATTTAAGTTGTTTCAGGAGAAAATAAGGAATTTTTTGTTTCCTAGTAGGTTCTAGGTATCCTAATAGTCATTTGGTATGATGTTGAAGCCTAGGTGGTCAATCATGACAAAAACTGTCAAAAAGACAAAAGTTGCTAAAAATGCATAAAAGTTGCTAAAATGCAAAAATGTTGTTAAACTACAAAATAGTTGTATAGTTTCCATAACCATTTGAAAATTGGTTTTGACCATTGACAACAATGTATTTAAGGTTTCTACATGATGAGAAACTCATTGTACAGATGGGGAAACAACAAGCATCAATAAAAGTTCTGATTTTCTGTCATTTTCTCTTATTTTTCATCAATTTAAGGCATATACGGATTGGTAGAGTTGAGCTTCTAGCATGGTTGAATAGAGTAGTGAATCAGTGTTCTAATACTCTTGATTTGAAATATTTATCTATCCATTATACCATTTTTGTAGAGGATAGTCTGTTTGGCCCTAAATCTGAGGGTTTCACAAAGATGTCCCTCTAACTTGCAATTCCACCATGGGATTTCAATGCCCCTTTGGGGAATGCAAGTTAGGGGAGTTTGCTTAATGATGTCAAAGAGTTAGAGTTAGAGGAGTAGGTTTTCTAATGTTACCAGCTAGCCCTAGATTGAACATTGCCATATGTCTAGTCAAGAATTGAATGAGGAGGGTTCAGGCTCCCAAACTAGTTGATTTGACCTAAGTGAAGGGTGCAGAAGGAATTTTTGGATGAGAGGAAGAGTTCCAAGGGGTGGAGTTGTATCTATGAACCCATTTACATGCACTTCCTCTGTTAAGCTAGCCTATTTTGGCCCATTAGGTTTGTGATCAAAGTGAGGGTTTGTTTGTGCTGGAGCAGAGTTAGAATCTAATCTCTTGGAGTCTTTAAGAGAAGGTTAAAGAGTATCCAAATAGGTAAGGAGATACTCTAGTCCTTTGGGAAATTTTGGAGTTTTATCAAGAAAATAAGAATTAGACCTATTAGGAATGCTAGTAAAGTTTATGTAAATCACATATTGGGTGTTTGAGAACTCCAAAGTTGGGAGAGTCTTGGTAGATTAGGTCCATACAAGTCCTTTCTACTAGGAGAGTTGAGTTCCAAATTCATCTAGGTAGAATTTTCCTTATTAGGCCCTATTGGAGAAAGGAGTTCCTAAAAGTTTGTAGTTGATCTAAGTTTTCCAAGAACCCTAGTTATGAGGGTTAGGCTTGAAAGAGTGGAGTCCACTTGGAAGGTAGAGGATACCTTTTGTTAGAGCCTTTTGGATCAGTCTGCAACTATTGAAGAGGGTTGAAGTGTTGTTTGGAATTTGGAGAGTAATTAGGTGCTTTTGGCTACAAGCTCTACATCACCCTACTCTCTCTCTCACTTGCTTTCCCTCTCCCACTCTCTCTCCCACCACCTACTTTCTCTCACTCTCACTCTATCTCTCTCTCACTCTCACCCTCACTCTATCCCTCCATACTCTCTCTCTCTCTCTCTGTCACCCCCTACTCTCTGTCTCACATCCCGTACTCTCTCTCTTACACACATTCCCATCCCTCCCTCTCTCTCCCTCTCCCACTACCTATTCTTTCTCTCCCATCCCCTACTCTCTCTCTCTCTCTCTCTCTCTCTCGTTACTCACTCTCTATCTCCCCTCTCCCATCCCTTACTCTCTCTCTTTCAAACACACACACACACACATTCCCATCCTCCCTTTCTCTCCTCTCCCATCCCCTACTCTCTCTCCCCTCTCCCATCCCATACTCTCTCTCACTTACACACTCTCACCCTCTCTCTCTCTCTCTCTCTCTCTCTCTCTCTCTCTCTCTCTCTCTCTCTCTCCCACTCCCTCTCCCACCATCTACTCTCTCTCCCATCCCCTACTCTCTCTCTGCCACCCCCTACTCACTCTCACACTCTTTCCCATCCCCTACTCTCACTCTCTCTCCCATCCTATACTCTCTCTTTGCCACCCCCTACTCTCTCTCTCCCATCCCCTACTCTCTTACACACACTCCCATCCCCCCCTCTCTATCCCTCTCTGACTCCCTCTCCCACCACCTACTCTCTCTCTCTCTCTCTCTCACACACACACACACACACACACTCTCTCCCATCCCATACTCTCTCTCTTTCATAGACACACACATACTCCCATCCCCCCTCTCTCTCCCATCCCCTACTCTCTAGATCTCTCACACACACTCCCATCCCCCCTCTCTCACACTCTCCCACTTCCTCTCCCACCACCTACTCTCTCTCACTCTTTCTCTCCCTCTCTACTCTCTTTCCCATCCTCTACTCTCTCTTTGCCACCCCTATTCTCTCTTACACTCTCTCTCATGCCCTACTCTCTCTTACACACACTCCCATCCCCCCTCTCTCTCCTTCTCCCACTCCCTCTCCCACTACCTACTCTCTCTCCCCTTTCCCATTGCCTACTCTCTCTCTTTCACACACACATGCTCCCATCCCCCCTCTCTCCCCTCTCTCATCCCCTACTCTCTCTCTCTCTCTCACACACACACACACACACTCCCATCCTCCTCCTCCTCCTCCTACTCTCTCTCTCTCTCTCTCTCTCTCTCTCTCTCTGTCGCTCTCCCTCTCCAATTTCATCTCCCACTGCCTACTCTCTCCCCCATCCCCTACTCTTAATCTCTCTCTCCCATCCCATACTCTCTCTTCCACCCCTACTCTCTCTCTTACTTCCACTCTCCCCCATCCCCTACTCTCTCTCTCTCCCCTCTCCCATCCCCTACTTTTTCTCTCTACCACCCCTATTCTCTCACACTCTCTCCCATGCCCTACTATCTCTCTCTCTCACACACACTCCCATCCTCCTCTCTCACTCCCTCTCCCACTACCTACTCTCTCTCTCTACCATCCCGTACTGTCTCTCTCTCCCATCTTGTAATCTCTCTTTGCCACACCTACTTCCTCTCTCTCCCATCCAATACTCTCAATCTCTCTCTCCCACCTTGTACTCTCTCTTTGCCACCCCTACTCTCTCTCTCTTCCTCTCCCTCCCATCCCCTATTCTCTCTCTCCCCTCTCCCCTCTCTCTCTCTACCTCTCTCCTTCCCTCTCTATGTACTATTTAGGTCTCAATAGTGTGTGTGCACTAAAGCATGCACACACTATTAAGACAATTTTAAAAAGCTTTAAATAGCATGTGCATGCTATAACACACACGCTATTAAAAATTTTCATTCTACCAAGCCTAAGGTTTGGAGTTTGTAAATTGGTTTGAGATGTGTTTTGCTACAAACATGCCAAAAATGATTGATTTTTTGTGTGTGCTCTCCTTCAAGTTTCCTCATGGTTGAGCATCGATAAAATCACATTACATGACATTGTAGGTCTCTATGTTAGCTATATAACCATATAATTTATTTTTAATTTGAACTATTTCAAGCCTTTCATCTATAATTTTTTTTGAATGTATGTCCATTTTTTGTCAAAAACCAACATGTACTAATTGGGCCATAGATTTTAGCTCGTTCATCAAATTTTGCAAAAACTTAGTTTTTAAGAAACTAGACTCCATTCTACACACTTTGAAAAAAGGAAGTTTTGATTTTAGATTAGTTTCAATCATTTATAGGGGGATCACATAGATATTTCATGTTTTTACGATGTGTCTAATTAAAAAACTCATAAAAAATAATACACATTATAAAATTACCCAAAAAATCTGGGATAAACTACATAGTGTTAGGTAACTTTTGACTAGAGCAATTAAAGAATTTCAAAAAAAAAGTTAAAATTTTAGGGTGAGAACACTTTGTACTATATATGCTTTTTTGGAATAAATAATACCACTTTCTGTGGCCCCCTTTTTTGAGGACCTAAAACTAAATCATTTTGAGAAAAAAGGTTAGTAGTTTAGAAACTAGATTCAAAGGACTACTACTTTTTTTTTGTCACATCTTAAAATTTTGAACATAACTATCTTCAAATTCTTGTTGAAGTTCAAAAATTGTTGATTTTAGAAAAAAGGTGTCCACTTATACCCCCTTTTGGCACCACAACTTGGTGCAGTTACCTATAACTGATTCCCTCCCCCCCCCCACCCCCCCCCAAGTTATTCTAAACTATTCCAACAATTGGTATCAGAAATTGGTTGCTTGTGAGAGATATTTTTAAAGTATTGTGCCTAAGAGAGAGGTACTCAAGCTTAACAAGGAGAATTTTCTCGCATGGCAAAGTTTGATGAAGCTATATCTAGGAGGACTCAAAGATCATGCACAAACTACCATTACTATTGAACATGTTAACCATGTAGAAACCCTCAATGCTGAGCATCTAAAAAAGAAGAAAGAGCACAATTAGGAAATGTTGGAGATTGTATTTATGACATCAAGAATTGTGATAGTGTAGAGAAGATGTGGGATGCTCTTTAGACCATCTATGGAGGAGACAAAAATGTTTTGAGAGCAAAATCTGAGAGTCTTAGAGATAAGTTTGATGAAATGAAAATACAAGAAGGTGAGCACATTGTGTTAGAATTTGGTATAGCTATGATACCATGAAGAATTTTCCTTAGGGAAAAATAATGCCAAGATCAAGAAGTAGAAGACAAAGCACAATATGGACCAAATGATGTGTGATCATAATAATATGAGAATCAATAACTGATTCTTTGAATATCAGATTATTCAATGATAGATGATTTCCGCATGTATCTCACATACATACACACTAGAAGTGCTTGTACATAAAGGCCTCTACAATGCTTCTAGAATGACTAGGAGTCAACAAGGAGATAATGATGTAGGAGCATCTAGAGGTATAAGGGCAATCCTGTGTCACCCAAAAAAATGTACTTAGACTTAGTTTTTGTTTCATGTGTTTTCATTTTTGGATACCCATTTGGGTCAAATAAAGGTTCCAACTCTCACAGTTCAACTATCAGTGTGCTAGAAAATCTCAAAAAAATAGGAGCATGCAATTTGGCCATCATTTTGGTGACCTAGAAGGTCTGAATTGGCCAGATGAATGTAATTGTGATTTAGAGCATTCCAGAAAAAGAATCAGGTCAAAAGGCCCCATGGTTTGAAAGTTATTGCAGTTTTTTAGGTTTTGGAGACCTCCTAAGAATGCTTCAAAGTTAGGTTAGGGGCATTTAATGACCTCAAAAAGGGTCAAAAAATGGGGGATAAGTGAAGCTTGTCCATAGGGCTATAGATCACTTTGAGAGCTTTTCGAAAATGTAAACAGTTCGTTAATCGGAGCTACGGTTCAAAAGTTATGCCTGCCGAAAGTTCGGTTATCATTTCTAGATTCTTCTAGATTTGCTCCGACTTCTAACACAGCTTTTGGAACCTTCTATTTGGTTAGTAGATGCCTACTAGCACTTTCTAGAATGTACTCCTAGTCCTTAACCCTCCAGGGTTTATTTAAGGAGATTTCTGGCATTGTAAAAGGCAATTCGGAGTGGAGTTTGAGAGGAGGTACTGAAAGGAGAAATTATCTCCAGATTTATGCTATTGTAAGCGCTTAGGGCTTGTTTTGAAGTTTATTTTCTCTGTACTATTTGTAATAGCTTATTTTCTCAGTTAATACAATTTTCCTTTTTTGTTGTGTCCATTCTGTTCTTGGGTTGTGTCCCCATCAAGTGGTATCAGAGCTGGTTTTCCTGAGTGTGTAGATAGAGCGCTGACTTTGAGGCAGTTTGCACTAGGACTGTGTGGTTGTGGGTTCAAGTTAGAAGATGCCTCCACAAAGAGAGCATGGCGAAAGGGCCAGAGCTATTAATCATGAGGAGGTTAGAGCCCTCCAAAGGTAGGTACAAGCATTGCAAGAGGAGCTCCGTAGAGGAGAAAATGTTGCCACTGGTGACGACAGCGAGGATGACAATGAAGAAGAAGTTATGGGACCACAAGGGGAATTTGACAAGGAAGTTATGAATCATGCAGAGGAAAGGCTTTTTAGGGCCATTACTAAGTTTGGGAAAAGACCCACAATTGAAGTGGGTGTATTTTCAGGAAATCTAAAACCAGATGAGTTGATCGATTGGATCAATGAACTGGAAGAATACTTTGAGTATGAGGATATTAGGGACCTAGATAGGGTTAAGTTTGCAAAGGCCAAACAGAAAGGCCATTGCAAAATCTGGTGGCAAGAGGTTCAATTGGAAAGAAACAGAAGAGGAAAGGAGAAGATCACAAGATGGGATCACATGGTGGATAAATTGAAGAAGTAGTTCATTCCTGTGGACTACGAGCTTGATTTTTTTAAGAAGATGCATGGGTTAAAGCAAGTAGGAAGATCAGTCCAAGAATATATAGAGGACTTTTACCAACTTTTGATTAGAGCGAGACATGCAAAAGCAAATAAGGAGAAGGTTGCTCGTTATATCAGTGGGTTGCGACCTAGCATCCAGGAGGAATTAAGTCTGGTAAGAATGACCAGTGTTGAAGAGGCATACCAGTTTTCCCTATGAGTTGAAGAGAATATGAATAAAAGGTTTGAAGGAAGACAAAGAGGGTGCGGTCAAGGAGGAAGGGGAAGTGATAGATCATCAGGAGGCCGCAATGAAACCCAAAAGAAAAATGAAGATGTGGGTACTAGCAGGAACCAGAGGACTAAGGGTTTCAACCGCTCCCATGATCAAGACTTTGGAAATCAAAGAGGAAGAGGTAGAGGACATGGACAAGGAAGAGGAGGCTTCTGTGGTACCTATTTCCATTGCAATGAAGAAGGTCATCGTGCCTTTGAATGCCCTCAACGACGAGGAAGGATAGATAGGAGACCTAAGGGCCAAGCTAGGGTTGCTCATGTGGATGAGGATACACAATCATCACATTCAGAGGATGCAAAAAGAGGAGAGACCTTGGTAAATGAAGGAGTCCTACTAAGTGGAGAGATTGAACCAGGACAACGGAAGAGTTTGTTCCATACCAGATGCAAGTGTGAGGATAAATGTTGTGACGTGATCATTGATGGTGGTAGCACTGATAACTTGGTATCAGAAGAGATGGTCTCTAAGCTGAAGCTCAAGAAGGAGAAACATCCCTAGCCCTATCAGATTTCTTGGGTAAAAGATGATCATAAGGTCCTGGTAAGTGAACAATGTTTAGTAAAATTCAAAATTGGAAGTTACCATGATGAAGTTCTCTGTGATGTTATTTCAATGGATGTTTTCCATCTATTGTTGGGTAGACCATGGCAGTTTGATAGACATGCAGTGCATGATGGACATGCAAACACATACTCTCTGACAAAGAATGGAGTTCACCACAAATTGAAGCCCATGAAAAAGGAAGGTGAAAAGGTATGTAGCAGTGCTAGGATTTGTCTTGTTGATGGAAGGAAGTTTTTAGATGGCATGAAACATCAACATATGTGCTATACTTTGATTCCTAGGAAAGATAAAGAAGGTAGTAGTGAAATACCACTTGAAGTTTCAGATTTACTAGGGGAGTTTGGAGATATTATCTCTAATAATGTTCTAGATGGATTGCCACCAATAAGGCAAATTAGTCATCAGATAGATCTGATTCTAGGAGCTAGTTTTCCGAACAAGGCTGCTCACAGGATGACTCCTACTGAAACAGAGGAGCTAAATAGACAGGTTCAAGAGCTGTTGAGGAAGGGCTTGATTCGAGAGAGCCTGAGTCCATGTGCAGTACTTGTAGTACTTGCACCAAAGAAGGATGGAGAGTGGAGGACGTGTACAAATTCTCGATCTATAAATAGGATAACCATCAAGTACTGATTTCCTTTGCCAAGGATGAATGACCTTATGGACTGCTTGAGTGGAGCTCAATACTTCACAAAGATAGATCTGAAGAGTGGTTATCATCAAATACAGATTCGAGAAGGAGATGAGTGGAAAACAACCTTCAAGACCAAGGAGGGTCTTTATGAGTGGTTAGTCATGCCCTTTGGATTGACGAATGCCCCAAGCACCTTCACGCAGCTCATGAATGAGGTACTTAAGAAGTTCTTGGGAAAATTTGTTATTGTCTATTTGGATGATATTTTAATTTTCAACAAGAATTTGGAAGAACATTGGTTGCATATTCGTAGTGTCCTTGAAAGGCTAAGGGAAGAGAAACTATTAATTAATCTTAAGAAATGTATCTTTGCAAAAAGAGAGTTAGTCTATTTGGGGTTTGTTATATCCCCTGAAGGTCTCAAAATGGATCCAGAGAAGGTAAAAGCCATCTTGGAATGGCCTACTCCAAGGTCTGCTACTGAGGTAAGATCATTTCATGGTCTGGTTAGTTTTTACAGGAAGTTTATTAAGAATTTTAGTGGCATATGTGCACCCCTAATTGATACAATAATAGGGGATAGAAAAGAGTTCAAATGGACTGTAGCAGCTGTGAGAAGTTTTGAATTGCTAAAGAAGAAGGTAACAGAACAGCCTATGTTGGCATTTCCAAATTTTAGAAAGGTTTTCCAAGTAGATTGTGATGCTAGTGGCAACGCTATTGGGGCTGTATTAAGCCAAGAAGGTAAGCCTATTGCATATTTTAGTGAAAAATTGAATGATGCAAAGAAGAAGTATTCTGTTTATGATCAAGAGTTCTATGCAATAGTTCAGGCCTTAAAGAAATGGAGGCATTATTTATTGCCAAAGGAATTTTTTTTGTATACTAATCATCAGGCATTACAGTACCTAAATAGCCAAGGTAAATTGAATTAGAGACATATTAAGTGGGTAGAGTTCTTGCAGAGCTATACATTTGTGTTGAAGCATAGAAGTGGAAAATCTAACAGGATTGCAGATGCACTAAGTAGGAGACAGTTGTTGCTTACAGTAATGCAGGTTGAAGTAGTTGGGTTTGATGAACTCAAGAATTTGTACCCCAAGGATCTTGATTTTGCTGAAGTATGGAAAGCTTGTAAAGAACCTGTTGCTGTAGATAGAACCAAGTGGTTAGACTATTTGATTCAGGATGGCATGTTGTTCAAGGGTAGTCAATTGTGCATTCCAAGGAGTTCCATGAGGGAAAATTTGATTAAGGAGAAACACAGTGGAGGGATGGCAGGACATATTGGTCAAGATAAGACCATTTCCATTCTTAGAGAACATTATTTTTAGCCTCAAATTTCACAGGATGTGAAGAAGTTTGTATAGAGTTGCCAAGTTTGTCAAGTTGCCAAGGGGTTTAGTCACAATACTAGCCTATATCAGCCATTGCCTATTCCATCAAGGCCATGGGAGGACATAAGTATGGATTTTGTTCTTGGATTGCCAAGGACACAAAGGGGTAATGACTCAATATTCGTGGTGGTTGATAGGTTCTCCAAAATGGCACATTTCATTCCATGCCACAAAACTCATGATGTTGTCCATATTGTAGACTTGTTTTTCAAAGAGGTGGTGAGATTGCATGGTCTCCCAAGGAGTATAGTTTCTAATAGAGATACTAAATTTGTGGTGTATTTCTGGAGGACATTGTGGAAGAAGTTGAGAATAGACCTAAAATTTAGTTCCACGCATCACCCATAGACTGACGGCCAAACAGAAGTGGTAAATAGAAGTCTAGGAAATTTGCTGAGATGTTTAGTTGGGGATAAGCCCAAAGGATGAGATTTGATTCTACCACAAGTAGAGTTTTCTTACAATAACTCTATAAATAGGAGTACTGGAAAATCACCATTCCAAATTGTATATGGGAATAGCCCAAGGACTGCACCAGAATTGAGGAAGATAGAACAAGGGGAGAGGACAAGTGCTGAAGCTGAGAAATTTGCTGAACATATTAAGCATCTACATGAGGAGGTTCAAGCACACATTACCAAGATGAATCAAGAGTATAAAGCTAGGACTGATCAAAGGAGAAGACATAAGGAATTCCAAGTAGGAGATTTAGTCATGGTGCACTTACAACAAGTTGAAAATGAAGAAATTTGGCCCCTGTGAAATTCTGAAGAAACATGACTCAAGAAATGCATATGAGGTGGAGCTGCCAGATAGTATTCACATTTCTCCCATTTTCAACATTGCAGATTTAACAGAGTACCATGATGATGGTGCAGATGAGGAGCTGGTGTTAGAGCCATGTCCAATTCCTGCTTCTAAGAAGGAGGAGATAGAAGACATTCTAGATCATCGTGTGGATAGGAGTACTAGAAATAGGCAGTGTGAAGAGTATTTGGTGAAGTGGAAAGGACAGTCGATCGAGGACTCAACTTTAATTTCAATAGCTGAGGTTTCTCATTTGGGATTTCCTCTACCATTCATAAAGTGACAGGGTCACTTTTCAATCTACCCTCGGTATCTGATGCAGGAGCATCCAGAGGTATAAGGGCAATCCTGTGTCACCCAAAAAAATGTACTTAGACTTAGTTTTTGTTTCATGTGTTTTCATTTTTGGATACCCATTTGGGTCAAATAAAGGTTCCAACTCTCACAGTTCAACTATTAGTGTGCTAGAAAATCTCGAAAAAATAGGAGCATGCAATTTGGCCATCATTTTGGTGACCTAGAAGGTGTGAATTGGCTAGATGAATGTAATTGTGATTTAGAACATTCCAGAAAAAGAATCAGGCAAAAGGCCCCATGGTTTGAAAGTTATTGTAGTTTCTTGGGTTTTGGAGACCTCCTAAGAATGCTTCAAAGTCAAGTTAGGGGCATTAAATGACCTCAAAAAGGGCCAAAAATGGTTGACGAGTGAAGCTTGTCCATAGGGCTATAGAGCGCTTTGAGAGCTTTTCAAAAATGTAAATGGTTCATCAATCGGAGCTACGGTTCAAAAGTTATGCCTCCTGGAAGTTCGGTTACCGTTTTTGGATTCTTCTAGATTTGCACTGACTTCTAACACAGCTTCTGGAACCTTCTATTTTGTCGGTGGATGCCTACTAGAACTTTCTAGAATGTACTCCTAGTCCTTAACCCTCCAGGGTCTATTTAAGGAGATTTCTGGCATTGTAAAAGGCAATTCGGAGTGGAGTTTGAGAGGAGGTACTGAAAGGAGAAATTATCTCTAGATTTATGCTATTGTAAGCCCTTAGGGCCTGTTTTGAAGTTTATTTTCTCTATACTATTTGTACTAGCTTATTTTCTCAGTTAATACAATTTCCCTTTTCTTTTGTGTCCATTCTATTCTTGGGTTGTGTCCCCATCAGATAAGCATGACATCCACCAGAAGTGGATTATCCTCCATTGTGGATGAATGTATGTGCAATAATGAGAGGATAAGTATAAAAAGGTTTATCTCATATAGAGATGTTGTAGACACCATGTGCTTAAATTAGTTGCTAACTCCTCTGTTGCCAACAAGACAACTTGTATGACAACGCATACTCCTAGGTGTCTAGATAATGCATTAACCTAAGTAAACATAAGTAAATTGTAAATAGTAATTAATTATTTACACTAATACAATGTTCATTATTTCCCTAGGATAAAAGATATTGTTAATGTTATAAAAGGAGCTAATGTTAAAATTGATGATGATATTGTATTGAGAAAAGTTTTGAGGACACCTATGTCCATCTATGCAATTAGAGTGTCTAACATACAAGAATTACGATGCATACTTGGCACTAATATGACCCTTGAAGGATTGGTAGGTAAGCTTACTACCTTTAAACTCTCTAATTTTGATAACTTAAAATATGAGAATTTTGAATTTTCTTTCAAAGCTAAGTTGTCACTAAAATAACCTAATGAAAAAAAGAAGAAAAAGAGGAAACATGTTTCTAGTGACAGTGATATAGATGAGGAGGATGTAGAACATCTTGAAGCACAGGTGGCTAGGATATTTCATAGAGGCAAAGGAAAATACAAAGGTAAGATGCCTATCATATTTTTCAATTCTAATGAAGTTGGTCATATTGTTGCAAGGTGCTCTAAGAAGAAGAACAATAGAAGTGGAGACAAATCCAGAAGCAAAAGAGATGAGGACAACAAGGATTATAAAGACAAAGGAAAGAAATCCTACTACATTATTGAAAAGGAATCTAATGAAGAATATGATAATCATGAGGATAAAGTTGTCTATGTCGCAATGAAGGATGAAACTAATGAAGATGAGACAATTGCACTGGTATCTTATGTGAATAAGAGTGATAGTGGTTGTTCCAATCACATGACAAGAGATAAAATTAAGTTCAATTCTCTTGTGCATTATGACAGTAATAATGTTATATTTGGGAATGACACACCATGTCTGATCAAAGGAAAATGATCAATTAAGTTGATAGATAAGATCATATGTGATAATGCTTATAATTTGCTAAGTGTGTCACAACTAAATAGTGTTGGTTGTAAGGTTGAATTTGGAAATAGAAAAGCGAAGATATATGATGCTAATGGAGAGCTAATTGGCAATGGTGATCAGACTAGAGGTAATCTTTTCTACCTTGACATGAATGATGTTACTTGTCTACTTGTACAATTTGATGATGTGTGGTTATGGTACAAAGACTGTGTCATGTTAATTTTGATAATTTGGTCACTATCAGCAAGCTGAAGAGCATTAGAGGTTTGCCAAAATTGAAGAAACCAGATAATGTAATATGTAAACAATGTCAGTTAGGCAAGATGACTAAATCAGGTTTTAAAATCAAGATGTACTCTTCAAAACAAATTCTTGAATTAGTTCATACTGATTTATGTGTACCAATCAATGTTAAAAACTACAAAGGTGAAAAGTACATTATCCTATTTGTTGATGATTATTCTAGGATGATGACAATTATGTTTTTGAAGCAAAAATATGATGCATTTAAAATGTTTAAGTGTTACTTGGCTAGATTGGAAAAGGAAACTGGCAAGAGCTTGAAATGTTTAAGATTTGACAAAGGTGGAAAATTTACATCAAATGAGTTGAGAATTTCTGTAATGATAGAGGAATCAAAAGACTAACTTCTGCACCTAGAACCCCTCCACAAAATGGGATTTTTGAAAGGAGAAACAAATCTATGATGGACTATACTAGAACAATGATGATGGAGAAGACTGTTGCTTTGAAATACTGGAGAGAAGTTGTAAGTAGAAGTGTCTATACCTTGAACATGTACAAGTCAAGAAAGATACTCAGTTAAGACCTTTTGAATTATGGTATTAATACTCACCCAATGTAAAATATTTTAAGGTATTTGGAAGAAAGTGCTATATTCTTAAGGATAATAGGAATGGAATATTTGATGCTAAAAGTGAACAAGGTATATTCCTAGGCTATTCCACAAGGAGTAAACCTTATAAATGTTTAAATACTAACACTAGCAAAGTTGTGGAAAGTACAAATGTGAAGTTTGATGAATATAAAGAGGTACATGAAGTTGAACTTGCAAAAGAACATGAAGATTACAATTTTTTTTGTGTATTTCTATGATGACATGATTGATGATGATGTTGTGAACCAAGTTGCAAATTAAAAACAAAAAGTTTTAGTGATTTCTGAGCCATAGGAAATGAATGTTGAGCTACATTTAGGGATCGAGTTATAGTCAAGAGCTGAGTTGCAAACTAAACTTGAGATACATTATGCTAATGAGATCAGTGCACATTATAGAAATGTTGAATTACTTGATAGAGAAGCATAGAGTAATTCAAAAGTTGAGAGACCTATTGAAGAAAACATAGTAGAACCACTATTGTTAAAGTATATCAAGAGACATCATCTTGCTACACAAATTATTGGAGATAAAGAGGTTGGACCTATGAAAGAAACAAGTTGAGAAGTGATACATGTTTTTTAAGCATGCATGAACCTAAATCAGTTAAGGATGCATTAGAGAATGATGACTAGAGTCAATCCATGAGAGAAGAGATTAAGAAAATTGAAAAGCACAAAACCTAGTCACTTGTACCCAAACCAAAGGACAAGAATGTTATTGGAATCAAGTGGGTGTACCAAAATATATTGGATGAAAATAGTGAAGTGACAAGAAATAAAGCAAGACTAGTTTGCAAGGGGCATGCTCAAGATGAAGGAATTGACTATGGAGAAACATTTGCCCCTATTGTAAGATTGGAAGGAGTAAGAACTCTTCTTGCTTACTCTGCATACAAAGGTTTCAAAGTTTACCAAATGGATGTGAAATATTCATTTCTAAATGGTATATTAGAAGAAGAGGTTTACATTGAACAACCTAAAGGATTTGTTGATTCTAACAACAAGAACATGGTATGCAGATTGCACAAAGATTTATATGGTTTAAAGAAAACACCAAGAGCATGGTATGAGAGACTTCATAGTTATCTTGTGAAAATTAATTTTGAGAAGACTAATGACAACAAAAATTTATACTTGAAGGCTGAAGGTGGTAAAGATATCTTACTAGCTGAAATATTTGTTGATGATATCATATTGGGAGGACAAAATGTACTTTGCAAAACATTTGCTAATGAAATGAGGAGAGAATTTGAGATGTCCATGTTTGGAGAAATTAAATTATTTTTTGGTTTGCAAGTGTATCAAATGCAATATACTATTTAGATCACTCAGTCTAATTATGTGAAGGAAATATTAGCAAATCTATGGTGATAGGACATAAACTATCAAAAAATGGTGATTCTACTAAAGTAAACCAAACTTCATATAGATCTATGATTCACAAATTTCAATATGTAGTTCATAGTAGACTTGACATTGTATTAGCTATTGGGATTGTTGGAAGATTCTCTCCAGATCCTAAAGAGAATTAGTTGATAGTTGTTAAGAGAATTATGAGGTATCTGAAAGGAACAGAGGACTTTGGTCTATACTACAAGAAAAATGAAAAGTTTGAATTAAGAGCCTATGAAGATGTCGTTTGGGCTAAAAATGTTGATGAAAAAAAAGTACAAGTGGTGGAGCATTTTTCTTGGGAAAAAGACTAGTTACATGGACTAGTAAGAAACAAAACTGCATATCTCAATCTATTGTTGAAACTGAATATGTTGTTGGTACAATGAATTGTACAAACATTGTATGGATCAAACAACTGCTCAAAGGTAGGAAGGAGGAAATTACTAAACATGTTATAATCTACTGTGATAACACAAGTGCTATAAACATATCTAAGAACCTTGTGATGCAGACAAAGACTAAAAATATAGCTATCAAGTATCATTACTTGAGAGAGTTGGTTCAAGACAAAGAAGTGAAGATGGAATATGTGAATACTAAAGAAAAAATAGCTAATATATGCACAAAATATTTACCTAAGGATGCTCATGAGCATCTAAGAGGTAAATTGGGGGTGATACCCTTATCCAAAGTTGTTTAAGAAGCATGAGAAGTACTCTGCATCAACTAAGATGAATGACATATATTACACATTGATAAAGTGGATCTTACTTTAGGTTTGCCTAAAGTAATCAAAGAGTAGGAATAGAAGATCAGTCACAAGTTAGGTGACAAAGGGAGAACCTAAATTGTTAAACAATTGCATGTTGAGATGACAAGTCTTTGGCATTAATGCCAAAGAGGGAGATTAATATGAAATACCAACTTAGAGGGAGAAATATAATCAAAGTGAGAAAGAGGGAGATAAATTTTTGAGGGAGATATAAGTACTAAGAAAGATAGATACCTGAATATCAAAATTATGATTTAGTCACAGGGAGTCATTAGAAAATCTATTGATCATAACATAATTTTGTAGCCTATACTATAGATGGAAGTTGTTGATAGAGTGAATGATTTCAATGCAATGTATAATTTTCTTTTTGGTATTGGTTTTCCATCAAGGCCAAAGAGGGAGATTGTTGAGAAAATATTGATGCAAGTATGAGAATGTGTTACAATCATCATTTTTTCACTAATGTCAAACCTTCTACCTATTGGTAAGATAATTGCTTAGTTGATTTTGGTACTATCATTTGTTTGATTGATGAAGAGGATTTGATAAAATGTGATAACAAGAGCAACTAGAGAAAGGTTGAGTTATGGTATGTAAAAGGAGTACAAAGATCAATTAAGACGACGATGATATAGTGCATTATTTATCTACTTAAGGCTACAAAGGATAGATGCACTGACTAAGTCTAGAAGAACAAGGAAGAAGAATTATGTCTGCTAAGCTTGACCAAGTGCATAGGTGGTGCCGAGCAATGTTAGTGCAAGTCAAGGGGAAAATTAGTAAGAGCTGAGAAAAGTGAAAATTCAGTGTATGCCGAGTGAATTTAGTATAAGCCGAGTAAAGATTTGTTGGTGTTGAGCATCAATAAAATTTAGTATGTGTCGAGTAAACTATTAGTGGATGTTGAGCAACACACTTTGTGTCGAGCATCAAAGGTTAGTTAATGTTGAGTGACAACATTATGTGTTAGATCAAAAAATTGATGAATCTGAGTAGAGAAGTTAAATTCTTGGATTCTGTGATGTGTGTGGAAGATAAGCTTGATGAGATGGTGGTAAATAATTCAAGGTAAACTATTTTGAGAAAAATTTGAGGATTGTAAAGAAATTTTCTAGAGGGAGAAAAATAGAAAGATGGTTAGATTCAATGAATCCTACCTAACCCTAGAATGGATGATTGTGGTTGAGCTTAAAATAACTAAATTCCCTTAATAAGGGGATACAAGGCATGAATAAATAGTTGGCACATGCAAGAACCTAAGGAAGATAAAGAGTCTAAAGTGTATCTTCATATGGTGGCCAAACTATAAAATCTACAATTGGCATGCAAAGCAAGAAGGCTTAAGGGAACGAATGCTTGAAGGGTGAACAATTTATTAGAGCTAAAGTGAATGAAGCCAAGAAAAATGGAAGACTGAAACAAAGATCTTTAATCTACAAGTGAGTTGTGATTTTTTATCAGATCAATCCTTACTATTACTTTCTAATCATTGTATCAGTTTAGTGTAAATCCTTTGTATTAAGGTTGACCTAAAAGTCATTTGTAAATCCTTTAACTAGGTAGCATTCTCATGGCATGACCTAAAGTCCTCTAACAAGGCTCACTCCTAACAATGTGATTGAAATCCTTTAACTAGGTCACATTTAACAATATGTATTCTAACCTTTAACAACATTGGCTTTTTAGCCTTTCACAGGGCACCACTTCAAAAGAGTGAGAATTAGTAGCATGTTACTAGTGATTTTTCCCGTATTGGGTTTCCACATAAAATCCTTGTGTCATATGTGTGAATGATTCTTTTAAGTTTCATGTTTACATTTCTACAAAGTGATTTTGATCTAGTTTTGCAGAGTGATGCTTACCAATGAAAGTGATAACATGATCATTTTAGTATTTCATCATAACAGTAATATCTTTATGGAAATGTTTAGTACATTTTTTCAATGTTGTCATATAGGCGGATATGTATGTCATACTTATGAGTATTTCAGTGATAGTGGAAAAATATGTATATTATGGGTATGTGCAGGATCATGGTCAACCAAACTATACTCTTAAAGTGGCAATAAAAAATCAGAAAGTCAGGGTTATGTCAACTTGATGTGCAATTTTTCTACTTGTTATAAAATTCATATCAAAAAGTTGAGCGAAAAGAATCCATAGGAATTTGAATATAGTTTATAAACAACTAGGCCTTATCTATAAATAAAAAAAATTGATTGGTCAAAATTTTGAATTTTAGTGCAATAGTACAAAAAATTTAGGACAAAAATAAGAAGTACACGTATGTCTGACCACCTTAATCAAAATTAAATGATAATATTTTTAAATAATATTCTTGATATAAGAAGTAGACTCATTCCTGCATGTGACACATATTTTTGGGTATTTTTATTTTAAATAAATAAATTATTATTAATTTCCTACTTTAGTATTTTTGGAATTAAAAAAATCTTGTATTTGACCATCTTAACTAATTAAAAATAATTTAAAAAATAATTTTTCTTTTATTTTACTTATAGCAAAAGAAAAATAGAATTTGGTGCATCTTTTGGATTTCAAAAATGTTGTACCATTTGAAAGTTATAATTGTTTTCCAAGTAGTGTGTCAATCAACACTTTATACCTAACTCCATTAGAAAATAAGTAATAATTACTTACTAAAATCATAATTTAAAAAATCTTATATTTATGGAAAGATAAGTACATTCTTAAGAAACCCTTTTCATTTCATCAAAATTTGGTGAAAAAAATGTCGTCAACTACATGTTTGAAGTAAAAAATACACAAGAAAGGGTCAAAAACAAATTTTGGGACATTTTAAAAGTTGACCATATAGGGTTGGTATTGAAAGATATAATAGGCCTTATAAAGGTATTAATCATTTTAAATTAGTATCAAAATGGGTGGGAAAAAAAGTGGAATAGATTTTGAAATGATTTGAGGCATTTCAGAACTACATATTTTCTTAGATTGCCACTTTTTGGCACACCATGATCCTACACATACGCTCATCCTGAATTGATATATCTATTTGTGCATATGCTCGAGATTGTTTAAAATATTTATTTGTATGCATATATAATATGATGTATAAAGGAGATTAAATTTTTGCCTCAAAGAAAATGGGGGAGATTGTTGACTAATGTTTCTCTTTGATGCAAAAGTTGAAAAGATGATAGGACAAATAATATAAAGATGTGGCATTTGTGACAGTGGTAATGTGAAATGCCTTTCTATTATATTATTGAAGACAACTGGTTTAGTATATTTGAATATTCTCCTCACTTATCATGACAAGTAGTCAAGTTTATTAAAGCCTACTAATATTCACTTGGTAAGTAAAGTGCCACATGTCAAAATTGTATGGTGGAATTGAGAGGTTTGTGAAATATGTTTTAGGACTTTATTGTAAACTAGCTTTCGAAAGGATGTTTCTCATTTTCTTTATTTCAAAATAAACATAAACCCTATCTTGGAGACCGTTGCAATTTCTTTCAGGCTGGTTGCTTGAACTAAATAAGGAATTCATGACAATCATGTTAAAAGTTTTCTTTTCCACCATGTTTCTGTGTTGCACAAAAATCTTTATGAAGTTTATATATCAAGGTAATGTAATTTTTTTACAGTTTAACTAGGTGTTGTCTTTCAGTTTGATTAGGTGTTTTCTTTGAGTTCAATTCAATAGAAATAAATTTGTTGATAGACTTGTGTAAATATGTATTTAGAAGTTCTTTTTTTATTCCTATATTTGTGAGGTTTTAATGTTATAAGAAGCACAAAAAGTTGTGTTGTAAAGGAATCTTCACTATATATATTGTAAGAAATACATATCAATTTAATGAACATTGAATAATAGATGTTTACATAAATTTCAAACCTATAAATGTGGGTCCATGAGTAAGAACCTAGATCATAATCAATACTAACTATTTTAAACTTGAGTAAGAAGAGCTAGAACTTTAACTGACATATTTCTTCTCCATCAACTTCTAAATAGTGCATGTGAAATAAAATTTTCTATAAAATGAAAAAACTCATTCAATGAAAATCAAATTATATGTGGGAAGTAACAATAAGTGGTTTTTTGGGTTCCAAGCACCTTACATTTTATAATAAACATGGATTAAGACACTTTCAAACATGTATTGCATATTAATGAACATAACATGGGTATAAATGTGGATCTTTAAATTAGAAATAGGAATTTAAAAAAATAAAAAATCCATAAAGTTACAAACCCTTTTGGCAATCTAATTGTATAATCATTAAGAATTGGATGACCATTACACTTGTAAAATAAATCTCACACACCATATTGGTGTCCAACTTTGTTGAAACCTAGTAAGATAACCTCACCTTTGCCAATACTTGCAAGTATCAATCAAGATAGAGAATTTTATATCTTGTACTCTATAAAATCAATACAATCTCTATCTTATAGATTCCAAAAAATAATAAGCATGACTAATAATATGCATTGGAGACTTAGTAGTTGTTTCTTAGATGTGTGAGAAAATGAGGACATATATGGATTTATAAACTTTACAAATAATTTTTAGAAATTATTTAATGGAGGTAACAAAGTACCCACTAATTTGAAACCCATGATATGCTCCCAAGCTTGACATGGTTCCATGTTGATTCATGAGTTTTAGAAAAGTGAAAGAACATGCCCATTTTCTTCCAAGCTAAAATCTTCCATGAAAAGACTACATGTCATTGATGTGATGACTATTTACAAATGAGAGTAGACAATATATTGTTGTGGTAAGAGCACTAGTTGTTTAAGTAAACAGAGAGATCGGTTCACCAAATTCTACAACACATTTCCAAAGTTTGTATCTTTATGGTTGAATCACAATACAATAAATCTTAATTAGAATACTTTTGAGATCATCTCAAAAGATATAAATATCCTATCTTAATCACCTTCAACTTCCTCTATCTAGTCAAAAAAGTTCCTCTAAATTGGTAAATTGTAGTTGGTTTCTCTTCTGAATAAAATAATATTACAAGTGGGACATGAAGAGAGGGAAACAAGCCATTTGTTCTCACATTGAATGTGGAAACTATACTTTTAGTTACACAAACTTCTTCTACTTTCATCTTTAAATAACTCTATTAGGAAAATAGGGAAATCTCCTACAATTGGGTGTGATATTAGTTTACTATACACAATAGACGAAATTTGTAGACAATATAGGCCCATCAAAAAATATTCAAATCTTTAAAAACACTACCCAAATTTAGTATAGTGGTAAAGTAGATATAGGGCATTGTCTCATAGTTGGACTAGTTCGACAACAATGATAAGAAATTTATGATAATATTAAATTACAAGTGAAATGTTAATGGAAATTCAATTCCTTTATGACCCTTATAATACTATGAATAATTTTTTCACAAAAGTTAAAGTAGTGCACTTTGCAATTAGTGTCATCCACAAGATGACATTTTCTTGTGGTATTTTTTCAAAAAATTCACCTAGATTATGCAAACTTCCATGCTTTTCATATACATGTTCAATCAGAGCATCTACAATTTTATGATATGCACTATATGTAACACCCCTCCAGGGAACACAAAAGAAATTAACCTAAAGTTTCACTAAGTTTTCCAAACATTTTTTTAAAGATAATAAAAACAAGAGATAATATAGCAGAATTAGTAACTCGCATACATACAAACAATGCAAAATAGATTACATCCCTTAAGGGTTCCATGATGTTGAATCACATACCTAAGTTTTATTAATACTAAATTCAATACATAACAAATTCATATCATAGACTAACCACAAGTACAAATCCAATGAAATGATATATAATTACATAAGACGCCACATGGCATAACTAGAATGGGTAATCATCAATTGTACAACTTGTAGGGTACAAAAAACTAAAAGAATATACAACATGAATAAATAAAACATCTCATAAGATTCATAGATAAACAAGTACAATACAACAACATATAACCATCAAACATAAGCACAAGATCAGAAAGAAAGGAACAACTACACACGTACATCTACCTATCAGATCTCAATGGTATAAGAAACACTACCACTTGACCTCATGGAACCTAAATGGCCCACTCCCATTGTAATGAGGAGATAATCTCAATTCTCATACGGATATCAATCCAAAAATTCATAACCAACATCTAGGTCAAGGAAAACCTGATAGCAGTCTATCTCAAAGGTACTAAGACACAAAGAACATATAATCCCAGAGGCAATAAAGACACATAGGAAATCTACTCTATAAGTGGCAAAGTGTCATCACCTGAGTCAACTCTAAGGTTACCCTAATAGCCTCTCTGGACTTCGACCCCCTAGTGACTCTATGTGGCATCAACATCCTTTTGTATAGACAAAGCATACTAATAAGGCAAGGTTCCAACCAAGCATCTTCTCTACTCCCATCCTAGCATGTACTAGTAGTCGAGGCATGGGCAAGGTAAATCACTGACTCTTGTTAATTTATTTTAACCCATTTATTGAAATGTTATCACGTATTAAAACAACCTACAATGAGTTACCCAAGTAGTCTCTTTAGGGTTTCAACCTCCATTGCAAGCCACTTTCCAACATACACATAGATAACCTACCCTAAGCTCATAAAAATTATAACTCATAAAAACACAAAATTCATCTTAGTCCTATACAAGAAATTGGAAAGCACTAAAAGATAACTGATCAAAACTCAAAGGTTACAACAAAGAAATCACAATATTCACCTTAGTCTTATACAAGCAACTGGAAAGCACCAAAAGATAACCAATCAAAACTCATAGGTTACACCAAGAAAATCACAATATTCACCCTAGAAATACGTGAATATATCACAATGGTTGGAAATAACATATCATGACCAAATAGTATACATAACATCATCATATCTAAATTAGTCAAAACTAGGTTTAACCCAAAGCCCAACACGAAATAAAACATACATCTCATCAAGTATTTAAACAAGGGTAGTTAAATAGTTAATAAGGCTTGTCCATATAATGTTATAAAAATTGATCCACAATAAGGTTTCCAAGTTTTCATATTCAAAAGTAATCATAGTTGATAAAGATTTCAAGATAAGATCAAGCACAAAGGCAATATCTATCTCTTAGTTAAACACTCATATTTCCTTATAACTAGTTATTTATTTGAGTATAATAATAGGATTCAAAAGAATAATTACCTCATTAATTCAATACCAAAATCATTTGTATTAAAAGATGTTACAAATTTCAATTATAATAAGATTAGAAAGGGATATCATATTTAAAACATATATATTAATGTCCAAATACAAAGCAAAAGAAATGACTAAATTTATTTTAATTAATTTTATAAATTAAATAATTAAATAATAATAAAGTTAAACTAACTAACCCTTGACTTTAGTCAAAACCTATCATTAATTATCTTTAAAAAAAAACATTTAAAAAAATATTATTATTATTATTTAAAAAAAAAGAAAAATTAACTTTTACCCTTAAAGGGTTGGCAGTCGATGGCTTGCAAGGTAGTTGCTATCCTTGACGGCCTTGGCCTACATGTCGATGGAAGGAGAAAAGAGTGGGGTGGGGAGGTGGTGGCCCTTGCCCACCCAATTATATATATATAAATTTAATTTTTTTCCTTTCCAGATTCTATTTTAATTTAAAGTATCACCATTAAATGTAAAAATTACCACAGTAATTTTATTACTATTAGTAATTTTTATATAATATTTTTAAAAAAAATTTTCTCCACCTTAGATATGATAGGGAAATTATTTGCAACCAATCAAATTTATAAAACAACTAATTTTCCTCGTTTTTCTAGCCCTACCCATATACTAATTTTCATCAATTCAAATCCATTCAATGAGTGTTTTCAATTAATTTTTGTTCATATATGTTTTTGAAATGAAGAACAATGATTTCTCAAACAAGGGTTTCAATCTAAAACCAACTCTGAAAACAGATCCATAAACAAGCATGAAAAAGACAGAGGGAAAATCCAAAACAATCTACTGTGATAATTTCGACAAAGTTCCTACCTAGATCTAATGCTAACTAGGCAAACACTCAAATATTGCCATAATTCTCATTTTCTCCAAAACCCTCTTTCTCAAAATTTGCTCCTCTAAACTTGTGTGTCGAGAAAGGAGCTCTAATTTCTTAATAAAGAGTTTTCTTCTTTAGGGTTTCGATTTTACAAACACATAAACCCTTTTACTTTATTATTTTAATTTCATGTGCAACTTTTTGCATTTTTAATTAAAATAAACTTTATATAATTTATTTTCTCTCTTTTATTAAATCACAAGACACCGTTAATAATATAGTTATTAATTTAAATAATAATAATAGTTAGAGTTTATTATAAAAATGAAACTCCTAAATTAATTATTATAAAATTAAATAAATATAATTACACCAAAATAGAAACTTTAATTAAATCTTTAAAATTTAATTATGTTATTTAATTAATTCCTCAACTAATTAAATATAATTAAAATTTGATTTTTCTTTATAAAAATTTCGTTAAATTAAATCAGTTAATATTCTCTTTATTTGATTTAATTATAACTAAAAATCACAATAGACCTACAATTCTAATAAGAAAACCCATTTTAAAGACAAAGTATAGATTCGAACTCAAGGGTCAAAAACTCGAATTCACATCACTTAACGAATTCAGAAGGGTAACTAACTCAGATACTTGTCCTATTTTCTAGGACAATTGGCTCAAGGTTACGATTTGGACTCAAGAACTATCTCCCCTCTTTACTATTGAGATACTACAATAGGGCACACTCATTCTGGAAATTTAGGGAAGTCAATGCCTAGTACTTGCAATCTTTATAAAAGTTGAGCATGTACATGTAAAAATATCAATCTAAACTAAATACAAAATGGCAAGGAGTGGTACATCGTGTAGATCCCAACTAGTAGGTGACTATGAGCCCCTCCCTCAACCACATCAGAAACATCAAACCTAAAGTAAAACATACATGCACACCATACACATGCAAGTATGGGGTGAGTAACCATAGAAAAATTCATAAAAATCATTCATCTAACTATCATCATGAGATAATTGAAATCACTATATGAACATATGAAGCATCATCATCTAAAGGATAAACATAAACATATCAAATAATTGAGTATCAAGTAGTTCATCAAATATATCAACTGAGTATGAAATAACATCCAATGAAATTAGGTAACCAAGTACCACTAATCATAAAATATAACCATAAACCTGGCCTAAAAGAATTCGGCAATAAAACATGAAAAGTAAACTAGATATAGGCATTAAACTATATTAGTATTTTAACAAATAATTCACCTAGCTTTTTGATGTAGGAGCATCCTGGGTATAAGAGCAATCTTGAATAACCCAAAAATATTTCATTTGAGTTGTTTGAATAAGGGTTTTCTTAATTTAGAGTTTTTTCTATGGAGGCTTGCTACTTGGTAAGTCAATCAGATGAGCTCAAGATGTCCTACTTCTAGAAATGGATGTTCATCTTGGATATATTAGCCTACTAGTTGAGGCTCAACGTCATATGATGAGTCTTCATGGATTTATTGTAGATTTTTGGTGTGTAATTTTGGTATGAAAACTTCAGGCTCGTTGTTGAATGCCTAAAGGTGTTTGGATGAGGTCCATAAACTTGACAAATGGGTGCTTGTGTGTATTCAATCCTGTAGATCAGAAGCTAAGAATTTCAAAAAGTGGTTATAAAACCCAATCAAAAAAATGGTTTGAAAGTTATGGTCTTCCAAAGTTGGGGTGAACAAAACTTCCATAATAAGTGTCAAAAGTATATTTGGTTGACTTTATATGTATTATTAAGGTCTTTCGGCCCTAGGTATTAAGTTTGAGTGTCTAAAACTTTCTCAGGTGGCATAAAATTGCCTATTTAAGACATTCCCATACATTGTCAAGGACAACTCTAGGTGATAGTTCATAGCTGCCTTACAAATTATGGTAATGAAGGTACCCATATAGGTTACCATATTTTAGTTATGAATACGTAATTCTACATTTGTGGCAATAATAAGAAGCTCATATTTTTTCCTCACAAATTGTTGTTATTTTTTTTTGTTTATGTTATGCGTTCATGATATTAAGGGGAACATCCTTCATCATGTTTGCATCTTTCAACTCTTTGCATGTCCTCCAATCATGACATTCCTTGAAACCACATTTCTATCCTTTAAACCATGGAATGTTGTGGACTCCTTAAAAATTGAAGGGAAACTATCAAATCATAGCAAATTTTAACTAGATGCATTGTAATTGGAAGTAGATCAACAGATGGTTTTTTTAATTTTGGCCACTAGACAAAAATTGTATTTCAAACACATCTCAAGTATAAATCCACAAGAAATTTTCCAATATTTTGTATGATAATTAAATATTTAATCATAAACATGCAATTTACATAATGATATTACAATACAATGCCCAAACTTGACTCTTTATTCTTGACTCAAATATTTAATTTCACTTCTTTTAGTGATTGCAAGTAATGTAAATATGTAGTGTTGTGTAGCCTTAGAAATGATAATAATAAATGGCAATGCAAAAATATATGGCTTTTCAATGTGTAATTAGCTAAATGCAGGAAGCAATATTTAAGAATGAATATGGTAAAGATGAACTAATAAATCTTAGTTCTCCACGGTAGTGTACCTCTTACTAATTCATTTTTCACAGAATGCTTCAGAAACTTCATAGATTGTTGAAGAACAAAACTATTTAGCATTCTATTTTACTTGGTAATTTATTTATTCCTTTATAGTGATCTTTTTTACAAGAAAACATTATATATTGATGGATCAAAGTAGGACATGTGTTCCCCAACAATATTGTGTGATCAACACATGTATTAAAATGCAGTTAGATTTTTTAAATTTAACTAAATAATAATGGGAAAGTAAATTAAAATTTTTAGGCAAAGAAAATAAGTGAAGGAAGAAAAATTTTCATGAAGTAATATTTTGGTACACTCTAAGACACTCAGATTCCATAATTCATTAGTGCTACCTCTCTAATTTCTCTTTAGAGAAGATTTTGATTGTGTGTTACATTATATCCCTTCAATTCCTTATAATCGTTAGACATGACCTAGTCATATAGGTGTAGATGTTAATTAGACATTTAGATTTCCCTCGGAGTGTTTTACTTGGTTTGTTTCATAATTTTTCATAAGGAATCCTATGTATTTCTTTGATCTTACTTACATGGTCTTATCTTTCTTCTATATTTCTTCTTTCTAGAATAATAAAATAGACTTAGCATGCCTTGTAGGAATATCAATTTTATTAACAAACTATTTTTGTTTTACTTTTGAAGATTTGATCACTACACATTTCTTGATTTTATGACTTGCTCGATATATTATCATTATATTTTTGGATATGTTGAGTAATAAAATTAGCATTTTTAAATACCATCTAATTAGATTCATTGGCTTTTCATGAAATGTTTATATTGATGATATCCTTTTCTTTCTAAGAAAACATTTCATTGAGTTTAATAAGGCATTCTTGTCTGCCATGTTTTGTTTAGAGAAATAGTTGATGAATAAAAGAAATGTAATAGATTTTATAGATGATAAATATATGCTTTACATTTAAGCTAACATACTTGGGTATGCTTTACATTATTGATTCTGACACAAAAATTGGGAAGAGCAAACAAAGTACCCTTAGAACCAATAAATGCCTCCAACTGCAGAAGTTTAAGAACTCCCCCACCCCCAAACAAGTTTTTAGCATAGAGTCTATTGAAAGTGACATTAAACCCCCTAAGAGGAAGAAACCCCACTAGGACATTGTGGTGCAAGAGCAACTAAGAAACAAGAACACAAGGAGGATAATATATCTTATGTGTTATTGTAAGAATTTCCCTAAGGGAAAAATTCACCCAGAAACTAAGAACTCAAACACAAGCACACAATAGACTAGAGAGAGAGAGTATGATTAGAATGACGATATATACAATATGAATTATTAAGAGTACACTAGGAGTGCATGTATATCAAGGCCTTTGAGATACATCTAGAATGCCTCATAGTCAACTACATGATATGTCATACAACCAGGCACATCTCCACCAGATATGGGTTATCCTCCATTAAGCACGGAAGTAAGTGTGGTGATGAGAGGATAAGCCTATAAGGGTGTGACATGAAAATCAGTGTTGTAGACACCATGTACTAAAATAGAGTTGCATACTTCTGTGTTGTCAACATGACAACTCAAAAAGGTGCATGAACTCCTAAGTGTCTCACAAAATAATAAAATAATGCATTAACCTAAGTAAAATTAAGTAAGTGTAAATAGTAAATACATATTTACACCAACACCCTCCCTTAAGTGCAACTTAAGGGAATGCCCTTAAGCTTACAAAACTAGAATGAACATGCAGAATGGGTCTTGGCTACTAGGCCATGTTAGGTACCCATGTACATAATGAAAATGCAATCTCTAATCAAGTGGAGAAAGAGGGAAAACCTCATGGGAAAAACCCTCCCCCAAAAAGAGAGATAAATAGGGATGCATGGATGGATAGAGTAATCTAGACACCCCCATTATGATATACATCTAGTATATACATAAGAGAATGATGAGAGAATGAAGAGAGATAGAAGAGCCGCCCCCCCCCCCAAAGAAGAATACCAATAAGTGACAGCTGCTCTGATGAAGAAGTTGGTCCAAGAGTGTTGAATAGTGTTCCTCCCCTTAGGAAGAAACAATGTCCTGAAGATATATGATGGCCCTGAAACCTACTCAAGTATCCTTGTGCTGATGTTGATGATTTCCCCTTCCATCTGTGCTGAATAGAATGAATGCAAATTTGGCAAGGATATCTATTGAACCTATTCCACCGAACCATATGTCTCCTCTATGGACAAAGAGACCTCCACCAATTATTATTCATAAGGATCCACAATCACACCAACTAGTATAGATTGATCATGTAGAGAATGGACATGAGGGCTAGAGTGAGCCTTTGCAACAACTGTAGAAGGATCACCTTCATCAAAGAGAAGCTATAAGTCCTCAAGTCTATCTCCCAAGTCAATTGAAGCTGGAGCTAGAAGACGAAATGTACCATGCTGTGTTGGACCTTTCACTATGGTAATGTAAGCATGTGGACTAGACTGATGTGACCTCTCACTGTAACTATCTATAGAACTCCACGTGTCTGAACCTGTTGAAGCATTATCGCTAGTGTCATTATCAGTTTCCAAGTTGTGTATGAGGTGCAAAGAGGATTAGAGGATAAGCTTGGTGAACTTTCCTCAAAGTGAACATCCTTCTCCACAAAAATTTCGTGTGTCTTGGGATCCATTAGTATGTAAGCCTTTGCTTTTTTTTCATACCCGATGAAGGTACAAGGCCTAGGTGCTGGTGCCTTGCAACCCTAGAAGATAGGTTTGCCCATGTTGGACAACCAAAGACTCTAAAATGGCTCACAACCAATTTTTTGCCACACCATGCCTCAAAAGGAGTCTTCTCATCTAAGACTAGATGAGGAGACCTATTAAGGATGTGAGAGGCACTACTAATAGCTTTGACTTCCAAAGAAGGATCAAGAGACTTGGCCTTAATCATGCAGCTCACCATGGTCTTAAGAGTGTGGATCCTTAGTGTTGCAACATCTGTCTTATGCGAACTGAATGGTGCTAGATTCTAAAGATCGATGCCCTCAAGTCTGCAAAAGTCCCTAAGCGTGTGCTCCACATATCTATTCTCATTGTCCACCCATATTACCTTGATGGCTTTCTTGGATTTGCATTCAACATGAGTCTTAAAGACTTGAAGCTTATGGACCACTTCATTCTTATGATGAAGGAAGTAGACCCAAGTGCATCTCAAAAAGTCATCAACAAATGTGAGGATGTACTGGCCTTAGTTGACTGAAGTCACTACAAAAGGACCTGGTAAAACCATGTGTACTAGCTGGAGAACAACTGGAGCCCTAGAAGACTTTCCCTTATTATACTTCTCCTCAAGATGCATATCCACTGAAGATGATGAATAGTCTCCCTTGGAAATGATGATATTAGGTAGACCTTTGACCATGTGTGTGTGGCAAAGCTGCTGAAGGTAGTGGAAGGCAAGGTGACTAAATTGCTCATACCATAATGTAGAATGTTAACTAGAGTGAGTCAAAAAGGCTTGAGAAGGACTCTTAGGCAAAAAGTGGGAGAAAACATATAGCCTCTTCCCCACTGCAACCACTGAATGATCATGAAGACTTCACACCATCACTGAATCAGGAAGGAAATCAACTTTGTGACTATCTCTGAGGTGAGTGATCTGGTAAATGAGAGGAGATTGGAGCTAAGATTTGGAACGTAGAGAACATCTCTAAATTCTTCATTTTCCATTTCTACATTTCCTTTTCCTTCAACTTCCATCTTTGTATCATCTCCCACGAAGATATATGGTACCTGTAATTTTTTCAATGAACAAAAATCTTCCTTTGAAGAACCCATGTGGTAAGAGGCACCTCAATCAAGTATCCATTCTGAAGAAGAACTTGTATTGGCCATAAATGCTTGCCCTTTACCCTTTGAAGAGGTTAGAGTAGTATCCTTGGAAGTAACTGGCACTTGAATCTTGTTCTTCCAAAGTAGATTTTCTAACTCATTGATTCTTTTTGTCTTGCAATGATGGTTGTAATGATTTGGCTTTTTGCAATATGCCAAAAAAAGTTTGTCCTTCTTTTCATTACTTCCCTTCTTGTTTGAAGAAGAATTTCCTTATTGAGAGGAGGATTGTTGTGTCTTAGATTGTGATTTATGCTTCCACTACCTCTTCTTGTTGTTTCTTTTCCCTCCTTGACTAGATTTGTGCTCATCACTAGCCACCAAGGCTTTGGTCTTTGATGACTTGAGAAGTCCTAAATCCATCAAGTGAGATTGTTCAACAATCAACATCTCTGCGAATGCATCAAATGAAGGCTTCTGGTAAGAAGATCCCATGGTCAACCTATGAGTATTAAAACTCAAAACAAAGAAAGCATACTCAAAAGGTAGCCTCTTCAGGAAATGATGAATCAACTTGTCATCCTTCACGAGATTTCCACAATCTTTAGGAAGTGCCCTATACTCATTGGATTTGATGATATAATCTTGAATTGTGTCAAAATTCTTTGGATCCAAGAGAAGTAGATCATCCTCAATTTGAAATCCCTTTTCTTCATCCACCTTATCATACAATTTCTCAAGTTTATCCCAAGCTTCTTTAGATTCTGAACAATTTTTAATGTGAAAGAGAAGATCCCCATGTACACAATTCCTAATAACTCCTAAAGCCTGTTGGTCTTGAATTTTTCAATCAATCAGTTCTTTAGCATCAGTAGGTTCAGGAATTTTACCATCAACATAAAGACTGTATCCTTTTTCCATTAATCTACTTCATGCAATATCTTTCCACGTAGAATAGTTGCGTGAAGTTAGAGGAGGACATTTAAAATCCATGATGCAGAAATGAAAAGAGCACAAAAAAGAGACACAAGAGCACAGTACACACATCCCCTTTTCACTTAATCAAAAGACCCCCCCTAAAAAGATGCTTTTGGCACTTTATAAGTAGTGTGTATACAATGGGCCACTTGTCAAAATGAACAAAGTGGACTTTCTAATTTTGATTTTACAACTACCTTATGAGGCTTAAATCTATCACTTAAGCATTGTAGCTCAAATTTACAACAATTTTGAAAAAGAATCAAAGCTTTACAATGCCGAAAAAGGCCTAATTCTGAAAGTGAGAAATTTGTCCACACAACCGTAGAATCTAACTTTAGATCTGGAAAGTAGACCAAAAATATGCACTTTTCAAAAAAATGGAACTTGAAAAAGTGAATAGATGTGCCCGTACGAAGCATTTGAAGTTGCAAAATGTAGGATTATGCAAGTATAGTCACCAAAAAATAAAATTTCTAAAAAAATTGCACATCAAAGCTAGAAAACAACACCACCACTTGAAAATTTAAGAAATTTTACCCAATTTCAAAAAATATTGTACCTAAATTGGAGTCTAGATGTCCAAGTTATGGGCTCACAAAGTCAAGCTACCAAATTGAAAAGCAATCTAGAGAGGGGTTTGGAGCAAAAACTGTGATGCTAAATTTGATAGTTAAATGGATGTTGCTACAGTTATAAAACCCCTAGTTTTGAAAGTCAAATGGCTATCAATTTTGACCTCGAGAAAAGATGATGTCAACAAAAGTGATGTGTCTGATAATGTGGTTGTACAGTTTGTATGAAATTGACACATGGTGAACGTACAGATGAAGTGATAGTCACTTATGTGAAAACAAAAAGTTTGGATGTCCATGTGGATGATGTGGAAATTTTGGGATGATGTGTCAAAAAGTAGTCCATGTGTCAAGTTGCAAATGGCTTGCAGGTTTTGATGACTTAGCTGACGTTTCCTTTGCTCACCTATGTGGCAGTCAATAGTGGTGACATGGGAAAAGAAAACAATATCGCTATCATGTGGCAGGGAGTTGAAAAAGCCAATTCTATGGGCTAGAAAATTCGATGTTGAGTTTGATTGTTTGTTCATCAGAAAGATTGCAGACACTGGAATTAGAATTCGTGTACCAGTGTTTTGTAACTCGTCGAAACTCTTCAATAGCTAATGGTTGGGAATGAAGAAATGTGTTGCCGAGATATGGAAAATATGCTACCAAAATCTATTGCAAGTGCCAAAAAAGGTATGCACGGCTAGGAAAGCTTTACTGTCATCGAGAAAGACTTATAGAAGCCAGAAATGAGTTTTGATGGCATGAGATTTTTTTAACAATAATCCCACATCATTGGTGGGAGGGCTCGATGCTTTATATAAAAGGTGACCTACCGTGACTTATAAACAAAGAAGAGGTTGCCAGCTTGTGAAGTGCTTGGCCAGTCCGATGAGAAGCTTTGCCAGATTTGTTTGCTTGTAATATGCCTAGGTTTAAAAATGAAATATTCTCTGTGTGTAGAGCAATATTTGCTGCGATAGAACAACCTCAAAATGGTAGAGCCGGGGTTTCACTGCCTCATTTTGCTAAAAAAAATTTCTCTGCCAAAAAATAAATTAGAAAAATTCAGAAAAAAGTAGAGAAATAAATAAATAATGTAGATCTTAAAAATTAAATTACAAATCTAGAAATGACCATACCTGAACTGCAAATTGGGGCCTTTGAGTTTCAATTTGTAAAAAAAATTTGTCTCATGGTTGACTTTGGGCTAAGGTAGCTGAGTTTATAGTTGATTTTCACTGAATCAGCATTTCAGACACAATGGCAAGGTCAGATCTGGTTCTAGATACTCGTAGTTTTTGCAATACTCTAGATTTAGGTTGAGGTGCTGAAGTAACAAGTTTTCTTGAATGGCTATGTGATGAGAAAATATCCAAGCTCTGATACCATGTAAGAATTTACCTAAGGGTAAAATTCACCTAGAAACTAAGAACTCAAACATAAGCACACAATAGACTAGAGAGAGAGAGAGAGAGTATGATAAGAATGATGATATATACAATATATGTTGTTAAGAGTAAACTAGGAGTGCCTATATATATAAAGGCCTCTAAGATACATCTAGAATGCCTTATAATCAGCTACATGATATGTAATACAACTAGGCACATCTCCACCAGATATAGGTTATCCTCCATTAAGCACGAAAGTAAGTGCGGTGATGAGAGGATAAGCCTACAAGGGTGTGACATGCAAATGAGTGTTGTAGACACCATGTGCTAAAATGGAGTTACATACTTTTGTGTTGTCAACATGAGAACCCAAAAAGGTGTGCAAACTCCTAAGTGTCTCACAAAATAAAATAATAAAATAATGCATTAACCTAAGTAAACTTAAGTAATTGTAAATAGTGAATACGTATTTACACCAATAGATATATTTAAATTTATTTGAGTCATTTATAATGTATTTGAATCTATTAAGTCAAGATGTAAAGGCTAGAGAAACCATTTGTAATAAGTTGTTAAAATTGTGCAAGGAGGTCTTAAGGTGGTCAAGTATGTCAAAATATTTATTTAATATGTGAATGGAACTATTTGTATCCATCTATAGTAATTTGAATCATAATTTTGATCTATGTTGGGTTTATACAAAAGTTGTAATCTGAAAATGCATAAAGTGCATAAATGTTGTCAAAGTTGCATAATAATTAAAAGAATGTAAAGAGGTGGTTTAAAAGGTGGTTTGGAAGTTATAACCAACCAAAAAACTATAAAATGGATTTATGATTAAACCAAAGCATGAATGGAAGGAAAGATATACATTTTAAACAAATTTGGTGAAATTGTGAGTTGTTATTTTGATTGGTTTTTCAGTTTTAGTGTTGGTTCCCGATCTTGTATGAAGATATAAAGCTTGGAAACCATGTAAAATCCATATATGGATAGATTAGTGAATAATTTTTCTTTTGGATTTGGTGTGATTTTATTTCATTTAGAAATGAAGACGTTATGCAAGTTTTCGCAAAAGTGGTTATTTTCAGGTTTGAGGATACTTGACTACAATCAGATTGAAATTCTTGGTACGAACATATTTGGATGAATCAAGAAATCTATTTGAATTCATTGGAAATATATGTGAACACTAGTTAAATTCCAATTGGTTTCAGACATTTTCATTTAGATTTTTGTAAGTTAGAGATATTTGAGTGAAGACTAGTTTATAAGGATCTCCATTTAAGGTACAGGAAAAGATTTGATCTAATAAAATGAATTATGTATTGTATAAATTTATGGCTTATAGAGTATAAAAATATTTTTATAAATAATCAATGTAAAAAAATTTTGGTTTCATTTGGAGTTTTTTTGAGAAATTTGTTTGATTCCCTAGGCAGGGTTACTAGTTTTACTTCTGATTTATGCTAGAGAAAATGGGTCTGAGTGTAGAGTATTGTAATGGATTTATTTTTTTTGGATCCACTTTAGATATGTTTTAGTATTATAAATGTGTAAAAATTTCACCAAAGCATTTAGCAATAAACTTTAAGGATTAAAAGTTATGAATAATGTAATTAGACATAGAAATTTGATTGTGTGAATGAAGATGTTGTCTTAGTTGCCTAAATGTTAGGTCCTCTGTTGAAATATTTGAGATTTCCTTAGTTACTTGAGGGTGTACCAACAAATTTTTAATCCATTGAGTTGAAATAAGATTCCTTGAAGGTAAATACAAAGGGCTCTGTACCACATTGGCAAGAAGTTTGGCTCTAACCCCCTAGCCCCACCCATATCTCTGACACCCTTGGGGATAAAACCTCCCTGACTGGAAGTGATGGCAAGGACATAACCTTCTCCATGAAAGACACTCCTAATGTAGGAGGTAAAAAGGAAAGCATGGCCACAACTAGAGTCATTGCAAGGCTCAACTTGACATGCTTTAATAATCCATGAAGGAGTTGGTAGATAACCACACTAGCATCTACCAAAGATTTGAAACCTTGGCCGAGTTCTCCACCAAAGTGATGTGTTCCATGGATACCACCCTATATTTTCTACAAATGAACAAGGATATGAAGGACCTAGGCAAGGAGAGCAAGATTTCCTGCTCCATATACAACTTTCTGGTAGAGCATTAGATGAAGACACTCCTGGGAAAACCTATCAAGGAGGAGGGGGTAGAGATGAACATGGATGGGCCTAAGGTGAAGGGTGTTGAGGAATTAGATAAGGAGTGTAGTTAGACCTATTGACTTTTTTTTTTGCTTTTATGATTGTGTTTAATCAAAATTGGATTCCTTACAGGGCTTTATGTTATTTGTATAAGTTTAATTATTGGCTTGATAGCAGTAGGATTTGATTTTAATGCTAGTATACTTTTCATATTTACCTACTTTATTGCAGTAGGAGTAAGGTAGTCATGGCTGTTCAGGATCATGTTTATTTTTTGGATTATAAAATTGGTATTGGTTAGTTGATAAGGAGGTAACCTCTAGTTGATCTTTCAACCTTTTTGTATTCTGGGGCCAACCCTCCATCTTTTTTGCCTGCTATAAATATGCTTCAAAACATACATGGGTATCAACTTTTAATCACTATAGATTTGTGGGATCTTTATACCAATTTTTGCAATATTTGACAAGCCTTGCACGTGTATATTTTTTTTCCCTTTTAAAATTTAAATATAATTTCTGCACTTTTTATTTGTATGTCAACTTCAAACTAAATTTTGCAAGAGGATAAAATTTGTAGTGTCCACACATAAACCAACTAAAGCTTGAAGACTTTGGCAAAGGTTGTAAAGTCTACATTTACATCTTTCAATTGGTTTACTTGAACATTTTTAAAGTCTTCAAAACAAATATTGTTTTGGGAATATCCTGCAAGCAGAGCATTATGTGAAATCATATTTCTTTGGGAGTCGTATTCTGTCAGATAGTTCACATCTCTGTGTTTCCATGTGGTTATTTGCAATTACTACATTTGAGTTGAGATCAAGATCACGCTCACAATTCTACAGAAGTCCATGGATTGAGATCACGCTCTTTTAGAAATGGGTACCTATTTTTAATAAATGGGTACCCATTTTAGACTTGGGCACCCAATCCAAAATTTAAAAAATAGGCACCTATTTTTAAAAAAATTGGGTACCCTTTTTTGAAAACATAGAAAATTAGTATTTTTTAGAAACAGGTACCCATTTTTGAAAAGTAAGAAATGGGTACCCATTTTCTACTTTGAAAATATGAGTACCCATTTCAAAAAATTTAAAATTTTGTTTTTTTGGGGGGGATTTTATATGCCAATTTGACTTTTTCAAAATGAGTACATGTTTTTTGAATTTTAAATAATGGGTGCCCATTTCTTAAAACGTTGGGTGTGATTTTTTTCTCCTACCTCAGATTTTGGTTTGGAATAGGCTTGGTGAGACCAAGCCTATGCCTTGAGCTCTCAAGATTTGGCTAAGGCATTGAACTGATAAATTCATGTCTTGCCATAATTTTTAGACGATCTTTTTGATCAATTTTTTTAATAAAACAAAATTCCATTAGAGCTCTCACTGTTCTAATTTTAGAAATATAAATTTTATAGTGCTATGATTTTATTTACTATTTTTGCATTATTTTTGAATGAAAGGTGGTACTTAAATGTAAAATAGTGAAGTTCACTAAAACTTTAATAACTTTTTTATTTTATAATTTTTCTTAAATTAATTTATATGTCATCAATCTACATACAATTCTTTTGAGGTTTTAAAAAAAAAGGAATTTTTGAAAAAGGTGAAATTTTGATCAAATTATGGTGTTTGTCCATGAGAGGTTTTAAAAATTACCTTTATAGCCAATTAATAATAAAAAATTAAGGAAAAATATTGTCATCAATCTTTTACATATATTAGGTAACTCTCTTTAAAAGGATTTATGAAAATTCATTTATTTGTGTCAAAGTATGATGTATGTGCATGAGTGTGGTATGGTCCTAAAATAGGAATTTTGGAAAAGTGGTTTTTAAAGATCCATACCAAAAACAAAATCTATCATATGGGTAGACAAATAAGTTACATATTCAAAAATTAGATTCCAAACACAAAACATTTTATTCTTGATGTTTTTTTATATTCAATTTCTAAATGCCTCAAATTTTGACATCAATTGACAAGATATTTTAAAAATAGGAAAAACACTTCCACTTTTTGCCCAAAAGTCAGACCCAACTTCTTGCACTTGCCCATGTTCAAAAGTTTGAGCATGGTGGCAATTTTTGAGGAATTTATATTGATGCTAGACCAACCCACCAAAAAGTAATTGACAAAGGTACATGCCAGTTAGGCTTATGTGGCGGCCCTAAGCAAGTGGGGGATCGCTATGCAAGTGAGTGTAGAGGAAAGAAACTATTTAATTCATTGAACCCGACAATTTAGGTAGGCTTAGGTCTCTACTGGCCATGTCTTATTTCAAGATTAATTAAATATATTTTCTAAGATCATTACCTTTTTCAATTGTATTTAAATATTTCATGTTAGTTTATTAACTATGAGATTGTTATGTTAAATTTAGTATATTATCTATACATTCATTTTATATTTTTTCTTAATTTGATATTGCATCACATGGATCTATATTTAAATATTTTATCACAATGTATTATCTTGGAGTTCGTTTCGTTATTTAATATTGTATCAAAATTTTATGCCTTCAAGTATTTTATTTTAGTTAAATTTTTTTTGATAAGATAAACAGGTTTTACAGGGACCCTGAAACCCAAAAGTAGCTACATAAACATGGCTGAAAATAAGTGAAAGAAGCCCAAAAAGAAAAAACAAGTCTAATAGTTGATAAAAAAGTATGAGGCCTAGCCAACAACAGAGGCCAACAAAAAGGCTAGATCAAAATATCTCTAACAGAACTTAGCAAAAGCCAGAACAAAAAGCCAAAAGTGAAACAACAAAAACACAAAAAGATAGAACAAGAGGGCTACTCTTCATTCTTCTTCTCGAGATCTTGCATGGTTTGGGTAGCCTCATAAATCTTCTAGTGCTTTTCAACCATCTGCTCTTGGACTTTCTCCATTTCCTAGTCCAAACTAGTAAAGGTGATATCAGTGGTCATATCATCATCTAACCTGGCTCTTCCTCTATCTTTTTTGTCCTCACCTACCAACAAACCTCTATCTTTGAACACACCAGTTAAGGAGAGAATATTGTCATTGATTGATGAGGAGAGAGATCATCTAACTAGCCAAATTAGGATTGTAGTGTTCAAGATTCTTAATTCTCCTCTCAACTAGATTAGCTCTATCATCCTGATCCTCCTGATTCTCATTTTCTTTCTTCTTGTTGTTACCCTACAACTAGTAAACCTTCTCTCTACCCTCTTCTAGCTCATGGTATAGCCACTTGATTGATCTAAAATTATCAATCATACTGTTACGAGCATTATTCAAAAGGTTCATACGCATCTCCCTAGCGTTATCACTGATGACCAAAATAGTAGGGTCTATAAGCTCTTCAAGCCAAGGCTATTCTTGGTCTTCCACCAAAATTTGAGGATTCATAGCTTCTCTAAAAATTTCCATCATCGTAGTCCTTACATTGAAATTTCTCCAAGCTTTTCTCCTATTTTTGACAAGAACTTCCCCTTCTTTACCACCAATATTATCCTTTTCCTTATCCTCAAGATGAGAATGAGGATGAGGATGAATAGGGGAAAGAGGGAGAATCATAACCTCTAGCCCCTGATTTGAAAGCCTCTCTTCATTTGCATCATCCCTCTTTCATTTCCTCCCTATATGTTCCTCTTTAGTCACCTCTTTTGTCTCCTGTCCTCATCATTAGAAGCCATGTCCTCCTCATCCTCATTATAATCCATATCATCTTACTAGAGGTTTGGCCATGGTCCCTTGGGCTCTTTCTTCTTGGGGTTATATCAAAGGATGACTTCTTAACTTGACCCTTAATTTTCTTTCCAGAAGAAATGTTCCCCTCCTCCTCTGAGCTTATGCTCTAAATATCATCAAAGTCAAAAGAGTGGTTGGAGCTACCATTATCATCTTTCACATCCAATGATGGATTGTTGCTAAAAATATAAGCTTTGAAGTACTCGTGGATAAGTAGCAACAATCCCTCATGCAGAGCAAGGTTGACAGTGGGTTTCTTCTTAAAGCTAGTGATAGCCTTACTCATGGAGTTAAGTAAATAGTAAGGGAAAGAAATTTTACTATCATGGCATAAATCATTAAGAAGAATGAAATGATGGGTTCTTACTCGATCAAACCTAGGGTCCAGAGTAATATATTCAATGATAGCATGCAAAACATACCTCCAGAGCTTCTTGATGGAATTTGTCACATAAAATGTCTCACTTTTAATCAGTTCATTCATTTCTTCAGTGCTCTTCACAAAATCCTTTACTACATTAGTTGAGAGTTTTTTGTCCTAGTAAAACTTTAAACCCTCCATTGGAATCTTGGTAACTGTAGCAACAACCTCCTCAATGATAAAAAATGAGATGCCATTCACCTTCACCTTTTTGTCTTTCCACAAATTCACCATGCTGTTGGTGACCTCAGGATCAAAACCATGAAGTTTTGCAATGTAACTTGAAACTCCTCCCTTTTTCAAAATTTTCTAGACTTTTTCCCTATTTCTCCATTTCTCCAATTCCCCCACCGACTCCTTTCTATAGCATTGTCCCTCCATCTCTTCATTTTTTGCTCCTACAATTCTCATAAACTCTAGGCTCTGCAACTCCTTCGCAGACAAAATTTTGGCATTGTTTCTCTGATAAGCACCAAGATAATTCACCTTACAAAAACACAAGTAGTAAATGATGATTTCAACCCACAAAATGTGTTGAAAAGACAATGATAACCTCAACTTCTTGTAAAAACCAAAAAGGCCTTTATGACTCATACTCATATCCCAAATTCCTTTAATATTCATTATTACCATTAGAATCACACCGTACACCCGTGGATTTTTTCCAAGTCGATAAGGGTCTTAGCTTCCACTAGAATATCTTTTCCCAATTGCTATGTAATCAACTTGTCAGATCCCACACCTTTATTAGCAAACCAATCTGCAACTAGATTTGCTTCTTTGAATGCATGTGTGACATGGACTATCTCAAATTTTGTAAGGGTGTCACATGTCTCTTCTATAAGATTGGAAATCAACCAAGAGGGAAGAGATTTTCCATTTATAAAATTAATTATGTTATTGGAGTCCCCTTCTAACTAAAGTTTAGTTATTCCAACTTCAAAAGCTAGTTTAACCACATGGCACACTGCTTTGGCTTCCACAAAATGATTAGTTTGGAATCCCAGTGGAAGAGAAAAAGTCGCGACTCCCTCACCAAAATTATTTCTTATTATTCCACCACTTCCTGAGGGACCTAGATTTCCTTTAGAGGCACCGTCGAAGTTGGTTTTGTGCCATCCCTCGAGGGGAAGAAGCCATCTAGCTTCCTGCCTTTTTAGCTTCTTGTCTTTTTCCTTTTCCATCTTTCTGCCACCAACTTCAAATTCTTCCCCCTTCTTGACTTAATAGTTTTCCTTTATGTTTTTATAAATCTTCCTCCCAAGAACAAGAGCCAGCTCCTCTCTGTCCCTAAAAATTCTATTGTTCCTTTCCTTCTAGATACTCCAGCAAAAGTGAGGCAAAATCTAGGTGCTTAATTCCTACAAAACAAAAGATTTAAACAGACTTTTGCATTGACTAAAAAAATTAGAACATTGTCTAGCATGCACCAGCAAATCTCAAAATCCTAGGTTAGGAACTCCCAAACGTCCCTAGAATAGACACAATGAATGAAAAGATGGTTTCCTGACTCTAGCTGGTTTTTACAAAGAGAACATCTATTCGGCATAACATGTCCTCTCTTTATAAGATTATCTAGAGTGAGAATTTTATTTTGAAAGGCCAGCCAATAAAAGATTTTGATCTTGGGAATAAAACTAGGAAGCTAGGCATTCACTCAAGGGGGTTTCTCCCTCAAACACCAAAGAGAGTTATAGCCTAAAGCAATAGAATAACTATCATTGGGATTACCCCCCCAAAATCATTTCATCTCTCTTATTACTTAGAACCATAGAGTTTAACAATATCATAATCGGTTTCAGATCCTCAGATATGAGGGAAAGATCTCTCCATCCCTAGCCAATCCTATAATTGCTAACTTTAAACCCAAATTGTTGCGTACATTCAGTCACCCAAACTTTGTAGGTAGGATTGTTAATAAGGGGACCTTGAAGAAGCCAACTATCAGACCAGAATTGAATATCCTCCCCATTACCCAACTTCCAAGAAACTTTGGCCCTTGCCAAGTCCCTGGCCTTCAGGATTCCATTCCAAATGATCAACCCTTTAGAAATGTCCTCATTATTTAAAATAAAATGAAGAGAAGGCCTTCTAATGTATTTATTTACTAGGATATCCCTCCATTCACCCATGCTATTGAAAATATGCCATATTTTCTTGCCCATAAGAGCCTTATTTAGATGTTTTAACTTTCTTATGTGAAGACTGCCATACCTCTTTGGAAGAGAAACATTCTCCCAAGCAACAAGAGGATACCTTTTTCTCCCTTCATGGCCTATCCATAGAAAGTCTCTCTAAAATTTTTCCATTTTCTTAGCAAATCTCACTAGAATCCCAAACAAGCTCAAAGCATACATTGGCAGGTTTTGTAGAGTAGATTTGACCAACTGACACTTTCCTGAGTAGCTAAGCAAAGCATCTTTCCAACCAACCAACTTTCTACTGAATCTATCCAATATCCCATTCCAGAAGGAGTCTGGTGGAGAAGAGCCCAAAGGTAGCCCTAGATAGGTAGAGGGAAGATTTCCATCTCCGCATCCAAGGATCCTAGCAATTTTTCTCTGTTTGGCTTTTGGGGTATTAACAAAGAAAATCAGGCTCTTTTCCAAATTAATCAGCTAACCTAACCCTCTAGTGTAAATATCAAGAATCTCCTTCATAATCTTAGCCTCCTTAATAGAAGACCCCCCCCCCCCCCCCCCCCCCATTATTGTATCATCCACAAATTGCTAGTGGGAGAAAGGCTCACATTTTGATGAAGGCTTGATCCCCTTGAGACTTCCATCTTTCTTTTTGTGCTCAATAAGCCTACCAATACATTCAGCCAAAATAATGAAAAGAATAGGTGAGAGGGGATCTCCCTGTCTAAGACCTCTAGAAGGTTTAAAGAATTCTGAAGGAGCTCCATTGACCAAAATAGCAAGAGAAGAGGTAGAAACAAGCTAAGAGATAATCTTACAAAATTTTCAATCGAATCCAAAGGCCTAAAGGACTAAACCAAGAAAAGACCATTCAACCTGATCATAGGCTTTAGAGAGATCTAGTTTAAGCAACATACCTTCATGTTTACTAGCTTCCATAGAATGAATAACTTCATGAACCATCATTATTGAATCTAAAAGTTGTCTTCCAAGGACAAAGCTAGTTTTTTGCTATGATATAATCAGAGGGAGATTTTGAGCATCCTAGAAGTAAGCACCTTCAAGATGATCTTATAAAAAGAGTTTCATAAACTGATAGGTCTAAACTTGTCCAAAGAGTTAGCCATTGGAGATTTAGGAATGAGGACCAAGAAAGTGGAATTAATCTCCTTGAGAATACTTCTAGCTCCAAAGAACTCCTGAATAGCCTTCACCACATCTTCCATAACCACCTACCAATACATTTGAAAAAATAAGGTAGCAAACCCATCCAAATTTGGAGATTTATCAGCAAGCAAGGAAAAAAGAGCTTCTTTAACTTCTACAGCATTAGGAATAGCCCGAAGCATTTTGTTATGGTGGTGTTGGATAATTTGAGGGATACAAGAAAAAATGTCCTCCTAACCCCCCCTTGATAACAAGGGGTCCCAAGACAGAAGAGATGAGAAGAATGACATCGCCTCAGAAGAGATATCAATATCTTTGGTTAGCAAAACCTACCCCCTCTTGATTCTAGAGAATCTGTTATTAGCTCTTTGCTTAAGAGTGGAGAGGTGAAAAAACTTCATGTTTTGATCTCCATCCTTAAGCCAATTTATCCTAGATCTTTGTCTCTAGAACTTTTCCTCCTTATTGATAATATTGTGCAAGTCTAAAAGAATAGTTAGCTCAACCTCCCTATTTATCTCATTATAGCCTTCTTGCTGAGTATTGTCTTGAATTGAAGTTAATTTATCAGATAGATCCTCCTTATCATGAAAGATATGACCAAAGTCCATTTTTTTCCATACTTTAATCATCCTCTTCACATTGCTTAGTTTCCTAGTAACTCTGAACATAAAAGTTCCTTCAACATCAATCCCCCACTAGAATTTCAATTTTTCTAGAAGCTTTGGGTGAGAAGTCCACATTTTTTCAAACCTAAAAGGAAAATTCCTTCTTGGTTCAATAGGAACAACTGAAAGAGAAATAAGAGAGTGATCATAGCCAACTCTAGGAAGCAAAGATAACTTAGAAGAGAAAGATTGCAACCAATCAGGAGAAATTAAGGCTCTGTTGAATTTGAATTGGATACACTCCTAACCAATTATTTTGTTAGATCAAGTAAAGACACCATCCATAAGATTCAAATCCAAAAAAGCCAAATCATTAATAAAACTATAGAGGTATGGTTTACTCTCCCAATCCAGAGCTAGGCCTCCCATCTTCTCCTCATCCACAAGTGGAGTATTGAAATCTCCCATTATAATGCCTTTCCTTAAGTTACTAGACTGCACCAACTCTCCTACTTTAGACCAATAATTCTTTCTTTCTCTTTTATTATTAGGAGCATATAAATTCAGCAAAAACCAGCTCTCATTAGAATGCCAATGATAAACTCTACAAAAAAGAATTTTACCTTCATTATATTCTGGTTCAAATTTAAAATTCTTGTTGTTATATAAAATCAGCAGGCCCCCAGATGCACCCTCTGAGTCTAAAGCTACACCACTCATGATGTTGCTAAATTTAATGTTCCCCAAACTTTCATCCTCATTTTGGTTTCCTATACTAAAAAGAATCAGGCTTTTGGTCCCTGATCATATTCCTAACAATCTCCTGTTTGTGGATTCCATTGAGTCCATGAATGTTCCAAGATAGGATCTTCATGCTTTGATTGATGAGCCAGATTCTTGGATGGTACACTATTTTCCATCCATAATATTTCTTCTCATTTCCTCCTTTCTAAGCTGGTTCTTTTTTTTCTTGCCTGACTGATTGGTAAGGCCAAGATCAGCTTTTACCCTACTCCTAGTTGTAGCTAGAGAAGAAGGAGAAGGGTTTCGATTGTTCTTCTTCTTTCTATTTTTGACCACAGACCATGGAAATTCATTAACATCCTTGCAATTATCAAAAAATCCTCTAGTCTAGCTAGATGTCCTGGTGTGGTGGCTGAGAGTCACTCAATGATTCTATTTATAATCTCAGGGGTTACCCTAATGACTGAGCTTGTGTTGGATTCCTAGGACAGAGGAGGATCATCTGCCATGGGTTCCTCTAGTGAGTCCAAGAGATAGGATAACTCAGGTTCTAGATTGGTAGAAATCATGACCTCATGTATCTTCTCAGGCCCTTGGGTCACCCCCTTACCTGCCTCTTTTGGTAAAATGGTGGTTGCCTTCTTCTGAGGGGGGCAAGCCATACCAACAAGTTTTTCCTTCATATGTTTATCTGAGTTAGCATCCACATCTTGTGGGGCTAAGACCTCAATTTGAGGATCTGTAACCATATTAGTATTGAATTTACCCACTATCTCCCCTACATTATTATCTAGAGTATCTTTCTTCTTCCATTCCTTTTTGGGAGCATTGGCATTATTCTTCCTAGCTTTGTTATGGACCTTCCCCTCCTTTCCTTTGTCTTTAAATAACAGGAAGGTTCCAGCTTTGTGACTTGCCTTTTTGCAGTGAAAACATGCAAACGGGACACTTTCATAATCAATCTATTGGATTCTTCTTCCCAAATGGGAATAAATTTTGATGACTTGGGGCATGTCTTGGCCTTTCGTCACACCAACACAAATCCTAGCATAAGCAAGCCTCTTCTTAGCTGCTGTGACAGGATCAATGGAAAGGAGTTCTCCAAATGATCACACAATACCATCGAAGGCATCCTCATGCCAATATTCAAGAGGAAGTTCAAGCAATCTGATCCAGACTGAGGCCTAGGTAAGGAAATCATTGTTTAGATCTAGGTTGGAGGTCCATTTTTGTAGGATCAGAGTAGATCTCCCTAGAGACTAGTTTCCTACACACATGATTTTAGCATAGTCCTATGAACAAGAGAACTCAAATGACATGAACCCTTTGGCCATAATAATCACCTCAACATGCCCCTTCAACTCCCATTTGTTCTTTGTGAAGACCCTCACTAGGTTCACTATATACAAGTGTGTTCTATTATTATTCAATATTGCATCACAAGTATCTCTATTCAATTATTTTATGTCTGTTTGTAGTCCATGAGTGTGTTGTATAATTCAGTATTGTATCACAAATCTATATTAATATCTTCAATAATTTTTTTATACAAATGATTCAATTTTATCTCAATTATTTTTTAGATCGCTTGTAGTTCTTACATTTTAATTGCACCTCTCCATTTTACAAGTGAGTGAGATGAATGTTTAGTTTGCCTCTAAAATTTACAATTAAGTATCATTTGAATATTGACATGTAAATGATTGTCACATTTATATTAAAGATATTTCATTGTTATTTCTTATACTAATGCCTCTTGGTTATTGAATTCTTTTGTTATATAACATTGGATCACACTTGAGTGTCCAATACAAGAGGGGTCTAACTTTTGATAAAAGAAAATGATTGTGAAATATATGTTAGGATTTTTTTGTCATTTCTTATTGTTGATTAAATTTGGATGTATCTTGTCATGAATTAGTATTATGAATGTTTGGTATGCTTTCTAGATTATAATTTGAATAATTGATATGTAAAGCATTATCCATTACTTTTCTTATTTATTTACTTTATAAACTCTATATTATCATTATTATAAACCTCTAGAAGATTTATTATCTACTCATTTTTACAATCCTTCCTTTTATCTCTTGAATATTGTAACTCATAATCTAATAATAATAAAAATCCTTCACATGGTGATTATGCTAAGCAACAATTACATTTTCTTTAAAAATTAAAACAATATAAAGCAAAGTTATTGGTAATTGAGGTTGAGTATTGACTACATAAACAATTATCAATTTTAATTTATTAATTGAGTGGGTTTGTAAATGCAAAATTAATTAATTAATTAAAAAAAGTGAAAATTGGGTGCATATTTTTTGCTATTTAGCATAGGGCAACTTTGGGGTAGGGGGTTTTGCGGACCGTGAGATTTCTAGACAAGGCATCCATATGGGACCTAAATTGAATTGATTATTATCTTTGCTACTTCTATACCAATTGTAGACACCTAAAATTGGGCACATCTTTTAATTATGACTTTCACTGAATTAGCAAGGGTTTTAAGGTTAAAATCATATGTATTTTGAAGAATTGAGGATAAATCAATCAAATTTGATTTAATTCAAAAATTCAAATTAATCATCTATTTGAACCCATTTGAGATTTACAAATGAAATTCAATTTTAAAGAAATTAAAATGGGCATTTATCCTCAAAAATCAATTTTATATTCAAATAGCTCCAAAATCATATTTTAATCAAAGTGGGATCATGAAAATCATATTTTATTCAAAATGAACCCAAGATAATAATTTAATATTTGAAGTGGGATTCTCCATTATTAATATTTTATTCAAACTAGATCTCATGGATATTGTTATTTTATTCAAAATAATAATTTAATATTTGAAGTGGGATTCTCCATTATGAATACTTTATTCAAAGTGGGTCTCATGGATATTATTATTTTATTCAAATAATAATTTAATAATTGAGTGCATTCTCCATTACGAATATTTTATTCAAAGTGGGTCTCATGGATATTATTGTTTTATTTAAATAATAATTTAATAATCGAGTGGACTCTCCATAATGAATATTTTATTCAAAATGGGTTCATGGATATTATTATTTTATTATTTAACCTTTACTCTTGGTAAAAACCAAACCTTACCCCAAGCTCTTTGAAAAATCTATAAACACAAGGCATTTCTAGAGAAAAGGAGGAGGTCTTCATGCATTGTTGTTATAGAGAAATTCTAGAGTATTTTGAGAAAAATCCAATTTCATGCATTGTTTTTATATACATTTCAAGTTCATTGCATAGTTTCATGTTATCTATTCCATAGTTTTCATATTTAGTTTGCGTCATTAAGTTGCACGTCATTTTGTATTTTCATCATCATAATTATATATTGCATCTAGTTTTATATTCCTCCCACAATATCTCATTCTAGGATGTTACTGAGATGCTTGATCTGAGAGCAATTTAGCCATCATAGTTAGGGAGACATGAGATGCTCTTGAAAGACTTAATTTGATAGTTTTTCTTCAATTTCATTATCTTTGGATTTGCTATCATTTAAGTTTTCATTCTAATATTTCACGAATATGATTTGCATTGATATATATGTGCTAATCCATTAATTTTTTGCATTATCTATGTTTTGATTTGCACAAGTACATCATTTAAGAGCATGCAAAATGGTGCCTACTGTGAGGAAAGAAAGCCCCATCATCTTGTTTTTGCAGGTTTGAAGAAGCTTTGAGAAGATACCCAAAAACTTTCACATTCAAAGGAGCATTTGAGAGACCTCTTCCTCTTCTCCATTTTATTTTTCTTCTATTTCTCATCTTCTTCTTCCTTCTCATGTTTTAAAGTTTTAAAAAAAATAGAAAATTATAATTATAAAAAAAAGGATAAAAAATCAATTAAAAAATAGAAACAATCAATGAATTTTGGTCTCAAATTTTTATTGAAGGTTCTAGAAAATAGGGCAAAATAACATAAATTTTTTTTTTTCTGATAAAACCTCTATTTAATATAATTTGTTTATAATTTTTCATATACAAATTATTTTGGGATGAAAAACAACGTATTTTTATCTAAAATTTTTATTGAAGATTCTAGAAAGTGCCTTGAAACTATGGTAAAAAAATAATATTTTTCAGAGCAACACTCAATTTTTAATAATTGTTTTATTATTTTCCAAAAAAAAATATTTAGGGCTCGATATGTCAGAACATCATTTGATGCACTGAACTTTATTATGCTATTTATGATGTGTGATGCTTTACTTTCAGATATTTGATTTTGTCATTTAATGCTTTATGAACATGTACAATGATGAAGTGAATGAATGTAGAACTAACACTTTGATTTTTCCAATTTCAATGAATAGAATGAGATAAACAATTGATTTGTAGAAAAATGGATGTTTTAATTTACATAAAATTCTTGATACGGATTCTTACATATATATATACATGTGTTTCTTGAACTACTAATGTGTGCAATGAGTGTGCAGGAGATTTAGCCAAGAAATCCCATGCAAAGACGGAACTAAACCCCTTGTTAATTTGTGCTATTTTTGCATTGTCTTTCTTTGAAGGTTGTTAATTGGTCTTAAATTCTCCTAACTTTTTTTTGGGTGCTATTGATTCTTTAAGGCCTGAAAAAATTAAATTTAAGTACCCTAGGGGTGAGGGTAGGGGTGGGGAGTACTTTCCAACCTCTTAGCCTCCTTGGTTGACTTTTAGGATCACTCAAAAACCCTACTTTTGGTTGATTACGAAAATGGAGTTGTCTTCTTCATCAGTTGATGACTCAAACTCCATCTTGAGTTACTTGAAGCCTAGTTGAGTTAGGGATGATACTTAGAGGCATTTTGGAAAAGTTTTGGGGTTGTTACCAAATCTATAGTTTTGGAGAGGAGTGGAAGATTGAAGGAAAGAGAGGCTAAGCTCTTCTCAACTTGTCATTTTACCATAACTTTTTGTGAAGGTAGGGTTCTTCACTCTTTTGATCTTGTTTCTTCTTATTGTTCATGCTTGATTCATGCATAAGGCCTTGTGATGATCTTTGTATTGCTTTTATGTGTGTGTGTTGAGGGTGTTTGGGAGGGATCTTAACTTGTTTCTTGATGTTATTCTTATGCTTTCCTTGATGTCTTATTTTTTAGAGGATTTCATGGGGATTTTTTTGGCATCACTCACCCTTGGATAGGGAAGAAGTGGCCATGTATGGGGGAAGGGCCTTAGTTGGACCTCAATAGTGTAGAGTCTCCTCTCATGGTGAGAGGAGAGAAAGAGGGTAGGGTGTATGGGCCCCTACTTGTCATCCCATACCTTGTATGAAAATTTAAATTTGTGAAGAAGGGAAGGAATGAAAACCCTTGTTATATTGGCCTCAAAAGGGCATTTGTAGAAGAATAGAAGTTCTTGAATTTTAGCACCAAAAGGGCTATGTTCTGGTATGCTGATTGATGTCTCCTATTGAGAAAATCCACCTCCCTGCTATTTTGGTTCAATGTTGAACCGATTATACGAAATCAGGTTTGGAATGCATGCTTGAATTGTTCATCATATCGTGTTTTTTTACCTCCATGTTGGTTCTTGTCTCTCCATGGCTCCCTTGGTGCATTGAAGATATTGGAAAAGACCTCTTGTCAAGGTCTTAGAAGAGATTTCATTGAATTGTAATATAATGTAAAAATGTATTTTTAAATCTTGATGTATTTGGCAAAGACGTCAGGTTTTCTTACTAGTTCTTTCCCGATGGAGCCTTGAACCAAGTAAATTAATAAGAGAGAAAGATTGAGAAAACCTATTGCAATGTATCTTACGTTATTTCAATTCATGTGTATATGTGTGGTAGGATAGACTAAATGGTGATGCTTAATTATAGCATTTCTTTTCAAATTCAATAATGTTAAGTAAGGAATTCATCATGTTGAAATTTCAATTAAATTTCATATGTTCTAGGAGATGCAACAATTCCCTCTTGTTGATTTAATGAAATAATTCAATCGTCTTGATAAAACATGCAATTAGTAAATCCCAATTAAAAAGGAAGCATACACCTTTGTTTAAACCTATTTGCCAAACCCAAAATTTATATAAAAAAATATATGCACTTCACTGTTATAAACACCTACCAAGAAAACAAAATATACCTCTTAAATGGTTATGCAAGTTTGTCAAAAAAAACAAAAAAGACACTACAAAAAAAATTAGGTTGAAAAAAAAAACAAGGAATGTATTCCCCCAGGAGCTTTTTGCTCTCTGCAAATTGTATGGGGGAACAATTTTTAATCCCCCCTTGAGACAGAGAATATGCTTTGTAGGATTCTCAAAAAAAATAAAAATAAATAAATATATATATATATAGAATAAAAGAAATTATATAACACTTATTTTAGATATTCAACCATATGACCTATGTTGCCTAGAAAACTTTAAAGCATTAAATTCTTTGCCTTGTACCAGGCATTAGGCAATTCGCACCCCAAGTCAACTTGCCATTTAAAATGTGTTAAAAATGGGCAAGCCATCTCTGAGTCTGACAATGCAAACCTCGAGCATACCTTTGTCCCTCCTTGAAAATTGTGAGTTTCTTGCCACCATCCCACATTAATTTGGGGATCTCGTGCTAGTCTTGGGTCAACATGAAATGAGTGGGAAATCTCATAAGCTTGAGGAAAGGAGGGATCCCATGTGACAACATTTATGTGGGCATTTTGAGGTAAGAATAAGGGGGGGACAACCAAATCCATCTCCTTGCCTTGTCATAACCTACAGGCATACCACCTGCTGCATGGGGCAGCACATCAATGCATGGGGTAGTGCATCATTCCATAGGGAAATGCACTACTGCAATTAGGGTGGCATCATAAAGTCTGGGCAGGTGCCATTATAGCATGGGGAGGTAAGATTTTTACTTCCCTGTCTTCCTTGTCTTAGCTTGCATTCTTTTTCCTTGGGGGCTGTGTGGGGGTTGTCTTGGGTGGCGCCCATGCTTGGGAGAGTGGAGTTTGTGACATGTGTCACATGGTGAGGGGTTTGTCTGGGGTAGTATAGGGTAAGTAATTTTAGTTTAGATTAGTTGTGTCTAGATTTGTTTAGTTTTATTAAGTTCTTTTTGAAGTAGTAGCTTAGAAGTCTTGTTGCTATGATTTAGTTAAGTTTAGCCAAAATAAAAGGTCTATTTTAGATTTTAGTAGTAGTATAGGTTAGTGTGTTATTAAGTTTTAGTGGTGAATTTAGTTCTTAGTAAATCACAATTTAGATTTAATGTTAATCTGCTTATCTTTTAATATTATTTTATGTTAGCTATTAGTTAGTATATTTAATTAGTTTTAACTTTATTAGTAATTTAATTCAATTCTTTTTTAAGTCTAGTTTAACTTAGTGTTAGTTCTTACCTTGTTTCATTAAGTTAATTTTCTTATGTCTAATAGCAAGTTCCTTAGTATATGTCTAGACTCATAGACAAAGTTAAATTGTTTCATTAAGTTGTGTAGTTAAAACTTTAAATACAATGCTTAAAATGGTGCTAGTATAGGATAGCACTTAGTTGTTAAGATTATTAACTAGTGCTAATTTAAACGTTCTAATTGAAATTGGATTATTTTAGTTAGAATAACTTTTAGATTTTAGCATTGTTTAAGCTGTGGTTAATATAGTCTTGTGATAAATTGGTGCAGAGGCACCTAAATTTCAAGAAGACAAAGATATAAAAGCTAGAGAAGCCATTTGTAATAAGTTGTCAAAGGAGGTCTTAATATGATAAATAATGTAAAATTTTTTATTTAATTGGTGAATGGATCTATTGACATCCATCTAAAGTCATTTGAGTCATAATGTTGGTCTAGGTTGGGTTTGTATGAAAGTTGTAATGTAAAAATGAATAAAGTGCATAAAATGTTGCCAAAAATGCAAAAGGGTTAAAGGAATGTAATGGGTTGTTTTAAAGGGTGGTTTGGAAGTTATAACCAACTAAAAAATCTATAAAAATGGATGTAAGGTCGAACCAAAGCATTAATGAAAGGAATAGATACATTTTGAAACAAATTTGGTAATATTTTGAATTGTTATTTTGATTGGTTTTCAGTTTTAGTGTTGGTTCCAGATATTGTACGGACATGTACAGCATGGAAACCATGTAAAATTTGTATATTTGGATAGATAAATGAATAAACTTTCTTTTTTCTTTGGTTTGAATTTATTTTATGAAGAAATGAATAAGTTATGGGCATTTTGGTGATAATGGGTATTTGCAGATTTAAGATTTCCTGAATACAGTCATGTTTCAGCATGTGTTACGGACAAATTTTGGAGACTTAGGACCTATAATAATATTCATTTGAAATATATGTGAACTAACTTTCATTTCCAACTGGTTTGGATCATTTTAATTTAAATTTGTGAAAGTTATGAGCATTTTAGTGGAAACTGGTTTTTAAAGATATCCATTCAAGATGAAGGCATGGATTTGTTCTTGAAAAATTATATATGAATGGGAACAATAAATGGCTTAAAGATTTGGAAACTAGAATCATAGATGGATAATTTGGAATTTGTTTTAGATTATTTAAATTTTTTTTTGTGAAAGATATTTGATGCCCTAGGCAGGGTTACCAATTTTGGTTCTGGTTTATGACAGAGAAAATGGGTCTTGGTATAAATTTTAGATTGAAATTGTCATATTTGAAAATTAGTATTATTTAGAAATTAGTTTTAACTGAGTAGAAAATTCAATTAGTATATTCAAAGTTTCAAGTATAACTGTGTGTTAGTATTATCTTGTTCTATTAAGATGGCACTAAATGAGTAGTTGTTGCAATTGTTAAATTTAGATTGAATTAAATAAAGATTTCAACCAATAAGTTTGTTATGTGTAGACAAGTTTATGTTAGACTAATAAGATAATGTTAATTTGTGTTGTTTAGTTAGAATATAGATCACTTTATATTATTGTTCAAATAATTTCAATTTATTGTTGAAATCTTAATTCAAATAACAAATCGAATGTTGATACAAATTTTATAATGAGAATCTAACTTTTTCAATGTATCTCTTCTCATGATTATAAACTTAAAATGAATATAGTAAACCTAATTCTTCCTCTCGCGAATCATCTCCTAAACCTCAGCGAACCTTATCATTTCAATTTTTTAAAAAAATTGTGTGTGTTTTATCCTTATATTTTGGGCATGACATTGTGGTATTAGAGCCTGTGTTTCAACACTAGGAACCTTAAACCATTATGCTTCTGAAACTTAAACTAAACTCTAAATTGTGTAGGATGTCTCCTATTACTCGAAGCAATCGACAAGGTAGAGGTCATAGGGCAAGAGGTGGTAGAGTGGGACAAGAGGATGGACCACCTCCACCACCACCACCGAACCCAAACCAGGACATTATAGATGCACTTCAGACTTTGGTCGGTGTAGTTTAGCAGAGAGTAGTACCTATAGTTCAGCTAGGTCAGCTGATTCCCATAGTGGAAGCAGAGGGATGCAGAGGAGGCAGACCCGGAGTCCAAGAGAGGACTAGGAGTCCCCCACTGAGACAATTAGAGGGACATGGTGAGCATGAGGGTGAGTCAATACACCAAAGAGGACCCCCACTTTTAGACCTCCTAGGCATATAGGAGATGATATCAAGGAGTTGATATGGCTCAAACCACTATTATTTATTGGTTCCACTAAGGGGATAGTAGCAGCTCGGCTTGGTTATAGAGCCTGCAATAGTGCTTTGGATTACATCCTTATGGGAGTAATCTAAAGGCACATCTAGCAGTCCATCAACTAAGAGGAGATGCCTCCAATTGGTGGCATCGGGAGGAGACCAGAGGAGGAGTGAGGATGGATACCCTCACATGGGAGTCATTCTTGGAGAGATTCTCAGAGAGATACTTATCAGAGTATTTCAAATAGAAGCAGATAGAGGAGTTCCATTCTCTTTATCAGAGGGTTCTTACAGTAGCTCAGTATGAGAGCAGGTTTCTCAAGCTCCTTCCTTATGCTGAGTACATGAAGGATGAGAAACTATGAGTTCATCGCTTTATCATGGGTCTAAATTTCTCACTTCAAGGTCTAGTTCATATGGCCTTCCCTACCACCTTTAGATAGGTAGTGGAGATAGAACTAGTTGTTGAGAATACATGAGGTAGATAAGAGTCATAGGATCAGTCTCAGAATCAAAACTTGACCTAGTAGAAACTCCCTTGGAAAGGGAATCAAAACTATACACTAGGGTCCTCTAAGGGCCAAAAGTCTCAGTAGCAGGAACCCTCATAAGGTTATTAGGGCTCCAAGCCCAAGCAGTGGTAGTCACAGTAGGATCAGAAAGTACATGTTTCGTAGCCATAGTCAAAGGAGACTTAGCAGTCTTCCAGGGGTGGTTACAGTGGATCTAGTAGGTAAGGAGGCCCACAATAGTCTGGATCACAAGATGCACAATCTTATACCCGAGGACCATGCTACACTTGTGGTGGCATGGGTCATATAGCTAGAGAGTGTCTACAGGGATAGTCATCCAGTGGAGAGAGAGGAGCTTTTTTAGAGCCAACAGTTGGAGACATGGGCAGGTCCCATAAAGTTTTTCAAGTGGTTGATAATAGCCAAGCTGAGCATCAAGCTACAGTTATTGAGGCTATAGGTGGAGTCAAACAGGTAGCTAGCACTAGAGCCTATCGATACTATTGCTCGACTGACCCTAGCACTTTGAGGTCAAGAGTTGGACCAGGTTAGGGTCCAGTGCGATTGCTATGATGAGGTTACAACTTTATGGGAGGATGCGGCACGAATGCGATCTCAATACCCATATCTTTTTGATGAACTCTAGGGGGAAGTTCATGTCTAGAGGGGGAGGATGTGAGGCCTCACCCTGACCCATCCTAGCATCGGTGATACATTATTACTTTGATACTTAAGGCTCAATATGTTAGAATATTATTTGATGCACTAAACTTTATTATGCGATTTATGATGTGTGATGCTTTACTTTTAGATATTTGATTTCATCATTTAATGCTTTATGAACATGTACGATGATGAAGTGAATGAATGTAGAACTAAAACTTTGATTTTTTCAATTTCAATGAATAGAATGAGATAAAAAATTGATTTGTAAAAAAATGGATGTTTTAATTTACATGAAATTCTTGATACAGATTCTTATACACACACACACACACACACACATATATATATGTGTGTGTGTGTGTGTGTATATAAGAATCTGTATCAAGAATTTCACATACATGTGTGTCTTGAACTACTGATGTGTGCAATGAGTGTACAGGAGATTTAGCTAGAAAATCCCATGGAAAGATGGAACTAAACGCCTTGTTAATTTGTGCTATCTTTGCATTGTTTTTATTTGAAGGTTGTTAATTGGTCTTAAAATTCTCCTAGCTTTTGTTTGGGTTCTATTGAGTATTTAAGGCCTATACATTAAATTTAAGTACCTTGGGGGTGAGGGTAGGGGTGGGGAGTACTTTCCAACCTCTTAGCCTCCTTGGTTGACTTTTAGGGTCACTCAAAAACCCTACTTTTGGTTAATTGTGAAAATGGAGTTGTCTCCTTCGTGAGTTGATGACTCAAACTCCATCTTGAGTTACTTGAAGCCTCATTGAGTTAGGGATGATACTTAGAGGCATTTTGGAGAGGAGTGGAAGATTGAAGGAAAGAGAGGATAAGCTCTTCTCAGCTTGTCATTTTACCATAACTTTTTGTGAAAGTAGGGTTCTTCACTCTTTTGATCTTGTTTCTTCTTATTATTCATGCTTGATTCATGCATAAGGCCTTGTGATGATCTTTTTATTACTTGTATGTGTATGTGTTGAGGGTGTTTGGGAGGGATCTTAACTTGTTTCTTGATGTTATTCTTATGCTTTCCTTGATGTCTTATTTTTGAGAGGATTTCATGGGGATTGTTTTGGCATCACTCACCCTTGGATAGGGAAGAAGTGACTATGTATGGGGGAAGGGCCTTAGTTGGACCTCAATAATGTAGAGTCTCCTCTCATGGTGAGAGGAGGGAAAGAGGGTAGGGTCTATGGGCCCCTACTTGTCATCCCATACCTTGTATGAAAATTTGAATTCGTGAAGAATGGAAGGAATGAAAACCCTTGTTATATTGGCCTCGAAAGGGCATTTGTAGAAGAATGGAAATTCTTGAATTTTAGCCCCGAAAGGGCTATGTTATGGTATGGTGATTGACGTCTCCTATAGAGAAAATCCATCTCTCCCCTATTTTGGTTCAATGTTGAACCGATTGTACAAAATTGGGTTGGGAATGCATGCTTGAATTGTTCATCATATCATGTTGTTTTACCTCCATGTTGGTTCTTGTCTCTCCATAGCTCCCTTGGTGCATTGAAGATATTGGAAAAGACCTCTTGTCAAGGTCCTAGAAGAGATTTCATTGAATTGTAATATTATGTAAAAATGTATTTTTAAATCTTGATGTATTTGGCAAAGACATTGGGTTTTCTTACTGGTTCTTTCTCGATGGAGCCTTGAACCAAGTTAATTAATAAGAGAGAAAGATTGAGAAAACCTCTTGCAATGTATCTTACATTATTTCAATTCATCTGTATATGTGTGGTAGGATATATGTGTGGTAGGATAGACTAAATGGTGATGCTTAATTATAGCATTTCTTTTCAAATTCAATAATGTTAAGTAAGGAATTTGTCATGTTGAAATTTCAATTAAATTTCATATGTTCTAGGAGATGCAACAATTCTCTCTTGTTGATTTAATGAACTAATTTAATCATCTTGATAAAACATGCAATTGGTAAATGCCAATTAAAAAGGGAAGCATACACCTTTGTTTAAACCTATTTGCCAAACCCAAAATTTACAAAAAAAAATATATGCACTTCATTGTTATAAACACCTGCCAAGAAAACAAAATGTACCTCTTAAATGGTTATGCAAGTTTGTCAAACAAAAAAAAAAGACACTACAAAAAAAATTAGCTTGAAAAAAAAAAACAAGGAATGTATTCCCCCAGGAGCTTTTTGCTCTTTGGAAATTGTATGGGGGAACAATTTTTAATCCCCCTTGAGATAGAGAATATGCTTTGTATGATTCTCAATATATATATATATATATATATATATAACACTTATTTTAGATATTCAACCATATGACCTATGTTACCTAGAAAACTTTAAAGAATTAAATTCTTAGCCTTGTACCAGGCATTAGGCAATTCGCACCCCAAGTCAACTTACCATTTAAAATGTGTTAAAAGTGGGCAAGCCATCTCTAAGTCTGACAATGAAAACCTCGAGCATACCTTTTTCCCTCCTTGAAAACTGTGAGTTGCTTTCCACCATCCCACATTAATTTGGGGATCTCGTGCCAGTCCTGGGTCAGCATGAAATGAGTGGGAGATCTCATGCACTTGAGGAAAGGAGGGATCCCATGTGACAACATTTATGTGGGAATTTTGAGGTAATAATAAGGGGGGACAACTAAATCCATCTCCTTGCCTTGTCATAACCTATAGGCATACCACTTGCTGCATGGGGCAGTGCATCAGTGCATGGGGTAGTGCACTACTACAACTGGGATGGTGTCATTAAGTCTAGGCAGGTGCCATTATAGCATGGGGAGGTAAGATTTTTACTTCCCTATCTTCCTTGTCTTAGCTTGCATCCTTTTTCCTTGGGGGCTGCGTGGGGGTTGTCTTGGGTGGCGCCCATGCTTGGGAGAGTAGAGTTTGTGACATCTGTCACATGGTGAGGGGTTTGTCTAGGGTAGTATAGGGTAAGTAATTTTAGTTTAGATTAGTTATGTCTAGATTTTTTTAGTTTTAGTAAGTTCTTTTTGAAGTAGTAGCTTAGAAGTCTTGTTGCTATGATTTAGTTAAGTTTAGCCAAAATAAATGGTCTATTTTAGATTTTAGTAGTAGTATAGGTTAGTGTGTTATTAAGTTTCAGTGGTGACTTTAGTTCTTAGTAAATCACAATTTAGATTTAATGTTAATCTACTTACCTTTTAATATTATTTTATGTTAGCTATTAGTTAGTATATTTAATTAGTTTTAACTTTATTAGTAATTTAATTCAATTCTTTTTTAAGTCTAGTTTAACTTAGTGTTAGTTCTTACCTTGTTTTGTGAAGTTAATTTGCTTATGTCTAATAGCAAGTTCCTTAGTATATGTCTAGACTCATAGACAAAGTTAAATTGTTTAGTTAGCATATATATATATAAGTTGTGTTGTTAAAACTTTAAATCCAATGCTTAAAATGGTGCTAGTATAGGATAGCACTTAGTTGTTAAGATTATTAACTAGTGCTAATTTAAACATTCTAATTGAAATTGGATTATTTTAGTTAGAATAAATTTTAGATTTTAGCATTGTTTAAGTTGTGGTTAGTATAGTCTAGTGATAAATTAATTGGTAAGTATAAATTTTAGATTGAAATTGTCATATTTGAAAATTAGTATTATTTAGAAATTAGTTTTAATTGAGTAGAAAATTCAATTAGTATATTCAAAGTTTCAAGTATAATTGTGTGTTAGTATTATCTTGTTCTATTAAGATGACACTAAAAGAGTAGTTGTTGTGATCGTTAAATTTAGATTGAATTAAATAAAGATTTCAACCAATAAGTTTGTTATGTGTAGACAAGTTTATGTTAGACTAAAAGGATAATGTTAATTTGTGTTGTTTAGTTAGAATATAGATCACTTTATATTATTGTTCAAATAATTTCAATTTATCGTTGAAATCTTAATGCAAATAACGAACCGAACATTGATACAAATTTTATAATGAGAATCTAACTTTCTCAATGTATCTCTTCTAATGATTATAAACTTAAAATGAATATAGTGAACCTAATTCTTCCTCTTGTGAATCATCTCCTAAACCTTAGCAAACCTTATCATTATTTTAAAAAAAAAAATTTGTGTGTGTTTTACCCTTATATTTTGGGCATGACAAATTGAAACATTCCAAAGAATGAAAAAATTTCCATTTTCACAAATAGCCTTGTAAAACCTATGAGGTATTGGTTGCAATTATGATGTCCTCAAAAGTTTGACAAGATGCTTTAAAATGCTACCAATGTTGAAGCAACCCTAGTCGATAATGATAGCCACAAACTTTCTAGAGATTGGAAAGGATTTTCTAATAGTCCTTCAAGTTCCAATGAATCCACCAATAACTCTAAGGAAAATCATAAACTACATGGAAAAATAGTAATAAACATCTGGTTAATTATGGAGTTGTTGATGCCAACAACCTTTGTTAACAATCTTCCCACAATGTGTCAAGTTTGTCATCTTTCAAAAATGATAATGTCAATGCTAGCAACACTATTTGATGTGATAACAACCCCCCATTTTATTGACATAATGACCAAAACATCTCGAACAATCGAGTGTCATACAATCAAGTTCCATCACCACAAGGGTATACCAACAAATCACCTAAAGTATATACCCCATTAGATGTCCCTTATGAGGTTTCCTTAAACACACTCTTGGTTGATAACCTCATCACATTATCGAAGTCTAAACCATATGAACCCATAGTCAAACCAAAGTGGTGGAAAGAGAAACTATTGTGCCTGCCATCTAAACCGAGGGCATGTTACTCAAAATTGTTACTCTCTTAGAGATGCTATTGACAATTTAATCAAAGATAATTGGATTGAGGTCAATAGTTTCCAAACCAATGAAGATCACACAACATTTAAGACCCCCTTTATGAATCATGAGAGGGATGAATCATCAAAGGACAACCCCAAAAAAAATCCTGATGAGAAAGTTAATTACACTCAATTATATGACAAAACCATCAACATGATATCAAGTTTTGATGATGTGGAAAATGTCATTACCACCAAAAAAGAGTGTGAAAACTAGCATGTGAATTTTACTACTCATGGCCAAGCCTCTAAAGTGGTGTTTCCAAGAGAAACACTTAATCCAAACCAGGTAACAAGAAGTTCAAGTACTACAAAGTATAATTTGGTTAACCAATTTCTAAAAACTCATGTGCATATCTCTATTTTTGAATTATTATAGATATCCCTTGCACATAAAGATATCCTAACCAAGTCCCTAGTACACAACAATCTGGATGTTACTAGATTTCAAAACATGGTAAGTACTCTTGAAACACCCCATTGTGTCTCATTTTTGGCACAAGATGACAAGTCCTACGCTCAACTTCAAAATTTTTCTTTTCACATAGATGTATTCATCCATAAATATAGGGTAAAAAGAGCAATGATTGATGGGGGTGCAGGTTTAAAAATTTACAGTTTAAACCTTGTTAAGCAATTGGGTTATTTAGAGGATACAGTGGACCCATTAAAGAAAATAACCATCAAAGCATATGATGAACAAGAAAGATCTTCCAAAGGGATGGTTATTCTACCAATAAGAGTTGGCCTTGTAATTAAAGAGACCATCTTCCAAGTGCTAGATCTAAAGTTGACCTACAACTTGTTTCTAAGTAGAGCTTGGATACATGAAATGCAAGTTGTTCCATCTACCTATCATCAATGCTTGAAATTTCCATATATGGGGCAAGAGATAACCATATCAAAGGATCAAAACTATGCCTAACACTGCAATTCTCTTGTTCCTCATAATAGAGAAGACATATCCACCGAAATAAATCAGCATAAAGACCCTACATTGACTCCAATTCCAAGTTCATCTATTGTCCCTAACACGTTTCAAAAAATCTCAACTCTCATGGTCAATAGAACAATCACCTAACTACAACAACTAAGGGAAAAGACAAGGTTGTTTTTTCTACTTCAGCTCCTTTACATCTTTCTAGGTCAGAGGCAAACAAACTACATTATGTAAAAATGGACAGGGAAATGAAAACTTTTGAACATAATTGCAAAATTCAACATAGGGGAATAGGGGAATGTGTTAGAGTTGAGGCTTCACCAATTAATGTACCTACAGATAGTTCATCACCCACTACATTAGGAGGTGATAACCAAAGAGTTCAAAATGTTGATATTTCACCCCATCTCTTTGGTAAAGGTTTGAGTTTGATGAAGAAGATGGGATATAGTGGGACGGACCCATTAGGAAACAATAATGGCCTAGTATAACCTATTACAGTGAACTTTAGATCCAATAAACTCAAAAAAGGTGTGGAATATCTGGAAAATCAACATGTGGGGATACCATCTTATTCATTCCCTTGACTGGCAACACATACATGAGGGTTCTTCATCTAAAAAAATTTGGATCCCCAAAGGTAAAGAAACTATTGAGAATCCCAACATAGATTCAAATGCTATGAATATGTCATTCTAAAATCTCCATATTATAGATGAAGATACAGAAGATGTTCATGAATCTTCCCCAGTTTCTATTCCCACAAATTTTGATAGTAAAGGAAAAGGTCCAGCAATTAATGAGAGTGAAGATGAGGATGACTCTATTATGTGGGAATGGGATATGTTATATGCAGAATCTACCCAAGACAAGGAATGTGTCACTATTCAAATCTCTTGCTCAAAAATTGCACATGATCAAGCTTCCCTAGTTGATTTAAATTTTAACCCCGTCCTAGAGGATTCAAAAGCCACTTTGGAACCATTTTTTAACTTGTACTATTTGACACAACATATCAATCAAATAACTTACATGCTGAGGACCCGACAACATCTCAAAGAAGGAAAGCTGATGAGGAGTTCCCATTCCAATCTTTGTTTCCACATGTTTCCACACAAGAGATCCAAAAGGAGTTTCCTAAGTGCTTTGATGACCCTAGTTCTCTAGATCACATAGATGAAGCACATGTTATTGATTTTGATGATACAATGGTTAAGCCATCACATGAGGTTATGTCTTTAAATCTTGTCAATCTAGAGCATCACTTTGACCTCTTATCATTATGCTATCCCAAACTCATCGAATGGAACACAACATCGCCTCCTAAGCTACTCACTTTTTCCATAGACCAAGACATAAATGTGTACCTAAATGTAGTTGAACAATCTCTAAGACTTGGGTCAGGCATTCGATTTATAGAGCAGGAGTATATCAATGATTCTAGACATTAGAAAAGAGTAGAAAGATCTAGTAATCCTAGTCATAACATGTTTGGACTAGGTGCAAAAATAAATGAAATAAAATATGGTGTATCTAATGGTGAAAACCCAATTTTGGCACCCAATGATGGAATCCTTGATACATTGCCTAACTATTTTTGAGGAAAGGTCCTCCATTTTGATTGAGCCAACTAAAAAGGTTAATATTGGGACAATGAAAAATCCAAAGATTATACATTTAGTAGAATCTTTTTCATCTACTAAGAAAGAAGAATTTATTCAATTCTTGAAGGAAAGGCAAGTTAATTTTGCTTGGTCCTATGCTAACATGTTGGGTTTAGATCCAAAATTGACTTTACATCATCTCAATATTGCACCAGGGGAAAAACCTATAAAACAAAAACTCAAAAAGATGCATCCTCATGTAGCATTATTGGTCAAAGAAGAGTTAGAAAAAATCCTTCAAACTAATTTTATAAGACCACTAGCATATGCTTCATGGATATCAAGTATTGTTCCTATATCAAAGAAAGATGGCAGCATCTAGATCTGCATTGATTTTTGAGACTTGAACAAAGCCTGCCCCAAAGATGACTTTCCATTACTCAACATTGACATCATAGTGGATCTCATGGTTGGTCGTGCCGGGTAAAAGCACATATCTGTTTCACCGTTTATGATACCAAAATATGTTTTGGTCAAATCTCATTTCTCTATCAAAACTCAATTTTAAAAAAAAACTAAAAGTACCCTTTTATAGATCTTAGATTCAATATCATCATTATATAATTTTTTGAGTGTTTTGATTAGTTATAATATGTTATAATATCAAAATATTATAAGTCAATATTTCAACATTTTACAAGATGCTCCCTCAAAAAAGGAAAAAAAAATAGTAAATCATAACAAAAAAAATTAAAAATTCATATTTATCTCTAGAGGAGAGAATCCTCTTCATGAATATGTAATTTTTTCCCAAGAAGGTATGGATTTGATAGGGAAGTTTTTATGGGAGGAAAAAACTATTGGATTTTGATAAGGTCAAACTTGAGTACTTATAACAAAGAAAATATACATCAAAAGTAATCATTTTTTTTCCCCTACCTATACATGCCATCTATAAGATATTTTCAAATTAGAACAAAAAAAGATGATTTGTATATACTTGTTTGATGGGAACTACACCCTATATTTTTTACAGTTAAAAAAGAGACTTCAAAATAAAATAAAATGAATAAATTCTTTCTTAAAAAAATAATAAAAATTATAGGCATAAAATTCATCCAATTCTACACATTTCATCAATTCACATCATCTTCATATTCTAAACATAGATACTATTTTTTTTGTCATTAATGTTGAACTGTCACATTCTAATATCTAGTTTCTTTATAAAAGATGACACGGGTTTGTGCTTTTACCCTACCATGTACTCTTTAATGGATGGATTTTCTAGTTATAATCAAATAAGAATAGCTCTAGAAGACCAAGAAAAGACTGCATTTACTTGTGCTTGGGGAACATTTTGTTGGAATGTTATGCCCTTTGGTCTAAAGAATGTAGGGGCTGCGTATCAAAGAGCTATGACCACCATCTTTCATGATATGATTCACAAGATAATGGAAGATTATGTGGATGATATTCTAGTCAAGTCACATACAAGAGTAGAACATCTATCATTTTTAGACCAAATTTTTACAAGACTTGAAAGGTTCAAAGTTAGGCTTAATTTGAAGAAGTGTGCCTTTGGAGTTATGTCTGGAAAATTGTTGGGCTACATTATTTTAGCTAAAGGAATTGAAGTTGATCCAAAAAAGGTGTGAGCAATTGTAGAAATGGAAGCACCTAGAAACCTCAGCAAGTTAAGATCCCTACAAGGACGACTCCAGTCAGTATGAAGATTTATTTCCCAACTAGATGAAAAATGTAGCCCTTTTACTCATCTTCTCCACAAAAATATAGTCTTTCAATGGAATGAACAATTTAAAGCATCTTTCAATTTGATCAAATAATATTTGATGAACCCACCCATTCTGATGCTGCCTATTCCAAGAAAACCATTATTACTATACATTTCAATAACTGATAGGTCATTGGGGGCACTTTTGGCACAAGCAGACGATCAAGGAAAAGAAAGGGCAACCTTCTACATTAGTAGAACTCTAGTGAGCTATGAGCTTAACTATACTCATATAGAGAAAGCATGCCTTATCGTATTTTTTGCTTCCCAAAAAATATGTCATTATCTCCTCACATATAAAGTCAATCTTATTGCCAAAATAGATCCATTAAAGTACTTTCTTAGTAAATCAGCATTGACTGGGAGGTTAGCTAAGTGGGTGATGATTCTGAGTGAATTTCACATTGAGTAAGTCAATAGAAAAGCTATCAAGGAGCAAGCTATTGCTGATCAGTTAGTTGAATCACCTTTGGAGGGGTTTTATCCCATAGAAGTAGAGTTTCTAGATACACACATTTTCTAGTTAGAACCACTAACATGGAAGTTATACTTTGATGGTTCTTATACACACCATAGTTCAAGGGCCGGAGTTTTGTTTATCACCCCTCAAGGAATCACTATACCCAAATCATACAAGCTCTTATTTCCTTGCACCAATAACATGGACAAATATGAAGCTCTAATACTTGGCATTAAGTTAGCACTGGAATGGAAACTAACAACAATAGAAGTCTATCGTGACTCTTGGCTGATTATAGATCAAGTCAACAATGTCTACCAAACTAAAGATGACAAATTGCTTCCATACAAATAGATGATAGATGCACTAAAGGAATGTTTTGTCACCATTACATTTGAACAAATTCCCAGAGAGAAAAACAAAGTTGTAGATGCTATGGCTACTTTGGCTTCATTACTTTAGTTACCAGGTCAAAATCAATGTTATGAATTCCTAGTTGAAGAGGTGGTTCAACCCGCATTTTTCCTACCTGAATCACACTTTGTTTTCCTTATTGATTCTCTAGAATCACCCTGGTATGGACCCATTTATACTTATCTTAGAGACAACATTTTACCAAACCATCAATCTCGAAACTAAAGATAAACTTTATACAAAAAGCTTCTTGTTATACTCTTATAGCTGAAACATTGTATCGTAAAGGTCTTGATGGGACTTTGTTTAGATGTCTAGAGAGTGAAGAGTCTAAAATTACCATGCAAGAAGTACATGAGGGAATTTGTGGGTCACATTGCAGCGGGATTACTCTAGCCAAAAATATACTTAGAATGGGGTATTTTTGGCCAACTATGGAAAAGTATTTTGTTAACTTTATCAAGATCTATCATAAATGCCAAATTCATGGTAATCTAATTCATGCACCGACTCAAGAACTTCATCCTTTGTCAACACCTTGGCCATTTTGTCAATGGGGTTCTTATTTAATCAGCATGATACATCCTCATTCCTCCAATGACACAAATGGATCATTAAAACAACATAATACTTCACCAAATGGGTAGAGGCAATGCCACTCACCAATGCTATAAGAAAGAAAATTTCTTTCTTTATCCTTAATCATATCATCTGTAGATTTGGTGTACCACATGCAATCTTGATAGATAATGCCTTGTACTTCAAAAATCAACTTGTTGATGAATTGTATGATAAATTCCACATCATTCGCCATTCATCTTCCATTTATTCCCCCAAGGAAATGGTCAAGTAGAGGCTACAAATAAAAACATCATTAACATCTTGAAGAACATTGTTGATAATTTTGGTAGAGATTGGCACATTTAGCTAAATCCTACACTTTGGGCTTATCACACAAGTGTGAGGACTCCTATAGGAGCGACACCATTTTCCTTGGTTTATGGAAGTAAAGCAGTCTTACTGTTAGAGGTTGAAATCCCCTCCCTAAGAGTCACCTTACATGATGTAATAATTGATGAAGACTAAGGATAGCTCACCTCAAATAGTTGGAACTTCGAGAAGAACACCAAAGTAGGGCTTATGACCACCTCAAAGTGTATCAGAACAAGCTATCCAGACATTATAACAAGAAGGTCAAAGCACGTTTCTTTCATGTTGGAGATATAGTTCTCATAAAGAATCCAAAAAATCAAGCAGATAGAGAAAAGAAAGGAAAGTGGGAACCTAATTGGATAGGACCCTATATCATTGTTGAGTCATTCGAGATAGGAACTTATAAGTTGGAAAATTGTGATGGTGAGGAACTAGAGGAACCCCTCAATAGCATCCATTTGATAGGTTTTTATGCTTAGTAATGTTATTGTCTTGTATAGTCGAAATAGATCTTGAAAATCCAAAAAAAATGAAAAATGAAAAAAAAAATTCCTTTAGTTTTTCCTAGCAAGTTCCACCTATTTTTCAGATCCCCACCAGTCCACTTTTCTATTCCAATGAGCCTCACATTCTTGCTCTACTAGTTTTTTTTTTATTCAATCATGGAGATATGCATAGAAGATCTATGAGCTCAAAGTTTGTTTGCAAAAAGATGGTTTTGAAATCAAGCACATTAGCACTACTCACATCTTCTAATCTTTACAAGGAATTGTCAGTTTTAGGACGATTGGCATTTTCTTTTCTTCAAAATCCATTGAGATAAAATTTTGTATTCCTTTTTCAAGGAGTCTTGGTTTATGTTGGCTCCAGTTTATTCAAGCTCCTCAACTGCTTAGTCAAAATTGGAAGTTCGCTTTGTATCACAATTTTAATGTACTACCCAGCGGGTGATTTGATCATCCTCGAATCTTCTAGTCTTTACAAGGAATTGTTAGTCTTGGGACAATTGGCATTTTCTTTTCTTCAAAATCCGTCTGAATAAATTTTTGTATTCCTTTTTTGAGGAGTCTTGGTTTATGTTGGCTCTGGTGTAACAAGTTCCCTAGTGACTTGGTCATGATATTTATCTAGTTATAATTTGCAAACCCAATCAATTTCAAAAATTCAAAAATTCAAAAAAATCACAAAATTTCAAAAATTTCAAAAAAAATAGAAATAATAAAAAATAAAAACAAACTCTGGTATCATCAAAGGAGTGAGGAATAACACCTTTGGACTTTCCTAAACAACACAAGTCATTCAATGCAGAAAGGAAATCAAGACAATACTCAAGCAACTTCCTCAGAGACAAATTTTACTTGTTTGTGGCTTATCTAACATAGTTGAGTTAATTTCACACATACCCAATTGATAAACACTTGTGGGTTATAGTTCAGTGGTTTCTTGGCATCAAACACAATTCACATCAATAGAAGTAGTCAGTATAACATCACCAAAGGGAAGCACAATAGATGAGGAGAAACATGGAGTCTGATTATGCATTGAGATACCACAGACATGAATTGCAAGAAAATTAATGCACATCCCAGCTATCTGCCATGGCCAATAATTCCCACTATCCATTTTAGCTCTTTTTCAATCTGTTTGATGTTTCGAAGATCCTTTTTGTCTTCATCTCTTCCAATATAGTTCCCTAAGCCTACTCTTAGCCCTTTTGGCCCACCTTGGTCACCTTGACTCTTTAGGTGCCTCCACATGGTCCTAGTTATCTCCATAGTCCAATAAATCTCACTCATATCCTCGTTTCACTCCCACCAGTTAAAAATCTGTCAAAAATTATCAAAAAAAATTCAAAAATTGTTAAAAATTATCCAAAACATTAAAAAATTGTTAAAAATAATAAAAAACATTCAAAAATTGCCAAAAATTATAAAAAACATTCAAAATTTGTTAAAAATTATCAAAAACATTCAAAAACTATTAAAAATTATCAAACACATTCAAAAATTGTTAAAAATAATCAAAAACATTCAAAAATTGTCAAAAATTGCCAAAAACATTCAAAAAGGGATAATAATTACCAAGGTTATTTAACCATGCATAAATTATTGATGTATTTTTCATATCGATGATCTCTTGATTTCATGTCAAGCTAGTATCCGTCTATAATTGTTGCTCCTTCAGGACAAGTTTGCATACCTTGATCGATTTTATATGAAATCAATGGTGAGGCCCACTATATTGAAAAATATTTAAATATTTTATTACATGCTTTATGGATCTACTACTTCCAAAAAAATGATAAAGAGTGCCTCAACAACATTAAGAAGTAGCCTAGTTATGCCCTGAAACATCTCGCTAGGCTTTGAAAAATTTGGCACAATGCGGATAGTGTAAGAGGCTCTAGTAGAGTTCCCTCTTCTTTCCTCTTGTCAAGAACAACAATTCCCCATAGATTCTTAGTCTTACTTATGTTGCAGTTGCCACGATTGATTTAAACCCATGCAATAAATATATCAATGCTATCCCGAAAGCCCAGATATTTGTCAGATTCTTTCATCATCACCTAACCAAGGGCACAGAATAAGTAAGCATAAGTTTGAGAGATTACCATGATCTCCTCTCCTTTTAAGCCCTTGAGGCACCTTTTCTGGCCCTCAAGCACCTTTTTAGGCCCTTAAAACACCTTTTTAGGCCCAAACACCTTTTTCAAGGCCCTATTTTGCCCTTTTAGGCTGCCCTAGTGCCTTTTATAGGCCCAATCACCTTTTTTTTAGGCCTCCATGCCATTTTAGGCCTCAAATGCTTTTTCAGGCCACCAAATACCTTTTTAAGGCATGCCTTTAGGCCCTCAAGTGCCCTTTTAGACCCAAAGTGCTTTTTCAGCCTACAAAGCCTTTTTAGGCCACTCAAGTGTCCTTTCCTGAGCCCACATGGCTTTTTTGGCCCCTCAAATGCCTTTTTCAAGGCCCAAACACCTTTTTAGGCATAAAATACCTTTCTAGACTCCTCAAAGTGCCTTTTTCAAGGCCCAAGTGCCTTTTTGGCAACCTCAAGAGCCCTTTTTCAGGCCCCCCATGTGCCTTTTGGCTATTCAATGCCCTCTTCTAGCATATAAGGCTCCCATCTCGATCCACTCCTAGAGAATAGTTCTCACTATGGTCCTCACTTGTCTTCAAAGGCTATCAATATATACAGCATTTCTCAATCAAGTTCAGCCAGCCTTTCATGAATTAGCACTTCCTACTTTCACCACCTCACTCACTTCTACTCCCTAAATGTTGCACAAGTTCATACTCATCTCTCAGGGAGCACTCACTATTTATTACACATAAGAGACGGTTCATTTTTCCTTTTATATTTGCCAAAAAATTCCAAAAACATTCACATATTTTTCAAAAATTCCAAACACATCCGAATATTCATCAAAAATTACAAAACATTTAAATATTTTTCAAAAATTCCCAAAACATTTAAAACATTTTCCAAAAATCACAAAACATCAACATATGCCATGAAACCACCACAATCAACTTGGACAAATACTTCCTACCATAAGATACACAAAGTCACAACATCAATACAATGCTCATCAATGTCCTCGTCGTGGAGTTGGAACATTTGGATTTCTAGTTGGGGGCATTCCTTTTTGTACATTCCTAGATGATGAAGCTCCTGGCATCATTCTTGTACCTTCCAAGATTGTATCCATTAGAATTCGGATATGGTTGTCTCAACAAAGTATTCATCTATGTCATAAACATCCTATCCGAGAAGGATATTCCTCTCCTGTGCTCTAGGGGACTGCCTAATGGTACAATCCCATGTAGTATGTTGCCTCTCATGCCAGCTTCTCTAACTTCTCACTAACTTCATTCATATCTACCTGTGATTTCGATGCCCTAGGTAGTGTCATCACCTATTGAGCAATGTCTTGATCTGCCTTATATTTATTCGTAGTCATTTTTCAGAACTCTCTCTAATGCTTTACTTCACGCATTTGATTCAAAGTGGGTGATCCTTGTGTTGGCAACATTTAATTGATCTTGTGATTAGTACGCTATGGCAATAGTCTTTGCCATAGTTTCTTTAAATGCTTCCACTTGAGCTCATAACAACACCATCTCATTGTGAATTTGTTCCACCAATACCTACTCTACCACTAGAGATGCCTCTACAGTCTCTGCCTGCACTCATTCCACTAACAGCATTGCTTCCGCTCACTTTGCTTTCTCCTGTGCTCCATATTCTCAAGCTCTCTCAATCAAACCTTGAAAGAACTCTACATCTTTCTCTGCATTATTAGCCCACTTTGTCTCAACCTCCAATGCTTTCTTCAGCTCCACTTCCATTGCCATGTCTACATCATGAACTAATTGCAAGACAATACTAGGTTTTGCTTCTCTAAAAGGACGAAATGAAGACATGAAAGAACCACTCACCTTCTCTAAAAATAAGTCAATCATTCCCCCAAGTATGTTCTTTCCATGCCAATATGGTGATGCCACTAGCTTAACCATATGTCCTTACTCTATAACTGGGGTAGTCTCTTCCATAGGTGTTCGATCTTCTGGCTGGCTATTTGTAAAGAAGACATGCACATTGCTATCTTCTAGTTGTGTTTGCCCACCTGGAGATCTAGTCTCCTCCACTATGTCATCTTGCCTTGCAATTTGCATTGCACTTTTGGATAACATCTCTAGTAGGGTAGGATCCTCCTCTTTTTCTTCTATTTTCTCCTAGGTTGGATCATGTTGGCTTGCCACTTCCATTTCCCACTCGCATTGACACACAATTTGATGGGGGGATGCTCCACTCGCTTCTTGGCGACTACATTTTTCTCTTCTCCTCTACCTCCTCATCCACTTTCCATCCACCAAGCTTTCACTATTATCCTCTATCCATCCTCTAGTTCCTGCCTCTACTAACTCAAATTTTTATTGTGCATGCTCTTGTGAGTCTGACATTGCTATTTTTAAATAGACAATTATTTGCTCAAGCTTCTCTTGTGTTTGTTAATCACTCAAATACACTATGAGATCAATGGGTATCACTCACCTATTTATGGAAACAAACTCTCAATACCTTCTACTATACACTATCGACTTATTGGGAGTAGGTGAATTGTCCACCATCTTTGTCACAAACTACACACAATAATACCACTCTAATTGATTTTAGCACATTTCATGACATATCACAATCACTCAAAAACCAAACTTATATTTCCACTTAAGAATACAATGCCTTTTGACTACTGCATGACAAAATTGATTCTTCCAAAAGATGTTTCCCATCTGCACTCCTACCTATCATCCACACATGTTAATACCAAATACACTTTAAAAAACACTCTGAATGCAACACCTTTTGTGAGTTGTTGTACACTAAATCAAATCCAATGTGCATCCACAAACATAAATACTTACACTATTTTTATCACAATTTTTATTCTTCTAAGTGGGGACCACATTCCCATTTATTGTACAAATTATTGTATATTACACTTGCTTCACACAAAACCATGACTACAAAGGATTGAAAAATGCTTATTTTCTCTTATGCCATGATTTCTAGTGACTCGTTGATGTCTGAGACTAGAGACACTAGGATGAAATCATGGGTCTTCTCTTTGTTTTCTATTTGTAGTGTTTGTTAAATACTGCAGCATTTTTATAATTCATTGTCAATATTGTACATAATGTAAATAGTTTTCTTTCATGTACATGGTTTTCTTTTTGTTTACTTGAAATGATAAAGTATTTATATTGCCATGGTTGAACTAGTGGTAATTGTACTATACCATGTTTTTAGTGCTCAATGATGATAATTAAAAGGCATCTCTTCACAAAAAGTGACAATTAGTTGCATTTCATAAACTTAGGTTTGCATCGCATTTCATGTTGCCGAGGTTTGCATTTCATTCCTTCAGTTCTTGTTTTGGCTCATCCAAAAGTTATTTTCAAAGGTTTGGTATAAAGTTTGAGGTTTACCCTCTATTCATGACCCCAAGGACACTTGATATGAAAGAAACTATCTTGCTCAACAGCAACATCATCAGTCTACCAATGTGTCCAATTAAAGTCCCTTATCCCTAATTCATCATCAAACCCAAAGGTGCATCCATGCTCAATCAGAACAATCTATCCATTGTCATCATTGGATCCTATCACTAGGCGCATCAAAATAATCTATGTTTGATCTGTAAATTTGTGCTCATTAAAGGCACCCATGCCTTAATCTTTTGATCACATACCTCATATGATTGGTGCCACCTAATTCATTGGAATTCTCTCCTATTTCTACCACATCAATCTTTGAACCATTGCATCCATCACATCTCTTTGCATTTGATAAAGCATTGCCTTTTCTCTAGTTTCATTGATGAAACCATTGTTTGAACTAGATTCATCCAATCAACCACATCATATTTAATCTTTGTTATGTGCAATATTTTCACTAAAGCACCTGAGTTTTCCTCCATAGTCTTGTTTACTCAAATTTCCAAACAAGTGCATTAGTTTTTCATTACAAATGATTATCCTACATCACTGTAAGTCAACCACATTTAGCTATCCAAATATTGGTTCTATCCTAAACTAGTTATTTGTCCGACTCTATATCTTGAGATAGGACATGTTCATTTTCCCAACTCTGAATCCTAAGACGGGAATATTTCATCTATTTGACCTATTTTATTGATCTTTCATATCACTTGGTGATTACATTATTATGTTATTTCAGGTTTTTATGTGATATAGTTCTTCAGAGCACCCACTCTTATCATGTTCTATAGTCTTTTCATCATCATTTTTCAAAAATACAATTGGATTTTTCCAATTTCATTTCTAAGGGGGAAACATATCAATATCAACCATCATCATCTAAGTTTCTCTTCCAAGTTCTTCAGCCATTCAATCCATTCTACTCCAGCCAATCACACTGGGGTATTTAGGCTCTCTTTTTTCAAATCATCAAACATTAGGTTTTTCAACTTGGATCAAAACCAAATGATTCAAGAGCATTATTTGAACCAATATGCTATGCATATTAGTTCACAAAGGGGCATTTGTAGACACCTAAAATTGGGCACATCTTTTAATCAGACCTTTCACTGAATTAGCAAGGGTCTTTATGTATTTTGGAAAATTGAGGATAAATCAATCAAATTTGATTTAAATCAAAAATTCAAATTAATTGACTATTTGAACCCATTTAAAATTTACTCATGAAATTCAATTTTAAAGAAATTTAAATGGGCATTTATCCTCAAAAATCAATTTTATATTCAAATATCTCCAAAATCATATTTTAATCAAAGTGGGATCATGAAGATCATATTTTATTCAAACTGGACCCAAGATAATAATTTAATATTTGAAGTGGTCTCCATTATTAATATTTTATTCAAAGTGGATCTCATAGATATTGTTATTTTATTCAAAATAATAATTTAATATTTGAAGTGGGATTCTCCATTATGAATATTTTATTTAAAATGGGTCTCATGGATATTATTATTTTATTCAAATAATAATTTAATAATTGAGTGGATTCTCCATTATGAATGTTTTATTTAAAGCGGGTCTCATGGATATTATTGTTTTATTCAAATAATAATTTAATAATTGATTGGACTCTCCATAATGATTATTCAAAATGGGTTCATGGATATTATTATTTTATTATTTAACCCTTACCCTTGGTAAAAATCAAACCTTACCCCAAGCTCTTTGAAAAATCTATAAATACAAGGCATTTCTAGAGCAATGGATGAGATCTTCATGCATTGTTGTTATAGAGCAATTCTAGAGTATTGTGAGAAAACCCAAGTCTTCATGCATTGTTATTTTAGAGCAATTCTAGATTATTTTGAGAAAAATTCAATTTCATGCACTGTTATTATAGGCATTTCAAGTTCATTGCATAGTTTCATGTTATCTATTCCATAGTTTGCATATTTAGTTTTCATCATTAAGTTGCACGTCATTTTGTATTTTCATCATCGTAATTACATATTGCATCTAGTTTCATATTCATCCCACAATATCTCATTCTAGGATGTCTTTGAGATGCTTGATCTGAGACCAATTTAGCCATCGTAGTTAGAGAGACACGAGACGCTCTTGAAAGACTTAATTTGATAGTTTGTTCTTCAATTTCATTATCTTTGGATTTGCTATCATTTAAGTTTTCATTCTTATGTTTCATGAATATGCTTTACATTGATATATATATATATATATATATATATGCGCTAATCCATTAATTGTTTGCATTGGCTAAGTTTTGATTTGCACAGGTACATCATTTAAGAGCATACACCACCTATTCCAGTCATATGCTTGCTTATCCTCAATCCCCCTCGACGACCTCGCCTTCATCCGATTTGCCCATCACATAATGGGGAAAGAGACGAGAATCACTCACCTGTAGAGTGTTGGCATAGGGCTCCTGTTGTCCCATTCTATCAATGGCAGTTGTCGCACTAGTCTAAGTTAAAAGAAAGGTTGTGGCAAAAGATCATGGTTTGATAGGTTCTTCTGCTCCTTTACCGATTACTTTTTGGTGGATCGGTTTGAATTAAAATTTCTGGAAAGTTTCAGTGAAAAGTTCAAGATTTGATGCAGACGTTTGAGTAGTCGACATCCAAAAGCTGATCAAAGAATCTCGAATTCTCATAACCCAGAAAACATCCATTGCAAACCATATGTCCGCCAGTGTGCATTGGACAGTATCATGTAAGAATCTGTTTTTATGTCGCTGCATAGTATGTATTGTACTCCTCCTTTGACAGATAATTTCTACATTGTGCATGCCCAAACACTGTGATTATGCCTGTCGCGGCTGGAACCATACCAAATCCTATTGAAGAAACATTTTTCCCAAGCTGCGAGAGGCCCTTGACCCCAGAAGACAGTGTCGAGATTTTCTCTGAAAATAGTGGTATTTGCATATCTAATCAAACTACATCCATGCCCAACCTCTGTAGTTTGGGGATCAACATTCAAATGCCGAACAAAATTAGATATTATAAAAACTAAGGAGTACATATTAGGCAAGAAGTGAGTGGCTGGCGTTAAAAATTTGAATATGTGTGCTTCGTTAACGTGAACCGAAGACTGGGACGAGTCCCAACTAGGCCCACGCCAGCCACTAAAGCGGTCAAGGCTTCAAATGTGCTAACTCGCTCCCAGTCAAAATGAATATGTAACAAGAGTTCTGATACAGCTCTAGTCCCTGTCTATTGTAAGAAATGGAAGGTAGATTGAACTCTATAGAGTAGATAGTGAAAATGAAGTGGAATAGATAAATTATATTATGAAAGAAGCTAAATTTATTAATTTTCTTTGAAAGCAAAAATGTTAAAGAGTAGAAGTCTAAAGTATTTTCCTTGGTCAATAATGAGATATTTACAAAATTAGAATAAAGTAGTAGAGCCAATTCACAAAAGATTGTCCATTATCTTTGAAAGAAAATATGTTAAAGAGTAGAAATCTTAAGTATTTTATCCTTGGTTAAAATGAGATATTTACAAACTTGGAATACAAAAATATAAAGAAAATAATGGAGCAGAAAATAGAAAGACTAGACATACAACAGGGAATGTATGAACTAAATTTGTAGAATACAAACCTTAATAAATATAAAGAAATATTCTAGATGATTTTTAAATATTCAATTTAAAATATGCTTTTAACTTAAAAAATATAATTGATGGAATCACATAAATATGATATTAAAAAATGAACCATATGTATCAATAATTTCTTAAAGTTGGATCAAAATTAATTTAATAAAAAAATAGCCATTACAATAAGTACTTAAGAAAACTTAATATTTTTTATTTTCATTAAAATATTAACGAAAATTATTTTAGAAAACTACTATTATAAACAATTTAATTTATATCAAAACTTTTGAGAACTTCTGAGAAGCAACAAGCCTGCGAAACACGAAGCCCAAGAAGCCTAAGTGAACTGGCTTACAAGATCCACGTGGCATGCTCTCTACATGCAATATTTCCATCTTCATAGTAGCTTAATTGGTAATTGTAGAATTCAATATAACACCTAATAGGCTGGTGTTATTTTTTAGAAAAAAAATAATTACAGATAAAAAAATAATATGTTCAAATTACGAAATCTATACACCTACCATGGATTAGTCTTTTCAAAACCCCTACCTCTTTTTAAAACTTCTATGTACAATCTAGTTGAAGATAGAAGTTCAGACATAAGAGAAAATAATGCTTCTTATCCCTTGTCTATGTATACCAATTGTATTTTAACACCTGTGGATAATAGCAAGTCTACACTGGTATGAAATGAGTAGTAATTGATATTAATCAATTTTTTGAGGAGGAACTTAGGTTTCAGTATGGATTCAATTAATATCTGTGTTTTGGCTTTGCAATAAATCTGTTCTTATAAAAAATATTTTTAATCAATAAAAATAATATTATGTTTCAAATATTGATTTTAAAAATTTAATCATCCTATTTGTCATGCTTATGAACTACTCTGTAGGGCTAGAGTTACTTTATTTCCTTTATAGCAATAACTGCTCTTCAGAGCTAGAGTCCCTATCTTATGGGAAAAAAAGAAGAAGCTACGAGACAAATAAAAGTGGCCATATTAGAAAGAAATATTGAAGTGGTAACAAACGCAACAATGACATTGCCAAAACTCAATTGGACAAAAAGTGCACCATAAAATATAATAGACATACTTCAAAGCGAGTTTTAGAAAACATATTTTGGCCATTTTGGCCAAAACTAGACAAACTAGTGATCTTTGACTCAAAAGCTTTTAAACATACCTTTGTCCTATAAATCTTTGATTGAGAAGATTTTGCATTCCTATTTTTCATATATCCTATTCCAACCAACAATTATCACTCTTTCTAATTATCAAACAACAATTGTGATATAATTGAGTGTCAAATAGCCAATCTTAACTGAAAAGAAAGCAAAAAAAATCCAAACCCTTTGAAGAAAAAAATCCTTCCTAACTTAATAGAAAAATGACAAATATACAAGAAAGGTATGACCATCCTTAGGATCATGTTCCTCCTCCTGCAATAGCTGATTAAAAACACCAATGCACTAGTTGTAGTGCCCATATTGAAACAAATTGGCAGTGTTCCTTGCTAGGGTTGCACTAGCCAATAAATTACAATCATCTTCTGGTGAACCTTCTCTCTGAATGGACTCCAAGTTATTGATCACGGGATCAAACAAACACCTAGTAGGCAATATCAAAATTTGAAGGCAAAACCCAAAACTATTCGACCCCTCCACCTCCATAGCAGCTACAGGTTCACTAGCTAGGAAAAATGTAGCTACTTCAAATTTTCTGGAGTAAATTATCTCCACTACTCATAGAAAAGTTGACTCTAGGTACTTAGCAGGAGAGATTTTTGATTCCAACAGCCAAAGGCTTCACTCTACTATGTAATTTTATTTTTATTTTTCCATCTTATTGTAATCTAAATGTTGGTTTTTGATATCAAATATGGATAATGGAAATCTAAAAAACCTTACTACAAAAGCTATCACCCAAGCATGGAAGAGAAAGGGAGTAACAAAGAAGAAAGTGACCAGACCACTTTGTATCCTTACATAAAATAATAGTTGTCAAGCTCATTCCACATGCTTCTTTTGGGAAATAATGCCATCTATTCACAACATGCAAACAATGCATCAGTGGAAGGAAAGAAACAGATGTTTAAAACATAAATCTCTTTTTCTTCATGTAAACCATCTATTAACATAAAATACAAAACACATATGTTAAGACAACTTTCAACTCTAAGAAGTGTCCATTGTGTTCTAGCTGAATGCTACGAGTTGTCAAGAAAATGACTGTTCATTTTAGTTCAAATTTTGTGAAAATAAATAAATAAAAAAGACTACCAAGAAAATGGATGGCAGCCAATAGAACAATAGAAAATAAAATTGATATACATATATGACATCAGCTTTAATCTTAAATTCTTTCAAAACTATAGTTTTCTACAAAATTATTGAAGAGTAAAGCCAACTAATGCCCCAAAAGTACACTGAAACCTATAGTCTCTTGCCTTAACGGTAGGGACTAATAAAACGCATGGGATCATTTCCACGGTAGTCTTTCTTATATCCAGTATTATGTGTCATTGGATGAAAATATTTGCTTCACATTCAAATAAAAGAACTCTTTCGATGCAATTATTTAAATATATTTGTCAATGAAAAATTTGGTTACTAAATCAATAATTTTTTAAAAAAAAATTCTTACCTCTAATGACTTTATTGATGAGAGAAAGAGAAAGTGTTGTAAAAATAAAATAATAATATATATGGCTCCACCACTACAACTAAGTGTAGACACCTAAAAACCTTTAGAAAATAAAGCATTTTTATTTTCTGAAAAAGTCCTGATGACATCATCATTTATTAATTAATTAATTAATTAATTAATTTTTATGCCATTAAATCCCTTTATCTTAATTAAAAATATTTAATTAAGAAATCCCTCCCAAAAATGTTTAAATCTTATTTAAACATTATTTCCTTATTTATTAATTATTTAATTAATAAATTGACCAAAAAACCCAAAATAAATAAAAAATTTATTTTTTGCCCAAAACTTGGCCAATTTCCTTAAGACCACTAACCTCTTCCAAAATCTTCTAATCCTTCTTTAATTTTGATTAAAGGCTAATCCCATCATTTCCTACCCCTAATCCCAACTCAAAATATTTAATTAAGATTAAATATTAATCCTCATGTTTATTAAAAAAGTTTTAATAAATATCTCCTCAACCCAAACCCTTTAAATAAATAAAACTATATTTATTTCCTAAAAATCTAATTTATCCTCATCCTACGAAGATCTAGACTCTTCTAGAAAGTCTTCATCCTCATCCTAGGAAATTCTAGACAATTCTAGAAAGTCTTTATCTTCATCCAAAGTCTAGACTCTTCTAAAAGATGTCTTTAAACCTAATCTTAATCCCCTCCTAACCTTGTCACATTCTCTAAACATGGGTTAAAACTTACTAACCCAAGCCAAAGTTAAAAAATATCTCCTCCTTCACCCACCCTCATTAAATGCCATCCACTTGTCTATCCCTAAGCTAATCCTAAACCATCCTAATCCATCCTCTAATCATTTGCACAAGCCTAAACAAGCTTAAAACCTTCCTAATCAAGTCCAAGTCAAAATTGCTCTCATCACCCTCAAAATATCTCAACCATAAAACTTTATGAAGTCCACTAGGTCATAAATGACTCTTACAAGACCTTTTATTGCTCTTACAAGTCATTATGAGGGTCTTTATGAAGATTTTATCCCTTGAGCCTCCTTTGTTGACTCATCCTTCCCCTTTCCTCCATCCTCTCACCATGTGACATGTGTCACTCCTTGATTGGCTATAAGGAAGCACAATCCATGTGCTCTCCTCTCATGCAATCTAAGCCCTCCATAAGCTTTTTCTCATCCTTGCATCTTAGCCCTCAAACCCTCAAGCCTCTTGCCTATAGATTGGATCCTTCCCCTTTGCAAAATAACACAATCCATGAAGTAAAGTCATAATGCCATTTTGAGAAGCCATTTTACATCCAAACCATACACTCACATCCAAATTCCAACTCCATTTGAAGCCCTTTTTTAAGCATAAGCTTGAGCATACATCCTATCTATTTAGACAAAGCCACTCAACAAGAGAGCTTCTCATTGAGAGAGTCCATTAATGGCTCATATTCTCAATTGAGAGTTCATCTTAGTCTATCTTGAAGTTTATGAATTTTGTTTAGTTTGTAGAAGCTTTATTTAAATTTGGTTTCTATTAGCATACTAACATTGCTCATATACATTTTGGCACGCCCGGTGGGACCCCGCATGGGTCATCTTCATTAGCTTTTTTAGTCAAGTTTTGTATGTTATTTGGTGATTTTGGCTAATTTTTCTTGTTTTTGTGATTGGTAGGATTGTATAAATTGGTTTTGTAGGTCCACATGAGCATGAAGAAGACAAAGGAACTCATAGTCTATCTCATAGTATTTGCAGATTTTTCAAGCTTATAGGTGGACAAAGCACTTGGAATTCTTCTTCCTCTTCTTGTCTATATTCTTCTTATTCCATCTACTTCTTCTTCTTCTTCTTGTGGGAGATCTTGGCCATTTTTTTTTTTAAGAAAGCAAAATCATACACACTTCTTTTTAGTGCTTAAAATGAACCCCCAAATCATACTTAAATCCATTGAAAAATTAAAAATTTGCAAGAAAGAAAAAATCTTTTAACAAGTGAAACTAAACCAATCTAATCATTTGCATCCTTGCAACATCAAAGTTTTAGATGCATTCATGCAAAGTTAGGAATACTTCATTTTTGGGAATTTAAAAAGAACTTCAAGTTTCCATTTCAAAAGGTTCAAAATCAACACTAAGTGCACACTAAAATCTAAATCAAACTCAAAGCATCAATCAAGGATAAAATGAACCTCATTTGCAAATATGTTAAAGTTCTTTTAAAAATCTGATGAAAACTAAGAGTCCTAAATGGTTGCCAAAATTGTCCTAAAAAGCTTTGTTATTTGTTCCAAACAAATGTCTTGTTGCAAAATCTTGAATGTTTCTTAGGTTTTTTATGCATCAAAACAATCTAGGAATATCATTTTTGGGCTTAAAACATGCAAATTAGAACACAAAATCTTGAATGAAAAGCAAAGTCCAAAGAGTCATTTTCACTTTTGAGTCCAAAAAAAATTTTGAATGATCTAAGGTTAAAACAAAGCACTTCAAAGTTCTTAAAACAACACACAAAATCTCAATCTTGAATGCTCAAAGGAAAAAACTTGAATGTTTAATCACTTGTCTTTGAATGCATGTTGCTAAAATCACTCTTGAGTGCCATGGATTAAAATCAAAGTTTTCTTTTTTATGAATGCATGATTAAAACAACAAACCCAATCTTGAATGTCATAGATCAAATAATCATCTTTTGGAGCATAAAAAGAATCTACATTTTTGTAATCTTTTAAGTTATAAAAACAAATAAAAATGCTTTGAGTGAGTTTTTTGTTGGACTCACCCTCTTTAATCACCCATCAATTTAACCATTGGTTGTAATCTCAGTGCCATCTATGGGGATGGGTCCACCTAAGAGGGTGTTAAGTGCTCCACGCAAATCAAACTCCACTCACTTGGGTTTTTAGTGGTTTTTCTAAGTTAGAAAATTCCTTGAATGCGCATTAATCTTGCTCACACTTCATTTGGGCATAAAAATTGGGAAAATCTTGACGTGGAGGGCCTCCGGGCACACGCTTGGCAATTGAGTTTCACACATCTTTGTTTTGGGCTTAAAACAAACTCACACTCAATCTTGAATGCCTAACAATCAATGAACATTGCATGGTTTGGACGCATTTTCAATGACGCTCGCATTTCTTATGTTGACGATCTCTCAACTTTCATTATGTTGACGATGCTGTCAAATTGGAATGAACATTGTATGCCATAATCACAAGTGTCTTCAATCATAGCTTACAAAATCTAAATCATCAATTGGAATAAATGTGTGTCTTTTAAAGCCCAAGATCATGTATGTGGTCTTGTTTTACACTTTTTAGGAGGCCTGCTTGGGGATTTCATCACCCCTTGGGATGACCTCAACTCCAGCGTTCCGGCGGAGTATAAAAATCCAGAGGTGAATCCAAAGACACCTCTCTTGGAATCAAGATTTTGTCACTCGAGCTAAGCCTCAAGGAACTTTATACCCTTGAGAAGTGAAAGAGGAGAAGTCGGTTACCGCTCCTCTCGACTGTGTGACATCTTTTTGGTTTCATCTACGAATTTGGGCCTCACGTACCTTGCGTATATCGAGGACTCCCTAGCTATAACAAATTTCATCCTTGTAGAAAGCTTCCTAAGATGTTGGTGTGTTTGATGTGCTTGCTCCAAAAAAAATTTTGCTTGTTTGTTCATAGCTTTTGAATAAATGTTTGCCAACTTTGGTCAAAATCCCAAAAAAGCAGAAATCTCCCAACTCAAGGCATACTTAGCATAGTCACTGCCTCATATGAAAATCATCGAAGCTCCCCCATTGCAATCGAATCTATCTAGTTCCTTGCTTTAGAACAATCCCAAATCCAAAGTCTCTCCAAATCATCCCCCCCAGCCAGCTAGCAACCCAATCCAAAATCACACCCACGCCTTTAGAGAGTTGTTGTCATTCTACTAGAATTTGCTATCCAATCAATCCGACCAATCCACCAGCCTCACCAAGGTTATCCCTTTGACAGAGCATTGTCTAGGGTAATCCAGCTTTGTCACTTGTATCCCTCATCACCTTGAGCTAAAGGTTGGGATCCACAAGTGGTCAATCTCGTGTCATGCCATAGGATCACTAGTTTATCCTTAAGTTGACACAATCACCACGAATCTTGCACATAGGAAAGAAAAACTCTCACTTTTTGATAGCATACCCTTGAAGTCTTCCACCCACAAGAAAGCAAAAAATCTCCAGCCAATCCTCCTTAGGTCTATCATACAGCTTTGACTCTCCCTAGGAAATCTTTCATCAGCCAATCCAAAATCTGTGCTTAATCCAAATCCAACCATGAGCTTCCGTGTTCATCCATATGCAAGACCCCATCCCCATCAAAATCATCATCAAAGCATGAAGTACCAATCCTATCATGATGTGTTTGGTCGCATTGTCCTTGCTCCCGCCACCTCCTATTCCAATGATGATGAAAATCTTGTTGACTATGACGGGTATATTGAAAGCCTTAGAAACATTCCCCCAAGCATCCCCCAAAATCCAAGAGTTATTCCAAACTATCTAGTCATGCCATCTGATATTCCAGCTTCCCCTCCATCACCCCATCAACCAAGCTTCCAATCTTCCACCCCCATCACACTAGCTATTCCTGTCAATCCACCTCCACCTTCGACACACGAGTCTCCAAGGAATCTCTAAGAGGAAATACAAGAAAAGTTGCCTCCAATAGTCAATAAGCCATGTCATCTAATCCAACCATGTGAAGTAGTCAGTGATGAAGCTTCCCCATCTATAATATCACCTCCATCTCCCATAGCTATCATCCCCATACCATCCATCAAATTGCTTAAAATCCTTCCACTTCCCGCAAGCATCAAAATCCCACCACCTGTCAAATCCCTCCAAATCCTATCCACATCACCTCCAAGCATTTCCCAAATCTCTCGTAATGACCCTTATGCATCCATCTTCTACTCACCCATCTCCACTACTGAATCTCCCATCTATCCATCCGCTGCCTTTGAAGAATCCATCCCTTCACCTCCTATCGCACCATCCACTCCAAACCAATCCTATCAAGATCCTGCCCAAAAGCATGTTGACATCCCCCAAAGCATAAATGAAGATATCATCATACCATGTCTTCCATCCATAGTGCAGTCACCATCTCCTCCATCTCCAAAACCTCGAGCCATATCTCCTCCACTACAAGATATCTTGTCATCCCACCAGCTACATCAAGATCCTATCCTTCCATCTCCCCCGCTCCATGCTTCCATCTTACCACCTATCCAAGCTATTCCACCATCTATAATCTACCCTCTTGGTTCACTTACATTCATCCACGGTGGCCCTCTCTCAGCAGAAGAATTAAGAACAGTATCTCCCCATTGTAATACACCTAATAAATCTCTTCTACCATTTTCTACAAGCAAAAAGTTTCCTCAGCTTGTTCAAATGCTCAATCAATGGCATTATCAAGGTCAAGGTTTAGGACCAAAAGAGCAAGGAATCAGAGAGCCTATTATTGCACAAAAAAATCTAGGATTTCATGGTCTTGGGTATGTATCCAAAGTCTCACCATCTAAAGGTGTTGGTACACCACACTCCCAAATCAAGCCTATCTCCAAGCCCACCATGCCAGCCTCCCATCACTCCTTCAAGAAATCTTATGTCATCCCCCCTCCACCATCTTTGCAACCCAAAACAACCTACCATATCCCCCCTTCATTCGCTAAATCCATTTTGGGTCCCTATGTCCCAAAATCTACCATCCTCCATCCTCCTATTAGCCATCATAAAAATCCTATTCCATCCATTTCTATGCAAGATCAACAAAGGCACATATCAGGGCACATCATCCATCATCATCCCCCTAAATTCTCTTTCATATCCTCTCCATCTCACAAAGCTTCTCCTAACCATCTTCCCAAAGCTTACCACAGCAATGTGAATGCCAACTTCAAAATGCATAAAGCTAAAAATCCACATCCTAGGCAATCATATGTCTATTCTAAAAGACATACTCCAAAAAGGAAAAATCCAATCAAAGAATGCAAAACAATGCAAAAGCCTATGAAAAGAAAATCCAAAACCATGTGGATCCCCAAGAAAAAAGTAATTCTTAACCGATGGCATTATCAAGGTCAAGGTTTAGGACCACAAGAGCAAGGAATCAGAGAGCCTATTATTGCACAAAAGAATCTAGGATTTCATGGTCTTGGATATGTATCCAAAGGCTCACCATCTAAAGCTGTTGGTACACCACACCCCCAAACCAAGCCTATCTCCAAGCCCACCATGCCAGCCTCCCATCACTCCTTCAAGAAATCTTATGTCATCCCCCCTCCACCATCTTTGCAACCCAAAACAACCTACCATATCCCCCCTTCATCCGCTAAATCCATTTTGGGTCCCTATGTCCCAAAATCTACCATCCTCCATCCTCCTATCAGCCATCATAAAAATCCTATTCCATCCATTTCTATGCAAGATCAATAAAGGCACATATCAGGGCACATCATCCATCATCATCCCCCTACATGCTCTTTCATATCCTCTCCATCTCACAAAGCTTCTCCTAACCATCTTCCCAAAGCTTACCACAGAAATGTGAATGCCAACTTCAAAATGCATAAAGCTAAAAATCCACATCCTAGGCAATCGTATGTCTATTCTAAAAGACATACTCCAAAAAGGAAAAATCCAATCAAAGAATGCAAAACAATGCAAAAGCCTATGAAAAGAAAATCCAAAACCACGTGTATCTCCAAGAAAAAAGTTGAAACCCAATGCATAATGGCATCCACCATTGCTAATCCCCCATCTAGTGACTCATGTCCCCCATCTCCTAACTCCATCTTGGGTGCCTATATCCCCAAGAACGCTTCCACAAATCCTCCATCACGCCTGCATCTACCATCTATCCCCCATATGCTCTTTTCACACCCATTCCAACATGTGCCAATGTTGCTCTTGCAAGCATCCCCATCTCATGCTCCTTTCCAGCATTTTCATCCCTCCATCTCCTACCATAAATCCCATCTAATCCGATCTATTGCATAAATCACACATCCGGTGTACCAACAGCTAGCAACAAAATTGAACATTCCAACAGCTAATGAAAAATCCCAAAAAAGCCAAAATAGCTAAAGAAAGCCAAAATCATTCCAGCTAAGTCCAAAGTCAAAAAGTCAAAAAAAAAAAAAAGAAAAAAAAAAGCGTCCACTGGTGAAAACTTGGCAATTCAAGCGCCTTGGACAAGTACCATGATGAAAACTTGGCAAACAAGCATCATGCATAATCCCGCCATCCCCAGCTTAGCCTATCACGCTCATGCTTTTGGTCATCTCTTGACATCCAACTCCATCTTCCAATGTATCCACCTATCCTCCATCCTCCAGCTTCCATCTCACACCATCCACTAATCTTATGTAGCTTCAGCCAATCATCTCAGCTATCATCCATCTCCCTAGCCCCTTCAGCTTTTTCCATCCTAGCTTCAATCCTATCACATCCATCATAAGACCTCCTTCCGCATGTTATCTTTTGATTGGGGGCACTATATTCCTTGGAGATCTTGTCTTGTCCATCCTCCCTTGTCATTGGTATCTAGCTCTAGGCTATCCTCATGCAAACCCAATGTCATCTCTTTATATCCATCATAATCCTAGCTATCTACCATCCCATCCAGCCATCTCATCCTGCTCCTCTAGCTATCCTTGGTCACAAAATCTCTCATCATCATTGGATGCATCCTGCCAAATCCATATCTTACGCTATCACCTCATACTTAGCTTTTGCATCTTACACAAAATTGAGCTATCCCGCTATCCTCTCATCCTGAGCTTTTATCCATCTGTATCATACATATCATTGGTCTATTAGCTTGTACCATATCTTGATTAGCCCGCTTGTAAATATCTTAGTCTGTTAGCTTGTACATCCTCTTTAGATTAGTATCATTGTATCTATCCAACTTTCGTGTTCGTTCCTCCTTGATTAGCATCTTGCACACATCACACAACCCTTGGTTAGCTATTCCAATGCATCCTTTAGCTAGATCTCCTGTCACCAAAGTGCTATCCTTCTTAGTTCAGCTTGCCAGATGCATCACCCATCCAGATCCATTAGCTTAGGTGCTCTCCGATAGATCCTTGTAGGATATAGCTTTCCTCATGTCTGATCTTGGTCCATTAGTACCTTGTCCTACCCATCTCGTTGGAAAACGGTTCTCTTTTGGATTTTTGCTTTCTTTTGATTTGGACTCTTCCCTGTTGGGTCTTGAAATATCTTTTCCAAGCAATCTCCTTGTTCCCTCCTCAAGGTTGTCACGATCTTCCATATCATGGTATACTGTGAATGGGGCAATCAGAGCGTAAGGTCTTGATCATGTCTTTTGCTTGTTTTCTTTTCTGCTTGTGGGTTACCCAGTGCCGTTTCCACGCTGCTTCCTCTAGGATTTATGTGTGATGCTGGGGCAATCCTTGCGTGTTTGTTTTGAGTCAGTCCATCAGTCCTCTGGATAGTTGGTGAAAAGGCCTTGATGTTCTTGGTAACCTTGGCAATTAACCAATAGTCCTATAGCAAATCTAGTGCTCAACTACATGGTGGTACTTCTCTTTGAAGTATTCCCCCGCTCAAAAAGCTTCAATGGATTCCCTTCATCTCCATTATCCCCCATCCATATCCTACATCTGTCGCTCCTACCCCAGCTTATGCACCAGTATCTCTTTGAATCACTCCTCACGCTTAGCTTTAGGGATCCACAATCCTAGTCTTAGGGATCCACCAATCAAATCAATCCACCAAGCCTCATCTTTCGAGATCCACAATCCTAGTCCTAGGGATCTCCGACACCCATCTTCCACCAATCTGACTCTTTGAAATCCTGTTGCATCAGCTTTATCATCCTATCATCCATCTCCCTATCCTAAATTCTTTTTTATAGCACTCTGCTCCTTCATCCTCTGCAATCCCTAAGGTCTTAAGCTTGCTTCCTCTTGTGCATCTGATTCTCCTTTATCATTCTCCCATAGTGAGAGTTTGAGCTAATTCAGCCCCTTCTCTTTGCCAATCTAAGTCTCCTTGCTCATCTCGGATTCTTGTACTTTTCAAGAAGCCATCGAGCCTCGCTTTCTCTCCTCGCTACCTTCTTGAGGGGGCATCTCACAGTCCATTCTCTCCTCTTCTGCTCTAGCCTTGGGCATCTTATTTTCTTATCTTTGATGCCATGCCACTTGCAGCATCACATCAAAGAGGGGCAAAATGTAGACACCTAAAAACCTTTAGAAAATAAAGCATTTTTATTTTCTGAAAAAGTCCTGATGACATCATCATTAATTAATTAATTAATTAATTAATTAATTTTTATGCCATTAAATCCCTTTATCTTAATTAAAAATATTTAATTAAGAAATCCCTCCCAAAAATGTTTAAATCTTATTTAAACATTATTTCCTTATTTATTAATTATTTAATTAATAAATTGACCAAAAAACCCAAAATAAATAAAAAATTTATTTTTTGCCCAAAACTTGGCCAATTTCCTTAAGACCACTAACCTCTTCCAAAATCTTCTAATCCTTCTTTAATTTTGATTAAAGGCTAATCCCATCATTTCCTACCCCTAATCCCAACTCAAAATATTTAATTAAGATTAAATATTAATCCTCATGTTTATTAAAAAAGTTTTAATAAATATCTCCTCAACCCAAACCCTTGAAATAAATAAAACTATATTTATTTCCTAAAAATCTAATTTATCCTCATCCTACGAAGTTCTAGACTCTTCTAGAAAGTCTTCATCCTCATCCTAGGAAATTCTAGACTATTCTAGAAAGTCTTTATCCTCATCCAAAGTCTAGACTCTTCTAAAAGATGTCTTTAAACCTAATCTTAATCCCCTCCTAACCTTGTCACATTCTCTAAACATGGGTTAAAACTTACTAACCCAAGCCAAAGTTAAAAAATATCTCCTCCTTCACCCACCCTCATTAAATGCCATCCACTTGCCTATCCTTAAGCTAATCCTAAACCATCCTAATCCATCCTCTAATCATTTGCACAAGCCTAAACAAGCTTAAAACCTTCCTAATCAAGTCCAAGTCAAAATTTCTCTCATCACCCTCAAAATATCTCAACCATAAAACTTTATGAAGTCCACTAGGTCATAAATGACTCTTACAAGCCCTTTTATTGCTCTTACAAGTCATTATGAGGGTCTTTATGAAGATTTTATCCCTTGAGCCTCCTTTGTTGACTCATCCTTCCCCTTTCCTCCATCCTCTCACCATGTGACATGTGTCACTCCTTGATTGGCTATAAGGAAGCACAATCCATGTGCTCTCCTCTCATGCAATCTAAGCCCTCCATAAGCTTTTTCTCATCCTTGCATCTTAGCCCTCAAACCCTCAAGCCTCTTGCCTATAAATTGGATCCTTCCCCTTTGCAAAATAACACAATCCATGAAGTAAAGTCATAATGCCATTTTGAGAAGCCATTTTACATCCAAACCATACACTCACATCCAAATTCCAACTCCATTTGAAGCCATTTTTTAAGCATAAGCTTGAGCATACATCCTATCTATTTAGACAAAGCCACTCAACAAGAGAGCTTCTCATTGAGAGAGTCCATTAATGGCTCATATTCTCAATTGAGAGTTCATCTTAGTCTATCTTGAAGTTTATGAATTTTGTTTAGTTTGTAGAAGCTTTATTTAAATTTGGTTTCTATTAGCATACTAACATTGCTCATATACACTAAGTATAACTATCATATATACTTTAAATTTTTTCTATATATATATAGTTAAACATACACACTTCTTTTTACACTACAACTCTAATTTATATTTTTTAATAATAATAATAATGTATGTGCTTATTATCTTTTTTTCTAAATAAAAAAACATAAAAATCTTTAAAATTGTTTACATATATTAAATTATATTAAATGTTTGTATTGTAAATTAACATTAAAGACAACAAACATAAAAATAAGTTATTTTCACTTCTAAAAATATACTTATATTGTTATGCTAAAACTCTCATTTCAAAATGTGCTTATATTTTTACACTAAAACTATAATTTCAATTTTTTAATAATAATACATGTTCTCAACCACATTAGCTAACTATTAGTATCACTCTAACTATTGAAAATTTTACTTGCAAAAAAAAATATAGTAGGCAAAAAAGAGAAGGTGGTCAAGTTTGTGAAAGAGGAAGCAAGGTTCTATTAGATGTATGTTGTGATTAAAATATATGGCAGAAATGTAATTGTTTGAATATAATTTAATTATAATTTTTTTAAAGAATTATTTAAAATTGTACTTATAAGTTACTAATCATAATGTAATTATTAAATATATATTAAAATCTATTTTCTTTCTAAAATTATTTTGGACATAAGAAATTTAATATTTTTGTTTAGAAGAATAATCTATATTAATATACACATTGTTATTTCTATTTATTTAATTATTATTTATATTAAAAAAACTAATATATTTAATTTATATTAAAAATTAATATCATCTTTATATATTCTAAATATATATAGTTCTACTATTATAAAACTATTTTTGTATTTGAGCTTTTTAACTCTTGAAAAAGATAGGAACTTCGAGAGGAATTTTTTTTTGGAAGCAAAAGGCTAGAGTTGATTGGCTCCAGAAAGGTGATAAGAACACTATTTTTTTCCATAAAATTGTGCAATCTTGCTAGAATCAGAGCAATATCTCTTCATTGGTTAATTCTCAAGGTATGCAACGTGCTTCCTTGCTAACTTTGTTCCAAGAGGCTACTTGGTACTTTTTTACCCTATTCTCTGAGGACTCTCATCCTACTGATAATGAAGAAAATATTATTTTTTCTTGTATTCCTTCCCTTATTACCTAGGAAATGAATGATTAACTCATGTGACCAGTCTCTTTGGAAGCGTTGGAGGAGGTGGTATTTGGCATGCCTAAGGGGAAGGCTCCTAGTCCTGATGGCTATCGAGTTGATTTCTTTCAGGAATTCTAGGACATCATTAATCATGATTTGTTGCAGGTGGTTAAGGAATCCTATTCTAGCAAGCAGATGCTTCAGGCATTGAATTCTACTTTATTGACTCTAATTCCAGAAAGAGGGGGGACAAATCAATTGGAGTTTTTTAGACCAATTGCCTTATCTAATGTGGTTTACAAATTCATTACTAAGTTGATTGCTAAGAGAATTAAAAAAGTGGCTTCTCATTATTATCTCAAATGAACAAGGTGGTTTTGTTGCTGGAAGAAAATTTTTGGATGGGGTGGTTATTGCTAGTGAGGCTACTCACTCTATGGCTAGTTCAAGGAAGCGATCTATGTTTGTTAAGCTGGATATAGCTAAGGCCTATGATACACTTAAAAGGAGTTTCTTGAGTAATATTCTTCTTATCTTTGGCTTTAGCTCTGACTGGGTGAGTTGGACTATGAGTTGTGTTACTTTTGCCTCTTTTTCGGTTCTTCTCAATGGTCAACCTTCCTAGCTATTTGATGCCTCTAGAGGTCTCTGCCAAGGTGATCCTCTTTCCCCCTATCTTTTCATCATCATGGCTGAGGGCTTGGCCAGATTCATTAAGTATCAAGTGTCCCAAAATACTATTTAGGGGTGGTGGTGGGTTAATGGTTTACCTACTCTTTCTCACCTTCAATTCGTTGATGATTATGCTCTTGTGGGCCTTGCTAGGATCAAGGAAGTTAAAGCTTTTTGACATAAACTAGATATTTATTTCGCAGCTTCAAGCCAAAAAGTTAATGAGCACAAATCTTCCATTTACTTTTTTAACACTCCTAATTCTATTCAGCAAAGGATTGCTGATATCATGCGATTTTAGATTGGGTTGCTTCCTTTAACTTATTTTGGCATCCCTATTGTTGTTTCTAGGAAGCCACAATTCTTCTAGAAAAATTTGATTATCAAACTTCATGAAAATGTAAATCATTGGACTTATAGATGGCTTTCTACTACTGCTTGGGTTACTCTTCTTCAATCTATTATTCAAGCTCTTCCTACTTATAGAAGCATAGATCGGGCTACTCCTGTTTACTTTCTCAAGGAGTTTGATGCTCTTTCTCAGAAATTCCTTTGGAATGGTAATTTGTGTAGCACTAAATGGAGGTTGATTAGCTGGGAGACTATTTGAAGGCCTAAAAAGGAGGCTGGTTTTGATCTTTGATCATCTCTCTTTATTAGTCAAGTGTTGGCTGCTAAGCTTTATTGGTGATGGTGCTCTAGACAACATCAACTTTGGGCTTGTATTATCACCCATAAATATTTTAGAGGTGTTGATCCTTGTTCTATTTTTGCTCTTCCTCTTGAAGGATGTGGCTCTATGGTTTGATATACTCTGAAGAATAGTGCTCTGTTAGTCAAAAGAATTCTTTTATTGATATGTAAGGGAGGCTCTAAGGCTTTCTTTTGGTTTGATGCTTTGGATGGATTCCCATGCATATTATCCTTTTACACTCATCTTCAGATTCTTTATGATTCTTTTCATGCTATTGGATGGGATAAAGTGGCTCATTGCAAGATTCCTTATCAATTGGGACCTATTGTTGGTCACTGATGGAAGCACTCTTCTGATTGGCCTCTTGGAGGCACATAGGTGGATTGTCAAGATATTTTTCAGATTTTGGCCTTTAGGGAGTGTTCTTCTTTGCCAAGACCAAATTTTTTGGCTTGGGGAGGTACCTCAACTGGTAAATATCATGTCTCTATTGGATATCAAGATATAACTAGATAATTATTTGGGGATGCTGAGGTCTCTTGGTGGAAGCAATTTTGGAGTAAATTTTATTGGTCTAAGTGCAATTTTTTCATGTGGCAAGTAGCTCACAACTATTGTCTTACATGGGATAACCTTTATAAATGTGGATTTCAAGGCCCCTCTTATTGTGTTTTGTGTGGTAATGGGGAGGAGTCTCTCTCTCATCTGTTCTTTGATTGCTCCTTTTCTATTCAGTTATGACACCTTTGGTGGAGTGCTTGGGGTTGCTCTTGTAGACATGCTTCCTCTTTGCCTGAGTTTTGGGCCTGCTTGGGTAGTGTTCCCTCCAAGTCTTCTCCTCTACATGCTACTTGGATTGTTGGCCCAGCATTCATTCTTTGGCATATCTGGCTGGAGAGGAATCGCCAAATCTTTCAAGATGTTCAGATTGGTGTTATGCATCTTTGGTGGAAGGTCTTACATTCTCTTCAGGAAACTATTCAAGTCAAGTGTGTGCTAGATTGGGGTAAGGATCCGATTGATCTTGCTATATGCAATCACCTCGCTTTTCATCTTTAGGATGGGGTTGCAACTCAATGGTATCAAAGAGTGCCCAAACAACCTTGACAATAAGGGAAAGGACAGGTCAACTGGGAGGGGCATTGGACTCCTCATCATGGTTCTTCCTATGGGAATCCAGGCCCTCTTGGTATTGTGGGAGTGGCTCATTACAATTCTGGTGAAGTTAAATTCTTTTCTCAGTGCATAAGGATGACCATACTAACAATCTCATGGAGGCTCATGCCATTTTATATGCTTTGGAATATTATTGTTGGTGAGAATGGAACAAGATTATCTGTGAGTTTGACTCCCAAGTGGTGGTGAACATGATTTCCTTGCAGGATCTTGAGGATGTTAGTTGGTAGCTAGCCACTATTTTTAATCAAACTCTTCTCTTTTGTTCCTCTCTTGAGTTCATTAGGTTTACTTACATTCCTCATGAATGGAACAAAGTTGCTGATTATTTGGCAAAATGGGCTTATAGTCATGCTCCAGTTTGGAATATTATGGATAGGGGGCAGCTTCCTCTTGAGCTATTACAAGAATTTGATGAACTTGTTGCTCAAGATAGAGGTCCTTGTTGAATTCTCCTTATTGTAATTCTTTCTATTTTAATAAAGTTTTACCCCTCTTTTTCCAAACTCTTTCAAACTTATTGATATTCTTTTTCTAGAATTATACATTACTTAGTTTCTCCATGGAACTCTTTTTTCGTTCCTAAAAATTTAATAAAGTTTTGTCATATACATCATGAGAGAAGAGATTTTCTATGCGTAGCTTTTCCATGCACTTAACAATCTAAATGGCTTGTAAAATTTGATTGAACAAAAAAGATTTGATTTTCACAATGTTAGGTGATAGAATTGAGAATAATTTTTTTAAATGGGCAAAACAACAAAACCAAGTCCAATAGAAGTTATAGAACATTGAAAACTGTTAAATTTTGTAAATACAACATGTAAACTCCTTAGATTTACCTTGTTTCACATTCCATTCTTAAGTTTGATTCTTCCTTCTCATTCCACCAATTATTTTGATTCAACCACTTTCTAACCTTGAAAAAAGATCATGTTTCATCTTCCAATGCTCAATTTCATCTATTCTACAATATTTGGTTGAATCATCGGATCTTGAATAGTGACTTACTTGGTATATATATGCTTGAATAAGTAAACCCGAAATTAGATCTAGGCCTCTATAATATTATGGTGATTTCTTGTATATGTTGCAAGTATCCATTTTGCATATGCCTAGGGTTTCAAACATCGCCTCTACTAAAGTGTAAAATTTGTATAAGTTGGTAGCACGAGCTCATATTTGTGATGTATAGGGTACTTAAACCCACTTCAATCTCATAGAATTTATATGCCATGTCTACTTAGATGCCAAATTTTTATTATTTATGTCAAATAAGAAAATCATTTGGAAAGGATGCATAGAAAGTGTTTGACAAAGTGTCTTAGCTAAACACAATTTCATGGACTTCAATAATATCGATATATGCTTTGGTTTAGTGCTTCATCTCAACAAAATTCAGAAGTAAATGTGGTTGCATTGACTACATCATTTTCAGGATATATTCAGAATGGGCTATGCAATGAATCCTTTGATTCTTTTAGATCAATGCATCTTACAGTTGTAAAGCCCAATTTGATCACCTAGATTAAATGTATTTCTACATATGTTGGCTTGGAAGCGTTGAACAGTAGCAAAGAAATTCAGGAATAAATAATTAGAAGCAAGTATAAATTTAACATCTTTTTTGAAAATTGTTGGGATAAGGTGACTCAGCCTTACCACATTTTATTGCTTTATTTGTGCTTTCTTGGAAAGTTTCTAAATGAAGCTGGATTCTTTCACAAGAAAAGACCTTGAGTAGAAAAACATAAAGCTTCTATTTTTTGATGATTTATTCTCTTATGCTTTTTTTTTTTTTAATGCAAGAGTTGTGCATAAGAAAGTTTCTAAAATAATTTGTAGATGCATTGAACGTAGATGCTTTAGAATTTTTTTCCTCTCGTATGAAAATTCTATAAGTACAAAGCATTATTGTAGAGAATTAAGTGAGAGATGACAAGTTATTTGCATAGGGTTATGCTACTGGATTTTCTCTAGAATGGAGCAAGATGTAAATCTCCATGTGAAGGCTGAAAATGTATTGGGGTTTTTTATCTGGAAAGGTTTTCCCCACGTATATATGTGTTCTTTATTTTGTCTCATTCTTCTAGTTCTATGATTATAGAATAATAATTTGTATGTTGTAATTTTGCTGAAATTTATTTAGATCGGTAAATTGCAATCACTTTCCTTTAATGTTTTAATTGTGGGAAATCAACTATGTATGTTTCCACTTTTATGGCATAGTAGTATGCACTTGTATTTTCTTATTAGAAGTTGTTCAATGAACTATTGGATACAGGATGTGCATATTGATCTCAGATGTATTTCTGGGGTGCTCTCATTTCTCTTCAAAAATGGGTTTGGTAATTTGGTAGCATAGAGTAATCACATAAAACATTCGACAAAATGCTTATCCTAAATGTGATTTCATTCATTGTTTGGATTTATTTGAATAGCCATGGTTAGTAATTAGATATGAACAATGGATGGTTTCACATAACATAATCTAAGACTAAGTTGCAAAGTGATATGTATACATACACACACTCTCATATTAGAGAAAACAGGGACCTTGAGTACAAAGCATTGCATAGCAACAAAGAACACAAAAGATTTTCCCAATCACTAACTTTTGTTTACAAAATATTCTAGGATTCATAATGTTGTTTCAAAAGCAAAAAAAAATCATTACAAACCGAAAGAAAGTAGATGAGATTTTCCTATAAAGACATTCTCTATTCTGAAACATGTATTCCATTTATTACCAACCCAAATTAGGATCTGAAAATTTTTGTTATTAGTTCTTGTCTTTGGCAAGATACTATTGTTTTCATTCAATTCTATTTTTCAATTTAACTAACCAATCAATTCATAAGATCTAAAAGATTGAAAGAAACTTGAAATGTTTATATCTTTTTCTAATTTTTCATTATTTTATAAATCACATTTTTCATTCATTCTATTGGACCATTCTATTTTTGGCAATGGAAAAATTCAATTTTCTCCAACAAAAATCCAAATAGATTCTAACATCTATATCATGTATTAATGAATGCATTAATTACAACTTTATCCTTTACACTTTTGTGACAAGTGGATTAGCTTTTTAAAAAATAATCATTTTTATCTTCCACTCACAAATGGATGTCTAATCAATATTAATTAACACTATCTATTTTTCTTACCAAGTTCAAATATAGATATTTTAATCAATTATAGAGTTAAATGTTTTATATTTCTTATTTTAAATACATTTATTATTTAAGATAGTTTATGAAGAAGAATTTATATGAATTGATAGAGTTAAATATTTTTTAAGTTGTATAATTTAGATATTTTAATCAAATATAGAATTAAATGTTTTATATTTTTTATTTTAAATATGTTTATTATTAGTTTTACATTGATGTTTGTTTTTGTAATTTGTAAAATGTTATTTTGTTAAGTTACAACTATATTTCACTAGCTATCTTATCAAGTTCAAATATAGAGTTAAATGTTTTTATTTCTTATATATATATATCTTCTTTTTTCTTTTTTTCTACACTATGTTTTACTAGCTACTATTTCACAATTTTGGTCATTTTTTTTAATACCATTAATACTATCTCTCAAACTTACTACATATTTTGGTACTTTGATTTAAGTAGTCAACAATATTATTTTTTAATTAATTATTTCAACTTATAATTGAATTGGTAGAAAGGAGTAGTTCATTCATATAATATAATTTTTATTGTTATTTATATATTTCTTAAAATAATAAAATTATTAATATTTTTCAAATTCTCTTCAACTCTCACTATTATTCTACCTTTACTTGTCCTTATAATAACATATCATTCTCTCTTTTAGCTCTCTTCATATACTTCCTTTCTATCTATAAATCTATATTTTCCTTCTTTTTTAATTATATGATTGAAGTGTTCAAGTTTTCGCTAAAACTTGTGACTAATTTAATTTCCCCTTCATGCAATATTACTTTAGTCAACCATAAAAATAGGAAGGCAAGAACTTTGGCACATTCACCCCTTGTTTTATTAGTGTTATTACACTGTGTTATCTCTGTCTTGATTATTTTTCCTTAGTTTGTTAGTTTGATTAATTTATTCTCTAATAATAATTTTCAATTTCACAAAGAAGATGATTAATGTGACTATTGAAATATGTTTAGCATACTTTGGAATTAAATTACCTATTTAATTTTTTCCCAACAACTCATTTGCAATATGTGATGAACACATGGATCCAATACTTGTTTACAACATTGAGTTGTAAGAAGCCAAAACACGACCTCACTAAACCCTAGACTATCCTTCCAAAATGTCAAAGAACTAATATATAAACTAGAAGATATATAAACTCAAATAAACCAAAAGATGTATTTGCTGAATTAGAAGCAAATATAGAATGCAAATGATGGACTTGGAACTATTCAAACTTTTTAATATTTTCTATCCCTTTATCATCATAAGCTCCCTTTCCCTATTAATCAACTCTCTTAGCTTGGGGGAGAAAGTTGAAACACAAACAACTATCCATGCATAGATACATTTTGGAGAGAACACACACTTTTGCATATATTGGTTTTTCTTGAATGAGTCTTCTATTCACACCTCACTATCTTGCATATCATAGAGATACACTATATTCTTCAGCCTATCACCACCATATACATTCTTCTCTCACAAATTTAAAGCCCACTCTAGGGAACAAACTCAGAACTTGAATAAGATTACTGACATATCCCAATGTTTAGTCCAAAGTAAAATCTTTAAATAGGACATACTAGAAATTAGTACCTTGACTTCATTGTAGAGATTTTTCTCATATGGTTATAGTTTTGTGGTATGAGGAGTCTTCAAACCCACAAAAAAAAAAAAAACCTCTTCCAAGTGTTGGGTATCAAATTTTCATTTATTTACAATAGCTCTAGGCAGTGCCAAATATAATAGAATTCTCATTTTCAATATGGTTGGATTTTCTTTGATTTTCTTTGATGTTGTAGGTGTGTTTGCCTGACATCAAAAGAAACTCTATTTTTATAAATGGAATGGCAATAATAGTCATGCAAGTGGCTTGAGTCAACTGAATGGGTCACTTTTTCACATTTCTATCTGATCACGTTACAACAACAATAAGCACACTACTCTAATTACTTTGAATAACTTTTGTTCTCATGTAGAGCTTGGCATTTTCTATTTTATGCAATGGGATTATATTTTCTGATAAAGTTATGGCAGCTGTAAACATAATCTACAAGGACACAATCATTTTTCGGTGAGAGTCCACCACAACATAGTGTATCAGTCATCAAAGAATTATTAGAGCCCATTTGGTTGCTAGAATACAATCAGAATAGGAATAGAAAATTAGAATTCATTTTTAATTCTCTATTTGGTGCGCCAAATCAGAATTGGGAATAGGAATACGTACTCCCATTTTTCCCCAAAATGAGCATTTGTCCATTCTCCAAAATACTTGTAATTGGAATTGCTATTCCTGTTCCCATTTTGATTTTTTCTTATTTGAAAATGTTTGCAGATCCACTTCATTATAACTTCCTGTTGGAGCTTCCCAAAATGAAAACTTATGGCCACTTTTAAACTGATGATACTGGAAAAATATATATATTCCTCGGACTCTACTCACAGAAGACCAGTGCACAGTGGCCAATGCATCGCTTAGCAACACGATTTGATCGCTTGGTGTGGGGATTTTGATTCACCCGCTTTACTATTTTTTGATTCAGATTCTTTTTGTAAACGTGATGAATTTGTTAAAAATAAGCATGTGAGAAGATGAAACCCTCTATAAATTATGTTTTTTTTCTTTTTCATTCATAAAATTTGATGGGGTTCGAACCTTCAATCTTCAATTCAAGGTTGTGCAACCAAACAAGAGATAAATGGAATTGGATTGTAATTTCCTATTCTCATTCCCCATTTCCATTCCCATTCAAATTTTCTCTTCTAATTTCCAATTCCTATGCCTACAACCAAATGGGCCCTTAATGAATTAAAAATCACAATCTTCAATTTTAGTCAATTCAAAACATACGGTGTTGGATGGATAGACATTGTTGTAGAATGTCACTAGCTAGCACATTCTCCCTACTTCTCCATGTGGTACTCCAAATATAACTGCCATTGCTCCCGCCTCTCCCATAATTAGAAAATTGATAAATCGTCACAAAAGCCCTCAAACCAAATTCAAAATCCTTAATCCAATGCCAAACATTCACCAGAAAATTTGAAGAACAATGAAGAAGCCATGAGATCATCTATAAAATAGTTGCTCAATAGAGGAACTTAGGCATTCCAAATTAGGAAGTCACGAGCTCATATTTTCGTATGCCAAAATTGAAGGAGGTGGACAGAGTGGATCAAAGACAAACATGCATGCAATTATAAACATTCAAATCAATAAGTAAAACACAAAGACATCAAGTTGTGCTACAACACTTAATACATAAATAAAATCTATTACAAATCCATAGAATGCGACAACATTCTATCCACTCATGATCCACAATGAGAAACCCAAAATGGGCTCTGCTGATCATAGGCCCAACTTATTCTATTTATAAGAAAATGCATATTAAATGTTGTAGCAAAGAGTTGGCAATACAATTAATGCTAGACGGTGAGGCTGGTGTGTTGGTCAGTGCTTGGATGGCTGAGGATGACTTTTGATAGCTACTTGTCTACTACTGACAGATGTTTATCTATGGTTGTGGATGATGGGTAGAAGGAGAAACTATTCTGCCAACACTCCCCCTTAATTTCTTCTACTAATGCTACTGCATTTATATTGTTTCCCTTGTCATAATTACATTAGGTTTTATGACTTACCCCTAACCAATGTAAATGGTTTCTAGCTAACCAAAAAAAATTCATTTGAATGGTTTTAGCTAACTATGAACCTCACATAATAGTGGTTACAATAGACCACCAAACATTACAAATGGTTTCAAATTACCACTAACTCAAATGATGGGAAAACTATCATCACTTTGGCTTTTCTCCTTGACCTACATCAAACTAATCATTGAGTCCATATAAAAAGAAATCCATCTATTAAGTTACATGGGTGCCCAGCCATTGCACTCGCTAGTCCTATAGGAATCCTTTTCACATACATGGTTCATCAATATGTCAAACCAAAAACCTTTGGGGTGTCGGGCACAACTGATAATGCACCCCATGCATTCACATAGCCTATTAAAAATCATCACTAATTCAACTTTCATCACTTGGTTAGGGAATATCAATGCAACCAACTTCTATTACATGAGCACTATCAATAACATCATATCCTTCACAATTAGACAAACAAATTCTCACTTCCAATCCCAACACTTTTATCCAATCAGCACACACACATACATCTAAATCATGACAACCAACTCACCACCAATCCAACCTACTTTCACTAATTGCAACCAAAACTAACTTCAATAACTATTCAATAACATCAAACATGCATACTTCAAACAAAGACATAATAAACATTTACATGATCAATATCTTTCATGCCATGTGTATGAATTCTCTGGCACTCCCGCTTGCATAGAGATGCTCCACATGCTTCTAATCTATGAATGACAATGTCACACAATGCTAACTCAATACACTTCAACTTTGGCTTCCTTTTTTCATGTCTTCTTTGTTTCTCATAGTAGTCTCTTGATTTGTTCTTCTCTTTATTCTTGAAAAAGATAACTTCAAATGCCATTGTCTATTGGGCTATGATGCCACAACACTCTTCACCAATTCTACACTCGTGAACCTCTCCATGATCTCTAGGATCATCACCCATTAGCTTTGATACCACATAAAGGAGGTGGATAGAGTGGATCAAAGACAAACATAAATGCAATGATAAACATTCAAATCAATAAGAAAAACATAAAGACATCAAGCTATGCTACAACACTTAATAAATAAATAAAATCTATTACAAATCCTCAGAATGCTACAACATTCTATCCACTCATGATCCACAATGAGAAATCCAAAATGGGCTCTATTGATCACAGGCCCATCTCATTCTATTTATAAGCAAATGCATATTAAATATTGTAGCAAAGAGTTGGCTATACAATTAATGCTAGGCGGTGAGGCTGGTGTGTTGGCTAGTTCTTGGACTGCTGAGGATGACTTTAGATGGCTACTTGTTTTCTGCTAATAGCTATTTGTCTATGGTTGTAGACGACAGGTAGGTGGAGAAATTATTCTACCAATAGAAATTACTGCACACAAGTTTGAATTTAAATACATAAAATTTGTTTCTTCATCAGCACCTCTAATCAGGGTTTATAGCTAATGCGCACAAGTCTAAATTTAAATACACAATTTAGTTTTTGCTCTAGTGCATCTAATTAGGGTTTATAGCTATTGCATGCAGGTCTAAATTTGAATACACAAATTTGATTTCTTTGCCAATGCATCTAATCGAGGTTTATAGCTATTGTTCTTAGGTTTAAATTTAAATATGCAAAATTTATATCTTTGCCAGTGCATCTACTTAAGGTATATAGCTATTGTGCACAACCTAGATTTAAATACACAAAAATTGTTTCTTTGTCAGTACATCTAATTAGGATTTTTAGCTAACTAGGGTTTGTTGTGGTGGTGCAACTGAACAAAATAGGGGAAAGCAAGGGCAGAAAAAAGAAATGGGAGGTGTCGGTGGAAGATCCTAATGAAGGAAGAGGTGATGATCATTCAGTGTTGAAGGGCGTTAAGCAAAACTTGGAGAAGGAGATTGAAATGGCCAAGGAGGAAATCAAAGATTTGGGCAACGTCGCTAAGGAAGTTGCAAAGAGAGATTTGCACAAAGTTGCTTAGAAAGTGGGCCTAACTGGGATGATTAAGTCACTAGTTTGATTGGGAAAAAGTTTTAAAGCTTATTACTATAGGGGCTGAATTCATGAGTTCCTTTCTCACTGAGTTTCTTGTTTGGAGAGTTTTTTGAGTTGTAGAGTCTGTGTAGATGACTATATATAGAGTACCTTATTATCCAGGTTTCAAACATTAGTAATATATCTCTCTGGTAATGTGAATATGCTTGTTTAGTGTCAAAAAAGATATTATGGAGATCCGTCTTTAAATCAAAATTTAAGGGATATTTCCATTTGTTTAAATTCGTCCATCTTTGCACTCACTCTGTCCATCGTGGATTCGTTGAGATTCTTGATCTTTGATGTTTTCATTAAGATTCTTTTTAACTCCATCACAACATACATTTTATTTCATTTATTTAACTAAATGTTTTTTAATTAAAGAAATTTATAAATAAATAAACTTTAAATTATTTAAAGTAGTTTATTTTGATTACTGTTAATACAAATTTAATTTGACACATTATTAATATATATTTTTTAATATTAATATAATCTCTATTACATATGTGGTTATATTGAATTGAATTTATAATTTTGTGTTAGTAACATTAAAATATTATCTCTATTATATATTTGGTCATACAAGATTGAATTTACAATCTTGTTTACATATTTGGTCATATTGAATTTGTAATTTTATTTATGAAATAGTTATATGAAAAGTTACCAAACTAAATATTGGGAATTGACATTGTTCTATTTTCAATTGCATACTCTCCCTCTTCTAATTACCTAAGAAGAATGCAAGACCATCACAAAGAGTCATATGATATGGGAGATATTCAATAGGATTAACCATTTGAGAATATGAAACTAACATTTTGGTTGAGACATCCAAGGAATCTCAGTCAAGGAGAGGTCTTTAAAGAGGGTGGGACAATTTTTTTCTCCTTATATCAAGGAAGGACATGAAACAATAATGAGTTACACTTTGGTAATTGAATAATCTATATTGGTAATTGAATGGTCTAAATTGGTACAAGCTCTAGCTCATGAACCATTAGATCTTTAGCATTTTGATCTTTGGCATTTTTTCCTTTATAATGAAAATCACTTCTCTTTATTCTCATATTTTCATATAGGAACCTTTACAAAATAAGAAATTCTCATATTTTCAAATAGGAATTTTTACAAACTAAGAAATTCTCATATTTTTATATAGGAACCTTTACAAACTAAGAACCTTGAATGGATTATACGAACCTTTGCAAACTAAGAAATTTTCATATTTTTATGTAGGAACCTTTACAAACTAAGAACCTTGAGATGAATTGGCTCAATAGAATATTAAAGGGAAACCTTTTATTTTTTGACTTTGAGATGAATTGGCTCAATAGAATACATATAGGAACCCTTACAAACTGAGAACCTTGAGATGAATTGGCTCAATAGAATACCAAAGGGAAACCTTTTATTTTGTGATTTGTAGAATAAAATCTAAAGAAATTTTTGGGAAGAAGGAGCTAAAGAGCATGGTGTGATAAAGTTTGTCAATTAAAAAATCTACATTTTTAAAAAATCCTTGGCCAATTCAATCACAACACAACATTCTTATTTGAATGAGCCTACTATTACTCAACATAAATAAATTCTCAACATTATTTTTTGAATGAGAATGTTATCATACTCAACATAAATAATTTCTTATGGAAGTGATAATAGTAGGAAAAATGGTTTAGAATGTAACTTGGAGTAAACCAAAGAACTAGCGGCAAACTAACAAATGAACTTTCCTCTCTTCTAAGAAGAACCATTTGGTAAGATTCTGGATGATGTCAAGGTAGAACATTACTTGTCAACTTAATCTTGGAGCATTCTTATAGGGTGAGTACATTCAACCTCAATAAAGTTAAATGTTGTAGTCATTTACAAGTACTATCAAATTCAAATATGGGGCAAACCACATTGACTAGGGATTCAAAATGCTTTTAAGATCTTTTATATAAATTTAATAAAATGACAATAGTGATATGAACTATTGGGCTAAATCTCTTAGAGGCCACGAAGGGTCTATATTTTAAAACTTTGTCAAAAAAATGGTAAAAAATATGAACTATTGTAATGTTGTCTGTCAAAAAACATTATAGACCCTAGTAAAGCATAGGAAACAAAACTTCCTATCTTAATGTCACAAGAAAAAAACAAAAACTTCCTCTCTTAACCTCACAATAAAATTCCTTAAATGAATACCTCAATCTTCAGAGTATTGAATAAAAGGTTTGATAATTTAGAGAATTGGTAGGGTCATATTCACGTAAAATTATTCCAAATATGCATTCTCCACCAAAATAAAGGCATATGTATCACACCAAATTTGAGATGAAATAAATTGAGAGATTTTTCCAAAATAAATATAGAAGATTCAAAAGTACCTCTATTCATATTTAATATTACATGTAATGCCCCAACAAGGAACCCAAAACAATTAACCTAAAGTTTCACTAACTTTGCCAAACAATTTTTTTCAAAGATTAAAAGATCATAACAAGAGATAATATAGTGGAAGCAATAACTCACAAACATACATTGACATAGTTCAAGGTAGGAGAATCCCCAAAGGAGATGTCCTAGCCCCTAGAAAACAACCACATAGTGGAAACACACAAAAAAAAAGCAATAATGCAAGATCCGATACCAAATCACAACTTTTTATTCACAAAATAACTATTACATGCAACGTGCAAGGCTGTAAGGTCTTCTCGATTATGGCCAAATACAAAACAAGTAATAGTTCTACAATATCCCTCAAGATCTAATCCAAAACCTAGCTAGTCCATATCCACACTCTAGTAGAAACCTCCAAGGAAGATCTCAACTTGTACTCGCAAGCCCTCCAAGCAATCTCCTTATTTTCCAAGCCACAACTACTAGCTCCTCTCAAACTTTATCTGAGATCCAAGTGTAAACTACCTCACATTTGGCACTTTGTCCACACACTCCAAAAATCTTCTCTCACTCAACTACCCCATCTTTCATGCTCTTCTCCAAGCTGAATGATTAATCACAATCTTGCTGTAAACTACCTCACATTTGACACTTTGTCCATAGACTCAGGAAAACTCGCCCTTTAGCTAGTCCCAAACTCACTCCCCATTTGAATGAATGAATCATTCCCTAAATGAATGAATGAATCATTCCCTAAATGAATGAATGCCCAAAAGACTCCACAAGACCCCCTACTTATATCCAAATAAGATACAAGTTGGCCTAGTAGTTACAAACTAAAATATACCCTTCATATTAAATATATGTTGAGCCACAAGTTGGCCACAACAAAAATTAAATACCCATACATAAATTAAATGCCAAAAGTTAGCTCATAGACAACTTGGCACCAAGAGAACCAAGACCATGTCGAACACCAATAAAACCAAGCATCGTTTTGCTCCCACAAGAATTGTCGAGTTCTAGAGACCATGCCGAGCTCCATAGAATATGTTGATCTCAAAGACCCTGTCAAGCTCCATAGACCATGTCAAGCTCCCAGGGCATGCCAAGCACTAGTCCAAGCACCCTCCAAAGTAGTCACTGAGAAAACCCAATATGCTTCTGCATCAAACTCCCCAGGTAAATAGAAAAGTGTGTCCCACACTTTGATGACCAAAGAAAGATCAACAACCATCTTCATCTTCAACAAAGGCTTCCACTCCAATAGGGACAAGAAAACCAATTTGCACATCATCCACATCTACATCATTCTATCAAACACCAGAATCTCAACCATTAAATCATTATGCTCACTTCCAGGAACAAACTAAAGATAATACTTCATCAAAAAATCCTTATCCACATTAGTAACTAGTGAATCCACACTAGAAACAACAAACTCCACATCAGCAACAACATGAAGATCTTAATCAACACATGTCAAACTCACAACACAAAAAATCTCATTGCTCACAACAAGATGCTCTGTAACATACAACTCATCACCAACAATAACTAGATCATCCATGACCAAGTGCTTTGCAATTTTTATGTCAGACCCAACCATCTAATCATGAAAACCAACCTCTATCCCAAAATCAACAAGGTTAGGAATATCTTTAGGAACAACCTCCAACTACTCTATATGTTCTATATCAAACTCCACAAACTAATCAACAAAACCAAACTCTTCCACCTTGACCTTGTTATGACATCTTCTTTCACAAATAAGTCTCTTAACCGACCAAACAACTCTCTTCCAGATTAGTAGACTCCACCTCCACAAACATATATGGAATGCTTTCGTCATCCTATCCTTATCTCAATCAATCAAACTAGTTTCAAACTGAACAACTTCCTTCTTAGTTTGATCAGCCAAACTAGCTTCAAACCAAGGAGACATCTCAGAAAACCTCCTCTATAGTACATCATGGATATTTGCAATCATGTCAGGGTCTAATTCTCTTGATCCATCTCCCAAGATCTTTGTAAACCCTCTACAAAAAATCCTTCCCATGCTCCTTGTGACAACCTCAAATTATTTGCAAGTTAGATTGCAACATGCCACCTTGTATGAATAATCAAGAACCACATCACAAGTCCAAGACTATAGATTTGCAATCTACAAACTCTTTAAGTTCATGCCTCAACAAGATTAATCTTCCATCCTAGCATCCATTGAACTATCTATAAGCCCTCTATAATTTCAAGTTAGACCCATGATCCACCACCTCACAACCAAGAGATCTAGGAGTCCAAAAAAAATATCCACCGACAAATCAAGATCAACTCAAATCTACTTCTCCAACCCAAGTCCTGGTGCAAAATACCATAACTTCAATTATTTGTCTACATGCTCAGGAACAATCTTTGCTCTGATAAACTTCACCCAACCAAGATCTTGGTACAAACTACCTCACACTTTAGAGATCTTCTTGTACACTCAAGAACAACTAAGCTCTGATAACACCTGATGTAGTGTAAGGTAGGAGAATCCCCAAAGGATTTGTCCTAGCCCCCAGCAAAAAACCACATAGTGTAAACATAATAAGAAGAAGCAATAATGCAAGATCTGATAAACAATCACAACTCTTTATTCATAAAATAACTGTTACATGTAATGTGTTGGGCTGTAAGGCCTTCCTAGTTAGGGTCAAATACAAAGCAAGTAATAGTTTTGAAAGATCCCTCAAGATTGAATCCAAACCCTAGCTAGTCTAGATCCATACTTTGATAGAAACCTCTAAGGAAGATCTTAACTTGTGCTCACAAGCCCTCCAAGCAATCTCCTTGTTTTCCAAGCCTCAACTACTAACTCTTCTCAAACTTTATCTGAGGTGCAAGTGTAAACTATGTCACATTTGGCACTCTATCTACACACTTTGGAAATGTTCTCTCACTCAGCTACTCCATCTTCCATCCTCTTCTCCAAGCTGGATGATTAATCACGATCCTACAATAAATTGCCTCACATTCAACACTCTATCCATAGACTTAGGAAAACTTTCCCTTTAGCTGCTCCCACACTCACTCCTCCTTTGAATGAATGCCCAAAAGACTCCATAAGAACCCCTACTTATACCCAACTAAGCCACAAGTTAGCCTAGTAGTTACAAACTAAAATAAACCCTTCATATTAAATATATGTTGAGCCACAAATTGGTCACAACATAAATTAAATGCCCATATATAAATTAAATGCCAAAAGTTAGCTCACAAACAACTCAACACCAATAAAACCAATGATCACCAAGCTCCCACAAGCATTGCCAAGTTCTAGAGACCATGTCGAGCTCATAGACCATGCCGAGCTCCATAGACCATGCCGAGCTCTTAGAGCATGTCGAGCACCAATCCAAGCACCCTCCAAAGTAAGCACTGAGCAAACCCAAAATGCTCCTACATCATACATACAATTTACAAACATATTACATCACTTAAGGTTTCCATGATGGTAAATCACATACATAAGTTTTATTAATACTAAATCTAATACATAACAAATCTACATCATAGAATAATTCACAAGTACAAATCTAATTAAATAATATACAATTACATAAGATTCCACATGGCATAACTAGAATGCATGATCATCAATTATACAAGTCACAAGGTATGAAAATCTCAAAGAATATACATCATGAATAAAATACATCATTTCATAATATCTCTAGTAATCAAATATTATACCACAGAATATAACCATCTATCAAAAAAACAAGATAAGAAGAAAGGGCACAACTATACAAGTACATCCAGCTGTCAGATCTCAATGCTATAAGAAACACTACCACCTGACCTCATGGAACCTAAATGGCCCACTTCCACAGTGTTGAGGAGATAATCTCAAGTCCCATACAAAAATCAATCCCAAAAGTCATAACCGACATCATATATATATATATATATATATGATGTCATGCCTAACCGCTATTTCAGTTTTACTGCATTTTAGACTTTGTGACTATAAGTTCTTTTCGGATGATTATGTTTTTGTTTTAGAAATTCCTCAATTTTATTTTGATAAAGACATATATGAATCTGATAAACTCATGAGATTTCTAGTTTTAAAGTTATTGTTCTATACTATTTTCAAGAAGATTATGATTGGAAAACAATTTTGAGAAAACTTTAAAGGTAGTTCAGACTTTATGGTTATCATTTTCATATTCTATGGTATGTCAGCATAATGTATGTTTATCATGTTTTCTTTTAATGCATCAGTATTAGGATAATTCACTGTTTAGTAGATATTCATTGATCATAAGTATTTCCTTAATACTCTTTCTTTTCTTGTCATATTTATATATGTGTGTGGCATATTAAGTTTATGTTGTAATAAATTGTTAATATGTTAAATGTTACAATGTTCATTTATATATATATATATATATATATATATATATATATATATATATATATATATATATATATATATATATATATATATATATATATATATATATATATATATATATATATATATATATATATATATATATATATATATATATATATATATATATATAGTTTCATATTTTGAGGTTTCATCGATATCTAAAAATTGTATATTTATTGTTTCTATGTTATTAATTAAGTCGGGGTTTAAAAACCACTGGGGTTACTAGCATTGTGCATAGCATATTATATTTTCTAAATATCTAAGGGTACTAACCTAAAACCCTAATTGGAACTTGATGCTTTGAATGAGTTTTATTGTTGAAGTTTTAAAAGCCATATATGGTGGTGGCAAGTAAACTGATTGTGTACTTGGTAGTGAAGTGTCTCAATTGTATTCAATGTTTATTTATGAGGAATTATTTCATTGAAGTAGTCAACCATTTTTGTTTGCGAATGTTTGAGTTTTAGTTGTGTTTGGGCTAGGAATTTGGCCGTATTACTCTGTATGCTATGCATCTGTGAAGCTTATTGCTAAGATTCAACATCATGGAGGATTTGGTGGATAAGGAATTCATGCTTATGAAGCCGTGTATTTTTGGATTCTAGATTATCAATTATTATCAGTGTTTCCAATTTGGAAGATTGGTTTTGTTTGGTAACTAGGGCTTTGGCAGCAATTTGTGGTTGCAAAGCATTTTTGGGCATCGACTATTTATTTTAGGTAGGGGGCTTTTCTCTATCCTTATCCCTATGCTGTTGTGTATGTTCTATTTTGAAAATTGTAAATTTTTGAATGTTAGGGTTGTTCTGTTGAAGGATTTGCATGTCGACACCCGAGGGTGGGAGTATGCAGGGTTCAGCAATGAAGTTGTTGAGTTCTGTGTATCTCCACACTCAGATGTGGCTATGGAAGTTACTTTGGTATAATCTTGACATTTTATCATATATTTGTCATACAACTTATGTTACAGTTACATTTTGAAATGGCTTTAGTTTGGCTCGGGTCTATTTGCAAAAGCAGGGTATTTACATACTTGTGTTCAACATATGATACATATGGTTGTGTTGTTGTTTATATATAATTTGTGGTTTCACAAGGTCGAACCCTGTAAGAAATACGTGCTAGTTATTGTATAAACTCGCATGGACTGAGTGTTTAGTGTAAGAACAACCATTTTCATGAACTCAAGGCATAAATATGGATTAGAGTGGTTTTGCTGGTTATGATGCATAAAAAAAAAAAAAAAAAAAAAAAAAAAAAAACTGGGTCGTATTTAACTAATATTTTGAAAAATTGTTCACAACAGAATATGGTAATATTATATAAACCAGGACATTGATAGTTACTGTTGTTTCAATAACTACATGGCCATTATGTGAACAAACAGTATGCATCTTATGATATAGGGCTTTTACATTCTAATTTACTATTGGAAATTGGCATGTTGAAAGTCTCATTGCATTTTTTGAATTTTATTTTAAATTGAGTTCAGATATTATGTCTCTATATGCTATTATAATTTAAAGTGGGTGGTGGCTTATTGTCAAACAGCAGTGTAACTTCTATAGACTCTTGCATTTTACTAACCTCATTAATGGTTTTTTTTTTTAAAGTAATGACTGAACTTAGTTTCTATTGTGTTTAATTTTGGTTTTGAAGTGCTTAATGGTATTTATGGATCATTTTGACTTAAGATGTTTGAAACAAAATTCGTTTATTATAAAGATGTATTTCAGTTAATAATTGAAATGGGAAGTTGTTTCGTATATGAGGCAGATTTATGATATATGTTTGATGATGTGTCAATTAAAGCAAGAATGTCATATGAGCATTGTTTTATTATCTTGGTCAGTTCAAAAGATAAGTTTAGTTTATTATGACAGCAGGAATAAGTAGTATATTACTATGACTAGTAAATATCATTAATCTGATGTATCAGTTTAGTTATATTTATGAGAATGTAATATTGTAGTATTTAATTCTATTGTTATAATAGTCTAAGTTACTTTTGAATTTGGCAGTAAAAGATAAAACTTTCACAAGATGAAGAATGTAATATCATGAGAAAACTGAATGGTTATTCATTGCTTGTGCATTCTTAGAATATCTGTTTGATGTGTATTTTAAGGATAGCTGTAATGAACGTATATCGAGGTGGCTAAATATCGATTTATCTTATTCAGTTAATTAATTCAGTGATAACTTTAAAATAAATTGGGTGGGTTAATTTCATATAAAAGATAATTGGCCTTACCTATGACTTAAACCTATATGGTTAAGTATGGAGAACAAGGCATATCTCTATTCTGTCATTGACAAGTATAATAGGGATTTTCGTTATGTGTTGACTTTGAGCATACCGTACATGGATGCAAAATCTTAGTGCCATAACGATGACACCTCAGTATATATATACTTCATTTACTGGTTATTCTTAGTGTGAGTTTAATTTTGCATTGTTAAGTAAATGTTTACTTCTTGCATATTAATTTCAAAATTGCACTATGTTAAGTGGATCAGATATCTGCATTATGGATATGTATATGTTTATTCTAACATGTATGTAGGTGGATTACGCTTTTTAACTTAGTGTGTACTGAGCCCCCCCTTCTTTGTGTTGTGTTGTACTTCTGTGTGTTTTTCAGGTGCTTCAAGTTGATTAACATGTAGCTTAAGGATGAATACTGAAGTTACTGCTTATAGAAAAAATTGTATCTTGTAGAGTCCATATGATGGACATTAGTGTTAAAGAAAAAAAAATAGTACTTCATTATTGTACTAAACTCTATGTGTATTCACATTATTGTAAAATGTACTTGGATGATATCATCTTCCGTTTTGAGGATTTCAGATTGAGTGAAGCTCAATCATTGTACTATGGTAGTCATAAGTTGATTTAAAAAAAAATTGTTGCATTTCTGGAATTGTTTTATTTTGTTTATAGATTCTTTCGGTTTTTTCTTGTGAGGTATTGACATCTGATAGGAAAACAAATACAAAATATCAAATTTGTAAATTTAATTTCTAGTATTCTTTTCCAAATCCTCATCCCTATCCAAGCAAGCAAATTATGAATCCCTAAATCTATCCAACAAGGGTTTCAAATATCAAATCCTTTCACAGATGTTTTCAAGAACGATAAATTTTAGCACAAGGGTTTCAACCCAAATTAAATTTTAAAAATAGATCTAAACAAACACAAAGATGACAGAGAGATTTCAAAGAGGAAATTACTACTCAAAACTCAACAAGATCCTACCTTGATTTGATGCTAATCAATCTGATGGTTAGAACTCACAAGAAATTCGTGTCCTTTCGAAAATCCTCTTTCTCAAAAATTTGTTCCTCCAAATCTATGTGTAGAAATGAGCTCTAATTTCTTAATAAAGAGCCTTCTTCCTTTAGGGTTTCAATTTTTCAATCATGTAAACCCTTTTTCTTTGTTATTTTATTTCATTTTAATTTCATGTGCAAACTTTTTGCAATTTAATTAAAATAAACTTTATTAAATTAATTCTCTCTCTCTCTCTCTCTCTCTCTCTCTCTCTCTCACACACACACACACACACACACACACACACACATTACATCACAAGACATCTTTGATAATATATTTGTTAATTCAACTAATAACAATAATTAGAGTTTATTATTAAAATCAAACTTCTAAATCAATTATTATTAAATTAAATAAATATAATTACACCAAAATTAGAACTTTAATTAAATATTGATTTTTCTTTATAAAAAATTGTTAAATTAAATCATCTAATAATCTTTTAATTTGATTTAATTATAACTAAAACACACAACATACCCGCAACTCTAAATAAGAAAACCCATTATAAAGATAGAATACTAAATCAAACTCAAGGGTAGTAATCTCAAATTCACATCACTTGACAAATTTAGAAGGGTAAATAACTTAGATCCTTGTCCTACTTTCTAGGATAATTGGCTTAGGGTTAGGATTTAGACTCAAGAACTATCTCCTCTCTTTAGCATTGAGATACTACAGTAGAGCACACTCATCCTAGCAATTTAGGGAAGGAAATGTCTAGTTTTTGCAATCTACATAAAATTTGACCATGTACATACATATATAAATATAAACTAAATAGGAAATGGTGGTAAGTGGTGCATCATGTAGATACCAACTAGTAGGTGACTATGACTCCCTCCCTCAACCACATCAAAAACATCAAAAATAAGGAACATCAAACATGTACACCACATACATGCAAGTAAGAGGTAAGTATCCATAGAAACTACATATAAATCATTCATCTAACTATCATCATGAAATAATAGAAATCATTGTATACAAGCATCATCATCGAAAGAATAATCATCCACACATGAAATAACCAAGTATCAAGTAGCTCATATCATAAATCAACTAAGTATGAAATAATATCCAATCAAAATAGATAACCAAGTACCACTAAACATTAAGCATAACCATGAAGCTAGCCTAAATTTTTTTGACAATATAACATGAAAAGTAAACTGGGTTTTGACACTACATCCACCCCCCTAGACTCAAGTTTACTCTTGGATGCCTATAAAAAAGGTAGGGGTATAAATCCCATAAACCACATGCATCCTCCCAAGCAGTTGATGATTCATCAGTAGGGTCCCATTAGATGCTTACTTTCTCTATGGTTCGACCTTTGAGGGTCAAATATCACTCTTGCATAATGCACATCAGCTCTAAAGCCAATTACCTGTCCTCCACCTATAACACATTCCAATCAAGAACATGTATCACATTAGGAATATATCGTCTAAGAATAGAAACATGGAAAAAACCATGAACACAAGGTAAGCTGGGTGGTAATGCAAGATAGTAGGCAACTGGAGCTATCCTCTTAGGAATCTCAAATGATCCCACAAAATGAGGTGCTAGCTTTGAACCATTTCCATAATGGATCAGACTCTTTCGCAAATGCACTCTCAAGAAAACTTTCTCACCCACTACAAACTACTTATCCGTCCTATGAGCATCAACATACTTCTTCTGTTTATCCTATGATGTAGACACGTGCTCACAAATGTGCACTACCTATTGCTCCATATCTCAAAGCATCTTAGGACCCAATGGGATGTGATCCTCTAAACTGTCCTAACTCAATAGTATATGACAAGGACAATCATATAAAGTTTGAAAAGGTTTCATCTTGATAGAACTGTGATACCCATTATTATATGAAAACTCTACTGGTTATAGATAATCCTCCCAAAGAGTTTTTCTATCCATAACATACATCCTCAACATGTTTTCTAGAACCTAATTCACTCTCTTAGTCTAACCATCTATCTCTAGGTGATAAGATGAGCTGAAATTCAACTGTGCTCTAAGATCATGTTGCAAATATGTCTAAAATATAGATGTGAATATAGGATCCTATGTGAAATGACCTTTCAAGGAACTCCATGCAATCTCATGATAGCATGCATGAAGATATTAGCTAATAAAGTTGTTGTGTAGGATGACCTCATTGGTGAAAAGTGAAACACCTTAATGAAATGATCCACTGTGACCATGATAGCATTGTGTTGACGAGAAGTCATAGGCAATACCACAATGAAATCCATAGAAATAATATCCCACTTTAATAAAGGAATGAGGTTAGGTTGTAACAACCCTATTGGATGCTAGTGCTCTACCTTGAACCTATGGAACTCATGACACCTAGCCATGAATCAAGGATATCATGCTTCATCCCTATCCAAAAGTATAGATGTGAAAAATCTATGTGGATCTTCTTGACACATAGATGTGTCGAGTAAGGTGTACAATAGGCCTCTAATAGGACCAATGTACAAAGCTCATCCAAAAGTGGTACATAAATCCTCCCTAAATAGCACAAAAGGCCATCTAACTCTAGAACATAACTTGAAAATCTTCCCTCCAGTGGTCTACCTAAATCTATCTCCATGCTCACCTCCTAATACCAAGTATCTATAGGAAGTGCCTAAAGTATACTACTCCTCAAATCCCCACTAAGAGTCAAAGATGGTGTCACATGGTTCCTATGACTCAAGGCATCATCTACCACATTCTCCTTTTCCTAAATATGATTCACCTTGAAGTCATATTCACATAGAAACTCCATCCAATGACTCTACCTAGCATTAAGATTAGGTTTCTTGAATATATACTACAAACTACGATGATTGCTATGAAGCTCAAAATGATGCCCCAACAAGAAGTGTCTCCTTCTCACTAGAGCATGAATAGTTGTAGCTACGTTAGGATTATGTATAGGATAGTTCAACTCATGATCCTTGAGTTTATGAGATTCATAGGCAATCACCTATCCATTCTGCATCAAGACTATTCCAATCCCTTCTAGGGAAGCATTCATACACACCATAAAGTTGCTTGTTGGATTAGGTACTGCTAGAATTAATGCACTAGTCAAAAGCTCCATGAGCTTTTAGAATGCTTCCTTATATTTATCCATCCAATTTAACTTATTTCCCTTTCTCTAAAGGGAAGTGATGGGATATGCTACTTTGGAGAAGTTCTAGACAAACTTACAGTAATAACTAGCCAAACCCATAAAGCTATGAATCTCAGACACCATAGTGGGTGCAGGCCAATCTACCATTGCTTTAATTTTTGTAGGTTCTATTGACATACCATCCCCTAATATGATATACCCTAAATACTATATTTCACACCGGAAGAAATCAAACTTCACTGAAATGGCATAAAGTTGATTATCTCTCAAGCATTGAAGAACTAACCATAGATGTTCCTCATGTTCTTCTTGGGATCTAGAATATATTAACATGTCATCCAAGAACACAAGTACAAATAACTCAAAGATAAGAATGAAATACTCCATTCATCAAGCACATGAAAATTGATGGATTATTTGTCAACCCAAATGGAACCACTATAAACTCGTAGTGTCCATAGCGAGTATAGAAGGTTTTCTTATGTATGTCAACATCTTGAATGTGAAGCTGATGGAATCCTAACTTTAGATCAATCTTAGAGAAAACTTTGGCTCCCTTAATCTGGTCAAATAAATCATCAATCATTAGTAAAGGTAAATATTCTTAATTTTCACCTTGTTCAATTATTTGTAATCAATGCACTGCAACGATCCATCCTTCTTCTTCACAAAGAGCACTGGTGCTCCCCATGGAGAAACACTCAATCTACTACAAACTTTGGTGTAGGTGAAACTCACTCAACTCTTGAGTGGTCATCTAATAAGGAGCTCTAGAAATGGGCTTTTCTCCTACGATGAGATCAATGTTGAAGTCAATGGTCCTCTTTGGTGGCATACTTAGAATATGATTGGGAAAAACATCCACATACTCCTGTAAGATAGGGTGGTCTAGAGTCTTCCTTGTAGGGTCTTCTTCCTCAAGTTTTCTCATAGTAATGGAAAACACATGACAATCCTTAGAAAATCTCTACTTCAATTGCATAGTATAGATCATCTGAAGGGATATAGGTCTCTGGATGCTCACAACCTATGTGTCCCTACCTTGATCATCCTTACACATCATGGTATTCTTTCTATAATCAATACTATATAAATGAGATCCAAGCCAATCCATACCCAACACTACATCATAAGAACCAAAGGGAATAACCTAAAGGTCTACTAACGTAAAAAAACCTTCTACATTTAGTTCACACTACTGCACTAGAGAATCTATGGGAATCTTAGCTCCTGAAGCTAGTTCCACTTGCCAACCCAAGCCTTGCTTAACCACCTCTAGCTTACATTTAACAAGTATGGAAGCTGATATGAAAGAATCCATAGCACCTTAATTGAACAAGATGGAAAGGGGTGCAACTATAGTATCTTGGTGATCTACCTGGCAGTGATCTACTACTACAAATACTCTATGTGATCTACCTGGATCACCAAATATAGGCTTAGATGTTGTTGGTCTAGGTATTGAATGGTTAGATGTATGTTGTAGGTAGTTGGCTACAATATGCCAAAACTATTCACAAGTGAAACACCTTATGCCCCCGTCTGAACCTCTCACCGCTAGAGGTGCACATGACTACCAATGGCTATCTCTACTAGAAAAATATTGGTTACTCTAAACAAGCTAGTTATTCTGATTTTTCTTATTGCACTGTAAGTTATGAAATTTTTGAGAGTTGGAACCATTGCCACCACTTTGTGTCAAAGAATAGGATCCCTTTTGTTGTTGTTGTTATAGTTGTTGCTACTATTGTTGACCCTAGTTGCCCTTGGGATAAGGAGGTTTCATGTTGCCTCATGTGCTCTAGTTACCTTTGGACCCTGATGCAGTATGTGCTCCCACAAAACCACCATGACCTAAAGTGACATTCTTCTCTACAAGAATAGCTCGATGTACCACATCATTGAGAGTTTTAGGTTGGAACAATTTAACACCCCCAATGAAATGTTTCTTCAGACCTTGAATGAAATGTTGTACCATTAGTGGGTCACTACCACTGATCCTTACATAAGGCATGAACTCATAGAATTTTCACTTATACTCTACTATGCTCATAGTATAATGTCTCGAGTTGTGAAATCCATCTACCCTCTACTAGTGCCATTGCTTTGGTAGCAAGCACTCATGGAAGTTCTCAAATAATAACTCCCATGTAACACTATTAATATTCACACCTAGTTTCTTTTTTTCTATGTTCTACCATGTATAAAAGAGTTATAGTTGAGTGATGGCATACCTCACTTGACATTATAGTCAATGTCCTACATAGCAAAACATTTGTCTAAAGAAATTAACTACTGCTCTACCACATATCCTAAACCAACCCCAATGAAAGGTTTGATCTTGGACCTTTGTAGGTCCCTCATCTAAGCAGCCTTAGCTGACCTTTGTTGGTCTCCCTAAGGAATCCTAGCCCTCTTCCTCTCGTCATTCCCAAAATGATGTGATTCTTCCTGATCAACACCCCTTGGAGGAGGTAGGTACTTTATAATAGTTCTCATCTTTTGTCTCAAATCAACCTCTTATGAATCAACTTCATTCTCCCCATTGTGTAACTCCTTGTTCTCCTCTCGAACATGACTCTCATGGCCAATCTCACTATGGATCTAGTCCTAGATAGCATCCTACAACAATATCCAAGAGAGAACAATGAAATGCCAAAATATAAACAAGAGTATAATACTATAAGAAATAAACATAAGAAACATTTCTAAACATAAATCCATTTTTTCCTATCTCTAGGCTTAAGTATATTTCAATTTTAAGTTCAAGTGTTCAAGTTAAAAAAATGCATATAGTAGATTTTAATTTTGTTTCAGTTAACTAGTTGTCATCTAGCAATGATCCAATATACCCAGAGCTCCAAATATAGAAACTCGGCCTCTAATACTAGAAGTAATGCCCCACCAGGGAACCCAAAATAAATTAGCCTAAAGTTTTACTAAGTTTTCTAAACATTTTTTTTTAATATTAAAAGATCATAACAACAAGAGATAATATAGCGGAAGCAATAACTCACAAACATGCAGACAATTTACAAATAGATTACATCTCTTAAGGGTTCCATGACATTGAATCACATACATAAGTTTTATTAATACTAAATCTGATACATAAAAAATCCACAAGTACAAATCTAATTGAATAATATACAACTACATAAGATTCCACATGGCATAACTAGAATGCATGATCATCCATTATACAAGTCATAGGATATGAAAAGCTCAAAGAATATGCATCATGAATAAAATACATCATCTCATAAAATCTCTGGTAATCAAATACAGTACCACAAAATATAGCCACCCATTAGAATAACAAGATTAGAAGAAAGAGCACAACTACACAAGTAAATTTAGCAATGACATCTAGTTGTTAGATCTCAATGGTATAAGAAACACTACCACCCAAGCTCGTGGAACCTAAATGGCCCACTCCCACCATGCTAAGGAGATAATCTCAAGTCCCATAAAAAAATCAGTCCCAAAATTCATAACCAACATATAGGTCGAGGAAAACTTGATAGATAGCAATCTATCTCAAAGGTACCAAGACACAAAACACATCTAAATCCAGAGGCAACAAAGAGACATAGTAAATCTACTATATAAGTGGGAAAGTGTCATTACATTAGCCAACTCTATTGTTAGCCTAGTAGCCTCTCTAGACTGTAGCCTCCTAGTGTCTCTATATGACATCAGTATCCTTTCATACATACAAGGCATAATAACGAGGCAAGGTCACAACCAAGCATTCTATCTACACCCATCCTAGCTTGTACTAGAACTTGATGCATGGACAAGGAAAAACACTGCCTCTTATTAATTCATTTTAAACTCTTTTACTGAAATGTTATCCCTTATTAAAATAACCTACAATGGATTACCTAGGCAACCACTTTAGGGCTTTGGCCTCCATTGCAAGCCACTTTCCAACATACATTAAGATGACCTACTCTAAGCTCAATAAAGTATAAAGTGTCATAAGATCAAAATAAACCACATCAATTCTATACAAGCAACTAGAAAGCATTCAAATGATAATTGATTGAGACTCATAGATTTCACCAATAAAATCACTATATAACCACTGATCCATAACTCAATGATCACATCACAAAACTATGACATCACATAGAGATCATGGAACAATAACTCCTAGGCCTCTTGTAAACATCCAAAACTGGTCAACATATTAAGTCAACCAAAAATCCAAAACAAAGTAAAACATACATCACAACTATTGTAGTCTCATATTTTGTTGGTTTTGGAAACATAAGATTTTGATTTAAAGTAGGGTTCAAGTTTTCATTTTCTAAGCTCATGTTTCCTAAGATTTTTGAGTCCACAAATAATTCAAAATTCCTTGGTATTGGATATCATTTTCATATAAAAATGGGCCATCTAAACAAAATTTGAGTTTATTAAAAATAATTGATTCCCCAAATTGAATTATAATTATCAATTTAGTTCATTAAAAAATATATTATTAATAAAGTAATTAAAAAAATATTCAATTAATATTAATATTTAACCATTCATGAATTAATTATTAATAATTAATAATTATAATATTTATTATATTATTAATAATTATTAATTATAATATTTATTATATTATTAATGGAATAATATTTTTTATATTAAATTATTAACAATAAAAAATATATTTAAATTATATATTATATTTTAAAAAAAAAATTGATCAGTAAACAGTCAAAGCCTTGATATTATATGAATAAAATAAAACAATTATCTTCAATATCTTTGTTCAAATGGGCACTAGTAGGAAAGAATGGAGAAGAAAACCTCTAGTCTTACCTAGGACTTTCATCCTATACACTTTTACATATTAAAAGGGGGCATACCCGAGTTTATTGGTACTAAATATTTTAAGATGACTACATTCTTTCTTGTCAGCAAATAATAGTAAATCTTACTCTTTTGGTTTCCTTGATTAATACAATTTTGTGGCTCCTCCTTTCATGTCTACTAACAAATTGCATCTCATTTGAAACATTAGTAGTAAAACAAGTATAAAATCATTATTAGCATCATTGTAATTCTCTTTGTTTAATTGACTACCGAAGGTTGGAATTTCTTATCCCTGTTGATGAATGTGAGTTATTTGTATAATTTATCATTCCATTTTTGATCATTTAAGCTAATTAATAGATTATTAAGAGTCCTACATTGGTCTTTATCATTTTAGTTAGATGATTTCTTTATCACAGTGTCAATCTTTGGGTTGTCAACCTCTTTTATCATTGGATTTCTTTTTTCTTTTTTTCTATTGTAAAGGCTATTTACCTAATAAATCATTTGATTCTATGTATCGGGCTTTTAGAAATAAATGTCTACAGATATAAGGTGGCATCTGATATTCAAATCTGATAAGGGGATGGCTTCAGTTCCTAATTTAGATAATTAATCTTAAGAGTTAAGATTAGAATCTTTTTTCTAACTTTGGATTTGTCTAGATATAAATCCGGTTTAGAATGTTATACATTTTTTGGAGTTGACATTAATAGAAATTTGGGTTTTTTTAAAGTATCCTAGTTTTCTCTTGATTTCTTAATTCTTGTTTGTAGTTATCAATTTAAACTATTACCCTTCAAGTTTAACCTTTAGTGAGAAAGATATTGTAAGTACTAAATTCTAATTGCTAGTAACTATCACCATGTTGGATAATGATTACCTTGTTGTCTTTGCTAGCTTTATAAGGTATTAAGTGATCGGCCAAAGTATATTGTAGTGAAGTTAAAAAGCCTTAAAGTCAAGAATGATAAGCTAGGAGGATTAAAACAACCTAATGTTGGTTATTAACATATCTTATAGTGTAAGTTCGAGCTAAGTTTTATAAGATTATTATCCCTACATTTTCATCTTAGGAATAATTGATTGAATTATACCAATTTATGTCTTCTCCATCTACCCCTTTATTGGCAAGGTGGTCCATTGCTTGTTTCCTTCTCGATACATATGGAGAACCTTAGTTTTTTTAAATTTATCTAACAATTTTAGAGCTATTTCTAGTTTGGAATTGAGTTTCCAATTTCATGTAGATCTTATTCTTAACACGTTAAGTATGATCTGTGAATCTCCTTCAATGATGAGTTTCTTAATACCTAATTTTAGGCTCAAGGACAAGCCTTCCTTTAAGGCTTCTAGCTTGGTTATGTTGTTGGTTTCTATACCTATAGGTTTAGCTATTTTAATGATCCAATCCCCATTTTCAAAATTGATGATACATCCTATCAATGTCTACTCAGGATTTCCCTTTGATGCTCCATCAAATTTATTTAATTTTCCATCCATCAGGTGGTTGTGCACATTTACATTCTTTTTGGGCATGAATACTTCTATTGTGATAGGTTGGGGGGGATTGATTAGAAAGGCCTAATTTTTCTTCATTTCTGCATTCATTTGGTGAAGGACCCTTCTTCTATTGAAGCTTTCCTTAAGTAATTGTTCATTACCTCTGTTATGCTAGTTTCCACTTTATTGACAAGTTGGAATTTGTTGAGCTCTATGTTCCCAAAGATGAATTTATTCATTTCTTTCCATTTTTTCCATATGATGATGGAAGGATATGTATTCCATAGTTTTCTATATACCTTCCTCTTTCTCACATTAGACCATGATATTAGATGTTCCCCCAAATGCTCTAGAAGAGATGTAGACTAGTTGAGCATTTTGCATAGCCAATTCCAATAGGGTCTCTAGTATGGACATTGGTATAAAAGATGTTCCACTATTTCTAAGTTTTCTTTACATAAATAGCATCTTGATGTACCCTCATATCCTATTCTCTAGAGTGTATCTACTATTGGTATACATTTATGAGATTTTTCCTAGAGTAACATTCCTACTTTTGGCAAACATGTTAATTCCCAACAAAGTTTAAGGGAGTGTTGATTTTCTCCAATTTTTGTAAGTTTAGTATAAGGTGATAACCTTTCTTGACCCCATATTGTATATCTTTTTTTTCTCCCCATATTAGTCTATCTTCCCTCTCTTGATGATCTATTCATTGTTGGTTTAATACTTGGTTTGAAGTAATTTTTTCTTCCTTGGTTAGGTTTATGTTTTGAAAGGGTCACCACATTCTAATTCCCTCCTCATTTACCTTGTTACTTTGGTTATAATTTCCTACCTTATTGCCCCACTAATTTATCAATGTTTTTGACCTTTAAGGGAATCTTAAGACTAGCAATCTAGATCCAGAAGCCCATTCCATGAGTCTTCCCAAAATAGAGCTTCTTCTCCATTTCCTAGATCCCATGTCAAGAATTTTTAATTAGGGGTTGACATTTAAGCATAAAGTTCCATGTCTTAGATCCTTTTGGAGGGTTTCTAGTCCTAAAGATCGAGGTAGGATCATTAGGATTGAGATATTTATAATATATAACTTTTGACCATTTACTTTTGTATTCTTGATACATTCTCCAAACCATTTTAGATCCTAGGGCTTCATTTTGCTAGTTTGATTTCTTGATTCCTAGGCCTCCCATTTCTTTAGGTTTGATTGTCAAAAACAATTGTTCAATTGTATATTGTCTTTGATGTTACAAAAAATTTCAAGTCTTTACTAGTCAATGTTTGCCAAGCTCACTTGGGTGATGAAGATAATTTATAGTGTTTGTCCACATTCCAAAGATAATCAAGTTCAAAGACAATGGTTGTCATGTTCACTCAAGCGTCAAATCAAGTTTGGAGGAATACAATGTATGTCAAGTTCACTTAGGCACCAAAGAGAAGTTAGCATGGAACTAGTGTTAACCAAGCTAACTCAGTTAACAAAGGAATTTAGTTCAAGATGCAGATTTAGCTAAGTTCATGTGGTTAACAAAGGAAGTCTAAAGAAAGTATTTTCTGAGTTAGTGTTGACTGAGCAGAGTCACCTAACAAAGGATTTTATTGAGTCATCATATTTAGTTTGATGAATTTATTTTTTAAGTCTACCTAACTTAAGGGATGAATATTGAATATTTGAAAGTGTATTCAAGCTGACTTGACAAGGTAAATGATATAAGTATAAGGTCAAGTTCTGGGATTGAATGAGAGAAGCATGGGATTAAGAAGATAAATCAAGGAAGTGAGTTGGAAGGATATTAGAGTATCCTAAGTTGACTAAGTTACAGAGTTTTATTTGATCAAGAAGGATCAATTATTCAAGCCAAAATAGAGATCTAAAATCAGCAATACAGTTGCATCAATAATCAAGTCATATTAAAGTTACTCTCTAATAATTGTAGCAATGTATCACATCTCTTAACAGAGTTAACAACTATTTGCCAAATCCTCTAACAAGGTGGTATTTCTAGATTAAAGTATCTAAATACCTCTAACAAGGCCACTCCTAATAGGGTGATTTAAATGCTTTCACAAGGTCACACCTAACAATGTATTTTGTAACCTTTAACAGGGTTCACTTCAGAAGAGTGAAAAATAGTAACAAGTTGCAATTGGTGGTTTTTCCCAAATTGGGTTTTCATGTTAAATCTCAGTATCATATGTGTTCATTTTATTTTCTTTATGGTTTTAAAACTAATTTAATTAAGGTTAATCACATTAAACATCTTAAGAAGAATTTATTTTAGTGTTTTCCATAGTGTTAACCAAGTTACAATTGTATTTTAGTTTCAATAGCATTTGGTTTTTATTTGTATTGACATCTAAGGGATCTAGGATTTATTTTTGTGGTAACAAATTCACCTCTCCCCTCTAAGTTACTCCTCTTATATTTCCAACAATTGGTATTAGAGATTTTGGTTCTTGTAGAGAAGGTTTCAAGGACCTAAGCTAAAAATCAAGATGTCTTACAAAAGAGAGATCCCTGAGATGAACAAAGATAACTTCAAGGTATGATAGGAACTCATGAGATTGAATTTGGAAACCATTGGAGACTAAGGCCTAAAGTACCTAAACACCTAGTATGTGGTACCTACTAGAACTATGAATGTTGAAGAAATTACAAAAAAAAGAATCATAACATAATGATGATTGATATTGCTTTGACTCTTAACTATGTTGAATTTGATGAAGTAAAAGACTTTGGTATTGATTATGAATATGTTGAATTTGATGAAGTAAAAGACTTTGGCATTGATTATGAGATGTGGATCAAACTTGAAGCCATCTATGGAGGTGATGACAATGTAAGGAGAGCTAAGGTAGAAAGTCTCAAAGGTTAATTTGATCAAATGAGGATGAGAGAAGATGAGAATATTTCAAAATATAGTGAAAGGATCAAAGCTAGTGTGCATGCAATCAAAGCCTCAAAAGGAAAGATAAACAATGAAACAATGGTAAGAAAGGTTTTTAGAGCACTTCTTCCCATTAGAGTTTCAAAAATTCAAGAGATGAGATGCAATCCCAAGAATGATATATCATTGGATCCACTAGTGGTAAGGTTGATAGCATTTGAGTTAGATAACTATGATAATTATGTTCCTAACTCTATAAACCTTGAGTCTTCATTTCAAGACAAGCTATCACTTAAGAAGAAACTAGAAAAATCTAAAAGAAAATCTAATGGTGAAGATGAAGATGGTTTTGGTGAAGATCTTGAATTCATTAAAATATTGCTTTCAAGAAGATTTCCTGAAGGAAAAGGAAAGTACAAAGGCAAAATTCCTTTGATCTTCTTTTCTTATGAGGAAGTTGGTCACATTGTTGCAAGGTGTCCAAACATAGAAGGCAAAGAAGAAAAGAAGAATAAAAAATACAAGAGAAAGAAGGAATTAGAAAGATAAAAGAAATACAATGACAAAGTTAAGAAATCTTGTTACATTGCTTAAGATTCTAATAATAGTGAAGAAGAAGATGAAATGGTCTACATTGTTGTTAAGGATGAATCAGATGATGAGAATGATAAATGGCCCTTATCTCACATGTTAGTAAGAATGATACATGGATTATTGAGAGTAGTTTTTCTCACCATATTACTAGTGACAAATCTAAATTTGAGAACTTGGTACACTATGATGGTGGAAGTGTTAGATTTGGCAATGATGAACCATATTTTTGATAGGTAAAGGTTGTGTTGCACTAACCAATAATCTCATATGTGATAATTCTTATTAGGTTGAAGGATTGAAGCATAATCTACTTAGTGTGTCTCAATTGAATAACATTCGATTTAAGGTAGAATTAATGAATGGAAAGGCCAATCTACTAGATGGGAAAGGAAATCTAGTTGGGACTAGCAAGCAAACTAAAGGTAATCTATTCTACCTAGATCTTAATGAAAGTTCATATTTCATTGCTCAAGTAGAAGAAGGTTGACTATGGCATAAAAGGTTATGTCATGTGAACTTTGATAATGTGGTAAACATAAGAAAGAATAAAAGGGTTAGAGGCATTCCAAATATCAAGAGACCTAACATGGGCATGTGCAAGAATTGTAAATTGGTAAGATGGGAAAGACAAGTTTTAAAGACAAAAACTATCATTCTAAAGAAGTGTTGGAGCTAGTCCATACAAAACTTTGCAGACCTATTGGCATAGAAATATACATAGGAGATAAGTACTTTATTTTATTTGTTGATGATTATTCTAGAATAATGAATGTTATGTACCTAAAGGATAAATCAAAAGCTCTTGAAAAGTTCAAGTGGTATCTGGGTAGAGTGGAGAAAGAAATAGGAAATAATCTTAAATGTTTAAGATTAGGTAGAGGGGGAGAGTTCATTTCTAATAAATTCAATAAATTCTACAATGATAGAGGAATCAAAAGGCAAGTGTTTGCACTTGGTATACATTAGTAGAATGGCATCACTGAAAGAAGGAATAGATCAATCATGGATTGTGCAAGGACCTTGATGATAGAGAAGAATGTTGCTATCAAATACTAGAAGGAAGAAATCATTTCACTACAATTCATACCTTGAACTGAGTAGAGTTGAAGAAATATTCAGAGAAAACACCTTATGAGTTATGGTATGGCTATAAACCTAATGTTTATTATTTCAAAGTATTTGGTAGTGAATGTTATACTTTGAATGAGTCATGAAAAGGAAAATTTGATGTTAAAAGTGATGAAGGCATATCTCTAGGATATTCCCATGAGAGAAAAGTATATAAATGTCATCATCTATCTACTCATAAATTTATAGAAAGTGCACATGTGTAGATTGACGAGTTTACAAAAAAGAGTGAAGAATAAAATAGTAAGGAACCTAAAAACTACAAAAAAAATGTTTGTTATGAACTTGACATTTTATCTAATACAATTAGGAGTCAACAGTCTTCACCACTCGAGTCCCCAAAATCTACAATTCAACTTGAGTTGTAGCAAATACAACCTGAGTCATCAAAAGGACTTAAGTCATAGATAGAAGGACCCAAGTTTCAGGAAGTGGAAAATAAGCCATAGTTTGATGGAAATGAATCACAATCAGTGGGACTCGAGCACAATTGAAAATATCATGGTGAACCTAGTGATTTTAGAAAGAAGGAGCCCAAAGTTGTCAGATATGTCAGAAGGCATCATGCTCTTGAGCAAGTCATTGGAGATCAATCAATTGGTACAATGACAAGGAACAAATAAAAAGGTGCATGTTTGCTTACTAAATTTGAACCTAGATCTATCAAAGATGCATTAGAGAATGAAATTTGGATTGAAGTAATGAATGAAGAAATTGATCAAATAGAAAGGAATAAAACTTGGACTCTTGTTCCTAGACCCAAGGAAAAAAAATTAATTGAAACAAGATAGATATTCAAAAATATGTTGAATGAAAATGGATAAGTTTCAAGAAACAAGGCAAGGCTAGTTTGCAAGGGTTATGCTCAAGAGGAAGGTATTTACTATGAAGCAACTTTTTCTCCTGTTGCTAGACTAGAAGGTGTTAGAACACTCCTTACATATGTAGTACACAAAGGATTCAAAGTGTATCAGATGGATGCGAAATCAAAATATCTAAATGGAATCTTAGAAGAGGATGTCTATATAGCGAAACCATAAGGTTTCATTGATCCTAGAAAAAGGGACATGGTTTGTAGATTACAAAATAATTTGTATGGTCTCAAATAAGTCCCCAAAGCATGGTATGAAAGGTTACACAATTATTTCATAAAGATTGGTTTTTAAAGAACTAATCATAACAACAACCTATACATCAAAGAAAGACTAGATAAGAAAATTGTGTTGGTAGAAATCTTTGTGGATGATACATTATTTATTGGAAATGATGAGTTGTGCAAATCTTTTTTTGATGAAATGAGTAAGGAATTTGAAATGTCAATATTTGGAGAGATCAAATTCTTTGTTGGATTGCAAATTCAATAGAAGAAGGATGGTATCTATAGTACTCAATCTAAGTAGATCAAGGAGATACAAAAGAAGTTTAAAATGGAGGATTCTACACTAGTTGGATCACCTATGTCTAATAGACATAAGCTTTCAAAAAATGATGATTCAAAAGAGGTAGATCAAACTACAAATAGATCAATGATTGGAAAACTTTAGTATGTGGTGCATACAAGACCTGATGTAACATTAGCAGTTGGAATGGTGACAAGATTCTATACTAATTAAAAAGAAAATCATAAGATGGAAATCATAAGATGGAAATCAAAAGAATCATGAGGTGTCCAAAGGGTACTAAGCATTATAGTTTGTTGTATTAAGAAAGGAGGAAACTTTGAATTGAAAGCATTCACTGATTGGGCAGGAAGCATTGAGGATAGAAGGAGCACTAGTGGTGGAGAATTATTTCTTAGAAAGAGGCTAGTGTCTTGGAAAAGAAAGAAGAAGAACTGTATCTCTCAGTTAATGACAAAAGCATAATATGTTTCTAGAATAGTCAATTATGCAAATATTGTTTGGTTCAAACAACTATTGATAGGTATGAAGGAAGAAACCAAGGATCTAGTTGTTGTTGCAATTAACATTTCTAAAAATCTTGTGATGCATACCAAAACCAAGCACATTGCAATAAAGTATCATTTCTTGATAGAATTAGTGCAAGACAAGGAAGTAAGATTGGAATATGTGAACACAAAAGAATAGATTATAGACATATTCACCAAGCCATTACCTAAGGATGCATTTTTGTATCTAAAAGGTAAGCTAGGGTTCATTCCCCTATCTGAACCTCACTAATCAGATTTTAGTGATGCGCCAACCAAGCATGTTGAAGATTAGTCAAGTTGATGTAGTATTGTAAAGGGAAGATTGCATATTAATTAGTACATTAGGTACATGGAAGTTCATTGAATGCTCTCTTTGGCATGAGATGTCAAAGAGGGAGAGTTTTTGGTCATACATTAGAGAAATTTTAGAGAGTTGATTTTTTTGTCATATATCAAATTTATTTTTATATATGTTAGAGATTTCAAAGAGGGAGAATGAACTTGAGTTGATATCAAAGATGGAGATTTTGATATTGCAGTCATTGTAATCAGAGGGAGTTCACACTAAAAGAGGCAGTTCTCATGGATGAGAATTAGAATGAAACTAAGAATATTATCCTTACTTTTATTTTTCTCTAAAATTTCATTGTGTTATGACATGTTGTGTTTCCATCAATGCCAAAGAGGGAGATTGTTGAAAATAATTGCTCAATTGTATATTGTCTTTGATGTTACACAAAATGTCAAGTCTTTACCATGTAATGTTTTTTGAGCTCACTTGAGAAATAAATATAATTTATAGTGTCTGCAGAGTGTTCTAGAGATAAACAATTTTAGAGACAGTGTCTACTGAGTTCACTCGGGCATCAAATCAAGTTTGCAGGAAGACAATGTCTACCGAGCTCACTCCGGCACCAAAGAGAAGTTGGTAGGAACCAATGTTGACCAAGCTCACTCAATTACCAAAGGAATTAGTTTAGGATGTAGTGTTAATCGAGTTCATGTAGTTAACAAAGGAAGTCTGAAGAATGTCTTTTTTGAGTTGGTGTTTATTGAGAAGGTTGGCTAACGAAGGATATTCTTGAGTCAACATATTTAGTTTGATGAATTTATTTATTAAGTCTAGTCAACTTAAGGGACGAATATTGAATATTTTAAAGTGTGTTCAAGCTGACTTGACAAGGTAAATGACATAAGTATAAGGTCAAGTTGTGGGATTGAATGAGAGAAGCATGGGATTAAGAAAATAAATTGGAAGGATATCAGAGTATCTTGAGTTAACCGAGTTGTAAAGTTTTATCTAATCAAGGAGGATCAAGTACTCAAGCCAAATTAGAGAATTGAAATCAGCAATACAGTTGCATTAGCAATCAAATCATATCATTGTTACTCTCTAATAATTGTAGTACTGTATCAAATCTCTTAACAAAGTTAGCTTAACAACTATTTTCCAAATCCTCTAACAAGGGGGCATTTTCAAATTGAAGTGTCTAAAGACATCTAACTAGGCCACTCCTAACAAGGTGATTTAAATCCTTTAATAGGGTCACACCTAACAGTGTGTTTTGTAACTTTTAACATGGTTGGCTGCTAATAGGGCTCACTTCAAAAGAGTGAAAAATAATAACTAATTGTAATTGGTGATTTTTCCCAAATTGGGTTTCCACATTAAATCTTGGTTTCATATGTGTTCATGTTATTTTCTTTATGATTTTACAACTAATTTAATTAAGGTTAATCACATTAAACATCTTAAGTAGCATTTATTTTAGTGATTTCCAAGTAACAATAATTCTTAGTGTTTGTCAAGTGATTCAGTGCTAACTAAGTTACGACAATATTTCAATTTTAGTAGAGTTTGGTTTTGATTTTTATTGACATCCAAGGGATCTAGGGTTTATTTTTGTGGTAATTGATTCACCCTTCTCCTCTTAGTGACTCCTCTTATATTTCCAACATGCATATGTTGTCCCATTTTATCAAAGCCAATTTTTTTCTCATCTATTCCTTGATGTGTATGGGTATAGGTAGACATGACATATGATATATTGGGATGGCTAATAATAGTGATTTGATTTTCAAACATCTCCCAGCTTTGGTTAACCATTTCCCTTACCAGTTCTCCATTTTCTTCTCAACTCTTTCTATGATATTATTCCATGTACTATTGTTTTTCATCTACTTTTCTAGGTGTATCCCTAGATATTTGCATGGGAAGGTTCCTTTCTTGAAACCTCCAAAAAAAGCATATGTCTTCCTTGGTCTTTGGAGATGTGTTAATGAAGAAGATCTTTGATTTATCTTTATTATTTTTTTGTCCAAAAACTTTCATGCACTCTTGTTGATCTATCAAAAAAGTTGTGCTTCTTCTACTGTGCTTTCTCCTGGCAAGCTTTTGTCATTGGAAAATTGTTGGCAAGTGATGTTTGTAAGGTTTTTTGTTATAGCTATTCCTTTGATTTTTCCTTCTTTTTGAGATTTTTGGATAGCTCTTCTAAATTCTTCTGCCATTATAATAAATAAGAATGGTGATATAGGATTCCCCTATTGTATACCTCTAGAAATATCAAAGAAGCCTTCTAGAGATCCATTTAAAAGTAGTGAGATTTTTAGTGTTGATATTCATTTGAGATGAGGTTGATCCATTGGCAAGAAAATCCAAATTCTTCCAATGTCTTATAGAGGAATCTCTAATCAACTTGGTTGAATTCTTTTTGGATGTCTAGTTTCATTAGCATATAGATTTATTTATTTTTTTGGTTGAGTGAATAGTTTCATGTATGATTATTATGCCATTAAGAATCGACCTACCAAGTACAAAACCAGTTTGTTTTTCCAAGATAAGCTTGGGGAGGAAATTATTTAGTCTTAAAGCTAGAAATTTATATTCTACTTTATAGATAGTGTTGCATAATGCTACGGGTTAAAAATCTCCTAGATCTTTATAGGTGGATTTCTTAGGTATAAATGTTAAAAACATGTGGTTGATTTCTATCAAAATAGACCCTGGATTTCTTGAAGCTTCTAGTGCCTTCTAGAGATCTATTCCTATAATATCCAAACATTTTTGAAAAAATAATGGTTGAAAGCCATCTAGCCCATGTGATTTATCTAGATTGAGGCTAAATAATGCATTTTTTCCCCATCTAATGAGAAGGGTTGAGAAATTTATTATATAGTGTTGTGATTAGTTGGGGAATATTTGCTAGCATTTACTCTTGTGCTTTTAAATTTGAAAATTCATAGTTTCTTAGGATGTTCTTGTAATAATCTACAAATATCTCTGCAATCTTGTTAGTGTCTTCTATTACTATTCCTTCCTTCTTGTTGATTTTTGAGATTCAATTAATTGATCTATTGCTTAGTGTAGTGTTGTGAAAGAATTTGGTATTATGATATCCTATTGTTAACCAGTCCTCTCTTGATTTTTGTTTCCAATAGATTTCCTCTTGTGCTAAAATAACTTGTTTCATTAATAGCTCCTTTTCTTTAATATATTTAGCATTATCGATTATGTTTTTGGTGATTTCTTCATTTAATTTAATTTTTTTTCCTTTCAATATCTAATTTTTATTTGAATATATTTTTGAAGTGCATTTTATTCCATTTTAATATTTTCTCTTTTAGCATTATAAGTTTGGACACAATGTAGTATGTAATACTACACTAAGCACATGTAATAAATTTGAAACAAAGAACAAGTACAATGTACGCAAATTGTTATTATTATTATACAACATAATACAAGTACAAGTACAATGATTGAGCCACTCTCAATCCATAAACCTCAAAATAAAAGAAGATATCATCCAAATAAATTTCCATTATGATGCTAATACATATTGAGTTCAGTACAATAATGAAGTACGATATCATTCTTAAACACCTATGTCCAACATATGGACCCTACAAGTAACAAATTTTGTTTCTAGAAGTAACTTCAACAGTCATCCTTAGCTACTTTTTAATCAACTTGAAGCAACTGAAAACACATAGAAATGCAACATAACACAAAGAGGGCTCAGTACACACTGAGTTTAAAAGCATAGTCCACCTGCATACATGTTAGAATAAACATACACATAACCATAATGCAGATATTTGATCCACTTAACATAGTGCAATTCTAAAATTAATATGCAAGAAGTAAACATCTACTTAACAATGCAAAATTAAACTTGGACTAAGAATAAATAGTAAATGAATCATATATATACTGAGGTGTCATCACTATGGTGCTAAGATACTACATCGGCGTATGGTAAGCTCATAGACAACACATAGTGGGATTCTCTATGGTACTCATGAAATGACGTAATAGAGATTTTCCTTGTTCTTCGTACTTAACCTTATTGGTTTAAGTCATAGGTAAGGCCAATTATCTTTTGTATGTAATTAACCCACCCAATTCATTTTAAAGTTATCATTGAATTAATTAATTGAATAGGATAAATCAAATTCAGCCACCTCGATATATGTTCATCACAGCTATTCTTAAAATACACGTCAAACAAATTTAAAAAAGAATGTACATACAATAGATATAAAATTAGTATACAACATGATACTACATCCTTTCATCTATTTGTAACACATCTTATTCTACCAATTGCAAAGTAAATTTAGATAATTATAACAACAGAAACAAAACCTACAATATCAAGATCACACAAATACAATTAAACTGTTATCTCAACTTAACGGTACATACTTAATCTTAATACTATACAATCAATTTCTTGCTGACATAATCGTCTACATTTAACTTTGAAATGACCAATATAACAAATCAAAATGCATATGATATTCTTGTTCAATATAAAATTCTCATCAAACATATATCATTAATCCAACATTTCCATTGAAAACAATTTCCATATCAATAATGAACAGAATAACATCGTTAGCATAGTAGATTCTAATTCATAAAACCTTTATTTCAAATACATCATATAAATACCATCGAGATTCTTCATAACATAACCAAAAAAATTAAATCATATCTAACAGACTTCACAATGTTCAAGCTCTATCAATGTTTTAAACAGAAGAACATTAACAATGATACCGTATATTCAACATTCTTTCCAATTTCCAATTGCAAGTTCTACTTATGGACAACTCACAGGCTATTACCAATTTTTGAATTTACACAAACTATTTGACAATACGCTATTGTCCATAACTAAAATCTCAATAACATACGAAACTATGAAACTATAATCAAATCATTATGCCATTCACATAGGTACTATAAAACTTCTAGCATGCCAATAACCATAATTAACTAGAATGGAAGTCTACTATGTTTTAAGATGCACACTTACTATTCAACATAATGTTCATTTCAACATTGAGTAACATCAACTATCTAATTTTTCAACTATTACATAATACCTTATACAATTGTGAATGAAACCAGATCACATGTACAATTCAATAAAACATCAACTATTATAACTTGATACCTTTGTAGAAATTTCCATAACGTAATAAATAAATTATGCTATTGCAATGATATTTCTACTAGTTTCAAGCTTCCTTTTAACTATTTGACATAATGTCATTACCATCAATTGTCATATATTGTTCACTATGTTATCTACATCTTCATTCAACAACGGTTCAATACCTTAGCTAAATCCCTAGGTTTCAACAAACTATTTTTAATATAATAACCGAGCCTTAGTTTTCAAGTGCACTGTTTAATATAATGACTTAACCCTTGGTCCATGTGAAATGTTTAACAGAGTGATTGTGCCCTTGATCAGTCATGAGTCTGCAATCTAATGCAAGCTCATGTTTGTGGCCGAGCCACGCAAACCCATGAACTCTGAGATATGGGTTCTCTCAGAGCTTGGCTCTAAGGAAGCCAAATACCCATATGTTTTACACAATCACATGCATGCTTACTGTCACAAGCATGTTTTTCTAACTAGGTTCGACCTAGAGAAAAATGCGTATTTAGGACAAAGCCCAAATATATATAGCAAAACCCAAAATGATATCTCCATACTTCACATTCAAGTGTGGATATATACAGGGCTAAGCATTGCACATAGTGCCATGCTCTGCATATATCCATTCTTGAGTGTCAATACACATCATATAATACTGATAACCATTTACAAACATGCTAATTGAAATAACAATTTGAACTGTAAATAGAGAGAGAGTAGGGTAAGAAATTTCCCCTACGTGTAATACAAGAGATGGAAAATGCTCAATACAATGCTTTGCTATAAAGCTCGTTGCCAAAGCCCCAAAAGCCAAGTCAAAATTGGTAAACAATCTCCACAATGCTAACACACATAACTCATAAATGACTTCACAATGGAGTGAAGCAGAAGATACCAACAATAACAGCAGACAACTTCTGATGAGTAACTCCATCGTGCTTAGCCACATATGCAAGTATTCCCTTCCAACAAAACCCTTCATTATGTTGATTCCTCAGCAACAAGGGTCACAGATGTTAAGCAAAACAAACTAATGTGGCCAAGTTTCTGGCCCAAAGTCAGCAAGAAACCCAACTCACAAAAAGAAATGGCCGACCAAACCTTTAGTGCCATAATTCCTCATAAACATGCATTCAATACATTTCACACATCATAGAGCCATGTATACGATAGTCCCAATACCACTGCCATGTATTTGGCTATGAACAATGCAGATATGTTATTTAAAAAGGGGTTTTAAGAGATATTAAAACCCCTTTTTAAATAACATATGTATATACTATACCAACTATGGGTTATTAAACCCTTTTTTAAAAAAAGTGAATATAAGTCATGTAATCAAAACCAACCTAGGGTTATATGCAATAAGAAGTATCTAAACCCTTTACATCATATGCCTATATGCTATACTGAAAACAAATTCAATGCAATAATTCAATCCCTTCTTAGTCACACATATGAAAATACAATGACAAGTTCCAAATACATACATCATATTAACATACAAATGTATTTGCAATGTCAAGTTAAACATACAATATATAACTTTCTTTCCAATACATACAAACACAGAATGCAGTTTACAATGAGTTTGAAATATAATAAACATAATCGATACCCAATCAACATGCAATTATTTATATGCCAGTTTCAAATCATAAAATCCTAAGTCACCTTTAATGCTAATAAAATAATTCTAAACAGAAAATATGTTCAGCATAAGTCTCGTGTTCCAAAGGACAATAATATAACCAAGTTCTACAGAAATAAAAACATAACATCTGAAAGGAACTTATAACAACAAAGTCCTAATATACAAAAAAATTGAAGTAGTGGTCAAGCATGACACAGTACATCTTGGATCCTTTAAAGTCTCCTTCCTTCCACCAAATTTTGACACTGTCAATGAAGCTATTGTTCATAAACCACATCTTCTCACATTTAAATGGATTCTTTGTAGGTTTTATAGGTTCACTGAGTTCAACTATTAATAGAAAGTGGTCTGATCCTACAAAGAGTAGTATGGGTGCTTGTGGTGTTAGTTCCATATCACTTAGGTCCCCTTTGAAGAAAAATCTATCAAGTTTTTTTGTTGTGTAGCAAAATCCTTTTGTTCTATTGTTTCAAGTGTATGTGCTATTTGTATTAGGAATTCTATTAAATTGTTTTCCTCCACCCAGTCTGTAAAATCTATAGTAACTTGATTTGTTACATGAGTTCCCTCATATTTCTCTTCCAACTTTAAAATTGCATTAAAATCAGCTCCTATAATTATATTCTCATTCTGATTAGCTTTGACAAAAGCACTGACTTCATTCCAATCTTTTTTCTTATCTAATATTTGGGTTGGCCCATAGACATTAACGGGGATGAATTAAATGTTACTTTGCTCCCCATCCAATTAATGTTTGCCATAGTCTTAGTGTATGCTATTTTCTAAGGATTTCATATAATACACAATCCTCTTGATGCTTTATTCAATTCTAATAAATCTAGGCTCTACATGCTGAATTTCTTTTTTAATGTCTCCTTCTTCCATATTTAGTTTAGTTTCTTGAATTAGTATTATTTCTAAAGAAAATAAAGTCAAGTTTCATTTAATAATTATTTTTTCCTAGAGGTGTTTAATCCTCTAGCATTCCATGTTGTTATCCTCATTGATATGTGGGAAGGTACTTCCACTTCCATGCTTTTAAGATTTCCTCTAATTTCCTTTAATCCTTGGCTTGCCCTATTTCATTTTTTAGGTCTTTAAGTGACTTTCATCCTCTTCTCATTTTTTCTTTCCTGCTCTTTTCCTTTTTTAGACCTTCTTGATTGATTAATATTCCCAAAAGTTTTCCAACTCATTTTGTTCTTTTATTTGACTCTCTTTATTTATTTCTTCTTCTAGGTCTCCTTCCTCATCTTCCAATTCCTTCATTACCTTTTTAGCTATCTCCATTTCCTTCATTACCATGCCTCTTTCTATGTTTTGCTTCTGAACTATGGGTATTATTTCTTCCCTAGATGGGATTCCTTCTTCTAGGTATACAAGTTCTTCCCTTTCCTATGAGTTTGTAGTATTTACATTACTCTTTATTTATTGTTCCATCCCTTCCTTTTGTTCTCCTACCCTTGCTCCCTCCAGTTTTTGATGGACAAGTGGTATTCCTTTTGGGGTTGATATGTTCTGATCTACCTTTTGTTTTCTCTTTTATATGTTGTCTTCCTTATCCCAAGGATTTTTGTCATTTTCTAGAGTTTTCCAGAACTTGTGTCCTCTTTTCTTCCTTCTGATAGTTATGTTACTCCATTGTTCTAAGGTAGTTGGTGGTAAATTAAATTCTAGTCCAATATGTCCTTCCATTAAATTTTCTTCTCTTAGTTCCTTCCTATTGGTGTCCTCTTTATTGACTTTATTCTGGTTTAGAGTTTTCATAATCCTTGTATCTTCTTGAGAGTCTTGGTTCTCTACTTTGGATGTTGCCTCTATCCTTGCCTATGGTTGAGATCCCTTTTCTCCACTTTTATCAGTGTGATGCTCATGTTTTTTTGTTTATGTTATATCTTCTTCCTATTTATTTTCCTTTAACAAAGTTTTTGAGTTTAGTCTTGTTGCTTATGTGGGCAACCCATATATCTCTGCATCCTCTGCTGTTAGCCCTTTGACCTTATTTTTTATATGATTCTTGATTGATCTACTTTCTTGAGAATGTGCGTGACCCTTCTGCTACTAGGCTCTCTTTTCTTTCTTCTACATTTTTGAGTCTTTTGAAATTCTATTTTCTAATCTTCATTGCCTTGTAAAGGAGAATTATGCTTGAATTTGTTTTCCATTGATTTTTATTATATCAATTCTACTGGATCAATAGTGTTATTGGTTTCTAGTGTTATTTCTTTGTTGAGTTTCTTAATACTTAATAAATTATCCATAATTTCCTTAACCTCTAAATCTTCCCCATTCAATAGTAGAGTTCAGTTATTCAGGAAGTTGAATATTTCAATACCTTCCTTGAATATTTGTAGATTAATCTGGATTGAATCATCCTCCATTAGATTAATGGGGTCCCTATTAATGCTTTTTAGGACACTCTATATAGTTTTTGGTTCTAATATTTCCCCTTATTCCTTCTCCTCTTCTGTTGGAATAATAACACTTTGAATTCTATCTTTATTTTCTAATTGGATCTTCGAGTTCTTTTTATGAGAGTTGTACTAATAATTTCATTCTAGTCCTTGATAATTTTCTTTTACCTTTGTGTCCTTGTTGATCTCCTCAAATTCTGATACTTCATTTGTTCTTTTCTTCTTTTTCTTAAGGAATAGGATATGTTTGATTTCCCCTTGATAGATTAAGTAGTTAATTTTGTATATACATTTGTTTGTGATAATTTTGATAGTGTCATGATGATATAGATTAATTTTAAGATTGACAAGGATTTTTATTGAATTAGATCTACTATGGTGGGGTTCGTAACCCCTGAGTCCACCTAGAGATTCATAGATTTGTTTGAATATCTTAAGGTCATAGAGTTTAGCTAGGATGTTTTTTAAGGAGATCCATGCTAGTAAATTTAAAGAGTGTATTAATTTTTTAGTAAAATTTAGAGCCTAATGTATGAAAATAGAGCCATGCCCATTGACAAAACTTAGTGGTTTATTCAAAATTAGGAAATTATACCTAAGATCCATGTAGTTTAAAAAAATTACATGATTGGAGAGAAAAGTGATACTTACCTATTCCTTGTCTATGGAGGTAATCTAATTAGCCAAATCTTTTTGAATTGTCTTTAATCGAGACCAGATAACATGAACTCTATTATTTTTACAGTTGAACCATCAATATTTGATATTCTTCTTACTGATGATGGTAGTGGCTTGATTGTTTTTTGCCCCTTGATATTTAGGTATTATTTCCTTCTTCTTTTTTTCTTAGCCTTGAAGGTAGAAGTTCTCGAATTGAAACTTTGGTAGAACAAGGGTTTTACATTTTTGAGGATTAGATAGAGTAGGGTTATATTGTTGCTCAACACCATTTTGGGTATTGCGGATCTTGGTTTTGGTTGAGCCAATTGGGATTGAATTTTCTTTCAAAATTTTGAATGGTTTGTGAATAGGGGAATTAATGGAGAACTTTGTTGGGTTTAGGTTTAACTCTTTATTCAGAATGCTAAGATCGAAGGGGGATTTTTTTTCCTTCTTCGGGGGTCTGATGGTGTATTTTTTTTTGCTAAAAAATACCTCTTTCTTAGCTAACCAATCTCTCTTTCCTCCTTTGCTTAGTCTTTCACCATGCAAATTGAATTGAATTATGTGTCTTGATTTCTACTTCCAAATCTTTTTCTAGTTATATATTATTTTCCATCCTTCTCCAGACTGTGTTCCTTGGCTACTTTTCTCCCTTGGATTATGGAGCTTTGATCTTTGATTCACTTCTTTGTGATGAGTCAGCAATCTCTGCTTAGGTTTTGGAGATTTTCCTCTCTTATTTTTTTATTTTTCTCTGCATGTTGTTTGATTAGGGTTAGGAAGTTGTTTGTGCATTTCAAGAATTGTGTGTGTCACCTTCTTGCCAAAGATTTGCTCCCTTCTTGGTTTTTTTTATGCCTCTTGGCATAAACTATATCTTTACATCCTACACCCTATGTTTTATTTTGAGGATATTATTTTCCTTGAATTTTGTTGTTTGCTCTGTTGTTTGTACAATTCACTAATCTTTCCATTGTTTTCACTTGTTACATAATATAATAAGTACATATTAAATAATAATAATATCATTTGTTATAATTATTAAAAAAATATATTATTAAATTTTATTATATAAAATTTTAAAAATATTATTTTTTAAAAAATTGCAAAATATGATAAGCATCTATGGCCTATCGGATAGCTTGGTACATAGTGGCAATGTTGTTGCTGTAGCATTAGCAAGTTGTCATGCAACCTGCTTAAAGCAGCCAAAGGGTGGGTAGGGTTTTGGTGGCCCTCGCCCCCCTTCAAACTAAATTAAATTACATTTTTTAAAATTTTATTTTATTAAAAACAAAATAGATAGATATAATGCTCTCTCAATACAAATTGATATATATATATATATATATATATAATCAAAGTAATTATCAATTACTATGGTAATTATATTATTATATATTTTAAAAATAAATATCCATAATGGATATGATAGGAAAAAAATAGAAGTTATCAAATTTGTAAATTTCATTTTTGGTATTCTTTTCCAAACCCTCATCCCGTTCTAGGCAATCAAATTACGAATCCCCAAATTTATCCAACAAGGGTTTCAACCCAAATTAAATTTTGGAAACATATCCATTGAAACACAGAGAAGATAGAGAGATTTCTAAGAGAAAATCACTACACAAAACTCAACAAGATCCTACCTTGATATGATGCTAACCGATCAGATGCTCAAAGCTTGAAAGAAATTCTTGTCCTTTCAAAAATCTTCTTTCTCAAAAATTTGCTCCTCCAAACCTGTGTGCATCGATGAACTTTGATTTCTTAATAAAGAGCCTTCTCCCTTTAGGGTTTCAATTTTTCAATCACACTAACCCTTTTTTCTTTATTATTTTATTTTATTTTAATGTCATGTGCAAACATTTTACATTTTAATTAAAATAAACTTTAGTAAATATACTCTCTCTCTCTCTCTCTCTCTATTATTAAATCATAGGACATCTTTGATAATATATTTATTAATTCAACTAATAATAATATTTAGATTTTATCATTAAAATCAAACTTCTAAATAAATTATTATTAAATTAAATTAAAATGATTACACCAAAATTAAAAATTTAATTAAATCTTTTAAATTTAATTCTTTAATTTAATTAATTTCCCCATTAATTAAATATAGTTAAATATTAATTATTCTTTATAATTTTTAAATTAAATTAAACTATTTAATAAGATTTTAATTTGATCTAATTATAACTGAAAAATACAACATACCCACAACACTAAATAAGAAAATCCATTATAAAGATAAAGTACTAAATCGAACTCAAGGGTTGTAATCTTGAATTCACATCACTTAATGAATTTAGAATGGTAAATAACTTAGATACTTGTCCTATTTTCTAGGAGAATTAGTTTAGGGTTAGGATTTGGACTCAAGAACTATCTCCCCTCTTTTTCCATTGAGATACTGCGATAGGGCATGCTCATCCTAGTAATTCAGGGAAGTCGATGCTCAGTATTTACAATCTACATAAAATTTGAGCATGTAAATACACATATAAATCTAAAGTAAATAGGTAATGGTGGGGTGCATTGTGTAGATCCTGACTAGCAAGTGACTACAACTTGCTCCGTCAACCACATTAGAAATGTCAAACATAAGGTAAATCATACATGTACACCATATGCATGCATGTATAGGGTAAGTATCCATAGAAATTTCATATAAATCATCCATCTAACTATCATCATGAAATAATTGAAATCATTGTATACAAGCATCATGATCGAAAGAATAATCATGCACACATGAAATAACTGAGTATCAAGTAGCTCATCACATAAATCAACTGAGTATGAAATAATATCCAATCAAAATAACTAACCAAGTAACACTAATTATAAAGCATAACCATAAAGCTGGCCTAAAAGAAATCGACAATATAAAATGAAAAGTAAACTAGCACTATATTACAACTTTATTCTCTTTTTTAATTACAATATCTTACTTGCATATAGTTAAAGTTTAACCTTAAAATATGATTTAAATCTAGTTTCATTTTTCTAATTCCAAATAAAATTATGGGTGTTCTAATAGAAAGGAAAAATATACATATTTATAAGTTTTTCAACTAAATATAGGTAACTAAATTAAATAACACCTTAATATGTAGAAAATTTAGTGATATTTAAATAATTACTCTTAAATATGGATCTTTATATATCTAGGTCACATACTTATTTATCCTACGTGAAAATTTTATAAATTAGGTAGTTATAGATCATATCCAACTTCTATGATTTTTCCTCTAATAGGTTCCATGGTGTTGTCCATGTATTTTGAATTTAAATAGAAACTAATGTGTAGTTGAAAGTTTGCCAATAATTGAGAATATGCTTTTATTTGGTTAAACTCTTATAAATAAATTTCAAGACATTTAAATATAATCTCACATAATAGATAAACATTGAAGTCCTCTACATATAATATAAATATATGATTAGAATGTTTATAATTAAATACATTAATGATAATACTATAAAAACTTCAGACAATTTTTATATCTCTTGAAATATAAAAAACAAAGTATTATTTCTTTCATCAAATAATACAAATTAGAAATTATCTAAATTTCAAACAAAAACTAAATTATAATATTTGTATTGCCCTAGTTATTTGGTTTATATAACTAGTATAAAAAATAAAAGTTGTAACATAAACATCTTTCATAATGTTTTACTATTGTCTCAGGTTGAAGAAAAAAGAAAAAACTAAATTTACAAAACATTAAATCAACAAATAAGAGGTGTTAAGGTGCAGATTCATTAAGACAATGTTCACAAATATGACACATGAAGTTATAGATTTATTAAAGAGTGCAAAGTATGTGAAAGGAAATTTGAGTTTCTTCACACAATTATATCTCATGGTATCATAGAGCTCAATTTCATTGGTAACAAATACATGAAATAATATTTAACTCCCATGTAAAATTACTATAAATGCCCCAATTAGAAGACCTCAACTCCATGAGCGAGGAAGCATGCCAATGAAAAACCATTACAAATTTGATAGATTGTCAATGATGTCGCAAGTTATTTAAGGGTAACTGCAAGAAGTTCAGTCTCACTTTTGGACAAAAAGTGGAAGTGTTCTTCCTATTTTTAAAATGTACTATCAATTGATGTCAAAATTTGAGGCATTTAGATATTGAATATAAAGAAATTTTAGAAATAAAAATTGTAGTGTTCAGAATCTACTTTTTGAATATGTAATTTTTTTGTGTACCCATGTGATAGATTTTTTTTGGTATGGATCTTTAAAACCCACTTTTTCAAAATGCTTGTTTCAATACCATACCACACTCATGTACTAACACCATAATTTGACACAAATAAATGATTTTTTGTAAATATTTTTAAAGGAAGTTATCTAACACAAAAAATATTGATGATAATATTTTTTCCTAATTTTAATTGGATAATTTGTTTATTATTAATTTTTTATTAGATATAAAGCTAAATTTTAAAACCTCTCATGTACAAATGCCATAATTTGATCAAATTTTCATTTTTTATTTCTATTTTTTATTTCAACTTCAAAAGAATTGTATGTATATTGGTGACCTATAAATTAATTTAACAAAAATCATAAACTAAAAAAGTTATTAAAGTTTTAAAGAACCTCACTATTTTACATTTAGGTACCACCTTTGATTAAAATATTATGCACATAAAATCATAACACCATAAAATTTATATTTTTGAAATTAGGACAGTGAGAACTCTAATGAATTTTTTATTTCATAAAATCAATTTATCGGGAAGACCCTCTAAAAATTATGGCAAAGCATGAATTTTTCCGTTCAATGCCTTAGACAAATCTTGAGAGGTCAAGGCATAGGATTGCTCTCATCAAGCCTATCCCAAACCAAAATCTAAGGCAAGAGAAAAAAATCTTGCCCCCATGTTGTAAGAAATGAGCACCTGTTATTTGAAATTCAAAAAAAGGGTGCCCATTTTGAAAAAGTAAACTCAACATTTAAAATCCCCCAAAAAAAAATTTTTGAATTTTTAAAAATGGGTGCCCATTTTTAAAAGAGCATAATCTCAATCCACATAATTGAGACCCAACTTCTTGCTTGTTCCCTTAAGTTTGTACATCCATTCAAGTTTCAATGTTGCAGCTATGACATATTAACAATGGTTTCACAAAGCTAATTAAGCTTTCACACTACTTAAATTTCAAGAATTACCAACACTATGAGGGAGTTGAGAAATTGAAATGAGGGGAGAGACTAAAAGCTCTAAATCACAACAATCTTTTAGCTGCATGGGGAAAGAAAAGGAAAAAGATGCCTATCTCTATTCGATATAGAAAATGAACTATCTGATATTTTAAAAGATTCCTTGTTAATGAGGTGATTTCTCTACCTCATGTTCATCTAATCATGGGAGAAATTCATCCCATGTAGTTAATAGAAATGCATAAAGAAGGTTATTCCCTTCAAGTCCCCACAACTAATTGCTTATCCACAAATTGTAAGTGGAAGGAGTAATTTGTGGCCACCCTTAAACATCACACACTAAGGAGAAAATTAAGTTTGGAAAAAATAAGTCAACTTTGACTATTTAACACTTTTAGTTTTGAATCTAAATTGTGGATCCATTATGGGTTTTAAGATTTTGACTCAATAAGATGTTTAATGGTAATATTGACATATGTTTTGAACCTAAATTAAATCTAGTGGGGTGCCTCTAAAAGGATCAATGATGTTCTTAGTATTGTGTATTTTTTGAATTTAAGTAAACATTGTGTGGCTAAAAGTTTGCTAATAATTGAAAATATATTTTCATTTTATTAAACTCTTATAAAATCATGTCAATTATTATAAATATGATCACATATAATATTCTAGATATTATAAAAATCTTTGAATATTATGATCCAATGTTGATAATTAAATATATCAATGTTAACATCACCAAACTCTTCATAACTTCTAAACCTTAAAAAAAAAAAGAAAAAAAAACCACCCTCGAATAACACATTGAAATATGTATATAAACTCTTCAAAAAAAAAAAATTTACTATATTTGCATTTCCTCATTTGGTTTAATTAGTTCACATGAAAATTAAACTTGTCACAATTAAAATATAACATGGACTTTACTAGCTGTCTTGAAATCTTAAACTTTTAAAGTATCCCAGAAATCCATCATCCTCTTTATTGCTTCAAGTTTGAGACAAAACAGAGAGAATTTTTTTCACATAGAGCACATTGTTTTGCAATTTTGTGTAAAGATAAATCAACTAAATTCATATGGCATTAGATCAATAAGAGCTTTGTACGAACTTGAGGGCCTTAGGAATCTGAAGGAGGGTTGTTATATGTGTTAGCAACTATATGATGAGATATCTATGGTATATGTAACAATATGTGCTTCTGTGTGTTGTATGTATTGGTTTAACCATAGTTCTTGTAATGTCTAAACTATAGTATAGTAAACTAATAAATATATAACAAGGAATCATACAATTGTACCCATCATATGAAAAGTGTAGTCACAAAATATTTATGGAAATGTATTTTGACACAGACATCCTGTTAGAGTAACTTATTTATTACTCTAGTTGCTTTAGCTCTCTTAGGTGCATATAATTAATATTTTATATTAATTATATTGTGCAAACCTAGTTTCCTTTTCCCTCTAAGGTTTCATTCACCTTTAAAGGTTGAATTTTTGTATTTTGTTTTCATAACTTAGAATACATTTTCGCTCTCATTGTTGAGAACTTCTAAGCTTTGCTTTTTCCATTTTCTGGTTTCTCTTCATTGCAGGATATTTGCATATAGGTGTTCTTGAGGATCTGTGAGGTTGGTTTTCTCAACTTCTACATGGTATTAGAGTAGACCTGTTGCTTCCTCATCTAAAGATTCTTGAAGCCACAATTCAGAGTCAGAAACCCCAGCTTTTTCAAAAAAAAATTCTTCAAAAGGGTGAAGGGAAAATTTTTGGGGCAGTTTGGGCCCAAACAGATGTCACCATTGGATCTAGAAGGTTGTTTGTAGTCAAAATACATTAAAAAATTGTAATTTTTGGCCTCAAGGCATCTGGAAAAAATTTTTAGCCCCCCGGGAGGCCATATGGGCATGGTTTTGGAGGAAAAAATTAAAAAATTAAAAATAGCAAGTTTTGGGCTGCTTTGCCCATCGACCACCCTGGCACCACCCTGTGGCCACTAGAGCATTGCCTGTGCCTGGCCTACACTTAGCTATAGCCAATGCACCACCCATGGTGTAGCCACCACCCTTTTGCCACCAATAGGCCGTCTAGGTGCAGCCTCCACTCAACCTCTACCAGCAAGCATCATCAAGTTCTCCTCCTAAGTGCTGCCTCCACCAGTGGTGCTACTACAGTTCAAACTCATTGGCTAACATCAGCATTTGGTCTACTAATGTCAACATTCTATCTACTGACATCAACAATTTGATTGCTGACATCACCTAATGGTGACATTTTTCAATAGCTACTGATGTCACTTCCTGGCCAGCTGACTTTTCGACCACTAACATCATTTTTCTAAGTGCAAGATTTTTTTTCGATGATAGCCTTTGATGGCCATACGGGCATCAAATTTAAACCTGTGTTTGTAATTTTCTAGTGAGCTCCTTTTTTGGACCTGTAGTCAAGTTTTTGCTCATAACTTGAGCATACTGAAGTAGTTTTGCAATCCAAAAGAAGTGTCGAAAAGATGACTCAGAGACGGAGACAATGGTGCTATTTTTTTTAATTTTGAGTTTGTTTGAGCTTCCAAATTTGGTATTGAATTAGAGGCTTCTATCTTCCTCTTCTCTACATTTGAATTCCAAGTTCTTTTCTCAATTTTTTGTGTTTTTCCATAGTTGTTGCTTTGGTTTTGGGGGATATATTTATGCATTATAGGGGGAAACATTTTCTATTCTATAATTTTCTTTAGAAGCAAACCCTTCTACTTCTATCTTCTTCTTTCTCTCAATGTTGGATCCTTCTGTGATCCAACTCACACCACACAACTATCACACCTAGAAGACACAAATGACTAGGCTTCTCATGTCAAGAGGCTTATGGTCATGCCTAGATGTTAACCAACCTATTCTACAATGCCCTTTTGAGGTTCTTTAGCACAGAAACAAAATGGATGAAGCCATGGGACTGATTGCACTAAAAATCACTAATAGTCTACTATTTCACTTGGATGGTTTGACCACTCCACTAGTTATTTGGCCCAAATTCCACATGTTGTTTGGCATAGTGAATGAGTTCCAGGCTCTCCAGCTTGATGTAGAGTTGACTTCTTTGACACCAACCAGCTTTCCCACTATTGAAGACTTCTTGATGAAGTTCAAATCTCTACATACGGTCTTGTAGGGATGTGGTAAAAAAAAACTAATGATGAGTGTATTTTTTTGATACTCTCAAAGTTGTGAGGATAGTATCAAATCTTTTCTTCCACTTTATACTCCACTATGGATGCCTTGGGTAACAGACATCAGATGCCCCCATTTGAGACATTTTGTGATCAATTGACATGGGAATAGGCTAAGATCCAACAGGTGGATGCCTTTGGCTCTTCCAGCCAAGCATTGGTTGCTCAAAATTCCTAGGGTAAACCAAAATAGAAAGTCAAACTGAAGAAAGATGCACTTAAAAATGATGCCAAACCTCCAGCTAATCCTTCCAAGGGTAGATCTACTTTGAAGTCTACTAAGTCTACCTCCAAGAATAAGAAGAAATCAACTGAGACCTATAGTTTTTGTGGAAAGGATAGAAATCTCATTTCTAAGTGTTGGAAATGTTTGGAGACTTTAGAAGAAGCCATGCAGGAGCATCACATTTCAACTCCTAAGTCTACAAAACCCCCTGTAGGGATAGGTCACACTCTTACTCCACAAACTATGACTTCTAGGTCTACTTGGATTCTTGATTCTGGTGCCTCTCACCATATGACAAACACTTAGTAGTTGGTCAGTTCACTTGCCCCTTTTCCTATTTCCTAGATTGTTTTTGGGAACTCATCACATTTTTTCATCATGGGTTCTAGTTCTGTTGCATTAGTTGGGGGCTCTCTTCAGGATGTTTTTCTTGTCCCTAACATTTTGAAAAACCTACTATCTACTTATCAAAATTTCCACTCTAGCTCTGGTAGGACAGTTGAGTTCTCACCACATGATGTGGTTATCTAGGAATTACATGATTCTAACATGATTGTGGCTACTGGGAGTGTTGACTCTGCATCTCACCTCTATAGATTTGATGTATTTGAGTCTTCTAATGACACAAGTTCATGTCTTTTTGCAAATGTGGATTTAGTAAGTAGACTTTGGCATGAGCATTTTGGTCATGTCAATTATAGATATCTTCAGCAGATGAGTACACAGGCACTTGTTCTTGTGCTTCCCCAGATTTCCTGTACAGATGGTGTTTGTCTAGGTTGTGCACTTGGCAAACAACATAGGGATCCTTTTCCACATGGATGAGCCACTTGTGCTTTGGCACCATTGGATTTTATTCATAGTGACCTCATGTCATTTCCCACTGCATCTTTTTCAGGTGCTAGATATGTGCTTACTTTCATTGATGACTTTTCTAGACATACATGGGTGTACTTTTTGAAGTACAAGTCTAATGTCTTCGATTCATTTTGAGTCTTTAAGATATTTTTTGTGAATCAGCCTAGTCTTTCTATTCAATAGATACACACAGATAATTGGGGGGAGTAGGTAAACCAAGCTTTTAGGGATTTTTTCTTTGAACATGGTCTTCATCATCATTTTTTAGTGCCCTACACCCCTTAGTAGAATGGTATGGCTAAACGAAAGAATAGAACCCTTCAAGAGATGGTTGATTGTATGATTCAATCCAAGTCCATGGATTCATGTTTTTGGGCAGAGGCAATCAATTGTGCCAACTATATTTAGAATCGAATGCCTCACAAGGCAGTTCAAAATATGACTTCTAAGGAGGCTTGGTCTCATATCAAGCTTGATGTATCTTCATTTTGAGTTTTTGGTAGTGAAGCATGGGCATTTATACCAGATGCTCAAAGGAGAGCCATGGAGCGAAAGAGCTGACACCTCATTTTTTTGGCTACTATGAGGATGTTAAGGCCTATAGGTTGTTTGATCTTGATTCCAGATAGGTTCTATTTTGATAGGATGTCTAGTTTGATGAGTGCCTTCCTGCAATAGATACCCCACCTCCAGAGTCTACTTCACTTACCACCACTCCCTCATCCTTTCCAGTCTCTTTTCTGGATGATGAGGATGATGATCATGTTGATCCCCATTTACCTCCACCACAGGATCCTCCCTAGATTCCTAAATGGGCTCAAGCTATAGTTGAGGCTATAGAATCGCTAGCTAGTGACCCTACCACTTCTCGTCACACCCATTCTCATACTGTAGGTTCTAGTCTTCTCAGTCATCCTATTTTTGATGATCCTCAAACTTTTGCAATAGCGATAGGACATCCTGAGTGAGGCAGTGCAATGGAGGAGGAGTATTCTTCTTTGATGGAGGAGTAGTATTCTTCTTCGATGAAGAATCATACTTGGGATCTTTGTTCTCTTCCTATGGGAAGAAAGGTAGTGCAATGCAAATGGTTGTATCATACTAAGTTTTCTGCTAATGGTTCCATTAATAAGCATTAGGCTTGTCTTATTGCGATGGGTTTTCCACTAGTTTAGGGTATTGGTTACACTAAGACATTTGCCCCTATCACCAAGATGAACTCTATTCACCTTGTATTATCCCTCACAGCTTCATAGGGATGGCCCATTTTTCAAATGGATGTGAAGAGTGCATTCTTGCATGGTGATCTTATTGAGGAGATTTACGTGGAGCAACCTCAAAGATTTGTGCAGGATGCCACCTTGGTTTGTAGACTTTGACACTCATTATATGGTCTCAAATGGGCCCCTCAGGCTTGGTATGAGAAAATGGACTCTTTTCTACTTTCTACAACCTTCACACATTGTCGTTCTAATCCTACAGTCTACATTTAGCGTATTGAGGCTGAGGTTTTGATTCTTGTGCTATATGTTGATGATCTTCTTCTCATAGGTAGCTCATTCTCTATGATTAAGGATGTTCAGAGAGAATTGATGGAACAATTTGAGATGACAAATCTTGGACTGCTACACTATTTTATTGGTCTCCAAATTGTTCAGTCCCCTACTGGAATCTTTTTTTACCAGTAGAAGTATGCTCTTGACATGCTTCAACACTTTGACATGCTTGATTGCAAGCCTAATCCAACACCTTTTTAGTTGGGTGTCACCTTGTCTACCTCCTACCCTTCACCTTTAGTGGATCCTACATTATATCAGTAGTTGGTTGGTAACTTATTGTACCTAAAACACACTCATCTTTATCTCTCCTTTGTAGTGGGTCTTGTCTCTCGGTTCTCACATGATGCTCATGAGAGTTATTGGCAAGATACCAAATGTATTTTGAGATACATTCAGGGCACCTTGATGTATGGCATTCATTACACAGTAGGGACTCCTCACATTGTTGGCTACACTGACTTGGATTGGGCCGATGATGTTGATGATTGGCAGTCTACTTCTGGCTTTATTTTCTATCTTGGCTCTGGTCCTATCACATAGTCATGCAAGAATCAACAAGCTCATGCACTGTCATCTATAGAGGTTGAGTATCAAGCCGTAGTGCTTGCTAGTTAGGATATTTTATGGCTTTGATAGTTGATGACTCAGTTTGGTTTTCCTCCTGATCGTCCCACTATTCTGTGGTGCTATAATCAGAGTGCTATTCATATTTCCCACAACCCGGTGGAGCATCAATACACTAAAAACATTGAGCTTCATATGCATTTCATTTGTCATCTAATCCAGGATGGTGTTCTCTCTTTGGAGTACATTTCCACTAATGCATAGGTTGCTAACATCTTCGCCAAGTCATTTGTATCACCTCGCTATCTTTAGTTGCGGTCTATGCTTGGGATTACAGAAGTTGCCCTTGGGGGTTCTTGTTGAGGCCTTCCTTCCTTCATGTTTTCTAGCATGTTTATTCTATCTCTTTTTGGAGAGGGGTTTTTCCCACTGGGTTTTCTCCTTTATCTCTAGTTTACAAAGATTTCCTTGTTTTGGGTACTTGATCAGGCCTTGTTGTCGGGACCCATTTTCTTGCTTTCATTGCTTTGCTAGGTTAGCTTCCTCCTAAGCTTTGCTTAAGTGGGGGGTGTCAGAGTAAGCTATTTATTACTCTAGTTGTTTTTTCTCTCTTAGGTGCATACAATTAATATTTTATATTAATTATATTGTACAAACCTAGTTTCCTTTTCCCTCTAGGGTTTCATTCACCTTTAAAGGTTGAACTTTTGTATTTTGTTTTCATAACTTAGAATACATTTTTGCTTTCATATTGTTGAGAACTTCTAAGCTTTGATTTTTCTATTTTTTGATTTCTCTTCATTGTAGGATATTTGCATGCAGGTATTCTTGAGGATCTGTGAAGTTGGTTTTCTCAACTTCTACACATCCAATACCCCAAAATAAAGGTTTGTAAAAAAGTATTTCACTTTGAGTGTTTGTGAAATAATCACTAAAATGAAACTTAAAAACTAAAAAGAATGTTGTAAAAGAAATATACAGATTTATTTAATCACTATTAAAAAATCCTTTTTTGTTATAAAACTAAACATAAATATAGTTGAGTTCTTTAGTAAAATAATTTGGAGGAATTAGAATAAGAATTCAAATTAAGATTTGAAATTGAAATAAAATATATTAAAATTGATAAATTATTAATCTTAATTTTCTTTTAAAATCAAATTCAAAAAGTTAAAAATATGTTATAAAAGAAAATGAATTCATTTAATCTTTTATTCATATTATTAAAGTTGTTTAGAATTTTTTTTAATGATAGTTATTATATATTTTTTGAATTTTAAATATAGCTAATAGTATTAATTTTTAAAAATAGAATATTATTAAATTTTAATAACTCTAAAAAATTATACATGCAACTTCTATGCTTTAAAATATATGTATACTTATATCTAAAATTTTATATTTTATATTTGTAATAGTCTCTGCAAATACTAAGTTAACAAATGTAAACTATAATTTCCCGATGTTTAAATTGAGTTACGTTTGAAAACTAAATATGCTTATACCAGTATTTTGAATTTTACTCCGTAGCACATTATGTGTTAATAAATTTGTCATGGTAGTATCTAAAATTACTTCAATCACATTGGAAATTACACAGTGAATAGAAATCACTGATTAAAAATTAATTAAAATATATATATTGATTTTTCAACTTTAGTTGTAAAAAAATTTAATGGTGTCAATTATGTCCTTCGCCGAAAAAATTCGTAACCTATCTTATACAAGGCAGGGACTAATAAATAAACATATTACGAAGCAAGCTTAATGGTATGACATTAATGTGCATATTGATAAATGAGAATTGAATGTGTAAGGAAATTTGAGCATCTTCAAGAAATTCTACTTAATGCTCTCTCAGAACTCACCACTTTTGTTGCATGACTGATGCAGGAGCATCTTGCATGGGAAAATTAAATTATTAAAAGAGAGAAAAAAAAAAATTTGTGGAGGAGAGAGAAAGTGACGAAAATGGAAGGAAAATAATTAAATATAGAAAAATAGGAAAAATGGAGAAAAGAGGAATTTCTATTTTCAAGGTGCATGGGTGGTATAAATAGAAAATAATAAAAATAGTTGTCATTCCATTAATCGAGGTGTGTAGGTGGCATTTTAGAAGTTTGTGGAAAGATCCTTAAATCATGCATTTAATATTTGTTGGGTACTTAGTTGTATTTGGGTGGAAATTTAATATTTATTTAAAGGTAGTTGTATTTACCTTTTATCCCACATTGGCTGTGTTTGTAATGTCTTGGATTAGAAGTGCCTATTTAAGCAAGGCTTATTATCATTTTTAATCAAGTTGGAGAAATAGAAGCTCCTCAAGTGAAGCTCTTCAAGTAGAAGCTCTTTGTATGTAATCTCTTGTAAGAAAGCTTGAGAAGTAGAAGTTCAAGAAATGGAAGCTCTTCTAATGGAAGTTCGAGAAATAGAAGTTCTTGCATTGTAAGCTTTTCAAATGTAATCTCTTCTAATGGATTTCAAGTATTAATGGATGCTTTATGAAGCATTTTTGTCATCTCTCTATCTCGTTGCATTTTTGGTTGTGAGTTGATACGGGTGGTGTGGCCCGTCATCAACTTTAATTAAATTATTAGTCCTTTCTAATTAAGGTGGAGACTATAGAATTCCATCACCTAATTTCTATTAGTTGCTACTTTAGAAAGTGTGCAATTAGAAAGAAAACTTAATTTATCCTATGGTCTTTCTGCGTGATAATATTAAACTTAATTTCCTCCCATTTAATCTTAATTTTTCTATTGGTTGACATCTATTATTCTAGTAGTATTTTCAATTTATTTACAAGAAAAATAACTAATGTTTCAACCACAAACGTGTCCTCGCATGTGCTAATAATATGGCAAGTGTTGGTGTAGACAGATGTCATCAACGTATCACATTTGGTCTTCATTTAAGAGAGAAGTATATTTTAGTTTTTTATTGCCTCACATATGAAGGATTTACATAGAAAGGTGCATAATTGAGGAGTACTTGTTGATTGATTTGGTGTAGGAGAAGAAACGGCAACCAAAATAGTAGCAGCAACCGTTGAAAATAATTGGTCAATTGTACATTGTCTTTGATGTTACACAAAATGGCATATCTTTACTAGTTAGTGTATGTCAAGTTCACTCGAGCAATGAAGATGTTTTCCAAGTTCAGAAGGCAATGTCTACTGAGTTCACTCAGGCGTCAGAGAGAAGTTCACAGAAGTTGAGTGTTAACCGAGCTCACTCAACTAATGAAAGAAATTTGGATGGAACCAATGTTAACTGAGCTTGCTTGATTACCAAAGAAATTTTGTCAACATGCAACATTAACAAGTTCACTTGGTTAATATAGGAAAATCATTTGTGAGTTAGTATCTATCATTTAGGGTTAGCTAACAAAGGATTCCATTGTTTTGGTATATTGATTTTGTCGGTGTAAATAAGTATTTACTATTTACACTTACTTAAGTTTACATAGGTTAATGCATTATTTATTTTCCACCTAGGAGTTTGTGCACTCTTATGAGTTGTCATGTTGACATCACAGGGGTTCACACCTCTTTTAAGCATATGTTGTCTACAACAGAGGAATCTTCTACACACATATGACACTTCGTTATTCTTATCCATTATCTAGAATGTTAGATAAGGTGCTTAGTTGTTAATGCTTATCTTATCTTATCTCTTGGTTGTTTCTAGACACATTCTAGGTGCTTCTTGAGAGGCCTTTATAAATAGGCACTCTTAGTGTGTATGTACATGCATTACATGTTTGAGATAATATATTCTCATATTGATCATACTCTTTGGTCTACAATTGTGCTTGTGTTGAGTTCTATGATCTTGGGTTGAATTTTTCCCCAAGGAAAATTCTTACAAAGTTTAATGAATTCGTTTGTTGGTCCTAGCCGACTGAGGAGATGAATATTGATTATTCTAATTTGTATTTAAGCTACCTTGAAAATGTTTATGATATAACTATAAGGTCAAGTTGAGGATTAAATGAGTGTGAATACATGGAAGAAAAGAAGATGCTAAGAGGAAGAAACTTAGAAGGATAACCAGAATATCTTTGAGGGGATGCAAAGATACATTCGATCAGAAAGGATCAATTATTTGAGCCAAAATTGAGATCTAAAATCAGTAATACAGTTGCATCAGAAATCAAGTCATCTCATTGTTACTCTCTAACCATTGTAGTAGTGATCTAAATCTCTTAACAAAGTTAGCTTAACAACTCTTTGTAAATCCTCTAACAATGTGGCCCCCAGTAGAGAAAATTATTTAGTAGAACCGGGCAGTGACACCCCAACTTTGCCATTTGGAAATATATTATTTTTTTGTGCAAGAGAATATTCCTTCGGCAAGAAGAATATTCCTTTCAGCCCCTTAAATCCATGCACATCATTTCATATTTTCAGGGTTCAAAATTAAAGTGCCAACTAGCCCACAAAAATTGGCTAAGTCCCGATCAGTGGTGACTTTGTTTAAGCGATCAACTGTGTTTCTTTTAAACAGTGTTGAAACACATTTCGAGATCACTATGAGATTTTTTCAAAATCCTGGTAGTAGCATAAATATTCGGCGTGACATCTTGTTGGTGGTTTCAATGACTATCATGTGTAGGGTTTCGTTGATTGTGACAATATACCAATAAGGACATGTGTCTGGCCTTCATTTGCTAATGGACTAACATTTCCATGTCAGCAATATCCAACTCAGCACTCAGGAGATATGTCAGCTCAACATCATAGTCAGCTTGTGACTTAGCTATGCAAGCACATGACTATATGAATTCCTACCACATGTACAGACCCTGACATGTCCACAGGCCATCGAACATTAGCACATTTACCACATCATTAGTATAGATTTTTGACACATCATCAGCCATATGGTACAGATGATGACTTAGCCTGACACATCAGCAAGGGGGACTCTTTTTTCTGATGTCAGCATCTCATAGGAAAAAATTTGACAGTCATATGATCGTCATTCCTAGGTATTTTTCAACTGCAATGATGATTGTTTCACTGTCAATTTTAACATCACAATTTTTTCTCTAGACCCCTCTCCAGATTTCTTTTCAGTTTGACAGCTTGACTTCACAAGCTCATATCTCAGACATTTGGACTTCAATTCAGGTGCAATTTTTTTAAAATTAGGTAGAATTTCCTTAATTTTCTAGTGGTTGTGTTATTTTCTAGTTTTGGTGCAAGACTTTGTTAGAATTTGTGTCTTTTGGCAACTGTCCCTATACAATCCTACATATAGCAACTTGAAACAATCCATACGGGCTCATATGGACTTGAAAACAAGTTATATTTTTTTTGAAATGCATTTTTTTTGTCTACTTTCCAGATCTATAGTTAGATTCTACGGTTGTGTGGAAAAAAACCTCACTTTTAGAATTAGGGCATTTTCTACATTGTATTAATTTCATTTCTTTTTAGAATTGTTGTATCTAGAAGCTACAATACTTTGTTCCAATTTTAGGCCTCACAAGGTAGTTGCAACAAGCAAAATCAGAAGTCCACTTTGTTCATTTTGACAAGTGGCCCATTGTACATGCACTACTTATAAAGTGCCAACAACATCTTTTTTGGGGGGATTCTTTTGATTGAGTGAAAAGGTGGGGGTATCTCTTGTGTTTTTGTGTCTCTTTTGTGTGCTCTTTATATTTATGCATCATGGGTTCATCTAAAGTTCCACTTCTTACTTCACACAACTATTCTATATTGAAAGATCTTGCTTGGAGTAGATTAATGGAAAAAGGTTTCAGTTTGTATGTTGATGGTACACCAAACCTAGTGATGCTAAAGAACTCATTGAATGGAAAAAAGAAGACCATTGGGCTTTAGGAGCTAGTAGGGGTTGTGTACATCATGATCTTCAATTCCACATTAATAGTTACACAAAATCTAAAGAAGCTTGGGATAAACTTAAATCATTATATGGTATGGTGGATGAAGATAAGGGATTTCAAATTGAGGATGAGCTACTTCTTCTGGATCTGAAGAATTTTGACACAATTTAGGATTACATCACCAAAGCTAATGAGTATAGGACACTACTTAAAGACTATGGCAATCCCATTAAAGATGAGAAGTTAATTCATCACATCTTGAAGAAGCTACCTTCAGAATATGCTCTGTTTATTTTGAATTTCAACACTCATAGGTTGACCATGGGAAGTGCCTACTACAAGCCAACTTTTGATGCTTTTACAGATATGTTGATTAAAAAAAAAACTTACCTGATGGACCTAGGTCTTCTCATGACATCAAAGACCAAAGCCTTGGTGGTTAGCGATGAGAACAAATCTAACCAAGGGGGGAAAGGTTCTAACAACAACAACAACAAGCAATGGAAGTAGAAGTCACAGTCTCAGACACAACAATCCTCCTCTCAACAAGGTGGTTCTTCTTCAAACAAGAAGGTAAACAATGGAAAGAAGGAAAAACTCTTTTGTGCATATTTCAAAAATCAAAATCATGACAAGCAACATTGCAACGATAAAAGAATCGATGAGTTAGTGAATCTACTCAAGAAGAACAAGATCCAAGTGCTAGGTACTTCAATGGATACTACTTCATCCTCTTCAAAGGGAAAAGGGAAAGCCCTTATGGCCAACTCAAATCCTCCTCTCAACAAGGTGGTTCTTCTTCAAACAAGAAGGTAAACAATGAAAAGAAGGACAAACTCTTTTGTGCATATTGCAAAAAACAAAATCATGACAAGCACCATTGCAAGGATAAAAGAATTGATGAGTTAGTGAATCTACTCAAGAAGAAAAAGATCCAGGTGCCAGGTACTTCCATGGATACTACTTCATCCTCTTCAAAGGGAAAAGGGAAAGCCCTTATGGCCAACTCAAATCCTCCTCTCAACAAGGTGGTTCTTCTTCAAACAAGAAGGTAAACAATGAAAAGAAGGATAAACTCTTTTGTGCATATTGTAAAAAACAAAATCATGATGAGCACCATTACAAGGATAAAAGAATCGATGAGTTAGTGAATCTACTCAAGAAGAAAAAGATCCAAGTGCCAGGTACTTCCATGGATACTACTTCATCCTCTTCAAAGGGAAAAGGGAAAGCCCTTATGGCCAACTCAAGTTCTTCTTCAGAATGGATACTTGACTCAGGTGCCTATTACCACATGGGTTCTTCAAAGGAAGATTTTTGTTCATTGAACAAATCATGGGTACCACATATCTTCGTGGGAGATGATATGAAAATGGAAGTTGAAGGAAAAGGAAATGTAGAAATGGAAAATAGGGAATTAAAAGATGTTCTCTACATTCCAAATCTAAGCTCCAATCTCCTCTCAGTTTACTAGATCACTCACCTTGGAGATGGTCATAAAGTTGAGTTCCTTCCTGATTCTGTGATGGTGTGAAGTCTTCAATATGATTTAGTGGTTGTAGTAGGGAAAGTCAATGATGGCAAGAGGCTATACTCCTTCTCCCACTTTGTGCCTAAGAGTCCTTCTCAAGCCTTGTTGACTTACTCTACTTCACATTCTACATTATGGCATGAGCAGTTTGGTCACCTTGCCTTCTACCACCTTCAGTAGCTTTGCCGCACACACATTGTCAAAGGTCTACCTAAGATCAGCTTTTCCAAGGGATATTGTTCATCATCTTCAGTGGATATGCATCTTGAGGAGAATTATGATAAGGGAAATTCTTCTAGGGCTCCAAGTGTTCTCTAGCTAGTTCACATGGTATTAGCAGGTCCCTTTGCAGTGATTTCAGTCAGCCAAGGCCACTATCTACTCACATGTGTTGATGAATTTTCGAGATTCACTTGTGTCTACTTCCTTCATCATAATAGTGAATTGGTTCATAAGCTTCAAGCCTTTAAGACTCATGTTGAACACAAGTCTAGGAAAGCCATCAAGCTAATAAGGGTGGATAATGAGAATAGATATATGAATCGTAGACTTAGAGACTTTTGCAAACTTGAGGGCATCGATTTTTAGAATCTAGCACCATTTAGTCTGCATAAGATAGATATTACAGTACTAAGGATATACACTCTTAAGACCATAGTGAGTTGCATGATTAAGGCTAAATCTCTTGATCCTTCTTTGGAAGTTGAAGCTATTAGTAGTGCTTCTCACATCCTTAATAGGTCTCCTCATCCAACCTTAGATGGGAAGACTCCTTTTGAGGCATGGTGTGGTAGAAAATTTATTGTGAGTCATCTCAGTGTCTTTGATTCTCCATCATGGGCAAACCTTTCTTCTAGGACTTGCAAGGCACCAACACCTTGGCCTCCTACATTCATTGGGTATGAAGACAAAATGAAGGCATATAGACTCATGGATCTAGAGACATATGAGATATTTATGGAGAATGATGTACATTTTGAGGAAAGTTCACCCAGCTTTTCCTCTACTCCTCTCTGAACATCATATAATATGGATACTAATAGTGACTTCAGTGAAGGTTCCTCAATAGATTAAGACACATAGTGATCTATTGACAGTTGCAGTTTACACCATTAGTTCAATCCACATGCCTATATTGTCATAGTGACAGGTCTAGCATAGCAGGGTACTTCCAGTCTTCCAAGTCTAGCTTCAGATTTAGATTTGGGGGATAGTTTTCATGATCTACCTCTTCTTGATACAGTACCTTCTTTAGTTTTCATGGGGGCCCTTTTCGATCCTCTTGATCATTCTCTACACAATTGATCGTCATAGGTTGAAATGAGTGTGGATACTTATGATCAGTAGTTGTAGCAGGGTTCTTCATTAGTTGCAGAGAGAGATAGTTCTTTGAGATAGGTTCTTTAGTTAGTTGAGCAGGTTTCAAAGACATCACCTTTGGCCTTGTTTCTTCCTAAGGGGGGGAACACCTTTCTACAGTCTTGGATCAACTTCTTCATCAAAGTAGTCACTGTTTGACATTCTTCTTTGGGGGGGAGCCTATCCTATCTCTCTTCCTCCTCTCATCATTCTCTATTGTATATACTAGATGTATCTCATAATGGGGGGGTCTTGATTACTCCATCCATCCATGTATCCTTTTCATCTCCCTTTTTGGGGGAGGGTTTTTCCCCATGTGGTTTTACCTCTTTCCCTACTTTATGGAAGATTTGCATCTTCATTTTGTACATGGGTACCTAAAATGGCCTAGTATTCAGGACCCATTATGAATTTCATCCTAGTATTTGTATGCTTAAGTGCATTCCCCTAAGTTGCACTTATGGTGGGGTGTTGGTGTAAATATATATTTACTATTTACACTTACTTAAGTTTACTTAGGTTAATGCATTATTTATTTGTCACCTAGGAGTTTGTGCACTCTTGTGAGTTGTCATGTTGACATCACAAGGGTCTACACCTATTTTAAACACATTTTTTCTAAAACACAAGAATCTACTACACACATATGACACTTTTTCATTCTTATCTATTCATCTAGAATGTTGGATAAGGTGGTTAGTTCTCAATGCTTATCTTATCTTGTCTCCTATTTGTTTCTAGACACATTCTAGGTGCTTCCTAAGAGGCCTTTATATAAAAGCACTCCTAATGTGTATGTACATGCATTACATGCTTGAGATGATATATTCTCATATTGATCATACTCTTTGGTCTACAATTGTGCTTGTGTTGAGTTCTATGATCTTGGGTTGAATTTTTTCCTAAGTCAAATTCTTACAAAGTTTAATGAATTTGTTTGTTGGTCCTAGCCAGCTGAGGAGATGAATATTGATTATTTTAATTTGTATTTAAGCTGAATTGAAATTTTTTATGATATAACTATAAGGTCAAGTTGAGGATTAAATGAGTGTGAGTGCATGGAAGAATAGAAGATGCTAAGAGGAAGCAAATTAGAAGGATAACCAAAATATCCTTGAGGAGATACAAAGATAAATTTGATCAGAAAGGATCAATTATTCAAGCCAAAATTGAGATCTAAAATCAGCAATATAGTTGCATCACAAATCAGGTCATCTCAATGTTACTCTCTAGCCATTGTAGCAGTACTCTAAATCTCTTAGCAAAGTTAGCTTAACAACTCTTTGTAAATCCTCTAACAGGGTAGCATTTCTAGATTGAAGTGTCTAAAGGCCTCTAACAAGGCCACTCCTAATAGGAAGATCAAGTCCTCTAATAGGTTCGCATCTAATATTGTGTTTTGTAACCTTTAATAGGGTTGGCTCCTAATAGGGCTCACTTCAAAAGATTGAAAATTAGTAACTAGTTGCAATTGGTAGTTTTTCACAAATTAAGTTTCCACGTTAAATCTTGGTGTTGCTTTTGTTTGTGCTATTTACTTCATGTGTATGCAACTAAGTTAATTAAGGTGAATAATAGATATTATCCTAAGATTTTCTTGTTAAGAATTTTTCAAGTTATAGTTGTTATTTCAATGGTTACCGAGTTACATCATACTATTAGCATTAATCAAGTGCTTGTGTATTTACCAAGCTATAATATTTTAGTAGATTTTATGTTCTATGCTAACATCTAAGGGATCTAGGATTTATTTTAGTGGTAAATGATTCACCTACCCCCTCTCAGTTACTCCTCTTATATTTCCAACAATTGGTATCAGATCTTTTGGTGCTTGTAGAAAAGGTTTCAAGGACCTTAGCTAAAAGATCAGGATGTCTTACAGAAGAGATATTCTCAAGTTGAACATAGATAACTTTGAGGTGTAGCAGAAACTTATGAAGTTGCATGTAGAAACCATCAGTGATTCAGGTTTTAAATATTTATTAAATTCTTACAAGGCTCCTACTAGAACATTGACTATGGAGGAGATTGTTGAAAAGAAAAATCATAACATTATGATGATTGACATTGCATCAACTCTCAACTATGTTGAATTTGATGATATAAAAGGATGTGCTACTGCTCATGACATGTGGACCAAACTAAAGGATATCTATGGAGGTTATGACAATGTGAAAAGAGCCAAAGTAGAAAGCTTGAGAGGTTAGTTTGATCAGATGAAGATGAAAGAGGATGAAAACATTGCAAAATATGTTGAGAGAATCAAAGCTTGTGTCAGTGCAATCAAAGCCTTTGGAGGGACAATTGAAGATGTAATAGTGGTAAGAAAGGTACTCAGAAATGTTCTTCCTATATATGCAATTAGAGCATATGTTATTCAAGAGATGATATGTGATCCAAATAACAAGATAAATTTGGATGCTCTAGTTAGAAGATTGACTGCATTTGAGTTAGATAACTATGATAATTATACTCTGAGTTCTAGAAATCTTGAGTTTGCATTTGAAACCAAGTTATCACTCAAGAAGAAAGACAAAAAGTCTTAAAGAAAACAATCTGAAACTGAAGAGGAAGATAGTTCTAATAGTGATCTTGATGTTGAAAATAATTAAGACTTGCTAAGTTACTGAGAGGGGAGGGGTGAATTAGTAACTTCAAAAACTTTTCATTAATTCAACATATAACCATGTAAATCATTCACCACAAATATATATATATATATATATATATATATTACTACGTGCATAAGAACTAAAAGATAAACATTCATGACACATAGAACACAGAATTTTGGTGACCTAGAAATCTTCCAAGTAGAAAGTAAAACTGGGGTGGGGATGATACCCACAAAACTTTACTACTACAGCATAAAGTTGGCTTGTTAAGGCTTACATTGACCACTTCTAGTGATCTTCCCTATTAGGAGAAAATAGAACTACTAGGTCCACCTTGTTAGAGGATTTACAAACATACAATGAAGTATGCACTCTGTTAGGAGATTTATACAAAGACTATTAAGTCTACCTTGTTAAAGGATTTAAGATTGATTAATCTATTAGGATGAAGTAGGGGATCTTCCTTACAACTAATTTCTGATTAGATCCTTTAAGCACTAATCACCTCATGTGATAGATAGCTCTTTTCTACTCCTATATTAACCTTGTTGAATTTCTTGACTGCTGCTGATATACTTTCGCATGTACTTCTTACAATATTTCATTCATTACATTGATAACATAATACAACAATGGTATCATACAATACACTTCATATATATACCATTCCAATTCATAGAAATACAAGGTTGACCAAAACACAAGTGAATAAACATGTTACAAAGTCGGCCCAATAGAAAATAACTCGAGTTCACTAAGCTAACTAGGTGACCTTTTGATACTCGGCATCCATTGCATTACTCAACATCATCATGCACTCAGTAGAAATGAAGGCTTGATCCATACTAATCACATGATGTAGCTTCAAACTTGATAATGATTGGTGGCTCGGTAGACATAGTGTCACTTGGTAGATACTGGATGCTGAGTTTACCTTGCTTCACTCAGTAAATGATACTTCTTCCAATAGTAAGTTTACATTGATTTTCCATCACACTAACTAACTTCTTGGTAGATAATGTGAAGCTCAGTAGTAATTACAGATCTTCACACTATCTGTATATGCTCGATGGCTTCTGAAATGCTCAGTGTAAACTATGAAACTTGGTTAACACTTGAAGTGCTCCATAGAAGCTAGAATTTGAGTAATGAGCTCGGTGTCTTCACAAATATGAATAAGTGTTGTCACTAATGGAAACTATAGTTTAATGCCAACAATCTCCCCCTTTGGCATTAGTGTCAAAACACTTATAAGCCAAAATTTATGTACACATACTAACATACTAAATTTTGATTTTTCAAAAATGATCTTTGCAAGGCTACTTTATATACACTTATACATATATCTCCTTTATGAAACATTATGTATATACATAGACACATATGTACATAGCCATACACATATCCATCAGATCTATCTATCTCCCCCCTTCATTATACTATCAGATTTATTTCTCCATACTCATCTCCCTCTTTTTGATAGTAATGCCAAAGGGCTATACAAGCTAATTACAAAGTAACACCAAAATGAGATAGAAAATTTGCATGTACCTTAAGGATGAGAGCAAGTGTCTTATCCCAACTCTCGTGCAAAATTTGACAAGTGTGGAGAGCAATCTAAACTTTTGTTGACAGTTGGATCATGTGATCTACCACTGAGAAGTTAGTATCCTGGACCAATGTCGTAGAGTGTGCAATATGTTTTTGAATTGTTTCCATTATTGGCAAGATCATATTTTGAATGTCAATCAATATTGATCTAATTCTTGCCTCTTCTCTTAAAATCTCTGCCTGCATGTCAGCTAGAAATGTTACCTTGATGTGATGAGATGAGCTCAAGGAAGGGTCAAGCTGTAACCTTTTTGTACTATCTTGCATATCCACATCAATTTTATTTAGCTTCTCCTTAACTTCCTTGGTAAAACTAGAAACATCATAGAGTTTTGCAAAAAGTGATGTGACATTGGTAAAGGAATTCTCAATTTTTCCTAAAAATGTAGACAATTCTACTTGCTTTATTGCTATATGTTGAGCAATGTGCTCAAGCACCTTGTTGTCAAATTTTCTCTCAGCCTTCTTAATGAGCTTTTATTGCCCTGAAGAATCCTCATTGAATCTCTTTATAGCTTCCACCAATTGAACTAAAATGTGTTGGGTGGAATCCACTTCAACACCAATAGCTTCAGTGATAATATTTTTGGCACTTTCAATAATTCTATATTCCCTGTCCCTTTCTGATCTTAACTACTTTTGTCTAGCCTTTTTATCCAAAATTTGACTTGCTAGTCTCATTTCTTCAACTGTGGTAGTGTCATAGTCAATCTTTGGTATCTCTATCTCAGTATCCAAGTCAATATCTTCTTCAATTTACTTCCCAATAATCAGAAGCTTTAAAGGTTGCTTATGTTCTACTTCTGGGATTACTGATTTGACCGTTGGAATTGAGACAATAGTTGAGATAGAGGGGCTAGTAGTGAAAAATGGGATTGCACTTATTGAAGAAATGTCAAGAGGAGTACTAACCAAGTCCAAAACTAAGACATTACCCAAAATTGTTGTGGCACTTGGTGGAATACACATAGTAGTATCTACTATTGATGAACTAACTGGAATAGGAGTAGATGCTGATAATGTTGATGTAAACAAAACTATAGAACTCTATGAAACACTTACTATACATGTTGATGCAGGGGCTGATGAAGCTAACTTGGTAGCTAAAGAAGTTACTTGTAGCTTGATAGATGAAGTGCTTGACACTTCCATTATAGATACCTGGAGTTGGGAGGTGGCAGGTGATGATTGAGCTATTGATGTTGTAGATGAGCTCACAATCATACTTGCAGAAGCTATCTCCAGAGTAGATATAACAGTCTTGGGTGGAGAGTGAGGAAGGGATGCAATTACTTTAGCTACCATTCTTACTAGATCATCTTCATCCTTGTCTTCCTCTTTAGCTTCTTCCTCCTTTTCTTCTTCTTCATTACCCTTCATCAAATCTTGGATTTCCTTTTCTGTAATTGTGACCAAAGGAATATTAATGTCTTCATCATCCTCTTCATCACTATCATCATCCTTTATCGCTACTAGATCATCAGTTGGCTTATTGAGATGAAATACATCTCTCCAAACATTATTTGTATTCTTTACAATTGATTCAATGTTTTTCATTAGTATAAGGCATGTGTTAAATTTCAAAATCATTCTTCCTTCATGATCTTTCAATGCCTTTTTCACCTCTACATCTATCAGACTAGGTACTAACTATCTTAGATTTTGATCAAATATATCCTTGACAATTTGTATAGTGCTTTCCCATCTGACTTTGATTTTATCAAGAAGATCTATTGGTATTTGAGGTGCAATCTAATCAGGAGAGTATTTCCAAATTCTCAACTTCTCCATAACCAAATCTTCAATCTCCTTCTATTCAGCAAGAGTCCAAGTTTCATATTTAAGAACTTTGAAGTTATTTATGCCTCCAACTCTTAACTATTTTAGCTTTTCCTCAAATGTGGGTGGAGGATAGAAAAATACAACTTCACTTTGCTTAGCACCTCTTCTGGATCTCCTAGTGAATACTGTTGTAGTGGGCTTTTGAGGTTTGGTGATGATCACCTTACCTTTCTTCCTTACTAGCTCCACTTCCTTCTCTAGTTCTTCATCTTCATCCTCAGACTCATCTTCTTCATCTTTTCCCTTTCCCTTAGTAATCATTAGAGGTCCTTTAGCTATTTTCATCTTGGCTACCCTCTTCTTACCTCTACTGATAGCTTGAGGGATCTTGATGCTCAGTTCTATTCTTTTCTTTGCTTCATCATATGTCCCAAAGGTAGGAGCTTGGGATCAATAGGCTCATTGAATAATGCTTCAATGATATCTCTAGCTTCATAAATGTTGATCTCATATGGCAGTGGTTTTACCCATGCCACTCTAGGTATGACTGCTTGAATGTATACTCTGTCACAGTCCACCATGAAGCATACATCATCCTTGTAGTCTTCTATAGTCTTCTACAAGCTTGGGTAGAATTTTGAATCTATTATTCATTTTCTCCTTAAATACTTCAAAATAGTTATCCATAACCCTTTCAAATTTCTCACCCATCTCAGCAATCAACTCATTGAGCTGATATAGGATAGGGGTGTCTTTCCTCCAAACAATAGTACCTTTAGATGGAACGAATTTCTGAACATAGAAGAATAGACATGTTAACAAGGATAGAAACTTGTAGGTATTTTTTTTGGAAGTCCTTATGCTATCCATATTCTTGTTTAGCTACTTTAGTAAAAAATCCAAAAGGTCAAATTAAAGATTTTTCTTTACAACTTTGTATGCGAAATCTACAGCTTCACAAGGAATGTTCTTCAACCAACTCGAGCTATAGATTTTATGTGAAATAATGTGAATACCAATCTAAACTCCACATTTGTGACATTTTTAATCTTTAAACCTCTACCATCCCACTCAGCTAGGGTTTTCTTTTGCAATTCCTCCCATCCTAGGGTTTTGGTTGTTTTGGTTTTGCTCAACATTGGGAGACCCATGATCTTATGAATCATTTTCTTTGTGATAAATATGGGTTGTTCCAACCAAAATTTCCCATTATGAACTCAACTAAGTATGTACATGATCCATTTCACTTGAAAATTCCATGGCAAATGAGGGATATGAGTCAATCCTTTTGTTTTCAGGTGTTTGTGGTTGGGTTTTAGTGATCCATCCACACACATTTCAGCTAGGGCATTATCCATTTCAAGTGTACCTAACTCTTGAACAGTGCATTTAAAATGAGTTTTGATATCATTTTTTAAGAGTACCTTGGGGTGGAATTTTGGATTGAGCTCCATGTGGATCGTGACTCAGCAACGGCTAGAATGAGCTTGAAATTGGGCGCTTTCCACTCCACACCCTTTACTAGCATTTCAGAACCCTTTTTCACTTCGTTGTTGCTTCCACTTGTTGATGCCATTGCTACTCGGTAGGTGATTGGATTGTGTGAAGATTTCACCACAAACTCACTCAAAAACTCTTTGAAATCCTTTAAATCACTCTACACTATGAATGCGGTAAAAAATGAAGTCGATTTGTGTCCTTTTTTGTTGAGAAAAGTTCATTAATGCTCGACATCATAATGACACAGTGCGTGATAGAGTGTTATCCACTGACCAAACTTGGCAAGTGTTTCCAACTCAACAAACAAACCAAATTTCCATTACTCCCAACCTCACTCAGTAGAGTCATCAACCAACCTTGCTCGATGGAGTTTGATGTAACTCAATGAGATATGATGATCCCTATGTATCTGAAATACTGATTGGATCTTTTGTCTTCTTCTCATTTATTGGAACTACTTAAGATGTTCTTGGTGAGTACAGCTCCAACATTCTCAAGAGCTTAGTTTGAGGTGATGGAGTCACCCACTTCCTAAGTGACTTCACTCCCACGATTTGAACTTGTTTCCTCGGTAGATTTAGGAATCCACTGCTACTTTATTTTTTTTCTAATGTTGTCAGCTCTTTCTTTCTTTTCATCCTTAACTTTTCCTATATTCATGAAATTTTTAGCTATATGACTGAGTTTAGCACATGAATAACACCTTATGGTAGTATCCTTCTTTCTTAAGTGATGCCTTGCACAATTCATGCTAGCGTGTCCATATTCTCCACAATAATGACATTTGCACCAAGTATTGTAGTCCCATCCAAATATTGCCTTTACAAGTTGTTCAGCTAGATTGAATGGTTTTGATCTGCACTCAAATGCCTTGTGACCTTGATTCTTGCATTTCTGACATTTACCTTCAAATTTTGGTTTCTCCTTGCATTCATTAGCCTTGTGACCATGCTGATTTTAGTTGTAACACTTTCCATTGAATTTTTCCTTTCCATTGCTCCAACATTTGTTTGATGTGTGACCTATCTTCCCACAATGATTGCATGTAGCTTTTTGATTTCTTTTAGCACCTTGTTTGGAAGATTCACCTTCTTCCTTGTTGTACCCAAGTCCTACTTTACATTTTTACGTATGAAGATTCTACTCATTTTGTTTATTCAATTGATTCATGTCTGCTTGAGATTTCATCATTCTCTCATTGACTTGTTTTTTAGTTTTTAGGTCATTCTTCAATCTTTCATTGATTTTCCTTTCTGATCTCATCTCCTTCATTATTATTTCATTTATTTGTCTTTCAAAATTTAGATCATTCCTTATTCTTTCATTTTCTGCTTTGAGAATCATGATTTCATGATTTGCTTCAGTAATTTGATCAATAAGGTCTTCATGCTGAAAGGATTGATTTTGTTCTTCATTGTTTCTTGCCTCAAAATCTTCTTTTACCTTATTCCTCTATTCCAAAATCTCACATATCCTGATTGATTGAATTTCTTGTTCTCTTTTGAGTTTCCTTATCTCTTCTTGTAGAGATCCATTCTTTTCTTGGAGTTCTTTGATTGCATTGTTTGCTTCATCTGAACTGCTTGAAGGTAAAAAGTATTCAATATTTTCTTCAACATACTTAAGGTCATTCATCTAATTTGCAAGTTCCTTTCTTCTTTTTATGGATAAGGAAAGATGCTCCTTGGCTTCTTTGAGTTTAACCATAGCCATTTCCAAATCTAGCTTTTCATTTTCAATTGCTTTGTCAAGTCTTAATATCTCCATTTGTCCTTTGATCTTTGCTCAAGCTATTAAACTCTATCCTTAGAACCATAATGCTCTGATACCAATTGTTGGAAATAAGTCAAGACTTTCTAAGTTACTAAGAGGGGAGGGGTGAATTATTAACTTCAAAAACTTTTCATTAATTCGGCATATAACCATGTAAATCATTCACCACAAATCTATCTATATTACTGCATGCATAAGAACTAAAAGATAAACATTCATGACACATGGAACATAGAATTTTGGTGACCTAGAAACCTTCCAACTAGAAAGTAAAATTGGGGTGGGGATGATACCCATAAAACTTTACTACTGCAGCATAAAGTTGACCTGTTAAGGCTTACATTGACCACTTCTGGTGATCTACCCTATTAGAAGCAAATAGAACTGCTAGGTCCACCTTGTTAGAGGATTTAAAAACATACAATGAAGTATGCACTCTATTGCGAGATTTATACAAGGACTATTAAGTCTAAGTCTACCTTGTTAAAGGATTTAAGATTGATTCAGCTGTTAGGATGAAGTAGGGGATCTTGCTTACAATTGATTGCTGATTAGATCCTTTAAGCACTGATCACCTCATGTGATAGATATCTTTTTTCTGCTCTTGTATTGGCCTTGCTGAATTCCTTGACTATTTCTGATATAATTTCACATGCACTTCTTACAATCTTTCATTCATTACATTGATAACATAATACTACAATGGTATCATACAATACACATCATATATATACCATTCCAATTGTAATGCCCGGCCAAGGGATCCAAAGAATTAACCTAGAATTTCACTAAGTTTGGTAGCATTTTTTTTTTCAAAAATAGGAAAGTAAATACCACATATAATTTATGCACCATAATGGAAGCAATAGCAATGTCCATCTAAAAGTAAATGTAACATACACAACATATTACAATCTTTAAGGATCCCTTAATGTTGAATTACATCTAAATCAACTAACATTATTGAATCCATCTAATATAACAACCACATGAAATAATAATGATAAGTCCAATGTTTATACATTACATTTCAAATGCTCAATCATCCACTGTACATGTCACAGGGTATGAAAAGCTTAAAAGAATATACATATGTGAAATAAAGTACTTCATCCTATTCTAATCCATGATACATCAAAGTAAAGATAATCACATGTCATACATGATACATCATCATAGAAAATATAAACATCCATCATAAAAGATCAAACATAGTAAACTAAGTGCACGGTTCCTCCCAACCGTTAATAGCATCATTAGACCATCATGGATCCTAGCCATCCCTCTATGCATAACATTTCAAATCATCAAAGAGATCATCAGTATTAACATAGTAGGAATGTCACTCCTAACATATACTACATCATATGCAGAAAGTAATCTAACATGCAAATATAAGCATAGATAACATCATCTAGAACATATGCTAATCATCAATGAAAGGATACATATCCACCATCATGAAGGACGCATCAGCCACAATGTCACAATCAATCTCAAATGATAAGAGTGGAAAAACACTACCACCCAACCATGTGGTACCTAAGTGGTCACTCCTACCGTGCTGAGGAGATAATCTCAAGTCCCAAACAGGCTATTCAAAATCACATAGCATAAGATTACTCTCTAAGTCTCGGAATCCTAAAAGTATACTAACTCAAAGGTTCCAACACAAAATTGACATCTAATTCCTGGAGGCACACAATGACATGTAGGAACCTACTATGCAAGCGGGAAAGTGTCATCGCATATATCATGTAGAAGTTACCTTGGCAGTTAGCTAAACTCCATGGGTCCCTACTGATCCTCATGTAGCCACTAGTATCCTCTCATACTGACAAGGCATACTATGGAATGCAAGGTCGCAACCATGCATTCTCTCTACTCCCATCCTAGTCTGTATAAGCACTCAAGGCATGGGCGAGAAAAAAACAATTATCTTTTTAGGTTCATTCAGTTAGTATTAGGTGTGAATGTTTTCACTTTTTAACCAACTTACAATGAGTTACCCTGGTAGCCTCTTAGGGCCCCGGCCCCCATTGCAAGCCACTTCCTGACACTACAAGCAGATAACCTACCCTAAGCTCATGGAATCATAAATCTCAAAATCACAAAGATAATCCATAATAAGATCATCAAATATGCACAATAAAAGTATCAAATCTCCATGAGCAAGCATCCATAGAAAATCATGACCACAACAACTCTCTATTAGCAACTGAAGCGTCACTGATAATCAAAAGTATCCTTTGGTTCTCAATAACCAAAATATATCTCAAATCATACTGATCGAAGACTCCAAAATGGTTGATTCAAAACATGTCACAACATGACATCATAAAATAACATTTCAGTCCCATCATGGTAACTAGAAAATAAACCAAGGATAACTGATCGACAACTCAAAAATGGTTAAGTCAAGTGTCTCATAAATAAGAATCTCAACTATAACAATCAATAATTACAACACATTACATAGAGCATTCCATCACATAACCATGGTTGGGTTTATAAAGATCGGAAATAAGACATCATCACGACATCACAATCATAACCCCCAAGCCTCTAGTAGATGTCCTATAACTGTTCAAAACTAGTCAACCCAAAACCCAAAACAAATAGAATAAAGAATACATAATGCAAGAACATGTTTTGGTTTTGCTAAAAATTATATCTTAAATTAAATGTAGAGGTCTCAGATTACATTTTCAAGTTTGGATAATGAATGGAGGAACATTTTGTATGTTTTTCCCAACCCATGTATTGTTTAGATGGATAAAGGTTTTCCTTTATAAGTCTAAAAACCTATCTTCCAATTATAATATTTTTTTTGAAAACGTCCCCCATCAAACTACCAATTAAATTTCACATATTTTTTTTAATCAATTAATTAAATCTTAATAGTTAAATTGTAATATTATAAAATAATTCACCATTATAAAAGATGAACCTTTAATATAAATCATTTATCAAATATATAATAATTTAAATTTATTAATAACATATATACATACTTACATATATATATATATATATATATATATATACACATACATATATAAATATATAAAATATTGCATTTATAAAAACAAAATATAAAATCGAATTACACAATTTCGATTGATGTCATATAAGATGGAAAGGAGCATTATATAAAACATGCACTACATATATACAAACGAAGGTGACAAATTTTCAGTGAGTAAATCACTATCACCTTCCATAGGCCGTGCGGCCCTCAGCGCCAGTACACTGCAAGGCACAGGTGTCGTGCGCACGGGACTGCGCACGAATAGATAGTCGAGGTTGGTACGTCCGCCCCAACCCATGAACTATTACATATTACATTTTTAATAATGTTTCTCAAACGCAAATACAAATCGCAATGCGATTTAATGAGTTTCCACTACGGTAATTCATTTGATTTTCCATTTAAATATATATATATATATATGTATGCATATGTATGTATATATATATATATATATATATGTATGCATATGTATGTGTATATATATATATATATATGTGTGTGTGTGTGTGTGTGTGTGTGTGTGTGTGTGTATATATATATATATATATATAATGTATATGTATATATATACATATACATATATGTGTGTGTGTGTGTGTGTGTGTAAATACACGCAAAATTTTGTAAACATATATATTTAAATATGTATGAAAATGGAGATCTGAAATTATATATATATATATATATATATATATATATATATATATATATATATATATATATATATATATATATATATATATATATATATATATATATATATATATATATATATATATATATATTTTCCACAAACATTATATATATGATTTTATGAGTTTCCTATAAAATATTTACTCTCTAAATTTACCCAATAATTTTTTTATGGATTTGGCTACAATTTTAACCCTAGCCCCATGTTCTCTTCAGATCTATGCATATAAAGTTTCTCAAATAAATTTTAACTACCCGTATTGAGAATGCATACAATTAAAATAGGAAAATCCTCAAAAAACATATGGAAGACACGAAGAAGACAGGAGTGCAAGATGCGGAAATAGCATAAGTAAAATCATAAGAGTCTACCCAGATTCTGATGCTAATTCGCTTCTCCTCAGAAAACCTGTAGAGCAAGCTCCTCCCTTCTCCAAAGTTCCCGTGTCCTCCAATGCTCCAAAATGCTCTCCAAACACTATGTCTAAGCTTCTAGGAATGCCCGAATATAAAGAGCTCTCAGGAAACACCTAGAATGTCTCTAGAGACAAGTAGAAGGTGTCACCAACTAAGAAAATGTCTTTTCCAACCTTCTAGATGAGTCATAAGGTTGTAGACACCATGTGCTTAATTGGTGCACTAACCCCCGTGTTGTTGACATATGAGAAATGAAAAGGTGCATTAACTCCTAGGCAAGCTTATAACTCTAAGTTAATTTTTTTATATAAATTTCATTTTAATTTTTATAACTTTTATTATGATTATTTATTTATTACTTTATTATTATTTTATAATTATTATTAATTTTTAATTTCTAATTTTCTTTTATTTAATTCTTTTTTCTCAATTAATTCTCATTTAATTGATTATGATCAAAACATCAAAGATCATGATATTATATTAATTTTTTCCAAATACTTAATTTATTAATTAAATCTATTTATTAAGACTTAATTAATAGAAAATTCACCATAGACCCCCAAGATAAAATATGAAAACCCATCATAGAACAATTCACACAAAATCAGTCTAAATGTTTAAAAATCATGAAATATGTCATCCAACACATTCGATGGGTAAAATATCCAGATACTTGTCCCACCTCACTAGGACAAATGGTTTAAGGGTTTGGGATTTGGACTTGAGAATTTATCTCCCTTCTCTTATCATTGAGATAGTATAATAGGGTACGCTCATCCTGGCAATTCAGGGAAGTCGATACCCGGTACCTGTAACCTGCATAAAAACCATGCATGTACATACAATATATATATAATGATAAGCTAAATAGGCAATGGCAAGAAGTGGTGCATCATGTAGATCCTGACTAGCAGGTGACTATGACTCCCTTCCTTAACCACATCAGAAATGTCATACAATAAGAACAAGCATGCACACCATACACATGCAAGTATGGGGTAAGTATCCATAATAAAACACATGAGATAATAAACTATCTAACTAATCATCATCAATAATTTAAAGAAATGTAATAATCATCATGCATACATGAAATGTAAATTCTAAATGATCTCATCATATATCCACTGAATCCATAACATAATGTCTGATAGTCTCAAAACAATACCACTAATCCATAGAACTAGTCTAACATAGTCTGATAATGATAACAACAATATGTCCAGAAAGATGTGAACGAGGGTAGGCACTACACCAATTCACAAAAATACAAGGTTGGCCAAGACACAAGTGAATAAACATGTTACAAAATCGGCCCAATAGAAAATAACTTGGGTTCACTAAGCTGACTCAATGACCTTCTGATACTTGGCATCCACTATATTACTAGGCATCATCATGCACTCACTAGAAGTGAAGGCTTGGTCCATAGAAATATCATTCTAAAGAAGTCTTGGAGCTAGTTCATGCTCACTTATGTGGACCTATTAGAATTGAAAGCTATAGTGGAGATAAGTATTTTATTCTTTTTATTGATTATTATTCTAGAATGATGACTATAGTGTATCTAAAAGATAAGTCTGAAGCTTTTCAACAGTTTAAGTGGTATCTAACAAGAGCAGAAAAGGAAAAAATAAAGAAGATGAAGTGTTTGAGATTAGATAGAGGTGGTAAATTCATCTCCAATGAATTTTACACTTAAAGAGGAATCAAAAGACAAGTATCATCCCTTGGTACACCACAACATAATGGTATAGCTAAAAGAAGGAACAAATCCATCATAGATTGTGCAAGAACTTTGATGATAGAAAATAATGTTGCAATCAAATATTGGAAGGAAGAAATTAGTACTTTAGTGCATACTTTGAAAAGAGTACAAATGAAGAAAGACTCAAATCAAACTCCTTATGAACTACAGTATGGCTACAAACCTAATGTAAGTTACTTGAAATTATTTGGTAGCAAATGTAATATTCTAAAAGAGATTAAGAAAGGTAAATTTGATATCAAAGGTGATGAAGGCATATTCCTAGTATACTCTAGTAGAAGTAAAGCATATAAATGTCTAAATTTTTCTACTCATAAGATCATAGAAAGTGCACATGTGAGGATTGATGAGTTCGTAGAAAAGAGTGAAGAAGAGAGAAGCAAAGAACCTGACGATTACAAAAAGTTGGTTTACTTTGAACCTGATACATTTCCAAATCTAATTGGAAGTCAACAAACCTCACCTCCCAAGTCCCCAAAATCTCTCGAAGCACCTGAGTTGCATCTAGTGCAACTCAAGTCACAGTTTGAAGGACCCAAGCCATAGTTAGAAGCTACCATGTTGCAGCCAGAGCAAACTAAGTCTAAAGGACTTGATTCATAGATAGTGGGACCCAAGCTTGATATAGAAGATCATGGTGAGGCTAGTGGAACAAGTTCTAGATCCAAAGTACCTATGTTAGCAAGATATGTCAAAAGACACAATGTGTTGTACTAGATCATTGGAGACAAGTTAGATGGTACAATGGCAAGAAAGAAATTGAAAGGTACATATTTTCTTACTGAATTTGAACCTAGATCAATTAAAGAGGCTTTGGACATTGAAAGTTGGATTGAAGCAATGAATGAAGAGATAGAAGAAATAGAAAGGAATAATACTTGGACTTGTTCCTAGACCCAAAGATAAAAATTTAATTGTCACAAAGTGGGTTTTGAGATATAAGTTGAATGAAGATGGATAAGTTTCAAGAAACAAAGTAAGGTTAGTATGCAAAGGTTATTCTCAAGAAGGTATTGATTATGGTGAAAAAAATTCTCCTGTTGCAAGATTAAAATGTGTTAAGACTTTACTTTCTTATGGTGCATATAAAGGATTTAAAGTTTATCAAATGGATGTGAAATTTGAATTCTTCAATGGAATTCTTGAAGAGAAAGTCTACATAAAACAACCTAAATTTTTTGTAGATCCTAGAATAAATGATATGGTTTGTAAATTGCACAAAGCATTGTATGGTCTAAAAAAAGCTCCCAAATCTTGGTATGAAAGACTTCATAACTATTTGATGAAGATTGGTTTTCAAAGGACAAATGATAATAGTATACTATATATCAAAGAAGGACTAGACAAGAAGATTGTGTTGGTAGAAATATTTTTGGATAAAACATTTTTTACTAGAAATGATGACTTCTACAAAGATTTTTCAAAAGAAATGAGTAAGGAATTTGAAATGTCCATGTTTGGATAGATAAAAATCTTTGTTGGATTGCAGATTCAATAGAAGAAATATGGTATCTACATTACTCAATCCAAATGTATCAAGGAGATACTAAAGAAGTTTGGAATGGAAGATTCAAGACCAGTTGGAACACCTATGTCTACTAGAAATAAGCTTTCCAAGAATGGTGATTCTAAGGAAGTAGATTAGACCACATATAGGTCAATGATTGGAAAACTGATATATGTAGTACATACGAGGTCTGATATTGCACTAGTAGTGTCTTGGGAAGGAAGCATTGATGACAGGAAGAGCACCAGTGGTGGAGCATTCTTTCTATGTAAAATACTAGTGTATTGGATAAATAAGAAGAAGAATTACAATTATCAATCTACAGCAGAAGCAAAGTATGTTGCAGTAGTAGTTAATTGTTCCAATATTATTTGGTTCAAGCAACTGTTGGTAGCTATGAAGGTAGAAATCATGGAACTATTAGTTATCTTCTATGATAACACCAGTGTAATCAATATATCAAAGAATCTTTTGATGCCTACCAAGGCCAACCACATTGTAGTAAAATACCATTTTCTAAAAGAATTGGTGCAAGATAAAGAAGTAAGATTAGAATATGTGAATACTAAAGAACAAATTATAGACATATTCACTAAGACATTACCTAAGGATGCATTTTTGTATCTAAGAAGCAAGTTATGGGTTATTTCCCTATTTGAAGCTCACTAAATGAAGTTTAGTGATGCCTCAATTAGAGCATGTTGAAGATCAATCAATTTGATGCAGTATTGAAAAGGCAGATTGCATATGAATATGTACATGACGTACATTGATATTCACTGAATATTTTCTTTGGCATAAGATGTCAAAGAGGGAGAGTTTTCTATCATATTCACAAAAAAATTATTAAGAGGGAGAGTTCTATGATGAGGGAGAGTTTGGGGAGAGTTCCATCAGAAATGTCAAAGAGGAAGAACTTAGTCTAAAATATTCAAAGAAAGTTTGATGTCAGAGGGAGAAACTGAAGGTAGAGGGAGTTCACACTGAGTTCTCATGGATGTGAATCACAATAAAACTAAGGATATTATCCTTACTATTATTTTTCTCTAAAATTTCATTGTATTATGACATGGTGTGTTGCCATCAATGCCAAAGAGGGATATTGTTGAAAATATTGATCATTCGTATATTGTCTTTGATGTTACACAAAATATCATATCTTTACCATTTTTTGTATGTCAAGCTCACTCAGGAAATGAAGATAGTTTCTTGTATCTACTAAGCATTCCAATATTTGTGTCTACTGAGTTCACTCAAGCATCAAAGATAAGTTCCCATAAGTTGAGTGTTAACCAAGCTCACTTGGGTAACAAAGGAAAGTTGGATGGAACCAGTGTTAACCAAGCTCACTCGATTACCAAAGAAAGTTTGTGAAGATGAATTGTTAACCAAGATCATTTGATTAACATAGGAAAATTGGTTTTGAGTTAGTGTCTACCAAGCAAGGCCATCTAACAAAGGATTTTCTTGTTCTAACATATTGAGGTTTAAAAAATTGTTTGTTGGTTCTAGTCGACTAAGTTGTATTCAAGCTAACTTGACAATGTTTATGATATAACTATAAGGTCAAGTTGAGGATTGAATGAGTGTGAGGACACGGAAGAATAGAAGATGCTAAGAAGAAGAGAAATAGAAGGATAAGTAGAATATACTTGAGGAGCTACAAAGATACATTCAATAAAAAAGAATCAAGTATTCAAGCTAGAATTGAGATCTGAAATCAGCAATCAAGTCATTTCACTGTTACTCTCTAACCATTGTATTAGTGATCTAAATCTCTTAATAGAGTTGGCTTAACAACTATTTTTAAATCCTCTAAGAAGGTGGCATTTGTAGATTGAAGTTTCTAGAGACCTCTAACAAGGTCATTCCTAACAGGGTGATTAAATCCTCTAATAGGGTCGCACCTAACAGTGTGTTTTCTAACCTTTAATAGGGTTGACTCCTAATAGGGCTCACTTCAAAAGAGTGAAAATTAGTAACTAGTTGCAATTGGTACTTTTTCCCAAATTGGGTTTCCATGTTATATCTTGGTGTCACTTGTGTTCATGTTATTTCTTTCATGTGTATGAAACTAAGTTAATTAAGGCTAATCATAGATAATATCATAAGATTTTCATGTTAAGCATTTGTCAATTTATAGTTGTTATTTAGTGGTTACCGAGTTACAACGTATTATTGATATTAATTGAGTGCTTTTGTGTTTACCAAGCTACAATATTTTAGTAGAGTTTATTTTTTGTGCTGACATCTAAGGGATCTAGGATTTATTTTAGTGGTAACTGATTCACCCCTCCCCTTTGAGTTACTCCTCTTATATTTCCAAAAACAACATGGTTTTAACCATATTCAAACCATTCCATGAATAATCTCAGTGCAAGCCATACATAGATACACAAGATGTATGTTGAATTCCTTACCTTTCCAGTAAGCACCACTGGTACTTGTTGTATGGACCTCACTATGTCACTTGAATCCTCATCATTAGATTGAATCCCTATACAGTTATGCTAAATGGGGGAGAAGATCAATGTAATTTGAAATGAATTATAGATCTGGAAACCCTCTAGCTTTCCTTGATCTAGTATTCAATTGGATTTTTGAAGATTGTTTTTTAAAATGGCAAGTACTTGATATCATTGTATTTTGTTTGTTGTTCTTAGAACCTTGATTTTTATTGTTATATTCTATTTTGTAGTTATTTATCGAGTTTGTTTAATGTTAGGCTTTTCCATAGAAGCCCACAATTGTCCAAGTTTCAAGCTCATGATTATCTATGATTGAGGCACTGGTAGGATAAATTATTGGGTATTATTATTTCATTATGCTTTATCTATGTGTTCTGATATTGAGTGTTTAATTATTATGATGAGTTTTAAGACTAGGTTTTCAAAGTCTAGGAAACTCGATGTTTTCCTATGATTTATTCATTTTATTGACTCTTCAAAGGATGTGTAGTAACATATAGATTTATTTAAAATATCTATAACTCAGGTTTTAGTTTGTTTAATGTACTTGTTTGTTTGTTTTTTTGGAATCAATGGTCATGAAAGAAAATTACAAATTTATTAAAAAAATTGGTAAAGATCTTAGATATTGTGTGACATATTGTATTCCCTTTTGAACTATCAAAATTTTGTTTCAACTTATTGTTGTAGATTCTTTCTAAAATAAAAATCTAAAATTTGATGTATGCATTCCTCGGTGGTAATTTGAAAACATTATAGCAACTGAGAGAATATTTCTTCATAACTTGATGTATACCACTCTAGCCACCCTACTCATTTGGGGTTCAAAGCACTTTTTAGAAACTATTGTAGACCAATACCCAAGTATTTTCTATTCTTTGTTGGAAACTTAAATAACCATTTACTTCAGAGTATAAATTTTAGATTAGTTTGGAGATTTTTTTTTACTAAGAATTAATTTAAATGTGAATAACAAGTCAGTCTCAAGCTTAGAGTGTTGAAGAATTTTGGTTCTCCATTGTTGCAAAATCTTCTAGATTTGATAGACATGTGCAATCATGTAGAAATATTATACATAAGTAGTTCATTGGAGAATACAAATGTAATATCCTTCATCCAATCACTATTGAGAAATGTGATTTTGTTTGATTTTCCAAAGGACAATGTATTTTACTAGTTTTTGAGGTGCATTTTAACCATTTCACTACTTTCCCTTCCTGATATTTCGATCAATCTATGTTGAAATAGTAGTTGAGATTGAGATTAAGACAAAAAGGAATGGTTTGACTATGAGAAGCTCCTCAAGTGTGAACACTATATATGTTTTTCTTAGAAATAGATTTTTAAGTCTCTTTATTTACTATAGTTTTAAGATGAAATATATATGATTACAACTTTACACATTCCACAAACATAGATTACCTACTCAAAATGAGATACCACAATTTTGGTGAGCTTTCTACGTCTGAAATTGTTGCCAAATCTCTATGTGCCATGTTATCCTTTTTGAACATTTTAGGCGATGTGTGCATGATGAAAAAAAATCATAAATCTTTTGATTTTCAAAATTAAATTCAGTTAGGAAAATCTCATCTTTTAGAAATTGTGTAGAAATGTGTAAAATTTCCATGCAAATATTGGAAATTGGCAATAAAAAAAAAAAATTCCAAAATGATTGGGAGAAGGTTTGTGGCCTCAATAATTTTTATTTTATCTTTTAGAAGGTAAAACAAAATTAATAATTTAGTTACATATTAAGTAATTTATTAGGTTTTGTAGTAAGTAATTCTTAAAGTACTTCTGTTCTCAAATATATTAAGTTAGTAAAAATAATTTTATATTGAGATCTTTTGAGTCATTATAATTTCAGTAAGACTTAATTTCAAGGTGCATGTATTACCCTTTTAAAATCATTTATTATGTCCTCTTCAAAGTTTCTTTGTATTGCTTTTTTGTATAATTGTTCCTATTTTTAAAATATTTTATCTTTTATAAAAAAATTCAATTTAATTTTTAAAGCTTTTTAAAATTCTAAAATAATTACCTTTTCTTCTATAACTTTTTCATTTTCAAATTATTATTTATAATTTCTTGTTTTAAAAGTATTTTAACTAATTTCTATGAACTAAAGATTTTGTTTTTTGTTTTTTTCTAAGTTCTAAAATATAGAAGTTTTCTTTTTGAAGTGTTGGATAAACTTAAATTATTATTATTTTTTATCCATAAACACCTAAAGCGTAGATGACTTATTATTATTTGTTATAATTAATTATTTTTATTAGTTTTAAAAAACATTTTATTTATTTTTTGTTCAATTTAATCTTATCATTTTATTTGTGCTATTTTTATTTTTATTTTTAGTTGACATCATTCAATTCAAATTGTAGCGGTCCATTTATTACATTTGAATTATGCACATTCTTTGTATGCATAAAATTAACATGATATTTTATAACTTGTCAATTCTTTATTTGTGTCTATCTATTACTTCCTAAAAGGAATTTAACACAACAATCCAATATCCATTTAGATTGGAAGGAGAGAGATGAATGAAAAGCCAGTGTAAAAGGAAGGAGAATGTAATGGTGAGCATTGTCACTATTGTATGTCATGCACATCAAGCTACCTAGAGAAGTACTAATAGAGATATCACACACATAAGTAGGTTAACAAATTTTCAACTAAGAAAGCACATTTCTAGAGAGAGTTTGGCATAACAAATATAAAAGTTAATTGTTGTTCAAACATAGAATAAAATCTTAATTTAGGGTTTTGTAGCTATTTCAATATCTGTTAGCATAAACATGTTTTCCACCAAAACTCTAGAACCGAGTAGCCTCCTACATAGTAGCAACATGGGTTAGGGTTTGAAACAGTTTAAATTTTCTATGCATGACATCTTTTTGTTGCTTGGAGAATGGAGTAATCAGAGAGTTAAGCTTCAAAGATTTGTTATCTCAACCTATGATCCATGTCACAAGTAGGTTTTTGGAATTAATTTTAAAAAGTAAGTTTTATTTAACATCTACATCTATTCTAGAAATGGCATAATGCCAAGAGTTTATGGTGTGTAAATGTGCTTTCTTCTAGTACTCATGAAACATGAATTGCTTAGAATGGCCTCCTAAGAGTGTTCGTTGATTTATTTTGGTCTATTGAAAGGTAATTTGGTCAACTTTTCTCGTATTAGGAAGTTGTGCTAAACCATATTCTTCATTAATTGTAATGCACAATAGGTTTGATCTAATATTGGTTTAGGTTCAAGTCAAGTTATGGCTGCCAATAATTGAGGCATTACGCTAAATAATTTGAAGCCACATCTTGTAGGTTTTTAATTTTATCTATTTGCACCATTTCTTGTTTTCATTTATGTTACCATCAATTTGAAGCTTATTTTCTTCATTTCTGATATTTGTTTTGCAGATTCATTTGTAACACTTTTGTAAAGCCTCTGTACTCCATCCATCCATCAAATTTTGTGTTGACATTTCATAAAATAATAAATAAAAGGAAAAGATTTCTTGGCCAAGTCTTGACTCATTACGTTCATGTCTTTTCAATAAATACATGTCTTTTCAGAGTAAATGCATAAAAAAAATTTGTTCCTCTCACCTCCAAGAATGGGTTCCAATTAAATGTTCAATCCTTGATTAAGAAGTAGAATATTTTAGTTCTCGTTATTCTTCAAACATTGTTTGAGAAACACTCTTGTCGACATTAGAAGGCCATGTGATAAAATTGATCTCAAAATGGGAACCTATATAGTACATCTCAAAATAAAAACACTCTTGTTATCTATTTAGTTATTAATTATATTGCATATGACATTTGATGTTGAACAAATGTAGTATACTATAAATTGCTTCTCAACTATTGTTTGATAGGTTACAGAATGGCTTAGTGTGATGCTCTTCATTATCTTAGGAAGTAGGAATTATTAGTCCCTACCATCTATGGTAGGGACTTATGTTTGTAGATGTCATTTTTGGCAATACACCTTATTTTGGGAACTGTGCCAAAAACTTATAACCTAAGCTCTTTTCTCTTTGTGTCTACAGGTGATTATCAAATTGGAAAATTACTAACAAATATTTCAATCTATACAAATTCCCTTGAACATATATAGATTTATATACACAATTGAAATTAATGACCAGACCATAAAGACAGTAATAACAAGCATACTAGGAGGGTGTCTGAAATTAAAATTTACTATGGTGCATAAATAAATGAATGCTTAGAAGCCATATAAGTACTTGCAGAGTTTGGC